>OZ007590.1:181123676-183523676 GCA_963931845.1 Maratus michaelseni
TTTGTATCTCTTCACGAGGATTCTAAATATGTAATTTTCGTATTTCTCGGATAATTAGAACAGAATTTACAATTAATTTTTTATTTAATTAGATGGCTTAAAAATATTTTTTTTTTTCATTGCCGAAACACATAGCTTTCATTCTGGACATTGAGTCTACTCACCAAAAATTTTCGAATTCGGCCCATAATTTTTGATTTTAGAAAAATCTCTATTTTTGTGTAGAAGAAGAAATAAAACGCTAAGTATTTTGCTATTTCATTTCAAATTATCTTGGGTTGTATGGGTTCAATCAGAACACGGTTTAGCTCATTCTACTCAATATCGAAAAAACTTACCGATTATAGTTCCAAGTTTCACCCCCAGGGGGTACTTTCCTATCTCTGGTTGTATGGGCCGGATCATGACTGGGCATGGCTCATTTGACTCAAAATTAATAGCCTCAATGATTTCAGTTATGTTCGTATAGAACAGATTGTGCCCCCTTGAGGTCGAACTAATGTCTTTTGCAACTATCTCGGGTTCTATGGGTCCCATCACAATGAGGTTTCGCTCATTCGACTTGACATCAACAGAATTTAGATTTTAGTTCGTTCAAGTTTAACCACCAGGAAGTGCTTTCTTATCTCACGTTCTAGAAACAGAATTTTTGATTTGGATTTATTAATTAAAGGATTAAGTTTTTTTTATATGAATATCAAACGAAACCCTTTGTGTGATTTTTGATCACACTTACGCACTCTTTTATGCTTTCTTTTCACATTTTGCAGCAAATTTTCTATATTAGTAAAAATAATCCGGTTTCAATCTTTCAGCCCAATATAGTAATTTTTGTCCTCTTTGAAATAAAGTTTATTCAGAGTTCCTACAGCTAACTGGATTTTTTGTGAATTTTTTTGTATTTTGCTCGATTTTTAGACATTCAGTAAAAGAATCCAGTTTCAATCTTTCAGCTCAATATACTAAATTTTCTCTTTTATAAATTTTATACGATTTTTAGGGTTTCGTTTATCTCATGAAACCCTATTAGTCCCACTTCCTTGTCTGTCTGTCACAGAGCCGGTTCTCAGAAACTATATAACTATGAAATTTTGTGTGCTTATTGTGTGTAGCTGATTACCTATTATGAAGCTCAAAATCATAAAATTTGAAAAATTGTATTCTTTTAATATAGAGAGATAAAAAACCAAAAATATAACAGCCTTTTCCTATTAAATTTAAACATTTTTCGTTATAGCAGTTGCCAACAGTTAAAAATCCACAATAAAATTCTTTCTACAATAATTGATTTTCTATTATAAATATTTTCTATTGAAAGATTTCCACGTGAAAAATAAAAATGAAATAAAAAGTTTCACCAATTGAAAAAAAAGATTGATGTCATATTGGTAATAAAACGGAAATTTTCAAACATTTCTCAATAATACAAGGAGTATGAGTAAATACAGAAAGCAGTTTAATATGACGTCATTAGAGAATTAAAAAGAAAATTAATCTGATGTCTAACATTTTGAAGGTTAATACAACATATTTAATTTTGAAATAGATTTTTTTTTAAATATCGCATTTAGTAAACATGACAGATATTATTATGATAGAGTATAATAGCGGGCTTCGGTCGCTATCAGGCTGGTTTAGATATTCGAAAAAACGAGAAAAATGGACCGGCAATTTTTTACTTTATAAAAAACATGACTTTTTTTTTTTTGCTAAATGAAATTTATTTGAATTTATTAAAGAAAGAAAGGATAAAGTGTTTTGAAAGGAATATTAAACGAAACCCTTTGTGCGATCTTCGATCACACTTACCCATTTGTTAGTGCTTTTTCTCGTGTTGCAACCATTTTTTGATATTCCTAAAAGAGAAACCCTGTTTCGATCTTTTAGCTTAATGTTACAAATTTTGTTCTTTGCTATTTTAGAATTTTTCGCAAGTTTCAGCATTTTTTTTACGTTTTAAGGCCAATTTGACAATTTTTTTCTGAAACAAAGAATTCTCTGATAATTTTTTTAATCTAAAAAATATTTAGGATTTCTTTGAAAAATCTGGTCAGCACGAACACACTCGCAATAGTGAAAATACAACCTGAACTCGAAACAATTAAAGTCAACTGATTCACAATGAACAAAAGCAACATCAGCAGATTCGATCGAGACTATCTGAGTCCAAGGGCTGTGTAGATTTCTTGAATTGTATGGATTTAAAATCACAGTCTGAAGAGGAAGGCAGAAAATCATTATTAAAACTTTTTACTGACACAAAACCATAAATGGAAAATTTGTTATCGTTATGGTGGAAAATTTTTTCAAATTTCATAACCTATATATTGATGTTTGTGTGCTGATTTGATTACATTGTGACCGATTGAATTTCACTATTTTTTATCCATGACCATTTAACGAAATTCGCAATTTTTTTTCTGCAATCGTTTCGTGAAATTCACAATTTTTTCCGACTATCGTTTGACAAACTTAGCTTTTCTTTTGAGAGACCCTCTGACAAAATTAGTGATTTTTCCTCTAGTACTAGTGATGAGTTTTTTTCTGTGTTCGATTGGTACTTTGTTTCCAGGATCTTTTTGATGCAATTCGTGATATTTTTCGTTTATTGTTTATCGAAATTTGCATTTTTTTTTGTGTAATCCTTTGATGAAATATGCGGTTTTTCTTGGCATCCAATGGACGAATTTCATTTTTTTCTGAAACCAATTGTTGAAATTTGTGATTTTTTTCAGCAATCAATTGAAGAAAATCTCTATTTGTTTCTGAGATTTTTGACGAAATACATGATATTTTCCCATCATCGTTTGAAGAAATCTAACTGACTCATGAATTAATTTTGCGAAATTCATCAAAAGACTTCCAGGAAAATTTTTTTTAATTCGCAGAGAATCACATGTTTGTGAAAGAATTTAACGGAGGTGAAATACCACACAGCATTTTTGTTATGCAGGATTATCCTATCTTCTGTGCGATTCACACAATTCCGCATGCAATTTAAACCTTGCATTCAAAGAAAACTTTGCCCCATCCCAGAAACTTTTGAAATGGCACCTCTGTTTCTGAGAAAGGGAATTCATGATGTGAATATTCGCAGAAACACTATTCACTCTTGGCTAATATCTATTAAGAGGGTTTTATGGTAAGAAGTCTGTTTTCCATCTCATAGTTTTTTTTTCCTCTTGCGTAAAAATTTTAATGTTCAAATTTTCAGACTGATGACAAATTTTTTCAAATTTTCGTAACTGATCACCTTAAATTTTTGGAAATTTGAGAACAGAATCACCCTGATATTTTGTAATACCTTTTTGTATTTAACAGAACATTATTTATCACATTTCTTTCTGATCTACAAACAGTTTATCTTCAAAATTTAAGATCAATAGTTCTTAACTCCATTGTGAATCATAGAACGTTAGCAATGTATCAGTGTTAAGTATACTTTAACTTATCAAAATGACATTTCCTGAAATCTATACTTATCTGATCATTTTCTTTTGCCTGGACTATACTAAAGTTTGTCTGAGCTATACTAAATCTCCAGTAGATTGACACGAAGTTTGATTTACATTACATCTCATATAGAGTAGAAATCTTCCATAATCATCCATCGATAAATGTTGTTGTTCATTTACCAATAGTTTTGTCGAGAATTCCAATTACAAAAGGTTAACAACAAAAAAAATTTTAACCCATCAAAACGAATTTGGTACTATCCATGCTTAGGAAGATAGATCAGAAGAATGGTTGCAAATAGCCAGTCGTGTTTATTTTTGCCAATAATGCTCAAAACAATAATTTAATATATACTTATTAAATGCATAACATCATTAGAAATGATAAATAATGTAAGAGCAAACTAAAATAATACAAAAAGTATAATTTAGTATATTTTTATTAAATACATAACAATTTTGTGGCTTTTAATGATAAAAAATAGCTACAATGATATCTTTTATTCCGGCAGGATGCTATGCTTGGCAGAATGAATATAATGTATTTTCTATATGCATATCATATAGTTCTATCTATAAATACTTCTGAAATTGCCTTTCATTTGGCAACTATAAAATATTAACTATGTTCTTACAATGTAGAAGAAAATAAGGGTTACCATAATTAGTACTATCGGTGTCATTGCTGACATGCTGTATCTGCCTGGCATGGATAATATGTCAGTACAACAAATTTTTCAGAATTTGATACCTAGTTAGATGGTTTTCTAATTTTTGAATTAGTATATAAAACTTACTTTATGAAATCACATTTTAAATTTATAGCAGCATTTTCAGTGCCAATTTTGTTTTAACCTACCAAAACTAATTTTCCTGAATTCAGGACCTAGCTAGATTGTTTTCTGATGCAAGAAGGGAGTCTCCTGAAAAATGTTAGTGCCATCTTCAAGATCATTTGTAATTGTGTTACTGATCAATGACGAACAGTATTATCAAGAAATCGATTATGGTAGATTAACAACAAAAAAATATTGAAACTTTTCATAACAAATTTTTTTGAGTTTATATGCTTTTCTTATATTTGAAATAATACATAAGGATTATTTCATGAAAGTTGTCAGAACTGTTTTTGTTTTTACGTATCATTTTGAGTGCTGTGTTTGTTTTATCCTAAGGGGCTGTCCATAAATGATGTCACACTTTTTTTCAATATTTTTGACCCCCCACTTCACCATAACCCCTCCTCCCCTTGTCACATGTCACGCTATATTATATAGACATATACTTGCATTTCAGAAACAAAGCACTACGTTATAGATCATATTTAAAATTTTCTTTTTAAACTTTAACTAATGACATTTGTGAGTATAACAATAAAAATGATTCGTGTACTTATTTTGTACGAAATAAGATTAAGGTTTACAACATAAAAACATAATTAGTATACAATAAAGTAATACAATTAGTAATAATATATTAATAGACCAGAAATTCCGTTGAAGCTTTCGCACTGCAATCTTTGAGATTATTTCCTGGTATGTTTTAACACTAATTTTTAATTAAATATTTTGATTATTTTTTTAATTTAATCACCGCATTTTAACGAAATGCAGTAGTACTTTCTCAGAAACTTGTTCAAAAACTTTTCGAATACCTCATTCATCGTTGTATGTTTTGTATGTGCATAGAAAAAAGGATGTTGACAAATGAAATATATATAATGATTGCTTGTGCAAATAGATTGCCAGAAAATATTTTGCTAAATTTTCTTATCTCGCCAAGGTTATTTCTCTAAGTTGACAAGACCCCTATACTGAAAAAAAAAAAAAAAAAAAACTAATTATAAAAAAAATTTAAACATCGAATCAGATGTTTGGGGGAATTTATATGCCAGCATGGCACAGATGTCATATACTCACCACATTGGCACAATTTTTTCCCCCGCCAATTTGGCGAAAATTTTGTTTTTGAATATTAGTTACAAATAGCATACAATAATAGCACGTGATATTTTATTTCAATATCTATATATATATTTATCTTACGTGGTGCGGAAATAGGGCTGAATTTCTACCTTATCGTTGGCAACAACCGTAGTTTCCAGAGCTCAGACCAATGAACAGACAAGATAGTGTTAACTCTGCCTCCAATATGGCGGTCAGTGTCAGAGCAGTGAAACTCAAGTTAACAATTACATACCTGCCAACTTGTAAGGTTTAGCCTTACACTGTAAGGATTTATGTCTAATTGTAAGGTTGTAAGGGTGATAGGTATAATTGTAAGGTTTTTTGCTAAAACTTGAAATAATTATTCAAATATGTTAATCATTTAGTAAAAGAATTAAAACTGATGCACACATTGTGATTATGTTACAAATATGAGAGTGACTAGCAATATGGTACGTCACAGCAACCAAGTAGTAATTCACAACACATTATTGTATGACATGGAATTTTTAGTCATTCTTTGTATTTTAAAATTTTCTCGCAGCAAAGCTGCAAAACTAAAATTGTAGTTTTGAGACTTTTTTGATTAGAAATTTATTAGATTTTTTTTTTATTATAAAATATTTTAATACTTATATGTGATAATTAAGTATTAAAATATTTTAATATTTAAAAGCATGTGAAAAGATTGCTATGAAGAAATGTTAGACAAAAAATTTATTGGTAAAACCAAATCAACCTATGTAAAGTATATTAAAAATAATTATCAGTGCTAATATTATTTGGATTTTGTCTTTGACTTTCTTTTTTTAACTTAAACAATTACTTGTTTAATATTTTTGTATTTATCAGTGAATTTTGTATCAAACCATATATTACCTTACCAGATGCCTTCATAAACACTATATATATATATTTAAAGATGCACAATGAAGTACGTCAGGAAAATTGTAAGGTTTTCGGAATAGACATGTTGGCAGGTATGCAATTACTAAAAATAAAATAATATGAACGTAATCCAAAGCGTCTGAGATGATTCCTCATTTAAATTATGAGTAATATTGTTAATTTCAAATGAATTCTCAACTCTTATTTAGAATTTATTTACGAATTTCACTCACACAAAAAATCGAAGATAATAAAATATAAACTTTCTAGAATACCCTGCTGCCATCTGTTGCTATTTTATTGAAGTAAAAATCATTTTTTTTTTGCAGAAATCTATAATCAATTAAAATAATAAAATGTCGAACAAAATTTAAACAATCATTGATGATAAACTATCTTTCTACCACATAGTGTTTTTTTTTGCATTTAAATGGTTTATATCCCATTAGTAGCATCAACTAAATGCATTTTTAGTTGTGTTTTCAACGGATTTTTCAATTACTTTTTTACATTAAAAAAAATTGTCATTTTCATATGATCAAATGATTTATTGTAGTACTTATTCCGGCTAGAATTACTAGAAAAATAAAAAGGGGCGAGCTGTGATTGCATAGCGGTCTCAATTTGAATTGCTTTGCAATTCACGGGGGATTGACGAGCGTTAGCGAGTAGGGGGCTGATCCCCCTAGTAAAAGTAAAATAACGTAATAAATGAAATAGCTTCTATTATTTTAAAAAAGGAAATACAAATAAATAAATGATAGTTTGATATAAATAAATGTCAAAGCGCAAAATAAATAATAACAATAATTTATAGAATTAAAATATGAAATAAAGTAAATAAACAATGTTTAAAAAGTAAATAAACAAAGTTTTTGCCAAATTAGCGGGGGAAAAATCACACCAATGTGGTGCGTATATGACATCTGTGCCGAAAGCATTTCCTCAGATTTTGCAAATCTGTTAAAGAAATGTCTTAAATACGTAAATCAATATTTGGTACACCACTATTTTGAAAGCCCATGGGAACTTAAACATGGGGCGTTCAAACTTTGTGGTCCAGCAGCCATTTAAGTGACATCAGACTTCGCTGGCATATTAACAGCTTAATGAAATATTAAAAAATAAATATTTACAATTTTTGTAAATCCTAATGAAATGTATATTTGGAAGTTAATCCTTAAATTATGTAATCTACTGGTGTTCCGATTCCGATACAGTACGCATATAAACAGCCATGATTAAACAAATAAACAATAGGTGACGCACACGTAAAAATTAAATTAAAAACCCGATTAAAAGCTCTATATTTTTTCAAAAAGCACGCGCAAGAAATAAATTAACAATCATATTTTAATTGCAATTAGAGGATGATGTCATACGATAATGCAGTATTTTATTTTTTGTGGCAACACTGATTTCAGAAAACCTTTCATTTCATTTATGAAATCAATGTCGATTTAATTTTTAATTAACAGCAATTTTTAATCCAAAAACATGTTTTAAAAAAATGTAAGTGTACTATGTCAGAAGCCGGTTCAAAAACCTTTCATATGGTATCGCATTCGTTGTTCTGCGTTTCATATTTTCTTAGAAAAAGGGATGTTGACAGGAGAAATAATATATATGATTTTTTGAAA
Organism: Maratus michaelseni; assembly: GCA_963931845.1. Classification (NCBI taxonomy): domain Eukaryota; kingdom Metazoa; phylum Arthropoda; class Arachnida; order Araneae; family Salticidae; genus Maratus; species Maratus michaelseni. The sequence goes on from OZ007590.1 coordinate 181,131,606, forward strand.
AGAAAGGAATATAAGTGAAACCAAATCACATGAAAGTTGTTTTAGATCCGATTAAAAAATACCCTCAAATTAAGGTAATTTCAAAATAACTTCGAAATTTAATCTGCTGTTTTTAAATGATTTTATTTTAACCAAAATGTGTGATGTCGCACTTCTTCTTACCCCCTCCCACCCCCTTGTCACAAACTATCACAATTTCATGAACCCCTTTCCAAGTATGATATCATTTGTGGACGGCCCTTTACGAAACAAATTTTCTCGAATTTGGACATAGATCATTTTCTTATGCTCAATTTAGTATAAGAGACTTGTTTTGTGAAAATCTTTAGAGCTGTTTTTGATATGTGGCATCATTTTCAGTGCTGAGTTTGTTTTAAATTGTCAAAACGAACTTACTCCTATTAAGGACCTAGCTAGATAATTTTATCATGCTCTAATTGTGTAGGAGACTTGTGTCCTAAAATCATTTGAGTATTTTTTGATGTATAGTAAACAGAATTTTCAGTGCTGCATTTGTTTCTGTCAAAATGAATTTTCTTGAATTCAAGACCTAGCTAGATTCACGATAGGAGGCAAGTTTCATGAAAATCATTACAGCCCTTTCTGATCACCATCCAGACAACCAAAATTGCTTACTCGTTTATATATGGTTAGACAATAAAATTGTATGTTAAGATAAAGTTAACATTTTCACAGTAAATTTTTATTTTTAATTGAAATGTCCATAATAATGACTTTTACTATGTCAATTTGCAAAATGTCTATAAAAATAAAAAACTTTATTTTAGTGCTGAAAAACTTCGAAATATAAAATTAAGAGTAATAACTCGGAGTTTTGGTCTCAGAAGAATGAAATTTTTACTGTTTTACTTGTCAGAGAATGGAGAAAAAAATTTCTAAATATATCTATAAAATTACAAATTTTTTAAAATATGCAACTTTTTAAAATTAGTGACATGTCTATTTTCATCAACATAATCTTGATTCCTATCTTATTTTGAATTTACATTGCCTACATATCTCCAACAGGTAAAAAAATTAAAGTGTATTTCATTCTCTTTGGGACCATCTATTTTTGTTTTAATAAATTCATTTACATGAGGTCATTTGTTAATTACATCACACTTCCTAGAGAGGGATTGGGTTCACAAAATGTGACAATTGGTTGACACATCACACCACATTTAAAATGTGAAAATATTTAGACATAGTTTGCAAGCAGCATAAGGTAAGTTATAAAAGTTATGCATTTTTTACTCAGTTTTAAGTATATTTTTCTTTTTAATTGTAGCAGCTTGAAGCAAATGATTTTTATGGTGTTTATTTCAATAGAGAATATATAGCATACAATTAACTGCAATGTTGTTTTAATAAAACATTAGCTGTAAATGAAAAAAAAAATGACATAATAGGGGTGAGGATATCACACAAGAGTAAAAATTTATGAATAGTGGGAAGGCAAGGGCCCAAAATTTGCATGGCATAAATAACTGTTGACCCTATTTAAGTAACAGAATAAACAAAAGCAAATAATTCTATAAACTGTTTTTCCTCTGTTTATGACCAAGTGTGCTGATTTATCTTATTAATATTTTTGATGTATAATGTGTTAACTCTGTGATATCAGTGTGTATTTTAATCTTCAGCATTATAATATATTTCTGAAAATTGTACATGTGTAAAATAAAGATAACAGTTAATCCTGTGCAAATTACAACTTAGACTTTTGAGAATTTTAATGTATACAAGTAAAAAAGAAAGTGATTTATCTTATAATTTAAATATACTCAGGATTTTTTTTATTTTTAGAAATTGTGAAGACAATATCAACAATATAATAAAATGTACTTAAGTTCTGATATAAACTATATAATGGATTTATTGATACTTTTTGTTGGTTATATATAGGAAATTGTAATTTTTTGTTGTTGTTGTTTCTAGTTTAACTTTATATAATATGGATTTCACAAATTACATTGTATACATATTTTGGCTTTAATATATATAATGCAATACTAATTATCTACTTTTATTTTCCAGTATAAATGGTTCCATTCAAGCAATAACACAAAATGTCCAATATGCAGAAATGAATTTACTATATAAAAGTTTTAGAAGAATGTTGTGTAAATTGGTTTGTAAATAAAATTATTTTCAAGCAACAAAACTCTTAATCCAAAGTTTTATTTGATCAACATATGTACAAATATAAAAAAGAAACATTTTGAAAAAATACGTCTTTATGCACACAATTACAGTCAAACCTCGTTAACATGAACACGTTTAACGTGAATTACTTTTAACATGAATTGTTTTCATAGTCCCCTATAAAAACGAGTACAAAGATTTGATACTGATAACATGAATTACTGTTAACATGAACAAAATTTTGATTCCCCTTGAGGTTCATGTTAACAAGGTTCGACTGTATTAACCATTATAAATAGACAAGCTCTCACTAATTGGACGGAAAAAATCATAATTTCAAACATGAAAAACATTTCTTTAAATACACAAAATTTTCAACAACGCACAGTTTTGGCACAAACTGACACCAGTACCAATGATAAAAATATTAAACTCTGAATTATAATTAAATAAAAAGAATTCTGCATACTTTATCAAACTTGGTTAAAACTACTATTTAAGAAAAAAAAAAAATTAAATGCAAGTGGGAGTTTTATTTCAAGAAATACTGAGTACATCTTTAGAAGGGAATGCATACTTGATATATTGTATATTTCAATAAATTAGAATAAAGTAATTTGTAAATAAATCTGTATTTTTATAGAGCACTGAGTATAAAATCTAATCAGTTGATACATACAAAACCAATTGATTAAAATGTCATTTCAAGATAATTCAACAGTCAAAACAAAACAGATTAAGACAGTTGGAATGAACTCTTATGATAGCAAAGATACAAATAATCTGAAGTACTGATTTCTCTTACATTAGGTGGAATTAAACATCAATATTTAAAAATAACATATATTTAGGTGCAAAATCATTTATTTTACTTATGTTAATATTAATACTTAAAAGCAATGCAAGAGAGTTAAGAAATGTAGTTTGATTCACAGTACTTAAAAGGGACTATAGTTGCATGTATCCTCATATCAAATCACAGTTATGAAGTAACAATATATAAACACAAGAAATTCTTGCCAACACCTTTATAATTAACCTTTTTTTCTTATTTCATTCAGAAGTATATTATTTTTCTATGTTGAATATTTCAAAAGAAAAGTAACTTAATTATATCCAGGCTAATATATGTATTTAATGAAGGTGTTTTATCAACTCACTTATAAGCATAATATATTACTATATAAATAGAATAACACAGAACATACTTTTGGTTGCATACTGCAACACAGAAGATTGGGCAAAAGAGAAACACATGGACAAAGCTACATTGGAACAAAAGCCAATTACAGTACTTGCAGTTATAAAAAGAAATAACTTAACACTTTTATAAACAATGTTATTTACAATATTTGGGGGGGGGGGGGGGGACCCTTTTGAAATGGGAAATATGGAAAACAAATTTCCAAAGGCAAACATTTATGTGCAGTAGAAAATGCAATAACAAGATATTAAAATGTAAAAATCATCAGAAGAACATTTTTACTTCTAGATATTTCAAATTTTTCCTTTTAAGTTACATGAACAACCAGCTTATATGTATTTTAAGCTTTCAAATTCAAAAAGTTAAAGCTTATATAAATTATTTACAGAAACAAAAAAATTTCAACATAATATATTTTTACAAGTCATCAACAATTTATCATATTTCTTTTTTAGTTATTAAACATAAACTTAAAAATAAAAGGATTTCACTCGCAATACCACAACATTATTTTTATAAACCTACATTAATAATCCTTTTTTATTCAGATGCATATATACAAAGCAAACAAATGTTCACAAACAGATGTAAATAAATGGATTCATCAATATTTAGCTTTTGTGTGGAGTGTACACATCTTTGGAAAACTTTAAATTCAGTTAAAGAGCAATAAATGTTAATAAAAGAGCAAACTTTAATATGTCATGCGATTTGTATTTATTTGCTGCTTAACTCAAAGCTATTTTATAGTTAATTTACAACTTAAAAAAGAATCTCATCATCATTAAAAATGTACAAATTTGTGACTAACAAATAACGCCAGTATCATATATATACAAGATCAATACAAGTAACAAATATCGAAAACTCAATAAAATTGTCAAGCATAATTAGTTAAGGCACTTTAACAATGCAAATAAAACAATATATGTATATATATTAAAGCAACAAGAATTTATTTAGATTTTATGATTGTTTTTAGTTAATTTTAAAACTTACAATTATAGAATAAAATGTGAAGAGGAAGAAAAAAAAATATAAATACCACCTCAATAATGCACAACATTAGGAAAGTAGTGTCATGTTGATGATTTAAGCAAATGAAATACAATAGAAAACCATTAATCCACACAGCTTGGTTCCAAACAATTTGTAGGTTTGAGACTTTTTGCGAATTACAGGTCATGTCTATTTAATATTTGTTTACATTTTTTAAAATTTATACTTTGGACAAATTTAAATTGTTAATGCTTAAAAATAAACAAATTACACATTTAAACATATATAAAAAATAAAATGTATTGATATTTGTGTTTTAAATCTATCATCAATAGAATTGTTAGTATATATTTGGTTTGTTTTTGTATTGTATTTTACAGTCTACAAATAGCTATATTTGTCTGCTGAACCACAAAATTATGTTTTTAGAATTTTTGATTTCCTTCGCAAATCATTGTAAAAAATATATGTGTCAGACAAATACATTTTTAAAAGGAAATATTTTTTAAAAATTTTTATACAAATAATTAATTAAATAAAATACTTAATATTATATTATAAAATAAAATTTATATGTGCTGCCATTTTAAAGTATTAAATGATATATGATACTATATATCAAAAGTAAAATTAAAGTTGGAGGAAAATATTTAAAAAAAAAATCCCTGATGGCTCGGCCTACAGGCACAGGTAGATTTCGAAGACGCAGACCGTGGGGCGCCTGTTTGTCGGGAATTGCGGAAGAAATGACCTTTTTGCGATGATGCAGCAGTTGGAACCGCCTACTTCGAAACCTAACTTGTTTTCAGACGGAGCCAGCAAGAATTTTATTTATTTTTTTTTTTTTTGCTATAAGAGTTGGTCCTATTAAAACCTTGTCAGTATTAAAGTTTTAGATAATATTAAGAGGATTTATAATCAATTTAAGCGGATTTGAAATCTTGGGAATTGACGAAGTTATGAATTTTTTCTTCTAAAACCCCCATCCTACCCCTTAAGGCAATTTTTAATTATATCAAAAATCTGTCATACATAAATTTTCGGCCCTTCTCCTAGAAGTAATAACTTCAAACGGATTCGATACGTATCATAATTAAGAAATTATGGGTTTTTTTATGTTTTCACAAAAAGCCCCCCCCCCCCCCCCCCCGGTTCAATTTTGCCCATTAACGAACTTGACCGAGATTTTATGTATCAGTTTCGAAAAGATGCGGGAGTTGGAACCGCCTACTTAGAAAAATAACTTGTTTGCAGGCGGAGACGGCAGGGATTTTTTTGTTTTTAATTTTTTTTTGCTATAACGGTTGGTCCTATAAAAAACTTGTCAATGTAAAAGTTTTAGATAATATTAAGAGGATTAATAATAAATTTACGCGGATTTGATATTTTGTGAATTGACGAAGCTATGATTTTTTTTCTTCTAAAACCCTTTTTCCCCCCATTGGGGCCATTTTTAATTATATCAAAAATCTGTCATACATAAATTTTCGGCCCTTTTCCTAGAAGTAATAATAATTTTAAACGGATTCGATACATATAATAATTAAGAAATTATGGGGGGGGGGTTCGTTTTTCACAAAAATCCCCCCCATTTTCCCAACCCTGGTTCGATTTTGCCCATTAACGAACTTGACCGAGATTTTATGTATCAGTTTGGAAGAGATTTATGCAGAATTTTTCCAGTTATCGTGGTCATAAAAAAGTGACACACATACATATATATATATATATATAAAGTTTTGAACTGGGGGTGGTTTTGGGTTCTGGGAGTCATGATCGGCGTAGATCTGCAAAATTTTTTCAAAATTTCCAACTTAGGTGAGAATGTAATAGGTAGTATTTCTTACGAAATCTACCTAAAAGAAGCTATTAGTAAATTATTTTTTAGAATTAAATTTGTTTACATTCACACATTCAGTGCAGATTACAGGTGTTTGCAGTTTAGAGGTACTCTACTGTAGTTATAATTTTACAAGCTAAATAAAATAATTAATTGATTCTTTATTTTCTCATAAAATCTTAAAGCTAAATATTTCTTAATTACTTCATATTAAACTTAATTAAAAAACTATTTTCATTTAGTATTAAGTTTATTTTATTTTTGTCTTATCAGATAACCCTGCCAGTGTTGAAGATTCAATTACAAATCTATGTATTTGTATAATTTTGCAAATAAAATAATTTTTTTAAACAAGATTTAACACGAGTAATTAATTAAAATTTTAAAGGAATTTGTAGGAAGGCGCTTTGAGATATCTATATATAAAACAAATAAATATAAGAATATATATCTACTTAAAAGTATTTTATTAGTTTAACTTGTAAAAGTCTAAGTATTTTATCTGTATAAATTAATAAAACATTTTTATAAATGTAAGCAAATAAATTAAGAGAACATTTTCACAATAGCTTTGGCTTATGTATGTACAAAAAAAAAAAAAAAAAAAAAAAAAAAATCTGAAGATTAAAAAAGAAATTAAAATGATATACCAGAAATATAATTAATAGTGTATGAGACATACGTTGACTAAGCAACTGCCTCTACAGAATGTTTCAAGAAACTTTCTATGATGGCATATTTGCTTATGTTTTTACCTAAGTCTACTATGCAAGTACAAAAGACTCTTGCTAATGCAGTCATATAGAAATCTACAGTTGCAGGTAGTATCTTAAGATTGTGAAAAGAAAGGAACATGAATGTTGCTGTATGTTAATAACCCTTTGCACTCCTAATAACTGCGATAATAACCAAAATTTTGACGCACACTTGACAAAGGAGTGCAAAGGGTTAAATATGATATATTGCACAATTTTATTCCAATAAAGCTTTTTTAAGTAATGTTTTATATTTAAAAGTTTAGACCTGTGCTGAAATGTGTTATGCTAGTAAGAGTCTACTGTACAGCCATAATAAAATAATTTTAATAATACAAATTTAACTGGCTTTCAAGCCATATAAATATCACTTCAGTTTCAAATAACTGCAAATCCATGGAGGTTTAAAAAAACTTACAGGAATGTTGCAAATTTAGCATTGTTTAGATGCATTATATAAATTAATAACAGCTTCTGTTTTTAATTATTTCTTTTAAAGGACATTATAAGAAAAAAGATGAACGAATTAGTTATATGTTTAATACGGTGATATTTTAATTTTGCTAGGATAAATAAAAAAAGCTTTAAGGGGAAAAAAATGTTATCATGAGAAAAATATATAAGGTTTAAAGCAGTAGTAGACTTGCCAAGTTCTGAAAGTTAAAAATCAGGAGATTTTATTTCATAAATCCTATTCTTTTCTTTTCAGTGAAATTTTTTTAAATGTAAGCATGTTCAGAGCAAGTTTAATTTTAAATTATCCTTGGTTATTATTGAAGACAACTTTTATTCGAATAAGAAAAAATACATTCCTTCATGTAGAAAAAAACTCAAGTTTATTATATTTAGGATGTTCAATATGATTTTAAATTAACTACAAATAATGGAGAAAATTCTGTTTCCCTATAATCACATACAAAACAATGAAAATTTTGACAAATTATTGATAGTCAAATTAACATAACATTGAAAAATGTGTAAGGAAATCAAGAAAAATGTCAAAAATCAAGAGCGCAAGAAAATGTGTGAAAATTAGGAGTCTCCTGCCAAATTCAGGAAACTTGGCAAGCCTGATAGTAGATAAGTAAATTTAACTTTACACAGTAGACATTTTTTAAAACTTAACAAAACAAAAAAAATATATATAAATAATTTTTAAGTGATCATAATGAAGTCATTGCAGGTGGTCTTGCATATGCTTTTGGAATGAATCCATATTTTCTAGTTTTAGGAGCATAAGCCCATAACCAACCATCAACAGTTTGATTATTCATATCAGCATACACCCAATCACCTCTACGAACACTAAGGTCATCTGGTGCTTGAGCTTTGTAATCATAAAGCATAACTAACTCACTTCCATGAAAACGAAGATCTTCAGATGTAGGAGAGGTTGAATGATGATTATTGTTCAAAGAGCCTGTCTGATGAGGTGGGTTAACAGCTGAGATTTGGGCACCAACATGATCTAAAAAGAAAAGTAAAAAACTATTAATGAACTGTTGAACAAAAATAAAAAAAACTTAAGGAAAACGTTTTATAGTTAAAATTACATACTAATTCAATGAAACAAAAATCTCATTTATTAACATTTGAAGGGGTTAGAATGACAGTGGAGTAAGTCAAAAGTTTGAAAAATCTAAATAACCATATTTTTACTGAACGTATATTAATTTCTGTTCAGTGTGGCATTCAAATAAGTCATAGTTCACTTAGGGAGTCATTAGAGGGCAAAACAAGTTGGACCACTTAATGCAACGGCAATACGACAAATTTCACAAAACCTTTCATTTCTCAAATTGCTAAATGTTGACTTACTCCACTGTCATTCTAACCTCCTCATTTATAAATTTAATTTATGATTTAAGACTAACAGTATACTCACTACTGATGTTAAAATAAGCATTTCAGGGTTTTAAATAATTTTTTTTTCTCTTGAGAGAAGACCCCTTACTAACATTTGTAAAAAACAGAAACATGCCTCTCACTACTCCTGTATTTTCATAATTTGTCCTATATTCTATATTTACAGTGTGTGTCCTATATTTCTTATTTATATATTAAAATGCAAAGCCAAATTTTAAGCCTGATTTTGGCATTGATTTTTTTCTGTTGCTAAACAGAGTGGAAAATCCTTATAAGTTTGGTAAACGCATGTGCAATGATAATTTTTGGGTGTTTTTCTATCGCAATGCAAAGTGGAAGATTCTTATGATTCATTAATATTGCCCTTACAGCTGATTGGAAAGCAAGTATTTTGTTTATATATTAAAACACAAACCTATTTTTTAAGACCAAATGGGCAGATCTGCACGTGCATAAAATTAAATCCACAACTTCTTTTAGACTGAATGTGTACAAAATAGGGATAGCTGAGTGGTCTAAGGCATCAGATTTAATCTCTGGTTCTTGAAAAAGAATGAGGGTTCAAACCACACCGAAGATGGTTCAGTTTTATTACTGTTATTCCGATAATTCATTTCAATAATGTCAATCAAATATTTTATTTTAAGAAGTTAAAGATTTGTAGTTTTAATCAAATATAATTTACCGCCCAACAATATTTTAAAAAAAATATACAGATTTCAAATTAAAAACATTTAAATCAAAAGCACCACTAGCATATAATTATCAATTAAATAAATTAAACTGGTGTATAATTTTTAGAATATTTTTTATGACAATAATCATGTACGAAACTTTAGAGTGTCAGTTTTAGAGTCAGACTGACAAAAATAAAATAAGTGAAAATTTTAAAGCTTGCTTAATCTATTTTGAAAAATCTTAAATATTTTTCTTTTAAAAGGGACTGTAGTAAAAAAAAAAAAAATGTACTATCCTAATGGCCTACTAAAAATTAAGTATAAAAAGCTTAAAATTCTTCCACTTCATTAATTGAAGTAGAGGCAGACTGACAGGGCCATCTGTCTCCTTAAATCTATAGTAATCACTTATAAGCAATAAAATATCTTCATTTTTGAAGCATTAAAGAACACCTAATTAAAAAATTAAACCCCTTTTTTCCCTATGGTACTGTCAAGTTTTTTATTTTCAAATTTTGGCAGTATTTTTTATATTTATTATCTAAAAAGATTAAAATTGCCAAAATTCATGGCCCAAAATAGTGAACAGCTTTTATGAATTTACATTCCCTGAATGGGTGTTAATATTACTATAATTTCTTTTCGCATTAACTTTAATGTTTTGTCTTGAAATCTGGTTTTATCATTTCACTTTTCATCTCATTGACAGAATTTAGACACTTCCACAAATTTGAATCGATTGATATATTGCTGCTTCTCTCACAAAAGCAGTGTCTAATGTTGTTGAACAGGGTTGTAGTGGGTAGCTGCTCGGGTACCCGCCCAGGCTGTTTTTTTTTTAAACCCCAGGTTTTTTACAACCCTGGTTTTGAATCAGCCAGAAGTTGAATATGTTCATCACATCATCCACAAACCAAACAATCTCGAAGCATGTAATTGAGTTGATTGTTGAAATTACAATGTTTCAATAACTTTTTAAGATTGCAATGAAATCTGGAACAGCTTCTTTTTGTTGCTGATCCCTTTTATTAAATTTGAAAGAGAACAAGGTTTTTGAAGACTTAAGAGAAAAATAAAGCTAAAATTTTCAAGAATATCACTTAATCCTACCATTTATAGAAGTACTAGGTGTGCATAAAGAATGAGGCACAGAATATAAAGAAGCTTCACAAACACTTGAAAAGACACCTTTTTTTTCCCCATTATCCATTAAGTAGAATTTCAAACACACTCGATATTCAAGCTAGTCAGTTTCATCAATGAAAAATTCTCCAAAAACAGACATAACTTGTTATTGGGTGAAAATCCACTTGAAAAACTTTTACTCATTGACAGTGTTATATATTCTTAGGAAATGTGTAGAGCTGAAGAAGAATGGACGCTGGAGTTAAACACAGCACAAAACATTTATTCACAAGTACACACATACAACTAACAAGAACAAACTCTAAACTCAGACTAAAATAATAACTCTGGTTGAACAGAACAAATCAGTCTATGTCCAAGACATCACACTCAAGTTCTTGTTAGTCGTTTGTATGTACTTGTGAACGTTTTGTATCTAGCTTTAGTGTGCTTTTTTCTTTAGTTCCACACAGTTCTTAATATATTAGCCATTTCTGGCGACCAGTTTGGTCTCCCTTAAATGTAGGCTAAGCATTACAACATATTACTATGCTTAATCCTTTACTAAATCGGAAGATTCTAATAGAGAAATCAAGAGCTCTTTGTGACCATAGCAGCATTTCATATATTTTTTGTTATGTGTTTCATCTTTCTGGTATAGTTTCATGTATGTTCACTAATTCAGAGATTTTTAAACCTATTAAATAATCTTCTGTAATTGGGTTCCGTGTAAATTGATGTATTTCAGCTAATATAATTAGGTGCAATGAAGTGTTTTTTTGTGAAAACCTTTTAATGACATTCACATTAAACCATATTGTTGCTAATATCTTTTTTATTTCATGCTAACCTTGGCTGTAGACTCACAAAAACTCACAGTAGATTAGAAAATCTATCATTATTCGTATGTAATTATCTTGAATAATGTGTCATAATCAGGCTGCATACTAATTGACGTATTGTAGTGAGAATGGTTTGATGAAACATAGAACTTTTTGGAAGCTGCTTATGATAGTCACATTCCCTTTAAACCATGTTTGCTGTCAGTAGCGCCCACATTTTTTAGGCTTTCTTCTAGATGCCAATCTTTATCAATTTTGTTTTCTCTTTGCTTTCCTTTCTCAATACAGTTCAGGAGTTTTCATAACTGAGTCACTGACTTCGGCATTTATGCTTAATGTCTGCTGGCTTTTAAGTTGTATTCACTTATGCAAAACGTTAAGCCTATTAAGTAATGTATTTTATCATTTTTTCTTTTTAATGTAACACTTTAATGATAGCCACATTCAAATTGTTGCTAGTATATTTCAATTCTGATGACAATTTTGCTTGTGGAGCTGATTATGAAATGTTCGAAAAATTATTTTCGTTCTCAAGCTGTTTGGTTAATCTTTCATAATCATGCTGCATGCTTATTGATGTATTTTAGATAATACAGTTTGGTAAAATAGAGAACTTTTAAAAGCTATTTAATGATAGCCTCATTCATTTTAAATCGCATTTTCTGTCAGTATGTGCCACTTTTGACCATTTTTCTTCCTTGGTGTGGAATTTACCAACTTTCTTATGCCCATCTCTATCCTACATTTTAGTTTTCTCTTTACTCTTCTTTCTTGATACTGTTCAGTTTTCACAATGCCTAAAGCTCTCTTTCTAGAATTCCTAAAAAATAACTAACGATTCATTTTGAAATTTAATCCATTAAATATTATTACCGGAGTTGAATTTGTTTACATTTAACTTACATCAAGAAAAGATTGTGAAAGAAAGCAAGTTGCCCAGTAGCAGAATTTTCTATGTTAATCTGCAGTAAACCAAAATTTATCTGCGACCCAAGAATGCTGGACCAAGCTTACCATAGTAAGAAATTAGTACATAAAATAAGCAAAATTGCATTTACAAAGAAAATATAAGAAATAAATACAATAAATCTAGTGACAAAAAATAAATTTTAGTAATGTTTCTTTGCCCAGAATTTTTTTAATGCTGTTAAGATTGATCTGCGGTATAAAAAAATCTGCAGCACCCGCTGCCATGCTTTTGCTACTGGGGTGAATTGTATTGTTGTATAGCACTTCACTTAACAGAATTATGCTAAACTGCGATTGGCTTACAGGCACAAATTATTTTCTGACACCAGACAGCACTGCAAAATTCATTACAAATGATTACCTCCATAAATTAATATGCTTTTGCTCACAGAACAATCTCTGTTTACTTAGATGGAAAGAGATATTGGGCTGTCAGCTTAATTTCAACTTAAGTTATCTCAGTATATATATATATTTGAATGTGACTCATCTCCAAACATTAATTTTTTTTAAAAAACTATCTTTCTAAAAATGTAACTTTTATGCAGTTTTATTTGAAAAATAATATTCAGTAAAAATGGCTGCTTGGTATATGAAAAGCAAAGTGGTCAGCCCGTATCTGTTTATGACAGTCACATGACTTGTTCTATTATAATATAGATGATAAATATATTATAAATCTACATTATGAATGTTTGTATTATTGTACTGACACTGTTCTATAATAATATTTTAATTATGGGATGTTCATGAACTCTGCATATTTTACGTGCCTTGTTATTGGCAGGACACTTGACCAAGGACCAAATACATATTTTGGGGGCATAAAAATTTTCTGTTCTTCAGGAGTAACTTTTTGCTTGATTTTTTATGTGAATTATGTAAATTAAAAATACATTAGGAAGTAATTGTTAGAAAACTATTTAACATTTAAACCATTTAAAACAATAAACATTTAAATGATCGATTTACCTTTATATAAATGAAATTTATGACTTTTTAAAATTTGAGTTATAATTACAGTATAGAACCATTTATCCAGAATGGTCAGGGCCTGATGTATTCTGGATAACTGGCTGAACATTAAAGCAACATCCATTTGATGAGATTTGTAGAATATACGTGGCTGTAACATTGTTACTGATTTCAAATTATTAGATCACTCTGATTAAGGCTCAGATCCTATCAAGACCAATGATTAATCAAAGTTTGAAAGAAGGCAATTTATGGCAATACCTTGGAAACAATAATACTGCATAAAACTCAAAAATGCTTAATATCTAACTAAATATGCCTTCATTTCAAATCCTAGATATTGATCAAATTGTACAATGCATGTGGTAATCTATCAATAATGCACATGTGAAACTGGCACTGCATGACACTTTTTACTGGAAAGATTCTGAAATCAGTCAGTTGGAAATATCCTTCTGGATAACTGGTTAACTGGATTCCGGATAAATAGTTCCTTACTGTATTTCTAAATTTTATGCACTCATTTTAATATTTTATATGGGTTTTCTTTTTACTAATGTAAATACATTTACATTATTTCTGCATATTAAAAGTTTTTCATAATGAATTTAAATCATTTGATTTCTTTGTATTTATATACAGTTTGAAATTTTAAGTTTTACATTAGTTTTATTTATAGAAATCATATTTTCTTTGGTGTACATAGGTTTCTCAAAATTGTGTAGAATTAATTCATATTTATTTTACATCATATTTGACTGTTCCAAATTCATTTTTTATAAAGAAACTTAATGTCAATAATAAAGAAACTGGTGTGCACAATTTTGTATGTTTTTCATTTAGGAATACATTGCTATGCATTCATACAGTGTATATATATATATATATATATATATATATATATAAATACAGGGTGGCTGAAAAGTATGGGTGTGCAGAAAAACACTATTTTCTCAAATATATGCTACCTGATGATATTTTTTATTCTAACAAAACAAAAATTTAACAAATAACAATATTTCAACTAATTGTACAAAATATTCACCATTCTCTTCTAGAAAAGCTTCCAAACGAGGGATCACAGAATTGACGGTGTGCCGCAGGTAACTCTGATCTAAATCATCCCAAGTTTTGATAATATCTCGCCGCATTCAGTCTAAACTGGAGAATTTCTTGCTCGTTAACTTTTCTTCGAAGTAGTCCAAATACAGAAATCGAGTGGGTTAAGATCCAATTGTTCGAAGGCTATTCAAACTTTGTTAAATATCCAGGCAGATGAGTTTCAAGGAAGGCCAATGTCGATTTTGCTCCATGCGCAGCCCCAGTCATACTGGAAGATTCCATTTGGGTTATTTTGCTTCCATGGAACCACAATCTTAGCCAACACTTCGTCTTGCTACATTTTAGCATTAATCTTTATGTTTGTATTAATAAAAATTAGAGGTGTTTTTTCCGTGGTAGTAACTCTAGCTCAAACCATTAATCCTTTCAATAAAGCAATCGTGTGACGATTTTTCTCTTGTTTGTATTTTGCTGCATAGGACTTATCAGTTGCTGATATTTCTGATGGTTGTGTGCCGTGTAGATAGTGCAGATTTTCTCATTTGACCACAAAATACCTTCCAAATGGTGCATCTTGAAACTTAGCATCTTTCATTTCATTAGTCTCCTCAGCTAGGCATTATTTGACAAATGTTGCCCTCGGTACAAATGATAACTATTTTTTCTTTCTTCTATCTTTACAAGAAGAAAGTATTGGATTTATTGAAAATTTTCGACTTCCGGTTTTCGACAAATTTACATGTTTTAGAAGGTCCTGAACACGATTTGACTGCTTTTAGAAAATGTCTGTCTGTATGTGACAAAAATTTTGTGGGCCCGCTATCTCAAGAACTAATGCACAGAATATTATAAAAAAAATATACAGGGTGATTCATAAAAGATGGGCAGAACTTTAAGGGGTTATAGTACACTTAAAGACAAATAATATTAAATAGGAGACTAAGGGTCCCAGACGTATTCCCAAGGAGATAGGGGGCATTAAAGTTTAGGGTCCGAAATTTCAAATGATTATAAAACATGGAAAAATTGGTCGATTCGTTTGCGGTTTTTGCAAAAAATTTTCTTTATGCCAGTATTTTCTTGAAATAAAATTTTAAAGTTCAATTTCAAAAAATGCCGATAGGGGGCGCTTTAGACTTTGGAGTAACAAACAACTATTTTTTAACGTTATTTTTTGTATTTCTTTAAATGATTTCGAAAGCTTAGACTTAAACTTAAATTTTGATCTAAAAATCTGAGTCCTAACGAGTAGTTAAGTAGCGTAAACTGAAATTTGAAACCCTTCTCCCCCCAGAACAAAAATCAGTTATTCCCGATCTTTGTGTCGTAGATTAGGCTCTAACTACTGCCGCGTTTTGCTAAAATTATTCTTTATGTCAGTATTTTCTTGAAAATAAATTTTAAAGAAAATTTTCAAAAAATTCCGATAGAGGGCGCTTTAGACTTTGGAGTAACGAACAACTATTTTATACCGTTATTTTTTGTGTCTCATTAAATGCTTTCTAAAGCTTAGACTTAAACTTAAATTTTCAGCTCAAAATCTGAATCGCTGAGCGTGGTTCAGTAGCGAGGGGAGGGGGTTCAAATTTCAACTTCTGAACATAGTTCAGTTTACCATGTCCACACATTGTGTGCTGTGATACGAGGTAAAAAGACACAAATTAGGATTATGTTACCAAAGCATATTTATTAACATGTAATCACAATAAATGTTCAAAATTGTGACCACCAGAGGTTATGCACGCAGAACAACGGCGACGAATGGAACGGCGAACATTCGCGAAAACATCAGGCTTTTCGAGCACTTCCCCTACAGCGGCGGAAAGTCTGGCGACCAGTTCCTCGGGGGATTCAATGGGTGTCTCATACATAAGAGCCTTCAATCATCCCCAAAAAAAGAAATCGAGGGGTGAAAGATCTGGCGAGCGAGCAGGCCAAGCAACAGGACCACCTCGACCAATCCATCTGTTCGGAAATGTGATGTCCAGATAGTTGCGGACGTCTCGTACGTAATGGGCTGGCGCTCCATCGTGCTGGAACCACATGACCCGCCGGATGCGTGGAGGAACAACGTTTAACAGGTCTGGCAGCACATGTTGCAGAAATGTGAGGTATGTTTTACCGTTGAGGCGTTCAGGAAGAAGGTACGGTCCGATTAGGTGGTCTCCGAGGATTCCTGCCCAAACATTGATGGAAAAGCGTCTCTGATGAGCATGTGGATACGTAGCATGTGGATTGACATCCGCCCATACATGTGCATTGTGTGTGTTAAATGTACCTTCACGTGTGAAGGTACATTCATCGGTGAAAAGCACAGTTCGTCCAAAATGTGGATTTAGCGCGTTCTGCTGCAGAAACCAGCGGGCGAATTCAATACGATTTGGATAATCCCCTGGAGACAGTTTCTGGACTCGTTGCACATGAAACGGGAGCAAATGTTCATCCTTCAGTACCCTCCAAGTCGTGGACTGTGAGGTATCCACCTGGCTAGCCACTGTTCGTGTACTTGTACTTGGCTGCGCCGCTACTACATCCAGAATGGCTTCTGCAACAACTACTGATTCGTCCTTTTTTGCACGACCTGCATTCGACCGGGAAGCGAGAAATGATCCCGTCTCACACAACTGTCTGTGCAAGCGCTCGAAAGTTTTGCGGTTAGGCAACTGCCTGTTAGGAAATCGCTCTCCGTACATTCGTTGTGCCTCTGCACCATTTCCATCTGCCGCTCCGTAAATTAAATGCATCTCAGCCTTTTCCTTATTCGTGAAGGGCACCATCTTCCGATTCATTACTACAGCGACTTACACTTGACTCACCGTTCAGTGGTTTTTATGCCTGAATCGTGTCGAAATTTTGCATACGTGTTCTTCTTCTTCCCCATTTGACATTTGCATACTTTCTGTTTCCTTCTTCACCCGGTGACTAGCGTCAGGAATGGAGCTTTAACGTTTGCATGAGCGACGTTTCCAACTGTGCCAGTGCCTTTATGAGTGAATTCCGACTATGCAGTCCTTGACGAAAGTTGTATTTTTGCCTCGTATCACAGCACAGAATCGTTGGGCATGGTTAAGTAGTGCAAACTGAACTATGTTCAGAAGTTGAAATTTGAACCCCCTCCCCTCGCTACTGAACCACGCTCAGCGATTCAGATTTTGAGCTGAAAATTTAAGTTTAAGTCTAAGCTTTAGAAAGCATTTAATGAGACACAAAAAATAACGGTATAAAATAGTTGTTCGTTACTCCAAAGTCTAAAACGCCCTCTATCGGAATTTTTTGAAAATTTTCTTTAAAATTTATTTTCAAGAAAATACTGACATAAAGAATAATTTTAGCAAAACGCGGCAGTAGTTAGAGCCTAATCTACGACACAAAGATCGGGAATAACTGATTTTTGTTCTGGGTGGAGAAGGGTTTCAAATTTCAAATTTCAGTTTACGCTACTTAACTACTCGTTAGGACTCAGATTTTTAGATCAAAATTTAAGTTTAAGTCTAAGCTTTCGAAATCATTTAAAGAAATACAAAAAATAACGTTAAAAAATAGTTGTTTGTTACTCCAAAGTCTAAAGCGCCCCCTATCGGCATTTTTTGAAATTGAACTTTAAAATTTTATTTCAAGAAAATACTGGCATAAAGAAAATTTTTTGCAAAAACCGCAAACGAATCGACCAATTTTTCCATGTTTTATAATCATTTGAAATTTCGGACACTAAACTTTAATGCCCCCTATCTCCTTGGGAATACGTCTGGGACCCTTAGTCTCCTATTTAATATTATTTGTCTTTAAGTGTACTATAACCCCTTAAAGTTCTGCCCATCTTTTATGAATCACCCTGTATAAAAGATGGTCATAAGTAAACAGAGAACTCAGCATGTTCTGTAGTGCGATCTAATTGCGAGAATGTAGCAAAATTTTGTAAGGTAATTAAGCAAGACAGGGGACAAATGATTCTGCAAAAAACAGCACCACACATCCCCTAGTGGTGACTTTTGGAACTAATTTTTTTTGCAGAACCGTTCGTCCACTGTCTTCTTTAATCATCCTACAAAATTTGGCTCCATTTTCAAAATTAGATTGCGCTACAGAAAATGCTGAATACTTTCAGTTTAATCAAGGTATGTGTATATATATATATTGCCCTACATGCTCTTGCAGAATTTATTAATAATTAACCATTTTTAGTCATAAATGATACATTCTTATTTTTCCTTTTTTAGAATAAGGAATGTAGATATATTCTAACTATTTTGTATAACTCCTACATATATTCCTATATTTTTTTTCTTGTGGACTCCTATATTTTTCTCCAAAAAATCCTATAGTTTAACAGGATAAGGACAATAACAAAAGAAAAAATTTAAACTATGATTAAAAACACTCCTAAACTCTGCCACTAAAATTTCATCATCACTACACGAGCAATAACCCTCAGACCTCACTGATGCAGATTGTTTGCTTTATGATAATGGTCTCTCAAAAAAATGTGATTCTCACATTACACTGTTGAAGGCTAGAAGCAATGAGAGTTTATTCGGATGTGAAGGTCCAACACAGATTGTATTGGATGCTGTGAAACGGAACTAATAGCTTGGCCATAATAGAGACATACCAGATCGAGGTAAATAATGAACAGTCAGCATTTTCAGAAAAAACAAAATGATCGTAAAGAGGATTGGATGTGTTTTGAACACTTTGATGAACAATGTCGCAAAAAAGATTAACATCAATCGGAAGACAATTTCACAAATCGTTAAACAGTTCCTTAGATACCAGTCTAAGGAAAAGAAACAGTGCTAGAATCTTGCGATGGCCAACAAAAACAGAACTTTGAAAATGATTAGCATTAATGAAGCGGGATGCTTATTGATCAATGACAAAAAGTTTTTCAAAAATTTCATAACAGAACTTGCCCACAATCAACACAGCATCGAATTCAATCAAAGATTGCTCTTAATCAACCATTATAAAAATATGGCAAAGCTTCACTCGGTTATGATTTGGGGTGGAATTTGTTCAACTGGCACTTGATGAAAGCATTAAAACCAACCATCAAACATACCATTAAAAATCTGAGTTTTTTGCTTCCTAGAACCCAAGAGCACTTTGGAAATAAAAATGGACTCTACATCAAGATTTCTTTTCAGTACACAGAACAAGAAGAGCACAAAAACGGCCCATATACTCTCTAGATTTCAACCAAATGGATTACTCTGCATCGTCATTTTATGGAGAAGAGTTTTTTTTTTAAGCCTCACAGATGTTTGGAGTCACTGAAAGGAAAAAAAAATCTCTCTAGAAGAAACAACAAAAAAAATCAAGAGATGAGCTATGGTCTATTGCTAAAAATTGTTTCAAAATATTTCGCTTTCTACACTAAAAGCAAATGAGGGCCACTTCAGAAACTTAGTTTTTCTGTAAGTCACTGATTTAAACATTTTCTATTAACAATCTGATTTTGATTCCTAAGGTGATTAAAATAATTATAAGCTAAAACGCCTGTCAGAGTTACTTTTTGACAACATGTATTTTAGTCTGATAGGACCCTTGTGAAAAAGAACCCATTAATTTAATGTGCTATTTACATTAACGTTAAATATTAGCATATAACAAAACATCATAGAATGAATTTAAATCAATAATGCAGGATAACATTTCTAAATGTTTATTTCCATTTAAAAAAAAATAATCAAGCTTTATATATATATATATACAATTTGCATCTGTAAATTTTGATGAACTCTCTTGTATCAAAACTGAGAGTTACATGCCAGAATAAAAAAAAAAAAAAAATTCTATAAAAATTTAAGAAATTTCCTGTCATCCTGCCCTGAATATCAAGCCCTACATTTGATATTAAGCAAATTATATTAACACAAGAACTGATAAGTAGAGAATTTTAGGGAATTGAAAGTCTTGGAAAATTTCAAAAGGATGGAGTCTCATTTAATAAATGCACTTTAAAAATCATTGTAATTACCTTAATATGTATTATTAATATGCACTTAATAGTATTTTTCTAGCTTCAAAAAACTGCCACTTGTGTTAATCATGAAAAATATTACATGCTAGAGACTTAGTTCTAACAAAAATGCTACACACAGTAATTTTACTTGATAAAATACAAATTCAATATTTAAACAAATCTAACAGGTAGGATTTTTAATGACTAATTATAATTTATTTAACAGTATAAAAAATATTTTTAACTTATGAGATACATTAAATCTCAAATTATAATTAAATCTTTACAAAAGCCAATCTAGTCTAAAAATTACAGATTTTGTAAAATGAGTAGATTTCCTGATAGTATTTGTAAATCTATTTATATAATACGCAAGTGAGGTGACAATTCCGGGCAGAACCCATCCATCTAACAGCAATTTCCTATCAAATTTAAACATTTTTTGTTATAGCAGCTGCCAACAATTAAAAATCCACAATAAAATTCTTTCCACAGAAATTAATTTTCTATTGAAAGATTTTCATGTGAAAAATGAAAATGCAATAAAAAGTTTCAATAATGAAAAAGAAGATGAATATGGCATCATATTGTAAGTATAATAGAGATTTTCAGAGTTCTCATTAATAATACAAGGAACATAAATATGAGAAAGCACAGAAAGCAGGTGATTATATAACATCAAATGAATTTGAGGAACATCTTGAATCATGATAAAAACCAGATTACATAAATATTGGAATATTTTAACATTTTGAGGTTCTCTGAATTCGTTTCGCCATTTAAAATCTATTTCACATACGTATATACGTGTGTGTATGCATGTATAATAGAATTTCTACAAATGTGCAGGTCCCTAGAGCTAATTCTTAGTGAAGAACTGAAATAAAGATTTCAGATTTAAAAATAAAATAAAATAAAATTTACATGTTTATATTTCTTGCAATACAAGTCAGTAAATGCTATTTGTACTGTATTGTCTTCAATTTATATCTGTTTTCCTTTATTAATAGAGATAGATTTGTCATTTTTCTTCTGTTTTGTCATTTTATTTATATCAAATAGCAAATTTGTTGTTAAAACCCCAGAGGTACATGCATTAATCAGATCCTAAACTTAAAAAAAAAAAAAAAAAAACACATGAAACATAGTTGCCGATGAATAGTATATGAATATTTTTATCAATTATTTCAAATTTTAAGCGAAAACCATGATTTGTAACCATTGTTTTAGGACTGGCATTTACACTAGTATTTATATAAAAGAAGAGCTAAAAAAACACCAGCATTTACTTCTAAATCTTAAAAAAAAAAAAAAAAAAAAAAAAAAAAAAAAAAAAAAATTTTTTTTTTTTTACAAACACACACCGAGAGAAAGAAAAACTTTGTTACATAAAATAAGTTCTACAATTTGGAATGTTATATTTAAATTAAAAAATTTACTCTCACATTCTATAATAAATAAACTGAAGCATGTTGCCAAAATAATAAACTCTACTAATGATTTTGTAAATTAAATGCTCAAGTAAAGCATTATTTATTTTAATTAAAAAGTAAGAAAAATTATTACATTGTAGGACCTTCAATTAATGTTGGTATTATGATCATAATGGATTAAAAAACAAAGCAATACCAAAATTTATTTTGTTGAATTTTGTAATTTGTGGAGTGAATTGTTTTGGCAAACATTCATGAAAGTACATTTCACAGTCAATATAAGTGATACTCACTTTACATTTAGATGATAAATTGTAGAAGATTTTTAACTTAAAAATCAGAGGTCCGAGTTCTGGTCAATATTTTGAAAGCAAGAATGTTTAAGAGTTAGTTGCAAAATCTGTGAGCTTAAGCTGTTAGTACAGTTTCTTTTTTTAAATTCCGAGACCAATTCTGAAAGCATATTAATATTAGAGAGCATAAAAACCAAATAGACTATAAATAACGTTGCATGCAAAAATATGAAGTTATTAGATAAAATAGAAAGGTACTGAAGAAGCAAAATTTTAAACTATCATATAGAAAGCAAGAAAATTAACTTAATAAACCCTAAAACACATCATTAAAGATAAATACTTTATAAAAATCATGACAAACACATCCTTCAATACAAAAGAGGCTATTTTTTACTTTGTAAAATCAGTAATAATTACAACCAATAAAAAGAAAGCTCTCTTTTATATTGGTTAAGCTGCAGTTTATTTATTATATTTGCTAAAATATATTTTATATTACTGAAAGTTTATACATATTATTTGTACCCATGAAAAATACATTTCATACATTACATATGTGTAATAGTTAAAAGCTGAACCCCATGTGAATAAAAAATTATCGCAATTATTAACGTTTGTGCATATATATACAGCATAAATTGTTAAGTCCTAATTTTTCAATGGTTTTGCATTAATCTCAAAAACAGCCAGAAAAATAAAAAAAATTACAATTAAAATTTTTTCTACAAAAATGCTGAAAATTTTCATGCCTGATAATCACAAGCTTGAACTGAATGCAGAAGTGGGTAATTATTGGAAAATTAAAGCAAATTTTTTACTGTAATATGATAGTGCTTTTTTTTCACAGTTATGTACCAGGCTTTTTCTTGGCATGTCTACTTCCATTTTAAGATGATGTCTCGAGCTGTCAGAGTATTATCTCCTTCATTACTACGATTGGGGTTTTTAACTGTTTAAGTGATTATTCATTGATGTAACATTGCCTATTTTTTTTTTTTTTTTGTGAAAAATGTATTTTTTTTATAAATGACTTAGATTAGAATATCTAGATAGTTGTAGAACAAGTTCTGTTTGCAAGGAATTTTGGGGATTTTCTCCTGACTTGCCTGGAAATTGCACGAACTTTTTATATTATATATATCTATACTAATAAAAGAAAGTTTCGCTCTGTGTGTCTGTCTGCGATGGCTAGGAAAATTTAGCGCACCTAGAAGTCTGTAAATTTAGATTTAAGTAGTCCAAACCCTCTCCTGGTATACCTGAGTCTCAGAATTTTAATATTTTGATAATTACTCTAGATATTAATTAGAATATCATTAAACATCGCATTGAAAATGCCATCTTTTAAATCAAAATGGCTAAAGAAAAGAACTGTTGTTGTGGATTTGCAAGCGAAAATGAACAAATTCAAAATTATTTTACTAATTAGCAAATTTTAAGAAAACTAATTAAGATATCAATTTGAAAATTTCTGAGCAAATGTAAAAAAAAATTCTGCATCCGTCCATGCAATTTTTGAAAAATTTGGGCAGTAATTTTTCTTAATTTATGCAAAAAAACTGCTAAAAATCTGCTGGCGCCAGTGAAAAAAATCTGAGAAAGTTTCAGACAGGGATCTGCTTTCATTAAAAACTGAACTACAAAGAGATCTGTTTCTCTGGCCCTCCATTTAGTTTGCGAAAAAGAAAGGAAATCATTGCCAATTTTTACTAACGAACAAAAATTTAGATAACTAATTAAGATATAGATCTGAAATTGAGGATGGGAGGTGTTGTCATTTGCTGGCTATTTTAGCGTAGCGTCTTCGTTATGTTCTATTTATCAGAAAAATTTAATTATTTTTTTAATGATTGCGTTAATGTAGGTGAAGGAGGTTTTCTTGAACAAATTATTCGTTATATTGGCAGGTATGGAGAGGGAGGGGGTTGACGCCTTGCACTGAGATTGTTATTATATCGGGCCTGGGGGGTAGCTAGTATATATATATTTTAAGAAATGAAAAACTGAAAAAGTTTTTTATGATTTAATTTTTTTACAGGAAATAAATTTGGGATCTAATGAATTGTATAAAATCAGATTAATAGCTCTAATTTCTGTAGCAACATCAAAAGATAAATGAAATATTATTTTTCCAAATGAAAAAGATAAAAGCATTTTATTTCACCAATCCATTTATGGCGGCTAAGAAAAGTTAAATTGCTTTATTATGTTATTCTTTGGAACTTTTTTTTTTATACATTAATTATAAAACCCCAACACATCATTTTACAGAAAACTTTATTAAGTGAAGGGGGGCGGGAGGGAAATTATAAATAAAAATTAAAACTGGAAAACAAATTTTGGACACTTTTGGATATCTCACTGTGAATATTTAAATATAAATAGTATTAATTATATGAAGAGGACATAACACATTAACTCTTGTAAGCTTGCATTTCTTCAAGTAAATGTAAATGCAATTTAATTTGGATATACATTTTAAAGATGACTGTGATTAAATTTATACATTAATATATATTTACAATTGATAAAATAATAGATTTAACATTCTTAGATATAAAATAAGTCTCCATTAATGCATTAAGCTGTAACTTTCTGGCTGCACTTGTAGGATTAATTTTCTACAGACGACTTCTGTGGTATACACAGGTTCAAATAACGTCATGATACATCAATGAATATGCTACTTAAGCAAAATTA
This sequence comes from Maratus michaelseni, assembly GCA_963931845.1. Taxonomy (NCBI): domain Eukaryota; kingdom Metazoa; phylum Arthropoda; class Arachnida; order Araneae; family Salticidae; genus Maratus; species Maratus michaelseni. The sequence goes on from OZ007590.1 coordinate 181,156,459, forward strand.
AAAGAAAAATTACTACACTTAATTTTTATTATTTTTAAAAGAATATCATATTTAATGACATAAATATGTTGTAGATCAGGCTGTCCAATGCAACACCTGCCACATCCTTTCTGATATTTCCTGTTACTAGTTAAAAAAATAAAAATCCATACTTTTTAAAAATTCAATAATATTTTCATGACTTTTTTGTTACAGGCGCAATTAAGATTTTTTCCTATTTTCCATACAAATAATTTTGAGATAGGTCCCTTCTCAGAAAATGCAACTCTAAATTTAGTATATGTTATGCTCGTTGCTTGCTAACCTCCTTCCCGTTGACACTGTCACTCACAAAAGAGACTAGACTAGAGACGATTTTTTGGTAGAATGTTTTTTGCTGCCATCACCGGTATCAGTGATACTGGACACTAAGTTGAAGAGGCTTAACGTTGAATAATCAAATATCATTTATAGATTAAACATTGATTGAAAGAAAACTAAGATTAAATATATATTACAAGAAATTAAGCTATGTTTAGCTTAAAGGATTTCAGATGATTTACAGTCTACTCCGTAAAAGAATACGGTCTTTGTTTATACAGGAAACTATCTCCAACATTTCTCTATGTATTCAATCTGTTTAAATGATAGCACGATCTCCCAGATCGCAAGCCACAAGCCTATATATTACGCTCCGTACCAGCGGTGATACACCAGTCTCTTTGATTACATGATCCGGCGATCTAAATACACTTCTCCCGTAGCACACAGCTACCGAACGCTCTTTCCGGTCCGACTAGAATCGGTAATTTACCCAACCTTCACGTCTGAGCTCATTCTCTGTACTGCTGCTAGGAACTATCTCCTCCTCTGTGTCTTCCCCCATCCACGGGGTTCACTTCTCTGCCCTCACGACCCGATTCCTGCATGGTGTCTCGAACATCATCTGCATTTTCCTCTCACTTATTCTTTCATACTTTCGCTGGTCCAGACTTCATTCTATTCAAACTACATTCTTGAGATTTACAACCCCTTTTGGAATGCAGTTTTGGTGACATTGATGATGGATAAACTTCTTATGTGAGATTGCTTTTGAATTGAAATACGTAGAAAATATTTAGATAAATAGACTTATACAATACAATAATGAAACCTATTACCATAAATATAATACAATACATAAAATATAGGTATAGATAGCATCAGAAACCTGACAAAATAATTAATGCTTTTTGTGCAAATTGTTTTTAGATGGAATTCCTGAATCATAGGGGACTTATGGCTATTACTGAGGGATGTTTTTATAAAGCCATGTGTGCATCGCTACTACTTTTATAATCAGATAATATTGTTGCAAGTTTTGATTTTAATCCATGTAAATAATGACATCTTTCATTATTTGCCATCGCCTGAGGTGCACTCCTGCATATTGAAAGGTTGGATAAGCCTGTTGTAGATGTAAAAGGCAAAACTGGGAAATTTCACTGATGGCCAGTGGCCAGTGGTAGCAGTTTTATAAGTGGCCACTTTCTTTAAAATTGCAGCCACTTTTTTCTTTAAAAGTCTTAAACGGTAAACTTTTGTTAAAATTTCAATTAGTATTAATCTGAAATTAAATAGCCCAAATAAATATGTTAATATACACATATTTCAACCAACAAAAGTAGAATCCTCGATGAAATGCAAAAAAATTTTACTCTTTCTTTGTAGGAAAATGGCCGTAAGGTGGCCGCTGACAAACAATTTTTTAATAGCCACTTTTTTTCATTTAGTGGCCCTGTGGCCAGTGCTAATTTGGCCACTAATGAAATTTCCTAGCTTTGCCCTTTACGGTCTTAACATAAGTCCACAGAATCTGAAATAATGCTGAATAATAAAATTTTTGCTTTTAATTTTTCCCTTTTCCTAGAACGAATTTTTTAGTTCTGCAGGACGGGAAATTATGCCGAAATGGTATCCCCCCCCCCCCCCCAAAAAAAAAGCATCCTCCCTCTCTAACAAATTTGCATAAAAATTAACAATTAATGTGCAAAGGCAAACTCTGCTGCACTTAACCCCCGAGCAGGATTATCACTTCTGATCACCATTGTGCTAAATTGTGTCAAAATGTTTCATTTGGTGAGAAAACAAAAGATTAAAATTACAAGTTTTTTTCTTTTAACTCAAAGGTATTCTATCGATTAAAAGTTTTCTGTGTAAATTATTATTTAAGTTTTGATATTTTTCAGAACTCCAATAATACACTTGTTTTATTAGTTTCTATAACTACTAGTTCAATTTAGATCAATAACTATTCTAAAAACAATTACAAAAATTGGAAGACATATTAAAAAGGAAAAAGAGGATATTTATGGGATTTTAAAGAACAATTTTAGAATCAGTATTTTACGACAAATCTATTGCTAACATTATTTGAATTTGACTATTTTTTTTTTTTAAATTGGCTAGCCAAATTACAAAGGTCAGTCAAAAGCTAGTGAGAACCCTGCTCCCAAACCAAGGGTAAAATTTATTCTATTTTTTACATTGTGGGTCAAGTTGCAGGTCTATTCCCAAAACATTTAACACAAGCATTCTACATAAAATTAAGAAATTTAAGTGAGATTAAATAATTCTGTTTTGGAGAAAAATAACTACTTAAGTTAGGAAAACAGATATTCCCAGTTGCCATACAAAACAACCATATGTCCTAGTTCTAATAACTTGATTGCCAAGCTTAGTAATTCCATTGCTTCAAAGGAGGAAAAAAGTATATCAAATGCTTGTCCAGCCTGCAAGAAAATGACTTGTACCAGAAGATATATACTATTAAGAACTTGTCTTTTGAAAAATCCAAGCATGCCTTAATAACAAGTGTTTTTCTTTTTTCTTCTTTAAAGAAAATACACCTATTATAATTCATGAAAAACTGATGGTGAAATTATAAACAAAATGTAGTTGAACATTTATAATCTTGATTGTATTTTTTGCTGAAACAGAATTTTCTAAAGATTATTTGAAACAACTTTTATGGTACATATTATTAGCTATTTACTGCAATTTCAATAATTTGATTAACATATATTTATGTTATTGTGTTAAAATGCCATACAAGCAGACTATATGTAGTTTGGATTTGACTGTTACGTACAAATTAGAGACTGCTGAGTATAAACAAATTAGAGACTACTGTGTTTTCAAACAGTAATAATAATAATAATAAAAAAGTTCTCATATAATTCATGAATGAGGTGAATAATAAACAAATTTTTTAATAGATAATTGAACATGAAAAACAAACTCAACAAATCTCTAGTGAAGCACATTAACAAATAGGTTAGATATTTTTTCTTCTATTTTCATACACAACAACTGACTATTTATTGTAATATGTTAGACTACTACAGATCTATTACCTTGAATAACGTCAGCAGGATAAACAAAGGCACTTGGAACAAATCCTTCCTGACCATCTGATCTCACAATCCAAAACCAGTCATGATCTTCTCTATTTAATACAGTAACAAATTCACCTCTTTCTACACTTACATCATTTTCATCCCTAGCTATAAAAGTATACAAAACTATATATCTTCCAGCAGGATCTTTGAAGAAAGGATGAACATCAGGAATCGAACTTTGAGAGGATGAACTCTGATTATTTTGATTCAATGACAAAACATTATTATTAGATCCAGTTTCTGGTATAACACCATAACTTTCAACATCTGAATGTTGCCCACTATCAGCACTCTGAGTTCCCCGAGATGAATTTTGATCAATTTCTTGTTCTCTATCATTACGGGGTAGTTTTTTGTGTTTTATATTTAATGCTAAATCTGCAAAATGAGTTCCGTATGGTGCACAATATGAATGAGGGATAAAACCTTCCTGTCCATTTTCAGCTATGACATACACCCAGTCATTTTCTTGATATAACATATTGACACTCTGACCTCGTTTCACCTCTAGTTCATCATCCACACAAGGTGTGAAGTCATGTAATACAACCATTTTTGAGTCTGGAGATAAACCATTCTCCTTTTCAATTCCAACCCGAACTAGAGTCTCAATGCTAGCACTTCCAGTGATTCTGCCAATGCTTGGTGTACGGCTGGATAACTTATCCCCATCTGTTAAAAAGAAACACAAAAAATAAACAATTAATACAGAATTTTAATTCTAAAGTATTTTAAAGATAAATAAAAAAATAATATTAATAAAATTCAAAACTTGTGAGAAATAAAAATAAGTTAAGACTACTAAAACAAGCTTAAATGTTTTAAAACCTTAGCCATATAACTTTATTCTCAGCTCAAACATGTGATGAACTCAGGGAGACCCCCTGCTTCAGAGCATCAAAATGTCCCTCCCTGTAAAATTTTGAGATTTTGTGTTTAGTAATGGTCTAAAACAGTGATGGAAATTGAGAAATAAAAGGTAGGTGTCAAATGATGCCTACTGTAAATATCTTAGGCATCAAATTAAAATTTTTAATTGTAGTTTCTAAAATTCATTTTTAACGTAACACTGTAATATTGTATGCTACGTTTTAGAAAAGCATTAATATTTTACTTTTATTTAAAATTATTGATGTTCTTAATATTTCAATAATTGAAGCAATTGTAAAACTGATGTAAAGCATTTTTAATTATTACTGTCGTGGTTCGAATCCATGAGTGTAGCGTAAAGAAACAAGCCCATCTACATTCACAAACATCTATTGATATTTACAGAATAAAATTATGCAGTGATCTTAGGAGCAGCATTCTGCTTTGTAGAAGTAATCCAATACGTGATACATATTAATTAATCAGTGAACCAAGTCACTGTGCGATGAGATTGATGCGGGTGCGAGAGAACCTTTGTACTGTTCAGTTGTGAGTTTCAGTCTGATCTGAGAGATAGAGAATGTCCCTCTCTTCTTTTATTTTCACTTAGGGAAAACACAAATAAAGTTAATTACGGAAAACCTTGGAAAGTCCAGCATGTGGGAAATTCAGTTATTGCAACTAATCAGACAATCAAAGCAGAATGCTGTTCCTAAGATCACCACATAATTTTATTTTGTAAATATCAATAGATGCTTGTGAATGTAGATGGCCATATTTCTTTACGCTACACACCTACATATGCGACATACATCGAACCAATTACTATATTTAGAAATTTATAGAAAAATGCACTTAATCATGTAAAACAAAATTAAAACTTGATAACTCCCTAGCAAATCAGATATAAAATTTTATCCAATGTTGATAATTACAATTGAATTTAGTATTTAAAATTAAAATAAATAAATAAAACATATAATACATCTACATTTGAATCTCATTAACATGAAATCAAAGGGTGCACTAATAGTTAATAAATGTTTTTAAAAAAGCTAGGCGTCAAATATGACGACTGAGAATAATTTTGTACACGTCAAATGCAATAATTTAGTTGCATTTGACGACTAACGACCACTAATTTCAAACACTGGTTTGAAAGTGTTAATAACTATCATTAACTAGTTACATAACTATCACCTATTTTTCAAAAAGAACATTTATTGTTTAGCCAAGTTAATCCATATCTTTATAAAATCTCTTGCTGTAAAAATTTTGAAAAAAACTATACAGAAAAGAAGACAAAATGTACTATATATTTTGCTTAAAAGATTGAACTTGGATTGCTGTTATGAATGAGTGAAAATCGCTTCATGCTCCGTTCAATCAAGGTTGGTAAGTTTTTTCCAAGTGGAAGAAGCTGTCATTCTTTAGGAATTATATACTTTGTAAGATACAATAAATGCATTTTTTTTAAAAAGATAATCTTAAGTAAATTTAATTAGACTTATAAAAATTTAATTAATTATCTATGCTAAATTAATAATTACATCAGTTTGTTAGCCATGATCACCTACGTCCAAATTTATCCTTCCTAAAATAAGATACTCATACTGTATCAAAAATGTTTTAAAATTTTAGTGCTTCGTCCCTGAAAAAAAAAAAAAAAATGTTTTTATAGAGGATTTGTGAATATTTTTAAATACCACACCATAATTGGTATCCAAAGGTTAATTTATTTGCTATTTTTAATTTTCTGATGTACTAGTTCAATCACAGCATTTAAAAAAAAATTAAGCTTATCTGTGTTTGTATCTAAAAGTTCAAATATTCTTTCTATGGACATAATTGCTTGATAATCTGTTTTGTATGCATATTAGTTTTATAAAAAGTATAAGAAACATTTTTTTTAGAATCCAAATATTGTAGTTTAATCAGGTTTTACACTTTTATAGAATGGAAAGCCAGTTTATATTTTGTTTTAGTGATTAACACAGAGATATAAAGTGTTTAACATGTAAACCCCCCTGCCACACCCCTTGCCCTTAACACATAAAAATAAAAACAATATTTATTGTTAATCATGATTGCAAAATGAAATGAGAAAATATGATATAACATAAAATTGCAACCATGAAATGGAGTTTGGCACCTAGAAAAAAAAATTGTAAATGCCATTTGACACCTTTCTTCAGGGATCATTCTAGAACATAAAAAAGGGCAGGGTGCACATTACGTAATAAGGGCAATTTTGTTGAAAAGGGCACATCATTTCATAAAAAGGGCATTTTTGTAATAAGTGCATCATATACCAATATACTGGTGGGGAGGGAAGTCTGGCAACAGCTTAAAGTACTCCTTAATTAAAAAAAAATCCAATAACATTTCTAATTTCCATAACTTCACTGTTTGAAAAGTATTAAAAATAGAAAAATGAAACTTGTTCTCGATTTTTATTGTAAAATTGTTTACTATATTCACAGTAATTTCACCCTTTCCCTACGATATTCAAAAACTTCATTCTCTAAAACTTCTATTCACCAGATAGCTTTTCCCAGTTTTAGCAAAACTGGTTTTGAGAAAGCTACAAAATAAAAGTTCAAAAACTACTTCTCAAATTTTTATAGGACTTATGTAAGTTATCATGTGGTCAAAGGCCGGAATGCCTGATCTAATACTATATTTCACTAGACAAGGTGAAATTAATCAATGACCCTTAGTTGTTACCCTATGTCTTGTTCAATGGAAAAATTGATAAATAAAAAAAATGAATTGCTCAAAGTCAAAGATTAGACATACCAGGGCATTTCACAGAGAAATAAAGAGGGAAAGAGGAGTACTCCTGATGTACCATACTACCATTCTAAAAATAAAAGATAAGTAAAGAATATTTGAAAGTACAATACAAACAAGGCAGGATTCTACCCAGGAATAAAAGGAGGGTAGAATTCTACCTGGAGAAAGGGCAAGGAGGGTAGAATTCTACCTGGAAAAGGGGCAACGAGGGTAGAATTCTACCTGGAAAAGGGCATGAGGGCAGGCCGCCCTTCTGAAACTCTCTAGAATGATCCCTGCTTTCTTGGAGTTCTTAATTTCTAACCCTGTATATATATAATTATAGTTTGAGTTTAATTCTTTTATAAAGTTATTATATTTAAATTTTGAGAATCTGTTTTGTTTACTGTTGGTTTCTTCCAGTTTTTTCAATTTCTCCTGATTGTTCTTTCTAGTTTCTTCCACTGCCTTAGAAGAAACCCAAACCAGCATTAAAAAAAATATATATATACAAAATTTGAGACTTGGGTGCACTTAGATTTGTCTTCCTTATCCAAATTGGCAGACCTTTATGCTTAACAAATCTCTCTAGCTATCACCAACAAATAGACAAAAATGTTCTTTTATTAAGACAGATGTGATATAAGCCTACAGAGTTTCCCCCAGACAGTTTCAGGAGGGCGCTGCGCCCTGCCTGCCCTTTGGTTAAACAAATAGCGCCCTTCTTGCCCCTCATCCAAAAAATAGCGCCCTTCTGCCCCTCGTTTTAAAAAATGACGCCCGTACTGCATTTTGTTGTGCCCGCCCTGAACGTGCGCCTGGAAGTTGTTTTCTCATTTACACACATAGGATCGCACGTTCGTCTCCCGTCTGTTCAAAGGCTGCGATCGCGGTAGATTTAGAAATTCCCTGACGCAGGGGTGATTCTGGTCCGAATTTTCCGAAAAATTAAAGCAATGATTTCCAAAAATTAGAAAAAAATATCGGTCATAAATCCGAAAATTCGGACATAAAATGTATTGGTATTTCGGCAAATGATCGCCGAAAAAAATCAATCTCGTCATTCGTTCGAAGAAAAGTCGCCAATTTTGTCAAAGGATCACGGGGAAAACGAGACTTTCGTCATAGAATCGCAAAAAAACAGCAAATTTTGTCAACAGATCGCGGGAAAAACGTGCCTTTCGTCAGAAAATCGCGAAAAAACGGTAAATTTTGTCAAAAACATTACGGAAAACGGCAAATTTCGTCAAATGATCGCGAAAAAACGGCAAATTTCATCAAAAACATTGTGAAAAACGGCAAATTTCGTTGAAATATCGCGAAAAAAACGGCAAATTTGGTCAAAAGCATTGCGAAAAACGGCAAATTTCGTCAAATGATCGCGAAGAAAAGGCAAATTTGGTCAAAAACATTGTGAAAAGCGGCAAATTTCGTTAAAAGATCGCGAAAAAACGGCAAATTTCGTCGAAAACATTGTGAAAAACGGCAAATTTCGTTGAAATATCGCGAAAAAACGGCAAATTTGGTTGAGGGTTGATTATTGACGGCCAATTATCTGCACTTGGGATATAGGCCCGGGGGGAGTGCCCTACGTGGGGGTCTTTCTAAGGGAACCTAACCTGTATTTACGCATGGATAAATCCACAGCTCGAAGAAAACCACGAAAACTCCGAACGATTAGGCCGACGGGTGCGATTGGGATCGAACCCAGCACCTCCCGTCTACCAGCTTCGAGAGCACAACCTCTCAGCCACTGGTGGGCGTTCGGCAAATTTGGTCAAAAGTATTGCGAAAAATGGCAAATTTCGTCAAATGATCGTGAAGAAATGGCAAATTTGGTCAAAAACATTGTGATAAACGGCAAATTTCGTTGAAATATCGCGAAAAGACGGCAAATTTCGTCAAAAGCATTGCGAAAAACGGCAAATTTCGTCAAATGATCGCGAAGAAAAGGCAAATTTCGTCAAAAACATTGCGAAAAATGGCAAATTTCGTCAAATGATCGCGGAAAAACGGCAAATTTTGTCAATAAATCGCGGGAAAAACGTGACCTTTGTCAAAGAATCGCGATAAAACGGCAAACTTCGTCAAAAACATTGCGAAAAGCGGCAAATTTCGTCAAAAGATCGCGAAAAAACGGTAAATTTCGTCAAATAATTGCGAAAAAACGGCATATTTCGTCAAAAACAATGGAAAAAAACGGCAAATTTCGTCAAAAATATTGCGAAAAACGGCAAATTTCGTCAAATGATCGTGAAGAAAAGGCAAATTTGGTCAAAAACATTGTGAAAAACGGCAAATGACCCACTGGCCACAGGTTGTGCATGTGTAATTCATATCATATTGTGAGTTATTATTTAGTGCATAAACATACCTATTTTATTATTGTAAGACCTTAATTCTAGACAAATATATATATTTTTTAAATGTACTTATATAGTTGAAAGAGTGTCGTCCTTTAAATATTAAAGGTGCATATAAAAATTAAAAAAGTGCCCTGAAGAATGTAAAAGTGCCCTTTCCTCATCAGCAGCACCCTGCCCTTTTTTAAACCTGGGGGAAACTCTGAGCCTATTTTGGAAACAGTTCCAATTTAAAGTTATAATTTAGTTATTATAGTAACAGCTACTAAAATGTGTAGAGAAAGAACCTTACAATAAAAGCATTTTTTAACTGCTCTGCATGCTAAAATTAAAATTATGCAAGTTAATACCACTATTCCATAATTAGCAATATTTCTGACAGTATTAGAGAGTTCACGGTCAAGTTTGGTGTCAAATAGTAGCAAGGAATTGATTATATGCCATTAAATGCTTGCCTCCCCCCCCCCATACACACGCAAAACCAATGTTAGTATAATATATTCAACTTTGTTAGTGTTGCCATAATTTTCTCTTAAAAACAGAAGATTTTTATAGAAACTAGTTTGTTTTAGTTTTATCGAACTACCATCATTTTCCACATCCTACTGAACTATGTTGAGTGTGTCAATGTCTTCTTTAATGTATTTTTCTTAAAAATAAATCATTAATTAATTTTTATAATTGTTATTATAACATTATTCTAATAACACTGTTTAATTAATTTTGAAGTCACATTTTTGTGATAAAAAGGACATCAAAATTGAAAATTTTGAAGCAAATTATGGAACAGATGTATCACTCGCCCTCAATCCGCCATCTTGTTTGTCCAACAAGTATTTGTCAAGTGGTCATTGATTAAAAATTTCATGATTTTGCTTGAATTCCTTTTTTTTATGATTATGTTCAATCTCTATATATTTCAAAATAATTTTTTTTTTTTTGAGATTACACATAATACCAAAATCGCCAAACAAGATGGCCACCTTCTGACGGAGTGTGATACATACATCTAAGCCCAAATTATAAATATAAACTGATAAAAAGTTTTAAAATTATAAAAGTGAGATATGTTTAAAAAAAACAAACAAAAAAAAAAAACAGAAGAAATCGCTGTATAGAAAGAATACAATACTGTACACTATACAACCATACTCATACAGTCCACTATACAATGCAATCTGGCAACCTTACTGTTTGCCAAATCACATTTGTAAGACAAGAATATATATTTGCTGTATGTGTACAGTTTGCTATCGATCCAATTATGGAAATTTCCCTGAATTGACGATGGTTAGTCAGATAGTCAAACTGGCACCAGAGATTGTTTCCATTCTACCGACAAGTTCCTATGGCAGTGGAATGCATTCTTATTTTTAAAATATCTCCTCAGGAAATTAATATTTTTGACTTCCTTTTTCTGTGTACTCTTCTTAAAGAATGTCCTTTTTTTAAAATTGTCAAAATATTTTAAAAACAGAATGCTTAATTTTATCTGAAGTGTTAAAATCTTACTTACAGCTCGTACAATTTTAATAAATAAAATATTAAATTAAGGGTACTTTTAATTTAGCCAGGCTAAAATCTCACTAATAGCCCCCCCCCCTCCCCCTTTTTTTTGCCTCGCCAATGGCAGCTTTTACTTTTCATGTGTGTAAATTACAAACAATGCTTTAGTTTATGGTATTATTTCTTATTATTCTCTTTATGTATATTAATAAATTAAATGGATGAAAGGCATGTATTTTAAATGTATATAGTAATATATATTGTTTAAATTTATGTATTTTAAATGAAAGTTATGCATTTTAAATTAAAGGAATAAAAGGTTTATAATTTTAAATAAAATGAATACAATATTAATGATGGAATGGGAACAATATTTGACTATTTATATCACCTGCGCCCAGCTAACATAAAAGTACCAAATTAAGCATATATTTTAGAAATATTTTGACAACAAAGAATAAAAAAGAGATATCCTTTAAGAGTACACAGAAAAAAGAGAGTCAAGAATATTAATTTCTGGGGAGATATCTGACAAACACTCTGAAAGGTGTCCATTACTAGCAGATTTACCTTATGTTACATATTACAAAGTTTAGAATAACTATATTAATGCTTCACTTTTTAGAAATACGATTTAATTGTACATAAATTCAAAATATGATAATATTTACTTTTCTGTATGAAGATAGATGCACATTTAAATAAACTTATACACAAATTTTATGATGTTGAAAATGAAAACATTAATTTCTCTGGAAGATCAACAATTATTATATTTAAATAAAGCATGAAAATAACTAGAGAGGGAGAGATGAAATTTCATTTAAAGGGCAAGAATGACTTTACTCCAATAGGCTTTGTCTTTCATAATTTTTCAGACTGAAAATTTTCTTGCTTGTAGAAAATTTATTAAACTATGCCAAGGGAAAATCAACATTCTAGGCTCTAGAAGAAAATGTATGGCACTTTTATATTCATGAAGTGTGTTACGGTAAAATATATTAGATATAAACATTTAAAGGGGTCACACACGAAATGACTTTAATGCTCATACACTATAAAACTGGAAAGACAATATACTTTTAAAACAAGGTAAAAAACATAAATAATTATTAAATAGTTGAAAAAATACCTTTCTTTCGTTTTCCCCTTCTTATTCTTACAGGGCAGAGAAACGCCATTTCAAGAAAGATCAACAAAATAAAAAGTATACGATTATACTGAAGGGATACATTTTATGGGCATTTTTATTTTAATGTACAACATTTCACAAATTTCATGTATTGAAAATTGCGTCAAATCAGTCTTATAATGTTTCCATCACTCATATTTTAACGACATCCCGCAGATAGTTATTTCCAAAAAATAAATATACTCTTCACGTCTTAATTGCCTATAGGCACAACTTCAAAGCAAGTTTGTCACCAAGCAAAAATAAGCAAAAACAATTCACAGGTATGGTTATGGTTTTTTATATAATACGCAACGGTGATTGATTCATAAAAAAAAAAAATGAAAACCTGAAAATTATTAAGAAAATGTAAGAAATAATTCAGAAGAATATACTGTTTTAAATTTAATTTTTAGTTTAAAATGAATTGCTTCTTTTCGTTTACTTTCAACAAGATTGTCTACCGTCCACACTTCAATTTTTGTTTATAGTGCCATCTATCGGTAAAGATTATTGAAACTTTATGTAAACAAAAACAACAAGTTTGAGATTAAAGTTCAAGTCTGAATTTGTTGTTGCTTGATGCTGATATGAATAATTTTGGTAGCACCTAAGAGAAATTTTTTTTTTTACTTTAAATATAAGAAATATTTCACGACGCATTAACTATGGGGTTATAATGTCAAATATTTCATAAATGCACCCCTCCAATAAAATTGCTCCCATGTTTATAACTCCCATGTTAAATTACACACATATAGGTATACTTACTTTCAAATAATTTCTACGCAATTTAAGTGAAAACAATTATTTTAGTTTTCAATAGTTTTAGTAGTTTTATTTTATGCTTTTTGAACTTTACCAAACTTGAATAAAATATAAAAAAATATCTCTTAATAAATAAAAAAAGGAACAGATGTGTTACACTCACGCTAAAATGTAAACAAAAGATTGGCGACTGTTTGGTTGGCGCGATTTCCAAGACTGCGCCAAACGAATAACTTAATACAATGGCTAGGTTGCCATTAAAGGAAAAAATCCCCTAAATTTGGCGACTTTTTTCTTTTTTTTAACCGATTAATTTTTTTTTTTTTTTTTTAGCGTGAGTGTAAAGCAGCTAAGCCTAAAAAAATACTAATGTTGATTAATTGATAAATTATGCTTTTTGTTTGAAAAACATTACATATTTTCTAAAGTAATGTATTAGTAGGTTATAGGCAAATATTCTATTTTAAATGTCTAATTTTTTTTAAAAAGCGTCATTTTTAGTGTAATTTTTTCAGTATTTAATAAAAGAATAACATATTTCAAAAAGGTGACAGTTACATTTAATGTTTGTGCAGTTTTATTTCAGTCAGGAATACCATATACCACTTCTTTTACCTAGCATGTCCGCTTTCTTAAGAATAAAATAAGTGCCCCGGTAGATTTTTTTCCCGCAATGAAACTATTCGGGTTTTCTAACAATTTGAGGATCGGAAGTTAAAATAAATAATTCTATCTGGCTTCTTGCAAATATTTGTCTCTATCGACCACACAGGAAGTGTGCAATAAGTTTGATTACTATCTTTTCTCAAACCTTTTTACATTCCTCAGAATTTTCTCAGAACTTAGTTTCCAATACATTTTTCAGTATTTTTATGTTAGCTGGGCACCAGTGATATATATACATACATATATTTACACACACACACACATATATATATATATATATATGTGTGTGTGTGTTTGTGTATAGTGTGATGGTCCAGATGTTATAAATAAAAGGGGTAGTGATGGCCTTTAAATAAACTGCTCTCACCAAAAGGAATTTATTAAATTCAAAACATCAAATCAGGAAAAAAATATATTTCTGGATTACAGTATAGAACCATTTATCTGGAATGGTCGGGGCCAGATGTATTCCAGATAAGTGGTTTTTCTGGATAACTGGTTGGACATTAAAACAACATCCATTTGATGAGATTTGTAGAATATATGTGGCTGTAACATTGTTACTGATTTTAAATTATTAGATTAGATTACTCTGATTAAAGCTTAGATCCTACCAAGATCAAAGATTAATCAGAGTTTGAAAGAAGGCAATTTCTGGCAATACCTTGGAAACAATAATTCTGCATAAAATCAAAATGCTCAATATCTAACTAAATAGGCTTTCATTTCAAATACTAGATATTGGTAAAGTTGTACAATGCATGTGGTAATCTAACAAGCAATGCACATGTCAAACTCGCACTGCATGACACTTTTATCTGGAAAGATTCTGAAATCAGTCAGTTTGAAATATCATTCTGGGTAACTGGTTTTCTGGATAAATGGTTCCATACTGTAAATGGGATGTTACATTAATATGTAGATTAATTGGGTTCTTGTAGCTTATGATCAAAATTCAATTACAGAATAGTCTAGTGGGTCATTCCATGGTAACTTACGTTACAGTTAGAATAATTTTCTTTAGTAATTTTCGTAATATAATATCAACAAATACTGAAAATGTAATGTTAATACGATTTGTTAATTAAACCTATCCAAAGTGAAATTTTGATAAAAATTACCTACCTTTGATGATATTTCTTGAACACTGGCAATTATATTTATTATGGTAACTTACATTCTTTTTTCAGTAACATAAGTTACCATAGTAAATATAATTTTCAGAGTTCAAGAAATAGCACTAAATTTAACAAATTTTCATCAAACTTTGCTTTGTATAGGTTTATTTAACAAATCATATCAACATTACATTTTGAATGTTTTTAGTGTTATATTACGAAAATTACTAAAGAAAATTATTCAAAATGTAACATAAGTTACCATGGAATGACCCTAGTGATCTACAAAGTCTGTTGTTTATAATGGAAAGGAAATGCAACGTCCATTTTAAAAAGGGAATGGGAGAAATGAGTCCTCACTAACAGGTCCCTTCCGAAACAGAGTCTAAGATTATAAATCTCTTGAAAAGAGGACGGGAATAAATATCATTGCCGTCCTTACTGTACTGGAAACTGTCAATGCTGAGTAAGCAAGGTTGTCTTGCTGATATATCTCAATTTTGAAACATTAGCCAGGATAAGCTCTTCCATCGGGGCCGCAAAAAATATTCAGCTGGAGCTCTACTGCTCCGTTTTCCCCGGGTCAGATTGCCTGAATCCTAACTCAGTTCTCTAACTGAATTCACTGCCTTACTCTCCCTTTTCTTTCTCATATATCTCTTGATCATCATCTAGAACACAGGTTCCAACTTGGGGGGCGGTACCGCCTCCCAGGAGTGCTGGAACCTTCCAGGTGGGTGGAAACAGGCCAGAAGCAAATGTAGGTAGTGGCCATGGCATACCTACCTATTTAGGAAATTAATATAATACAACTAAGCTGATCCCCCTGGGCGTTACTCGGACCTGTGATAAAAACCTTAATTATACCTTTACATGAAAATCTATACAAACAAACCTAGAGCTGGGGCCCCAAATCTAATTTCTTTTACGAATGTCGAAAAATTGTCATGGAATGCTAATAAACACTAAATCTCTCACAGGACAAAATTTTATTATAATGAGTGAAAACTTGTAACCACAATTTTTTCATGAATATCAGAAAATCTTTGCGGAACGTGAAAAATTGCATTAAGAATTGTTAAAAATTTAAATATCGTGGAGTGCAAAATTTTCTATATTAGGTTGGCTAAAAGTTTGAAACAAAATTCCTTTTTTTAACAACCTGTATTTCAAAAAATGTCAGAGAGATGTCGGCGCATGCTTAAATAGAGATTTCCAAACGAACCTGTGGTTTGAATCTGCTCAAGAAATTCGTTTATTCTGAGTGAAAGGGATAGAAGTCATTATAGCCATTATTTTAATAACTATCTATAAATCTGTTGAAAAGTTAATTTATTTAAACTTAAACCATGGCTAATTTTGTATTTCAAAGTATCCAAGTCTAAGAAGAGATACCGGCAGTATAGTATTCAGTATTTGATATATGGATTTAGGCACTCTTTTATCTATGTTTTTAATTTGCCAAAAATGTTTTTTCAAATGAAGCCATGAAGAGGCTACAAGAGCATTTTACTAAAATGCATGCTGATAAAAAGGACAAAGATTTATCCTATTTTCAAGAACTGGAAAGAAATATTTAAAACAGTGAGCTATATCAAACCTTTATGAGTAGTCTTCTGAACAAGATGACGGACTATGAGCCTCATATAATATTTCATTGTTAATCACAAAATCAGGAAAACCACGCAAATTGGCACGTAATTAATACTGCCTGCAGTCAAAGAGGTAGTAAAAACTGTTCTTCATCATAAGACACCATCAGAAAAAAATCCTCTGAGTAATAATTCGGTGCAAAGAAGAATAGACGAAATAGCTAACAATGTTGAAATATCATTATGCTATTACTTAACCTGTTCAGGACCAGCATCTTTTACATGAATTTTATTCGTTAGGCACCTTTTTGTTAATTATTTGACTTGACTTTATAAATCCCAAAAATGTTGTAATTAAATAAAATCAATTTTACATTTCTTTTTTACTGGTATCAAACTCAAGCTCTGTAAGCACTTTTTGAGGGTGCATATATGCACCCTCATATGTGCATGTATGCACCCAATGTCCCGAACAGGTTAAAGACTTGCAAATTTTCCATTCAACTCAATGAATCAACTCTACCAAATTACGAAGCACTACTCTTATCAAACGTTCAATTCATAAAAGTAGAAAAAAAGTGTCAAGACTTATTATTTGCTAAAAATTTGGAAACTGATACAAAGGGAGAATCGATTTTATTTAATATCATGAACAAGTTTTTTCAAGAGAAAGAAATTTCTATTTGTGATGGTGATGGTGCTCCAGCAATGACAGGACATCATAATGTTTTCATAGTGCATTTGAAACAAGCAGAGCCAAATGTACTTGATGTACATTGTGTTATTGATCGTTGGCATTTGGTTGCAAAAAATCTGAATGAACGCCTGTATATGTTGCTTCATTATGTTATTAGAACAATCAAAAATATTAGAAGCAATTCATTGCATGACAGTTTATTTGGCCAACTTTGTAGTGAAAATGGTGAAGATTACAATCTCTTGCTGCTGCACACAGAAGTTCGTTGGCTCTCAAAAGGTATTTGTCTGAAATGTTTTTTCAATCTGTTTGATTCAGTACTGGACTTCCTTGAAAACGGGAAATGCAGCAGAGAAGCTACTTTCCAGAGAACAGCAAATCATGTCAGTATACACGATACAAGAACAATTAGTGCAAGTGGACATGCTGTAAACAGTCGTGTTTAATAGAAATGTTCCAAAAATCCAATTCAAAGGATTTTGCTTCCAAGTTCCAAAACTGATTTTTAATTGTTAATGTAATATTTTTATAATTTGAATTATAATTTAGAAAAGTTTTTATTATGTGTAAATAAGTTATTAAATTAACAAAATTGTGAGTATGTATTTAACATATATTCATATTTATCACTATTTGTGAAATTATTTATTTTGTACATTTCTTAATACCTATATGTAAAGTGTTCCGAATTACAGAAAAACCCTTTATCCAGAATACCCCAGGTCCCAAGTATTCCGGATAACAGATCCTATACTGTAATAGATAGATAGACAGATTGTGATAGATATCGACAAACAAAATAGGTATAGATAATATGTAACAATATTTTAATGTTTGGTATAATTAACTATTATGGAAGAGTGAGCATTGGAATTTTTCTTTCTTAAAAGGGGCAGTGGTTCCAAGCGCGGATCCAAGGGGGAGGTCATGGGGGTCATGACCCCCCTCTAAACAGAAAACATTTCTTTTACAATACATTTTTAAAAATAATAATAGGTATTAAAGGTGTTTTCATTTATTTTCTTTTTTTACTGCTTAAAGATTTTAATCTTTCTGATACACTAATGCAGTTATTTTTAAATAGAAATGTGTGAAAGTTGTAGGCAGACATTATTGTTTAAGCACTAAATAATCAAAATCATTTTTAATTTTCTGATAAATGTGGTACATTTTGAATTGTATTTGATTTCTTCCTCAAAACGATATTTCCATGATTGTCCAGCCTCGAAAAATTTTCTTAAAATGCGAACTTTGAAAAATTTTTCTGCGAGATTCTTCGCATTTATAAGAAAATGGAAAAATGTGATGCTTGGTATCTGGATAAAACTTGTATATTTACTAATATACCTGAAAATTTCATGCACTTATGAAAAATAATTAATTCGGGTATATGTCAGAAAATAGACAATTTGAATCTAAGATATAAAACTGCTAATGAAGACATGTGACCTTCCCCCCTCCCCCCAAAAATAAAAAAAAATGTCATGACCCCCCTCTAAATGGAATGGAGGGCTGGATCCACCTTTGAGTGGTTCAGAAAAGGTTGGGAACCTATGGTCTAAAACAATGGAGGTCCCTCTAGCCAATAGAAGCCTTGAAAGGTGAGATCATTGACAAGGTCTATTATTATTGGAGAAAGAAGGTTTCTGTCTGTGTCACACTGATATCGCTTTCACTTTGGAGACCCCTCTTTTCTCCAACGAACAGACGGTGAGATGAAACGTTTTGCTTGGAGTACTTTCATTATTCTTGCTGTCTCAAAACCTTCAAGATGGAAGATTGGTTATGATGGAACAAAAGTTTTGATGTACACCGGCCGATTAGTGGAGTTAGTTTAAAAGTTGAGGAAAATCTATAACACATGGGATTTTCTTATACCCGGATTTAGGCTGCAAAACAGGAGTTTCGAGTGAGATATAGTGAATTTCTCACAATAGTTATATGTATATATATATCTATAAATGTCACTTTTTTGCCCGGCTAATATAAAAATACCAATTTAAAAAAATATATATATATGCACCCGTAAAGCAGATCAGTGTGCCCTGGAAGCAGGGTACACTGTTCCACCTACTGGGGCACAGTGGAGCACTATTACGTGTTATCTGAAATACAATATAAATCTATTTTTCATTAATATAATTCTTTATTTCCTCTTTACCTCCAAAATAACATATTAATACAAATTTGCAAATAACATTTTCAAACAGAAAAACATACAAAACAAAAAAAATAGTACAGTATATGACCCATTATCCGGAAACCCAAAATCCGGAAAGACCCGAAGTCCGGAAAAAAAAATTCCGAAAATTTTCTAAATTTGTAAATTTTTACTAAAATTTTAGAATTTCTGAAATTTTTTGAAAATTTTACCGATTCCTAATTTTTTTTTCAGTCTATTGTGTTTCAATCTGTAATCACTAAAATATTGTTACTTCGGTGGCAGGTGAACACGCCCCCCCCCCCTCTTCCTGAAATTAAAAGCAAATCATTTTTCTCTCAAATTTTAGTTAAAATTAATTTATATTACGATTCGTTAGAAACAAAAAAATAGTTATATATTTAAAGTAAAAATAAAATACAACGTTAAAACACCAGTGTAATTCAATCTACAGCATATTGATTTCGGTAGCATATAGCATACCCTTCTCAGTGCTGAAAACACAGTGCTGCACTGAGGAGGGTATGCTATATGCTACCAAAACCGGTATGCTGTAGATTGAATTACACTGGTGTTTTAACGTTGTATTTTATTTTTACTTTAATTATATCGCACCAAGCTCCAAATTAATATGTATAGTTATATATTTATTTCATCAGGGGTGATTCTGTTCAAGTTTTCCTAAAAATTTAAGCCATTTTGGTTTTGAAAATTTTAGTCTTCAGTCCAAAAATGCAAACATAAAAAATATCTCGAATTTTGAACAATCGTTGCCGAAAAAAATCAATTAGGTCTATCGTTCGCAGAAAAAATAGGCAATTTCTTCAAAGGATTGCAGAAACAACGTGAATTTCGTCAACGAATCGAAAAAAAAAAAAAACCGCACATTTCGTCGCAGGATTGCAAAAAAAAAAAAAAACGGCAATTTTGTTAACAAATCGCAGAAAAAACGCGATTTCCGGCAAAGGCTTGCGAAGAAAACACAAATTTCTTCCAAGGACTCCGAAAAAATGTAAAATTTCATCAAGGGATCACAAAGAAACACAAATTTGGTTAAAGGATCGCAAAAAAAACCTGCGCATTTCGTCAAATAATCGTGGAAAAACATGAATTTCTTCAAAGGATCGTGAAAAAAAACACAAATTTCTTCAAATCACTGTGAAAAAATTTCTAATTTCGTTAAAGGATGGTGAAAAAAGTGAAATTTCTTCAAAGGATCGAAAAAAACCCCACAAATTTTGTCAAAGGATCACGGAAAAAATGCGAATTCCGTAAAAGGATCGCGAAAAAAAACCCCGCTAATTTCGTCAAAGAATAACAAAAAATGCAAATTTCCTCAAAGAATCGCAGAAAAATGCAAATTTCTTCAAAGGATCGCAAAAAAGAAAAAGCAAATTTCTTCAAAAGACTACGAAAAAATGAAATTTTGTCAAAGGATCGTAGAAGAAAAACGCAAATTTTGTCAAAGAATAGCAGAAAAAAATGCAAATTTTGTCAAAGAATCACGAGAAAAAACATGAATTTTGTGAAATAATTGTGAACTTCAGGAGGACCCGAAATCCGGAAAATTCTAAAACTCGGAAAGCCTTTGGTCCCGAGGATTCCGGATAATGGGTCCTGTACTGTATGTATTTTGAAAATAATAACAGATTCAGATACAGGAATGATAGCAAATAAATTGAAGTTATTAATTAAGTACAAAAAAAATCAGTGCACTTTAAAATTTCCAAAATACTTATAAGTAAGATTGAGCATGGAATTTTTCTTGAATACTTTTGGGTCTGGGAGCAACTTTAAAACATTTCTTTATAGACAGGTTACCTTTTGTGCTATTTCTGTTTTTTTTTTTAAAGTGGGACACGTGATGACTGATATATTCGGAATTATCAAATTTCTTGGGAGGGGGAGGACAACAACTGTTTCTTCTAGTCTTCCCCAAATGCCACTGAAAAGTCTTGTTTTCTTTTCTATTATAGCATTGTTGTCAAATATATATATATATATATATATATATTGTGTGTAAAGCAGTAGCATATATTATGAAATAATTATCATAATTTTTAATTAAAATGCATATATAAGTTACAAAATAAGTAGCATGTTTAAAGTTGCATAGAGTAGAGCAGTAAGAGAAATGTCTTTTAAAAGATAAAACTCCATTTATACTTGTTTTCATTTTGTAAATTAATGTTTTGGTCAGATGCTCTCTTTTATATTTTATGAAATATGGTAACCGTGGTTTCACTGATAATTTTATGATTAGCAGTATTACAATATCAATTTATATATATATTTTTTATTTTAGTTGAAAATGACTATACTGCAAGCTTGGCGTACAAGACCTGTCAAGTTGTTTTTTTCATCACTGATAACTAATCATCAGCATTTACCTACCCATTCATCACTAAAATATGTTTTACCTCAAACATATCACTCAACATCTTTTCGTTATTTTTCATGGAACGGATTTTATTATTCTATTTCATCATCAACTCCAGTATTAGCATTACAAAATGTTCTACTAGACTTACATAATTTTTCCGGACTTCCATGGTGGGCTGTAATTTCGCTTACTACTTTGGGGATTAGATCATTTTGTGTCTTTCCCCTGGCAGTGCATCAAAATCAAGTTATTGGTCGTTTAGCTAATATAAATATAGAACTTGGCAAAATAGCTCCTGAGTTGAATAAAGAAGTAAATATGGCCAGAAAAATGTATGATTGGGATGAGAAGACCTCAAAAATAGTTTTTACAAGACATGTGAGAGTATAGATTTAATCTATTAATTTTTTTGTATGCAATCTTCCTTTTTTTCTCCGAATATTCTGTTTTTCTTAATAATATTGCTGTTTTCTTTTGTTGAAATAATTGTAGAAAAAATGTAATTTTAATAAGTTCAATATATATTTAAAATCAATATGTATGAGTGTATTTGGAATTCGTTTTTGATTCCTTACAAAAATTTTCTATCGAAATAAAAAAGGCAAAAAATATATGGATGTCATTCTATAGAATCATAGCCTTATATGATTCTATAGAAAAAATCTATAGAATATTTGTTTTATTGTAAGTTCTATAGGAATTTTTCTGTAGACAATCCTATATCATCTCTAGAATTTCTATATACATTTTTTCAAAAGAAATTATTCTATTAAAACACCTATAGGTTGCAAATATTTTTATATAGAAGTGATTCTATAGAAAAGCTACTGAATTGTACAGAACTATATAAAATCCTATAAAACATTTTCGTAAGGGATATGATTAAAAGTATTCAGATACTAATATTCTACAGAAAAAGCTTAATTTGTCCTGTTCCTCCTAGTTTTATGACTCTATTTTGGTTTTTCTGAAAGAAATAGTGCATCCAGTGCCAGCTTTTTCTATAAAAGAAGGTTGCAAGCATAGAAAAAAATAATATACACCTTCCCAATTAGTTGGGGGTTATTACTTTTTATTATTACCAGTGGACCCATGAGAGGTTTTTTCACTGCAGCCTAATATTTTTTAGATGCAGGTTTAAACTTCCAAAGAAAAATTAAAGATAAAAATACCTGCAAAAAACATTAGTCAAGCCAGAATATCATCTCATTTATTCCATCAAAGTTACACTAAAAACTGATCAAAGATAGCAAAAGGCATGTGCACAAAACAAAAAATAACAATAATATTTTAACTGCATTAGAGGATGATATCATCCGCTTCGGGAAAAACATAGTACAAAGAAAAATAAATGGAATAAATATAAAATACAATTTGATCTAATATAAATATAACAAAGATACCTTTTAGGCTACACATGAAGTACCACTGCTTCGAACGATCGATGGTATCTTTTTTTTTAAACAGTTCAATTTCAATTTAGCTCTTTGATCATTAATGTAAAATGCAGAGAAGAGAGAAACATTTCACTTTATTATCTTTTTGTACTATTTATTTTTTATAATCATTGCTGAGCATGATATATTTTGATATTTTATTTTTGTGGCAACATTGATTTGAGAAAAACTTTTCATTTCATTTATCAAAACAATGCTAATTTAATTTTAATTAACTGTAATTTTAAAGCAAAAAGCATGTTTTAATGAAACGTTAGTGTACTATGTCAAAAGCCAGTTCAAAAACCTTTCGAATGGTACCTTGTTCATTGTTGTGCATTTTGTAAATGCATGGAAAAAGGTATGTTGACAACAGAAATAACACATATGATTGTTTTAATGACTGTACAAGAAATTTTTTGGGGCAAACTTCTCCTTCCATAAGAACTGAACTATGATCATTAAATTAAAGAATACAGGTCAAAAGTATTAAAAATTTTTAACAAAATATTTTTGGTTCCTGTATATATTTTTTTCATGTAGTGTAATATTATAATAAACTAGGGGTCTTTCCAACCTGTCTTTCTGGGTAACAGAACATACTGCTCGGTGCACAGAGCATAGGTGAAAACCATTTTTTTTTAAATTAAAAAGTCTAATAGATTTTTTTACATTTAATATATTTTTTTAGATTGCCCAGTAACAACACCAAAAATCATTTTTATAGGAAAAATATCAATTATGCATTCCAATAAAGTTTTGAAATTTATTAAAAATGATAATTTCATATTAGCCACATGCCTGGGTTTAATAGCTAAAGAAATCACCACAGATTTTGCAACTTACAACAGCTTTTTTAATTCTGTTTATTTTAGTGTTTAAGTGTGTAGTTTGATTATATATCTGTTAAATTTTTGTTTTATTTCTGTTATTTATTGTTGATGTGTTAATTTTGTTTTGGGATATAAGCCAGAGACAAATTGTGAACTATTTATATTGTTTTAAATTTAAATTGGTTAAAACTTCCATAATCAAGCTGCACACAATAAATAGATTTTTTAACAAAATTCAGGAGGGCAATTAGGGAACCAAAATCAAATTAAATTAAAAATTAAATTTAGTTTAAAACACTGCATGTTTTTTAAAAAAATTGTTTAGAATTTTTTAAAGAAATGTTTATATTTTCATGACTATACATGTTATTCTTACACGAATGCATAAACACGTTTCACAGAGCCAATTTAATAATTTCTTAGAGCTACAGATCATTTCAAGCTTTATGATGCAGGATAATTGCTAACATGTTTTTTCTTTATTCAATTTGTCATTTGTCTCCTAATTGCTCTCTCAAATAGCACTTTACTAAAAAATAGAAGATCAAACATGTTTTTTTTTCATCCCCGAAATTCAAGAAGAATTCATCATTTCTCTAGTTTTTCAGCAAAACATCTAAAATTGAAAGTGTCTGAATACTTTTAACCAGACGGTGTATATAATTTTGTATAATGCAGAAAATGTGTCTAATTCAGAAAAATATTTTGGTGCCTTGCTTTTATACCTTGAACAAGTAATTAAATAGGTACAACCTGCAAATTGTTTTAAAATGATTCTATAAGTAATTCTGAAAATTATTTAAATGCTGTTAAAATCATGTGAAAAGCATGCATGTTAATATTTTTTAATTTGATAATACAGTGAACTCCCGTTAGTGTGGACTTCCAAGAAAGGCCATTTTTTGTCAATACTAACTGAAATTCACATTAAATGATGTAAACATTTGAATGTTTTAAAATAATCCTTCTTGTTGAATAAATTGTATTTAGTTTTTGATAGAGATTAAACAGGTTACCAATTTAATGCTAAACTAAAATTTTTTTTCTTTAATTTAGTAATTTTAGTTAAAAGAGCAGTAGTGACAATTTCTTAATACAAAAGAATAAATTACTGAGGACAAACAAAATACGCAAAGAAATTGCCATATTTACATAACTTTAATTAAAGTAATTTCTCACTTTTCTTTGTGTTAGTTGAACAAATTATCTCTAACCGCATCATTTTCCAGTTTTTAAACATAGAAAATTTGGTCTGTTATATCACATTTTGATTAGTAATGTCGGCAAACAGCCATTAGCAATTTTTAAACCTCTCATGTTTTATGGCTGTAGGAAGTTTTCTTTTTTTTCATAGTTTCTTGATCTCACAATAACCAAAGTTGTTTTACAAAAATAATGTACAAAAGCAGTTTTGATCCTGCTCGGTCAGTTTGGGAAAAAATTGTCCACATTATCTGATGAGTAGAATGCTTTAAGCAGTGTCTTTAACATTAATTGCAAATAGGAAATGATAGCAAAAATGAAATTATCCTCATTAACCAGAGATACATCTTAAGCGAAGACATGTTAACGAGAGTCTACTGTATATAAATGATTTTTTAAGAACCTCTTGAATTTAATTTATATGTAAATTTTATACGTAGATATTTATAGTGTGTACTTTTGAATTAAAAAAAACGTGTATCTCAAAATTCTAACATATATTTTTTTTTACAAAATAGATGAAACAATTTCATCAGAAGTTTATATTACGAGATAATTGCCATCCATTCAAAATAGTACTGTTAGCTGTTTTTCAAATTCCTGTTTGGATTTGTTTTTCAGTGGCTTTAAGAAATCTAACTATAAATCCTGTTTTCATCAACTGTGGTATGTAATATTTCCTTTATAATTTAACTTTTATAAATTTGCAGCACTTATTTAAAAAAATAAATAAATAAATAATCTGTAAATAAATTCAAAATAAAAAATATTCTATCTGCTTAACTGTCTACCTTTTAATTCATATATATGTATTACTGGTGCATTATTTAAAATGTGTTACATGCAGTATTTGAAGTATTTGGCTTCCTAGTATGATAATTTTTTTTTAAATCCTTTGTTATCATATAAAGTCATTCTCAAAGATGCTCTAACACACTGGTACTCACTATGTGACTTGCAGGCTCTATGCAGCTTTTTAGTTTATTTCTTGAGGCTCAGCAAATTGGGCAAATAATTAAAAATAATATATATATATATATATATATATATATATATATATATATATATATATATATATATATATATATATATATATATATATATATATATATATATATACATACACAGGGTGTCCATAATTAAATGACCATAATTTAAAGTTGTCTACAGATGAAACTATTGGTCAGAAAGTTGTGAAATTTTGTGAAGGACATAAAAAAATAGGACTTTGTTTAAACAAAAAAAAAAGTTCAAAATTTCGCCACCAGATGGAGTTTTAAATGAATTGCACATTTAGTATACATTTATGATAGTTTACATATTTTATTGCAACAAACAAAACATGTTTCACATGAAGGCCATCATTTTCAGCTACCATCTGGAATCATAAGATAGCATGTTCCACAGTTGACCGCAGTGTGTTCTGGGAAATGCTAAAAACATGTCGTGAAAAAGTTTTGTTGAATATCTTTTGTTGTAATAAAATTTGTAAACTATTGCAAATGCTTGCTAGATGTGTAATTAATTAAAAACGCCAACTTTTGAACTGCATTTTTCTTTTCACTTAAACAAATTCCTATTCCTTCATTATGTCTTTCATAAAATTTCACAACTTTCTGACCAATAGTTTCACCTGTAGACAACTTTAGGATCATTTAATTATGGACACCATATATATACTTTTAAATAATGCATTGCATTAAAAAATGATTGAAACACATGTGTAATATAAATATTATGTAATATTTATTAATTAAATTTTTTAAAAGTTTGTGAAATTTTAACTTGTTTATGTTATATTAAATTTGATAATTAAATAAATCTCTATCTTTTTCCCTCTTTCTATATATATATATATATATATATAATGTAATTTTTTTAAATTTTTTATGATGATGTTAATTCATTAACTAATAAATAGAAGCATCAAATCTTAATTATTTTCGGTAAATACTATTTGATATATAAGTAGATAGATGGCAGCAATATGTATTATATAAGAATTCATTAACTAATTAGTAGAAGTATAAAATCTTAATTATTTTCTGTAAATTCTATAATATATATAAGTAGATTACCATAGATGCCAGCACCAGCACTATGTATTATAAGAAATCTCTCTCTCTCTTTTTTTTTTTTTTTTTTTTTTTTTTAAACATAATATTTACTTTTGGTAAGAGTTTTTGAAATACTATGTAAGATAAATTTAATTCATATAATGGGATTATGTCTGATGTTAATGTAAAATTACAATGATATTATTATTTATTACTATTTATATATATTATTAAAACTAATATAATAAATATGTAAATCAAACTTAATTTTGAATAATTATTATTCCTATAGAGGGCAGCACATTTTTTGTCAAATAAATGTTAAAAATATTTTTTATTTGCCTATAGAGGGTGCTTATCGCTTATGTATTTAAATTTTACTTTTAAAGATTAAAATTAAATGAAAAATTTGTATATTCACAAATATAAATTAAGGTGTTAAAATATGTTCTCTCAACTTAACTATCAAAATATGTTCTCTCAACTTGACTATCTCATCAAGATTATGATATTTCATGATGTGCGCCATGTGGTCATAATATAAATATAGACCTTGTGATGTTTACAGAATTTTTGATAATTATTGTGAGTAAGATAATTTATCTATTCTTTACAAGTTTTTTATTTCCAATTTTACTATTTCCAATTGTTTTCTGGTAATAATACAGTATACCTGGATGAATATACTGATCTTAGCATAAATGGCAGTATATTTATGAAATACTGTATTATTTTTAAAACACGTGTGGATACATCCAGGCTGATGATTATATCTACAAGTGTTTTTTCATATCCAATTCTAATTTAAATCTCTTGTTATCCAATTTTCCATTATATTTAGTTCATATTTCATTTCAAAATCCATTTGTATTCACTTGATATCAACCTCAAATTATTAACATTTTATGGTTTATTATATAATTTTTTTTTTCTCTCTCTCTTTTGAAATATTCTTCATATTTTCAGTATTTTTGGCCAATTACCATTGAAGCAAATGCTATGGTAAAATTATGATTTCACTTGTTAATTTATTAACTATGTGGTATTCTGTCTACACTTTATTACTAATTATCTCTTAGGAGATTTAATTAGAATGTTACAAGAACTTGATATGTTTTTTTGAAATTCAAAGATATTATAATTATATATATATATATAATGTAACATGTATTTTTTAGAAAGCTTCTGATTTTTTCAAAAATATGATACAATAAAAACAAACATAAGGCTTCTATATAATTATTTCCAATTAAATAACTACAATATTAGAATAGAATATTGTTAGCCTGGTCTATGACATTTTATCTCACCTTCAGATTTTGAGCCACTTTGGTTCAACATATATTTATGTAAGATGGCATTGAAAATCTTATATAATTGATGGCCTATTGAAAAAATAAAAAGTAAAATATGCTTACTTGCTTTAGATCATATATTTCCTGTTTTTTTTTTTTTTTTTTGTTTTTTTTTTAATCTTTTTATTGTTATTCTTAAAGAAATTTAATTGTTCCCTACAATCTATCATCAAAAGCCATACCATGATTTTCTATGTTTTAATTCTTCTTCATGCACTGAATGAATGTTAGTGTTCATGTTATACATCACTAATATCTTAAGACCAAAAATAAATAAAACAATGTAATATTTCAGACATATTTTATTTTATATATTTTATAGTGTTTTTTAAGTTTAATTACAATGTAAAATGGGTGGTAAAATTCATTTCTAAACCTTTCACTTTTGCTCTTTATTGATCAAGTTAACCCAAACACAGAAGATTCATAAAAGTGTGGAGAATAAATTTGATTTGTCAGATGTTTATTATTTCATCTTAATAAAATAAATAATCTGAATAAAATAAGTAAATGAAAATAGATGTAAAATAAGTAAATAAGTAAATGAAGATGTACTTTTTCCTGTTTTTCTTTTTTTAGAAATTTCTAAATTCTTCGCATCTTTTCTTTTTTGAATGCTTGCTGTTTTCATCTTTGTGATATATTTCAACAATCCAAGAATTAACACTTTCTCAATTTTTTTTTGTTTGTGGCCTCAAAGAATGCAAAGTGGGATTATTGATAATATGCAAAATTCACAACTGTTAAAATTTCTATACAATCAACTCCTATATTTTAACACAACAAGGCTTAAAAACAAAACAAAACTGAACAATGATAATCTTTCTGACACGTTCAAAAAGCCATTTTTATATGTGCGTGAAATTTACAAACATATAATCCATTTGCTTTAGAATCAAATATTATTTTTCATTTTTCTATAATTGATTTGTAATCGATTGTTATGCAATAAATACCTTTCCTTGACAGTTGTGTCTCTAAAATTGGCTGTAATTTCCAACTTTGGTACCCTTTTCTAAAAGATCTTTAGCCTCTATAAGAAAGGCTATTTGATTTTTTATTATCTGAATAAGAATAATTTTAAATTTTGTGCGTTTAAGAATAGTTTCATGACTGTGTTATAAATTAGTCCATTTAGATTTGAAAAAAAGCATTGCAAAAATCATGAAATAAAATTATCTTGAATTTATTCATTTAAATATCTTAAAATATTCGGCTGAAGCATTCAGGCAATTAGTGTTTCAGTATTCAAGCAACCGAATATTCGGCAAAAGGTCCCAATAGGCCAAATACTGAATAGTAGCTGAATATTCGTTACATCCCTAAAAAATATAAAGCAATTGAAGAAAAATTATTAAACAAAGATAGGAAATCTGAAATAAAAGGCATTAGTAGGGACAGAATCCTTACAGTCTGGTCTCATTTTCAACTCCTAATCACTGAGCCATGCTGCTCAATTTGTTTCCTCATTCAAATAATATAATTAGATGAAGCAGGTTTTCCCTGAGATTTAAAAAAAAAAAAAAAAAAAAAAAGCTTTCTTGTTTTTGAGAGGAACAGTTTATTGCTTCACAAAGAATCTTTTATACCGGCAAACCTTAAAAAAAAAAAAAAAAAAATAGTAACCTCATCATAACATTAAAAATATCATTTAAAAATATTTAATTATTATCATTTCAGATACTCAAGTACTACAGCAGCAATTGCAAATGGAAGGCACTTTGTGGTTTAAAGATTTGGTAGCTCCAGACCCTCTCTTTTTACCATTTTTGCTTACATTGGTCAATTTAATTCTTATTGAGGTAAGAAAGTGAATATTTCAATTTGAAGTCAATCTTTTAGATGTTGCTTTTGTACCAAACACTAGTATATTGCTGAGAAAGCAATATAAATATTATAGCTAGTATATTGCTGAGAAAGCAATATAAATATTATAGCTAGTATATTGCTGAGAAAGCAATATAAATATTATAGCTAGTATATTGCTGAGAAAGCAATATAAATATTATAGCTAGTATATTGCTGAGAAAGCAATATAAAAGTTAAATAAAAATTATTGTCAGAACTTTGAATGATTGTTTTAAAAAATAGTTTTCTAAAAAAAAAAAATAAAAAAAAAAAACACCCATGCCCATTTAACCCATTTGTTCTGAGAATTATTCATTGAGATTCTTTACATTTTAAACTTACAACTCTTTTTTTTGGTGATATATTATAATGTTTGAGGACATTTTTGGCATTTATTGTTGATATTTTGGTTGATTTTGCATCACTGGAAAACTTAGCGAGTGATGATCAGCACAGTCAAATGACATGGAAGTTCATGGGGCAAAAACCAAATTTAGTAATTAAAACTTTATGAAAAAAAAAAAAAAGACTTAACTGTAATAGTGGATAGTTGCAAATAGGTAATAAAATGAATTGATGTTGGTTTTACATTCTACAGATCTGCATTAGTGAAAAAAAAACAGAATTTGTATAGTTTTGTTCTAACTTTTCGAAACCATTATTTTAAAACAGCAATTCTTTCTTTATTTAATCAAAAAATTTCTGTCGTTAAATAAGACAAATGCTCTTTTTTGAAGTAGTGGCACGACTCTTGAAAATGTATCTTAACAGGAAATCCATCGAAGCAGAACAAGTGTGTAAAGAAAAATTACTCTTATACATAGTTTTCTTACTGGGAGCAAAAACTTTCTGCTTTTCTTGTTTCAAATGCTTGAGGCATTTTTGCATGAACTTATAATCATCCTCGAATATATCTGTGTATGTGTATCATTAAATGTCTGTATATGTCTATCTATCTGTATTTTTTACTTCATTTAGATTCATTCTTTGCGCCAAATTGGAAAAGGATCAACAATACAAAAAGTTTTATCATATGCCATGAGATTTTTTACAGTGATTGTTGCTATTGCTGCTGCAGTAAATCCTTCTGTGAGTTTTCTGATTTTATATTAAACATGTTTGTATTTTCACAACTCTTGTTTATTTATTTATTTTTGTTTTTAGTTTATATGCTCTCATGTTTTAAAAACATTTTGACCATTCTTCATTAAATATGTTTATAAAATTTATGTTTTTTGAAATTTGCAAAATTTTTTAGAAATATCTGAATAAATATATGTGAGGATGTGAGTTTCAAAACTCGCCTTATCCAAAAAAAATCAAATTCGAAGAAATTGCGAAAAACTTCTGACTGCTTCCATTGGTTTTCATAATAAACCAAGTTTTTAGAATGCCAGAAACACATGCTAAAATTAGTTTTTCAGCAGATTGTAGTGTTTTTTCAGCGAAGATTTATCAATAGAATTGATTGATAGAGAAAACACGATTTTTTAAATTTTGGATAAAGCGAGTTTTGAAACTTACGTCCTCATATATTAGTTGCGCCAAAAATAGTTAAAAAAGATTGTCAGGTACTTTTATGTTAGCCAAGCATAGGTGATAAATTGCCAAATATTGTTCCCATTGCTATCGTGCATATTGCATTCATTTAATTTAAAACACAAACCTTTCATTCATTTAAATACATGCTTTTCAATCATTTCATTTAAAATGCAGAAAAGTAAGAAAAAATAAATAGTACTATAAGCCAAAACATTTTATTTTATCATCAAAATATTGTTCCTAATTTACACACGCAGAAAATAAAAGCTGCTATTGGCAAAATTTGCACCTGGCTAACATAAAAGTACTGATTTTCATTTCGATGAATAATAGTTACATTTATTTTCTTGCAATATAATAGTTTTTGATCTAAATGAAATTTTCATTCTTTGTTTGATAAAATGATACTAATAGTTCTTATAATTTCATGCAACCTTACTTGATAAAAAAGAATTCTTTTACCAAAAACTGTTTTTTGATACCGTAATTTCTGGAAGAAATGTCGCATGATGAAAAATTGCACCAAAAAAATAAAGAAATGGTCGTAAATGCCGCAGGTGAAATTTCAGCATATAGGCTGTAATCGTTAATGACTTGCAAACAGAAACACATTAATAAACTGAATTTAGAAATCATTCCATTCTAAATATACAGCACACGACACAACATTACAGCCATCCTAAGACGACTGTTTACGAGATGATTAGTTAATCAAAACAAAACCGAATTAAACAACCGAGGTAATGCATATATATACCTTGCCAAACATACACTTGCCAATAAAAGCACATTTCTAGAAAGATCATGGAAGTGACGCATGGCTAAAAACATGAATAATCATGAGATCGGCGAATCAGACAAAGACTTGTCTGGCACCATCTCTTGGAACAAAAGCGTACTACGCCAATCGATTATCGTCTCAATCGAACATCGCGATACGCCATGAATGAAAATAACTGAAGCGTGGCGTTTGAATGTTTATGAAATAAATATAATTTATCAGCTATTGTAAAGTAAAAATTAACTGCTTTTAAAGAGTGAACTATTAATATTGAACAGAGAACTAGAGAAATATGGGTAAGTTGAATATATATTAACTATAGTAATTACGTTTTTATAATAAAGATATATTGTTGATATGTACTGTTTATGAGCTTTATACTGAGATTAAATGAATGTAAATAAAGGTGAAATATGAATGAAAGTTAATGAATGCTTGTGTTTAAAAGTGTATCTGAGGCAATAAGACTAAAAGCATTCAATGAAGGCTTGTTTTTCACAACAATTTTCGCCTTAAGTGTACACATTAGAGATCTGCACGGCCTTGGGCCAATCTTCTTTTATTAGTCTCGGGCTGGGCCGTGCCCAGGCTTAATTTTTTTCTGCAGACTCTTGCCGGGTTGGACGTCAAACTCATTTTGTCCTGACCGTGTCAGAGCTCCTATTTTTTGTGAAAATAACAGTGATATTATATCCTTGTTTGACGAAATTGTTAGAAATTAAATTTTGTTTTATTAAATTATAGTTTTTTTTTTTATCTACTTAAAAAAAAAAAAACCTTTATTGAGCTTCAATTTTTTGTTTTTTATCTGTCTTTTTCTTCCATTTTAAACTAAAAATGAAGTCTAAAAATTTCGGCCCGTGCACATTATTTAAAAATCTTATTAATATGAAGATTTCTCATCTTTGGTGTCTGAATCTTTGGAGTGAAAAAAATTTTAAACTGCACGTAAACGCCGCATAGCTTGAAATTTTAACTTTAAAACACGTAAACGGTGCGGCGTTTCTTCCAAAAATTACGGTAATATTTAAAATTTTATTTTCGTATTTGATAAGTTTAACACTTTTTTTATTCTCTGCGCCTTATTGTTTCTTTTACAGATCATTTAAAAAACAAATGCTTATACAAATGAAAAAAAACACATGGAATGTCTTTTTTTTTCATAATTATATGAGATAATAAAAAAGAATGGTTTTGAAATATATTTTTGTTTTAAATCAAGGATATTAATTAATTAATTATCAAAGCACTTGTGTATTTTCTTGGTATTACCATTATGGCAGAAGATCAAATCAAATCAATGCAGAAGAATCCATTTTTTTTTCTTTTTGCAAGTCAACATTAATTTTTATAAACTTTTACTTCTATAATATACAGTAATACTTCAGCTAATGAATAGTAAAAATGCACCAAATACTCAGTATGTATTCAGTATTCGGCCATACAACCAAATATTCAGTTTGGCTGAATATTTTGATATTCAACCAAACTGAATACTTAAAATACCTTTAAATAATATTTTTTAAAACCTTACACAACTTCTACTTTTAACTGTCAATTAATAAAGATATTCCGAATTATTAAGAAATAGAATCATTTAAATAAAAGAGGTTGCCTTTACATTTTGCTTTTTGAAAAGCGACACTTAAGAAAATTAACTATTAATGATGACCTTCTTAAGAATTAATGATATACAAATGCAAGTTACTGAATATTGTCTGGTAATAATCTGTTTATTTCTTTTTCACAAACAGGATGTTTTGAAACAAAATGCGACAAATTTTCAGGAGTGATAATTGCATCAAGACTGACAATTTTTGTACAGGAAATCAGGATCGCAATCTACTTATTCAGTCAAAAATACAGAGAATCTCATTCCAGGCTAAACTTGGATTTTCATTTGTTACTTTAATGATAATGAAGATATTGTAACAATATTTTCAGCAGACTTACTTTGATTTCTGTAAAATATGATAACATGATGAGAACCACATTATTGCCACAATTCATATCTAAACAACATTGAGCTAGACATTCCATTATTCAGAATGCAGCTAACAACATACATACTGTGTCACTGACTAAAATTTGATCACTTCCAAGTCCCAATGATGTCATCACATTTCATACAACCAAAGTTAATATGATGAAAATATCGCGAAATTATCTTCATTATTGTTAAAGTTTTGTATGAAAATTCAGTTTCTGCTTGTAGTGATACACTCTGTATATCTGATGATATAAGTGGATTGTAATGCTGGTTTCAGATACAAAAAATTTTGTACTGACCACATTATCTCTCCGGAAAGTTTGTTCCAAGATTTTAGGAAAACCCTGTATGTTTACCACCTTTGAAAATGATCACCTATGCCTGATACTCTCTCTGGCACATTTTAAAACTTGCTTGCTAAATAAAAAATAGCAGGAAAGTTTTATTGCTGATTTGCCATCATTTGAATACATTGTATTATTATTATTACTACTTTAGTCCCTTCCTAACAAATAACACTACATGACTCTAAAATTTTTCTTCTAATTCCTTCAAAATTTATCTTTGATTTTAAAATATTTGTTTCAGAATATATGACAATTCCATTCATTTATTTTAATTTACAGGAAAAGGCCTGATGTTTAAAATTTTGTTAATAAAAA
Organism: Maratus michaelseni; assembly: GCA_963931845.1. Classification (NCBI taxonomy): domain Eukaryota; kingdom Metazoa; phylum Arthropoda; class Arachnida; order Araneae; family Salticidae; genus Maratus; species Maratus michaelseni. The sequence goes on from OZ007590.1 coordinate 181,191,655, forward strand.
AAGTTTTAAGACTGTCCTCTTCTTAAATAATAACTCAAAGCATAAATTCTTTTTAGGGTAAAGTTTATTTAAAAAAAGGTCTTGTTCATTAAATGGAAGTATTTGTGTAAAATATTATGTAAAATTGTTTTAAAGTTTAACTTTTTAATACCTTTAAACCTTCAAATATAGGAGTATTTGGCCAGCCATATACAGTAGAGTCTCGATAATTCGAGGTGGACGGGACCGGGCTTACCTCGAACTATCGAAAACTCGAATTATCGAAATCATACAATTTAATGAATAAATAAATGAAGAAAAAGCAATTTTTAAATTTCAGTGTATATTTAAATGAAAAATGTACTTACAAATTATTACATTACTGCATATAGCAACAGGTTAATTATATCTTAAAATAATTGTCAATTGTTTTTTTTTTTGACACATTGTCTCGTTTCCGTGCAGCAATATCACGCCATCGTCAAAGCAGCATATTGTCGGCTGGAGTTGACTCAGTCTATTGCTCTACGTATAGCATGGCGGATTCTAGCGCAGCAGACAGCCCCTTGCTGTGACTCATTAGTGGTGTGGAATCTGTCTGATTCTGGCAGAATCCGTAAATTCTAGTTGTTCGTGACTATTTATCCATTCCTCTATAACTTCTGGCACAAAATCATAAAAAAAAAAATAATAATAATATTTCTTGAGTCATCCAAGCACTTTTTGTTTCATATAAGTAACCGACAGTGAAGATATTGAGACATGCTTAAATGCTCTTTTTTGGCTTTGCAGCTTTTCTGATAACAACAAGTTTAATCTTGTGATTTCCTAAAGCATTTGATGCAGCAAGAAGTGTTAACCTATCTTTGCTTTTATGTGAGACCCGGAGTACTTTTCTCTTAGCGTGACACGATTGTTTTAGATGGTAGCATTTTGAAATTAAGGCCAGCTTCATTGAAATTATAAAGCTGGTCGTTCGTAAGGTTTTCATTTGTCATGGCTTCCTGCAATTTCTTGCAAAATTGCACGGCGACGACCTCAGAATCTTCAGATAGCTTCTCTCGACAGATGTCTAGTTGCCGGATACGATATATTTTTTCAACTTTTCAAACCAGCCTACACTAGCAGTGAAGTTTTCATCACTTTCTTCAAATTCTTTTCGAAACAGCAAAGCTTTTTCTTGGAGAATCGGACCTGAAAGAGGGCATACTTTTATACTTTGCTGTGTAATCCACATACAAAGTGGCTCACCAGTTTTTTCATACTCAGACTTTTTTAAGGATTTTCTGTCCAAGAATAAATCAGAGCAGTTGTTAGTAGAAAAAGCTTCTAGTTTACTTCTGTTCTGATACTTTCGCAGTAGACATAAAGAGTGAGTGGAGCGGAAGCTCGTTGAACAACTATTCTCTGATTCTCTCCAATTTCACCCGGCGTGATCCCCTGCACTTATAGGAAGAATACACCAGTTTTTTTAAGAGAGTGGCTTCGGGGTGCGCAGTTGACATATGACCCGTCGAACAACAATAAAAACCAGATACTTGAATTTTGTGGTGCGAAATAATTCTTTCATGTGTTGCGTATATGTTCGTCATTATTTGGAAGCTAAACTGATTTTTTTCACTAACTCGGATTTACGGGAAACTCGAATAATCGAGACTCTACTGTATTCAGTTTTCAGTATACCTATATGGTGAATATTCAGCATTTTTCCAAAATCACTTTTTATTACATCTTTAAATACCTTGGTTAACAAATTTATCAGTTAATGAGTTTATTTTTCTCTTTATGCCTCAGCTAACAAATGCTTTATTGAATATGCACACTAACATCATAATGTAGCCATGTTGCAATTTGCAAAGCATTTTTAAAACTTTTCCACATTTTAAAAATTGTTTTAGCAATTTTCTTTACAAAATCTGAATCTGAGGGAATTCTGGAAGGATTATTATAATATCCTTTATGCTATTTAAGTCATTGCCATGGCAGGGGATAAAGTATCACTTAGAACGTTTAACTGCCTCGGTTGTTTATTACATGTGATACAAGCTTCAAAAATTTAAGGAAATCTGCACCGATTCTGCCATTTATTCATATTATTTTTAAAACAAAAACATTCAGGTATGTGGAAATGAAATAAAATCACAGTGAATTCTAATGATTTAGTTTTTATGAAAAAAATAATAAGGTTTACATGTGCCTAAGGACTGAAGAAGTTAATGTTGCTGGAAAAAGTTATAGCCAGACTGCTGCAAGGGAAAAAAAATACTATTTCTAGTGTTCAAGATACTGAAGATGCCACTACGGAACTTGAAGTTGAAAATACTCATAGTAGATAGAATTTTCTCCTTGGGTAAAGCTTTTTATTTAGAGGCAAATGTAGAAGATATCGAAAAATTAGTTGAAGAACATGCCAAAGATCTGACAACAGAAAATCTTTAACAGTTGAAAAAGCAATTGAAGCAGAGTGGGGACAAGGGAGAGAGGAGGAAGACAGCAACTAACAGGAAAGAATGCCAACAAAAAAGATTTAAAAAAGTACTGTAATACTGGGTAGAAGGGCTGGACGATATCAGAAATTTAATATCGCAATATATCATCGAATTAATATTGATATTGGTGATATATCGCGATAACTACCTTAAAATGTGTGGGAATAGAAAAATTGTTAATTTCCAAAGATAAATGGTATGGTAGGAGCAATTTAAGTACAAACAAGTGTAGAAAGCAACAAATCAATTCTCTATACCTATTTGCTCACACAGCATCCTTTAAATGTTATAGTTTCATATTTATATAAAATAGAAATATTTTAGGAAAAGGACACATTGTTTGATATCTATTTGGGCTTACCATTGCTTGGATAGTGTTTTTTTTAAAAATAGTATGTTCCCTATTTTTCCTATTTTATGCACTATGTTAACTATTTAATTTCCTTGTGTACAACTGAGAATATTATAAAAAATAAATTAAAATAAAATCTTCTTAAATTTAGGACGTTGCTGATTTTAATATGATTAAAATAAGTAAAAAGCAACAGAAAAAACTGAAATTGGCTTAATACCACATGTTATGTTAATATACTTGTAATTAAATAGCTTTCAATGGATGACAGATGCAGCAGAAATGTTGTTTTCAACCTTTCTTTAAGGTATTAATGCATTCTTAATAGAAAAAAAAATTCACTGTATTTATACCTTCCTATCTATTTACTATACATAAATACAACTTTGAAATAATAATATTCAAATCACATTTTAGAATAGTTTTATATTAATTAAAATGAAATTTTTTTACTTCATTTTAAGCTGAAATATCAAGACAGCAAGCATATATTAAATTCACTTGGATTCACGCTATCTCTACCGATAATGGCTGATATTCAGCGTACGCAATACTAGACATTAATAGCTAGGAAGCTCTGCTCAAAAGTAACCAATCACAGTGAAAGAGCAGAGAGGCTTCGCTTCACCAACATGGCAAAAAGCGATATATTACCATTGATGCACTCTGATTGGTTGCTTGCGAATTGAGCTTCTCAGCTGCTAAGCTCTAGTATTATTATCGACTCCACAATAATTCATACACATTTTAGCGCTTCTTTATTGTTCATGATATATCAATCTGTGTGATATATTGCAATATGTCTAGACCAATAGCAGCAACTGTATTGAAACACTGACGATAAACAGTATTATTCAGTAACGAACGGATAGTTTGAATATGTGGTTGGTGGGAATAAAAAGTAAAGCAAAAAATATATCCGATATATTGAGATAACAATGAAAGAGTGATAATCATTAGAAGGGATATCCGGCTTTGAATGAAGTGGGCAGGGAATAAATGCATGGTAAGAAGGATCATTCTGATATTAGTACAGAATATTCGGTGCTTATTCTAGGTTTTTGAAGTCGTGTTGCAGAAAAAAAATGTTATTGGGATATATTGTTAGAGTCAGAACTTAGCTATCGTTATTGGGATATATCGTCAGGATCAGAGCTTAGTTATTATTATTGCAATAGTTAAAAAATATCAATATTGGACTAATATATTGATAAATAATCCAGCCTTACTGGGTAAAGATTCAGTCTTTGGCTATGAAGAGGCATCCCAACAAAGCTAAAATGAACAAACTTGTACCTTGGTTGAAGAGAAATATCTGAATTAATTACTTTAAAAGCATTTTGAAAGAAAAAAAAAAGGGGGGAGTTCAGTCAGCTTTAGCTAGCTTTTTCTACTCCTCCTCCTCCTGATAAGTGACTTAGACCAGCTATTTTTAAGGGTTTGGTCAGTAAGACCTCAAATTCTCCTCGCTAATGTTAAACCTATGGGCATGGAATGCATTCATATTTTTAAAATATCTCATCAGGAAATTAATATTTTTAACTTCTTTTTCCTGTCTACACTTCTTAAAGGATGTCTCTTTATTTTTTAGTTGACAAAATATTTCTAAAAGATATGTTTAATTCAATATTCTATGTGTTAAAATCTTAGTGAAGCTGATGAACTGTGAGCAAGATTTTAACACTTGAAACAGAATTAAATATATATTTTAGAAATATTTTGGCAACTAAGAAAAAGGAGTTCATTGATATGATAAAATTTCATAAATGTTCAGTCAATTTTTCTGTGTATTATATCTAATCAGCAATAATAATAAAAAAAATTATAATACAATAATGTAAAATTAATTTCAAACAATTTACAAAATGTGTATATAATTACATTAGCCCTTTTTATTGCCCCACTTTTACCTTTTCATTGAATTTTTTGTATTTTGATAAATATAGAAAATGCTGTTTAATTAATTTTAATCTTCCATCTTTTTTATTTTAGTCTGTCAGTTTCTATTGGTTATGTTCTAGTACATTTGGATTGGTTCAGAGTGTTCTACTAATGTTTCCTAGATGTCGCCGTATTCTTAGAATACCACCTACTGCAAATGAAAGCTCTACACCTTTAAAAGATATTGCTGCTAATTTCAAGAAACGATTTGTAAAATAATTTAATTATAATAAAGTTTTTTTAAAATATGTATTGATCTAATTGCGTGTGAAAAAATTTTTCTTGCCTTGCTTTTCGGCCAAAATGTAAACCTGAATGAAAAAACAATTTTAAAGCTAGACGATTTTAACATTAAAAAAATCTCTATTGAAATTAACTCTATTATTAATCATCCTCCAAATTTGTTTCTATTTCTTTGTTAAATGATCATTCTGATATAATAGTAAATTTTGACTGTTAAAAAACAATTAAATTGAATTTTAATTCTTTATTTTTAGTTCAAATTACTCTATATAATAAAATAATGACAATTTTTGATAAAGAATAGTAATAAACTTTTATAAACATTTAAAAGTGTATTTACTATGTACTTCAAACAATAATTCAAAAATGCTATGACAATGACCACAGTAATGATAATTTTAATATTATGCCTATTTTAGATCTAAACAATAACAATTGAAAGCTTATGAAGGGTTGTTTTTGGTCAAAACTGCATTAAGTACTGAAATTCAGTTTTGATGCAAAAAACTTGTTTCAGTCAGACACAGCTTTAACATTAGAACTATGGCAGATGTCATTTTGACCCCTAACAGAGTTTTTCTTCAATAGCTTTTTTATTTTTTTACAAAGAAATTCATCCTTTCTTGACTTTTCCTAAATCATTGTGCTTTACATGCATATAAAATTTTATCAAAATTGATTATTTATTTTAGCTTTAAAAAAAGAGTATACGTAGAATTACAGCCAGGTGTCATTTTGACCCCCTTGAGAGAACTGAAATATATAACATGTTTTTCATCACATTTGTTTTGCATTGTTACTTATGCAAACAATTTTTGATTTGCACCTGCCTAACAGATAGTGATGAAAGAATAGAAAGGGGGGTGAGAGGGGAGTGTTTTGGCAAGCGATCACCTGTCGGTCATGAGTTTTAGAATGTTTGGAATCTGCTTATTTTGTGAAACCATATTTTTGCTTGTAATGCAAGTTTGTTTGTGTATTTCATTATTTCCTTTATTTAATTTTTGGATATAATGCTTCTCACTATTTATATAAGTTTACTACAAATTCATTATCATCCTAATGGCTCATAGAAGAGGGCTAACGTACAACGAAATTGTAAAATTGATGTAAGATGATTCCGATTCTGGGTCAGAAACCGATAATAATCTTAAAGAAAAAGAAGCAGGCGATACATCCAGCAGTTCTGAATTTATTGTCACAGGTGATCATGCAGTTTCATCATCCAGCTCAAGTGAAAGTGAAAATGTAATAGCTCATACAATTTCTAGTTCTAATGTATCTAAGAACGATAAAGTAAGATGTAGTGGAGGCTAAAAAAAGAAAGTGAGAAAAGACAATCAAACAACTGACTGTGAAGAAACCGCTAGAGAGGGGAACTCTGTGGAAAGTAGAAAATTCTCCAAATACTTCTGCTAGACGAGCTGTACAAAATATCTTGTGAGAAAACTCACCCCTGACATCCTACACTAAACGTCATGTTTGTCCTAATAAACCACTTAGTGCATGGACTAATAATAAATGACAAAATTTTATGCATCATAAAGGAGTGTACTGATGCTGAGGCAAAACGTACATTTCTTCAAGATGACTCGTGGAATACCTTATTAGAAGAACTTGAGGCATTCATATCTTTGTTGTATGTTGTATGAGCATTAGCAGCCAAAAGCTTACCTATTCTTAGTTTGTGGTCTAAAACGTGGGGCTCAAAGTTTTTTCATGAGACCATGAGTAGAGACAGGTTTTTGGAAATTATGAAATACCTGCATTTTGATAATAAATCGACAAGGTCTTTGCACTTGCAGAATGATAAATTTACTCTCATATCTGAGGTATGGGCTACTTTTATCAAGAACAATATGCTTTGCTATTGCTACAAACCAAATGAAAGTATTACAATCGACGAACAGTTGTTTCCTACAAAAACAAGGTGTCGCTTTTTACAGTATATGACAAACAAGCCCTATAAATTTGAAATGAAATTTTGGCTCGCTGTGGATGTACAAACAAAATACCTATTGAACGGATTTCCCTATTTAGGGAAAGATGAAATGAGACCAAATGATCAAAGTTTAGGAGAGAATGAAGTACATTGTTTAGTACATCGCCTTACAAAAATACTGGTCAAAATATAACTACATATAGTTTCTTCACATCACTGGAAATGGTTGATCTATGTTGGAACAATAAATCGTGTAAAAAGGGAAATTCACTCTCGTTCTAAAAGTGTGCGAAACTAACTTTTTTTTTCTGATGTGATGAAATACGACAACATAACTCTCACATCATATCAAAACAAAAGAAATAAGAATGTAATTTTGCTGAGCACTCTCCATTCATCAATTAAATTTGAATCAAATGAAAAGAAAACTCCAGATGTAATTCAGTTTTAAAATTCAACAAAATTTGGAGTAGATGTGTTATTTCAGATGGCGAGAAAATACTTCGTAAAAGCACCATCATGCCGCTAGCCAGTACATGTTTTTTACAATATTTTAGACTTAGCTGGAATAAATGTATGGATTCTGTTCAAGGAAATAACAAAAGAAAACATCAGTAAAAGAGATTTCTTATTGCACTTGGCAGAAGAACTAAGAAAAGAATATATTTCTGGTAAAAACAAGCTTGTAGTTCCTCCAAGTAGTTGTGCAACAAATTAATTTTGCAGAATTAAAGAAATGTAAGAAGTGCCAAATAAAGGAATTTAAAGGCAATAAAACTGTTAATATTTGTAACAGCTATAATAAAGCTGTATGTGGATATTGTACACGGAAAATAAGAAAGATAAGCTTGTGTGTTATTTGCTGTGCAGAAGAATGTCTATATATGTTCCTATTAGTAAATATGTTCCTATAAGTAACATATTTCTTTGTTCATTGTTAAACTAAAATGTTTGTATTAATTAGCTTTCAACAGTTATTTTACAGCTTAAATTTATGTAAACTTTCATAATTTGTATTTCTAAGATGTAACTGAATTGGAACAAGATTTTTTTAAATACAATTAGCTAATTATTTATTTTATATATATGTTATACATAAGGCAGAAATTACTATATTCTTTAAAATAAATTATAATTATTACAATTTAGTTCATTTTAAATTTATTTTTACAAGCATATAATATTACATAATGAAATAGGCAGTTTTTTTACATAAGGGTCAAAATGACTCCTGCCATAATTCTAGGTATACGAAGAACGTTGTAATTATAGTGTTAAAGTATCATCAGACCATAAAGGCTTACAAAATTATTGCATGATCTGATGTACAGAGTTATTTTTGCTGCAGTTGGTAAAAGATCTAGTTTTAACTTACTGAAAATATTGTTGTTTTCTTTACAGATCATTACTTGAAGTAATACAAAAATTGTTTATTTTTCTTTTCTTATATCTTTTTCTCCCTCTCATTTTTTAAAAAGGTTTCTGATATTGTCAACATTTTCTAAATATTTCAAGCATGTAGAATCTATTTTATCCTGGTTGCAAGAATTCTGTACCTTTAATAACTCACATGCTTTTATATCCTGTGTGTTCTTAAAATTTAGACACTTTTTAAAAATCAATTCAATTTTTAAAAATCAATCAGTAAGCAGATTTAATGTTAACAACAGAAAAATACAGGGTATTTTACAAAGTCTACCCACTTATTTATTATAAATACCTATTTATAAGCATAAGTGGAAAATGGTTTATTAAACAAATATTTTATGTTTCATTTTGAAAATGCGTTAATAGAAGTTGTATTTATAAATTCTAATAAGTCTCATAAGATGTTAATTTTTTAATTTGTTATAAATCTCATCCTCTCTCTCCTTTTTTATACAAAAGGCAATTTTTTTTAAATGTAAAATAATATATTTTGGGAAAAGTATAAATAATGATATGAAATGTACTTTTTTAATATATAAATATAAATTTATACTATGTAAAAACAAACACAAAAGCAGTTAAAAAATTTTATTGCTGAAATTTGATTGTGAATGGATAGAATTGAAAACTGACTATTACAAAGTTAAAATGAAATATAATAAGTGTAAGAAAATAATTACAAAATATATTGTAATAACTCCTCTATACCGACCCGATTAAAGATGGTGAGTGGTAGCGAGATCAGATCATTGGTAAAGAGAATTATCTTGCATAAATTAAAAAATAGAATTTATTGCATACCAATTTTAATTCTAATAAAAATATGTACAAGAAAGTTAATTACAGCATTTAATTATTTTTCGTGAGTCAATCGCTTATAAATTAATGACCTCTTGACTCCAAGTGTAACTGAAATAAACAAAAGTCTCTAAACATTACAGTCAGTCATGACTACAAAATAAAGTTCATTCGGACCAAGGCTCGTCCGTTCCTTCTCTTCGGAAAATCTACTAATACTCGTTAATTCTGAGTCTAAGAACTCTCACTCTAGCACGGGTCGTGCTTTTCTTTTCTCTGGGAGTTTCACCGGATACCTGCTGTATCAATTCTAGAGGTCGGACCTCACTAGCGCTTACACCACGCTGAGTTCGAAACTGACGTTTCCTTTTCCCTTCTCCAGAGAGTCAACACTCTCCTTTTCGATCTCTCCAAAAACTGCTCTCTCTAACTTTTTCATCCTCGCAGGGGAACTTCTTCTGGGGGCGGGGTTTTGTCGTGGCGGGCCCCTCGAAACTCTCCAGCCTCTTAGCAGCCTTGAGATTCCTCTGTTTCGTTTTCACTAAGTCCGTCATTGGACGTTCTAAGACAAAGGGCAAAGTTTCGGGCGCAAACCTAAAAATCGTGTGCAGAGATCGCTTCTCTCGCAGATGAACTCTTTCCCACGAACTCGGCAAGGATCAAAGCATAAGACCCCTCTTTGGGTAACGCCTTACCACTACATCACTGTCCGAACTTTCCGCTCACAGTACAATAGAATTCGGCGTCTGCTAGTCTTCAAGGCAAAAATAGCGAGGGCAGGTATGCAGTTAAGTGTACTCACAGGAAATGCTAGAATGACACATCGTGCACCTGGATGAGGAGGCCCAATTCTTTACAACACCCCCTCCTCAAACGATTCTTACGGGTGAAACACTAAGAATCTCTAAGAGTCGGATAAAAAATTGCAAGCTCAAATTACATCAGAGTGGCAAGAAATAAAACACAATGAAATATAAAAAATAAAACAACTTAAAATAATTTTATACAAAAGTTTATCAAGAAATCTCATTAAACTCGACTCAAACAATCAACATGCGGAATGTCTTTGCCTGCGCGATGAGAAATGGCATAATTATAAGGTTGCAGAGCTAAGGACTACCTTAATAATCTGGGATTATTTCCAGAATTTCTTTTTAGAAACACCAAGGGATTGTGATTGGTTTCGATAGAAAAGTTTTGTCCATCAATATAATGCCTTAACTTTTTTATCGCAAAAATAATCCCTGCACACTCTCTTTCAGTGGCGCAGAAACTTTTCTCACTATCAGTAAATTTTCGACTTAAATATATTATGGGGTGCTCTTCCGATCCCTCTCTTTGAGCCAAAACCACGCCAATACCTAAGTCACTAGCATCAGTTTGTACTATGAATTCTTTCTGAAAATTAGGAGCGTAAAGCACCGGTTCTTCAGTAAGTTTCATTTTCAAAGTCTCAAAGGCTTTTCCCATTTCGTCGCTCCATGCAATCTTTTCTTTTTTATTTTTCCCTTTAAGCGCCCTCGTTAATGGTTCTACAATCACTGCATAATCTTTTATGTACCGGGAATAATATCCAGCCATTCCCAAACATCTACGAATTTCAGTTTTCGATTTCGGAACCGGTAATTCCTTAATTGCCCTTACTTTCGCCTCAGCTGGCCTCCGTCTACCCTCACCTACAATATGCCCAAGATATTTTACAGTTTTCTGAGCGAACTTGCATTTCTCCAATTTGATTTTCAGTTTCGCGTCATTAACCCTTTTTAATACTATTTCTAGATGACGCATATTGTCCTCCCAACTATCTGAAAAAATCGCCATATCATCTAGATACGGTAAACAGAAATTCTTAAGTGCGTTTATTTCCCGCGTTAAGATATCTGCTAACTCCACCCGTTTTCTGTAAGGCTTTACGAAACTCACGTGAGAAGTCTGAGATTTCTGTCGCCTCCCAGGAACATTCACAATATAATTTGTTTCCGTAATTATTGACTCCTTTCTTCCCGGCCATATCCAACTATCTGACATTTTATCTGGCTTTCTGGTGGTTAAAACTAAAACCTCATCTTTCACATTAAGCTTCCGTTTCACCGCCTTTCTGTCAAACCAAAATTTCCTCTTTTCTCGTTTTTCTGACACATTTTCAACGGCTAAAACTCGACCTCTTTTTAACCTGTTCGTGAGATTAAACACACATCCCTTCACGAATTTATTTTCCTCCGTTTCTCTTATCCATTCTCCAAATACTAACGCTTTCAAAAGCTTTCTAACTTTTCGATGCCAACATGCAATACTATCGCTTATCGAATCTCTCATCTTAACACAGCACCGTTTTAGAAATGCGGTCGCTAAATCATTCATCAAACTTCTCCCAAAGTCAAAGTATCCTGACACATTTCCTTTAACTTTCCCTTTCCCTAAGTGTAATGACACTTTTTCTAGGCACGCGCCAAAAATATCCACCTGACAATGTAATGGGACCAGCACTCGCGCCCTTCCACTTATGCGTTCGTCTCTGGCTTTTTTCACTATCAAAGAATCTCCTGCATTACAATGCGATTCTTCACCTTCCGTTTTTTTACTAATCTCTTTGAGAGATTGATCTCTGTCTAATTCAATTTGACTACCCTTCCCTCCAATTTCTGCTAAGATCGAAGATCCCTCACATATCGACAAAGGCGATAATCCCTTATCCACACTAACCAATTCAATAGGGCTTTCTAGATTTTCACCCTCTAGTTTTGAATTCAACGCTTCCGCTTCACTGCACTCGCGAAAAATTCCCCCTTCTTTTTCTTTTACTGAATTCAAAGTTTCCGCTTCAACATTTCCGCTAGAAATATCCTCTTCTTTTTCTTCCTCGGAATTCAAAGTTTCCGCTTCAACATTCCCGCTAGAAATTTCTTTTTCCCCCTCGGAAATCATAATTTGTTTATTTACCGGATTCAAAGTTTCCGCTTCATCGCGTCGGTGAACATTCTCCCCTTCCTTATCGGAAAACATAATCCGCTTATCTTCCAGCTTTGGAGTATGGTCAATTTTTTTCTTTTGAGCCCGCGTCAAAACTGCATTTACTAACTCGGGTTTTATATTCGCCTGCTCTAATAACTTTTGAGATTGATTACCCAACAAATAATAATCCATGTCTGAATCGCTATTATTTACTCCTGCCTTGGTTTCAATGATTCCTACACCTTCAATTTCTAAAGTGACTTCTGCTATAGGTAAGCAGTACAATTTCCTGTCCACCGGGGTTTTAATCCAAACATGATCTCCATTCAAATTATCTTGACTGACTAAATGGTGCGGGACCAAATCTATCTGGCTCCCACTGTCCGTTAAGGCAGTTGCCTGAATTCCATTCACTAATATTTTGCTCAAATAAGGGGAGAAGGTTTCTTCAAGTGTCGGCTTACTTATTAAGTGACTGACCCGCGCAACATCTCTCTTTTTAATTTCCGGACAATCTACTTTGTAGTGACCGCTTTGAAAACACGCGTAACACTTGACTTCTCGCCTTTTTTCGAACGCCTTTTCCCTTTCTTTATTATCATTTCGATCCCTCCAGTTAAAGTTAGTCTTCGGATTTCTGTTAATGTTTCGCCCATTTTCAAAAGTTCTGGGTCTTTCAAATTTCTTCTCTGTCGGTGACTTAGGATTCCACATTTTTTTTAGAAGGCGTTTGATCGCTTCGTACGCATCTAAAAGCCTCACTAACTCTTCAGGATCTTTAATCTCCGCCCAGTTATCTATAAAATGTTCGCGCATTTCTGGAGACGCTCTCCGTTTGATCTGGTCCGTGACAAGCAAATTTTTCAATCCTTCAAAATCCGAAACTTGTAAGCATGACAGCCATCCTTCTAAAAAACTATTAAGTTCAAAGATCAGGTCCTTCCAAACTGAATTAGGATTTCGGGGATGCTGACTAAATTTTTGTCTGTACGTCTCTGCATTCAAACGATATCGTTCTAACAATTTTTCTTTCACATATTGAAAATCATCAATTTTGTCTTCAGGTTCTCTCAAAATTAACTCGGCCATTCCCACAGGTAATAATGATAGTAAGTTCGTCACCAACTCATCCGAATTTAGATTACATTTTTTTGCCTGTCTCTCGAATAAATTCAAAAACAACGAAATATCCGAATTCTTTTCATCAAAGCGATGCATAATTGTTTTTAGGGGTAAATGATTCGTTCTAACTGAGATGCTACTGGATGCGGTACTCCGGTCATCTGACTCTTGTGTCGCTTTTAACATAGCTAACTCATGTTCGCGCTCTTTCTCTTTTTGAAGTCTATCGTTCTCTTCCTTCTCTGTCAATAATTTATTTTCCCTGTCTTTTTCTAACAGTTTAATTTACGCTAAGGCTAGCTCTTTATCAAATCCCTCTGACGACTCTATTTTTTTTATAATTTTCGGTACTGTATCATTCCTCTAAAATTACCTCAAATTCGTAAGCTAACGTTTGCAAATCAGCTTTCCTAAAATATTTAAGCTCCGACATTTTTAAAGTTTAAAATTAGAAATTATCTTTCCCACAATTATAAAACAATACAATAAGATTAAATGTAATTTCTACCAAGTGCACTAAAATAATACTGAAATATACACTCATAAAAAGTACGCATAACAATAATATATAAGAAATATGCAACATATAAAAATAAGCAACCCTATCCTATCGTCCACATTCACCTTGGTATTTGGTTATAAAATACCTATGGGATCAATTTTACACAAAACAACAATTTCAATTTCAAAAAGCACAGTGAAAATATTTTAAATTGCAAAAGTCTTATTCAATTCCTTTCTCTTTTAATCAATGGTGGTCTTAGTCTCTGCATCCACTCTTAAAAAAATTTAGAATAATTCACAAAAAACATATAAAATCAACTCTGTTATCGTAAAATATGAAATGCGTTCGATACTTTTTTTTTTTTTTTTTTTTTTTTTTTTTTTCAATGAACTCTCATTTATAGATTCAGCTAAAATTTGTAACACTGCACAACTCTCAGTTTGCATTAAATTAATTCAACAATAATTTAATTTTAACTACAAAATTTGTCTATTAAATAAGTTACAGTTATATCGGAAATATCTCATCATACTTTTTTTTCTACCGGAAAAATTTCTCAAAATATTTACTCTCACAAAAATAAACATACAACTTTTTTTTTGAAGCCTACAACACCTATACAAACACTAATAACAATTAAAGCCACTCTGAGTATAAAAAGAGCTTACCTCCATTACTAAGAGTCTTTCAGGGCGTCAGAAGCACAGACTTCAGAGATTCTCAGGAGCACAGACGGGGTTCTCTATCACACTTTTCGGATGGGGACTCTTCCGGATGGGGGAACACTCTCCAGAATTCTTGGTAGATTTCTCTTTCTGATGGGGGAACACTCCAGAATTCTTGGTAGATTTCTCTTTCTGATGGGGGAACACTCTCCAGAATTCTTGGTAGATTTCTCTTTCTGATGCTGTGTTGATCCACAGGGGCGTCTAAGGAGACTCAGGTCACAAGTCACAAGGAGACTCTTTCTTGGAGCACTTGGATGATTTAAATTTCAGAGTCCACTCTTTGTCTTTAGAGAATGTCATTAATTTTTGCTAATTAATCCATCACCGCAGGCCACCAGTTGTAGTAACTCCTCTATACCGACCCGATTAAAGATGGTGAGTGGTAGCGAGATCAGATCATTGGTAAAGAGAATTATCTTGCATAAATTAAAAAATAGAATTTATTGCATACCAATTTTAATTCTAATAAAAATATGTACAAGAAAGTTAATTACAGCATTTAATTATTTTTCGTGAGTCAATCGCTTATAAATTAATGACCTCTTGAATCCAAGTGTAACTGAAATAAACAAAAGTCTCTAAACATTACAGTCAGTCGTGACTACAAAATAAAGTTCATTCGGACCAAGGCTCGTCCGTTCCTTCTCTTCGGAAAATCTACTAATACTCGTTAATTCTGAGTCTAAGAACTCTCACTCTAGCACGGGTCGTGCTTTTCTTTTCTCTGGGAGTTTCACTGGATACCTGCTGTATCAATTCTAGAGGTCGGACCTCACTAGCGCTTACACCACGCTGAGTTCGAAACTGACGTTTCCTTTTCCCTTCTCCAGAGAGTCAACACTCTCCTTTTCGATCTCTCCAAAAACTGCTCTCTCTAACTTTTTCATCCTCGCAGGGGAACTTCTTCTGGGGGCGGGGTTTTGTCGTGGCGGGCCCCTCGAAACTCTCCAGCCTCTTAGCAGCCTTGAGATTCCTCTGTTTCGTTTTCACTAAGTCCGTCATTGGACGTTCTAAGACAAAGGGCAAAGTTTCGGGCGCAAACCTAAAAATCGTGTGCAGAGATCGCTTCTCTCGCAGATGAACTCTTTCCCACGAACTCGGCAAGGATCAAAGCATAAGACCCCTCTTTGGGTAACGCCTTACCACTACATCACTGTCCGAACTTTCCGCTCACAGTACAATAGAATTCGGCGTCTGCTAGTCTTCAAGGCAAAAATAGCGAGGGAAGGTATGCAGTTAAGTGTACTCACAGGAAATGCTAGAATGACACATCGTGCACCTGGATGAGGAGGCCCAATTCTTTACAACATATATATAAATTGGAAGTCAAATTTTTAAAAACATTTTGAAATATTTAATATGTGTTTACTAATAAAATATTAGATCAAAACAATTGTAAACTAAATTATACTTAAATAAATTGTAAACAATGTATAATTGTATGTTACAAAAATTTCTTTCATGTATAATTAATAAATTGCTAGCACATAATGGAAATTTGCAAGTTTTTCCATATTTGCCTGTTTTAATTTTTTCAAAATAAATAAAATAAAATAATAAAATAAAATAAAAATAAATTTGTTATTAAGAAAAATAAAAAAACCTTTTTATTAGTCTTTTGATTATAATAAATTATTATTCTTTCTTTTATTGAATTTTCTGAATAGCTATAATTTACTTTAAATCTTATAAATAATTAAAAGAAAAGATGAAAAACTGAATAATTAGAAGGTAAAAACACATCTTGTTGCATACTACAGTGGTCATAGATAATATAAATGTTTGTTTAGCTCAATGACTGTAGATAAATTGGATGAGAAAATATGGTGCTTTTATATTAGCTGGTGCAAATCTCTACAAAAGCAGCTTTTATTTTTTGCATGTATAAATTAGAAACAATGCTTTGATGGTGAAATAAATTTTTTTGGTTTATGGTATTTATTTTTATTGTTATTTTTTGTATTTATATGAAATAAGGGTAACAATTTAAGATATGAAATAACAATAAGAACAATTTAAGATAATGTTGTAACAATTTAAGATATGTATTTTAAATGTATGTAAGGTATGTATTTAAGATGAAAGAGTTATGTATTTTATGTCATGTTATGTATTTATATCATGAAATGAGTGAAAGGTTTATATTTTAAATGAAATGAATGCAGTATGAATGATGGCTATAGAAACAATATTTAATGGTTTATCACCTGTGCCCAGTTAACACAAAGTATCAAAAATATTTAAAGTTCTGAATTACCTGTTCCTATAACGATATTTAAAAGTGTGAACAACAATAGATTCAAGGGAAATTAACTCCTCGCTTCATTATTAAAACACAATGAAGACAAAAGAGACACCCCTTCTTCTTGACCAAGGAGATTCTTACAGCAAAACACATTCTGTTCAGGTTTGCCATTCAAATCTAAAAAAATAAAGTTCCCTGCATTTTTTTTGTATGTTTACATGTCTAGGAAATGAACAAGTTTATAAGAAATGCTACAGGATCATTTTCTGCTTATGACAGTTGAAGACATTCATGGATGAAAAAACGAAATTTTCGTATTTTTATGTTAGTTGGGCACAGGTGATAAGTCACCATACATTGTTTCTATCGCCATCATTCATATTACATTCACTTCATTTAAAATCTAATTTCCAGGTTTTTAAAGAAAATTTCAAAATTTCTTGTGTTTTCCCCAATTTTTTTAATTTCCTGCATTTTTTAGTAGCATGGCAATTCTGCTGTTGTGCACAAATATACATTAACGTTTTGAAGACGGAAATTTTAAGTATCAATGACTAGTCCTTCCTTTAAAAAAAAAAAAACTCAAATCTGCCTTAAAATATAGCAAGTGCTTCTTTTCCTTAAAGTTATTGTTAATCATGCCATCCTGAAGCACAGTTTAACAATAACTGGGGGGGGGAAAGAAGCATTTGGTAGATTTTGAGATCATTACCGTCTTTTAATGAGGGATGTTTTTTGGCTGATATTTTGGGCAGCCGTCCTGTAAAGGTTAACATGAAAAAATTTTTTCATTAAGATGTGCGACCCCCACCTCTTCTAAAAATCAAGAGTAGATCTGCACCAAACCACTGTGAAACCTGTTTGATAACTGTGTCAAAAATTATTCTCCAATATAGTCAATTTAAATTTTTCACCAGAATATATTTTTCATTTATTTCATATCATCTGCAAAATTGTAATGTGGTTCATATGACAATTCTGCTGGATAGAGGATGAAATGTACTACATTAGGAAATGTTAGAGCAGTGGTTCCTATCCTTTTTTTGTCCACGCCCCACTTAAGCATCTTTAAAATCATGATACCCTCCTCTTTTAGATACTATGTACTTTTTATTATTTAAAAAGTTAATTCTTATTTACATGAAGGAAGCCTAAAAGAATGGGAACAATAACAAGTCCTTTCACAATTTGTTGGTTTACTAAAATGGTAAAATTTTGTCCAAAGTATATTTTTAACATAACTCTGTAAATGCAATGATGTCATAAATCTTTGCCTTTATATCTATTTAGTTTTGTTGTTATTTTGTTGATCCATTTTTTATCTTCAGACACTTTTTTGGAGTTACTCTCAAATTTGACAGTAATTTTGAAAGCATTGGTTTATTTTATAATCGATTTTAGTACTTTATTTAGAGTAGGTGGAAAAATTTTGAATACTCAGATCTCTATGAATAGCATAAGAAGCCTTTTTCGATTCTCATGTTTATCATCAAGTAGCCATTTTTCTTTTTCACCATAATCCATAATATTTGGCTAGTGGGTTTTTCTTTCCCGTTACTGCCATTGACCGTTGCGCATAAACTGATTTTAAATTGTATATGTTGTCATAATATATATTTATATACTGTGTATGAGGCCTGCACCATTAAGAAATTTAGTAATAATGCACTTCCTTCTGTGATGCCCATTTGGGAATTTATTTTATTATGTTCATAGTAATTCATATAGATATTTCAAAATATTTTTCATGACAGTCAGTTTTGGTATAGCCTTAAGTAGTTTTACATATAAAAGTTTCTTCAACCTAATATATTGCAAAGTGAATAGAAAGAAGGTCTCATTCAACAAATATGTCTAAACAGTCTGAAAAATTCAATTAAACCAGAAAAAATATAAAATTTTTTAATAGTAAAAAGTTGCTTTCTTTCCGTAATCTCTATAGCTTTACTTTTTTATTCCCATTGTTTAATTTTTCTTCTATTTTTAATTGTTCTTTCTTGTGTAGTTAATACTACATTTAACTTTTCCCAACGGCTCAATATTTACAAGACAGGTTACTCACATATAGACTGGGCGTAAAGTTGATCGCAACTCGGAAGCCCCTTAACCGACATCAACTGTTCGGCAACTGAAAAAAAAATCATTTTGAAAAATTCATTCTTATTTGGTTATTTTTGCATTTTTTAACTTTTGAATGGGAACTTTTTGGAAATTCAATAGAATTTTTTTTTTATTTTAATTTAAAAATCTGCATGCATTACTTTTATTTTTAGTTTACAATATTATCCCCCCCTCCCCTCCCAAGAAAAAAGTAAAAAAATAAACTGATAGGGAATGGATTAATAACAAATCTGGAATTGTCCTCATTGGTGCACCCAAGATTATGCTTTGGGAGGGGCTAATATATTTTATAGGCTTGTAGGGTTTGGGCTTGGGTCATTTTTCTTTTATTAGACTTTTTGTAACAATAATAATAATATTGTACATTTTCTGATGGAAACTTTAGAAATTTATTTTGATTTAATGAATAAACGAGATATTTAAAAAAAATCTACATTTTTTTCCTTTATAGAGCTTTAAAAGTATGATATTTTTAATAATCATTTTCTTTCTTTCTAAACTATATTCAGTTTCTTACCGAGTCTTCATTTGAACCTGTTTATGTGATTAGTTATGTAGTAATTCCTTATACCATGTCTTGCGAACATATAATCTGAAAAATTCTGGAATTTAAACTGTTTGTAGATTTATGAGTGTTATTTTTTTAAAAGAATTTAAGAATTGAAAGTAAAGTTTTGTTAAGAATTTTGAAGATATTTGGTTGTATCACAACTTGTTCTATAGACAAGGTAACTTGTTCAGGGTGAACTTTTAGCTTTTACACTGGGTCGATGCCTGACCAAGATAGCTTTCTTACGGGCCGAGCTTGACCTGGTTGTGAAAATTTTTACCAGTGGAGACTAGTTTATTTGTGTGATACTTTTGATCAGTCTACAGTCAATTAAAATTAAACAATATCAAACTAATTTAAAAACATTTTTGACATTCGACCACTGCACTTCATATTATGGCAGTTATGATTTTGAGTAAAATGAAACCTTTTTAATTAGCATGTAACAAACATTTTTAAATTTTTGATTTAAAAAGACAATTTTAAAATATGATACCCTGAAGCAAAATCAATATTTCCCCAAATTTCAGTTTTTCTAATAACCTTTTTTAAAAAAGGTAATCTTTCATAATTTTAGGAAACTTTAAATTGTTAGTGTAATCTCGTTGTCTGGGAAGGGCTTCAGCCCCCTCCATGGGTGCACCACCGATTGTCCCCATTAAAGTAAAATTGGCCCCCTGTGAGGAGGTATATACCCTATTTTAGGAACCACTTGGTTAGAGTATAGAGCTTTTTTTAAAAGAATATTTTAGATCAAGGATTTTTACAAGAATCTGGCTTATAGAAGCATCATTTAGGGAGGGCAGGATAGAGCAATTTAGATTGGTATGCTTGATCCTGAGAATCTACCTTTTAGCATGTATTACACTTAAAAAACCGCATTTATGAAAGAATTACAAACTATTTTTAATATGCAGGATGATTTAAAACTCTTGGTACAGAATTTAAATGTGATGAAGTATTCTTAAGTGCAAAACCACCATGCAATGCATGTGCATGGTGCCTTAACTCAATTGATGAAATACATTCTTCAATTTTCAATTGTAGAAAGAAGCTTGTTTACTTCATTTCACAACAGCAAATAAATAATTGCTGATTTTGTTTAAACATAATATTTTTGCCAATCAAAATATTAGTAGGGATGAAAAAAAAAATGCAAAGTAAGGTTTGTTTATTTCATGAACAAATGTGCTGAAAAGAGGAAGAAATTATTAAATTATTCTTTGACCAATTTGAGCCATATTGATTTAAGAGGAATTGTCCTAAAAGTATGCCATACTCCAGGAAAAACTCTGAAAGGAAAGTGATTTGAATTCTCAATTTCTTTTCAATGTAAAATTCTTCGGACTATTAGGGTGAATATTAATTGGGCTGAATAAAGTTTTTTGTTATCACCTGTGTTTTACTGTGTATAATATTTTAAATTTAAGTGTTTCTTTGGTAACAGCATTATATAAAACAAATTCCACCAAGCATTTGTTTGAATTTGTAATGGAAACATATTCTTTACTAGATTCTATTGAGAAAAAAATATAGTGAGTCTCCCTTTTAAATTTTTGTCAAGAGTTATGAATTACCTTGTATATATTGTAATAAGGAATTTTTATAAAATATTGCTTCAGAAAGTTTTTTCTTTTCAAATTTTTGTTCATCGGTTAAAATCAGTCGTTAATCTAATCTTGATTATCTTAATCTAGTAATCTCTAACCGGTCAATTCACCACCAACCTTCAATTCCCCAACTCAACTCTCAGTTGAGTAACCTCAGGTTTGCAAATGTAACTGCCGGTTGATATTTCGAATTCTTCGTTAACTTCAGAGGCCAATGGAAGGTTGAAATGTGTTTATCTCATTGGCCAAAGGGATCACATGACGTAGCAATCGCCCTTATCAGTTCTGTCTTCCTTTGAATCAGTTTCAATAACGAAACAAAACAAGAGTATTGAAAGAGCATAATTGTAGTGTTTACTTTTAGATAAATAAAATTACAAATAAATTTCGAATTAACATTTAGATTTGATGGTTTAGAAATACTGTTGCAGTCATAAGACGCTCATTTTTACAAAATGTTACAGTAAGTATTTTTTTTTTTTAGTTACTTGATTAAAGGGAAAAGAAAAAAAAAATATATATAATATCTAAGTTTAACAAACAATTATATATATATATATATATATATATATATATATATATATATATATATATATAATATATATATAAAAAAATATATATATATATTATCTAAGTTTAACAAACAATTTTATGACAAGACTAACATATTATATAAAAACATATTATATTATAAAAAAAAAAAAAAAAAAAAAAAAAAAAAAAAAAAAAACATTTCATATATTTATTTCTAATATATATTTTTATTTAACTAAAATAATTGATCACAGATTCAATTAAATTATCTTGGATAAAATTGCATGCTTGGTAGTCTTTATGCTCTATATGAGATGTAAGAAAGTTTTTTTTTGTTTTTTAATTTCATATTTCATGTGTAGATTATTATAAATATATATATATATTTAATTCCTTGTATAATAATTTTAGAAGCTGTTTAAAAAATTCTCGTGAAGTGCGAAAAATTTCAAGAAATCCTCTGAAAAATGTTTCTTTCAAGCAAAAATAATTATTTTTAACTAACAAGTATATATTAGTTCAAATTATTTATGTACTATAAACGGATAAACATACGCAATATTTTAACAGAAAATTCCGTCTTCTATGATTTTATGCTTTAACAAACATAAAGTGTAGGAGTAAATATAAAATTTAAGAAAAACCGCTTTTCTTTATTTTTCAAAAGAAAAAAAAAAGAATCATACATGCAATATTTGAGGTGGAAGAACATTTGATTTTGAATTCGGTAGATGGTGCTACCATTCACAGTAGTTATTTTATGCCTTAAAAGCTTTGTCAAAAATCACTATAATCTTGACATCACAGAGTTAAAATATCCTTAAAGGGCTAAGAATTAAAAGTAACACATTCTTTCACATTAATTTCTTTTTTTTAAATTAACATTTTGTTTGCTTATTGCATCACAAATAGCGTTGATTACAAAATAAATGTCAAAGACCTATTCAAAGCGGCCGTCATCTTTGCTTCAACTGCACATGCGCACGTCGACTAACGCAAGCTCAATACCTAGGTTCAGTTAGTCGACTCGACTATCGTTTTTAGATCACATTTCTCCAGGTTGAGTTAGCGGAGAATTGGATTTCATGGTCAACCGAAAGTTACAGCTTAACTCGCAAGTTGAGGTTGACGGTGAGTTAGCGGGTAAATAAAGTATATGTGATAAAGGTTAAGTGGTTAAAGCATCTCACAGATGGCTGCCAGTTATCTCAAGGCATGCATGGACAGATTAACCCTACATGGGGCTCTGGTGGAAAGATACAATTGAGGCCCTCTATAATATGTTTTTAGCCACAATTTGTATTCATTTCAAGAAAAAAAAAATCCGAATTTTGGTTTTGAAGGTCCTTATAGTGGTGTGGGCCCTGGACAGCTGCCCCATTTGCCCTTGTGGTAATGAGGCTCTGAAGCAATTTACCCCTCTATCTACACTCTCTTGTTTTACCCCAATGCTCTTGATTTTCTTTTACAATCATATTTTGTCTTATTAATTTTTTACCAAGTGCAATTGTGATCCTTATATGACAGTGCACAGTTAATTTGTTTATTGATCACTCAAATATATACTGTTAAATTTACGGTATATTTCTTATTAAATAATTTATTTTTTAAATAATTTATTATAAAACTTGCATTTTCTATAAATATTATAATTTAGATGGTAAAATAGTGTGTAAGAAGTAACATAATTTTTGAAAATATTGAAAGTTAAAAAAAGAATCCATTACAGATTAATATCATTTTTTAATCACTGCAGCAATATAATGGACCTCTGAGGTACATTTCCTTGAAAAATGTTCCTAAAACATCTTTAAACTGATAACTTAATTCTTATTTTTGTACACTGGGCTAATAAACTTAACTCGGGAGAACTTGCGCGTGAGATTTTCTCTCACCATCATACTTTTTTTTGTCCCAACTGTTGCAATAAGACTCTTATTTAAACCCCTTTTTTCATTTTAAATTAAATTTTAGAAACTTTTTTTTTATCATTTTACATCTTTTTGTGAATAAAGTATTAAGAGAAACAAAAAATGCTGATATTAAACGAATGTGTAAGATAAAAGTGAAGGCAATTGGGCACTGTGAGAAAACTTCTCACTAGCGAGTTCTGGTGTGACAAGAAATCTAGCGAGTTCTTGCGGGTTAAGTGAATTAATAAGTTAACAAAAGGCTGGCATATTTCTTTATCTCTTCTTAGCAAATCTATAGATATCACTATTGGAAACTTACTGATGATCAGTAAAAGGTTAATAATTGAAGGGTTTGCTACAAAAAGGAGATATGTAGTTAATTTCTTGCAATGTATACTTTCCGCTCAGAATACAATAGGTATGTTTTTGATATTGGTGACAAACCATGCTTAGGGTGCATGGGCTAATGCATAATAACTGAAAAAAAAAAAAAAACCTTTGACGAAAGTTTTTTTTTTTAATTTCTCAAAGTGCACAAATGAATCTACCTTCTTTTTGCACCAAATCTTTCAACTTACTGAATTTTCTCCCGCCTTATTTAAATTTTGAATTATCTATTTACGAGTTTAAAATAATAGACAGATAATATAAAAAATTATCTTCCGAATTTTCTATACATTTACAACAGAATAATTATGGATTAGATTTCCAGATGAACCAAAATTGCATTAATTATTGCATACTATAATCTAACCAATCAAAATATTTGCTATCTTTACGAGATATTGATGTAAAAAGGACAGACTTTCTTCCAATAAATATTGTGTTTTTACAACTGATCCTGTTTCTTTAGAAAGTTTGAAACTATTATATTTAACATTGCTCTAAATTAAAACATTTCGAAGATGCATTTTCTACATTAATATTCGAATTCGATAAACAATGTATCTCAATTGTATGTGTTTCAATACAGTACAATAATCAATCTAAACGCTTTTATTTTGCAATATAACGCACGCCTCAGAGAACCAGTACATATATCTAACCAGACTTTAAAGTGCTTCCATATTCCTAATTGCGTAACATAAAAAAAACAACAGAAAATAAATGAATAAAATATGTAGCGTTTTGATATTTGATTATTTCACAATTTTCCGTGAGCAGTCGTGGCCGAGTGGTTAAGGCGATGGACTTGAAATCCATTGGGGTTTCCCCGCGTAGGTTCGAATCCTACCGGCTGCGTTACTTTTTTCAGCTAGATATTTTTTGATTTATAATTGGGCTCAGGAATTCAGAATTTAAAAGTTTCAACTATTCAACAAAACTTTTTTGACATTAGGAAGAATATATAAAAAATATTTAGCGAACAGAAAGATCTAGGAAAATTTATTATATTGTATCTTTTACTTAATATGTTAGTTATTCTATTATATTATTTCTTATAAAATATTTTTGCTGTAAAATGAATTAAGCTAAAATAATTTTTTCAAAGTAAATTTTATAGTTACTAATAAAAAAAAACGAAAAAAAAAAAAAAAAACGAAAAAAAAAAAAGGAGTTAAATACATACAATTATTCTTACATTTAAAAGTTTTAAGGTCTAATTTATGAAACAGTCATTAATTATATTTTCTTAAATTTAACCAATCAGATTCGTAAGAATCTAACTCCATTATTATTATTATTAAATAAATAAATAGATAAGTTTAACTTAAATAATAATAAAAAAAGAAACAAAATAAAGTTGATATATATTTTAATTAATTGACGGAAACATGATTTTTCACAGTGACCATTTCAGAGGGTGGTGCATGAGGAAATTCCCCCCCCCCCCCCACTTTCCTGTTTTTAAATTTCTCTATTAACTGTAGAGGTTGTTCGTACTGCAATCTTCATTAATTTTTAATTAACCGTAATTTTTAATCAACCAACGATTTTAACGAAATGTGAGTGTACTATGTGAAAAGCCCGTTTAAAAAACTTTCGAATGACGCATCATTCATCGTCGTGTGTTTTGCATGTGCATAGAAAAATTGATGTTGACATAAGAAATAATACGTACAATCTTAGCGGCTGGAAAACGAAAATTCTGTTCTCTACTATACAATGCCCCCCTTTCGGAATAAAGAGAAATAATCCCCAGAATGAAAAGGGCTAAATTCAGCACTGATTTCTCGTACTTGTGTTTAAAAAGTCCTGAAAAACAATTCCCTGTATATAAATTCTATTTTAAAGAAAGTACATGCTTACTTGTTTTTGAAGTTTGAAGACTGAAGTTCAATCAGTTAAAACGTAAATTGTAGTCTCATTAATATTTCAGATTAGTATAAAATAAAACAAAAAACAGCAATAATAATAATAATAATAAAACCTTTTCTTGTTTTTAACGAATTTAAATAATGATAAATTTAGTCTTATTTCATTCAATTAACACTATACTACTGAAGTGCCTCTTAAATAAATAAATAAATATATATAAAAAAGACTCAATATTGCAAACATTTTCCATCAATAACAATATTTTTGAATTGTTGGAACATTAATGAAAAATGAATAAATAAATAAATAGCAATCAAAGTTTTACAGTTGAAATAATAGATGGCAGCACCAAAAAATATTAAATTTGGCAGCGCTGTTTGCTCTTCAGATCCCGATGGTTTGTTTTTTGTTTTCGTTTTGAAGAAATTATTTAAAATCTAAACTGTAGGCTCATTATTATTATATATTAACAGAAAACGGCTGTTTTCTTTTCTTTCTTTTTTTTTTTTTTTAACTTTTTTCTCCAACGAAATAAAATAAGTTCAGTCTTATTTCATTCAATCAAAACTATTCTATGGAAGCTCTTCTCAAGTATGTAAAAAAAAATTATAATAGTTTAGAAAAAAATAAATCAAGATTTCGAATATTTTTCGCTATTAACAATATTTTTGAGTTGATGGAGCATTCATAGGAATGGGCTTTTTTTTTTTTTTTTTTTTTTTTTTTTTTTTTACAAACAGAGAAAAGTTTCAATTTAAACTACTAGATGGCAGCACTAAAATTTTGAATTCTATAATGCTCTTTGCTCATCCAAGGATAAAGGAGGCTAAGGGTAAGGATCGAGCTTCGAACACAATCTAGGGTTTAGCCTTGGTCCATCAGATCTAGCAATAATAAGTATAAAGTATATATATTATTTTCAATGAAAAGTAAACAACAAAACATCCTCAACAATAATGTCTCCACCTCCATGTTTGAGAGTTGGCAGTATATTTTTTGGATTGAGCTCTTCGCTGGGCTTTCTTCACATAGTTATTCGCTCATCAGAGCCAAATATGTTAAATTTTTATTCATCCACAAATATGACGTTTTCCCAAAACAATACATCTTTGTGTACCATGGATTTTGCGCAATCCAGACGTAACTTTCTTGCTCTTTCATTAACAGAAAAGTTCTTCTGGCAACTCTACTGTTGTATCCATGTGATCTGATAACTCGTCTAACAGTTTCAGGATTTACTTTTATTACCATGGGCGTAACTAGAACATTTTTGTGGGGTGGGCACAGGCCCCCAACCTGAAAAGTTCTTTGTGTGTATATGCATGTAGGGAAATATCTAACAAACTTGTAATGATACCAAACTCGTTAATTTAATGAAGAATTTGAGTAAAAATTAGCAACAATTTATTATTGAGGTTAATGGGAAAGAATATTATTGCCTGTGATACTGCAATTTTTAAGATGACCAGACGTACTGAGACAGTGCTAGTTTTAGACAATGTGTCAGTTTCCCAACTTCTAGATTTAACGCCCAGGTTTTTAAGGTAGTTTTTAAATGATTTGCGGAACAACGTAAAATTTTCTGACGCAATTTCTAACTCATTTTTAAACGTAAAGGCACAAAATTGGTAAACCTGACTATTTAAGCGATTTGGAATCGAAATACGTTTTCCATTTTTTGATAAATAGCTTACTTATTGTGTTATAAGCGATTCTGGTCACGTGACCACGCATTTTTCGTGCTCTTCGGGCTGCTGCGGCGCGGCGAGATTTCGGTCCAAAACGTCGACTTTGACCAGTTTTTTCTGAAAGATCTTCTGTTTTTACCAAAAAATGGAAAACTTGTTTCGATTACAAAGTTTCTAAATACCAGACCTGCTCATTTCATGCTTTCCGAACAAAAATGAATTAAAAAAAAAATATGTCTGAAAATAGCTCTTTTGGATTTGAGAACAGCCTTAACAGAATCCTTAAATAGGGGGTAGTCAACCTAGCGATTGCGGGCACATTTGAGCCCATCAATTCATTTTCTTACGATCATGAAACCTCTATCAATTTATATATATATGCACTCGAGAATGCACATATCGGTTTTTAAACGTGGGGGTATTTCGAACGTTCTCAGTCTGTAGAAATTTTCTTATAAAATCTCTGTTGACAAAATATTCAAAGACTCATTCACACTGAAAATTTTGCCATTATCTTCCACATTTCTATCCTCAATGGTTGAGAAGAATCTTTGTTACGGTTTGCAGTTAATTTTCATAAACATATATCTCTATCCATTCAATATCTTCATGTGTAATTGTGAAGTTTTATGTAATAGACTCACAGTTAAATAAATATGTGTGTGTACGTGAGAGATAGGAAGAAGGTGCTCCCACGAAGATGAAGATGGTTATAAAGTTCAAATCAGCCAGTGATAGTAGAAAGATGGACGACCGCTGCGCCTAAATTTTCTCGGTTTTCAAAATTTAACTTATGAAGAAAAAACAGATTCTTTAAAAGAAAACTTTGGAAGACACAAAATTCTACTTCTCTGTTAACAAAATCGTTGAAGCAATGCACTGTCTGTATAAAAAATACCGTAAAATCTATGAAAACGGAACTTGTATTAACCCTTTGAAGGATGGTGGTATACTACTTATACAACTCAATTTTAATCTCCGCGATTGGCTACAATTGCACCAGAAATTTTGAATAAATTTTTGCCTATTTTTAGTGTATAAAGAATATTATTTTCAAATCAATTTGTCAGTAAATTCCTCTGACATTAAATTATTTGAATCTTTTATCAACATACTTTGCCCCTTTCAAATTTTGACAAATATATTTTATTTCGATAGTATCAAATCACTTAAATGAACTTCTTGGACTCATGCCAAAAATAGACTTGTGCTACAGTCTAGGTTTAGACTTCAGATCCTTTAAAATTTTGACACTGCAAAACTTGACCATTAAAGCAATTTAAAAAAAAAAAAAAATATATATATATAATAATTTAACAGTAACATTAATTTAATTTAGCATTTCAATAGTCAAATATAATATAGAATCTCTGATTAAATTAAAATCAGTTAAAATCAGAAAAGAAATAATATAATCAATGGAAAAAATCCCCCCGGGCCCAGCACACAGGCAGAGGTAGATTTCGAAGTTAAGTACTAATTTCAGGTGATGCGTTGCGCTGGAGAATGCGCTGATTTTTATTGGGAGGATGAAGGTTTCGCTTTACATGTTTTTGTTTTTATTTATTTATTTTGTTGTAAGAGTTGGTTCTTTCAAAAACTTGTCAGTACAAAAATTGTAGATAATATTATGAAGAATTAAATTAAATTTAAACGGATTTGATATCTTGTGAATTGAAGAAGTTATGTTTTTCATTCTTCTTAAGACCCTGTTTTTTTAAACCGCTTGAGACCATTTTTAAGGATATCAAAAATCTATCATGCGTATATTTTTGGCCCTTTTCCTAGAAGTAATAACTTTAAACGGATGCGGAATGCTATATGTATCATAATTAAGAAATTATGTTTTTTTTTCTGTTTTCACAAAAAGTGTAACCCCACCCCCCCTGGTCCGATTTTGCCCATTAACGAACTTGACCGAGATTTTATCGCCCTGGATTTTATGTATGAGTTTGGAAGAGATTTGTGCAGAATTACAGAAGTTTTCGAGTCCATAAAAAAGTGATATTAATATACAGCAGCACTCAAAAGTATTTTGACAAAGATAATAATTGACTTAATTAAAAACATTAATAAAATTTTAAAAAATCAATCAATTAATTTATTTAACTACATTCAATGTTTCACAGAATTTTAATAATAATCATATTCTCAATGGTATGGAATATATTTTATTTATATTTTTATGTTAAACAAAATAAGAGCGAATATAATGTCAAAATACTTTTGAGCGCTACTGTATATATATATATAGATAAAGTTTTGAACCGGGGGGTTATTTAGGGTTCTAGGAGTCATTATCGGCGTAGATCTGCAAAAATGTTTCAGAACATAGGCGAGAATGTATTAGATAGTATTTCTTATGAAATCTACCTAAAAAATAAACGTCGCCTGAATTTAAATTAAATTGAAAATAAATTTTATAACTACTTTTCAAAAAGAAAGTTTTTTTATTTTACTTACCCATCATACGTAGTATAGGGTAAGTCTTGTAATCGTTTTGAAAATCGAAAATTTTTTTTTGACGTATTTACACGTTTCAGACACTGCAGATTCCGAAAAACATATTTTTAGAAAAAAAAAATTTGCCGTCCGTCTGTGTGTCTGTAAACGCTCAATCTCTCGAAAAAATTGAGACAGAGACTTGCAATTTGGTATGTACTTAGTATGTAATAATGGGAAGAAGCCTATTTCATTTCAATAATCTCGATTAACCGGAACAATTTTTTTCGGACTCTCGAAATATTCGTTCTGATAAAAGGTATATAAAAATTTTCGAAATTGGTTATTTTAAGAAATGAATATAAAATACAATAAAAAAACATAAATTTTGCATAAAGCATGAAGTCGATCGGATAATTAGTTGCCGAGATATTTGGAATCCTATTTTCCAAACTCTTCGATTTCTCATGACCCTGTATTTCATCCAAATTTCACTTCAAAGATATATTTTAATTGGAAATTTGACGCTTAATCAGATGCAATAAACTGCTAGTTAATAGGATTATTATTTTTGGAGTTATAAGGATGTTTCTTTCAAGCAATTTAGTAATCGAGCCTTTAAAGTTTATGACGTCATCAAGCCACAATTTTATTGAATTGCAATGCATTTCATAAGTAGTTTACACATTTTTATTTTAATATTTTACCTTATGCATATCCATGATGGGTAAGTATTACGGTGGCCCCCAACGACTAGTTTTTTAGATGTTTCAATTTCACAGCTAGTTGGGATCTTTTTCGGAGCTTGGTTTGGAGCATAATTAAATCCATTGTTATTCTAACTCTTATTTAATTGTAACCCTAATAATATTTGGCAATATTTCACCTGTGGACAGTTAATGGAAAAATGCTTTAAAATTAATTTAATAATTTATAATTAAGTTTTAAAAATATTAAAATGTTATATTACCATCGGAAACACGCATGAGAACATAAATTTTCTAATCGATTCTAAATTCCACCTTCATATACAAGAAACAAGTTAAAAAAAAAGTGTAAAAAAAGTATCTTGCTATTTGAGAAACAAAAAAGGATTCTAAGTATCTTAAAGTCTTTTACAATCTTTTAAAAATCAGCTTGAAAGAGAATTAAATTGTTATTGGTGAAATATAAAGAGAAATATTCTATTTGGTTATGATATTAAACACATACCCTGTTAGTAACATAAGAAAAAGCCGTTGGATGTCCCTTGTCTATCCTCATTTTCTGTTTAAAGTACTTTTGTTAAATTATTGTAAAACAGAACTCATGTCTTTCTGCTACAGTCGTACATTGATATTGGGGAAAAAAAGAAAAGAAATGAAAGATGACTTTTAATTTTTTTTCTTCCCGTGGTTGGATATAAATAATAAATTTGCAGATTTATTATTTACAATTATAAACAGATTTTTAGAGTAATTAAAGTCACTAAACGTTGTCATTGGGGAGTATTTAAAATTAATACTTATTTCTATCTAAGAAGATATTTTTAAATGAGCAAATTCGTCTTGAAACAATATTAAAATGTTAATAATTTCATAATGAATCCTTTTGATATCAGGCTGGGGCTCTGATGGCACAAAATTATTCGGGTTTGAATTTCAAATCGTCGGGCTCGGTGTCCGGGAAAAAAAAAAAAGAGTCCGAACTCATCTCTATTTTACACATGTGTTGTTAATGGAAGTTTAAATAAAGTTAAAATTATATTGGGAAACATGCATATTAAATGCGTATAACAATGCATATTAAATTACATTCGACTTACTTGCAGTGTCATAATTGCACCCATTCATGTAAATTGTTGACAGTACGTTTTTCCATACTTACAGTACGTTTTTCCAACTTAGATTGAAAAATATTTAGAAATTAAGATTGGGATTTAGATTCCTTCTCGTTCTTTGCCTTTCAAGATCAAGTCCTGTTTTGTATATTCTTATTAGTACTCCACCTGCTGAGTGTAAAATCTCTATACCTTTTTTCAGTGATCTGTCTTCCCACTAATTAGCATGCGTACGGCCTATTTCCGTTTCAGACATTCAGCAATCGATAGCCAGTAATTTGATTTTTTTTTACTTTTAAAGTTGTGAATTTGGTTGATGAGTTGTATGAATAGGATTCTGTTTTAGCAATTGTTGGATTCTCCACATGCATCAACTGCACTTTTTGGAAGGAAATCACAAGTTGTGTGATTATTCTTTGTCAGTCCCTCTCTCATTATAAAAGGAGAAGAACATATGTATATGTGGACAAAGAATTAAAAAGAAAAAAAAAATACGAATAAGCCGAATTTACAATAGATACAAGTCGATACATTACATGATGTAATTTATGAAAAATAATATTTTTTTCGAACTTTTGATGTATTTCTATCTATATCAAGCAGCCTCTTTGAAACAGTACTACTCTCTGCGCTTCTTTAGATCTCAACTCTTGGCTCACACATGAACATTCAAATACGCGTTCGCACCGGATCTGATTACATTAGTTTTCACAACAGTTATATTTATTATATTTGTGTGTGTAGCCTTTTTTAATGTCTGGAAAATTAAAATTTTTTATCAAAATTTTTACACATGAGTCTTGAAATTACTGGAGCTACTTGCAGCTTACCACTCTAGTTACGCCTGCCGTAAAGTATGAATGCAAATTTAGTGTTGTAGAAATCTGCATGGGCACAGGGCTAGCAAGCAACAGAAGCCCGGCCCGGTGCGTGGGCCAAGCTGATCTCGGACCAATTTTCTTTCATTAAATTCGGGGCCGGGACGGGGCTGCTTTTTTTTTTAAATTTCAGACTCGTGCCGGACCAATCTTGAAACTTGAGGAGGACAGTGCCACCCAGAGCCCTAACCAGCCAGCAAAGTTACAAGGGGCTTTAAAATTATTTGTTGGGGCTAATTAACATCCGATTATTTTTCCTACCACTTTAATGATACAAAACATAAACAGAAAAAAGAGGTCAAGTTCCCATGTCATAAAATTTTCTATTGCAAAGTTTTAGAAATTTTAAATGTAATATAGATGCTATTATTATTTTAAATATTGTGAAATCTAAAAGGATTCAAGAAGTTGCTGTGTGCGTGTAGAGGGCAGCCAAACCTCTCCCCAATCTAGTTAAATCCCTGCTACTACTCCGCAGCAAGTACATTGCCGAAACCATGGAGATTTTCGAGGTATAACTTCAATGCAATGCTATAATGAAGTACTATCTTTAAATTTTTGTAACCCCTCCTCCCTCAGAGCCTAGTCGTCTGAAAGAAGCACTGGACACATATTTCTAATTTGTTCTCTTCCTTTCATACCTTCGTACTTCACATGCAGTTCTTGAGAGTATTATGGTTAAATAATGTAGTACATCTTTCGTTCAGTTTTATATTTAAAAGATAGTTTTGTTTCCATGTGCCCAAATTCTAGGACAAATAAAATATTCTTTTATCTTGATTCAAGTTTAATTGCTTCATTGCACTCTCTACATTGCATAACAAAATATTGTTCCTTTAAACATTTTTAGAAATTTATCTGAAAAAGTAGAAATTTGATTAAGAAGCATAAATGTAGCAAAAACACTATGTGCGAACAGCATTTGAAATCTCATGGGTATATGAAGAGGGGATGTGGGTGGGGGTGGGGTAGGAGAGAGCCAAGTCCCCTATCCTAAATCTTTATAAATAGAAGATTTCTTTAAAAAATATATTAAGAAATATAAATATAAAAACTGTCTGTGAATGTTATTGAACTGATTATTCAATGATTGCAATTTTATTGTAATACTAGCTAACCCGACCGGCGTTGCTCGGGCCTTAGATAATAAATAAAAAGGGAAAAAACGGAAAAGTTTTCGATAAAGGGAAAAGTTTTCGATATCAAGTCAAATGACCTAAACCCTGTTGAAATCGGGCCTATAGAACCCAAGAAAATAATGCGCTCCCAGATGGTGGAAGATGCCCCCCTGTAAATTTAACAAATTAATTTTAACATTAACGCGAAATTTAATTTATGGATGAAATCACCCCTCTCTTTAAACTTAACCACTTATTTTGAATAGTAACGCAATTTTTAATTTATTGCTGAAGTGAGAACGTAAGTTTATGCCGAAAAAGAAGATTAATATTTTTAAAAGGTGGTAGCTCAGGTCTAAGGAATTATTTAGAAGTTTATAAAGTAGCTGGAGTACCCTAGAACTATGAAGAAAATTGAAAGAGAATCGGATCATTTTTAAAGAAGCTGCATCAAGGGACGAAAGAAAGAGATTAATATTCAAAATTGGTGGTAGCTGAGGTCCGAGAAATTTTTTTGTCGTTCAAACAGTAGCTGGAAGCCCAGAAAAAAAAACCTAGCAAATCGGACGATTTTTAAGGGATGGGGTTTGTAGTAGGGGGCTCAAAAGGGGCCAACTGATAGTTTTGAGTAGGAACCTAAGACGAAAACATCTTAAAAGGTCCTAGTACGTAGCGCTTTAGATCTTCAAATAGTCGAAATTAAGCATGTATAAATTAATCATTAGAATAAAATATTAAAGAAATACTTAAAAAGGTCCCTAGAGCCCAAATAAAAATATCAGGGTCGTAGCCCGGGGAGAGGAGTTCAAAACTCAACTTTTAAGCTATGCATTGAGATAATGACACAATTAGGAGGTGAAAATGCATGACACACAAAAAGTTCAAGGGCCCCGGACCGGGCCCAGGAGTTCAGAGTCCTAATTTGAATGTAGAAATGAGGGATTAACAAAATAGAAAAAAGGTATCTAAAACGAAGTAGATCGGATAAAAAGTTTGCAAGTTATTTAAAATTTAGGGCACAAAACTTAAAGGGGCGCGAGAGGTCCGGGCCTGGACGGAGAATTTTTTTGTCGTTCATGTAGTAGCTGGAAGTCCTAAAAAATTGTTAAAAAAAAACTAGTGATGACTTTAAGAGAGCTATAGCAGGGGGCTCAAAAGAGCCAACTGACGGTTTTGATCCCTACGATGAAGGGTCCGAATGGGAATGTAGATATGAGGGAATAACTAAATGGAAAAAGGGCCCCCAAAACGAAGAAGATCGGATTAAAAGGGGGCAAGTTATTAACAATTTAGGAAACAAAAACTTCAAAGGGGCCCCAGAGGGCCAGGATCTTAACTGGAATGTATGAATGGGGGGAAGCTAATTGGAGAAAAAAAAGGACTCACAAAACGAAGAAGATTGGATAAAAATGGGACAAGTTATTAACAATTTAGGACAAAAATCTTAAAGGAGACCCAGGGGTCCCGGGTCTTAAAAAATTAAAAATCCTTGCCTCAGGTACATCAGGACCCAAATATTTAGACTTCTACTTACGGTAGATTTTGTTAGCCGTCGGCATTGCACGCACTCGACTTTCTTTTATTTGTATAAATATGTTTGTTATAAAGGTTTGCATTATATTTTTCATTATAAGTGCTAACTGTTTTTCATGGCCGAAGTTATTAACTATTTTTTGTCACACACAAACCCTCTATCGTGCGTACACCCGATCTTTTAATTACTTCCTGGATTTTATCCCCCTCGTTACTTTGTTCGGACGAAGAATCGTTGCAGATGTTCTATGGCCGTAGGTAATACGGTCGTTTCTTCTATTTTGCACAAAAAAAAAAAAGAAAAATGACAGTATCCTGCTATTTTTAGATGGAATGACCACCAAGTGCTTTCAACAGACTTATGACTTTGTCGAAAAGATGCTAAATTACACTTCTTGAAACTATGTTTTCCCCATCAGCTTGTGAAGAAAAAATCCTTCATGTAATATTTAATTTTGTTCTTTCTGGATCCTTGATGCTTCCATGATATAGAAGAATTGTCCTTTAGATAGCCCCCCCCCCCCTCCCCGTCACATAACTCAACCCCACACTCACATGCACAAGAACTGCCTCTGAATGCGCAATTCAATAATATATGTGTATTACATTTGTTTGTGTACTGTGCAACCTTTCAAAGATTTGGGTTGGAATATGCAAAATTTGAATTATTGCGTCATAATATTTCCACATGAGTTTAAAATTCTGGGGGGGGGGGGGGGGGGGCACTGGAGCTGTCTGGGGTGGGCCGTGCCCACCCGGCCCACCCACTAGTTACGCCTATGTTTATTACAAATCTATTTTCTAATTCTGTTATAAGTTTCACTGCACTAATTCTTGGATTTTTCTTGATTTTATGCATAATAAACCTTCGATACCTGGGAGTTAGCTTGCGAGGAGCTCCTGATTTTAATGCTTTTTCAACAGTTCCACGTAGTTTCCATCGTTTTATAATAGCAAAAACAGTTGAATGACTTACTTTAACAGGTTTTGCGATTGTTCTAATGTTTTTACCATCTTTAAAATGTTCTATGATTAAATTACAAATTGAATTTGTTGTAACTTTGTAGCGCACGGCCATGTTCACTTCAAATATAGAAATGTAAACAAATTTACATGAAGTAGCAGTAATTTCGAAGTGCAGACGATAATATTTGACATATATTTCCATTTATCTCTCTATATTAAAAAAAAGTAGCCACCGCCGACGCCGCAGCCGCTGTCAATGAAGAATTTGTGCCTTGAAGTCTTTCCAGAAAACTATTGTATATAAAAATATGAAAATTGGTAGTTTTATAAAGAAATGTTCAATAAACGCTCTCAAGCAGACAGTTTTTAAATCAAAGAATTATTTTAAGAGATATTTAATATTAAAGTTGGTCAAAATAGTTGTCTTAAAAAAGTTTTATAGAAACGAAAACTATGCACGGGAATTTAACCATCTCTATAATAAAACTGTAAGTCATGTGACTGTCCTCAACAGTTCCGGGATGCCGCATCGCTTTTTCATATGCCAAGCGGCCATTTTTATTCAAAATTATTTTTTCGAATAAACTGCATAAAAGTTACATTTTAAGAAAGATCGTTCAAAATAAATTAATATTTGAGAGATGACTTGCGTTCAATTATGTATATATTCTGCAATAACTTCAGTCGAAAGATTCGCAGTTCAAATTCTCTATTCATAAAAGTAAACAAAAAAAAGATTGATTCGTCGTGAACATTTAAAATATTAAATCATGGAGGTAATCATTCGCAAAGCAAGTTCTCCGCGAATGAATTTTTGGACCGCTGCCTCGCGTCAAAAAAATAATTCGCACCAGTGAGACAATCAAAGTTTACCATAATTATGTGCTATACAACTCAACTTTCGGACCTTTTCTTGACGTAAATTGAACTCATGTAATAATATTTAATGAATCAGATATTTAGCATTTTTAAAATCGCTAATACAGCTTTTATTTATCGCGTGTACAAATTAGAAATGATACTTTGATTTTGAAATCAAATGTTTTGATTTATGATATTATTTCTTATTTATTTATTTATTTTCTCTTTTAAATGAAAAGTGTGAAGTATTTTAAATTTATGTAATATAAGCATTTTAGATTAAAGTTAAGTATTTTAAATGAAATGAGTGACAGGTTTATAATTTAAAATTAAATTAATTGTAGTATGAATGACGGTGATGGGAACGATATTTGGCGAATTATCATCTGCTCCCGGCTAACAAAAATACTCATAATTAAAAAAAAAAGAATAAAAATAAATAAATGATAGTTTGTTGTAAATAAATATTGATATACATATCAAAAATAATTTATAGAATTAAAATAAAAAATAAAAGTAAATAAACAACAATTTCCATAACAAAGTTTTCGCCAAATTGGCGGGGGAGGGGGGGGGGGAATCGCGCCAACGTGCGTATGTGACATTTGTGCCCAAAAAATATGCGAAATGCTACCATGATCGCAAAAGTTCATGATTTGTCTATTAGAATCTTCCGATTTGGCGAAGGATTAAGGGAAAATTAAATTATGAATAAATGTAACGTGTTGCAATGTTTAACATACATTTAAGGGAGACCAAACTGGTCGCCAGTGGCGGCTAGTAATTTATAAGGATATAGTTGACAAGCTTTCGGTGTGCAGACTGCAATTATTTTTTTAATTTGAGTAATTTTTTGAGGTTATATTTCAATGTTTTATTCAAAATTTTCATTATTTTGATGAAGATTTAATTCATATTTCATAAAATCCATCATTTGAATTGTTGCCAATTTTCAAAATAGCGCACATAATAATATTCCCTTTTGATTAAAAAATGTATTTACACGTGACTATTAAAAGCAAAAATAAAACTTTCAAATAATAATTAAATGATCACGTGTTAAAATCAGTAAATGTAGAAAATACACTTGCGCGAGAATATTAAAAACAGAAATAATTAAATTATTACGCGTTTTCAAAGCATTAAGTAGGGTAAGATTAATTTATTTCGACAAAATATTTTACCTATTATTGCAAATTTTAAAACAGCGTAATTAATAATATTTCCCTTCAATTAAAAACTATATTTTTACGTTTAATAATTACGTTTAAATCAACGAAATAACTAATAAATTGGTAAAATATAATTAAACATACAGATAAACGTTGAATTAAAGATCACTCGATGACATATAACTAACACGCGTAACGCATCCTGATGTCAATTGAATGCGATGCCACAGATATGCACTTTTGGCTTTAAATCCTATATTTTGGCGAAGGTTCTTTTCTTTTATAGAAAGTAGTAGACGGGATAATGGAGAAGTACCCAATTTTCTATAGCATCGTTATAAAATTTCCCGATGCAGCGACATTGCTTACTTAACCATTTTGCACAAGTTGATTTTCAAATATTTAATTAATCTTAATTTATCAATCACGAAAACAGTTGTTAGCTGTTTGGACCTTAAAATCCCTCAGTCAAAGGAAAATGAATGGAAACCCGATTACAGCAAACAGTCCCTGGTTGTTTAATTATAATTCAATCTTTCGTAATCGTTTTAGAGTTGACCAAATCAGAGAGTGTTTTTAAAGTTTGCGGTGTCAGAACGGGGGTTGGCGAGCGTAGGTCGTAGGGGGCAGAGCCCTCTTGTAATAAAAATAAATTAATAAAAATATCATCTGTCAAAAAATTTATTAAAGCTTTCAAGTGTCGATTTACTTATGTGAGATTGTTTTTAACACACTTTTTCCGTAAATTAATTTCTTCAAAAAAAAAAAAAAAAAAGGTTTGAATTTATTTACATTACAATATGTAGGTTTTATTAGAGAGAAAAGAAAGTTTATATGAAATTTTTTTTTAAAGTATATTCTTTAATATTTAGAAGTTCTTTATACGTAAGTTTCAAAAACACAAGTGTCCAAAAACAAATGTGAGCCAATGTAAATCAAATCGGAAATAGATATTTCAATTTTATTTTAAGAATTGAAAATTATAAAATTTAATCTGCATTTTACTTTTTTGTCAATAGTTGTCAGCAAATCTTAATAAATAGAAAAATATTCTAAAATTGGAACAAAATTCACCTTTGTGTAAGATTTAAAATATGAAAACATTAAAATGGATCACAGTTTGTGTAATTACTAAAATAGGTGTAAAATAATAATAAAAAAAGGTTTTAAAACATTAAAACCATTTCAAGATGTTAAAAATATCCATCGGATTCCCGAGCGCTTTCAACCAGAAAACCTGGCCATCATCAGAGGGTGGAAATGAGAAAAAATTCTGTAACGTCCGGAATGTAAGCTGTTTAAATAGTAGAAGGCGAAACCACACATGGAGAAGAAGGGGAAGGGGGATGGACTAGTCTACTGAGCGAGGTGGGTTATCCAACCCAAATTTACCATTCACTCACATCAAGTAGATTATACCAGATTTTTGGCACGTTGTATGACAACATATCATTACACGATCTTCCACCACTTGTCAGGATTTCCACCGACTCCCTTACAATACATGTATTATACAAGTTGTAAATTTCCAACTGGACGAAAAATGTCCGAGCCAGGATTCGAACCTGGGATCGCTTGGCTGAAGTTGTAAATTTCCAACTGGACGAAAAATGTCCGAGCCAGGATTCGAACCTGGGATCGCTTGGCTGAACAGCCAAGCGATCCCAGGTTCGAATCCTGGCTCGGACATTTTTCGTCCAGTTGGAAATTTACAACTTGTATGATTACTTTACCAATTTGAAATAATTGTGTTAAAAATAATCCACATGTATTATAGTCGTTCATTTGCGCGATAATCTTTACTTTACTAAAATAGATAAAACCTTTTTATTTATTTTTTTTACACCTATTTTAGTAATTACACAAACTGTGATCCATTTTAATGGTTTCATATTTTAAAGCAAATCTTAAGGTTACTAAATAAGTGTTGTTAGATTCAATTGATAATTGTTTATAAGTAATGAATTGCATTCTGACGTCATTTGAAGAATTTTAATCTTCAACAAGATACTTTAATCGGGTCCTTAGACACTAATTTTTTACGTAAATTAAAGAATTATTTGGAATTTTAGATTTTTGTTTGAAGTTTCTGTAACACATTATTAAAAAAATCCGTGATAAATAAGGTCAAACACGCAAAATTTGGTTTCTATGGCTTTTTATTATCTGGACGACAAATTAAATCAGAGGGGCCAATTTAATCTCAAAATTCAATAGCTGTATTACAAAGTAGCATAGCTGTCCACCTTTTGCCGGAAGAATCTTAACTCATCAAAAGCAACTCTTTGTAAATGGTCTCGGTAAGCCATAAACTTAAAATGTCGGCCATAAAAATAAGTGATATCTCATGAGAGTGTCATGAAAATCTATAGCGTGTGTGAAAATCTACAGCTATTTGTTGCAAATGCCTGCCGTTTTAAATTTATGGTTTGGTGAGACTATTTGAAACGAGTTGTTTTTTGATGAGATTTGAAACATTTTTCAAAAGTTATAATATACATGTTCTTCCAAGAATTCTAACCTTGATCAATTTTTGTCTTTAATATTGTTCATTCAAGTCCACTTCACACAAATGTGATTTTGAGAACAGGAAAAAAAAAACAAAAACATTTTTATTACTTTATTTTTTTTCAATATTTGGAAATTCACCCTTGAATGGAAAATAAACAAACACAATGGTTGGAAATCTCTTCATGAGAGAATGTTTTAAGTATTTATTTTTAATTTTAAGCTCATTTTTTAAAGATTATTTTTATTTATTTATTTATTTATTTTTTAAATGGAATTTTTTAGTCATCGGCACCGGGAATTTGATAACACTACAAACTGAAAGGATTTGGGTGTGATAATGCAGTGTTCATGTATAATGAATAAGTCCAACGGTGCAGAGCGGCGGGGAAAGGGGAGGGAAATCTCCTTTCCCTGGATTTTGAAATTACTAAATATCGTTTCTTTATTCTGATATCCATAACTTCTATATCTGATAATTTTGGAAAAAAAAAACTTAATAAAATTTATTTATTCCAAGTGTTTTAAACTAAAGAAACACTAACAACAGAACTAAGGATATTTTACCCCCCCCCCCCCCCCCCAACGGACGAAAAAAAAAGAAAGATAATTTTTTAAAAATTGTACATTTAAAAGTAACCGGTAGAAGGTAGCTTTGGTAATTGTTATTGTTTCTTATTTGTTAAATTTCTGCATTGCTGTTTACATTGATATGTTTAAAAATTGTCTTGATAAAAAATTTATAGTTTAGCCTATTTTAAGGTATTCTTTATTCTTAATAAGTATAAAATAGTAAATAGCTTTTTTAAAAACTTCCTTTTATAAGCATTCAATGTTTATCTTGAAAACCACGCCTAATTTCATGACTGCATTTTATGTTTGTTTTTTTTTTCAAAAATTTCTGTTACAACACATTAATTTGGCGTGGACACCAAACTCGAATTTGGTAGCGCCAACTAGTGAATTTATTAAAAAAATAAAATTTTTGCTCTTTTGTAAGATATGGCAACAGGAAAGAAAAAAAAAACATTATTTAAACTACCTTTTTAAGATTTCTGAATTGATTTCTCAACGTATAATCATAATTTAATTAACATGAAACTATTAATTGATTAAAGTGCATTGTTAGGGTTTCGTTCATCTCACGAAAACCCTATTAGTCCCGCTTCGTTGTCTGTCTGTCACAGAGTCGGTTCTCAGAAACTATATAACTTACAGTCATGAAATTTTGTGTACTTATTGTGTGTAGCTGATTACCTATTATGAAGCTCAAAATCATAAAATTTGAAAAAATTGTATTATTTTAATATAGAGAGATAAAAAACCAAAAATATAACAGCCTTTTCCTATTAAATTTAAACATTTTTCGTCATAGCAGTTGCCAACAATTAAAAATCTACAATAAAATTCTTTCTACAATAATTGATTTTCTATTGAAAGATTTCAACGTGAAAAATGAAAAGGAAATAAAAAATTTCACCAATTGAAAAAAAGATTAATATGACGTCATATTGGTAATAAAACGAAAATTTTCAAACATTTCTCAATAATACAAGGGGTATGAGTATGTGTAAATACAGAAAGCAGCTTAATATGATGTCATTAGAGAATTAGAAAGAAAATTAATCTGACGTCTAACATTTTGAAGGTCTCTATAGAACATGTTTAATTTTGAAATTGATTTTTTTTTTTAAATATCGCATTTAGTCCACATGACAGATATTATTATGAGAGAGTATAATAGCAGGCTTCGCCCGCTATCGGTTCAGATTTTCGAAAAAACGAGAAAAATAGACCGGTAAATTTTTACTTTATAAAACACATAACTTTTTTTTAAAATTGAAAATGAAATTTATTTGGATTTACTAAAGAAAAGATAAAGTTTTTTGAAAGGAATATTAAACGAAACCCTTTGAGCTATCTTCAATCACACTTACCCACTTGTTTAAAATATTTATTACACTCTTTATTATTATTTATATTTTTTACTTTCTTAGGGTTTAAAATATTTTGTTTTTGCAGTTTCACAGCCAGTCGGCATATTTTAGCGAACGTGTTTTGGCATAACAAAATCCATTGTTGTTGTAACTCGTATACAATTGTAACCATAAAGAATATTTGGCGATTTATCGTCTGTGGTGGGCTAACTGAAAAATGCCTTAAAATTAATGTATTATTTTATAATTAAGTACTAAAAATATTAAAA
This sequence comes from Maratus michaelseni, assembly GCA_963931845.1. NCBI lineage: Eukaryota > Metazoa > Arthropoda > Arachnida > Araneae > Salticidae > Maratus > Maratus michaelseni. The sequence goes on from OZ007590.1 coordinate 181,234,557, forward strand.
TATTGTATTGTCATCGGATGCAACCTATGTACATAATTTTTATAATTCTAGCCTATCAGAAAGTGGATGAAAAATCGATTACAAAATTCCCTCTTTACATACAAAATCCAAATGTTAAGTTAAACTAGTCGTCGGGGGCCACCGTAATACTTACCCATCATGGATATGCATAATATAAAATATGAAAATAAAACATGTGTAAACTATTAAAAAAATGCATTGCAAGTCGAACAAAACCGTGGCTTGATGACGTCATAACCTTTTTAAATGATCTATCACTGAATTGCGTAAAAGAGACATCCTTATAACTCCAAAATTGATAATCTTATTAATTAACGATTTACTGCGTCGGATTAAAGGTCTCATTTCCAATTAAAACATATTTTTGAATTGAAATTTAAATGAAATACAGGGTCATGAAAAATCGAAGAGTGTGGAAAATAGAATTACAAATATCTCGGCAACTCATTATCCAATCGACTTCATTCTTTAAGCAAAATTTATGTTTTTTTATTGTCTTTTATATTCACTTCTTAAAATAAACAATTTCGAATATTTTTATATACATTTTATCAGAACGAATATTTCAAGAGTTAAAAAAAAATAGTTCCGGTTAATCGAGTTTACTGCACTCAGAAAAAGGAATTGATTAAAACTACAAAACATGTTTTGTTGAGTACATTTTGGTTGTTTTAGCAAAATTCAAGTAAAATTGAACCATTTTACTCGAATTAACAAAACATTTTTTGCTGACGATACAATTTTTTTTTTGGAATTGCAAAAAAAAAAAAAAAATTTTTTTTGTTGATTCAAACAAAATTTTCATTGACCTATATTTAAATAAAAAGATTTGTTTAAATATAGGTCAATGGAAATTTTGTTTGAATCAACAAAAAAAAATTTTTTTGCAATTCCAAAAAAAAAATTTTGTATCGTCAGCAAAAAATGTTTTGCTAATTCGAGTAAAATGGTTCAATTTTACTTGAATTTTGCTAAAACAACCAAAATGTACTCAACAAAACATGTTTTGTAGTTTTAATCAATTCCTTTTTCTGGGTGTGATATTCAATAAGCTTCTTTCCATTATTACATACTAAGTACATACCAAATTTCAAGTCTCTATCTCAATTTGTTCGGGAGATAGAGCGTTTACAGACACACAGGCACACACACACACAGACAGACGGGCGGCAAAATTTTTTTTTTCTAAAAATATGTTTTTCGGAATCTCCAGTGTCTGAAACGTGTAAATCCGTCAAAAAAAATTTCGATTTTCAAAACAATTACAAGACATACTCTATACTACGTATGGTGGGTAAGTAATAAAAGAGTGTAAACATGCGGCTTTGGTTGCTGACTTCATATTCTTCTGTTCGAAAATCTTTCTCCACCTTGGATTTCTTTATGCCGGCGCCCATGAATAAGTCTATTTAAGAAAGCGATGAAACGATAATATGCCTAAATTACCCTATTTACATCGTGTGTGTTCCGATTAAAGTTGTTTAAATTATGACTTCAAAAGATACAATTTAGTTTTGGTTAATTCACATTTGTAAATCTTTGTTAACACGCGTAATTGCACACGGTAGCCATGCTGGATAACTGGAATGGGAAATGATTTCATGGTCGTTAAGCATATACTTAACGGCCATCTCTTAAAATAAATCTACATCTAGCGCAACTAATTTGGATGAGTTAAGTCTTTACGGTCCATAGAGTATTTAAATCTACATAGAGGATGTACGGACAAATCCTTATCTTTCCAGAATGAAAAAAGTGGTTTATTAGTCTTTTAACTAGGAATAACTAGGAATAAAATCCATCTTTTCACCCATCCTCAGACAGATATTAAATGATATTTTGAAAACATTGATATGCATTCGTGATATTATGCATATTTCCCAATTCAGTAATAGTCCGTTACAAAATGTAATAATAATGTACATGTAATGACATTAAAAAATTTGATTTTACTTAAAAAAAAAAATCGAATGCTGAAAAGTTACTAAAAAACAACAACAACAACACATGTATAAAACTATATAAAAAACTTTTAGATTTTACTGGATTGTTAGGAATCAAATAGTTAAAAAGTATAATAATTTGTATAAAATAAAGAAAGAAAAATCACGCGTCAATCAAACTGTATTCGAATAATTTGTACATCCCTGTATATTATCTACAGATTTTTACATAAAAATGCATTTATTTATAATATCTAATAAATGAACAGAGCAAAAACACTAAAATCAGAAGTGGGAATTTTCAGAAAATCCTATTCGCCAAGGATTTTTTTTTTTTGTATCAACTAGCAAAACCCAACGCACAGCATTGTCCATGTGGGCTTCGTTGCGCAGTATTTATAAGCTCCGGTGGGTTCAGACTAACATTTAAACAATCACTAAACATAAAGAACTGGAGCTGCGCTCTTGTAAGCTTCGTCGCAAATTAAACACCACGTAAAGTTAGAAAGTTGATTAGTAAGAATATTTTACAAACAAGAACAGAAAGTAGAGAGTAAACATAATACGACCACGAGTGAAAACGGCAGATGCGGTTGCGGTTCTCTGTAAAACAATTCGGTTACAGAACTGACTGTGATCGATAACTGCTGGAGGTGCGTTTTCTACTGTGGTATGCATTTTAAAACTTTTTCTAATTTTCAGTATTTTGCATGGTGAGTAAAAATTCTATAAATCATATGTAGAGCTGCACGATAGGATTCGCACACATTACTGCATATGAACAGCAATTGATGAAAATGGATTTTTATTGAGTTATGTAATTTTTAAAATTGTTTATTTAGATATCTTATTTCATTGTATGAAAAAATGAAATCTATACCAATAAAAGAAAGATGTTTGTCTGTGTGTGTGCGATGGCAAGGAAAATCTACCGTGAGTAGAGGTCTGAAAATTTGGATGAGGATAGTCTAAGGCAGGTCCTAATGCACCTGAGGCTGAGATTTTTAATTTTTTAATAATTAGCCGATATAGTTATTAGAAACTTATCAAAAGGGTATTATTCTTTTTGAAATCGGGTAGTGCGTCCGCATGTCCTCATTTCGAAGCTTACCGAAGCCGGCAAACAGAAGATCAAAAAGTGCGAGATCGGCTTTTTTCTAACCGTTTTTCTACACGCACGTGTCGTGCGAATCGTTCAAAATACGGAAAAACGGAAGACATATTTTTAAATTTAGTATTTTTAAGTTTAAAACACTGAAATCCGTTCAAAAAATATTAATATTAACCCTCTCAAAAAATTAATTATGAAATGTTGAATTCGTGTCCCCCCCCCTTGTTTTCCGAACCTCGCATCTGTCGAACTAAACAAAATACGGAAAACAGGTTACAACAAATTAAAATTACCTTGTTCTTTAAAACGCCGTCTTTGGTTAAAAAAATATTAGTATTAACACTTTGAAAAAATTTAGTTTCCGAACAACGTTTCGCGATATCTGCAATCTTTAAAAATCTGCATCCACGCTTCTGATCAAGATACAAATAAATTAAAAATACCAGACAGAATCTACGTTCATTTTCATTTCGAATCCGCAATCCGTTTAAACAACGAATATTAATCCTTTAAAAATATTGTTTGCAAAATTCACTTTTGCGAATTCCGTTTTTTCGGTGATGTTTAAAATTGTGTATCGGCTTCCTAAATCGAAATACAAACAAACCAAAGACACCAACCCACATCTACGTTTATTTTCAATTAAAACGATGCCTTCGGTTTAAAAAGAAATAAATTATTACCTCTCAAAAACGTTCATTACCTTAAGTCATTTTCGCGATTTCTACAATTTTTAAAAATCTGCATCTGCACTTCTGATCAAGATACGAAAAAACTAAAAATACCAGACCACATCTACGTTAACTTTATTTTGGCAGCCTACATACCATCTCATGATAATAACCATAAATATACCTAAAATCAGTGTTGAATGAATTTATACATATAAACCAAACTATTTCCAAACGAACCCAAGAGTTTGTAAGAAGCGTTATCTTCACACTTTTCTTTTACATGGGGTCATTTAATATTAAATACAAAATAGTTCTTATCGTCCGAAATCTTTTAAAAATTTATGAGATATAAATATAATGTTTCCAAAGCCTGTGTATAATTTCCTTCCTAAAATATTCATATGTAGTTGTAAAAAGATGTGTTTTTCTTCCTTCTTTTATTTTCACAAATTTCAACATAGTTAAAAGTGTTTATGAATTCGATTTGTCTGGCCGTCTGTCTGTCCGTGTTTGCGTAAATGTAGTCGAATTGCCATGTAATCGATATATATTGAGGTTTACCGCATGGCATGTTCGGTATTGATAATGTAGTGTGTAACATTGATAGGTCGTTTACAGGGGCAATCAAAATCCTGTCGTTACTTTGTGGTCTGTAGAGGAAAATTATTTTCAGTGTATTTTAATTATGTTAAACTATTTAAAACATATTGAAACTGATATACATCACCAAGGAGCATTACAAGATGCTCAATATAAAATAGGGTGTGCATAGCATTTATCGTTCAATTACAGGGACACCCAAAAGATTTCGGTTACAGTACTGTCTATGAGCAATAGTTGCTGGAAGTGCGTTTTCATTTATAGTATGCGTTTTCAAATTTAACTTTTTTTTGTGTATAAATTCTATAGATCATATACAGGGCTGCACAAAAGAATTCGAGTACATTTTCGCTTACTGACGTAGATTTCTAAAGCGGAATCGTCAACCTTTCCGTTGACTCCTTCCGTTGCGTTTCCTATAACTGAGCTACATTTTTACACACTATGTAGTATAGTATATACAAATCGCTGATCACTAATTCCTAAACCGGTAGTTTTAGAAGCATAGTTCCAATTGCAAAAATGTTGTAAACGTTCGTCATCGTATGAAAATAAATTTACGTCAAAATAGTTATATTTTAAAAGTTACGAAATTTAAACTTTTATACGTTTCCTGGCTTTTAGAAAAATTTATTACATTTAGAAAAATTTTCTCCATGTTCTTACAAAAAAAAAAAAAAAAAAAAAAAAAAAACCCAGAAAAATTCCAATTTTGTACAATTAAAACTTACCAAGTTATAATATACTTTCAATTTTATGAATTTTTAACGTTTTATGGCACTAAAAACGCCTTTTTACGTTTTTAGAGCCTGCAAACACAGAAAATTTATAAAATTCAAAGTATCATTTATTCAATAAATTTTGATCGTAGATGAATGGAATTTTTATTCTTTTACTTGTTAGTGGATTGAGAAAGTTTTTCTAAATATAACTTATGGGAGCCAGGGGTCATATAAAAGTTTCAATTTTTCAACTTTTTTTTAACTATTTTGACGTAAACGGATTTTTATATGATGAAGAAAAATATTTGAAGCCTTTTTGCACTCGGAATTATGTTTCTAAAACTAAACGTTTAGGAATTAGCTTTATCAGTTAACGAATAAAGAAAAGTAATAAATCTAGGAAGAATTATGCATCATTTTGGAGTTTTTAATACTGTGTGACATTATTTGGACTTGGCAATTGACACGTCCGCTTTTTTTAAAGGAAGATTTTCTCAACACAGGAACAAAACTGTAATTTAAAGAAAGGGTTACTTTAGCTTCCTTTGGAAAAACTAAAGTATCAAAAGAGTAACTAATTCCTGTAGTATTTAATTTGATGCTTCCATCTGTCTTAATTAGTAGTCTTGTCTTGCTTTTTCTTCTTTTCTGTAGAAAAAAAAAGAGAACTTAGGAATCCCTAGGGTAAAATGCATTGTTAAAGTGAATGGAGTTTAGATCGTGTTAGGAAAAACTGAGATGAAAAATAGCTTTAAAGCGTTGGATGTAATTCGAGATGCTGCACAAAGAAAAAATCGCTTCTATTAAAAGCTTTTATAAGTATCACAAATTTTAATGTTTTTCCTTTAACATTTAAAACGCATTAAAAGAAAGTTACAGTTTTGTTAATTTTTTTTTTTTTGCCAAATTTTGATAAAAGTAGTTCCATAATTTAATTAATTCAAGCTCACATGTCCAAGGTAATCTATACTGTTTCATTTGACAATTAGATCATAATTACGCTAAAGTACCCATAAAACAGAATAGAGATATATGCACAGGGTGCATATTCAGACTGATGTTTTTTGGCCAAACTGTACATTGCAAAAGAAAAAAAAAAGTTGTTGATTTTACAGTATAATACTGACATCCCAGCTGCCAGTATTATACCGTAAAATTAACAGTAAAATAAGCAGTAATACGCTACCGCGCATGCGCGGTATAGAAAGAATACACTACTCAAAACGACAAATTTACAAGTTTATTATAATTTAAAACAGTCTTTTTCAAGATTCATGATTGATATAAGCCTTTCAAAGAAACATTTCATGTATAAATAATTTTACACGCCACATGCAAGTTGGTGAGAAAAACACATCCAACTTGCTTCTATAACTCATAAAACAAACATACAGTTGCATGTGCATGTTATTATCTGAATATTTTGCATACAAATCACAAATAGCACATAATTATTAATTAAATGTTAATTTCATTTAAAAATGAAATTAGTTAGAAAATATTAATTGAAATTAATTAATTAAAAACAAATTGTTATAAACATGTAAATTAATTAAAAATAATTTAATTTAATTGTAAAATAACGAACTTAATAAATATTATTAATACCTTCTAAATCTCCCTCCTTATGTGAATATACGAGGGGCAGTTGGAAAATAAGTTTCCCCTGGCGATTTTGGACAGAGGTGTGTATGAAAGACAAAAAATGTAATGAGACATTAAAGATAAAACATAACTTTATTTTTCCACATAAGTACCAAGTACATTGAGACATTTGTCATACCGCTTTATAAGCTTCAAAAAGCCCTCCAGGAAAAAAATCAGGGCTTTGCATACGGATGATGCGTTGAACGGCTATGGGCGAAAGACGACGCAGCAGGTGAACGCGAACGTGCAAGACACTGATACCATTGGGTAGAGGTCGACCGTGATCAAGCAGATGGCGCTGTTGAAGTTATGTTTTATCTTTAATGTCTCATTACATTTTTTGTCTTTCATACACACCTCTGTCCACAGTCGCCAGGGGAAACTTATTTTCCGACTGCTCCTCGTATATACATGGGAGTTCTTAGGAATCTTTATCCACGGGGCCCAAGTTGACTCTCTCCGTATCTGCTGTGCTGCGCCGTTATATAAACTGAAGTGTCACTTGTTGGTGGCGAATGTAACTATTCGGGTAGTAGAATTTTTGTTATTAAAAAAAAAATCTTATGCCCTTCTGTATATTCCAGTAAAAAACATATCTATTCTTTTCGAATTATTGACTTTTACATCTTCGATTAATTTTGTACCACACGGAATTATTTTTATTGCTTATGGTGGGCAGCCATAATGCCTATAATTTATTTTTCGTGCCTATCTTATACCATTTAAAAATTAATCAGCATCATGATTCAATAACAAATTCATTCATGTTTTTTTTTTTTTTTAAATTATTCAATACATTCATGCTTTTTCACTATTCAACTAACAAATAAGAGTAGTTTTTATTTAAAATTTATTTAATTAAATAATTTTTCAAAATTTTACTTAATTGTTTGTTTTTTAATTAGATAGAGGTCAAAATTTAATAAATTATTCCAATTGAGTGAAAAGTATCTACACTGCAAAAAGAAAAGTGATGATTTTACAGTATAATACTGGCATCCCAGCAGCCAGTATTATACCGTAAAATTAACAGTAATAAACTGTAAAATAAGCAGTAATACGCTACCGCGCATGCGCGGCAGTGTATTACTGCTTATTTTACTGTTAATTTTACGGTATAATACTGGCTGCTGGGCTGCCAGTATTATACTGTAACATCAACACTTTTTTTTTGCAGTTTAGTCTAGGATTTGAACCCGGGACTTTGGCTATACACGTCAATGCTCTGCTACGGGGCTACCACATGATATCCGGCTTGACGCAATTCTTTGTGTTTTGCTAAACTAAAGAAAATACGGGAATGCTATTATAAGATACTTTTAAGTACTATATTTAAAAAAAGGACGTAAAAATGCGTCACATAAATGAAAATGAAATGGTTCAAACAGAAAATATTACATTTCATTGGTAAATGAATTATAACCGCATTTCATTAATGTATAACTTGGCTAATCACTAATGAGAAAAAATAACACACATCTTTCTAGGGTTAGAAAGAATAAATCAAATAATTCTAAAAATGTGATGAAAACTATGATGAGAATATTCTATTAAGAACTCGTATAAACTTACCTCAAGTTTCAGAAAAAAAGAAGTATACTAAATACCAGTTGATCTTGGAGTCATGAGGTTAAATGGACAATAACTTAACCCTTTAACTATCCATCGAAAGGTGAATAAAGGGCTTGATTATCTCACAGGATACTGTTTCTGTATTAAACTTTATGTACAGGGGATTTTTATAATCAAATTAACCAATTCAGAAGTCTCTAGCGATACTATTAGAGCTCCAAACGAAACAAAATTTCACTAGTGTCTGTAGCTAGACTGAAAGTTACACGTTAAACTGTGAAAATTAAAAAAAAGTAAATGTCTGTGAGATCGCTAACAGCAGTTAAAGGTTAAGACTATTTTTAAAATCAAACTCCTTACTTTTGAATATATTCATAAAGTCTTTATCATTCTTAAAGGCAAGTAATTTGCAAGTATTGTTATGTAGATACCAATAAATCAAATAGCAACTTCTCTTTATCCTATAAAGACAAATGATCATTCAGAAAAAGGACGGCGTTAAAGTTCATGTTTATAAAAATGTAAAAAAATTTCTTAATAATTAAAACATTTTTTTAATGAGTATTTAAGTTATCTTACACGTTAAATTTATTTAATTTCTGTAAATAATTAAATACCTCTCATACTTTCGGACGCAATGGTAAAAAGTTGGAAATTGTACGTTAAACGTGACAAATTAGGTGCGTTCGTATTATAACTAGTTTTGTAATGTAAAAAAAAATCATTCTTATTATTTCAGTGAAATAAATTATATCGTCTGCTATGAGCGAGCCTTTTATTTTTCTTATTACGCACACCACGTTTACATATGTAATTTTTTTTCGACACCAGACAACGCTGCAAAATTCACCATGGAGATCTTGTTTTGCGAATGATTACCTTCATGGTTTAATATTTTTATGACTCATAATGAACGAATATCCTGTGTTTATTTACTTTAAGGGGTCTTGTACCTTTTAAATGCGATAGAAATAATTAAAAATATTCAAAATTTCAATTAGTGTATCTTCAAAAACTGTTTATGTATAAATAGGAAATTTTGACTAATGATTAAACAGATTGTGCTTTTTTAACACTTTCCAACCTAGTTGAAAAGTGTTTATGACTTCTGTTTGTCTGGCCGGATGGCCGTCTGCCGTCTGCCGTATGGCCGTCTGTCCGTGCTCTAACTTCCGTAAATATGCTCGGATTGCTCTGCAATTTTTATATGTTATTGTCGTTATCTATAGCATGTTTCCTATTTCAACGGAAGTGTGTAGCACTTATAGTTTTTTTACAGGGACACTCAAAAGAATTCCGTTACATTGCGGTCTATGGAGTAAAATCATTTGCGGTTTATTTAAATAATGTTTTACTATTTTAAACGCATTGAAATTTATATATATCACTAAGGTGCATTAGAAGAAGCTTAATATGGAATAGGGTGTGCATAGCACTTATAGTTACTTTACAGGGACAGTCAAAAGAATTCCGTTACATTACGTCTATGGAGAAAAATCGTCTGCGGTTTATTTAAATAATGTTTCACTATTTTAAACACATTGAAATTTGTATATCTCACTAAGGTGCATGACAAGAGGCTTACTACAGAATATTGTGTGTATAGTATTCATCGTTCATTTACAGGGACACACAAAAGAACTCTCTACTGTCTGTTAACAATAATTCCTGGAAGTGCGTTTTAAATTACTGAACGCGATTTTAATTTTAACTCGCTTTTTGTATAGTACGTGGTGTGTATAAATTCTGTAGATCCTATACAGGGAAGCACAAAAGTTCGCGAACACATTTCCAGACGGAGAATTTTAAACTGTGCTACGCGTTTCCTAACTGAACTAAAATTTAGCATCCTATGTAGTATATATACAATTCTATAGATCCTATACACAGGGCTGAATAAAAGTATTCGGATATTTTTACGAATATTGTATATGTTGGAAATTCCTGAAATTGTTTTAAAATATGTTATGCGTTTTCCAAATATAACATTTGCTTATTAATTTGCTTTTAGCTTATTAAACTGTATGATTTGTAAAATTATTTTGGAAGCGTTGGAAAGTGCTACATAATCTATTCTTGACGCATGATTTTTCGTTCTTGTTATTTACTAACCTTAGAAACTAACTGGTCTTTCACAGAATTTGTGTGCTATTGAAAATAAAATAACTCTTTTTTTTTTTTTTTTGTTCCTTCAGTCATTGCGCACATGATATCCTGAGAACGTATGCATGGATTATCATGAATTTCCAGTTTTGAAACACAAAAGCTGGGGAAACAATTAGGGAGGAATCAATTATAACTCAATATGTAACACATTTTAAGAAAGCGAAAAACACTATTCGATTTCAAAGCACTTGAAATGTATGCAAATTTATAATGTATGTATATTTTGATGCCTGCAAATTTAATGCTTTTACGTATAGAAATGACTCCGTGAGTGTGACAGAAAAATTCGTGTTGTTGAGCGGGATTTTCTTTTAACTGCGAAATTTGCCATTAAAGGTGGAAACAGTCTGCAAACAGTCAATTTACATTAATTCTTCAAACTTTTATTAGTGTAAAATTAGTTTCTCTTGAAAATTCTGAAAAAATCTCTTTATATATTCCCAGGAACTCTATAAAAATATCATACATAGAAGCTAATTCTGGCCTCTGAAGTAAGTACTTGTGTTGCTGCTGGTGTATTTCGTTGTATTTTCGTTATTTTATTTTGCAGTAAAAAGTGGTTCAATTGTGCTCTAAAAACAATCTTTTCCTCCAATTGTTCATTTTGAAGTACATTTGAAGGATAATTGCTTTGAGATTTACAAGCTACTAGGCTGTTTGTCTAGAATGATCCATTTTTTTAATTCACAGAAATACATATAAGACGTTGACAAAGTACATAAATCTTCTTCTTGACAAGGACGGGATAGACACTAGGAAGTAAACAGCACTGAAGACATACACACAATGACATCCATGCCTTACCAGGATTCGAACTCGAGCCCTCACAGTGGTGGTTGCCTCCGCTACGAACCACGCTACCTGGCCGGCCCAATTGTTCATGGAGTTTAAGATAAATGTTTCAAATTAGAGAGACTTTCTTCGAAATGGAATAACTAAAGAAAGAATCAGCAAAATCACTTTTTGAATAACAGGCAAAATAGGAAATATTACCCTAATAATAAGAATAACAACGATTCTCAAAATTATAGTCTGATTTTAATTGTGATTTAATTTAATTTAATTTAATTTTTTATTTAATTTTAACTTATGTGATTTTAATCTTTTTTAGTATAACAGTAGCATCAACGGCGATAATTACTGGCAAACAATAAATGCGCTTAATATTTGTTTTTTAATATAATTATTTTTTCAATAATTAGTAAAAAATCAATACTCCATGCAATATATGGAAAGGAATTACAATAAATTAATAATTATTAAAAAAATGTATAAGTATCTTGTGGGATAGTTTTAGGAATGATAATATTATATATTAACTCTTGATCGATAAATTCAGATCATTTTCGGAAAAAATGACGATAGCATGAAATTAAGTTTTAAAATTATCTTCTCACTCTGTCCAAAAAACTACTAAGCTGCTTTTATCTCTAATGAGATGCTATTTCGATATTTTTGCCTATTTATTTCAACATATCGCAAAGAAAAAATGCAAGCCAAGAATATAACAAGAAACTTAAAAATTTAAAACTAGTCTGAACAGATAATAGTTGCAAAGAGATAGTATACATTTCATGAATTTTTGAAATGATTACAATCATTTTAAGATAAAATGCAAATTATACACGTTCTGTTTTAAGGTCCTGTTTCTTGAATCGTTAAGAAAATTGTAATAAGGCCCTTATCGTTCTTAAACTTTATACTCCACTGGGTTCTGCATGCTGTATCTACTTCTTCTGAAAAAAGAAAAAAAAAAGTAAAGAAGTCTGCGGGTATTTTCTAAATACGGTTAAAGGATGGTTGGACAGAAAAGCACAGTGTCCCAGACATATAAAATTTTATTATCTACTTATGATACAAGTTTAAAGAATTTTCTGATCCACTCTGAAAACGAAAATTTCGTTTGCATATATAAACGTGCAGAGCATACAAGAATAAAGTTGTTTGAAGTATTTTCGTTACTATGATTTTGTAAGCATTTCTTCAGATGATCTTTAAATATATATTAACATTATACTGTCCCATTTAAATGATTTTCTTTAATCTTTGTATACATACATGTATGTGGATAATATGTCGCTCTTTGCGTAGAAGTACGTCAAAACTAAAAATGTAACATTTTTCAGTGCGATGTTAAGAGTATTTAAGTTATCTTACACGTTAAATTTATTCTATTCCTGTAAAAATTAAATACCTCTGATACTTTCGGATGCAATGAAATAAAAGTTAGAAATTGTACGTCAAACGTGACAAATGAGATGCATTCGTATTATAACTAGTTTTAGAATGTAAAAATTCATCCTTATTATTTCAGTGAAATGAATTATATCGTCTGTTATGAGCGAAATGAGCATGCCTTTTATTTTTCTTATTACGTATGCCACGTTTACAGATGCGAATTTTTTTTCGACACCAGACAGCGCTGCAAAATTCACCATGGAAATCTTACGTCGCGAATGATTACCTCCATGGTATAATATTTTTATGACTCATAATGAACGAATCTCCTGTGTTTATTTACTTTAAAGGGTCTTGTACATTTTAAACGCAATAGAAATAAATAAAAACATTCAAAGTTTTAATTAGTGTATCTTCAAAAATTGGTTATGTATAAACATTAAATTTTGACTAATGATTAAACAGATTGTGCTTTTTTATATACTACCCTTAGAAACTAACTGGTCTTTTACAGAATTTGCGTGCTATTGAAAATGAAATAACTGTTTATTAGGTAGCTTTCAATACAAAAAAGTATAAAGCTACCTATATTGCAGCCGCTCGGAGGAAAGCAATTCGGGAAAATTTTGGTATATTTTCACAGATCATGACCCCCAGACCCCAAAACCACCCTCCGTTCAAATGTTGATTTATATATATGTCTATACTATTATATAAAGAGGAAACGGTGACTGATTGACTCATCAACGCCCAGCCGAAAGTACTAAAGTCAGGGTCACGAAATTTGGATTGTAGATTGCTGTTCTGGCCTAGGCAAGCAATAAGAAGGGATTTTTGAAAATTCCACCCCGAAGGGGGTTAAAGGGGGTTCGAATGTTTTAGGTCATTTTGCCATATCTCAGCAGCAGTTATAGGTAGGAGCTTGAAATTCCAGAAAACAAATCTTCTAAAAAAATGATTAAACACCTATTATCTACTTATGATACAAGTTTAAAGAATTTTCTGATCCACTCTGAAAACGAAAATTTCGTTTGCATATAAACGTGCAGAGCATACAAGAATGAAGTTGTTTGAAGTACACTGCTCAAAACAATTAAAGGATATTTGAAGTTTTATATAAAATAAAGATATAAACGAAATTTTTTTTGCCGAAAATAGAAGAAGAGAATCACAAATGCAAATTTTTCTGGTTTTCAAACTGTGGAGTATGCAAATTTTGAGTTCGACGTCAAAAACGTCGCTTCAGCGGCAGCGAATGAAATTTGACTTTCAACTGGATAAAAGAGAATGAAGACAAGGATGATCGGCATTCAGTGATTGCTTTGTTTCGATGAGTACGATGTCTCAGCGAAGTCATTTGACAGATTCAGAAGCTTGGAGAATTGTTGGTAGGTTAGAAGGGGGCCAAACTCAAGCCGAAGTAGCGCAAGCCATTGGAGTGTCACAAAGTGTCATTTCCAGGATCTGGAACCATTTTTTGCAGAGTGGATGTGCAGGCCGAAGACCAGGGCAAGGTCGTAGACGGGCAACAATGCCCAATGAAGATCGGTATTTAGCGTTAACAGCAAGGCATCGTCGCGACCGCAGGGAGTGGGCAACCGAGCATGTCAACTGGAGGAGAAATGAATGGAGCAATATTCTGTTTTCTGACGAGTCCCGTTTTTCTGTGCATCCGGATAATAGGCGTATTTTCATCTGGAGGGACCGTGGCAGTAGGAATAATCCTGCGTTCGTGCATGAAAGTGTCAGATTTGGCGGTGGGGGAGTGTTGGTGTATGGTGGCATCTCCATTGACGGGCGCACTGACCTCTACATCATTCGAGACGGAGCTCTGACTGGTCGCCGATATAGGGATGAGATCCTCAGACCTATTGTAGTCCCTTACGCTGCAGCAATCGGAGATAACTTCATTTTAATGGACGATAACTGCAGGCCACATCGTGCAAACCTGGTGGAGGATTTCCTTTTAGAGGAAGGAATCGTTCGAATGGAATGGCCAGCGTGTTCTCCAGACATGAATCCAATCGAGCACGTTTGGGACGCTCTAGGAAGACGAGTTTCTGGCCGCCAACAACCCCCACAAACTCTTCAAGAACTGGAAAGAGCTCTTCTGGAAGAGTGGGGCAGAATACACCAACTCGTCATTAATAGCCTCATTGAGTCCATGCCTCAAAGGTGTTCAACTTTGCTGGCCGCCCGTGGAAACCATACCCCCTACTGAAAATGATTTTCTTTGAAGAAAACACCTTTTCTTATTCTTTTTTTCTCATATGCACAAATTGTGTTTTTTTCCTTTTGTACACAAATGCGCAATAAAATGCATTTTTTTCTGCCAAACATGTGTAATTTATTCTCATATAACCTACTATGTCTGTCGACCATGTATCAATCAGCTAAAAAGTTTCCCAGATACAAAATCCACCTAAAACTGCAATATCCTTTAATTGTTTTGAGCAGTGTATTTTCGTTAGTGATGGGAGTATTCGAATACAAAATGTCTGTGTTCTCGATTCAGCCAAGTACTCAAGTGGTCTCGATTTCAGACAGGAGTATTCGAATACAAGTCACCTGGCATCTGTGTCAGCGATGAAAACTGCGGTTTTCGACTGTATTCAGTTCTCATAGCTTGATTTTTCAATGGTTTCATCCGATGCGCCAGCGAATGCTAGTATTCAAATACTAAACTACTCGGCGCTGTTTGAGACTTTTCTCCGTAACCTTTGTGGTTACTTTGTGGTGTTTTACTTTCATTGATGAAAGTAACATAATATTTCCCTCCAGTCTATACTATCCATCCATAATAAGAGAAACCATAGAGATACTAACGCGCAAAAGTACAATATGTAACGATGCGGCATCTTTTAATTTACCGAAACTGTGGCTAGAGTTACTCCATGGTCAAAGATATGAAAATAAACAACCAAGTAAAAAATAATAGATAACGTGCGTAATTTTTAAAAAAGTACATGAAAATAATAAATTCAAAGCCCGTGCAGCTTTAGAATATTCTCTTTTTGCTTTTGAAATTGACTCGGAAAGAGTCGAAACATGTAAAACAACTAATAAAAGTTATTTTAATTTATATTATGTTGTTAATTTTACACCTTTAGCATTTAAAAGTAATATATTATTACAAGGTGTTATAATTTATTATATTGTTATATAAATATCGACTTTTTTTTTTCCATTGTGGATTTTTTTTATCTTCTCTTGCTACATTTTTATTTCCTATCGTTGAACTCACAAAATCTTTAGGTGTGCGCGTATCCCTGCCGTTTTCACAGGTTTTGATATACTGTGAAATAAAACTTTAGAAAAAAGTAACAAAAAAAAAAAATCTGTTTGGGGTAATGTGCTAGTACTCATGCGTGATATAAAAAAAATCATAGAAGAAAATGAATTTATGTTTCAGCTATCACATCACACTAATGATTATTATACAGTGTTTCTTATTTGAATATAAAAAAGGGAAAATAAAAAAGACACAGTAATTGCATTGCTATGGTTTAAGGGGTAATATTTATTCTTCGCCACAATATATATATATTTGGGGTGGGGTGTCACTGTTCTCTTATCAGTGGTTATTCTAGCGGAAAGCTCAGTGTCCAGTTTTGAAATTCGAACAACGTACCCATAAGAACTGAAGCAGAAATATTCAGGTTGAAGCACGCGAAGAACATTAATTCTGAGCATTTATTTATGGTTATTTTTACCCATTCTCGAATTTTCTCATCCATTCTTTTGATATTTGGTTGTTGTATTACCCTTTATAAAACGTTAAATTCAAATTAAGGCGTGTTTCTCAATAAGTGCAAAGCAGTAAGTGCAAGCAGTTGTTTGACTTTTAACAGGAAATGGTGGTTGATTAATTGCTTTATTTAAAAAAAAATATATATCATTTCAGTTTATCAAACACATCTCGTTTAACACGGGGGTTGGTCACCGTTACGGGTAATTGATCATCAGATGAGATTTTTTTGACCGCAAATAGCTTTTATAGATAAGATAACTAAAGGAGGGTCGACACAATCCTGAATTGTTAGCTCCTATAAATTTTATCTTTTATACATAACTAAAATCAAAAACAAAGCAAAGCAAACAAACAAACAAACAAACAAAAAACAGATAAGAAGGTAATTTCTTTTTCGGTTTTGACGGGTGGCGGTAATTATTAGGCAACGACAGAAACAAATTTTTCAGGCTGAAAAGGTACCGACACCGAAATTCAGTTCTTATCAGGATTTTGGTCGAAACCGATAACGCGAACGAAACTTTCTCAGATGAAAATGTTAAGCTCTACATACATAAGCTATACATACATTTGCATACTTGCAAAAATATTATTAATTATTCACAAACGCATATACCTGACTACAAAGACATTAATGCATATTCATGCATGGTGTATATATATTTTTCTTTTTTTTAAAAAAGCCAAAACATTATTCAATAGTTGTTTTTTAAAATAGATAATTATTAATTATTAACTATGCAGTTATTCATAAAGTAAAAAAAAAAAATGCACAGGGTTTCAAAATGCTTAATATTTAGCTTTTAATTTGATCGAAAACAAGTACTATTTAAAAAATGATGCTTTAAAAGAGTAATAGCGCATTCATTCTTAGAGGGTGGAAGAAAAATTGCCATTTTCAATTTTTAATTATTGTTACTCCAGTAGAAATTAAAGAATATATCTATTTGTTTAAATATGCAATATATGTTTAAATATGCTATATGTTTAAATATATGTTTAAAGATCTATATGCTAAACCTTTTGCTAAGCACCTCGCTAAACACTTTGCTAAACACTTTGCTAAACATTTATGCTAAACACTTTATGCTAAAATTAACATTAAAATAAACAGTAATACGCTGCCGCGCTGCTTATTTTACTGTTTATTACAGTTAATTTTATGGTATAATACTGGCAGCTAGGATGCCAGTATTATACTGTAAAATCAACACTTTTTTTAAGTGTATAGATGAATATAAGCTAGAAAATGATTTAGGCTATTTTTTTGTTCACTATATTCCAATATATTTTTTTGGTAATTAAAAATTTCATTATTATCATAGAGAATTAAAGGACATTTCCCCTATAAAATGTAGCCATTTTCATAATGTTTTATTTAACTCTTTCAAGGCGGTGGTACGTTTATGAAACCACTTAATTTTAATTCCCAAATGCCATAATGGCACCAGAATTTTGGCATAAAATTTTCCGTTTATTATTTAAAACTTTATGTAAATAATATTTTTCGTAAATTCCGGTGTCATTCATTCATTTCCACATTTTAGCAGTAGAAGTGCTTTGCCCCTGAAGGAGTTAACTCACTTTGTATGTTTGTATGGTTTGATCTTGTAACGTTATTTTCACCCACTTCCGATTAAGATATTGACCAGAAATTTGGCAAACTTGCATGTAATGATCTTGCATCTTGCATAATAATCGAATAATAAAAAAAATAGCCGGTTTTGCGCACTAAATTACCCCAAAACGTCGGCTAAAAACTTGCATTTCACCCGTAGAAATAACATTGTGATTGTTTAATTTTAAATGATAAAAGAGCTCCATTATTGCAACTCTCATACATTGTAACTACATTGTTTCCCGCATCATTATGACCTCAGAATCGCGTGACGCACGCATTTGTTCTTTATAATATATAAGTTGACTTTTAGAAGTGAAACTTCTAATGCACGTTTGTTGTAGACATTGTGTTCCAACTCTCGTATGCTTAAAACTACACTGCAAAAAATAACTGTTGATTTTACAGTATAAAACTGGCGCCCCAGCTGCCAGTATTATACCGTAAAATTAACAGTATTAAATAGTAAAATAAGCAGTAATACGCTGCCGCGCAAGCAGTAATACGCTACCGCGCATGGGCGGTAGCGTATTACTGCTTGCGCGGCAGCGTATTACTGCTTATTTTACTATTTAATACTGTTAATTTTACGGTATAATACTGGCAGCTGGGGCGCCAGTTTTATACTGTAAAATCAACAGTTATTTTTTGCAGTGTACATAATAGGGTGGTTCACAAACCTATGGAGAAAAATTAATTTTCTCATACAAACCAGGACACCCCTCATTTGTTTACATCTGCTCATTCTATTATTCTGGCAAAGTTTCAATCTCCTACTCCAAATAAAAGACTGTGCTTAATGACCTTCAATTATTGACTTTTAGAGATTTTTTGGCATTTGTAAATAAATTTCCTAAAACTTGATGTAAAAACCAAATTGTTTAAATTTATATTTTCTTTATATATTTACAATATTAGTAAAAAAGTTAACATCATAAATTCCTTTTTATATATATTTTTTGAGGTAATATTAGCAATTGATTTTTTTTGTTGTATTACTAGCGATGGTCTTTCTATTTGCTTCGACGACTTGCAAAAGAAGCTGCTTATCAATCTCATCATTTATTAAATTCTTGAATCAGCTGAATATGAACATCCCTCTTAGCACTATTGTTCACCACTCTTAGTTATTTTACATATTTTCTACGATTTTTATAGCTGATATTGCCCTTCCAACTCTCGTATGCTTAAAACTACATATTAGGGTGGTTCACAAACCTATTGGAAAAAATTAATTTTGTCATACAAACCAGGACACCCACTCATTTGTTTACATCTGCTCATTCTATTATTCTGGCAAAGTTTCAATCTCCTACTCCAAATAAAAGACTGTGCTTAATGACCTTCAATTATTGACTTTTAGAGATTTTTTGGCATTTGTAAATTAATTTGCTAAAACTCGATGTTAACCAAATTGTTTAAATATATATTTTATTTATATATTTACAATATTAGCAAAATAGATAACATTATAAATTCTTTTTTATAAATTCTTTTTTTAGGTAATATTAGCAATTGATTTTTTTGTTGTATTAGTTGCGATGGTCTTTCTATTTGCTTCGACGACTTGCAAAAGAAACTTTCTTATCAACCTCATCATTTGTTAAATTCTTGAATCAGCTGAACATGAACATCCCTCTCAGCACTATCATTCACCAATCTTAGTTATTTTACATAATTTCTACCATTTTTATAGCTGATATTGTCCTTCCATTCTTCAGGCGAAAGTTGTAGAAAAGAGTCCTTAATATTCAAACAAGAAAGGATCTCAATATTTCTTTTTGTTGCAAAATATCCAAGGCTTGCATCATCTTTCAATTTTTTTGATTGTCCTCTTATACTTCGTGAATATTTTGAATTGTTCATTCCTGCAATAACTTTTCTTTCTCATTTGTTGGTACTCTGTCTAAAAATAGGGCAAGATCAAACAATTCGTCTGAAAAGTACCACATGTGATTTTCTAGGTCTTTCCATGCTGCTATTCCAATCTCAGTATCATCTGTCTTATATTTTCTCAGTTCTTTCCATAATTTCATGTCAATTACAGGAGCTTCAGCAGAAAGTGAAACTTCTATCTATGTTTTGCTGTAGAGATGAGCATTAAACTGCACAAATCGTTAAAGTTAGATTTCTTCCCGCTTAGTTAGATGGAAAACTTCTGGTTGATCTTTGATAAAAAAGTTTTTGAGATAGTACAGGAATTTAGTCATCCTCGTGGCATTAATGATCTCAGAATTTGAGGAAAATCTCTTGCTACCAAGCCATTTATTTTAAATTTGGAAAAAGAAAAGTCACTGGAGGCCAAGTAAGGAGAGTATGGCGGATGAGGGAGCAATTCGTATCGTAATTCAACCAATTTAGCGGCTGCGATTGCAGACGACTGCGCTGGCGCATTGTCGTGATGAAAAAGTACTTTTTTCTTGGACAAATGGGGCCACTTTTCTTTCAATTTTTCATTAAGACTGTCTAATAAATCAGTATAATACTGTCCGGCGATCATTTTTCCTTTTTCCAGATAGGAAATGAGGATTAGGCCCTTTGATTACCAGAAAACTGCGGCCATAATCTTTCCGGCCAATGAAACTGTTTTTGCTTTTTTCTGAGCACGTTCATTAGAAGAAGTTCACTGTTTAGACTGTTTACACTGTTTCATTTCTGGTGTGGAGTAATCTATCCATGTTTCATCAAATCTAACAGAACGCAGCAAAAATTCTCTTGAATTGCGCTCGAACTTGTCCAAGCATTGCTTTGAAATGGTTACACGAGTCCGCTTTTGATCCACTGTTAACAATCGCGGCACCCATCTTGCTGATAAATTTTTCATGTGCAAATGTTCATGCAAGATATTGAATACACGTTCATTTGAAATGTTTACCTTCTTAGCTATCTCACGCACTTTCACACGGCGGTCTTTTAACACGATATCAAGGATTTTATTGACCATTTATTCAGTCGTGATCTCAATTGGACGTCCATAACGTTCTGCATATGTTGTGCTCGTACGGCCACAACGAAATTTCCTAAACCACTTGTGAACCATACCATGTGATGGAGCAGAGTCCCTATAATATTTTTAAAACTTTTCTTCAGTTTCGGTAATTGTTTTTCTGCGTAAAAAACAGTATTTTATCAAAACACAAAATTCTTTTTTCTCCATAATCAAAACAAACACTCCAATCGTTTGCTTTTGAATCCAATAGAACACAATGTATTTAAAATATCGTCTGCAACTTGCACGAATGTTGCAGCAGATAATAATAAATTGAAAATATAATAATAAGAGTGGGATCAGACCGCCACTTTTTTAAAGTCACGAAGTTATCAAACTGCCCTCGTACATTGGTATGTTTTAACGTTTTAAGGGGAAAAGTACTTCTGTTGCTAAAATATTGAAATGATTGAAAGATACACAGAAAAAATAAAACCCAATTTGGGTCGAAAGATTCTTAGCTATGTGCCCAAATTGGGTCATGCCTGTTTTGGTTACCACTGTGTATCCATTTTGGGCACTGTTAAATACCCATTTAAAAAAAAAAAAAATAAATAAATAGTCTCAATTTGTACATTTTATTTATTTTATTTTTCAAATTTGATTAGTGTATATAGATAGCGGAAACAGAAATAGTTTCTCATTTTCTTTCTGCTTTAAAATCTGTCCTTTCTTTTTTTTTCTCTCTCTCTTTTTTTTATTTTTGTCAAAAAACAATATATATATATATATATATATATATATATATATATATATATCGATTCTTAAAATTTATTGCATTTTCCATCATGAACTAAAAATACAAATCCATAGACATATCTTGAACAAAACACAGTGGTAACCAAAACAGGTTTCACCCAATTTGGGCACATACCTAAGAATGTTTCAACCCAAATTGGGTTTTATTTTTTTCTGTGCAGCATTTATTTGAAAATAAGTAAAAGCTTTCCTTTATGTAACACTCTAAATTCAAAATTTAATTATAAAATTTTGGTGTCATTGTGGTATTTTGGAATTAAAATTAATTGCTATATATAATATGCCTGCGCCGTTCAAGGGGTAAAAGATGGTTAAATATCAAATAAATGTCTATAAATGCTATAGCGATTTCATAAATATGAATCAATTATAATATATAGTTGATCTCTTATGTTAAAGAAGTTTGTACAGTTATAGAAATTTCTCTAAACCCAAACAACCTTTCCTTTTTCTTCTTACGTCAAGTTTGAAATAGGTTATTTCATTCGTTCAGCTTTTAAAAATCTTTATATATCCTTTTAAAACATTCATATTGAAAGCCAAGAAAGTATTTCTTGAAAGCAATTCCCTGTTTCATCTATTTTGCAAAATCTTCCTATATTAAACTTTTATTTTAGGTTTGAAGGATCATTTTTCATGTTAGGGATCTAATATGATTTATTGGGCTGTATTCATCTATGCCATTTCAATAGTCCACTAAAGTTTTTCAAAGGAATTTCCAATCTTTTGACTCCGTCACATACCTTATAGACTTTGAAAAAAAATTCCTAAGATATATATATATCTTAGGAATTTTTTAGGTAATGGCTTATAAAAACGAAAGAAAAATGAAACATGATTCATGATTGTAAAATATGAAGATATGTTCCATGGAGATTTTTTGAACGTTGTCATTCAAATTCAACAATATTGTATAATTCTTATGTGAAAAATTTCGTTGTATATAGTCAAAAATCGTGTTTCATACGACGTTTAGAGATAATAAAAAGTTTTAAAATGAATAAATATTTTAAGTATTTGAAAATATATAAAGATTTGTCTAAACTTAGACTATTCTCTCGTAGGCTGAAGTGATAAATGCAATGGAAGTGGGTAGATAAGGCTAAATTTTGCTCCCCGGGATGGAAGGCAATTTTTTCCCTTTTTCTAAGATGTTTTGACTGTTTTAAATATAATTTAAGATCTCTGTTTAGTGTTTCTCTGATTGATCTTTGTTTGAAGGTTGTTTAAATGTGCTAAACAAGATTAGAAAAACAGGTTTATGTGTCAAACTTCAATGTACTTCAATTTTATTAATGTGATTTTTTTTTCGTTATGAAGCACTCATAACAGCATCGTAGTTTTATATATTAATATGTATATTAACTAGTCAAATGTGCCAATCTCAAAACTTTCTTCTATCTGATACATGCTAATACTTCAAAAAGATTATTATTTTCAATTATGCATCTTGGAATAAAAAAATGCAGTGCCACTTGTTATATGATTTACACGAAAACCTAATCAGAACTAACTTATGTTAAGGTCTAACAGAATATGAAGTTTGATGAAATTCCGTGCATTAATTCTTGAGACATTTTTTAAAAACAGTCAAATCGTGTTCAGGATCTACTAAAACGTATAAATCCGTCGAAATTTTTCATGGATCCAATACTTTCTTTTTGTAAAGATAGAAGAAAGTAAAAAGTAAAATATGTATGAAAACTACGATGGTGTTATAAGCGCTTTATTAAAAGAAAAAAAAAATGTAATGATTGATATAAGTACACTGAAATTTTCCCAATGAGCCTATGTTCCTGATCTTGTGTAACACATTTAAGCAATCTAAAAACAAGATCAATCAGAGAGACAGTAAATACAAATACTAAATTCTATAAAAATAGTCAAAATATTTTATAAAAAAATACATTTTTTTTTAACCCTATCGAAAGGGAGGTGGGTGCAGCTAGTGATCGGCTTAAAATCAAATGATCATATGGTATTTGATTTTTCAATTTTGCAGTGATAAGGCATATTCTAACGTTGCAATGATAAAAAAAAAATGTCAAGTAGTGACGAAGTAGAAGAAAATGTTTCAGAAGATCTAATTCATAGCGAAAGGTCGAAATTTAGATTAAGAAATTTAATCATGTGTTATAAAAAAAATCTACTCGCTGAAAACTGTTTAAATTGCATCGAAATCTTAAGCTATTGAACATTTAAAAACAAATTTTAAAATTATCGTTATAAGTTAAAAACTTTAAGGTTATATAGAAATAAGTAAAAAATTATATTTTAATTTCAGTTTCTCTTTATTTCGTAAATTGAGAAGACTATCATTCCGGTAATTCTTATTGATCTGCAAAGATATGCGTGAAATACAGGGTGGTCATTAAAAAAAAAAAAAAAAAAAAAAAAAAAAAAAAAAAAAAAAAACTTTGCCGATAAATGGACCGCTAGCGGACCAGTCAGTTAAACAAATCGAGATGAGATTTCAGATATAGTTATTCAGAGGTATGAGCTCGGGATTCTGTGAACGGCAGCAAAGTGGAGCTCACGGTCACGGTTATAAGTACAGAAACTCGAAAGTTTCGAATAGCAACGCTGATTTTCCCATCGCAAAATACTCAGCGCATGCGAAAACCCTAAAGAGCATTGGAACGGTACCAACGCCCCCTAGATAAGAAAGCCGTGACACGCGTCACGAAAACGTCATACCAAGCAGGCAAAACAAAGAAAAAAATTCGAACAACTTGCATTTTTCGATTTCATTGGCTCATAGAATTAATAATTATAGTTTACGACTAATAGTTAATAATTCCACGAGCCATCGAAATCGAAACATGCGAGTTGTTCGAATTTGTTTTGCCTGCTTGGTATGACGTTTTCGTGACGAGTGTCAAGGCTTTCTTATCTAGGGGGCGTTGACGGTACGCGTATCACAAAAAACGGACGCGTTATACACGCAGAAAAAAGAGCTCTGCGAACGGCCAAAAAAACACGATCGGTGTGCACGGAGGAAATTTGCATATGACAGAGGCAATACACCAATCATAGAACGCCGTTCGTCGGATATTCAGCGTAGAAAACGGATAAAAAGTAGGGTGGGAATGTTGGTTCTTCAGTCGGGAGCTCGCACATGCCGACGACGTGACTCTGCCAGCGAAAGTTCGTGCTAAATTGATAAAATTCTATTATCAAAATGGTATAAATGCCACGGAAGCCTTGCGTGCTTACCGTTGAAACCATCGCCAAATACGTTGCCCATGTACCCCGCAAGCTCTGCGTGATTTAGTAAAGAAATTCGAAGAAACGGGCTGCATCTATGATAGACCGCGATCCGGACGACCAACTGTTCCTGAGGACACTGTTATGGAAGTGCATCACATAGTGACTTCAGGACACATGCAAACTGCAAGACGTGCAGCTCCTGCATTGGATATACAAAAAACAACGGTCCTAAAGCTACTGCGCTCTCTAATTCATATGTTTCCATACCGGTACCAGCGTGTCCAGATGTTGGACGCGGGTGACCATCAACAACGTATAGACTTTGCAAATGAATTTCTTATCCAATATGATGACGATAACGATCGGCCTCTTCACATAATATGGACGGACGAGGCACATTTCATATTAACTGGCAACGTCAACACCAAAAATTGTGTGCACTGAGTAGACACGAATCCGCACGCTGTGGCACTAATACCTTTATACGACGCCGAAGTTACTATGTAGTGCGGCATTGCAGGCCCCGTACTTCTTTGAGGAAGCGACACCAACGGGGTTTGTAACGTGCTCTGTGACAGGTTCTCGCTATACAACCATGCTGCAAAATTACGTCGTATCAGACTTACTGCAGCGAAATGCACTGAATAACATCGTTTGGATGCACGATGGCGCAACTCTACACATAGCGAAGTCTGTTCGCATAGTCCTGGAACAGCATTTTGGCGATCGCGTCATCTTACGCCATTTTACATTTCCGTGGCCTTTCGCGATCCTCCGACCTCACTCCTATAGATTTCTGGTTCTGGGGATATTTCAAATCTAGAGTGTATCTGCGCAATCCTCAAACTTTGCCGGATTTGAAAGATTCTATCATACATGAGATTGCAAACTTCCCTCATGCTATGTTACGTTCGGCTATGTTACGTACAGTCTCCCGCATGCAATGCGTAATTGCCTGTGATGGCACCCGTGTAGAAAATGTGTAATCCAAATAAAAGTTTTCATTTCCCCGATCTGTGTTGTAATCAGTCTTGCCTCTGTCATATGCAAATTTCCTCCTTGTGCCCGGATCGTTGTTTTTTTGGCGGTTTGTAGAGCTGTTTTTCGTGCAAGTATAACCGCAACCTACGTTATACACGGCAGGTTCATGACGTTTAAAACGTCACACGGAGTGGATAATGTTTACACGGCGATTGGTACAAAAGCGTCGGACCTGCAAATCCAGATGGGGGAGGCGGAAATTTTGAAACAGATGTGCCTGTTGTCCATGATCTGGGCTTTGTGTTTGTTTTCGAAACCGTACCAAAACGCCGATTTCGAAATTGACCGCCGCGTTGGACAAGTTGAAAGTCTAGTAAAACCCCGTTTGTCAAAATAGTGATACCTATCAAAACTTTCTGAAACTACTATTTTTTTAAATGAAGAATATAAACATAAAATAGGTTAAC
The DNA here is from genome assembly GCA_963931845.1 of Maratus michaelseni. Taxonomy (NCBI): domain Eukaryota; kingdom Metazoa; phylum Arthropoda; class Arachnida; order Araneae; family Salticidae; genus Maratus; species Maratus michaelseni. The sequence goes on from OZ007590.1 coordinate 181,260,966, forward strand.
CCCTTCGTGACGAGCGTCCTTTACATAATTTGTAATCTTTTACCACCGGTTTTTCAAAACAGAAATTTTCGCCTAATTGAATCGCAGAAATACTGTCATTAAACAAGGCAAAGCTTACAATAACAAGAACGAAAAATCATGCGTCAAGCATAGATTATGTAACACTTTCCAACGCTTCCAAAATAATTTTACGAATCATACTCTTCAATAAGCTAAAAGATAACATCTAAGTAATCCAAATACTTTTATTCAGCCCTGTATAGGATCTATAGATTTGTATATATACTACATAGGATGCTAAATTTTAGTTCAGTTAGGAAACACGTAGCACAGTTTAAAATTCTCCGTCTGGAGTTAAATAATACGGAAATGAGTTCCCGAACTTTTGTGCTTCCCTGTATAGGATCTACAGAATTTATACACACCACGTAATAGACAAAAAGCGATTTAAAATTAAAATCGCGTTTAGTAACTTAAAACGCACTTCCAGGAATTATTGTTAACATACAGTAGAGAATTCTTTTGTGTGTCCCTGTAAATGAACGATGACTGCTATACACACAATATTCTGTAGTAAGTCTCTTGTAATGAACCTTATATAAATTTCAATGCGTTTAAAATAGGGAAACATTGTTTAAATAAAGCGCAGACGATTTTTCTCCATAGACGTAATGTAACGGAATTCTTTTGACTGTCCCTGTAAAGTAAGTATAAGTGCTATGCACACCCTATTCCATATTAAGCTTCTTCTAATGCACCTTAGTGATATATATAAATTTCAATGCGTTTAAAATAGTGAAACATTATTTAAATAAACCGCAAATGATTTTTCCCCATAGACCGCAATGTAACGGAATTCTTTTGAGTGTCCCTGTAAAAAAACTATAAGTGCTACATACTTCCGTTGAAATAGGGAACATGCTATAGATAATGATTATAACATATAAAAATTGCAGGGCAATCCGAGCATATTTACGGGAGTTAGAGCACGGACAGACGGCAGACGGCAGACGGCAGACGGCCAGACGGCCAGACGGCAGACGGCCAGACGGCCAGACGGCAGACGGCCAGACAAACCGAAGTCATAAACACTTTTCAACTAGGTTGGAAAGTGTTAAAAACTGGTGGGAATAATCGAGGATTCTGAGCGTCTTCTGCGTTACGTATACGTGTCGCTTGTCCCTAAGGGGTTAAGGTAAGATTTTTTTGTCAGGGCTCTTCGTGTAAGGCGATTTTTAAACATATCAATGTAAAAAGCAACACAGAAATTTAACAATGAAGAAATATTTATCTTATCATATAGCTTTTTTTTCGCCAGGTAGGTTCCGACTCTCCCCCTGCCGAAAATTCTCAATTCTTATTTCGTTTAGTATTTAATTATTTGTCGCCCGGTAGCTCAATGGTAACGTATTAATGCCACAGATAGTGTGGCATTGCGCTGCCATATTATCGGTTTACCTCTTGACTTGGGCAAGAGTCCCTCAACCTTTCATACCTTAGGGGCCGTTTTAATGATACCAAGAAGGAATTAAACACTGAAGGTTCTGCATCAGGCTGACCATTTTAATCGGCACATTTGCTGTATCTGACTCTCTGGGCATCTCTGGGATAGTATCCATGAGCCCATGATCAAGAAAAGTTGGACTCCGCAGGTTATGATCTTTCATGGATTGAAGCACAGCGGAGCTATAATTTTTTGTTTATTTATTTGTAGACATTTTAATTAATAAGATTTAGTTTATTTTTTCAAAATTATCAGAGATAATCCCGTGAAAGTTGTGGCCCTCTTCTGGCATCTCCTTGCTGTGCCGCTGTTATCAAACCAAATTTGATGCAAAACTCCATTTTCAAATCTATACCCTCTTTTTAAAAGATGCGTGAATATCTTAGTACTCTATCAGAGCAACTATCAGGGCCTGATTATCCAAAAGACACGTGAAGCACATGCTACCCTATTCAATTTAAAAAGGGTCCCAAAAGGGTTGTGAAGAGGGCCCTCCAATTTCCATTTTCATTTTTACATTGTTTTTTAAATTTTTTTGGAAAAGAAAGTTTGCTTAATCCTAGAGGAAATCCACTCACTACTTCACGAAACGTATTTAACAGTGAAATATGAATGTCATCAATAGGATGCTAATTAATCATATAGCATCCTGATATGCCTAATAGAAACACCCGGGAAATTGAGCATATGTACTAAATGTATTTGAAGTATATACAGAGAATATTTAAAAGCTGTTTAATTAAGTATATGTGACATCGGCTAAGTTTCTTCCGGTAATAATATTACACTGAGAAAAATGACACTTTCAAATCTGAGTAAATCGATGTTTTCATTTTGTTATGAAACTTTTTGCTTCAAATATGACGACCCAATGCTTTCAATTCTGAAATACCAGAAATACTCAGAATATTGAAACATGGACATACTCAAAACTGAGCACATAGAAGTCAGTTCATACTCATTTCCGAAACATGGACATATCAAATATGAGCACATGATGTTTCATTCTTGAGTATGTGCATGTTTTCAGAAATGAGTAATATACATGTTTCAAAGTTGAGTAATTTTAATTCGGAGCCATTTTGACTTTGCGACTTACTTAGATTGGAGTATTTTTTGCTCAGTTTTGAAAATGTCGTTTTTAGAGTGTAGTATCATTGGTGAGTTTCAATGCATGAGGAATTAATAAAAGTTTTGCCAAATGAAAGGGCTTCCAAAATGATATTGTGCTTCCCCTAGATTCAGAGATTAATCGGACCCTGGCAAGTAGAAAAATAAAAGGTACTGTTTGACTTCACAGCACATACAGACTTATAAAGGAGTAACAGAAATCATGCTCAATTGTTTTAAAATCTTGGATCTCTCCCTTATAATCATATCTTGTGCAGAAAAATTTTGCATGCGATATATCAGTATTCTCAGATTTTCGTGTTTATGTGGGCAATCGTTTTCAGACTTTCATTTTTTTCACTCGAAAATACATTTTGGTGGATTTTTTTAATACAATTATTAAATCATTTATATTCCTATATGTATGCGATTTTCAAAAACACTGTTATTCGGAATTTTGAAAACTCGATTTGTTAAAAAAATTCTCTACAAATATGATACGTTTTATGTATCACATTTTAAATGTTCATTAAATTTAACTTAATTTAAAAATTCATTTATTTCCATTAGTGATACATTTTAATTTTGATTATTCTTGATTGATAGTTAATTATTACTTTTCCGTAGTTTTTGAGTCGTTAATTTAAAATATAAACTTTCTCAATATTTTTTGAAAAACACATTTCGTTTATAAGAAAATAAATAAACAAATGGCAACAATAATAAACTTTTTAAGTTATTTCAAATCTGAAGTAATTTTGTTAAAGCTTTCATGCGATTTTAGATAAAAATTGATCCGTCACTGTGACAAGAATGTAGAGAATTTACAGATTTGCGAATTTAATATTGTAAACGGAATAAATTACTAATGGCGATTTCGAATCACGGCTTAAATTAAAATGACTAGTTACAAATCAGATATACAGAAAACTTTTAATAAAATAAACCTATGGTTCGCACTAATTGGAACCAAAGAAAGTAATTTTTAAAAGTTTTTGCTTCATTTAATAAAGTCATGAGTGATAAGACAATGTATTATTACATTATTTTTAATTTTCCTAATTAGTAAGAATAATTAATATTAGAGTTTGTTATAATATTACTTCCAATTTTATTTATATCTTAAAATTATATGTATTGTTCTCGAAATTAAAAAAAAAATTGTGAGGAAAGGTTTAGTTGTTCTGCTTCAAATGTTTATCAACGCTTCATTTTATCATTCTGTCTTTCTGCCGTAATGGTAGTATAATTCTTGAAAGAAATCATTGATACTCAAGACCTCAAAATGATCAAAATGACCTCATACTTTAAAGAATTTAACATTAAGTACATTTACAAAGCTTAAACATTTTCCTTAAAATAAAGACGTAATTTTCAAATAATTTTCATTCCACCCGTGCTAAAATTAAAGACCTTTTAATTAAAATAAATATTAAAATTGAATCTGCATGGATTAAGTTGTTTTAAATATAGCTATTTCGCTATTGTTCCTCATTAATATGCAATACTGAAATTTCCCGTTGTTTTTATCAAATTAATAAAACCCGCTCTAATTTTTTCCTTTGCCTTTTAAGAAAAAAGAAAATGTTTTACTACAGTGGGTCACGTTCTATTGAAATATGACTGTTGAAACAAAAAAGGTGATCGCGAACAATAAAAATAGTTAATTGAATAATTGAGTTAAATAATAGTTATTATTATTATTTTTGGCCACGAAATGGTGGGAAAATGGTTTTGATACCAAACCCATTGACCGATTTGTACGAAAATGAATACAGCTCTTGCGACAATTGCCTCTAACATATTCACCAAATGGGAGCTCAATCTTAAATACATTACAATCTTAAATACAGACATCAAAACAGATAATCGTTAACGTTTACATGAGTGCAAATAAAGACATAGAATGAACTGCTAATGTACAAATAATTTTCATTGGACGGTTGTTACTTTTTATTTCAGAAATTAAATTTTGTATGTTGTTTCAAAGGACATTAAATATTTACTGCTTTCTGTATTATATATTTTTATTGATTCACTTTTTTCGTTTAGATATTTTAGTTTTTTTTTACTGTGACTGAAGGTGTTTTCTTTTCAGTCGATGTTTCAGTAGTTTTCTTTGCTTTTGTTGCTTTTGGTGAGGACTGAAGCTGTCGTTGTACTTTGTTTGTCGTTCTTATTAGTGTCAAAGGACTCTTTTTCACTCTGCTAGATGTAGGAGATCCAAAATTAGTTGTCTCTGACTCTGATGATTCATCTTCTGAACTCTCTTCAGTTTCTGGTAATTCATCATTGTTCGATGACTGAAGTTGTCGTTTTGCCGTTTTTGAAGAGTTTACTTGTGTCAAGGAACCCTTCTTCAGTCTGCTAGTTGTTGTAGTACATCCAACAACAGTTGTCTCTGGCAACTGAACTTCAAAACTCCCTTCATTTTCCGACAACTCATGATTGTTCGATGAACAGTTTTGTATGTTGGAAATATTTTGCTAAAGAAAAAGAATATCAATTACTTTTTCGTATTTATTATTTAAAAAAATTTCAAGTACAGCATTATTCTTAACGTTAATAATACATATTTGTACTAAAGTGTGTTTGAGGATATAACATACTAATAAGTGCAAATTCTGTACAAAAGCTTTTAGATTTTTTTATAATAAGTTTAAAAAGGGATACTTTGTACAGTTAAGTGTTACTTTTTCGGTGTCGTTCGAATAACAAGTTTCTAACAGACAAAATTAACTAAAATGAGAATATACGAGGGCATTTCGAAAAGTAAAGATACACCGTACGCCAGAGGAAAAGAAAAGTTTTGGCAAGCAAGTTGGCAACACAGGTGTTAACCTTGAACCGTTAGCTTTCTCCTCGCGGTCGTTCGGCATTTCAACGTTGATTCTGGTTGGAGTAGGTCGTGTTTAAAATGGTTCCGCCGATTCAGAATCCCGCCAAATGCGAAGTGCGCTCCGCCATACGTTTTTTTCATGCAAGAAGTCAGCGACCAGCGGATATTCACAAAGAAATTGTTTCTGTTTATGGGAACATTATGAATCGACAAAATCTAACGAAATGGTGTCGTCATTTCTCTGAAGGTAGGACCGATGTTCATAACAAACAAAGAACAGGTCGGCCATCTGTGATCTCTGATGCCCTTCTTCAGAGAACGGAGGAAGCAATTCGTGCGAATAGACGTCTCAAATTGAAAGAATTGCATCAGATCATACCGGAAGTGTCAATGACAATTCCACGACGATGATGAGATCAAAGATGAAGTTGAAATGTGGTTCCGACAACAGGCGGAAACCTTCTATGACTGTGGGATACAAAAGCTTGTGCCCCGACTTAACAAATGTTTGGATAACGGGGGTGATTATGTCGAAAAATAATAAATAATCCAGTTAATAAGATGTAACTTACGTTTTCTAAATAAATGTTTTTTTTAAGGAATGCGAGCCATTGTATCTTGACTTTTCGAAATGCCCTCGTATCATTTAATAAGTTTTGTTTTGCCTACAGTTTAACCATTTTGTTCTCAATGCACCCTTCAGGATGCGCTTCATTCTTCTCAGTAGTTTTTGAAAAAAATCGCCATATGCAACTTTAGTTCTGTAGAATTCGTGGTGAAACGAATCAATGTGTTGATATCTAATTCAAATTTGCTGTTATAACCAGATGCTTTTTATTACTTTCCCAACATCCTCGTGTTCTACTGACTCGCGACATTTTTATGTTGTCTAAGTTTTGTGCTTACCATGACTTTTAAATCCTGAGTAGTGACATTTTTTCATGATTTATCGTTAGTATTATAATTTTAGAAGTATTTTGTATGAAAATCATTAAGGCATCATTGCTCCGGTGCCTAATGCACACAAAAGTGTGCGACACTATACCAACAACCCTCTTTTCATTAAATTACCTATATTTGTCTTATTTAGAGCTATATAACTCATAAAAACTAAGAAAATGAAAAGTACTCTGTTAGATTCTTTTTGGGGACTGAAATCTTAAGCTGACATACAATGCATTTTAGAAAGTACTTCAAAAATTAGCAGATTTGACAAGGATATAACTGAGTTTTGCTTACGGCAAAAAAAAAAAAAAATCATCTCACTTTATTCAAAAACGTGTTCGAAGCTGTTAGAATTTCGTCATTCCAAGACAGCGGTTTGTTTTCTTGATTTTGTCCTCTAGACTAATTCTTTAAAAATCTTCTTAGTATTTTCCTTACAAGAAAATTTTCAGAAGAAACAAAACCAACTTCAAGTGATTGTTCCTTAACTTATTACGCTGATTATATATTTATTAGGGAATTCCGACCCCTGCTTTCTAATGCTCGCCAATCTCCGTGAATTGCAACAAAATTCACATTGAGACCACTACGCAGTCCCAGCTCGCTTGCCACTGTTTGCAGCAACTCTAGCCATAACTAGTATTATCATAAATCATTTTAACATATGCGATTTACAATTGTTTTAATGTATAGAAAAGTAATTGAAAACTTTGTTGAAAACACAATTAAAAATGCTCTAAAGAATCCATCTTTACAGACTAATAGAAACACCTAATAATCTTAACACGTGAGAACAGATTCTTCCAAGGTGGTCCGAGAAATATGTTACCACAGCGGTGAACCTTTCATGATCATAAATCTATCATAACCAATCTTCCTTTTAAAAGGTTTCGGACAGGACAAGCCACTAAACTCTACGTGTGTGGTAGAAATTTCTAAAACGAAGTGTCGGCACTGTCCGAAAGTGAAACTTACTCAGATATGATGGAATGTAATTCCCTCCTCCCTGTTTAACCAATGCCGGAGTAAGAAATTGACATCATTTTATTACTTTCAAATAGGGCGGGTCAAATTCCTCCTGAATTTAATTGCAAAAAGAGAATGAGAGGATCTAAGAGAGTAATTTCCTGAAAAGGTTTGGTAAAGAGTAACAGCTCGGTTTTGGAGCTGGGTGTTTTCCAGAGAAGTTTTGAAAACACATAACTGCTCGGGTTTGAGCTGGGAAAGTTCAGAATTAGGAACTCTGATAAGTATGTCAGATGCTCACCTAAAGTGGCTGAGAAATATTCTCAGGAAATGAAAGTTGTGAAGACGTTGTAAAGAAAACAACTCTAAAAGTAACTGTGTGTGATTCATTTAAGAACTTTTGATGAATGGTTAATTTTTTATAAGGAAAATAGTCTGCATCAATTTGAGAAAGTTTCTTATTGAACACTGGACTTCTAAACTGAGTTCTTTTGCTAAAGAGCTAAAAGATTTATTCATATAACTATGAACGCTCATTGCCTTCCATGAAAGCTGTCAATATCAGTCATATCACTCACCGTATTTTTTTTTGTTATGATTCATTTAGTTAATCCAGAAATATTGATCCTATTATTTTCAATACAAGTTATTATTCTTAAATGGAAGTAGTGGCATGTCGTTCGCTACTAATCTTCCTAAGATTGATAGGCGATTGTTTATAATGAATTTAGTTGGTGCTACCTATGGCCATAAATCATTTTAACTTTATAAAATGTACAAATTTTTGAAATGTAAAATAATTAACTGAAAAAAATTACCTTGGAAATACAATTAATTTCAAACTTCCTTGAAAGCACAGTTAAAAATATTTTGAGTTGCTGCCACCACTGTAATAAAATCAAAATACCCCACTCTTAAAACACATGAGTGAATATTGGTTTTGATAGCCCAGCTATAACATTGTGCAGCACGACTTAAATTCATTTAGAAAAACTCTTGTAAAAACACTACGTGATAGTAATAGATAGTTTAATATAAATCAACAATCATCAACATATATGTAGTTTGGCATTAAAGTTCGTTCGACGTGAAAAATACAATATCTCTCAGATGCATGACAAGTTAACAAAACGTAAACCACACTTTTTTGCTGTGTCTAAAAGGAACTCTTGATCAAAAAGCTGATTTGCTGAATGCGTCACGTGACCGTAATACGAACAAATGAGCTTGCTACTCATACATCGGCCGAAAGATCATGCTGTGTTTAAAAAGAGCTCTTACTCTGAATTTTGATTTGCTGAAGGGATCATGTGACCATAAAATGAACCACTCAGAATCAACCCTCCGAAAATTACCGTTGTTGCCAAATGGCAAGCAATAAATTCAGCCTTATTTTCGCGTTAGTTGGTGCTACCTATGGTATCTACGTAAGAGAAATATATAAAGGGAATTTAAATATCAGAGTGTTTTTGTGACAATCCTTTATTGTTGTGCACATTCATTTCTATTAATTACTTCATTGTTCCCAATGTCGCTCATTTTGACACGTAATTGACGATCATATATTCAAATCTTTGACGTGATTCTGTAAAGAAAAAACCCCTCGTTACTACGATGACTGCTTTAAGGTACACTTGTACTGTGTACATTAATAAGATATTCGAACTTTGTGGCGGTTGGCCAATTTCGGCCAAAGTTAGAGATATAATATAAAATAAGATAAAAAAAACACAGTCAGACAGGCAAACATAATCCGCCTTTTGGATCCTGATGAAATTGAAACTGGACTACCATCGAAACGAGCCTTTTAGAATAAGAAAAGAAATCCTAAAATCAGAGCATTCATTAAAAACTATACGTGGACAAATATGCAGAAATATATAGATACAAATGAATTCTATGACCTTCTTTGTTGGAAGCCGGTTAATAAACTATAAATAAAAAATCATTTAATAACTAAAATTAATAAATTAACTTTCAAAACAACTTAATATACTATATCCTCAAGTGCAAATAAATATGTGTTGTATATTAGAATTATTTTTTATGTGTTTAATAACGTAAGCTTTAAAAACACCACCTATCTGTGAAAATTTGAACTATTTTTTCTTTTGCCAGAAAAAATCCGATTATTTGACAAGTGTCATTGTGCAAACCACATTAAGATATGACAATTTGTTAAATTTCTACGAATTTGTGAAATGTGAACGGACTTCTGAAACACCCCGTATATGTCAATCAAATTTAACTATTAGAATCGTGTAATTTGGTAAAATAATTAAATTATTGAAACTTGAGCTACATACCTGAATGTTTACAGTGGTAGAAGGTTTCGTAGCAACTATCGTCGAAATAAGTAGAGGTGCTACGTTGATGAGATGTCTTTCATCTTCAGCTTCAGAAGATATTATTGGCTCAGATGGCAGCTGACTATGGAAAGTTATATTTCCATCTTGATGGTGGCTAAAAGGGCACCCCGGTGGACATTCAGGCGGACATACATGTGCTTCACTTATGGTAGACATAACATAATTTTCAGAAAAACAACATACGGCATTTTTGCTGAACGTTACTTCATTTACAGAAAGCTTATACCAATTACAAACATCAAATAAGCTGAAAGCATTTGCAATAACCGTCATGAGCATATTGTCTTGTATGTCAGATATCCTAGATGCTACAAATGTACTCGAAACGACCTTAAATACACACCTTCTGATTGTAGTGATTATTTTGGCTAAAATTATAAATATAGATCGTGGTATGCCATCTAACTGGCCACTGCCGTTATATGTATCCAAAAGATCACTTACGGCATCTTTGCTGAGCGTTAGTATATTGACAGAAAGCTTATACCAATTACAAACATCAAATAAGCTGAAAGCATTTGCAATAATCGTTTGGATCATATTTTTTTGCATATCAGATATCGTAGATGCTACAAATCTACTCGAAACGACTTTAAATACACACTCTTTGATTGTAGTGATTATTTTGGCTAAACTTATACATATAGACCGTGGTATGCCATTTAACTGGCTATTGCCGTTATGTGTATCCAAAAGATCACTCACGACATATTTGCTGAGCGTTAGTCCATTTACAGAAACCATATACCAACTACCAACATCAAATAAGATGAAAGCATTTGCAATAATCGTCTTGAGCATATTTTCTTGCATGTCAGATATTCTAGATGCCACAAATCTACTCGAAACGACTTTAAATACACACTGTTTGATAGTAGTGATCATTTTGGCTAAATTTATAAATATAGACCGTGGTATGCCATTTAACTGGCCATTGTCGTTACATGTATCCAAAACATCACTCACGGCATTTTTGCTGAGCGTTTGTTCATTTACAGAAGAAAGCGTATACCAATTACTAACATCAAATAAGATGAAAGTATTTGCTATAATCGTCTTGAACATATTTTCTATCATGTCAGATATTCTAAATGCTACTCGGAGTGGCATGAAATACATGTTCTTTGATTTTGGTAATTACATTTATAAATATCAGACTTTCGAAGAAAAATATATTGGCATTCTACTACTATTTCAAAATTTTAGATGAAAAAAAGGTACAAAAGAATTGATTTCAGAAAAATTGTTGCTATGTAACTCACGATTGTATGAAATGATATTTTCTCCTTTGTTGCCTATTGTTGCGAACTTGGCAAAAGGGTTGCATTGTTGAAGATTTGGAAAGAAAAAGTTTCATTATTGATTGACACAAAACAATGTAACAAATACAGAATTGGTACATAAAAGTTTAAGTAACACGTTTTTATTTCTTAATTTCCTTGTTTTAATCCTTGTTGTAATTCTGATACAGTTAAAACTGTATTGTTGCTGTATTTTATAGCAAGTGTAGTTTGGCGCAAAATTTATTTCATTGTTTAACTATTATTGTTTGACTTGTTTTTACAATATTTTTCGCCTATTACGACGAGCGTGTTTTTGACCCTGGAACCTGATCATGATGAAGCACGGCACTAAATTTTTGAATATTGCATTGTCATCAACAATGATTTCGTGTGTAAAATATTTGAGGAAAATCGATTCGACGGAAGAGGGTCAAACATCGATTGCAGGATTTGACCCAAACAAACTGTAACAAACGAAGTTAACCTTTACATGGGCTCTGTGACAGCAGCTGTCAAGCTTTAACATAGATTTTAAAAAGAGCTCTTTTCAAAATTTAAATAAAAGCGTGTAACACAGAACATATTAAAAAGAGCAACATGGCTTAGAATAAAAAGCTACCCGGTTAATATTCTGCAATCGGGATCTACTGATATTGGCGTGCAGTTTAATGGACGTAGTCTGGCACAAGAGTAGCAGTGTTATTTTTAGTGATAGAATGGCCGTTATTTCATTCATGCACTGCAAAAAAAAAAGTTAATTTTACAGTATAATACTGGCATCCCAGCTGCTAGTATTATACCGTAAAATTAACAGTGATAAATAGTAAAATAAGCAGTAATATGCTGCCGCGCAATGAAGAAATAGATCGATGTCCGTATGGAATGAAGGTAATAGGGAAATGCCGTCAAAGTTAGTGAACTTGTAAATATTGCAGCGGGCAAGGTAGAAAAGCGATATAGCTGGAAAATGGGCACGTGAAGCTAATTAAAGGTACATTGAGCGTTTTCACAACAAACCAGTGGTTCGTAATTCCTGGGGTCTGAACTGGTGTTGACGTATGAAGAAGAATAGCAAAGGAGAATTGTTCCGACATCTTTTAATGAAAACCAAGTATCACAAAGACACATGATGAACATTTTCATTCACTGTATTTCACACTTCATAAACATTAGCTTTTCCAGAGCGAACAATAACAGTTAATCATTAACAGGTGACATTCAAAATTTGTTGTCGGGGTAGTAATGAAAGAAGATTTCTTCTACTATCTGTAGAATGAATACGCAGTTTATCCAAAAGAAGCGAATGATCACAGCAGTCATTATTTGGGCAAAAAGACGAGATTTAAGTAATTCCGCAAGAGTGGCACAGGCGTCCTATTCATCTTAGAGGATGTTAATCAGCTGGTGACCAGAGGAGAAGTGTGGGCGATAAGGGATAAGCCCGCGTTAGAAACTTCGCCAAATGATTTTGTATTTTTGAGCGTAGGTGCGTGAACTTTGAGCGGGTTACCAGAACCGTATAGAACAAACGCATGTTAAATTTTGTAATTGGCGACAGGGACTGGTAAATTTATTTGGTTTACAGCACACTTTGGCTAAAAATTGAAATCATTCTGAATTTTGACAATTACGTGTTATGGGAACGGCTAGGAAGGCATTTTTGCAACTCTTATTATTTTATTGAATAGCAAGCAAAAGAATGCGTGTTTTGGCGACACGGCCTCGCGGCTTCTTTTGAAGAGGGCATCTGGGACTTTTTGAGAAGCCAAAACATGATACGAGAGACTGATTTTATACATTGTGTTATTTATTTTACAGTGATAACTGGCAGGGAAATTAAAAATACGTTAACAATAAATTGATAAAAATAGATATGATTTTGACGGCATATCTTTTTGTTGAGAGAGAAAGGAAACAGGTGCGTCTTTAACTGTCGGGAATATATATAAAATGCGATAATGCAGAAAAGGGAAAATATATTTATTAAAATAATTTAAATATCGATTTCTTTAATTTTGAATAGAATATATATGGTTTCTTTACCATACTGTGAAATCAACACTTTTTTCTTGCAGTGTGTGTTCAAAAAGCATTGTTTCTAAAAAATATAAGGTACTCCTTTTATGAAAGATTTCTCAATTTAAATGCATATTTATTAAGTTTTAGTTGAATAGGGATGTAGCTCTGAAGATTTAGATATAGATGCTTAAATGTAGATGGTGTCGCTAATTAGATGTGTTTGTGTCACAGTGTTGTACAAACTCACAAAAAAGGAATTAATTCAAACTCAAATTCACCTTTCGAAAAATGAGATAAGTTTACATTCAAACTAAAAATTTATAAAGCGAATCCGCCCAATTCAAATTAATTTTTAAATAAGTTAAAAAAGTCACGCCTTTGGTATAGATTATGAAACACTTTTCATCGGTAACAGCTTATATTATTAAGAAATTTCATTCTTACATACAATGAAATGAATTATTTAAATAAGCAATTTAAAAACACATAACTCAGTAAAAATCAGTTAGCAAATGCTGTCCATATCCTGTAATGGATGCAAATTATTTCGTGCAGCCTTGTATATGATCTATAAAATATATACACACTATTTAATACATTAAAAATTAGATACGATTAAAAGTACATACTACAGTACAACGTACATCCAGAAATTATCAATCTTAGTCAGTCCTGTAACCGAAGTATTTTGTGTGTCTTTTTAAAAGAACGATAAATGCTACGTACTCCATAATCTATCGAAAACAAGTTGTAGCACACTTCACTGAACCTTTTCAATTTCATTATGTTTCAAGACATCATTAAAATTCACACCAACCGATTTTCCCCCATAGATCATAATGTAATGGAATATTTTTGTGCGCCCCTGTTGACGAACTATAAATGCTACTTATTCTATACTCCCGAGAAGTCATCTTGTAGTCTACCTCAGTGATGAATCTCAATTTCAATATGTTTGAAATATCGTAACTCGAATAAAATGCACCATAATTTTTTTTACTCCTAGACCATAAAGTAATGGAATTCTTTTGTGTGTCCCTGTAAACGAACTGTAAATGCTACACATTTCGTTTTCAATACCGAACATTCTATACTAAACCGGGAACTATGCCTCTAAAACTCACGCTTTAGGAATTAGCTATTGGAAAACAATAAGAGGAAACACCGTGAGAATGCAGGCTTCATTATAATTCCTCTATTTACAAGTTGCGTATGCATGGACAAGTGAAATAGATGGACTGATTGGAAGTCAAACAGAAATCATAAAATCAAGCACAGTTCCTATCTAATCTAAGAAAATATTAATAAAGAATAGTATTTACGGTTTAGGAATAAGTTATTGGAAAACATTAAGAGGAAACACCATGAAAATTCAGGCTTCATTATAATTCCTTTATTTACAAGTTGCGTGTGCATGGACATGTAAAATAGATGGATTTGTTATGGCAGGCAAACAGAAATCATAAAATCAAGCACAGTTCTTCACTTATCTAAGAAAATATTAATAAAGAATAGTATTTACGGTTTAGGAATTAGTTATTGGAAAACATTAAGAGGAAACACCATGAAAATTCAGGCTTCATTATAATTCCTTTATTTACAAGTTGCGTGTGCATGGACATGTAAAATAGATGGATTTGTTATGGCAGGCAAACAGAAATCATAAAATCAAGCACAGTTCTTCACTTATCTAAGAAAATATTAATAAAGAATAGTATTTACGGTTTAGGAATTAGTTATTGGAAAACATTAAGAGGAAACACCATGAAAATTCAGGCTTCATTATAATTCCTTTATTTACAAGTTGCGTGTGCATGGACATGTAAAATAGATGGATTTGTTATGGCAGGCAAACAGAAATCATAAAATCAAGCACAGTTCTTCACTTATCTAAGAAAATATTAATAAAGAATAGTATTTACGGTTTAGGAATTAGTTATTGGAAAACATTAAGAGGAAACACCATGAAAATTCAGGCTTCATTATAATTCCTTTATTTACAAGTTGCGTGTGCATGGACATGTAAAATAGATGGATTTGTTATGGCAGGCAAACAGAAATCATAAAATCAAGCACAGTTCTTCACTTATCTAAGAAAATATTAATAAAGAATAGTATTTACGGTTTAGGAATTAGTTATTGGAAAACATTAAGAGGAAACACCATGAAAATTCAGGCTTTATTATAATTCCTTTATTTACAAGTTGCGTGTGCATGGACATGTAAAATAGATGGATTTGTTATGGCAGGCAAACAGAAATCATAAAATCAAGCACAGTTCTTCACTTATCTAAGAAAATATTAATAAAGAATAGTATTTACGGTTTAGGAATAAGTTATTGGAAAACATTAAGAGGAAACACCATGAAAATTCAGGCTTCATTATAATTCCTTTATTTACAAGTTGCGTGTGCATGGACATGTAAAATAGATGGATTTGTTATGGCAGGCAAACAGAAATCATAAAATCAAGCACAGTTCTTCACTTATCTAAGAAAATATTAATAAAGAATAGTATTTACGGTTTAGGAATTAGTTATTGGAAAACATTAAGAGGAAACACCATGAAAATTCAGGCCTCATTATAATTCCTTTATTTACAAGTTGCGTGTGCATGGACATGTAAAATAGATGGATTTGTTATGGCAGGCAAACAGAAATCATAAAATCAAGCACAGTTCTTCACTTATCTAAGAAAATATTAATAAAGAATAGTATTTACGGTTTAGGAATTAGTTATTGGAAAACATTAAGAGGAAACACCATGATAATTCAGGCTTCATTATAATTCCTTTATTTACAAGTTGCGTGTGCATGCACAAGTGAAATAGATGGACTTGTTATGGCAGGCAAACAGAAATCATAAAATCAAGCACAGTTCTTCACTTATCTAAGAAAATATTAATAAAGAATAGTATTTACGGTTTAGGAATTAGTTATTGGAAAACATTAAGAGGAAACACCATGAAAATTCAGGCCTCATTATAATTCCTTTATTTACAAGTTGCGTGTGCATGGACATGTAAAATAGATGGATTTGTTATGGCAGGCAAACAGAAATCATAAAATCAAGCAGAGTTCTTCACTTATCTAAGAAAATATTAATAAAGAATAGTATTTACGGTTTAGGAATTAGTTATTGGAAAACATTAAGAGGAAACACCATGATAATTCAGGCTTCATTATAATTCCTTTATTTACAAGTTGCGTGTGCATGCACAAGTGAAATAGATGGACTTGTTATGGCAGGCAAACAGAAATCATAAAATCAAGCACAGTTCTACACTTATCTAAGAAAATTGAGCATTTTCTTTCAGTATTTTGTTTTAGTAACTTGCTTAATTTTAATAGAAACTGTGAATAATTGCGAATTTTATAAACTTTTTTTTTTCACATTTTCAATAAAAAAAAATATTCAATTTTTTCTTTTAAATTTTACATTATGTATATCTAACAAATACAACTCGATTTCTTTCCGTTTTATAAATATTTAAAGGTACATTTTACCACATGCTGCAAAATGCTTCAATTTTAACTTTAGAAAATATATGCGTTTACTTTGTCTGTCACTTATAATTTTTAACACTTTCCAACCTAGTTGAAAAGTGTTTATGACTTTGGTTTGTCTGGCCGTCTGTCCGTGCTCTAACTCCCATAAATATACTCGGATTGCCCTGAAATTTTTATATGTTATTGTCGTTATCTATAGCATGTTCCCTATTTCAACTGAAGTGTGTAGCACTTATAGATTTTTTTACAGGGACACTCAAAAGAATTCCGTTAAATTACGGTCTATGGGGAAAAGTCATTTGCGGTTTATTTTAATGATGTTACACAATTTTAAACACATTGTAATTGATATATATCACCAAGGTGCATTACAAGAAGCTTAATATGGAATAGGGTGTGCATAGCACTTATAGTTACTTTACAGGGACAGTCAAAATAATTCCGTTACATTACGTCTATGGAGAAAAATCCTTTGCGGTTTAATTAAATAATGTTTTACTATTTTTAACGCATTGAAATTTATATATATCAGAAAGGTGCATTACAAGAGGCTTACTACAGAATATTGTATGTATAGCAGTCATCGTTCATTTACAGGGAAGCACAAAAAAATTCTCTACTGTCTGTTAACAATAATTCCTGGAAGTGCGTTTGAAGTTGCTGAACGCGATTTTAAATTTAACTCACTTTTTGTCTATTACTTGGTGTGTATAAATTCTGTAGATCATATACAGGGTAGCACAAAAGTTCGCGAACACATTTCCGTTTATTGACAGAAACTCCAGAAGGAGAATTTTAAACTGTGCTACGCCTTTCCTAACTAAACTAAAATTTAGCAGCCTATGTAGTATATATACAAATCTATAGATCATATACAGGGCTGAATAAAAGTATTCGGATATTTTTCCAAAATATTGTATATGTTGGAAATTCCTGAAATTACGTTTTTAAATATGTTATGCGTTTTCCAAATTGTTTACTTAGATGTTATCTTTCAGCTTATTAAACGGTAATGATTTGTAAAATTATTTTGGAAGCGTTGGAAAGTGTTACATAATCTATGCTAGACGCATGAGTTTTCGTTCTTGTTATTTATTCAAAAATGGTTTTCATCCTTCTTTTTGTCTTTTCATTTCTCATTTATATGCTGAATGAGTTATTTACTACTTTGATTTGTTAGGATAATGCTTCGTATTTTTAAACATTTTAAAATTTTGTTTTAACAGATGTAAGAACAAAGACAATGTTAGCGATCCCAATAAACACTCAATAACTAAGTAAGACACTTAAGTTATTTCTACACTTTACTGCCCGAGAGTGATTGCTCAGACTAGGAAACCAAGTCTGTAGAGCATAATGTCCCACCCGGTCCCCTCTATTGAGGTATTAAAAAGAAAAAACAAGTTGAAAATGTATGTCAAACGTGACAAATGAGGTGCATTCGTACTATAACTACTTTTTATAAATATTCAGATATTGGTGCAATAGCTGTTGCACTCTTATGCAAAAATGCATGAATACAAAATTTATGTTATGTGCAGATTTTCATATTATAAATATTAATTTTATTTTATGAAGTTAAGTTTCAACACACTTTCACAAACAATTAATAACAATTTTGTTACATTTATATTATACTATGCTCAAATATCTAATACAAGACAATGAAAAAAAAAATCATCGTTATTATTTCAGTGAAATGAATTATATTGTCTGTTATTATGATATGATTAATTTCCGTAATAAAATAAGTACATTTTAAATTGGAAACATTTTATCTTTTGTTGACATTTACTGTCTTTTTCCATTTATTATCTATTTATCCGGAAACATCTATCCAAAAAATTGTCTGTAGATTGTATGATTGCTATAATTAAACAATTTTAGTATACAAATTCAGTTTTTAAATTGAGTAATTCGGAAATAATATGACAACATCTTAAATATGACGTAATCAGCATGGCAGCCTAAAATCATTACCTATCATGGGATATCATTCAATTAATTATGTATGATAGGATTTAATAGGATGAAGAAAACTTTTATTAATATCTTTTTAAGTTTTGATTCAATTTTCATAAAATTGGAAATGACTCGACAAAATTCTGCAACGATTATATATATTAAATTTCAAACCATTCGGTTGGGTAAGTTTTTGGTCTGTTATATGCGGACAGACGGACAGACGTGCGGACCAGACAACGACTGTAAGTGCTATACGTATTTATATAATTACGATCACACCTAAAAAAGTGAATTTTCAGTTGTGGTATGCGTTTTGAAATTAATTAATTTTTTGCATATTACTTGATGTGTGTATAAATTGTATAGATCATATACAGTTTTGCACAAAAGAATTCGAGTACATTTCTATTTATGGACGAATATTGCTGAAAGGGAATTTTCAGCTGTGTTGAGCACTTCCTAACTGAACTAAATTTTACCATATTATGTAGTATACGTATACAAATTTATAGATGATATACAGGGTGATTTACACATAGATGATACATGTAAATAATATATAATACAGCCGAAGCTAGACTTGTTATTTCTACACGTAGGATTTTCATAATATTCTTCATATCATAAATTTTCTTCGTGATATTAAAAAATGTTTAGTGACTTTAGTAAGCAGTGATATAGTGCAATGTTTATCTAGACTAGCCATACTCAACCTTTTTTGCCGGCAGGCCACAAACATATGTTTACGACATTAGACGGACCACAACACACATACAATAATGCAAAAAAGGGTAATTAGTATAGTAATATGACAAAGTCAAATAATAAAGTTAATATAAACAGTAGGATTAAGCTTTTATCGAGGAAAAAATGTTACCAAAAATTTTTAACATCACTATTTCCACTATTTTCGTGGTAGATTTCTATTTAAAATGATCTATAAATATGCCTCGAAGATAATTTGAAAATAGCGGTATCAAACGTTTTGCTGCCCATTTTTTTTTCGTGACAAACATTTAACCCTAATAAGTATTATTAGCTATATGATAACTACAAAACGAAACAATACAACAATTCAGTATTTCAAAGCTCTAAAGTAAAACAATCAGGAGATTTTCATTAATAAATCAGACTTTTTCAATGCAAAAACTTTATATTTTTTTTACATGTAGAAATATATAATGCAAAATTTATTAATTTGGAATAATATTTGATTAATGTTGAAGATTAAGAAATGTATACACCGCTATAGCACAAATAGAACTACCGATAAAAAGAACTTTAGACTAAGGAAATAACATTAAAGATGTTTTAACACAATTTTAAACAATTTTAATTATATACAGGATTAATTTCAACGATAACGATGGAAAAACTATTTCATATATAAGTATGACAAAAAGAAAAATTGAAGACAGAATGAAAGAACACAGAAGAGATGTAAACTTAAATAAAATAAACTAACCACTGCAATAGCCAGATTAAACAACAAATCTCCAATTGCAACAGACCTCAATAATGTTAAAAAAATAGCCAATTATAATAATTTAAACTACGCATTACAGAGGGAAGTCATAGAAATATTTACATCAAATCCAGAAACATGCAATGATATGACCCACGCAAAAATATATCACAGATGGTGCCCTATGTTATTAGAAAAAAGCAAAATAGGGGTTTTCAGCAGATTGACTGGCGAAGCAGAAAACATAACATTAGTGATTGAGGATGCCTGAAAGTGATAGGTGAAAATATTTTTACTGTTTTACAATTTTTAACAGATTGACTAGTTTTGTGCAGTTTTAAAGATATTTTTAAAGACTTTTAGACCTGTACAATGATTGTTTATGTGTTTGAAAATAAAATAATGTCTGTGAAAATGGGCAGTGCAAAGAATTATTATGTTAAAAATGACATTATGAACCATCATAGATAAAGAAATGCCATAGTAAATCTCAATAACATATATCAATTACACAACAATCCGACTATGTTTACGTGAGTTAGCGTTCGGACAGACAGACAGACCGAATTCATAAACACTTATCAACTATGTTTTGAAGTGTTAAAAATTACAGTCAATTAAAAATTAATGAAAAAAATGTATCAGCAAATAATTTCAATGATTGCAGTGCGAAAGCCTCGCACAGGTCTACTGTCTTACAGGTCTACTGTCTTTTGTCTATACAAAATTCAATTCTCAATCAAGCACCCAATTTTCTTTCTATAATTTTTTTAGTACTCATTTTTTAAAATATATTGTACCAAGAATCATAGGCGTAGCGTGATCGGAAATTTGGGGGGGGGGGGGGGGCACAAATGTTTATTAAACACTCACTCATGCACGCACGCACACATATCCATATATATACAGTGGTATCTTAGGTAAAAACGGCAAATTTACCACATTGGGTAAAAAGAATTCCGATCTTCTAGCCCAATATAATAAATTTTGTCTTCGTTTCAAAAAAGTTTATTAAAAAGTTTCTCTTTCTTAAACATTCGGAAATTGTGGAGAATTTTTTGAAGTTTTCGCGAAATGTTTATGGGATTTTTAGAGTTTTTTCGCGTTTTGCAACATTTTCTTAACATTTGTGTTAGGAATTAAGTTTTGATATTATAACAATATATAGTAAATTTTGTTCTTTGCCTTTATTTAAATTTTCGCGAAATTTGTATGTGATTTTTAGCGTTTTTTAGCTTTCCGCGGCGATTTTTTAAACATTCGTACGAGAAATCTGGTTTCAATTTTTCAGCAGATGTAGTACATTTTCTACTCTGCTATTTTAAAATTTTTTGCAAATTTATTATGCGATATTTCGTGTTTCGTGGCGATTTTTTTTTCACATTTGTAAACGGTATCCAACTTCAATCTTTTAGTCCAATATAGCAAATTTTGTGATCTGCGATTTTTAGATTTTTCACGAATTTTCTATGTGATTTTAAGCGTTCTTTAGCGTTCCACAACGATTTTCTTAAACATTCGTAAATAGATCTGGTTTCAATCCTACAGCCCGATATAGTAAATTTTTTCCTCAGCGATTTTGAAAATTTTCGCAGTATTTTTATGTGATTTTTAGTGTTTTTCTGTGTTTTGCGGCAATTTTTTAACATTTGTGATACGAATCTGGTTTTAACCTTTTAACCCATTATAGTAAAATTTGTCCTTTTAACCCATTATAGTAAAATTTGTCCTTTTAACACATTATAGTAAAATTTTGCCGTTTTTTCGCGTTCCGCTGCGTTTTTTAAACATTCGTAAAATAAATCCAGTTTTAATCTTTCAGTCCATTGTACTAAATTTTGTACGCTGCGATTTTGGAATTTTTCATGCAACTTTTGTCCTTTTTTTTTTTCCTTGCGCTTTGTTTTAGTTCTGAACATCTGTAACAGGAAGCCGGCTACAATCTTTTAGCCCAATATAGTAAATCTTGACCTCTTTTCAATAACGTTTATTCGGAATTCGTATAGCGACTTTTGAAAATTTCTCGAATTTGTTATGCGGTTTTTAGCGTTTTTTCACGCTTCGAGGCATTTTTTTGACATTCGTAAAATGAATCCAGCTACAATCTTTTAACTCAATGTAATAAATTTTGTTGTCTGCAATTTGTAATTTTTCGTGATTTTTTTCCCCACTTTTTACGAGTTTAGCAGTGATTTTTTGACATTCGTAAAAAGTTTTTTAACCCAATAAAATAAATTTCGTTTCTTGCGATTTTTAAGTTGTTCGCGATTATTTTTTGCAATTTTTACGTTTTTACAAATTTTGCGACGATTTTTCTAGCATTGGTAAAGTAAATCTGGTTTTAATCTTTGAACAAAATATAGTAAATTTTGTCTTCTGCGATTTTTTAATTTTACGTGGATTTTTTTAGAGACATTTTTTTTCACGTTTTGTGGAGATATTTTCACATTCGTAAAAAAAAGTGGTTTCAATCTTTTATATGTTCTTTTATATTTCTTTAATCTGATATAGTAATTTTTTTTTCTCTTTTCAATAAAGTTTATTCGGTATCCATACAATGATTTTAATTTTCCATGTGATTTTAACGTTTTTTTTTTCGAGTTTTGCAGCAATTTTTTAACATTTGTTACAGGAATCGAGTTTCAACCTTTTAGCCCAAAATAGTAAATTTTGTCCCCTGCGATATATATATATTTAATAATAATAAAAAAAAAAATGAGAGAGAGAGAGAGATAAATTTGTAGCGTTTTTTCACAAGGAATTCCGGTTTCAATATTTCAGCCCAAATACAGTAAATTTTGTCCTCTGAGATTTTTAAATTTCTCGCGATTTAAATTGCATAAAAAATTTTATGCGATTTTCTGCAGTTTTTCGCAGTTAGCGGCAATTTTTTAACACGTGTAAAATGAATTCGTTTACAAGCTTTTTTTAGACCAATATAGTAAATTTTGTCCTCTGCGAGTTTTGAATTGTTCACGAATTTTTTAGTGTTTTCTTGCCTTTTGTGACAAATGTTTTACATTTTTTCCGAAACGGAAAGAACCAACTCACTGTTAAATTTTGCTCTGCTGTGATTAAATTAAAGTTGGAAGCATACAAAATCGTCGTAACGTGAGAGAACTACGATGCTCAAAATATTAAACTAATCTGGATCGAAATAAAAAATCACAAAAATTCAAGGTTAGTTTTATTCGAGACCAGAGCAGACGTAGCCTGTACGGGTGTGCACTGTTGACGGCAGTTGAGCCTAGAGTCCTGCACGGGTCGGGTTGTACCCGACACGAACCCGCAAATTTCATTTGAAGACAACCCGCAACCTGACCCGAACCCGTCAAAAAAATTTCCTTGACACCCGACCCGAACCCGCAAAAATAATTTTTGGCGACCCGCAACCTTACCCGAAACCGGCTTATTTAAATCCACACCCGACCCGAACCCGAAATACTTCAACCCGCAATCCGACCCGAACCCGCAATGAAAGGACAATAAATCATATTTTAATGCTTATTATGAAATGTAATGTACAATTATATCTCTAACACCAATTTTATATTTTATGTAGAAAAATGAAACACTTCTATATTCTTTAATATTCAAATATAGTGAAACCTCTGAATAGCAGACACCTCGAGATCGTTGAATAGAATCCTGCATTGGGTCGGGTTGTTTTTATTTTTATTTATTTTATTTTATTTATTTATTTGTTTATTTATTTTATTTTATTTATTTATTTATTTTTGTGGAGGGGGGGGGGGTCAGTATGATCCTAATTTTCTTTCTGCGTGTCCGGTTCACCCTAGAAAAATTCTTCCGGGTCATATATAAATTTTTTGCAAGTCGGATTGTTGGGATTTTCACAAAAGATTTCAACAGTTATGTTTCAGATGGAAAGAAATACGTCTTTGAATATGAATGAGTACATACATATTCAATTTACTGCATGAGAAAAAAAAATGTATATAAGAAATGTAATCATAGACTTTTCTTTCTTTACGGTGCAAGAACCATTTTTTCTTTTCTCAGAATATGAACCACATTAAAAACATTTTATTTATGATACACACAAAAACACATGTATCGTATTTGTGATAGTTTATGCACACATACACCATACACCTGCTACATGTGCTTAGATTTAGAGATGCCCACTATTCCAAGGTTTATACCTTGGAATGCACCGTAAGAAAGAACCTTCTTGCACCGTAAAGAAAGAAAAGTCTATGATTACATTTCTTATATACATTTTTTTTCTCATGCAGTAAATTGAATATGTATGTACTCATTCATATTCAAATACGTATTTCTTTCCATCTGAAACATAACTGTTGAAATCTTTTGTGAAAATCTCAACAATCCGACTTGCAAAAAATTTATATATGACCCGGAAGAATTTTTACCCTCCCATGCGTACAAATATATAAGTGTCAGGAATTGAAAAAGTGTTCGTTAAATAGAGGTTTCCGCTTTTCGGGAGTGTCCATTATGTAGGTCTTATTGTATATATGAAATAATAAAAAATAAACATTTTTAAAATTCAAAATTAAAAGTAAAGGTTTAAAATTTAATATGCCCAAAATTTATCTCTAATTTTAAAATACTGTACTTAAGTCTAAATAGCCCCTGTTATTGGTTTCCTTAGCTTCACATTTATAACTCTCGTCCTTCAAAAGCCTATGTTCTTTAAAAGTGAAACTGCTGATTTTGGGCTTCTTGCAGTCGTTTGTGGTTTTGATGCAAATAGGTTTGCAGAACTTGGTGTCCTCAAAGAACAAAGTCATCATGCTAAAGCTAAATAACCAATAAGATGGTTTTTACCCTCCCATATCTCAGTGGCGCAATATATATTTAATCTGAAAAAATATTGGATATTATTTTAAAAAAGCGGGTCAACCCGAACCCGTTCCGCAAGAGTAAAAACCGAACCCGAAACCGATCCGAGCCCGAAAAAATGAATATCAACCCGGCCCGAACCCGAACCGCAACGAAAAAATAGAGCGCCAACCCGACCCGACCCGAACCGCGGGCAGGGTGCGGTAAACCGACCCGATGCAGGACTCCAGTTGGGCCCCACTACCAGGTTCATTTAATTCGAGGTTCTCTTGGGAACAAAAACGACAAAGGAAATGAAGAAAGCTCCGCTGGTTCATTTTATTGAAATTAATATTTTTGTAACAAATATAATAAATAAAAGACATTTATCGAATTAATAAGACATTTCAAATAAGTATTAATCATCAATTTTAAGAAGTACTAATCCTATAAGGTATGTGCGCCTGGAAAATGGCATGGAGGATTGCACCTTGGATAGTAACGGTATTTCTGGAACGAATTACCATCGTTTACCAAGGTACGGTTGTATATTAGCGTAAAACATCTCACATCTCATTCAAGAAGGTTCACACTTTGAAAAAAAAAATCACAATCATTGCATCTCAAAAATACGAAGGTATAGTAGAAGATTAAGTGCCGTCAATAAAATAAATAAGAAAGAGGAACGTATTGAATTATGCACAAGACATATTTTGGCTGTACTGCCAATTTTTGAAGGAAAATGTCCTGATTTTCATTAACGTACAAGTCAATTCTGAAAAAAAATTGTCATCCCATTTCCCCCAGCTTAGTTTTGAACCGGCAATTTTTGGTACCAAACTCATTACTTCAAAGAAAAAGAGCTGTGCTATCTACTGATCCGATATTTGAGTAAGTAAAAAAAAAAAAAAAAAAAAAACAAGTGGGTAAGTGTGATCGAAGATCGCTCAAAGGGTTTCGTTTAATATTCCTTTCAAAACACTTTATCCTTTCTTTAATAAATTCAAACAAATTTCATTTAGCAACAACAACAAAAAAAGCCATGTTTTTTATAAAGTAAAAATTTACCGGTCTATTTTTTCCTTTTTCGTATATCTAAACCAGCCGGATAGCGGTCCAAGCGCGCTATTATATTCTGTCATAATAATATCCGTCATACGGACTAAATGCAATATTTAAAAAAATAATTTCAAAATTAAACAAATTGTACACCTTCAAAATGTTAAAATATGCGAATATTTCTATAATCTGATTTTTATCACGATTCAATACATTCCTCCAACTCATATATTTACTATTCTCTATTATTTATATTGATACTCGCTTTGTATTATTCTCAAACATTTGAAAAATTAGTTAAACTTCCTATATGACGTCAGATTTTCTTTTTAATTCTCTAATGACGTGTATTAATCTGCTTTGTCCACTTACACATACTCATACTCCTTGTATTATTGAGAAATCTTAGACATTTTCCGTTTTATTACGACTATGACGTCAATCAATTTTATTTCATATTTATCTTTTTTTCAATTGGTGAAACTTTTTATTTCATTTTCATTTTTCACGTGAAAATAGTCTGATAGAAAATTAATTATTGTAGAAAGAATTTCGTTGTGGATTTTTAGTTTTTGGCATCGGCTATAACTAAAAATGTTTCAATTTAATAGGAAAAGGCTGTTAGAATTTTGTTTTTTTTATCTCTATTTATTAAAATAATACGAATTTTTCAAATTTTAATATTTTGAGCTCTTTACAGCTGCTATTCAGATTTATACACTAAGTTTCAACTCTGTAAGTTACATACTTTTTTAGAATGGCTCTGTGACGGACAGACAACGGAGCGGGGGTAATAGGGTTTCGTGAGATGAACGAAACCCTAAAAAAATAAGAAATATAAAATTTAAATAAAAGTAGTTTTTTTCATTTCCATTTTTGGGCGAATACAAGACAAGTCTTAAATGACTGTATCATATTTTAGAAATTAATCTTCAGGAAATTGGGGGGGGGGGGGGCACGTGCCCCCTCGTGCCCCCCCGAGGATACGTCTATGCCAAGAATAATTCAAATTTCAAATGGCTAATCAAAATTTCTGTCCGAGATTTGTGACTTTGCGCTATTGCATCCACTAATTGTAATTAAACGATTAAAAATGTGCAAACTTTTCGTCGGCCGTCAACCAGAAACATTCTACATAAAATAAATAAATAAAGAAGGAAATGAAAATAAATAAATAAAGATCAACAAGCAAAAAAATGATCGAGCGAGTGCGACAGATGTTGACAAGAGATCTAACACAATGCGATTTCTTTCTGTTTTCCACCTGAAGACTTTTATGAAAGGCACGTGATTTCCGGATGTTTCGGCCATCCTACAACGTGTGACAGCGATTTTGTGATCGATATCTGAATCAATTCTGCAAGTTTATAAACGTTTCCAGAAGTGAGTTGTGGCAATTGGAGATTATTTTGAAAACCAATAAAGAAAATTAATTTATATCTTCCGATATTTTTGTTCCTTGATAACATACGCCATGCATTTTAGATAAACATGTATTTGAACGTTTGTGCACGGAACGTCTTTTTATTTTTCTTTTCCTTAGCAACTCATTTAATTTTTAGTAAAACCTCTAAATACTGATCTTTCTATGGATTTTCTTTACAGAGTATATTTTCAGAGATCGGTTGAAATTTTGTTTAAACTCCAAAGAATATAATACAGGGTAATTACAAAACCCCAACACACTTTAGGAGGTGATAGCGCACATCAAACAAACAATATTTGCATAGAAGGGTCATAATCAATTTTTTCATTCAAAAATGCAGTTTTTTTCAATCCAATCAGAACGTAATCCTCCTGCCATAACTTTAGTTAAAATAAAGATATTTGAAAGGAATTGTCATGAGACTACTTACTTTGCTTTGTGTGAAAGCAATGATATCATGAAAAGTGGTAGATGTGTACAGTATTTCGGTAAATATTTCAGTATAAGTATTTCAGTAAGTATTTCAGCATAAGTATTTTAGTATTTTACTGTCAATTACATTCGGAAATATGGAGCGTATAGTTCAACGTTATTCGGATGAAGATGGTACCCACTTCTATCATTTCTTGTTAAATTTTGAACAAAAAGATGTGAGTCTATTTCAGTTTTTCTTAAAATATTTTAATCCAAATTTGGATTCGAGTGCGACATCCTGTATTTTTAACTGAATAAATGGATAGTGGGCCTAGTTACCTATACTAATATTGTTTGTTGTAGCGCGTACTACCACCTCTTAAAGTTTGTTCATTTTTTTAATCACACTAAGATGAATAACTCAGTGGTTTCTCCCTGTTACATAATATTTTAAACTATTTCTTACGAAATTTATAAACATGTTTTACATTTATTTCTATTTCCGGAAATGTATGCGCGTCATTAAGATCACTTCATATCACTTATGGCTAACCATTTATTCAAGAAATATTTCCATCCTTCCGTTTGCTTTTTGAATTCTCATTTCCGTTTACATATTCAATATTTTTTTCCTAAATCATTTCCATTTTTTAACGTATATAAATGCAGAGGTGGTGGTAGACTCAGAAATTCTAAAATTTACAATGAATATAAATATTTGATGATAAATTAGGATAGTTGAAAGCTATTATATTGATGGTTAATATTAGATTTACATAGTATTTTCCATAATGTATCAGATTTTACATGAAATAGTTTACAGATACTTTGGTTTTAGAAAGTAGTGACATTGTACAATATACATTATTGAAGCGTAAACTGAAGGCGAACGAAACTTCCTATGTATACACTTCAATCTGACAATAAAAGGAACATAATTTCTCGGTAATGGTTCAATCGAATACAAGTAATTTACCACATCGATCGTAATAAGACAAAGGTAATAATGTGGCTCGATTTTCGAAAGTTTACCTGTGACCTGAGTAATTAAAGGTCAAAGTTCTAATGCAAATTCTACGGGTGATTCTGTATGATCCTGTGATCCACTAAGCACATCTCTTGTATGAACTTTTATAGATATCAGCCTGCATAACTTTACATGAATTCTTTACGATAAAATTATTTGGATATGTTAATTTTAATTATTTGATTCATATTATTTTAATACATTATAAATGGGAGATGACCAAAAAGTTGAGACAGATTTCCTTATCTCAACGGTCAAATCCCTCATGCGGGAGCACATTTTTTACGCGTCCTACATGATGAAGAATCAAACGACACGAGACTGCTGATACGCCTCGAACTTTTCAAACTTGCAATCTCGATCCACAAACGTCCAATCAAAAAACTTCGTTGTCGATCGCGATGTGTTACACAACATCTTCCAACTCCAGAACAAGAACGGCAGATCGCCCCAAAATATTTCTGTTCTGGCGGTTGGCAACGATGAAAGATATTTTATAGCATATTTGAAGATGAGGGAGACTAGCATAGATTATGAAACACTTTTCAACACATTCAGAACACTGTAACAAAACTTCACCGTTTAATAAGGTGAAAAGTGAACAATTTGGAAAACGCATTACTCATTTGAAAATCCAATTTCAGCAATTACCATCAATAGTCGGAAAAGTATACGAATTATTTTATGCAGCCCTGTATATCATCTATACACTGCAAAAAATAACTGTTGATTTTACAGTATAAAACTGGCGCCCCAGCTGCCAGTATTATACCGTAAAATTAACAGTATTAAATAGTAAAATAAGCAGTAATACGCTGCCGCGCAAGCAGTAATACGCTACCGCGCATGCGCGGTTGCGTATTACTGCTTGCGCGGCAGCGTATTACTGCTTATTTTACTATTTAATACTGTTAATTTTACGGTATAATACTGGCAGCTGGGGCGCCAGTTTTATACTGTAAAATCAACAGTTATTTTTTGCAGTGTAGATTTGTATTATTCTGTCCTCTAAAAAAAACCCACAGTGAAATGTTTTCTAAAATAAACCCACCCTAGTACTACATCAAATATTTCACTAAAGTCAATTTTTTTACTTTTGTTCTGTTTTTATGCACCATTTAGAATAATAAAAATAGTTAAAAATACCCAAGGAGAGCTTATTTAGTTTTAAAGTAATTTAAATTAACAATTTCAGATGTCTGGCAAAACACGAGCTTCATTTTTTCAGATTTTCTTGTTATAATAGAATTTTAGAATGATCTACATAAATTTTTATTTTTTTATGTTAAACAATTAATATGTAACAAAATGCTTCATTTTCAATGATTGTGACAAGTGTGGGTGTTTTTCAGGTAACATGGGTTATTTTTTGGAAAAGTGGGTTTTTTCAAATTCTCGCATAATTGGCTGCCATTTTGTAATAAAGTGATAAAATGAAAAATGCTGAACATTAAAATCTTAGTTAGAACAAGCTGTAAAAATTTAACCATGTTTAATTTTTTAAATTCTTTATCAGACTTTATACAAAGAAAATTAAAAAAAAAAGGTTTTTTTTAGAGGACAGCGCAATATACGTACTACATAATATGGTAAAATTTAGTTCAGTTAGAAAGAGCTCAACACAGCTGAAAACTCCCTTTCAGCAATATTCGTCCATAAATAGAAATGTCCTCGAATTATTTTGTGCAGAACTGTACAATGATCTATACAGTTTATACACACACCAAGTAATATGCAAAAAAATAATTAAATTTCAAAACGCATACCACAACTGAAAATTCCCTCTTTTAGGTGTGTTCCTAATTATATAAATACGTAGCAGCTATAGTCGTCGTCTGGTCCCTCCGTCTGTCCGCATATACCAGAGCAAAAACTGCCCAATCAAATGGTTTGAAATTCAATATATGTAATCGTTGCAGAATTTTGTCGAGTCATTTCAAATTTTATAGGAATCGAATCAAAACTTAAAAAGATATTAACAAAAGTTTTCTTCATTCTATTAAATCCTTTTATACGTAATTAATTCAATGATATCCTATGATAGCTAATGATTCTAGGTTGCCATGGTGATTACGTCATATTTAAGATGTTGTCATATTATTTCCGAATTACTGAATTTAAAAACTGAATTTGAATACTAGAATTGTTTAATTATAGCAATCCTATAATCTACCGACAGTTTTTTGGATAGATGTTTTCGGAGAAATAGATATTAAATGGAAAAATAGTTTAAATATGGATTTCAAGTTATTGGAATTTTCAAAGCTAAACTTAAGTTTTCCATTGGAATTTTCAGTAAATGTCAACAAAAAATAAAATGTCGCCAACTTAAAATGTACTTATTTTATTACGGAAATGCTTTTTCTAAATTGTCTTGTATTGGATAATTGCGTACAGTATAATTTTAATGTAACAGAATTGTAATTAATTGTTTGTAAAAGTGTATTGAAACTTAATTTCGTAAAATAAAATTAATATTTATAATATGAAAATATGCACATAAAATAAATTTTGTATTCATGCATTTCTTGCATAAGAGTGAATAGTTATTGCACCAAGATCTGAATATTTATAAAACTAGTTATAGTACGAACGCACATCATTTGTCCCGATTAACGTACAATTTTCAAAAAAAAAAATTTTTTTTTTCACTGTACTTTTTTAGGGCTTTGGAAATGTGAGATGTAGATGAGAAGATTTGATTTCCATTCTCGCTTATAAGGTGCATTGTTTAGAAAACGCATTTGTTGGTTGCTTCGTCTGTGTCTATCCAAATGCTAATATTTCTAATTTCATTTCTGGTTTCATCCGTTACTTCCTTATACAATGATTGAGATTTTTTTTCTGGAAAAAAATCGTATAGTCCTTTTAACACTATTAGTTATAAAGTTGTAGAAACTAGAATTACTCAACTTGTTAAATGATATCTAGGACCATATCATTTCTTGTTATAAATAGAATTCAAAATCGAAAAACAGCTCGAAGACATTTTGACGCTCATTGAGCGATCGTCTTTCTAATATCAGAAATTTCTAAACTATAGGATAAGCCAAAGTAGCAATTCTGGCATTTATTAATTCCTGCATGTGTCCTGAAGCCATAAAATAAGCGTTCAGATTTACAATTCTAGCTTCTCTAATTGCCACAAAAGTAAAGATAGACGCTCGACCAGAAATTAGCTACATGCACAGTATAACAATTCTATTTTTAATTTTTAACCGACTTAATTTAAGAGTTTATATTTTTTTTCGGTACTATTTTTCCAAATATAAAAATAAAGGATCCATATGTATTTGTTTTATTATCATCCATCATTCATTTTCTCATACGAACAAGTGTTTTTTCTTAAGAAAAAAAAAATAAAACTTCGAGTGAGTGTTTTTTGCCTTGTGGAGTTAATGAGAATAGTTTGGCACAATACAATGGTTTTGTGGCGACCCTTTATTGTTATATATATATATTCATTTTTTTGTTGCCAATATCACTCGTGATACGCAGTAGACTATTATATAATTAACTTTTTACGTTTCCCTGTAAAAAAAACTATATACGATATAACAACTATTTAAAAAAACAGTGCTATGTACCGTGACAATATATTCAAATTTCATTATGATTGGCTATTTTTTACGAAAGTTAGAACCTATGAAGTAAGGAAAAAGCCAAGAAAACATACAGAAAGAACACGTGCCATTTTCTAGTCTTAATGAAATCGGTACAGGACCATTACTAGAACATAACAAAAAAAAAAAAAAAAAAAAAAAAAAAAAAAGGATCATGACAATCGATGCATCCGTTGAAAAGTTATGCGTGGACATGCATTTTAAAAAGAAAAGATACGATTGAAATGTATAACCGCATTCGCTGAAAATCGGTTTAAAAAATCTTCTGTTTCGGATGGTAGTTGACGGTTTTCGTCACATTTTATTTAAAAACTGATTGTCATAGAAATATAGATCTTACAACACCATTTGCAGCAGATTAGCTAAAAGTTGACAAATCGGGCAGGTGCTAAGGATGCAGTTCTAAGACTGAGCAATCCAAGATTCTATAAATAAATAAAATGTTGCTTTAACAGATCAAAATTAAATTTTCTTTTGTATGCCAGTGATTCCAACTATGATGTTGACAATTTGGTGCCGTACAATGTATTTTAAATTCATTCTGTGGTGAGAATTCGTCATGTTTTAATTGGATAGTATTTACCCTGATTTTCAGAATAGTGTTGCCAAATTGGGGAAATATTTTATTCAAAATATCTACCACTTTCAAAACAGTAATTTTCGTTTACTTAATCGCAGAAATCTATCAATAAATAAACCATAGGTTACTAGTCGGAAAAAGTTATAGATATTTTGAGTAAAATGGGCAACACTTTTCAGAATTGCTTTTCAAAAGTTTTTCAGTATATTGATTACACAAACCTTATTTATGAAAATTTTGCCGATTGCACAGATATTTAACTAGATAATAAATTGTTAAGCACCGAAATGGCGATCGTTCTATTTAAGTGACCATAGACTATGATTACCTTATAGTCTATAGTCCACTTTCTTAAGGTATGTTTTCCATAATGAAACCTAATACGTCTGGTCTTATTCAAGCAAATTTCTCACTTGCAGCGAGTTCCTGTTATCAGTAGAATATTCGGAATTTAATATATAATTTTTGTATAAAGCTACGAGAAGAGAATAAAATAAAATACATCAAGATTAAATTATAAAACAATTAGGAATTTTTGTTCCACAAATTTTAATACAAATATTTTGCAGTATTCATTTCTTTTGAATAAGTAACGTTGCTGCTTCAAGACTTCATAAAATGTTCTTTCTTTTTCTGTTCAAAAAAGAAAGAGAAACAGGTAGATAATGTGAGAAAGTGAGAAACAGCAAAAGCAAGGCACGTGCGTACTCAGTGTGCCATTCTGATATTCATGTAAATGCACAACGTATATCTCGTGCCATAACACATTTTACATTTATAGTATCTATTACATTTATTTCATAGCTAAGAAATGTTACATAATAAGTCACTAAATTTGGTTATATTGAGAAAAATTTATTTGTATTTTTCCTTTGCAGAGAACAGTAGATAAGTGTCTATTTCAAAAAATCCCTTGCTACATAAAACTTCTCATTTCCACCAATATGTATTTATAATTCACTTAGTTACACTGTGGCGATTCGCTAATTATACTTATCAGATACTTTTAATATATAATGTTCTTTGCATTAAATCAAAACTTTCCACATATATTTTAATAATATGTAATTTGTTATTCACGAGTTATGAAGACGCTTAGTAAAAAACTTTTGCTGAAATATTTATATTCATCTCCAAGCTGTTACCTATTTATGTCCCAGCGCCGTTGTTTACTCTAAGCTAACATGAAAGTATACTCCTTTGCTTTTTATAAGGCAACGCAAGAACTACTTTCCTTTCAGGAAATTTCCTTTTCTTAGCTATAGATTAGATTATTTACCAGACAAGAGTATTATTCCGGCTTAGAATTACCTTTATGATTGTGAGATGTCTTTTATTATACGATACATTTTTTTTCTTCTAAGACTCGTTTTTCTGATGAACAAAACATTACAAATTCCAAAGGTACTATAAAGATGAAAGTTTTGGATTACTATGACAGAAGAAATCTTAATAAAATAATGCGTAGATTATTCTTACAAAAAATATCCCTACAATGTTAATTTTTACAAAAGTTTTATACAAATAAAAAATATATATCAAGAAAAATTGTTTCATCTTTAAGAAGTTTATGTTATCGAATAAAATTCGAACAGCATAAGAATAACAGAAATAGAAAATTTTAAAAATACTGCATAAAGATGTGTAATCATTTTGTAATTGATTTCCGCTTTATCGTCTGCTGGAAAGTTTTGTGCCGTTTGCAGTTATGATCCGCAGAATTAAAAATAATTACGCCATATGATTTGTAATTAATTTAGTTAAACACTTCTATTGTATATTGGAAGATAAATTTTAATTATAACATTTGTGTCGGGATATTGGAAGCTCCACACTGTGAGAAAAGACTGTCGATGTTTCTTAATCTAGGAAAATATAATATAACCGCGAACGAAAATATACTTTTGAATCTGTCCTTTTCTATAAAATTCTGTCTTCAATATTATTTATATTGATATTTAATTATCAATATTCATTTAAAAGTTAAAATATCATACAAGTAGATCATACGAATGGGTTAGGCTTACCTAAAAGGTCCTCTTTCGGGAGATAAAAGGCGATATTAAATTCTTCTGTGTTTTCGAAAATAAATGTTCATACTGTTTAAGAAGTAATTGAATCTACAAAATGTAAACCGCACAAAAACATATATTAACGACCACAAAACAAAAATACATAACGTTTTCGCGCACGTCACATTTTTTTCTTAAATATTACATCTTAATATATTCCGTAGTTACATTTCCAGTTCAGTTCATAAAGTTCTAAGACAAATTCATAAGGTCAAATTCATTCGCGAGGCGCAAAATAAAAACGATTAAATTGAAACTATGGAAGTAGCGATAAAACGCAACATATACGATAACCTCTGCCCAGTTACCAATGATTCCAAAAAGTGTTATTTATATTTAGTAATCTCAGAAAAGAATACATTTCCGAGATTTAAATAGGCATTTATAAAAACAAAGTTTCTTTTGCTGCTATTTTCGGAAACGTTTACGAGTAGTTTTTATAGTATATTAATTAGTTTCCTCAACCTGGAATATAGGTTTCTCGAATGCCATTCATTCACAAGTAAACATTTTCATGTTCAACGAACATGTTTTGCAGACAAACATCATACATGAACAGCATTAATATTAATAGTAAAATTAATGTTATTATCATGTAGTTATCAGCCGAAGTTATACTTTTCTGATAATTAAATAAAATCTCAAGATTGCCGTATAAGACAGGTAGTACATATACGCTATAAGCAAGAACCCGAAGGCTCTCATCGTGTGAAGAAACATATCGGAGACTTCAGGATTCCATGGAAAAAATATTTTATTTGAGGAAAGATAACTGAAAAAATGAGGTGGTTCCCCGGCACTCAGAGCGTCTATATCTTCACATCATGAAAACTCAAAATCGAATGAGCCTTTTTATGACTCCACAAATTTATCCGCGTCGACCCATAGCGTCCAGAAGAAAGTTCGTTAGGGAGAAACACATTCTAATTTTTTGAACGCAAACCGCCAAACCAGATTACCATATCAGCATCTTTATAACAACAAAAAACTAACTGTCCGAACTTAACATCTGCAGTTATTAATTAGTTTCCTCAACCTGGAATATAGGTTTCTCGAATGCCATCCATTCACAAGTAAACATTTTCATGTTCAACGAACATGTCTTGCAGACAAACATAATACATGAACAGCATTAATATTAATAGTAAAATTAATGTTATTATCATGTAGTTATCAGCCGAAGTTATACTTTTTTGATAATTAAATAAAATCTCAAGATTGTCGTATAGGACAGGTAGTACATATACTCTATAAGCAAGAACCCGAAGGCTCTCATCATGTGAAGAAACATATCGGAGACTTGATGATTCCATGGAAAAAATATTTTATTTGAGGAAAGATAACTGAAAAAATGAAGCAGTTCCCCGTCACTCAGAACGTCTATATCTTCACATCATGAAAACTCAAAATCGAATGAGCCTTTTTATGACTCCACAAATTTATCCGCGTCGATCCATAGCGTCCAGAAGAAAGTTCGTTAGGGAGAAACACATTCTAATTTTTTGAATGCAAACCTCCAAACCAGATTACCATATCAGCATCTTTATAACAACAAAAAACTAACTGTCCGAACTTAACATCTGCAGTTATTAATTAGTTTCCTCAACCTGGAATATAGGTTTCTCGAATGCCATCCATTCACAAGTAAACATTTTCATGTTCAACGAACATGTCTTGCAGACAAACATCATACATGAACAGCATTAATATTAATAGTAAAATTAATGTTATTATCATGTAGTTATCAGCCGAAGTTATACTTTCTTGATAATTAAATAAAATCTCAAGATTGTCGTATAGGACAGGTAGTACATATACTCTATAAGCAAGAACCCGAAGGCTCTCATCATGTGAAGAAACATATCGGAGACTTGATGATTCCATGGAAAAAATATTTTATTTGAGGAAAGATAACTGAAAAAATGAAGCAGTTCCCCGTCACTCAGAACGTCTATATCTTCACATCATGAAAACTCAAAATCGAATGAGCCTTTTTATGACTCCACAAATTTATCCGCGTCGATCCATAGCGTCCAGAAGAAAGTTCGTTAGGGAGAAACACATTCTAATTTTTTGAATGCAAACCGCCAAACCAGATTACCATATCAGCATCTTTATAACAACAAAAAACTAACTGTCCGAACTTAACATCTGCAGTTATTAATTAGTTTCCTCAACCTGGAATATAGGTTTCTCGAATGCCATCCATTCACAAGTAAACATTTTCATGTTCAACGAACATGTCTTGCAGACAAACATCATACATGAACAGCATTAATATTAATAGTAAAATTAATGTTATTATCATGTAGTTATCAGCCGAAGTTATACTTTCTTGATAATTAAATAAAATCTCAAGATTGTCGTATAGGACAGGTAGTACATATACTCTATAAGCAAGAACCCGAAGGCTCTCATCATGTGAAGAAACATATCGGAGACTTGATGATTCCATGGAAAAAATATTTTATTTGAGGAAAGATAACTGAAAAAATGAAGCAGTTCCCCGTCACTCAGAACGTCTATATCTTCACATCATGAAAACTCAAAATCGAATGAGCCTTTTTATGACTCCACAAATTTATCCGCGTCGACCCATAGCGTCCAGAAGAAAGTTCGTTAGGGAGAAACACATTCTAATTTTTTGAACGCAAACCGCCAAACCAGATTACCATATCAGCATCTTTATAACAACAAAAAACTAACTGTCCGAACTTAACATCTGCAGTTATTAATTAGTTTCCTCAACCTGGAATATAGGTTTCTCGAATGCCATCCATTCACAAGTAAACATTTTCATGTTCAACGAACATGTCTTGCAGACAAACATCATACATGAACAGCATTAATATTAATAGTAAAATTAATGTTATTATCATGTAGTTATCAGCCGAAGTTATACTTTTCTGATAATTAAATAAAATCTCAAGATTGCCGTATAAGACAGGTAGTACATATACGCTATAAGCAAGAACCCGAAGGCTCTCATCCTGCGAAGAAACATATCAGAGACTTGATGATTCTATGGAAAAAAATATTTTATTTAAGGAAAGATAACTGAAAAAATGAGGTGGTTCCCCGGCACTCAGAGCGTCTATATCTTCACATCATGAAAACTCAAAATCGAATGAGCCTTTTTATGACTCCACAAATTTATCCGCGTCGACCCATAGCGTCCAGAAGAAAGTTCGTTAGGGAGAAACACATTCTAATTTTTTGAACGCAAACCGCCAAACCAGATTACCATATCAGCATCTTTATAACAACAAAAAACTAACTGTCCGAACTTAACATCTGCAGTTATTAATTAGTTTCCTCAACCTGGAATATAGGTTTCTCGAATGCCATCCATTCACAAGTAAACATTTTCATGTTCAACGAACATGTCTTGCAGACAAACATCATACATGAACAGCATTAATATTAATAGTAAAATTAATGTTATTATCATGTAGTTATCAGCCGAAGTTATACTTTCTTGATAATTAAATACAATCTCAAGATTGTCGTATAGGACAGGTAGTACATATACTCTATAAGCAAGAACCCGAAGGCTCTCATCATGTGAAGAAACATATCGGAGACTTGATGATTCCATGGAAAAAATATTTTATTTGAGGAAAGATAACTGAAAAAATGAAGCAGTTCCCCGTCACTCAGAACGTCTATATCTTCACATCATGAAAACTCAAAATCGAATGAGCCTTTTTATGACTCCACAAATTTATCCGCGTCGATCCATAGCGTCCAGAAGAAAGTTCGTTAGGGAGAAACACATTCTAATTTTTTGAATGCAAACCTCCAAACCAGAATACCATATCAGCATCTTTATAACAACAGAAAACTAACTGTCCGAACTTAACATCTGCAGGAATTTTAGCATGCAGATGTATCGAGAAATAGACGTTGCATTTTATTTTTCATTATTTCTTCTGTGATCCAAAATGTATGCATTAAGAAGGCACGCAGATGCCAAACTGAAAATGATTTCATTTCTCATATGAAAACCGCAAGCACATACGAAAGAAAGAATTTAGACATGTACATTAATTGAAAAAAGGATCACTTCAAGCTTCGATAAAAGAGTTTAAGAATTATTGAATTTTAAATAGAAAGGAAAGAGATTTTCTTTTCACAGAAGCACGATAGAATTAAAAATAGCTAAAAAAGGGAACACAATTAATTTATAAAATTTTAATGATAAATATATGAATCTCCATCATATATTTCTACCCTTCAACAAGAAAAGGAAAAAAATGGCAAACTATGGCTCGACACGAACATTGAAAATGACAATCAGGCAAAACAAAATACACAAACAGTACTTACACGTATGTCCTTGGTGACCAGATCCACATACAAAGAAAGTTATAACATGTTACAATTGGTATACCATTAATTAGTCATATGCAAATGACATTATTATTAGCTTCTTTCTTTGAGAAACAGCTGCAGCAATAATTATAGTCTTAGTGAAAATATTTCACTTCGCCTTAAATCAGACGTGGACCTGTTTCCATTTTTTTTGGTATATCTATAGATGAAAATGACGTCAGGCCTACATTTCAGGTCAAA
This sequence comes from Maratus michaelseni, assembly GCA_963931845.1. Taxonomy (NCBI): domain Eukaryota; kingdom Metazoa; phylum Arthropoda; class Arachnida; order Araneae; family Salticidae; genus Maratus; species Maratus michaelseni. Next base: position 181,300,526 of record OZ007590.1, read on the forward strand.
ATCTGCCAAGTGGCATTCAGTATAAATTTGACTATATGTCAATTTGTTAATATATAAATATGACAAACAAAGTCCCATTAAAGACATCAGATCAGTATTAATATAAGCATAACATTCAAACAAATATATATATATATCTATAATGCAAAAATATACAATTAACATAAGAGCATTGTAAATGAGTAAAAACTATATATTTTATAATATAAACATATAAATTTTAAAGTCATCTCTGCTTTATTTTGCAACAGACAACATTTTTTTTTTGTATTTATACAAATTTGTAATTTTAAAGTAAATGCCAAATATATATATAGGGTGTGAAAATTACGTGAATACTGCCAAATGAGCATCCAATTCCAAAATGCAATAATTGAGTGTATTGACAAATGTAAATAGCCTTGATGTGTAATTGTGTTTCCAAAAATATTGTGAATATAATTTGAGTATCCTATCAAAATGACTCAACAAGAAAGATGGCTGGCAAGTACAAGTAAAAGTGAAGTGAAAAACCATCTGCAAATAATAATTACAAATTGAATAAAATTAAAAAAAATAAGCAATTGTGAAAATATTGAACATCTGCAAGAATAAAGACCATGAAAAAACGATGAAAAAAAGTAAAAGGTCTGTGAACCTTGATGAGAATAACAAATATTTATGTGTGACAAATTTTGAGTTGAACAGAAAGCTCATTAGGCAGAATGACAGTACAGGAAATACGTGTGTACAAAAACGTTAACATTGCAAGGCCTACCGTTCGCCACATACAGGGACCCCAACAACCTGTCATATGAAAGGTCTGCAAAAAGAATTTGTGTGTGTGTGTAAGAGTACCTCTACAAGTCAAAAGTATCCCAATTAAACTACCGCATGTGTACATAAAATCTTTTTTAAAAAGGTATGATGAATGCATGTCCGGCATGTAAAAACTTTCAATGTTTCCTTGTACATGTCCGTGACAATGGTGAAAAAAACTGTATGTGAACAAAAATGTAAAGTGTAACCATGTAAAAATTTTAACAAAAAACTAATAGTTGAAAATAAAATCCTCAAAATATTTTACGAAGAGTTGAGCAAACAAATAATTAACATTTATATAATGAACTTACCTGCACCAGCACATCCACTTCGAATCAACATGTACTCTTGATAGGTGATAGATAAATCCAAGAACGTGAAATTAAATTTTATTAGTATTTAAGGGATTTATCAAATACACTAGAATGGTGACCATACACATAAAAGAAATAACCCCTGTAATTACTGTGACCAAAAAAAAAATTAAAATGAACATATTGCCAAAATGCTGAAAATTACTATTGCAAGTTAGAAAAACATACGGAAATCCTACTATCTCCTACAAATAAGTGTGTAATAAGTATGAAGTATGAGTGTTTAATTGACAAAGTCACCAAAAATATTGTATCAAATTTTAGAAAAGTAAAGGCCTAAAATATATGCTTTGTAAACATTGTACAAACAGAAAAAATGTAAATAAGCATTGCAGCATCTATAAAATGATTGTCGTTGAATTTGAAAAATGACCATAAAATAGTAGAAAAACTATGTGTGTAACCGAACAACTCTACATACAGTACTTATAGAATAAAACTTTGTACGAACTTTGTGAAGAGAAAACATTGTAACCTTTGTAACTAAGACACCGCATATAAAGCTGGACGACGAAAAGGAGGATCTCGAGAATGTTCACTTACACTCGAAAGTGAAAAAGGAAAAAAAAACCTTGTACTATGTAAACTTTGTAAGTTCAAGCATCAGCAAACACCCACAAAATCCAATAAGTAGTCAAAAATGATCAAAAATGTAATAAATTTAGCAAAATTTAAATAAAAAGTGTAAAAACAGGATACATCAAAACAGTACCCAACCTAGAATATAGCAAACATATGACCGAGCACTTGTATGAAATACCAAGGAAAACGTCAAAATACTCCATGAGTGAAAGTTAAATTACCACCAACCCGAAAACTTCCAAGTATTAAAAATACGACCTTAAACATACATAATTGTGGCAGTATTATTTGTATATCTTTAATAACATGAGTGTAAGTAAACACATTGCATATCCGACAAGAGTAAGTGGCAATCTTACTCAACTCAGACGTGAAACATAACATTCAGTCATAGGCCCATCTCTAGAAAATAGTCCCACGACAGAAGTAACCACACTCACGAAAAATGCAATAGGAAATGAAAAATAAACTAACATATCCTACTGTGAAATGACCTTTACGAATATTGTGCATTTAATAAAATTTTCAAAATGAGAAAAAGGTGTAACTGTCATAAATTAATGGAAACATGTCGAAGTGAATCTAGTTTCTATATGAAACTGTAGGGAGATAGCAACAGAAAAGATAAATTAGTTTAAATAAACCTAAAAATTATGAATTTTGTTCCTTACAAATATAAACATGACCAATAAAAGCAGAAATATGTAGAATATAGTTTTTCACAAAAGTAAAATTAAGAAAAATATAATAATGTACCACAGTTGGTTTGAATTACTATATAAATGAAATTGGACGCATGGCAGTTTCACCTTAGTAGAAGCACATACAAATATGAGTTATTTATGCATTTGGAATTAAAATGAATTATTAAAATGATGCACAATACCCAAATTTAAAGCAAAAATAAAAGAAAAGAAGCATTCTTTATAAATTCACTATGCATAATCTCATCTTTAAAGAAAGTCATAATATATGGAAATTCCAAATGCGCAAAAACAAGATGCATTAAAACACTTTAAAGATTTTTTTTTTATCTAAACATAATATACATCACAGAAAAAAAATTAAATATTCAGAAATAAAATTTTATACCTACACTGTTAAAAATAAATCCGTTAATTCACGGTAAAACTACTGGCAGCAAAGTTGCCGGACTTTTTCCGTTCCGTTAGTACATTTTCCGTTTTGAAAGATAAAGGAAGGGAAACCTCCGTTTGAAGAATCGGTAAGTTTCCGTTATAAATAAACTCGGTTTTAAAAAATGTCATCTCTATTTGTGCTGCCATCTATTGATTATTACGGGAGTATTTAATATTTGATATAATGCAAGAACATTTTCTGCCAGACCTGAGGATTGAACTGGGGACGGTAGTGGCTTGAGCCGAGTGCTTTACCGTAAGACCAGCGGGTCCTTGCTAGAGTAAGAGTAGGAAACGATGATACGGGATGTCTTCAAATCGCAGCTTGGGACTTAAACAATTTGGGGCTTAGAAAACTGGTAATTTTGAAGTTAATTGCGGGGATATTTCGTAATGAGATGATGGTTGAAAACTATAGTATTAATAGAGGATAAAAACATGAATTATATATATTCTTAATTTGATTGTTAGATGTAAAATATAAATATTATATTTTGAATTAAATTCGATAAATTTTTTTGCTTTTTTGCGAAAATCGATTTTTAATCAACTATTATGTGTTTTTTAAAGCATTATTTTTGTTTGTTGCTTTTTTAAATAGAATCGATTTTTTTTCACTTAATTTAGCTATTTTATATATATATTAACCTGTTTGTTTAGAATATATTTTAAGTGCGAATACTTTTTTATAACTTTAAAAATGAATTGCAAATAATCTTAAAAGAATGGAAAAAATTAATTTTTGCTTTTTTAAATTCGAAAGCATTCGATTTTCTTATTGTTGTTTTAAATAAACTTGAAATTTTAATTTATTGAATTTTTAGTTTTTCTGTGCAGCAGCATGTGAGTTTTTGAAACATTGAAAATAAACATGCAGCAGATAACGGAATATCTCCGTTGGCTGCTTTTTTCTCCGTCCGTTCCATTGTTTTCAGGAAATATGAGGAAATTTTCTGCTTTTAACTGAAAATATCCTTTTATCATGAAAAGGGACTTTTTCTGTGAAATTCAGGGAAAAGATACCCGTGAATTTCAGATTATTTTTAACAGTATACTGTAAAAAAATTCCGTCAATTTACGGAAAAAGGACTGGCAGCAGAGTTGCCGGAATGTTTCCGGTTTTTGAGGGATGTTCCGTCTTTGTAGTCCATAAATGGCGCGATACAGACGCGAAAGAGTTGAAGCGCATGTGTGGCGATCAAAAATACTGCAATCCCATTGGATGATAGATTTTTTCATTAATAATTCCGTATTTGAAACTCTGTAATCTTAAAAGTCTAAAAAGTGTACAATTTAGGGATACAGTTTATGCACTTTTTGTGCACAATTGAGTTTGCAGTTTTTATGCATAAGTTGAGGTGTCAAATACGCTCGGAATTTGTGCACTTTTTTTACAAACTTTTTCTAGCTGGGTAGCAACAGATATACGGGATAGATTCCATTTTTCTAACAAAACGGAAACTTTCTGATCAAAATTCACGGAAGACAACTTGTCAATAAACGAAAATTTTTAACAGTGTACGATGACATCCATACTAATTATTTCATTTTTTTCTTTAATATGCAGTAAAAAAAACACACAGTAGAATCAATAAATTATCCTTAAAATGTACATCATAACAAGGTAACCAAAATTTACTTGAATTAATTTAAAATAATTTTCACAAACCTATCTATATTTTACTGTTACCATCTTTTATTAATATCAATATTACCTTAAAGCGTTTAAATTGTTTACCATATCCCTTTTTATATGATTTTTAACATAATAAAATTATGGCAATTACTAGTAAACCTGACAATCAATTAAAACATAGTTATATAAATTTCAGTTTTCAATTCAATAGATCTTTTTTTTTTTTTTTTTTTTTTTTTTTTAAGATGTTGCATGTTTGAAGAAAATGTTTAAAATATGTGATCACTCCACCAGAAGTAAAAATTCAGCGAATTAAAAAATAAATAAATATTTCTACCGAAAAACAATTGAATAAAGCACTTACAAAATGTAATTGGCTGCAATAAAAAGCCATCAAAATAAAATACTATTATCTAGTCAGGAATTTTCGTAACCATTCTCACATGACCAACATTAAAAATAAACACTTCACTTACGTTAAAATATTTACATGTTATGAATACAAATTCAAATATAAAATATTAATATAGTATATATTCAAAAATATCAACTTTAGCTGTTATTAAACATGAGTAAAATCTGCCTACAATAAATGACTTAAAAAAAATATATTTATGAATCTAATCTATTGTGCAAAATCTTTATTTTATTTTCTTTGCCTTTTTGTTTATTTGTTCATGTTTATGCAAGTAATTTTTTTTTTATTTCAATATGAGCAGAAATAAAATGTTATGCATGTCCATGCACAAGTATAACTTCTAAATTCTTTATAAATAATTACTAATAATAATGTGCATAGAAAATGTGCACTCAGTTATTATCTAATGCAAAATTAAAATAACTGCAAAAATTTAATTTATATTTGAAATGGGACTGAACAAAATCACAAAAATAATATTTCTTGTTTATCGTTACCGTGAATATTATAATTATTACTATACAAAATCATCCCTCAAACCTCTTAAAAAAATATTTTATGACAAATGAATATAAATATCTAGCCATATAGCAGAAAATTGTATGTTAAACTATATGTCTACGAAGAGCAGTAGAAAATGCTATATTAAATACTATAAGTCCCATATTCATACATATAAAAAAGTATTGCATACAATATGCATGCGTGCATGACGAAATATGTCTCAAAAATATAAAATATTAATAAAAATTATTAGTTAAAATGTCTGCATAAGCTACAAGAAGAATTTATTATTATTATTCTTAACGAATCAGCATATTAAATTATTTTAAAAATTATATAGTATCTAAAATTATTTAAAAATTATAGGTATATGAAAAATGTCATGCATACATGCGGATATATAATCATAAAAGTATATTTCTTACTTTATATAAGAGAAAAAAATCACACATGAATTAGTCATGTATTCATTTTCAAAATCTGATAACTTTCAATGTCCTTATAATATTTTCATGTTGTGATCATTTTATTGTTGCTGTTTTTCTTTGCATTAAATGCCATTCCTAAACGTGATACTTAACGAAAATTGCTTGAACATTTCAAGTCTAAAACAGTGCACAATATTGTTCTCCGCAGCATTATTATTTTGTTATGACTTAACTAATTTTTTACTAATTGAAAATTCTTATCGCAAATATACAGTATATATTTATGTAGAACACAGAAAAGAATTTTATTTTAAAATCGGTGAATCAATCGATATTACACATTGAGATGATTATTAGAGTAATGCTGGAGTGGGCTTTCCAAGATAATCTTAAACACAAATGCAATACGAATATTCTTGAACTATACGGTGATTCACCATATTCTTTTCTGCGATTCAACTAGCACTAACAAATGATCCGGAAGGGTTAGACGAGCGCCTGGAGAACACCGCGCAGCAAAAATAATAACAGCCATCCATATATTATAATATACTGGCGAGGCAGAAAAGAAAACACTGACCGGTGATCTTGCAAATTCTAAACATCCACTATAGTTCGAACGCACTTTATTACAGCTTACACAGCATTAGGAAATATGTATAAAAAATCGCCGGCATAAAATGAAGGAACGTCTCGTAGTACATGTCAAATTAACATGCATATTCCAAAGCAAACATCCATCAGGAAAAAAAAAATAGTCCGCAAAAGGAAGCACTGCGAGAAGTAAACAAGAAAATATCCATGTAGATTTCAGCTGTACGCATAAATGACCCAAAGTAGTTGTTTGAAAAATATTGGGAAATCAACGGCCATTTTAGGGAGTGGCAATATTCAGTTTATACACGTCCTGGAATAGCAAAGAAGTCTGGGATCCGAAAAAATCTCGAACAGGCATATTACATTCATCGGGACAAATCCGGTACCGGTCTGCACCAAGCAGCATTCCAATGCATTCGGCAGGTCGGCAGATTTGATGACGGTGTCGCTATCAAAACAAAAACATTCTTTGAATAAATTAATCCGAAGCATTTTAAAGTTTTCGACGAGCTTTAGCGCATGATGCATCAGGGACAAAATATGCAGGAAAACACCGAAATCTGGTATCCGCAAAAATCTGGAATAATCAGTAGAGGTACGTCGAAAAACACGGGTACGAAATTCCCATGCAAACGGCATGCAGGGAGACACGAAGACAAAATATTTAGTGGATAATGCCTTTAGAAGCTAGCACGTACAGGGGACCACCTCTTGTTTCTTCAAATTTAAAACGGCCCAATATTATATCATGTAGTTATCAGCCGAAGTTATACTTTCCCGATAATTAAATAAAATCTCAAGATTGTCGTATAGGACAGGTAGTACATATACGCTATAAGCAAGAACCCGAAGGCTCTCATCGTGTGAAGAAACATATCGGAGACTTCAGGATTCCATGGAAAAAATATTTTATTTGAGGAAAGATAACTGAAAAAATGAGGCGGTCCCCCGGCACTCAGAACGTCTATATCTTCACATCATGAAAACTCAAAATCGAATGAGCCTTTTTATGACTCCACAAATTTATCCGCGTGAACCCATAGCGTCCAGAAGAAAGTTCGTTAGGGAGAAACACATTCTAATTTTTTGAACGCAAACCGCCAAACCAGATTACCATATAAACATCTTTATGACAACAGAAAACTAACTGTCCGAACTTAACATCTGCTGGAATTTTAGCGTGCAGATGTATCCAGAAATAGACGTTGCATTTTATTTTTCATTATTTCTTCTGTGATCCAAAATGTATGCATTAGGAAGGAATGCAGATGCCAAGCTGAAAATGATTTCATTTCTCATATGAAAACCGCAAGCACATACGAAAGAAAGAATTTAGACATAATAAACTATGGTGAACGGCATTTGGACCATAATAAGGTTGGCATAATAATTTTACTAATAAGATAACTACAGATTAAAAGTGCATAAACTATATCCCTAAATTGTACACTTTTTAGACTTTTAAGATTACAGAGTTTCAAATACGGAATTATTAATAACATTAATTGAAAAAGGATCACTTCAAGCTGCGATAAAAGAGTTTAAGAATTATTGAATTTTAAGTAGAAAGGAAAGAGATTTTCTTTTCACAGAAGCGCGATAGAATTAAAAATAGCTAAAAGAGGGAACACAATTAATTTATAAAATTTTAACGATAAATATATGAATCTCCATCATAGTTATTTTATTACTATTGCATTTAGAAATTCAATTCCGCAGTTGAAAATCGTTAATTGAGAGTTTTATTTGCTTTGTATTATTATATCCATAAGATAAGTTCAGTAATACTTTCAGTCATATTATATATATTTCGCCGATATAATAAATATGCTCATGAATAATAATTTAAATTCAAAAGATTAAAATTTTAGACGAATATATATATATATATATATATATATATAATCGGTGTATCGGTTAATGAAACATTACCGATACACCAACAGAAACTATGAAATTATGATTTAGTAAGTAATAATTTATTGACTACGAAAGTGTTCCCGAACACTTTGAATATAGATATCAAATACATATTTAAAAGAAGAATAAATTAAATTAAAAATTGAATGAATGAAATTGAATGAATGAAATTTGTGGAATTTAGACAGAATTATCAAGTTCCAAATGCCTAAATACCACAAATAAAATGAGTGGTTTCATCATCATATTAGCCATAACATTGCTAAAGAATATGCTTTTGGGACTACCACTCATAAACAAAGAATCTTAAAGTTAAAAAAATAAATACAATATTAATACAATATTAAAAAGGAAAGAAACCTTACCCATAGTTAAGAGATAAAATCTTGAAATTAAATTGTAAAGTGCTAAAAACATTTAGATTAAGAAGGATGTTGGTGCACATCAGTGACCAGATATATGAAGATAACAGAAGAGAGGCAATGAATTGCAAAAAATCTTTAAATGTTGCCAAAATCAGTTGTAGAAGATGATTAACCATTTTGCCAAAATAAGTTTTAGAAAATGAATTACCATGGAATATTGTAAAGCAACACAAACCATGATGTTGCCATCTATGATAGAAAAAGTGAATATGCAGTGAATAAAAAAAAGCAGTGGGAGAAAATCGATATTTAAAATTGAAACCATATACTATCTAAAGTGATAATAATTAGTTAAGTAATAAATAAAGGAAATTAAATAATAAATAAAATATCCAATTACATTAAAGTAAAAATGGATGTATTAATGATTAATTCTATGTTAAAAAATAAGATTATATATATATATACACTTCTATATACATCATATATATACATATATATACATCACTTCAGGGGAAATGCTATGTGGATCAGAATTATCCCCGAAGAATTAACACACTCCATTGCTACAGTCTCCGACGTCAAAAAAAAAAAAAAACTTTCTCGCTTTTCTTCAGTTACCAGACATCGTAGAAAAATCTCTACATTACTAACTATAAAGACGATATTGCGAATTAGAAGCCAGTTCAATTTTTACTCTGTTCTTTAGCCAACGCTAAACGTCAAAATTTTCTGGGAACCAGGATATGCGAGCAGTTTTAATCTCGCCTGCGCAAGAGCACAAAAATCGTCACGTGACCGACCTTCATCGAATCATAAGGGCTTTAAAGGAACTTCATTGGCATTTCCGGTGAAATTATTTTGACGTAAAACGGTTTCCCGGCGCGAAAAAATATCTTCTACAGGCTTCGATAATCTCGTACCAGATGAATGACGTGGCAACAAATCAAAAGTATCTGCTTTGAGACTCTGATAAAAACTTCAAATTTAATACGCAATAAAAAAAAGAAGAAAATGAATGTTTGATGTAGAAAAAAAAAAGAACTAAAGCTTTTCCGAAATATTTTAATAGACATTTAATATTTAATAATAGAATAATTTTACGGGAATAGGGTTTTCTGAGCGGAATAATTTAAGAGATGTGATATTTTAGCATTTAAATAAAGAAGTTATAGCAATTTGACTACACGAGAATAATAATAATGAATTCTAATAATGGATTAAAAATACAGATGTTCTATATAAAGAGTAATTTAAAAAAGCTATCTCCATTTTTAGATCTAACTACTTTCGAATAAATATTATTAAGTGGATTAGGATAAAATGGCTTTACATATGGATAGTAAAGGATTATTTTAAGAATAAGAATTATTTTAGTAAGCCGGGGTTATATACGGAACATTACTAAATGGAAAAATTTTAGAGAATAATTTAGCAGATTTCGAAAAAAATAAATTTTGTAATATTATCCCCCCTCCCTAAAGATTTTGGATGAAGTAACTATAAATTCAGAGAATATAATTTTAATACTTTAGAAATTTGAATTTTGAATAGTATAAATTTAGAGATTGGCAGCAAGGAGATGAAAAATTGCTGAAGTAATGGAAGGAAAAAAAAGAAAGTAATTAAAAGAAAGTAATTAAAATAAAATAAATAAATAAAAATAAAGCTACGAGCATTTCGCCTGTAAAAGAATACAAGAAATGGTTACAATCTCACTTACAATTTGTAAGTGCACAGGAAAAATACAATAACAATAATTAATAAATATTAATAAACAAGAAAAACAGAATAATAATAGTAACAAAATTTTGCTATCACTATGTTCACAAAGTTTAGAATAAGTATTCACAAGTAAATTGCTGAAACAAAGTTAAAAAAAAAAAATCTACTTCATTCTAATTGGATTTTTTTTTTTTTTAGATCCAACTTTTTTATTCAGTCTCTTTCTTGGATCATTATAAGTCCTCATTAAAAAAAAAAAAGATTAGTGTAGTCCCTTTTTTAAAATAAAGTTTTTTTTAAAGGCTGAAAATAAAAAAATTCTTCCATCAAATTTTAAAAACTGCAGTCATTTCATCAGTGTAATGTTTTTACCATTACTTTACAACTCTAGCACTTTGTCACAACATATTTCTCTTAAGTATCACAGTAAATTTTTTACATAATAAACAAGTCTTTTGGTAATGACTAAACTACTTTTAAAGGCTTGCTTATCAAATTACTTTCTTGAGCTCGTTTATTTTTTACTTGGGATCCCACCGTCTTTAACTGATAATTTTCAAAAAAAAAAAAAAAAAAAAAAAAAAAAATTCCACTAATAAATAATAAAACTCTCAGCAATATAAATAAATGCTATAACAAAATTCAATTCATAACCATAACAATAATAACTTTAATCTGCCATTAAATTAGGTTAATACTATTTTTAAAAAAATGTGGTGGAAATCAAGAAATTTGACTAAAAGAAACCCTGCCCAATTGGTAACACAGCTTTAAAACAAAGATATGTAGAAAAACTGACTGCAGTCATGAAGTTTTTGATGTTTTTGAAATATTGGCAAGGAACCAGCAAATTCCTTTTTAATATTATTTTCTACATACAACCGAAATATTTAGTACTGTTGCGAACGACCCAAATCTGCTAATACATGTTTGGTATCTATTAGACTTATAACGTTGTTTTAATCTTTTCACAGCCAAGTAATTGCATTGCTGTAAAGTTAAAAACCCTCCAGAATTTAAGAAGAATTTCATTTGAAAATAAAATAGCGTAATTAATTTTTTCACGTACGTAAAAAGCAAAATTTCATTAAAAATTTCTGGTAAAAAATTTCTTTAAAATTAGGTGGTTTAAATAATGATTATCTCCCTACAAAGGTGTAAAGAAGTTAATCCATTGATCTTCATAAATTACAGAGCAAGAAAATCCATATATTAAAAAGTTAACTGGTACGAATTGTCTTTTTCTTCTTAAGGAATTTCCACTAACGTAAGTAGTGGGTACCTTGACCACAAAAAGAAAAAAAATAATAATAAAAAAGAAGATTCTTTTTCATTCATTCCTGTCCAACACTTTCTCTTATTTTGTAATACTTCAATGACTCTTCAATCTTCTTTTTTTTATTTCGACCCTGGTCTGTCTTTTCTTTGTCTATTTGTTGGGTTACAGTCTATAAGAACTTTCGGTAGGTGCTCATCATTCATTCTGCGAATATGACCATACCATTTAAGTTCAAACGTCTGTAAGACATCCGGTTTGATTTTCACGATTTCAAGTATTGTTGAATTTTTTACTTTTCCAGCATTGATGTTCTTGTTGATCTCCGCCATTTCGATAGAGTTTTTTTTTTTTTTTTTTTACTTTCTTTTATTTTTACAAGAAGAAAGTATTGGATTCAAGAAAAAATTCGACGAATTTACACGTTTTAGAAGATACTGAACACGATTTGACTGTTTTAAGAAAATGTCTGTCAGTGAGCCTGTCTGTGTGTCTGTATGAGACAAAAATTGTGTGGGCGCTCTATCTCAAGAACTACTGAACGGATATTCAAACAACTTCAGATTCAGTTAGACGTTGATATAAGTTATTGATGATTAGGTTTTGGTGTAAATATCTCAACAGGTGGCGTTTCTATGCTGCATTTTTCATGATTTTCACGATAGCTATATCTGAAGAACTAAATGCACAGAATTTCATCAAAATTCAGATTCAGATAGACGTTGACATAAGTTGTTGTTGATTAGGTTTTGGGTTAAATGTCCCAAGGCGCTGCTATGCTGCATTTTTCAGGATTTACACGATTTTAGTGATAGTCATATCTCAAAAACTAATGCACGGAATTTAATAAAACTTTAGATTAAGTTAGACCTTCATATAAATTGGTGTGATTCGTTTTTGGTGTAAATCGCCCAACAAATGGCGCTGCTATGCTGCATTTTTCACGATTTCTGCAATAGCTCTATCTCCAGAACTTAAGGACGAATTTTCATCAGCTTCAGTTAGACATTGATATAAGTTATTGCAGATTAGGTTTTGGTGTAACTAACCCAAGAGGTGGCGCTGCTATGCTGCATTTTTAAGGATTTAAGCGATTTTAGCGATAGTCATATCTTAAGAATTAATGCACGGAATTTCATCAAACTTCATATTCTGTTAGACCTTGACAAAACTTGGTTCTGATTAGGTTTTCGTGTAAATCATATCTACAAAAAACAACTTTTCAAAAGTAAAAAAAAAAAAAAAAAAAAAAAACAAGCTTTGAAAAAAAAAAAAAAAAAAAAAAAAAAAAAAAGTTGCGGCTAAAAAATAGTGTGATATCAAATTTTCAAGCTTTTATTATGATACTTATTTAACTTTTTTCCATTAAATAAGTTATCATATATGTTTGTCGAGTGCCTACGTATATGTCAATAGAAATCGTTTTATCCTGTACTAAATACATCCTAACGTGTTTCTGAAAATTCAATTTTTTTTTTCAAATTACGCATGATGGACTTGGCGGCCATTTTCCATATTATACACAAATTTCTAAGCACCCAAATCCGTAGTTAAAATCCGAAGTTCGAAATTGTAACCTAAGCAAATATTTTAAGCTTTTCATTTTTTGACGGACTTGTATGCTTTTGAAATTTGGGTCTTAAGATAATGATGACTTATCTTAAGGATTCATCTTATGATTTATTTTTCAGAGTAATTAATCATTTTAAAGTAGTAAATATCAATTTCTCAAAGTATTAGTCTTCCTCAATTTATCTGTCCGTAGTTAAAATCAGAAGTTCAACATTGTTCTAAATATATTACATTGCAAACATATTACGCTTTTACTTTAGAAATTTGGGTGCTTAGAAATATGGAAAGATGGCCGCCAAGCCCATCATGCGTAATTTGAAAAAAAAAAAAAAAAAAAAAATTGAATTTTCAGAAACACGTTAGGATGTATTTAGTACAGGAGAAAACGATTTCTATTAACATGTAAGTAGGCACTCGGCATACATATATAACTTATTTAATGGAAAAAAGTTATATAAATACAATAATAAAAGCTTGGAAATTTGATATCACACCATTTTTTAGCCACAACTTTCGTTTTTTTTTTTTTTTTTTTTTTTTTTTTTTTTTTTTTTTTTTTCCTAAGCTTGGTTTTTTTTTACTTTTGAAAAGTTGTTTTTTGTAGATATCATTTCTTTTTTTTAATCGATTATATATAATTTAAATAATCTACTCACTCGAACTAAAATGAGTTCTCGTAGAACCTTTGTAAGCAGGTAACAAACACAATATGTATACATTTTGTTTACGTATTAATTTCTTAGAGTAATTAATCATTTTAAAGCAATGTCTCTGAAATTATCAGTCTTTCTCAATTTATACGTTATTTAATTTTTATGAAGGATAAAAATTTAGTAAAAAACGCTAGAGTCGAAATAAAATATTGTTGGTCTGTTAGTTGTAATGTTCGATGATAACCCGCTGTTTATTCTCGCGCCCGTTTAAATTTCGAATATTTTAGAAACTGTTCTGTGCGAACTTTTATGCCTTACAAGTAACAAGCATGTCTAATTTCAAGTTCCTAGCATTAACAATTCCAAATAAATCATAATTTAGAATGTTCATAGAGCTCTTTTCTGTCGTTTCTTACTTTTAAATTTCTCCTTTATTAGAAACAAGTTAGTATTTAAATCGTAAAAGTAACTACCATGCCAAAATTCAAGTTTCTATTCCTAACGATATCACAGAAATTTGGATTTAATAAAGTTCTTACTCCTGCACCTTTTTAAATTTCCATTGTTTTAGATAATGTTCTCTGCAAGCATTTACGTCTTAAAAATAATAACCATGTCAAATGTCAATTTACGAAACCTTAACATTCCCATTAAAACAGTTTTAGAACGTTTTCCGCTTGCTTCACTTTTTTTTACTTTCTTCTATCTATAATAGAAGAATGTAATCTATTTTTTTTTATTTCTGGTTTTCGACGGATTTACACGTTTTAGGTGACAGAGATTCCGAGAAACATGTTTTTACAAAATGTCTGTCTGTCCGTGTATCCAAATTTCATTTATAGGTTTTGGCTATGGCCAGCAGGTCCCACTTGAATTTGGGGATATTCCGACCAAAGACGGCGCTGTGATAGCGATTTTTATTCCATTTTCATTATTGTATCATCGAAAAGTGTATGAAGTTATGTAGAGATTTGAACTAAATTTTATGTATATGTTATTGGCTATGACTTGCAGGTCCATTTGAATTTGGGGTTATTTTGAGGGAAGGGGGCGCTGTGATAGCCATTTAAAGATTTCAAATTCAAAAAGATGTACAAGAAAATTAGAAATCCTAAAAGTTTTTTTCGTTAAATGTTCGGTCTTGATCCAAGTTTTCCGGAGCAATTTTTGTTCTGCCTCTATCTTAAAAAATGGCTCAGATATAGGAGTTTGAAATTTTAGGGTGGCTGCCATTTTGAAACAAGACAGCAGGATTCCTCCATAAAAAGGTTTAATTTATGAGTTTTAGTGAACATGGATTCTGGAAAATTTTCTTTCATTGTTGCAACCATCGTTCCAACTGTTATATGCTTAACACTATATATTCATATTCGTCAGCGTCAAATTCTCGCCAAGATTGGTGACACTTGGCGAAATATTGCCAAATGTGGCGACAAAAATAAGTTGCCACAAATGAAGTCAACTTGGCAATATCTAACTAATTTGGCGACAGTCTCATTCACATTCAATATTGACGAGAACTGAGAGTGTATCTTCAGAAATCGGGTTTCACGCATGTTAGCTTCATGTTTTATAGTAAAATTAGCTAAAATAAAATAACCAAGGAGCTGGACAACTATATTTTCCTGCCGCTACGGGCCAGAAAGACTTTTCGTAGTTGTGTTGTACATCAGATGCTCGTGCAACAAAGGGTGCTCCGTATTCAGTAACCCAACGATTCACAAGCAGCAGAATTACGAGAAATATTGATTTTATTGGCAATGCGATAGCGAATTTTGAAGTATTATCATATATGAGATAGAAGAAAGTTTTGGGATTGGAACATCCGACTAGTTTAAATTTAATTTCTGTTTAGACACCATGTATTCTTTTCAGGCCAATGTCATCCCGAACGGTATTGCATAAATTGCAATTTTAGAACTTTTTTACGCTTGCATCCGTTTGAATTTTGAATTTTTTAGAATCTGTTCTGTACGAACTTTTACACCTTAGAAGGAACTAACCTGTCAAATTTCAAGTTTATAGCACTAACAATTCCAAATAAATCTTAATTTAGACTGTTCATACAATGCTTTTCTTTCGTTTCGAAATTTTAAATTTATCCATTTTTAGAAACTGTTCTTAGGGAGTATTTAAATCTTAAATGTAACTAACATGCCTAAATTCACGTTTTTTATCCCTAACGATATCACAGAAATTTGAATTTTATAAAGATTTTTGCCCCTTCACTCTTTTAAATTTCGAATTTATTAGAAAATGATCACTGCGAGTATTTACCAAAGGTAAAAATCGTGTCAAATGTCAAGTTCATGCACTAAACAATCCCATTCAAATAGTAATGTAGAAGATTTTTAGAACGTTTTACGAACGTTTCACATATTTAAATTTCGATTTTTTAAAAATATAAACAGTTCTTAGCAAGCATTTACATCTCTAAAGTAACCACTATGCCAAAATTTAGGCTGCTATCCCGAATGGTATTTCAGAAATCGCAATTTTAGAACTTTTTTACGGTTTCATCCATTTAAAGTTCGAATTTTTTAGCAACTTTTCTGTACGAGCATTTACCTTTTTGTACAGTCAGTTCCACAAGAATGTTCGATCTGTTCCTCTGAAAAATCACACAAACTGATTAAAACTAAATTTGAATACAATAGTACATTCATTAAACTTAAATCAACAAATGAAGTAACTATTATGTCAAATTTCAAGTCCTTGCCTTAAAAATTCGATTCAAATCATAATTTAGAACGTTTTCAGAAAGGTTTCCGCTCGTTTCACCATTTTATATTTCAATTAAAGAAATAAAATAAACAAACAGTTCTTAGGAACCATTTACATCTTAAAAGTAACCACTATGCCGAATTTCAGGTTTCTATGTCCAATGGTATCATAGTAATAGGAATTTTATAACATTTTCTACTACTGATACCCCTTTGTAAATTTCGTACCTTTTTCAACTCTTTTGTGGCAGCATTTACGTTTTAAAAATCCCAACCTTATCAAATTTAAATTTCCTAGCCCTAAAACTTCCAAATAAATCATAATTTAAAACGTTTTTGGAACCTTTCCCACTCGCTGCACCCCTCTTAATTTTTTTTTTTGAGAAACAGTTCTTCGCTATCATTTATATCTTGAAACTAACAAATGTTTCAAATTTCAAGTTTTCCCCCCCAAAGGTATCGCACTAATTGTAATTTGAGAACGTTTTTTGCTCACGCAGACGCTTGAGGGTGGTGGTACCGACATAAAATAGAAAGTATATTGGAGCAGAATTGGTCGCAATAATTTTGACACCGTTACTTTTCAAATCGTTTCGGTAGTTCCGGTGATTACCCTCTTAAAACGAATAAACATTTCACGCTAAAACCATATTTCATCAATTCATTGGCAAATGACGTCAAATATATTTTCTGATTAGATTCACTGCTCACGAAGGGCTATGTTTCGTTTAAATAATTTATCATGTTCTTCTTCTTTTTTTAATATAAAAATCCCATTCAATTCAATTCCTTTTCAAAAATTTTGTTTACATTAGGAATGGAATTTTAAATGCCGATAACTCTTAATGTATACATTTTAGAAGGTACCTCGTCACTCAAAAATTAATTTATTTTTAAAGATCTTTCTAAAAATGTAAATTTTATAAAGTTTTATTTAAAAAATTATCTCCAGAAAAAATGCCTGACTTGCATTTGAAATTTTATGTGGTTAACCTGTAACTGATTTGTGCTATTATAATATAGATGGTACACGGTCGTTGGCGAATTTTATCTCTGTTTTGGCATAATTTTTTTGCCAAGTTAATTAACAGTTTTTTCGCTGATTAAGGATAGAAATTCATTTTTTTACACTGGATTTTATAAAAGCACGTAGATTACGTAATTACCTGTCCAAAAATGCAATCCTTTTTTTTTTTTCTGTCCAATATTTAGGTCTGTAGGTTGTTTGAAAAAAAAAGTTTGACGAAGAAAAGAAGTGACCATTTTAAGTAACTCGACGTTTAAAAAAAAAAAAAAAAACTATATCTTTATTTATAAATCACTTATGAAGATGAGTTTGGTCTTAAATTGAAGAATTTCTTCATTAGATTCTTCTAGTTTTCATTTTTTTTTCTGTGACGATTGGTTCATTTGATATCTGATATTTTAATCTGGCATGTTTGGTCGATTTAACATTGCGAAGTTGTTTACTGTAAGTAAGCAGTAGCAGTATGTAGTCTTGTTCTTGGCGTTGTTTGTTTGGCAGTCTTTCTTTTTTTTTTTTTTTTCAGAGCTTGACTTGGCAGAACGACCGCCTTGCTTGATGATAGGTGGCACTGCTATGCTGCATTTTTGTATTCTAAAATGCATAATTGAAAAAAATTACAATTTTCGAAGTATTAACATGCATGAGATAGAAGAAAGTTTTGGGATTGGCACATCCGACTAGTTTTCATTGTGGGAAAAATCTAAGAAAAATTGGCAAAAATACAAATTTCTCGGAGCAAGAGTACTTGTTTTTTAGCATTCTAAATGCTTCATATTGCCTTTGTTGATATCGGAAGAAACAATATAGGGAAATGGGCGGCAGATTTCGTTGGGTCCATGAGAGCATAAAGCGGAAATTCGGCCATGGACATATGCTATTTATCATAACGTTAACCAGAAATAGAGTTATTTTCTTCTTAGTCTATTTTGGTATCTAAAAATATCTTTTTTAATGGCTGTTGTAAATTCACAATGTAATCTCTTTATCACCATTTAATTTACCTGATTAATATCTTCACGCATGAAAGTTGTCACAAAAACCATTACGACAATAAGTGTAAATTTATCTATCTACATCTAATCATACAATTTACACATGTTAAAATGCAACATGTCGCTTTCAGAAAAAAGTAACATTACTTGTTACAAATTAATTGAAATGTATAAAGGAAGATAAGAAACGCAGATATGGAATATACTGCTTTCTGCGTTAACAGTTTCCTTTTTTTTTTTTTTTTTTTTTTTTTTTTTTTAAAGCTTTTAAACTCTAAATGCACATGTTTAGTGTTAAAAGAGTGGATAGTGAATGTTTAAGTGAAACTTATTTTGATTAACAAGGTTGATATGTGCATGATTTCGTGTCTGAAAAATAATGTTTGTGATCTGCGAGATAAAAGAGTTACTTTGCAACAGTTTGAATTGAAGATTGAATTTTGTATACATCGTCAATCATCATTACTATAGTTATCTTTAAGTTAATCAGAACTTTTTTGCTGCATTTTGACATTAAAGTAATTATCTTTAAACTGATGTAGTAAATCATTTTGCAAACGTCACGTGATCTACATATTTTCCAGTTTAAGTTTGTATGTAAATGTGTAAAATGTGATCTATATATAACACACAACCTCACGTTTTTAAGTTTGCGTTATAAAGATCTACTGTACTACTAATTAAAACAGAAAATATTTATTCCAACCTTATCCAGCCTCCCCCTAGTGATTTTGTAAAAAACATAAAATGTTATCTCTAGATTAATTGTCACAATTATTCAAAATGGTAAAGAAATCATATTGTATCCAGTTTCTTAAAAATTCATTAATTTGTCTTGCATATTTAAAAAAAATTTTTTTCCTTCAAATAATTGATTCATTGGATAAATAAGTTTGGTATGAAAAGAATATATCATGGGTTATATTTTGCCATATACTGTGAAATAAGAAACTTTTCATACACATACATATATATATATATATATATAATTAACCCTTTATGTCCCAAATTATGAATTAATGGAAATTTCACGTTCCAATGCATTTTTCCTAAATTTTTCAAAAGTTTGTGTAATAAATGTGAGAAAGATTTCGCTTACTAAAATGAATAAACTGAATCGGTATTTGTTGGGGTTTTGTGGAATATTTACTTATGAATTAATGAAAATTTCATCTTCCAATGCATTTTAGCAAAATCTTTCTAAATTCAAAAAATAGTTTTTTAAAGATTTGTGCAATAAATTTTATCAAGATTTCGCCTATTAAAATGAATAAACTAAATCGGTATTTGTACGGGTTTTGTGGAATGTTTATTTATTATGAATTAATGAAAATTTCATCTTCCAATGCATTGTAGTTAATTTTTTCAAAATTCAAAAAATAATTTTCCAATAATTTGTGCAATAAATTTTATCAAGATTTCGCCTATTAAAATAAATAAACTAAATCGGTATTTGTACGGGCTTTGTGGAATGTTTATTTATTATGAATTAATGAAAATTTCATCTTCCAATGCATTGTAGCTAATTTTTTCAAAATTCAAAAAATAATTTTCCAATGATTTGTGCAATAAATTTTATCAAGATTTCGCCTATTAAAATAAATAAACTAAATCGGTATTTGTACGGGCTTTATGGAATATTGATTTATTATGAATTAATGAAAATTTCATCTTCCAATGTATTTTAGCTAAATTTTTCAATATACAAATCTTAATTTTTTCAAAAATGCGTGCAATAAATTTTATCAAGATTTTACCTATTAAAATGAATAAACTAAATCGGTATTTGTAGTGATTTTGTGGAATGTTTATTTATTGTGAATTAATGAAAATTTCATCTTCCAATGCATTTTAGCTAATTTTTTCAAAATTCAAAAAATAATTTTTCAAAGATTTGTGCAATAAATTTTATAAAGATTTCGCCTATTAAAATGAATAAACTAAATCGGTATTTGTAGTGATTTTTTGGGAAGTTTATTTATTGCGAATTAATGAAAATTTCACCCTCCAATGCATTTTTGCTAAATTTTTCAATATACAAATCTTAATTTTTTCTAAAATGTGTGCAATAGAAGAATGCAGAAAGATTTCGTCTATTAAAAGTAATAAACTAAATCGTTATTTGTAGGAGTTTTGTGGAGTATTTATTCACATATCTTTTTAAATGTTAAAGTGCATTAAAGAGAGATATAAAATATGTTTATAAGAATTTTAATATAACTTTTATTATAAATTATAAAAATTATATTACCCTTTTTTTTAGCTTTGACGGAGTACTTTGTTTGCATTAGTAAATTAAAACAAATGACATATATATTCCTTTCCTATGCTTTTTTTATCATCGTAATTTTAGGTTTCAGTGCGCTTCGGTATTTTAAACAAAGGTTTTATTTTAAACAAAGGTATGCCATGAAGTAAAAAAAAAGGTTGAGAAACATTGTCGCAGGAAAATGTTTCATAATCTATGCGCAAAGCACGTTTTCCTTTTTATCTTTCATGTTCGTTCTTCTGTAGGTATTCTAAAACCTGATTTCAGAACAACGATCGACTGGGAATTTGAATTGCAACGTAAGTGCCTAGCTATTGTTTTATGAAGGTAGTCTATGGTCAAGTGAGTTTTATACGTTTTAGCGTGCGATCGTGGTGTCCTGAATTTTAATATTTGTACGCAAACGAACTATCTATTCTGTCATTTCTTTAAGTTTCGCAAAGTATGTCTTAACATCCTGGAATCGGAGTTTTACGGTTATTGTATGCAATGATATTATAATTAGGTATCTGTGGTTGTTTATCTGCTATATATACTATGGTAAGAGTTAGGTTCGTCGGATTTAGCTGCATCTCTCCCATAGTGGTAATCTAGCCTAGATTTTTCTGCACTTCCTGTTTTGAACATCGAAGTTTCTACGTGCTCCGTAGCCAGTGAAGTTTCCATTAGCTGTTTTTGGAGTAGAATCTTCGACTCTGAATTAGTTAGCGTGGCAAGGGATTAAATAAAAGATTCGGTATTTCAAATAAAAGAGTATTTTGAATCCATGGGATTCCTTTGATAGTGATATTGTCGTGTTTAAAGTGACATTTTATAGTGTTAATTACAATATTCCATGTGACATTTTAGCGAGCTAAAGGGACTTTATTCTTCGGTTCCTGCAAACTATCAGAGAGGACATTTTGTTTTGAGATAGCGTTTGAATTTAATGAATATTTTAAGGAAATCATCCCCCCACCTTTAAGCTTAATACTGATTATATTTAATATAAGTCTGTAAGTCAGTGGTAATGTTAATCGTGTGTCATGGTTACTTTTCAAACTGACATCCCGCTAGGATACGTCACAACATGTTTTAAAAGAGTTTTATGAATTTTGGAGGTATTGAAGGTCTTGTTCTCAATGAGTTACTAAAAGAAATAATTCCGCACCAAAATCTTCCCTGTAAAAATAATCTTCCCTGATTCTTATAGATTTCACGTTACTTAAATGTAAATATGGCAACGAAATTACTACATCATGTATAATATTTTAAGACAGGGAACTTGCTTTGAAAATTAAGATTTTATGTTTTACTAAAGCATTAGTGGTAATTTTCGTAAACTATAAAATGTATATAATAATATATAAATAGTCTATGAATAAATATATATAAAACGTTGACTGAGATGCAGCGGCAAAAGAAATGGAAATATGGAATATGTGCACTGCAAAAAAAAAAAAAAAAAAAAAAAAAAAAAAAAAATGTTGATTTTACAGTATAATACTGTCACCCCAGCTGCCAGTATTATACCGTAAAATTAACAGCAATAAACAGTAAAAGAAACAGTAGTTGC
This sequence comes from Maratus michaelseni, assembly GCA_963931845.1. NCBI lineage: Eukaryota > Metazoa > Arthropoda > Arachnida > Araneae > Salticidae > Maratus > Maratus michaelseni. The sequence goes on from OZ007590.1 coordinate 181,323,082, forward strand.
GCGGCAGCGTATTACTGCTTATTGTACTGTTTATTTCTGTTAATTTTACGGTTCAATACTGACAGCTGGGGTGATAGTATTATACTGTAAAATCAACAATTTCTTTTTTACAGTGTGCGGATTAATGTTGAGCACCGAAGGTGGGGAGGAGGGAAAAAAATCAACAAAATGGCTTTTCATGATTGTTTTTATTGATTCGTTACCTAATACTGTGAAATTACCTTTTTTTATGTTTTCAAATTTGTCTAGCATTTCAAATGAATATAACGATCCTTCATTACTCTTCATTATTATAAAACTCTTTTCTGTAAATATGGTACGTGCTGGTGCAATTTGGAAGTCCTATTTAGATTTAGGAATGTCAGACCTGTAAGTTCTAATTTATTTTTTTTATTTTTTATTATTTTTATTTTTTATTTTTTTTTTAATTTCAGGGGGGGGCACCTTTTTTTTTCTGTTGACCAATGTTTTCTATTTAGAAAAAAATTAACGAAATTTAATGACAGTGTTCTTAAAAAGATGGTAAATGCATACAAATATGAATTCGCTGGATTCACGTACAATGCATTCCTTGCATGAATTAAACATGCTAACATTTCCATTTGTTTAAAGAAAAAACAATAACGTTTGCGTTTTCCATCCGTTTGAGCCCACTAGAAGAAATAACTCAAGCGGGGGGAAATGAAAAAAGAAAGAAAGAAAAATGGCATTATTAAGATGAATTCGATAAGTTTGGAATCAGCATTTAGTCGTCACACTGGCATGGGCGCCAATTACGTGCTTACTTTAGTGCGGATATTCACATAGTTTGAAGATGCAAAAAAGTGTTTTGTTCTGAGAAACAGTAATTTCGTTAACATTCAAGTACTTTTCTGGCAGTTAGAAATCTATATTGCTAATAGGAGCACAAGCAAATCAGAAAAGACAATTTATCGTGAATTAGAAGAAGGACTCTATTTCCCTTTCAGAATCTCGAGCTTTTACTTTCCGTTGCACTTGCCTTCAGATTGAGAAAAATATATCCTAAGCGTAATATCTTTCTTTAAAACAAAAGATATGTAAAATTTATCAGTCTTCAATTAAAAAAAGATGTTGATTCTACTATTATTAGCCCATAAAAATTCAATTTTAATGGTAAATTTTGAATCTTTTGTAAAATAGAACTTTAAATGTTATTTTCTCAAAACTATTTTTTTAAAAAATAGTTTCGACAAGTTTAAAATGTTCGGATTGTTTTAATTTTTGTTGAATCTTCATAAAATCTGATAAAATGATTCTTTATGTTAGCACATGTTAGCAAATAATTTAATAATAATTTTAGAAAACTATTTTAGAATACTATTCTGATGAAATTTTGCTGAAAAACACCTATGTTTATGGAAATATACTTTTTTCTCCCGTGATTATTATTGTAAATTAAAAATGTGTACCAACTTTTGTTATCTAATATATAAAAATGAAAATTTGTCTGTTTGTATGTAATTCTATACAAATTCACAATTTAGAAGCAAAAGTTGTGAAATTTTACGTACAAGTGTATTAAAACACGGTCGAGACAACTAAAGTAATCAGGAATCGAAATAAAGCATAGTTAATTTCTAATTAGTAAAAAAACCTCAATCTAACAGCCAATTACATCAAATTTAAACATTTTTCGTTATAGCAGTTGCCAACAATTAAAGATCCACAATAAAATTATTTCCACAACAATTAATTTTCTATTGAAAGATTTCCATATGAAAAATGAAAATAAAATAAAAGTTTCAACAATTAAAAAGAAGATGAAAATGACGTCATAACGGACATTTTGAAAGCGTTCTTAATAATACAAGGAGCATAAATATAAGTAAGTACAGAAAGCATGTAAATATGACGTCAGCAGGTGAATATATAACGTCATATGACTTTGAAAATCATATTAAATCGTGATAAAAACCCGATTATGAAAATATTGGCATATTTTAACATTTTGAGTTTTTCTGAATTCGTTTTTGCTATTTTAAAATCTATTCCACACATATACGTGTGTGTACGCGTGTATATTAGAATTTCCACAAATGTTTCGGTCCCCAGAGATCATTCTTAGTGAAGAACTGAAATAAAGATTTCAGATTAAAAATAAATAAAATTTATGGAATTTTGATATTTGCCATTTTTTTAATCATGAAAAACTTATTTAAATAACAAAATACTTGGAAACAACTTTTCAGAAAAAGGTTTTAATCTCTGTATCAATCTGAACCACATATTATTTACTAAGTAAGTTAGGTATCTATCGTCCGGATTAAATGAGAAAGAGGTGAAAATTACGTAAATTAAAACGCAATCGTTATTTTTTTAGAATGGCAACACATCTGCTTTGATTCATGCAGAGTTACATTTGAAGGAATTCTAGCTGATCAATTCTGTGTTTTACGTTGGATTGCGAAATTGACATTCTGTAGTTAACATTGGTTGACGTTTTGAAACAATTTTCAGGCATTTTATTAATTTTGCTTGAGTTTAGAATTTAATAACCTATAGCAGTTGAGAAATTTTATTATAAAATTAAAATAAGAAAATGCCATCAAAGAAAATAACTAGATATGGTGGAAATAAAAACAATTCCACAGGAATAAAAATGTTAGCAGAAAATATACAATCTTATCGGATAGTGGAATCTGAAGAACAAAGATATAGAAGAATCGAACATGATCGTATAGCTCATGCTGTTCCCAGAGCTAAAAAATCTCAAGAAGAGAGAAATGCAAGGCTGGAAGCTGATCGTATAACTCATGCTGTTGCCAGAGCTGAAGAATCTTAGGAAGAATGAAATGTGAGAATAGAAGTTGATAGTATAACTCACGCTGTTGCCAGAGCTGAAGAATCTCAGGAAGAATGAAATGCAAGAGTAGAAGTTGATAGTATAACTCACGCTATTGCCAGAGCTGAAAAATCTCAGGAAGAATGAAATGCAAGAGTAGAAGTTGATAGTATAACTCACGCTGTTGCCAGAGCTTAAGAATCTCAGGAAGAATGAAATGCAAGAATAGAAGTTGATAGTATAACTCACGCTATTGCCGGAGCTGAAGAATTTCAGGAAGAATGAAATGCAAGAGTAGAAGTTGATAGTATAACTTACGCTGTTGCTAGAGCTGAAGAATCTCAAGAAGAGAGAAATGCAAGACTGGAAGCTGAAAGAGTAAGACAAATTGCTGCAAGATCTAACGATTTAGAATTTCAAGGCACAACTTTTGTTTACAGTCCAATAAGTGCAGCGGTTATTTCAGAACGGTTTGTTATTGGAAGGATAGGACATGCCTGCCGTCGTTGTGATGCTTTAAAGTGGAATGGCGAAACCGAAAGCAAGTGTTGCAAGGAAAAGTAAGCCAGGTTGTGCTTTAAATACCTCCAGGACCGCTGAAGTCACTTATGGGCAATGAAACAGATACAGTAATCCCTTAACATTCGCGGTTTTAACATTCGCGAGTTTTGATTATTCGCGAACATGAAAATGCGGAAAAACTTAACATTCGCGAGAATCTGACTTGATTATTCGCGATTTTTTAAAATTTTTTATTATATCTTTCTTTTTCAGAATTTACAGTGGTTAAAGATTGTTTCCCCTGTGTTTTCTGAGTATGTATTTGCAAATCAATTTTCAATTGTCTACTGAAAAGGAGCGAGTGTTGTAGGAAAGCAAAAACATAACAACAGCATAGTATTCATTGCAATTGGGATATTAGAAGTGGTAAGGTAACGGCATCTTCAATCTATTAATTTAAAATGTACTTGTGCAGGTTCTCGTAGAGATGGAGCTGAAGCTGCATACATTATCATCTCTTTGCGAAGAGAGTCGAAATTACTTTATTAAAAAAAAAAAAAAAAAACCTACGCTTTTTAGCTTATTTCTCCAGTCAGTTAATTTGAATTATCTTCATTAAATAAATTTCAGAAATATGAAGACGTTTGAACATTCATACATATATGTTATGCGTAACGTATTGTTAATACATATACCCTTTTGTTCTTGAAATACTGTGCCACTCTAATTAAAATTTTATAGAACCTTACTCCTTTTTTACTGCAGAAAGATAGACTCAACATTCGTGGATTTGACATTCGCGAGGTTTTCCTGGAACGTAACCCTCGCGAATGTTAAGGGATTACTGTAGTTCAAAACAGTTTCTTAAGGACATCAGACTGTACAACTGATTTTCAAATGACTTAATTTGTCTCAACCAACATTTTATCTTTTTTGCTTTTATAGCTCCAATGATGAATAGAAAAAGCTCATTTATAGCTGAATTCTGATACGTCTATTATATAATAAATTTATATTTTTTTATAATGGGGTTTCATTTGATTCATGTGCATAACATTTTGCCTGCTTTCTTTTATTGTTTGTTATATACTGTATGTTTAATTTTGAAATTGATTTTTCTAAACATTCTTAAGATACCGGGTAACACCGGGTACTTTAGTTAGTACTGGAATAAAGTTGAGGACTTTGAGCATCTGGAGACTTTTTACAGTTGGTTGATTTTATGACGGCCGATTATCTACACGAGGGATATAGGCCCTAGGGGGAGTGCCCTCCATGGGGTGTCTTTCTAAGGCATTCTAACCCTTATTTACGGCAAAGTTAGAAGAAAACCATGGAAAACTCCGAACGGTTAGGTCGACGAGGGCGACAGGGGTTTGAACCCAGCACCTCCCGTCTACCAGCTTTGAGAGCAGAACCTCTCAGCCACTGGTGGGGCGGAGACTTTTTATAAATGAGTGCCTAGAGTATTTTTAAATTAAATGATTAAGTAATACATTTTAATTAACATATACTTTAATTATATTTTGTAACTGATTTTCAATTTCTCAGTTTAAATCTGCATACAGACGTATATTAAAATGCAAAATTTCAATGCAATTGACGTATAAATAAAAAATAAATAATATCCACTGTCGCCTTAATTAAGAAATAGTATCGTCGAATATACAATTCTTCTTATTACTCAAAATAGTATTTAGTTATTATTTCTCGATTTAATGCACTGTTAACTGAAATGTAAAAGAAAGGGATTAGAAGTAAATGATTCTAGTTGAGCTACAGAATTTCACAGTGCCAAAGTTTAATTTTAATTAAAGTTAATCATAAAAAAATTTATGTTAAATTTGTCACATTAATTAAACTGGTTATTTTAGAGGGAAAAATTATATTCACAAAATCGCGAAATATCTTTAGACAATCCTTCATAACCATGGTGTTTTAAAATTTTGAGGTTTTTTTTTTATCACATTCCACCAAAAATGAACAACGTTTGACTTCAATTTCATTATCTGTTTATTTGTGCTCTAAATTTCTTACAAAAAAAAAAAAAAGAAAAAAAACTTTAATATTGATGAAATTTGGATATGCTTAGGTTCAGAACATTATGTTCTCTTTGAAATAAAACAAATAGCCCATAGCTTTTTTTCTGCATTGTATAAGGATTGCCCAAATGAAAAGTGGACATGTGCTATTGCGTCAGAATGACTGCAGCTATAGCAGCGCCACCGAATATAAAGGGCGGTAGGAGGTGTGCGCCGCATATGGCGTTCAACAGTGAAACCTGTTCGCGGTAGAGAAAATTGATCGAAAGTATAGTCGTGCCCATACATGGATGCGTCCAGATCGGAACAACGCACGGTAGTACAGTTTCTGATTGCGGAAGGTGAGCATTATCAATTCAACACAATACTGCAGTACTCTGGCGAAACTAAGGAAAGCAATCAAAAGCAATGCCCTCCCACACGTCTTCCGTGAAACCCAGACGACCGTAAACAAATTCCGTTGAGAAGTGTTGGAACACCCGGCGTACAGTCCAGATTTGTCACACTGTGACTTCCACATCTTTGGACTATTTAAGAGAATATTACAGGGGAAACGTTTCCACTCGGACGATGAAGTGAAGGAAGTGTGCCGAATTTCTTCAAGAATCAACCGCGATTTTTCTACAGCAAAGGCATAGACCTGCTGCCGAAACGATTGGACTTGTGTTACAACGCCCATGGCGATTTCTTTTGATTTCCAATAAAGGTATTCTTTTTATTCAACTTGTTCACTTTTCATTTGAGCAGCTCTTATATAAATTAATTAAAAAAACAATAGCTTTAGTGGAATACTGTTGCTTGAAAGATACTTTGAAATAGTTCTACTTCACCAAACGGAACGAATATTAAGCAGGCTAATAGTAGATTTAATGCAGAAAATAACGCTTTTAGAGATAATGTTTAGAGTATTGTTTGTTCATCGCAGTACCTAACAGTATAGATAATAATACTTATCTTTCGAAATCAAACATTTTTTTTAATCAAAACTTACGGTGTTTTTAAAAAAGAAGGAAAATGCATTAAAATTTGGATTCACAAAAACCGCATTCAATGAACTACTTTGAATAAGCAATAAAAACAGGCTTCGAATTGGAAAAAAAAATAGAAGCGGTATAGTTAAGATAGATTCGAATTGGAATTTTATCATCACCGATGATTTAAAAAAAAGTTTTCTAGGATGAAGCAAAATATTTTGCATGTTTCACTTAGGACTTTTTTTGTGTTTCATTACATATCTGTAAAGGCTTGAAAATAAAAAATGAAATCATGAAAAAGTAAGTGTGCAGACGATTCCTTAACCTCCACTTACCAATGCACCATACAGAGTGCGTCTTTTTTTTCTCACTCTGTAATTAATAAAAAAATCGCAACAGGTAAGTCAAGATCCATCTATTGTCTTCTAGGGGAAATAATGAAGGTTTTGAGACCCAATCAATACTTTCTGTAGCAAGTGTTTAAACAGAAGTGTTATGTAGTGTGTAAACAGATGCCTTTTATAACTTTCTAAATTTTTTTGTGCCTCTCTGACTGCCGACATACATTTCGATATTGCCTAAGTTTTGTGTTTACCATAACTTGTAAAAGTTGAGTAATGACATTTTTGGTACGATTTATCGTTAGTATAATAGTTTTAGAAGTTTTATCTATGAAAATTGTCAAGAAATTATTGCTCAATGCCCAGTACAGTATCGTAGATCCTATTTGGGAACTGAAAGGTTAATAAGAAATCATGTATAGAGAAAAAATACTGCTTTTTTAAAATTTTGCTAATATCCGTCATTAGCAAAAATTGAGGTCCGAAAGGATATATCTTAATGCCGATGAGACGTTTATTTTTCGAACAGCTGATGGGATTGTTTTTTTTTCAACTTAAAAATGTGAAAAATGTTTTAGAGAACAACTAAGTAAAACTACAATCACGCGAGAAATTCTAAAGAAAATTTACAGCCTTCACCCAGAAAAAAGTTTTGTTGAATCAACAAAAATTCGGTTGACCCAACAAAACTTTTTGTTTAAATATAGGTCAATGGAAATTTTGTTTGAATCAGCAAAAAAAAAACTTTTTTTTCAATTCCAAAAAAAAATTTTGTATCGTCAGTAAAAAATGTTTTGTTAATTCAAGTAAAATGGTTCAATTTTACTTGAATTTTGCTAAAATAACCAAAATGTACTCAACAAAACATGTTTTGTAGTTTTAATCAATTCCTTTTTCTGGGTGTTGTGACAAAAAGGATACTTCGTTATTTAGAAATGCACTATTAAAAATAAATTGGGCGAAAAGTCATTATTTGTTTTTTTAGTAAAAGAAGTTTTTCAGTTGATTTGTTTTAAGCAACGACATTTCTGCTAGGATTTTGGTCATTTCATACGTAAAAATAGATTAAAATTGATTGATTGGTGATATTTTGACAGATGTTGAAATTACTGCATAATGTGTAACGAACAAGTAAAATATCCGAATCCATGAAATGAGTAAACAGAAGTGCATATTTGCATCGATAACTGGAGTCGCAGGACCTCTGCAAAGACTTAGGGAAATTTTTATGATGTGCCCGTACCATCCATATTTAAAAGTTTGTATCAGGGATCGTCTATATTTTTACTATCAGGGATGCATTTGAATTTTTAGCCGTTTTCTTGGGATCACAAACACGTATTTTAGTTCAATCCATCAAAACTGATATTTTCTATACATTTCCCTGATTATAAATAAATAAATATATTTATGCATACAGCATTACAAAGGGTTAGCGGGCATAAGAAAGCAGGTTTGTGGTCGCAAGTGTGCCCACGGATATTTTATACTTAAAGACAAAGCATGAAGAACACAGCTAAAGATTGTTTTTTCTCTGTCGAAAAGAAATTCAATCTGGATAGAAGAAATGGATTTCAGTATTATTAGCATGAATTTCAGAAAAAAGTTAAAGCGTCTTCGTGAAAGAGTGTCACGGACAGTTTAGGAAAGAATTGGTTGACTTACAAGGAGAGTGCCAAGCTTGGTAATCACAGATTTTGATTATTATTATGTATGTTGTAGGGTAGAAGCCCCTTAGTCTCAGGTTCAATGGATTTTATACAACGCTCCTTAGTTCTCGAAAAATGGGGGGTCTAATATTGTAACACAACTTAAATACTTACTTTGTAACACAATAATTGCGTTGGTTGTAGCTCAGTTGGTATGGCGTCTGCTCGTTGTTCAGAGGGCCCGGGTTCGATGCCGGAGCGCGCTACGTTTATTATTTTTCTCATTTTTTTTAATAAATATACTTGTAATTATAATTTAATAATCTTAATAAAAAAATTTTGTTAACATAATTAAATTTTAATTTAGCATTTTAGATTTTTAAACCATTATTAAACATTTCTCATCATTTAAAGAGCTTAAAAAAAAATGGATCTATTATTGACTAGTAAAAAATCAAAAATCGTTACAAAATCAGCATATTAACTATCAAATTATAGAATTCTTCTCCCATCGCAATAGAAAACGAAGATATTTCAGATGCTGGATTATTTGTTAAAAATTCATTGTTTTACAATAAAATTTTACAGTACTTCAGCGCATTTGTGACATCACTTTTCTGATTTACATTGAATCCCGACACTTCAGATTGAACTTGTGAACTACAGCTTGTTTCCATTTTTATACGATTATGAACTGTTATAGAATGATACGCACTTGTGCGATAAAGATTGAAAACAAAAAAAAACTTAACTGCATCAAACTAAAAAAGTCCTTCCGGCCTGTACCGGGAGGAAAAGGTAGCTTTCCTATATCTTCGTTTTAAAATTTTAGCTAATGTTACACGAAAACAGCAGCTTAAAATGCAAATAAAACGTTTACAAAAGATTCGTTAATACTGAATTTGAATAAGAAATTCGCCAAATTATTGAGCAATAGCCAAATTGGCTTCATTTATGAAGACATATTTTGGTCGCCAAATTTGGCGATATTTCGCCAAATATCGCCAAGTTTGGCGAGAATTTGGCGCTAACGGATATGAATATATAGTTTTATGCGTTTGATTGGGAAATTTATTAAAACAATGAAAATTTTTGTAATGTGCTGTCTTGTTTCAAAATGTCAGCCACCCTAGAATTTCAAACTGCTCTATCTCAGCCGTTTTTTAAGATAGAGGTAAAACAAAAAATGCTCTGGAATCCTCGTTTCAAGGCCTAACACTTAATTAAAAAAAACTTTTTTGTATATTTATTTTAGTTTTAAATTTTTAATTGGCCGCCATCTTGAAACAAAATGGCGGACCAAGCTGTCCAACGAACTCGGTTGAGACATTGGTGAGCTTAATACACACAATTAGTTTCATCAAAATTGATTTATAAATACGAGCGTTATCGTACGACATAGGTCAGATATATATATATATATATATATATATATATGGATATATATATATATATGTGGGAAAAGTATAGAAATCAAACCTATTAATTACTTTTTTAATGAATCGCCCCTCACTTTGTATACGGGCCCGATGACACATAATCACGAGTTTAGCAGGGTAGCCAATTTTATCAGTTTATCGGCCTAATTAATAAAAACACATGGCCTTTTGAACTGACAACCCTTCGGAGATGAGATTTTTCTAATATACTTCTACTTCACTTGCTGCGTGGAATCCATCCTGGATGCAGATATGAAATGCTACTGCCGTAGTAATCTTATTTTCAATAAAAGATGCTATATTTAAAATCATCAGAATGCTGTCCTTTTATTAAAAATGCGACAGTATTTCTTAGTCGGCAGGATCTCAGCGGGAAATTCTAATGAATTCCTTAATAGGAAAAAGAATAGCGAAAGAGAAATGGTCATCAAAAAATTATTCGAGATTGGAGAGTGTCTTAAGGTTCCAGATGCCACATCTATCGACATCTAACATCTATTTTAACGTGCGGAGAGGCCCCAAAAGGGACTATCCTAAAAAGTCTTCTCTTCAGCTAGTGTTCGACGAAAAGAAAATTGTGCCCGCTTTCGAAATGTTTTTACTCTAAAAACGGCATTATGTGTTCCTATGCAACGTACTTCAAGATAGCATCGATAAGAATTCTGGAGTTCTACGATTTGATACATTTTGTGTTTTGCCTAGAATTTAGCTTCTTCTTATCGTTGTGGTGGTTCGTATTCTAAATAAGTGAAAGAAACCGTCATTATTCTTCATGCGGAAAATGTGTATTTTTCTTCGCTTTCAACTGCTACCTTTCGGGCGTGATTTATGTGAAATGTGCGCGTCTTCAAAGAGCTTCTCTAATAGTTTGTTTTAGTGCAACGTTCTGCTGTTAATAAGTGATGAAATATAAATGTGATTTCTTTCTAAAGGATATTCCGAAATCTATACCGATAAGGGAAGAGGAGTCATCGTTATGTGTTTTACTATTTTACTGCGCGAAAAGACAATGTCAATTCTGAAGATATTTTTCTTTACTTTTTTTTAAAGGATTTTTCTTTTTTTTTTTTAAGTGTTTGAGCTCAAAGGGTACCCTAGTATTTATTTATTTTTTAATATCATATTAGTATTTAATATATTTTTATTCTAATTTTATTATGAAATAAAAATTATTATGAATAATTTAAGGTAAGTTTTTAAATAAGTACATTACTCCAGTTATACTGCTTTTATTTTAATTATTTATGAAAACCATGGTTTTGAAGTATAACGAAATTTTTGGTTTAATAGAGTTAATGGATATCCATGATTTATTTTAAAATAAGTAATTCTATTATATAAATCATTATTTTTATGTATGTTATTATTACAATTTTATAAACCTGTTTATATTATGTAAAAACTTTAAAATTTTTTTGAAAGATATTTAAATTTTGATAATATATAGATTTTTCAGAAAACTATATTTTAAAATTAATTAAAAAATGGAAAATATTAAAAAGCAGAAAGCAGTTCTTAAGGGAAAAATTACCCGTATAAATAATATCATAAATCCCAAAATAGATGATAATACGATAACTCTTGACGAATTAGAGGTGTATCAGAAACAAGCAAAGGATATTGATAGTGAGTTAAACAAAATTCGTGAAAACGCGGTTCTCGAAAGCAAGGAATCGGAAACTGAAAATATTATTAACGAATTCGATGAAATTGCTCTTAAACTAGACACTTTAACAATAACGATAAACACGTCACTTAATAAAATAAATAAGAGCTTAAACATTCACAAAGGAGAGTCAGGGAATAATAATCAATCTAAAAATTATAATTTAGAGAAAACCATTAACCTTCCCAGATTTGACTTAAAACCTTTTTATGGGGAATCTGATCAGTGGCTCTCTTTTAAGGAGATTTTTATCACAACTATAGATCAAAATTCAGATTTGGGCCCCGTTTCTAAATTACAATACCTCCTAGCTAGCGTAAAGGGTCCTAGCCATAAATTGATTTCTGGATTTCCTCTTTCAGAGGCCAGTTATAAAAATGCATGGGAGACGCTTTGTGCTCGCTACGATAAAACTAGAGATTTGGCCATGGCCCAAATAAGCAAGTTATACAATATAAAAAATATGAAGAATTGTTCCTCATCCCCTAAAGCTATTTTCGACATAATAGATACTTGCAATGAGTCACTTCGAATTTTAGATTCGTTAAAATTAACGCAAAATGCTTTGGTGGAAAATATGATAATTTTTACCATCGTTCAAAAACTAAATGATAATCTCAAAGAGCGATGGGAACTTACCCTTACCCACAATGATATGCCTAGTCTCACGGAATTTCTAAAGTTTTTAGAGACACAAGCCAAAAGTTTGCTAGCATTAGAGAACCCAAACAAAACAGATGTAAGAAATGTAGCTTATTCAAGAGATTCTTACGATAAATCGAAATTCCACAAAATTCAAGAAGGTAACAAATGCGGTGTTTGTTTTGATTCGCACCCCACCCATACCTGCAAAAAGTTATTGATTATGCCTGTAGACAGCAGGTGGAGAACCATCCAATTAAACAAGTTATGTGCAAATTGTATGCGTAGTGGCCATTTTGCAAGTAAATGTCCATCTAAGATGAGTTGTAAAAATTGCCATCGAAGGCATCATACTTTACTCCATAAGTATGATGTACAAGGTAATGCAGGGACAGCAATGGCCCACAACTTTGCAATCCATAATAATGAAACTCAACCCCTAAATGCCTATGGGTATTCCCCTGATCAAGGAATGCCCATGAATGCTAAATGACGGTTTATCGTGCCCGGGCACCTCAAATGTGAGAATTACGAAAACCGAAAATACACAAAAACTTGTTATAATGGGGTTCAAGTACCATTTTTATTGGATAGCGGAAGTACCCTTTCCATAATTCCGGAAAATCTAATAGCAGCTTTGGATATGACGTCTATTCAAAGTTGCAAGCCTTTTAATGTTAGTCAAACCCAGGGACAGGTCCAGATTTTTGAAAAAATTCAAGTACCCCTCCAAATAGGGAATATCAGGCAAAATAGCACCTTATATCTCGTTAGGTCATATTTGCCGTATGCAATACTGGGAACCCCGGAATTACAAAAATTTCATATCGCGATGGACTTTTTCTCAAATTCTCTGACTCAAGATGGAGTCATCCTTAAGTATGACCAAAACGTTTCCGGTCAAATATCACATAAAAATTCATTTAACCACACTTTAACTTTAGCGGGTGATATGAATTACAAGAAGCCGCTTCGTTCTCCTTCCAAATCAAATCAAGGAATTTTGTCTCAACAGGGGCAGTGTTACCTTGATACTAAAACTCTCTCGGATTATGATGATAAAAATTTTAATCATTATACTACTGAAGAGAACCTACAATTGGAAGGGCTTCTAAGCGACTTCAAAGATATTTTTGCACGTAATCGATATGATGTGGGTAGAGTCAGATGGGAACCCCAACGAGTAATTCTCACCTCAGAACTTCCTATCTCACTTCGACCTTACCGTGCATCTCCGGGGGACAACGCAGAAATTCAAAAGCAGGTACAAGAGTTATTGGAAGCTAAACTTATTAAAGAATCATGTAGTTCCTATTCCTCTCCCGTTACACTAGCCTATAAAAAAGGAGAAGGTAAAACGCGCCTCTGTATTGACTACAGAAAAATCAACGCCATTACCAAGACAGATTCGGAACCTTTGCCCCGAATAGACTGGCTTTTAGACCGACTTGTCAATGCCAAATATTTTTCTACTCTAGATTTAGCCTCTGGCTACTGGCATGTACCCCTCCACCCTTCAGACACAGAAAAATTAGCCTTTGCGACCAATCAGGGCCTTTACGAGTGGTTGGTCCTTCCATTTGGCTACAAAAATGCTCCGGCTCAATTCGCAAGAGCTCTTAGAAGGATCCTAGATAAACATAAAATCAACTTCGCTATCAACTATTTCGATGATTTTATAGTTTATTCTGATTCCTATGCCGAGCATCTGTCTCACCTAAAAACTCTTTTTAACCTTTGCCGACAGGAAAATCTAAAATTAAAATTTTCAAAATGTAACTTTGCCAAAACTCAAATTGACTTCCTTGGTTATGAAATTAGTAACGGCCAAATAAAACCAGACAATGCTAACACCGAAACTATTAAAAAATTAATTCCTCCAAAAAATGTTAAAGAATTACAAAGGTTCCTTGGATCTATAAATGTATATCACAAATTCATTGACAAGTATGCTAAAATTAGAACCCCTTTAAATAAACTATTAAAAAAAGATGCACCTTGGGAATGGTCAGAAAAATGTCAACAATCTTTTGAATTGCTTAAAAACGCGTTAATTTCTAGACCTATTTTGAAATTATTTAATCCTAATCTCCCATGCCACCTCTATACTGATGCCTCGAAAGAAGCCGTAGGTGCTGTACTAAAACAAATGGATGAAAAGGGAGTCCTACATCCCATTGCGTTCCACTCAAGACAACTAAGGCCCTATGAGCAAAATTATGCTATTACAGAATTGGAATGCCTCGCCATAATCGATGCTCTTGACAAATTTCATTATTACATTCATGGAAAATCTTTCACAATCCATACCGATCATGCTGCTTTAGTATGGCTTAAAAATGTAAAACATTTAACCGGTAGATTATTCAGATGGTCGCTAAAATTAAGCATGTATGACTATACTGTAAAATACAATAAAGGATCAACAAATTTTGAAGCCGATATGCTCTCCAGAAATCCCATTTCATTTCCTGTAAATGCCCACATTCACTTATTAACATTAGATGAAGTTAAAGAACACCAAGAGTTAGATAATGTAACAGGCTCTAAATTCCAAAAAGTTAATGACATTCTGGTAATTCACAAAAAGGGTTTTCAAAAAATTGTCGTGCCTTTCTCATTACGAGAGAAACTATTAATAACTACCCATAAGCAATTTGGCCACCCAGGAATACAAAAAATGCTAAATTTAATTTCACCGCAATACTATTGGAGCAGCATGACTCAGGACATTACTCAATTTGTCAAGCATTGTGAGGTCTGCCAACTCAACAAAAAATCCCATCAACCTAAATTTGGTCTTCTTGAGTCCTTACCACCCGCAGAACAGCCCTTCGATATAATATCTTTAGACACAGTAGGTGGTTTCAATTATTACAATTCCTCAAAAAAGTACATGCATTTAGTAATTGATCACGCTACTCGTTATGTTTGGGGTTTTACCTCTAAAAATGTTACGACAGAAGTTTACATTAACATTCTCAAACAGATTTTTGATATCCAGATTCCGAAGAAATTGTTAACGGACAGGAATCCTGCTTTTACAGCGTCCAAACTTCGGAAATGGGTATCGAATCATAATGTAAAAAAATTACTTACTTCATCTCATAGGCCACAATGTAATGGAAAGAATGAACGTGTGAATCAATCAATTTGCACCCGGTTGAGACTTAAAGTTAATTCGTCCCCTTCAAATATCCCGTGGCCCAAACTTCTGAAAGACGTGATTATTGAATACAATAACACACCACACTCCGTCACCAAATATCCCCCTGCATACTTAATGTTTGGCCAATTGCCTTACCCATCAGCATTAGGTAATGAAAATTACTATCCTACAATTGAGGAAGCCAGGAAAGAGGCTTTCAAAAGAACAGGTGAACACCACCTGAAAAACAAGATCCGATATGACTTAAAATTTGTGGAAGCTCCTTTCAAACCTGGTGATCTGGTAATTGCCGAGGAATTTCACTATCCTAACACCCGAAAATTAAGCCCGCCCTTTTCAGGTCCCTATCAAATTATTGAAAAATTGTCTAATGTAAGTTTTCGAATAAATAAACCTAACTGGTTGACAAAACAAGACAATGAAGTGATCCACGCCTCCAAGCTAAGATACTTTTTGCTCAATGATCAATTTAAATTACATACAACCAACAAATGAAAAGATAGTGTATCACAGGAACTCATATTGGATGATAATTGATCTTTGAGTTTTACATTTTTATGAATATATTATAATTGTGTTTTTGAAAGAGTACAGTCTCCTGGATGATGCCAGGATGTTTTCATATAATCTTGAATTTTTGTATATAATATTGGACATTGCTACACTAATTGCATTGGACTAACTGCAACATTCTGGAATATACTTCCTATTTTGATTATTTTTATTTTTACGTATGATATTTTCACTGTATCTTGCCTTTATTAATACAATTGTTTTTGTCTTGTCCAATTGATTATAGCATCGTATATTATAATATTATTCTTATTATTAGTATTGAAGTTATTATTGTTATGATATATATTAACTATATGAAAGAAATAACTCATCTCCTGCAGCTTACTTAAAAGGAAACCCATTTCCAAATTCTAACGTTACTTTAATGTAAAAAGTGTTTTGTCCTTTTCAGGCGATTCTAGTGTATGGAAGCCGGCCCATCCCCGGAGACTTGTCTGGAAGGGGGGGAAATTGTGGGAAAAGTATAGAAATCAAACCTATTAATTACTTTTTTAATGAATCGCCCCTCACTTTGTATACGGGCCCGATGACACATAATCACGAGTTTAGCAGGGTAGCCAATTTTATCAGTTTATCGGCCTAATTAATAAAAACACATGGCCTTTTGAACTGACAACCCTTCGGAGATGAGATTTTTCTAATATACTTCTACTTCACTTGCTGCGTGGAATCCATCCTGGATGCAGATATGAAATGCTACTGCCGTAGTAATCTTATTTTCAATAAAAGATGCTATATTTAAAATCATCAGAATGCTGTCCTTTTATTAAAAATGCGACATATATATATATATAAATCAACATTTGAACGGAGGGTGGTTTTGGGGTCTGGGGGTCATGATCGGTGAAAATATATCGAAATTTTCCGGAACTGCTTTCCTCCGAACGGCTGCAATAGGTAGCTTTATACTTTTTTGTATTGAAAGCTACCTAAAAAAGAAATAACCAAAGTCATTTGTGGCGCCCTCTAGTTACAATAAAATAAAACATAAATATGTTGTAATTTAATTCTTATGCTAAAGTTTAATATAATTAATTATGCTTCTTATTTTAAAAACAGAGTAATTATCATCGCATTAACTTCCCTTGTTAAGGCAATTTATAAATGATGTTTCTTTACAATCACGAATTGACACAATTTTTCAGTATCGTTGCATTGATAAAGCATATATGGATTACATTTTAGAAGTGATTTTAAAAAAAAATCAAAAATGCTAAATTAAAATGTAATTATGTTAACAAAAATTTTATTGACATTATTAAATTATAATTACAAGCATATTTATAAAAAAAAATGAGAAAAACAAACGTAGCGCGTGCCGGCATCGAACCTGGGCCCTCGGAACAACGAGCAGACGCCATACCAACTGAGCTACGACCGACACAGTTAATCCGTTACAAAGTAAGTATTTAAGTTGTAGTATAATATTAGACCCCCCATTTCTCGAGAACTAAGGAGCGTTGTATAAAATCCATTGAACCTGAGACTAAGGGGCTTCTGCCCTACAACATACATAAAAATAATCAAAATCTGTGATTACCAAGCTTGGCACTCTCCTTGTTAGACTTGGAAGCTTAGGTTTTTTTTAAAGTGCTATAGACTTAGAAATATGTCAAAAATCTGAAAATTAAGTTACAACTCCATTTGAAATTATTTATTGAAACAAATGCGATTTTTCAACAGGATAACAGTTTCGTTCATGTGTTTTCACCAGCCAAAGCTTGGTTTTGCAAATATAAATATTCCGCAAATACATAGCTTGGTTCCGAAAATTCTGAACCATTTGGTTCAGAAAATATAAATACTTTTGACTGGACTGCAAAGAGTCCAGATTCAGTTCCAATTGAAGTTATCTGGGGGTGGGGGTTGGGGTATGTGTTGGTGAGCATTGTTCATTCCAGTGGCAAGCAATATGATACGAGGGGCACCAATAAGTAAGTTTCCCACGAGCCGTAAACAGTTACAAAACATAGTCACATGGAAATATTTATTCGGACGAATACAGCTATCTTTCAGTTACTTCGCAACATAACAACTACTAAGGAATTGTAACACTTATCACCATGGGATCAATTTTTGTAATACTGTGTCATAGAAATTTGCAACATGGGATTGGAGCCAATGTGTGAAGCCGTAAGAGGGGAAATGTCTGCGAAGTCCCGAAATCATACAGCGACGGTTCTCCAGAATGGGTTTCCACACCTGCTCCACGAGTTTGTAATCGATGAGGGACTGCTTCACTCATCATGATGGATATTCTACCTATCATCAGAAAAAAAAGGTGACACAAACGACGCACCCATCTGCTGCATACATAATTGCCATAATGATTAGAATGTAGAAAGATATTATTTGGATTTTTAAAATTTAAGAATTCAGATTCCAATACAGACATTATAAAATTCAGAGTCCGTCGATTAAAGAACTGGTGCCTGAAATGATAGGTTTTAACATGTGTGATTTAATTACATAAACATTGAAAGAACATTTAGGTGTTTTAAACTTTTGAGTTTTGTTTTTAACAACAATTAAAAGTACTGAAAAATCATTTGATGTTTATTAAAATAGAATTAATATATCTTAATTTTTTAAATAATAAAAATATGGTTTTAATAAAAGTTGAAACCTAACTTATTTCCAAAAACACTTTGTACGGATTTAAAATTTTTACATTGAACAGGCACTTGGCTTTTTTCTCGACCTAAAAAAAAAAAAAAAAAAAAAAGGAAAGAAAGAAATTTCAATTATTTGAAAGGTTTCTATCAAGAATTCATATTAAGTTCTTAATTATCGTACCAGAAGCGTAATAGTATCTTTAATTCTCTATCACGTTCACATAAAAAGGTAAACACACTTAAGTGTTTCGCTTACTTAAGCATTAATTAAATGTATCCTGTTACTAATGGACGTATTTTCTCTCAGCTCTCTCGTTATACAAGTCTATTTCCTGTATTTATTTCATTTATACCGGGGATTTAAAAATAGAACTGCCGTAGAGTGGAATCTAATCATCGCACAGTTTAATATAAATTTTGTTGTTTTCAGGATTACTTCAGAAATTGCTCTTAAACTTTTATCAATTTTTTTTTTTAATTTAAGGTCTTTGATTTATGAAATAATAGCATGTTAGAATAAAAAATATCTTATAGAAAAATACTAGCTGACCCGCCCGGCGTTGCCCGAGCCCTTGTAATAAACTTAAATCTCTTTAAAAACGGAACTCTGGTCACGGTCTACGGATGGCTTCGGAACCGTATACCAGGCATGCTCGTACGCTCTAGAAAATCTTTTATTTCCCCCTACCACCGCCAAGGGAGCATTCTGTTCTAACCAAACCTCTAAACAAACATGGTGACTATTAAATTAATTATAATGTTTGAAATCACTTGCGTTGAAATCGGAAAGATAGTTGCTGAGATATGGAAACGGAGCAGAGTTAGAGAAAAAACCTTGAAGGACGGTCCGGGAGGGGTGTGTGTGTGTGTGTGGGGGGTGTTTAAGTGGCCTTCAGCAAATAACTAATTAGAAGGATCACAATACATCTTTAATGATTGATTCATTTGGTTAAGCTAGGAACTTAATTTGAAATTTGGCTTACTACTTTTGCACTACTATTCGGAAATTCTGGTAACTGCTTTCTAGAAATACACCTTGAAGCTTAAATGTAATTAGACCCTTGTCCCTCTTAATTCCCGCAAATATAAAAAAGAATCTGTTAAATAAAGTTTTCTGTATTAACAATCCTTTACACAATATTTTTATTACATAATAATAAATGTCATGTAAAAAAAAAACTTAAACCCGACTAATTGTCATGAAGAAAAATATGCCTGCAAAATATTTCAATCAGTGGGACGTATGTGTAATTTGTCATGTACAGGTGGCGTGACATTCGCATGGCTCCTCTACGCTAATAACTTCAATCCATGTTGACACTATTTAGTTGGAAATCCTTATTTGTGCATCGCTACTCTGGTTTATTTAATTACTTCTGTGAAGAATCGATGCAACCAACCAGTGAACCAACCAACCCAAGAAATTAAAAGGGTATTTTTAATGAGAGTTCTTTGTGCATTTTAATTAATATTTCAGAAAGTAATTAAAATATTAAAATTCTGAAGTAATGTTGCACCAGGAGAGGGTTTGGAGTACCTAAATCTAAATTTCCAGCCTTCTAGGTGGGCCAGATTTTCCTAGCTATCGCCAACAGACACACAGAGCGAAACTTTCTTTTATTAGTTTAGATATAAAAGGAAATAAACTTAGTCTATGATTATGGGATCTATTGTTTTTTTTATATTTTTACGTACAAAAGCAAAAATATCTGTCCGTGATTCTCACGATATAATTTTCTATATCTTTTGCGATATAGATTAAGGGCAAGATAAATCAAATTTATGCAGCAGAAACTTTTATTATGCTTCCATATTTATTGTTCGGTGTGCGCAGACGATACGCTTACTGAGCACATTTTTATTAATCATTAAATTGTATAATCGTCTGTGGACATACATCCCCTCTTACAGACTTTATATAAAAATTATATCTCAAAGTAAAGATTGTCACTAAGTTACTGATTACATTTCAAATTTACATGAGAAAGAAATTATGTATCTATATATAGAAGAATTGAGAAAAGAATAGGCTTATTCTGATGCTTATATCAATAAAATAGAAAAGTTAGAGATGAAAAACGCCGCCTTCTACGTCTTGCATACATCACAATTATAAACGTGTAGTTTCCAAACATAACTGTTGTTGTCAAGTGCGTTGAATAAATAATTACATTGTAATTAACGTATTGAGAAAACCGAAAATGTGTGACTCACTTTTGACTAAAATGTTCGTAATTTGTGTTTCACAAACAATAGCATTTCAGCTTGCCACATATAAATAACTTGTTATATATTCTGTCTTTTTACAGTATACATTTTTTTTAAAGTATTAAATGATTTAAAAAAAGAACTATTTCCCATAACCCTGCAAACTGAATCAAACCTTTCCACTTCAGGGAGGTTTGACTAAATTAAAAACAGCATATTCTCACCACAAATTTATTTAATGAAAAGCAATTTATCCCTGTACAGTAATAATTTAGTTTTATTTCATATGTTGCAATTTTATTTCACATGTTGTTTTCAATCAAGCAGCATCTAAAAATTGAGTTGCAGTGCGAGACTTCCGTTTTCATGATCGGACGTGCTTCTGCTTTGTTAGTAGAAACGCGCGGGAAAAGTGTTTTCTCGCTTTTTTTGAGTGGTGATTTAGTGTGTGTTTAATTTTTCTAGTGATATGCTAGTGTTCACTAGATGGATCAACTGCTCTGTTCGTAGAATTATGCGGGAAAAGGAATTGCTTGCGTCTTTTTAGTGGTCATTTAATGCGTGTTTAGTTTTGTTGGTGGTATGCTTATGTTCGCAAGATGGATCGAGTAATATATGATGTGTCTGACGATGTTCTGATTTCCAAACAGAATTGAGATGAATCGCTGTTTTTTTTTTTTATGAACTTAATGCTCACTTTTAAAGTTACTATCTACCCTGTATATAATTTTATTAAAGATGCTGAATTTGATAAAATTCACTATCCCCTTATTTAAATTACTAAAAATAAGTTTAAAAGATCTAGTGTTTCTAACGATGTTGATACTAATGACGATTTTATTAAACTTCTTAAAACTACAAAAGTTGTTAATATGACTTTACTCAATCTTGTAAATACTAAAAATAAGTATGATAATTTATCTAATATGATAAATGTTAGTGCTAATGATAGTGACAATTCTAATCCTAGAAAGAGAGATCCTAAGTCTGAGTTAGTAATTTGCGTGAAATTAATGATACAGTGGATAAGTTAACCGATAATAAAATTAATAGAGTATTTCAAGGGGACTGCATTAAATATCTCCCTAAAACTATTGAGGATTTTTATTGAGGAATTTAAGGCTATTCAAAAAAAAAATTCTAAAAAGAATTATGAATTTTTCATAATCAAATTAAAGAATGAGCGTCCACGAAAGTTACTTCTTAAGGGAATTCCCACTGATGTAAACATCGAGGAAATAATAATAATAAAAAAATGAACTTCTTAGGCTAAATTTTCAAGTGCATCGTGTGTTAGATGAATTCTCACATTGTTTGTTTTTGGCCGTTCTTTTTATACAGTGTCTCACAAAAGTGATGGGACACTTGTGCTTTATAAAAAGAAACTGCAATAAAATAAATAAACAAACATGTGCAAAAATTTTTTGGGTGTGTTTCATATTTAAAGTTAGTAACAATTATTACATAACATACATTTTGTCAAAATATTAAAATATTAATTTAGTAAAAATACAATTGTTCAGAACGGAGCAAAAAATGGCTCACATAAGTGATGGGACACTTACTTTTCCATCAAATATTTATCCACAAATTTTACTTTTTAAAAGGTTTTAATATTTTGTTGGATTTCCTTTTACTTTTAAAACATGATTTAATCTTTTTGGGATGGATTCGACTATTTTTTTTGTGATTTCTGGAGTGATTTTACCCCATTCTTCTTGAAGCACCGATTTTAGTTGTTGTTTTGAAGAAATGGTGTGTTTGCGAATTCTTGATTCCAATTCTTGCCAAATATTCTCTATGGGATTTAAGTCTGGAGATTGTGGTGGTGTTTTTATTATTTCAGGACAGTTATATAGCAGCCAGAGTCTAACGTTCAGAGCAGTGTGCTTGGGGTTATTGTCCTGGTAGAATTTAAAATCGTTATGAAGGTTCAATTTTCGTGCTGAAGATTTCAAATTTTGCTTTAAAATATCAATATACTTGTACTGATCCATTATACTGTCAATAAAAACAAAATTACCAACTCCAGCGGACGACATACACCCCCATACCATAACTCCTCCTCCACCATGTTTTACTGTTGGTACCAAGTTCTGTTCGCGAAGTTCTTCCCTGGGTTTTCTCCACACCAAGATTCTACCGTCAGAACCAAATATATTAAATTTACTCTCATCAGCAAATATAACTTTATTCCAGTAATCAGAATTCTTATTTATGTTGGATTTTGCGAAAGCTAGTCTGAGTTTTCTATTCTTTTCACTTACGAAGAATTTTTTCCTGGCTACTCTACCGTGATATCCAGCAGATCGAATTACCCTTCTAATAGTTTCAGGATTAACAATTATTCCATATAATGCTTGTAAATCAGCAGCAACTTTTGAAGCACTAATTCTTGGATTTTTTTTAATATTTCGAACGATAATTCGCTTTATTCCATTGGATAGCTTTGATGGTCAGCCAGGTCTTCTTTTATCCTGAATCATATGATTCTTTTTATATCGTTTAATGATATTGAAAACTGTTGAACGACTCAAGTTAACTGTTTCAGCAGTTTTTCTAATAGATTTTCCACGTTCAATATGCAAATTAATAACTAATTTTCGAATTTCAGGCGAAGTTTCTTTTCGTTTAGCATTCATGACTACACAGAGCTAAAAAACACAAAAATTCCAAAACAAACTGGAGAGAAATACTGCAGACGATTTTATAAATTATTGCCAATTGCTTTTAAGTAAAAATAAAACCCCAAAAAATATTTTTATTGCTTATTTCAGGCGATTTTTGTTGCATATATAATGGTGTCCCATCACTTATGTGAGCTATTTTTTGCTCCGTTCTAAACATTTGTATTTTTATTAAATTAATATTTTAATATTTTGACAAAATGTATGTTATGTAATAATCTTTACTAAATTTAAGTATGAAACACACCCACAAAAAAAATGTGTACATGTTTTTTTAATTTATTTGATTAGTTTCCTTTTGTAAAGCACAAGTGTCCCATCACTTATGTGAGACACTGTATTTTATCGGCATTTGTTTTCAGCCTTTACGCATGTGAGAGTTTTCCGATCTGTTGCCGATGTCTGGCCGACTCGTACAGCATGCTTTCCTCCTAGCTGCGTATTTTTAAGCCTTCGCTTCATCGCGCGTTCAGCCACTTTTTGTCCGCGCAAAAGTGCGCGCACATCCATGTTCTCCCAGCATTTTTTCATTACGGCCGGCGTTTCGTTTTCTCCTCCTCTCATCTTCGCCGCTCTGGCGCGCATACTCAGTATGTAATTCTTCAGAGCGTACATTGAATTTCGGCAGCTCCGTGCATCGTTTTACAAAACAACGGTGTCGCATTCGTTCTGGAAAATAGGAGAAGATTAGTTTCGCTTTCTTTGCTTGCCATTCGCCTATTTAATTACTGTTGGCTTTTAATTTTAATCAGTTAAGTTGAACATTTCTTTTAATTACTTTGGCTTCCCCCCGTAGGTATGGTATAAATACTTTGGCTGTTATTTTTTTAAGCAGTTTTAGTTCTGATATGACATCAATAGGAAGCAGTATTTTTTTTTAAATTATGATTTTTGACATTTTCTTTTTCTTCAAATATACAGTTCTTTGTAAAGTTGCAAGGATTTAATATGGTGACATGAGTCTAAATTTTTAACAACCATTAATAGTGTTCAAGAGGGAAATCTTATTTCTTCTCAGCATTTAATTACTGAATAAAGAATATTTAGTTAGACTTCAAGAATTTTTGTAGTGCCTGTCTCCATTTCAGGATTCTTAAGTAAGATCGTTTATATTTTCTCCATTTCACTGACTATGAAAAAAACAAACTTAAATATTTTATTTAAAGGATTGTTGCCTCTATAATTGCAAAAATTAAATGATTTTCAGAACTGCAAGTACTACACATATGATCATACCAAACTTCTAACTAAAATTCACATCACATCGTGTATCCCAGCTTACAACCTTAAATACTAAACAACCTATGCCTATTTTTATGACAGGTCTTTTTCCTGATTACAATTTTAAGCATATCTTAGCTATTAAACATGGTTAAAGTCAAAATTAAAAAAAAAGTAAAGGTCCTATGTAGCGTTATAATTGACAGAAATGAAATAATTCGTCAGTGAATTAATTGTTCTTTCAACCTTGTCTTTGTAAAGTTTGCCAGCAACTGTACAGCTAAAGACTGTCTTCTTAAAGATCGTAAGGATATCAAATGGGATAATTGTAAGGAAAACCATACTACAAATTTGTATGGTTGTGCTAAAACCCCTAAGAATATCAGAAATAGTTAAATTGTTACCATAAAAAAGCCAAAATTCTTTCAAAAATTCTAAAGTTAAATCAAATTATCTTATACAGACTTGGTAAGAGGGTAATAATAATATGTTCATCCTTTTTTAATACCGCTTCTAAAAGCAGCAAAAACGCTAATACCCCTAAGACTATGGCTGAAAATAAAAAGTTGTACTGCTGTAAAAAATAGGTACAAAACAAGTAAACCTGATCTACTCGGACAACCTATTCCTATTATTGAAAATGTTATGGATTATAATTTCTTAGATTTGATTTTGAATAACACTGCATAGATATTGATAATATTATTGCCAAGTTGAATTCCTTGTATAATATATTAAGTAAACGTAAACGTTAATTTAATAAAAAACAAAAGTACTGAAATTATCTTTAAATTTTTTGGTGTAGATTGCTTTAATAAGGTAATCAACTCATTCTCTGACAGAAAATAATAGGGTTATTCAAAATTTTATGTCGTTATACAAAAGGCTTCCGGCCAAAGCTGAATGCATTCAGGGATTTCTTCAGTGACAACCTTGTTTATATCATCATTATACAAAACATTCGATGTAAGAATGTTGCTAATTTCAAAATTTAAATTTATAGAACATTTTTTACCCTTCCGCATGGATAATAATGAAATTTGCTATATGACGGGACTTCTATATTCGTGAGCCGCAGGGTCGACCATGCTCTCTTTTCCTATCCCATTGATATTTTAGAAACGATTAATGTTCAAATTTATTTGGATAATCAAAATTATTTTTCTGTCTCTTCCATACACCTCCAGATTTTGCATCATTTGACTCTCCCCCCTGATCGTTATAAATTATTTATGTTAGATGATAAAGTTATTGTGGTAGGTGACTTAATTTCTTATCATCCTGCTTGGTGTTTTTCTGGTATAACTGGTAATTTAGGAGAAACCCTCTATTAGTACTACAAAATGTATCGAAATTGTTGCCCCCTATTCTCCCACCCGTTTTGGTCTCCTTGTCGTTGTATGGTGTGATTTTACTTGATAACATTTCCTATCCTTTTACCATTCCCCCGTTTAGGCTCTTACCTCTGATCAACTCCCTATCTAAGTAATCTTGATGGCACTCCTACCGCCCTTCCTTTTCTTCAAATTTCAGTGTTGACTGGCGTATTTAGACTCAAATTTTTAATGATGCCCCGCCCTGTTTGATTCTATTAATGATATTCAGTGAGCTG
Source organism: Maratus michaelseni (assembly GCA_963931845.1). Taxonomy (NCBI): domain Eukaryota; kingdom Metazoa; phylum Arthropoda; class Arachnida; order Araneae; family Salticidae; genus Maratus; species Maratus michaelseni. Next base: position 181,349,227 of record OZ007590.1, read on the forward strand.
TCGCATCTCTTACCAATTTTACCAAAAACTATTTGGAGGCTGCAAAATGCCCCCATGTTCCTCAAAATTATCAAGAGCTTCCAAAAGAGATTAAAATTAAAATTAACACCAGAAATCGGTTACGACGACTGCAGCAAGCATCTAGAAACCTTGCCCTTACGGATAAAACTATCTGAAAGGGGTAAGAAAACCTTTTACTCCCATTCTCTCCCTTAGTACAGATGCCGGTATTCACTGAATTGACTCTGAAAAAGTGGCGGTGATTGCTTATCAATATGAAAAGCAATTTCAACCTCAAAACCATTGTTTCAATCCATACACCAGTGACTGGGAAGGCAAGAATATTTTGGCACATAGGGATGTCAGACCAATTGATCCGACTACTCCTGAGTAGCAGGGTTGCCATTTTGGCCTCTTTTTATAATCATAAATTTCGAATTTATACCAGGCTTTACGAGTAGTAAGTTTTCTTTTCTTTTATTAATTATTTATCATTTCGTGATTGTATAAAGTAAAAATTTTACTTACGGAATTTCCTGCATGAATTCAGAATTTTGGAATAAAAGAAGATGCCAAACTGGCAATCCTGTAGAGTAGGTCATCTCGGGAATCAAACATTTTCCTAATTGATTTGTATGTATTTAATATAACTTTTTGTATATAACATTTTTATCTTTTTGATATTTTTTTATTAACTGTAAATATTTTGTAGGCTTATTTTTATGTTTCATTATTTCTATTATATTAGTTTAATTTAATTTGCACGTTACTTATTTTTGGACGAAATTCGTCTCTGCGTTGTTTATTTTTAGGTACGTTCGTAATTATATAAATACGTAGCACCTATAGTCGTCGTCTGATCCGTCCGTCCGTCTGTCCACATATAACAGCGCAAAAACTACCCAACCAAATGGTTTGAAATTTAATATATATTATCGTTGCAAGATTTTGTCGAGCCATTTCAAATTTTATGAAAATCGAATCAAAACTTAAAAAGATACAAATATTTAATACAAATATTTATTAAGTAATTTGAATTTTTTTAAAAATCGGTACTTCTTTGTTATAGCAGCTTCTGAGGATTAATCGTCAAGCAATCGAGATGTATCTTCAAGTTATCTGACATGTATGACGTTATAGTCATATATGGAATATATGACAACTATAACCTCTATGACCAAGTTATAGTCATATATGATGTACATGACATTTTATAACCTCTATGACCAAATTATAGTCACGTTATTCATTCGATTAAATCCTATCATACGTAATTAATTTAATGCTATCCCATTATTGGTAGTGATTCTAGGTTGCCATGGTGATTACGTCCTATTTCAGATGCAGTCATATTATTTCCGCATTACTGAATTTAAAAACTGAATTTGCATACTAAAATTGTTTAATTATAGCAATCGTATAATCTACCAACAGTTTTTTTGGATAGATGTTTCTATAGATACTAAATGAAAAAAAAAGTCTAAATATGGATTTCAATTTCTGAAATTTTGGAAGCTAGGCTTAAGTTTCTCATTTGAATTTTCAGTAAATGTCAACGAAAGATAAAATAATGCCAATTTAAAATGTATTTATTTTATTGCGGAAATTAATCATATCATAATAACAGACGATATAATATAATAACAGACGATATAATTTACACTATAATGCCATAATTGATGGGAACTTTCAGTTTTAGACATTTTTTCGAATATTTTAAAATATACATGTCAGATTATTTTGGGGTATTAGGATTAAAAAGAACAGGTTTGACTTCATATTTATCAATGTTGATTTGATAAGTAGGACAATTAGGGGACCAACAAAAAATTAAAGAAGAAAAATAATACTTGGGATCACCCTGTAAAATAAAATGCACGAAATGATTTACCGCTACAGAATATACATAGGCAGACATTGTATAATATGTGTACTCATTTGTGTAAGAATAGCATGCATATTAATTGAAATATAGCGATTTTTTAAAAAAATTAAAAAAAATCTTGCATGTTTTTTGCTTATAAAATACAGGGGTTTTAACCAAATTTAACGTCAGTTTCAGAAAAATTGACAAAATGTAGTAGAAATCATATAGTGTGATTGAAATATAAATATATTAAATATTTAAGGAAATATGGGCAGTTGTATGAAATAATTTTTATCTGCGCATGCGCGAACGATAACAAAAAACTTTTTGCCTGATTTAATACTCAACACTATGGAGCAACGTATAAAAAAAAGCAGTCAAATATCGTAAAAATTCAGAGAGATATCGGCGTTAGAGTGAGCTTCTTTTTAGTTTCTGACTAAAACTCGCTGAATGATAGGGGATTGTCCACAAATTGATATTTTTAAGTTATCTGGCAGTGTTCGGAGAAAATTTTTAGAAAAAACAATTTAATTATAACTTACGCTTATGTATAGGAAGATTTTGACTCTAAACTACGAGGAAAAGGAAAATATAGTCCATACATTGATTACATCTAGGTAAATTGAGGAGTTTATGGTAAAATTTTGTGAAATTTAGCCCAATACGCAAAACACTCTACAGTAAATGTTCGAGAAATTACATTTTGCGTATTAGACCAGTAAAATTAGGAAAGTTTGCCATAATACATGCTAGGAGATAAAAATTAGTACAGTTGTTCATTGATGGCTACTGATGACTATGTAAAAAGTCCTGATGGATAGGAGGTGAGTGGGGGGGTAAAATAAATTACTTTTTTTAGTTTTTTACAAAAATCTCAGAAACTGTTGGTTTTCATGAAAAACTTACTCCGATATAAATTAAAGAACATAAAATTCTCTACAAATGAGAGTTATATACAGTAGAACCTCGATTATCCGTCAGCCAGAAAACCGGAGATTTGACGGATTTTCCGCAAAAAATTCACTTTAATTTCAATTTTATTTACTTAATGTCGCCATAATAAATGCTACAGAGATAAAAATTAGTACAGTTGTCCCGTGATGGCTACTAATGAATATGTAAAAAGTCCTGATGGATAGGAAGTGAACGAGGGGAGGGAAGGGGGGGGGGCAAAATACTTTTTTAGTTTTTTACAAATATCTCAGAAACTGTCGGCTTTCATCAAATAATCACTCTGACATTAAAGAACACAAAATTCATTACAAATGACAGGTATTTACAGTAGACCTTCGATTATCCGTCATTCAGAAAACCTGAGCCTTGACGGATTTTCCGGAAAAAAATTACTTTAATTTGATATTTATTTACTCAATGTCTATTCAAATTTATTAAATATTGTTGCAAAATAAAAAGGAAGACAGTAAACACTTCAATACTGCAATATTGCATGAAATAATGCCAGGTAAGTTGTTTATGAAAGAAAAATATTTATTATTAATTGTCTGAGTGCAACGAAGACTCATACACAGCGCAGTATTACTTTGCCCATATATAGCTACGATGGATATTAAAACCTTTCGTCAAGCATAACTCAAAAAATATTTAACGGATTTCGTTCAAATTTTTACAGCAGGTACCTATAAAGGTGACAACGTCGTCTATTTATTACCAAGAATAAGTGTCAAACCGTTTGGAAGTTATATTAAAAAAATAGATAAAAAAGCACAATTAAAGTACATACGTCACTAAATTTTGTGCGTACGTCATTTTCACCGGCGGGAGATTTTCGTAGACAATCGGAATTGAAAAGTTCATGGAATACATGGAGCAAAAAAATATGCAAGCACTAATATTCAGCACAATAAAATATATTTCAATTTAATAAAAATGGAAAGTTAATCTGGAATTTTTTCTGTTTGAAAAGTATTAGAGATTAGTAAGAGTAGTATTAGTATTAGAGATTTGGCGTAAATCACACTATTAGCAGCTTTTTTCTTTCGCGTGTGTATGTTAGGAACAATTCTTTGATGTTTAAATAAAAGGTTTCGATTTGTGGCATTATTTCTTATTTTCTTTTCCTTTTTAGTATTTTAAATGGAATTAGTGAAAGGCGTGTATTTTAAATTAAATGAGTGAAAGACGTGTATTTTTAATGTATGTATTTCAAATGAAATCAGTGAAAGATATATATTTAAATGAAATGAATGCAATATGAAGATGTTATGAGAAAAATATTTGGCGATTTATCAACTGCGCCAAGTTAACATAAAAGTACCAATACATATGTGGGTACTTCTCTATTATCCCGTCGACCACTTTTCATAACAAAAAACTATCGCCAAATAAACGGGAGAACGTTGTCATTGAAATATCAAAATACATAAATAAATAAAATATAAGAATTTAAGGACACAATTGTTATTTTAATGAATGAAATAACTAATAAATCAGTAAAACATAATGAAAAATACACGCAAATGTCGCGTTAAAAACCACTTGATGACGTAACAAACACGTATAATGCTTCTGATATCAAGTAAATGGGACTGCATTTTTGGCGTTTAATCTAACAGTTTGGCGATAGTTTTTTGTTATGAAAAGTGGTCGACGGGATAATAGAGCAGTACCTCTATGTGAAATGAAACAAGGCACAGATGTCATATACGCACCACGTTGGCGCGATTTTTCCCTCCACCAGCTTGGGAAAAACTTTGTTTTTGAATATTAGTTACAAATAGTGTGACAAATAGTACACGTGATTTTTTATTTCAATATAAAAATAAAATAACGTAATAAATGAAACAGCTTCTATTATTTTAAAAAAGGAAATAAAAATAAATAAATAATAGTTTGATATAAATAAAGGCGCGGATGTCATATACGCACCACATTGGCGCGATTGCAACAAAATGGCAATTTTATGCCTCACATGGTAACCAGGTTATTTTGTTTCAATTGTTGTTTATTAACTTTTATTTTTTATTTTAATTCTATAAATTGTTTTTATTATATATATCAATATTTATTTATATCAAACTATCAGTTATTTATTTTATTTCCCATTTTTGAATAATAGGAGCTATTTTATTTATTACGTTATTTTATTTTTATATTGAAATAAAAAATTACATGCTATTATTGTATGGTATTTGTAACTAATATTCAAAAACAAAGTTTTCGCCAAATTGGCGGGGGAAAAATCGCGCCAATCTGGTGCGTATATGATATCTGCGCCTAAATTAATATTGATATACATATAAAAATAAAAGAAAACTGCCCAGTTAAACTGACGGCATTGAGCTCACAGGCTATTCACACTAACTGTAAATTATATTCTTATTTCAAAGAATTTGAAATAAGCCCTCGAAAAATGAAGAAATCGACAATATATTAAGAGGGGGAACAATCCCCCGTTTCTTCTTCTTATAATTAACCAATGAACCCATAAAACTAATCAGAGAAGCGCCTTACCACAATGAACCTATATACAAAATTTGAAAAAATCGGATAATTCTGCATGAAAAATCCATTTATCTAAATTAAGGGGGGGGGGGTGGGTTAGCCCCCGTCCCCCCTTTATACTTAACCAAAGAACCCCCAAAACTAATCAGAGAAGCGCCTTATCACAATGAACATATATATAAAATTTGAAGAAAATCGGATAATTCTGCTTAAAAAACCCATTTATCTATATCAAGGGGGGTTAGTCCCCCCCGTTCCCCCCTTTATACTTTACCAGTGGACCCCCAAAACTAATCAGGGAAGTGCCTTACCACAATGAGCCTATATACAAAATTTGGAGTAAATTGGATAATTCTGCATGAAAAACCCATTTATCAAAATTAAGGGGGGGGGGGTAGCCCCCGTTTCCCTCCTTTACACTTCACCAATGAACCCCCAAAACTAATCAGGGAAGCCCCTTACCACAATGAGCCCATACAGAAAGTTTGAAGAAAATCGGATAACTCTGCATGAAAAAAATAATTTATCTAAAATAAGGGGGGAGGATTAACCCCCCCGTTACCCCCTTTATACTTAACCTATGAACCCCCAAAACTAATCAGGAAAGAACCTTATCACAATGAACTTATATACAAAATTTGAAGAAAATTGGATAATTCTGCATGAAAAAACCATTTATCCAAATTAAGGGGGGTTAGCCCCCCGTTTCCCCCCTTTTTATAGTTAACCAATCAATCCCCAAAACTAATCAGGGAAGCGCCTTATCACAAGGAACCTATAAACAAAATTGGAAGCAAAACGGTTATTTCTGTCAAGAGTTATCGCGTTACGTACGTACATACGTACATACATACATACATACATACATACAGAACGGGCGGGCACATAAGCTCTCAGGCTTTGATAGCCTGTGAGCTAATCCTAATCCTAATCCTAATAATATTATAAATCTCATTGTGTGCAAATGTTAGGCTGAAGCCAGCGTCAAAATGGAGCATTTAATGATCCTGTATTTTTGCATATAGGTTGATTATAATCCTCAAATTAACATAGGCTGGTTTTTGTTTATTTTATTCAAATATTTTCTTTAATAATTAAAAATTTCATTATTTTCATAGAGAATAAATGGACATTTTTCCATACAATTTAACCATTTTACTTTATCGTTGCTAGGGCTTTGATCGTTGCCACAAAAATAAAAACACGGAAAAATAATTTTTCCCCAACAACTAATTTTCAATTGAACGATTTTCACGTGAAAACTGAAAATTAAAAAAATTCAAAAGAAGGTGAATTTCCGTGATATTTGAAACAAAAATATGGAGTATTTGTTATTATACATGAAGTATGAATATCGGTTAAAATAAAAAGATATTTTTCTGTCAAAAACTGCGTTATAATTAGAAGGAAAAGTGCAACAATAATTATATTATTAAAAAATAGATTTCGCTTGGACCATGGAACTATGAAAATGATCCTCCTCGGCTTGGACAAATATGACGTCATAAATAAAACATGTATTTTCAAATATTCGTAATAATACAAGGAGCATGAATATCACTGTATAATGAAAGTAAATAGATAATGGACGTAATATTTAAGATGAAAAACTGAAATATTTTTTATCGATACTTATTAATAATTAGCTTGAATACCAGTTACACACAAATGTGAGTTTTCCGCTAAAATTTACGTCCTGATTGCCAGAAAAAGAAAATTAACAAGAATTGTTCCATTTAAAAGAGATTTCTCTGAGCAAAAAGTGACGTCATATTTGAAATAAAATGGGAATTTTCAAATGAGTTTTAGAAGGAGCGTGAATCAATTCCTTACATTAATAATACAAGAATCGGTAAGTTTAGAAAGTAGATGAGTTTCACGTCATATTTAAAACGAAAAATTTAAATATTTTTTTAGCTTTTTTTTAGCTAGCGATTATTATGCATGAATATCAGTTACATACAGATGAGAGTTTTTTGCCAAAAACCACACCATGATTATTAGGAAAATAAAAATAATTACGAATCTATTATATTAAAATCTGACCGCCTGTTTGTATTTCGCAGAAGATGTCATAAACTCTCAGAATTTAAAAAAATTATTTAAATTCCGAGATATGATTATTATTATTTTTTTTTTATAAATTTAACGAAGTTGCTCTAAAAAATGCAACTAAATTATTCCAATTTTGTGGATAAAAAAGAAGAAATGAAACGTAATAATATATTTTTTCTCATTAAAACTGAAAAAAAGAATTTATTTTCAATTTGAATAGATGGTGAAAGAAAAAAAAAATCTTGATTACAGTAAAATTTTTTAAAAATTAAAACGTATTTTCACATATTCAAACATCATGAGTCAATTTGGAGAACAAATATCGTCTGTCAACATATTTTCATTTAGAAATAAAGATTTTTTTTCAGTTGTAGTACAGTGCCTAGAATATAGGCGCTGTAGTTATAGATTAAATCAAGGAGGCAAATTTAAGCTCCATGCATTTAGGTCTACAATTATTGCTCCCTATTCACAAGAATTGAATTTAATGAAAAAGAATAGACTATTTCCATTATCTTTGAAGGATGGCTATTGAAACGTTTCACAAAGGCGTTAAAAGTAAAATGGTTTACCAGGTAAACTTGACATATGTTTTTAAACAATTCGCCGATTTCCACGATTTTATTTGGCCCGCCTTTTTTATTGGTTGCAGTTTCCTTTTCATGATTATTTGTCACAAAGTTTCACTTTTTTAAATCTTAGTTATGTCAAGGCCTCTATAACATAGAAATACTGTATTGTCTCATATGGAATGTGATCAAGAGTTAGTTAATTATTTACGTTTCAAATTATCGGGAATGAAATATTTTGTTTAATTAATGAATTTATTCTTATTTTAATGATACGTAAACGAAGTCACGAGTAACAGCTAGTAATCTATAGAATTAAAATAAAAAATAAAAGTAAACAAACACAACAAACAGTTTTCGCCAAAGGGGCGGGGGAAAAATCGCGCCAACGTGGTGAGTATATGGCATCTGTGCCGGGATTTTTACCCTTTTATCTGTGCTTTCGGAAATATAAATAAAAAAGAAAACTGCCCAGTTAAACTGAGGGCATTGAGCTCACAGGCTATTCACATTAATTGTATATTATACACTTATTTCAAAGAATTTGAAATAAGCCCCTCGAAAAATAAAGAAATCGACAATATAATAAGGGGGGATAATCCCCCCGTTGCCCCACCCCCTTATAGTTAACAATTGAACCACCAAACCTAATCAGGGAAGCCCTTTATTACAATGAACATATATACTAAATTCGAAGCAAATCGGATAATTCTGCATGAAAAACCCATTTATCTAAATAAAGGGGGATTACCCCCTCCCCGCATCCTCCTTTATACTTAACCAATGAACCCCAAGACTAACCAGGGAAGCTCCTTACCACAATGAGCCTATATACAAAATTTGAAGAAAATCTGATAATTCTCCATGAAAAACACATTTATCTAAATTAAGGGGGGGGGAATACCCCCCCCCCCCTTTACCCGCTTTATGCTTAACCAAAGAACGCCCTAAACTAATCAGGAAAGCGCCTTATCACAATGAACCTATATACAAAATTTTAAGAAAATCGGATAATTCTGCATGGAAATCGCAGTTATCTAAATTAAAGGGGGGGGCAGCCCTCCGTTACCCCCTTTATACTTAAACAATGAATCCCCAAAAGCAATCAGGAAAACGCTTTATCACAATTAACCTGTATACAAAATTTGAAGAAAATCGGATAATTCTGCATGAAAAACCCATTTATCTAAATTAAGGGGGGATTAGCCCCCCCTTTCCCCCTTTATACTTAACCAATGAACCCCCAAAACTCTTCAGAGAAGCGCATTATCACAATGAACCTATATACAAAATTTGAAGAAAATCGAATAATTCTGCTTAAAAACTCAGTTATCTAAATTAGGGGGGGGGGGGGTTATCCCCCCTTTCCCCCTTTATACTTAACCAATGAACCCCCAAAACTATTGACAGAAGCGCATTATCAAAATGAACCTTTATACAAAATTTGAAGAAAATGGGATAATTCTGCATGAAAAACCTATTTAAATTATGGGGGGTTAGCCCCCCATTTCCCCCCTTTATGCTTAACCAATGAACCTCCAAAACTAATCAGGGAAGTGCCTTATCACAATGAACCTATAAACAAAATTTAAAGTAAAACGGTTAGTTCTATCAAGAGGTATCGCGTTACGTACATACATACATACGTACGTACATACAGAACCGGCGGGCACATAAGCTCTCAGGCTTTGATAGCCTGTGAGCTAAAAAATTAAAAAATACTTATATCAGGTGTATAATGTTTTGAATTTTTATACGGACCACTTCTCCATTTTAAGATTTTAAATGCTATTTATATCAGATATTTCTTTGTTGAGATTCCCACAAGTTTTTTCCGGTAATTTTTTTATTTCGCTTATTAATTGTTTACAATTTGCCACCCTGGCAATAACAATTATTTATCACAAAAAATGGGTACTTCTCTATTATCCCGTCGACCACATTTCATAACAAAAAACTATCGCTAAACTGTAACGCTAAATAAACGGGAGACCGTTGCCATTGAAATATCAAAATAAATAAAATATAAGAATTTAAGGACACAATTGTTACTTTAATGAATGAAATAACTAATAAATCAATAAAACATAATGAAAAATACACGCAAATGTCGAATTAAAAACCACTTGATGGCATAACAAATACGTATAATGCTTCTGGCATCAAGTAAATGGGACTGTATTTTTGGCGTTTAATCTTAGTTTGGCGATAGTTTTTTGTTATGAAAAGTGGTCGACGGGATAATAGAGAAGTACCCAAAAATGGCTTAGTTTTGTTAAATTTGTTATGTATTTTCATTTCTTATTAAAATATCGAAAATGGCAATAAAATTTTATTTTAGCACCGTACTTAATTTTTTAAAATGGCTCAAAAACATTGTTTAATAAACGTATATTTGTAAATATTTTAAAAAGCATGTTTTTCCGCTCTCTAGAAAAATTTGTAAGATTCTACAACTGCCTTTGGCACCAACCAGTACATGATACGGAACTTTTCCCTATTCAGATACACAGAAGAGGTTGGTCACAAACAAGAGTAATGCTAGCAACAATATTGTTTTAACTCTATAAGAGTTAGAAACAATAATGATATTAAATTCCCCGATTAGCTTAGGGCCCGATTACGGAACTTTCTCCTAGAAAAAAAAAACTGTAGTAGTCTTTTACATTTGTTTCGAATGAAGCTCGATCAACAAAGTATTAATTGATAATACAAACAACACTAATATTAACATGGGGGCAAAAGTTTGAATTTAAGTGTATATATTTGGAACCCCTCCCCCCCCCAACCACCCACCAAAAAAAGAAAAAGAAAGTTACAGAAATGAATTTAAAATGGCGTGAAGCCACCCTTTCTGACATAAGAAATTGGCTGCGAACCCAATTACGAAACTTTCACTTAACTTAATAACATGTATGTAATAGCCCTGAGGACAATTCCCCTTCCCAGTTATACGGACCTTGGGGCTTTTTTAAAAAGCTTGACGCAGTTCGGGTTGAAGAAGTTGAGATTTACTGTCAAATGACATAAACTACTATGAAAATAAAACTGGTGAATTATTATGCTGGTTTATGTATGTATTTAAAAAAATTGCATCTGATTACACTCTTTAGATAAATTACTCCTGTTTGCATTTAATAACAGATAAACGGCTTCCGTTTACTAAATTGTTTAAATATTGGGAAGAGTTGGCGAGAGATAGATAGACGTGTAAACAAACGGGTAGACAGACGGGTAGAGAGACGGATAGTGACAGAGATAAGCTAACGGGTAGCGAGGCAGGTGCAAAAAAGGGTTGACAGAGGGGTAGTGAGATGGGTAGGGAGACGGGTAGCGTGGTTGATAGAGAGACGAGTACAGAGACGACTTGACAGACGGGTATACAGACAGACAGACGTGTTGATAGACGAGTAGTGTAACGGGAAGCGAGACAGGTAGAGACACGATTAAAGAGTCGGGTAGAAAGACAGACGGATACTGAGACGGGTATACAGAAGAGTAGAGAGACAGTAGACAGATGAGTTCGGAGAGAGACACAGCTAAGACATACGAGTAGTTAGACTGGTAGACACGTTTGTAGCAAAGCATGTTATCAATGTGGTTTGAAGTATACGAGTTTCTATAAATAGTTATACAAATAAACAAAGGAAATTTTTTTAATTCAAATATTAAATATTTGATTTAATATTTCAATATTTAATATTTTATTTTTTAATATTTTATTTAGATATTTGTCACAAAGAAAATGTTGCAAAAATTAAATTAAATTTGCGTTAAACTACGCTTGCTAAAATACGCTATTGGCTGCAAATCTGATTATGTGACTTTAAAAATATCGTTTTAAAAGATCCGGCGGTTTTTTTTTTTTTAAGTTTTGAGCAATTCCCGCTTAAGAAAATGAGATTATTTGCCAAATGTTATAAAAAAATGCATATGAAAACATAACAATATATGAATTTATATATGATATTTTGTAATTATATCATTTAATTTGCTATTTTTCATATGTTGTATCTTTATCTATCTCTTGTCTATCATATGCTGTATATTCACTTAGATTCTTGTTGATATCTTCTTTATATCGTAATTGTTAACTTTATGTTCTCAGCAATATCACTCAGACTAATCCCTTTGAGGGAAGTCCTAGTGAAATGTTTATCAATGTGAAATATTATAATTGCGAATATAAAACTTGGAGAAAAGTAAAAGTAGGTACATATTAATTTATAATTAAGTAAATATTGTGTAATTATGAAAGTGGATGGATTGTTAGGATTCATAATCATCACCTCATCTTCTTCCTTGTCCTGTTGTTATCACCCTGGTACTGAAGACAAATATTTATATTTATTATTAATAAAATGTTATTTCACGTGAAACTGTGTAAGCGCGACAAAACATAATTGAGAACAATGAAAGTAATAATTTATCATTAAGCAAATACTTACTAAGTCGTAATGTTCTTTTTTTCTTGACACATCATCATCAACTGAAGTGGATGCTACATTAGTAGGCGTTCTCAGCATGACTGAATCCATAATCACATCTTCATCGTCTTCCTCGTCCTGTTGATCTGTATTTATAGCTATAAGTGTAGCATTCAGACAGTCACCATGGCAAATGTTGCAGATGAGTGTGCAGTTAAGGGCTGCTTTCCTGTACCCATACTTAGCTCCACACCCAGTGGTGCATATGCAGAAGATGGTATTTAAGACAGCCTCAGGTGCGATCAGTTCCTTAGTTGTAATAAGAACCAGACGATTCTGCTTTTGTTCCCAGCCCCAGAGTTCGGCATGTTGTTACTGGCCAAACCACAGCTGCACCTGATGGTACACCCGGATAGAATATTTTCTAGCCACTACTTCTGTTGGTGGAAGGACTGAAATGTCAGGTTTGACATTCGATTTAGATTTGGCGAAAGAATGGTATCGGAAAGTATTGAGAGATGTAGATGTGGGAGGTGCTTCATACAATCTAAAGAAAAAAGTTGGTTTCCTGCTTCTACAACAGCATCATGGTCAGCAATTTTGTGTACCTCTTCATATTGCTGAAACAGCTGGAAAATTTTTGTTTTCCACATTTTGAATTCGGCTGACGTCGTATCACATCCAGTGAATGCATAAAGGTCTAGAATGATGTCTTGTTTCTTGAATTAACTGTTGTGAGAAAATAATATTTTTTTCAATTCTTCCACTACTTGGCTTAACGAAAATTTCTTGTTCGAGCGGAGTTAGGGCGATTAGGAGGACAACAAGATCAACATCCTCACCAACAATTGCCACTCTGCCACTAGAAGAAGATATTTCAATGGCTGTTGTTACAATTAGGGTATCTGCATTGCCAGTACTCTCCCGGCAAGATATTCCATTCTCCTTCAATTTGAAAGAAAGCACAGCTGTTAATCTTGATTTGTTCTTTTCATTTGAAAGGAAGCTCTTGGTTGACGGAAACCTCTGTGTTCCCCGTTGAAATTAATATCCACGGACTTCTTCTGTGCACATCTTCGGTTTTGCTCTGCTAATTTCGTGCTGTTGGCAATGTCGGAGTAGCCATCAAAAACCACTGAACAGCATTTTCCTTTATAATGTGTAGAGATTTATACTTCACAAATTGAAATAAAAGTGGAACCTCTTGACCAAGGGACTTTGTGAAGAAAGAAACCACCATCCATAATAATATCACAGTATTGGAAATCAATGGGCTGTTTCAATAGTAACTTTGATGTAATAAATTAGATGATATTCTGGCTTGACTAATGTTGTTTGCAGATATTTTTAGTCCTTAATTTCCCTTTAGAAAATTAAACCTGAGTCTAAAAAATATTAGATATTGTTAAAAAATATTAGACAGCAGTGCGAAATTTTCGCACGGATCCATTGGTATTTAATAAATTTGAAATTAAAGTGATTTTTTTTTTTGCGGAAAATCCGTCAAGGCTCTGATCTCGTGACTGACGGATAATCGAGGTTCCACTGTATATACCTGTCATTTGTAGAGAATTTAACGTTCTTTAATTTACGTCAGAGTAATTTTTTCATGAAAACCAACAGTTTCTGAGATATTTGCAAAAAACTAAAAAAGTATTTTGACCCCTCCCTCCCCTCGTTCACTTCCTATCCATCAGGACATTTTACATAGTCATTAGTAGCCATCACGGGACAACTGTACCAATTTTTATCTCTGTAGCATTTAGTATGGCGACATTAAGTAAATAAAATTGAAATTAAAGTGAATTTTTTGCGGAAAATTCGTCAAAGCTCCAGTTTTCTGGCTAACGCATAATCGAGGTTCCACTGTATATAACTCTCATTTATAGAGAATTTTATGTTCTTTAATTTATATCGGAGCAATTTTTTCATGAAAACCAACAGTTTCTGAGATTTTTGTAAAAAACTAAAAAAAGTAATTTATTTGAATCCTCCCCCCCCCCCACTCACCTCCTATCCATCAGGACTTTTTACATAGTCATCAGTAGCCATCAATGAACAACTGTACTAATTTTTATCTCCTAGCATGTATTATGGCAAACTTTCCTAATTTTACTGGTCTAATACGCAAAATGTAATTTCTCGAACATTTACTGTAGAGTGTTTTGCGTATTGGGCTAAATTTCACAAAATTTTACCATAAACTCCTCAATTTACCTAGATGTAATCAATGTATGGACTATATTTTCCTTTTCCTCGTAGTTTAGAGTCAAAATCTTCCTATACATAAGCGTAAGTTATAATTAAATTGTTTTTTCTAAAAATTTTCTCCGAACGCTGCCAGATAACTTAAATATATCAATTTGTGGACAATCCCCTATCATTCAGCGAGTTTTAGTCAGAAACTAAAAAACAGCTCACTCTAACGCCGATATCTCTCTGAATTTTTACGATATTTGACTGCTTTTTTTTATAAGTTGCTCCATAGTGTTGAGTATTAAATTAGGCAAAAAGTTTTCTGTTATCGTTCGCGCATGCGTAGATAAAAATTATTTCATACAACTGCCCATATTTCCTTAAATATTTAATATATTTATATTTCAATCACACTATATGATTTCTACTACATTTTGTCAATTTTTCTGAAACTGACGTTAAATTTGGTTAAAAACCCTGTATTTTATAAGCAAAAAACATGCAAGAATTTTTTTAATTTTTTAAAAAAATCGCTATATCTCAATTAATATGCATGCTATTCTTACATAAATGAGTACACATATTATACAATGTCTGCCTATGTATATTCTGTAGCGGTAAATCATTTCGTGCATTTTATTTTACAGGGTGATCCCAAGTATTATTTTTTTCTTCTTTAATTTTTTGTTGGTCCCCTAATTGTCCTACTTATCAAATCAACATTGATAAATATGAAGTCAAACCTGTTCTTTTTAATCCTAATACCCCAAAAGAATCTGACATGTATATTTTAAAATATTCGAAAAAATGTCTAAAACTGAAAGTTCCCATCAATTATGGCATTATAGTGTATTTCACTGAAATAATAACAGTACAAACGCACCTCATTTGTCACGTTTGACGTGTAATTTCCAACTTGTTTCTCCTTTGCTCCCCTTAACTTTTACCAGTGTAATTGTGATTCTGGACTTCGGCTACAAACATAAATCTAAGATCCACATTGCTATTACTAGAGATACCGTGTCCATGGCTCCAGGTACACCGTATAATGATCTCGTTCCAAGTTAATTTTTTTTCTTAAATAAAATTTATGATGTAAAGCATATTTATTTGATCTTACAATTGAGTAAAGTTAATGATTCTCCATATCTCTTCATAAATTTGGAAATTAATGAATATTATCATAATCAGGGAGGTCAAATATACTCATTTCTAAAGCTACTCTTTTTAAACCACAATTGTTAAATGAATGTAGTGTGGTACCTTAAGAAGATGCTTAGAAGCAATTAACGCAATATCCTTTGCACAAGCTCTGGTATATTATGCTTGAGATGTAAGTAGTTCTATTTTGAATAATTTGTTCCGAATTGTAAAACATTTTTGTTTGAATTTATACTTCACATCATTAATTGATAGATATTTTAGCATTCAGTTTCACTTGAAATATTGCGTTATAGTCATTATTTAAAAATATTTATATAAATTATGCTCTTAGTTATTGAAATAAGTTTATCATTACTATTTTCGATAAAATATGTTCAAATACACTAGATGAAAACAAGAGATTTTACCCGGCCCAAGCATCTCTAATGCAGCAGATCAAATATCTCACAAATGCCATTTTGATAAAAAAGATTAAAAGCACATAGCTATACCATGTACTATTTAACTGTCCTATTTATTTAATCATTGAATAGATAATATTTTATTCTAGTGCATACGAAATGCAAAGTCAATGACAATTACGTCATTTTGACAGAACCATGGTAAATATTTCGAATATGAGGAATAAAATTATATGTTTTAAACACATGTTAATGCATTTCCAGCGATATTTATTGGTATTATCTCACTATATGTCTTCTGTATTGCTTCACTAAGGGATGTGGAAACGGAAGCATTCAGTAAATAAGAAGATCAGGATACTTCGTAAACAACACGACAAGCCTATAAATGTGTATTGCTTCATCGCATGGGTAAAATAAACGCACATAATCTCAGCCTTTCGGAGCAATACTCAGCTGAAGGAATGCTTTTTCAATATCAGCACTTAAACCAATAGGAAACATTCTGAACCTGTCTACGATGCCTGGTACGAATTCTATTAAATTAGGACCTTTGTATAAACACTGGTTTAATGATTAAAAAAACATTCATTCACAAACATTCAGTCCGAAAACAACGCCACAATGTCTATAAATTTGTATTGTCTCATCGGATGGGTAAAAGAAACGCAAATAATCTCTGTCTTTCGGAGCAATACTCAGCTGAAGGAATGCTTTTCCTATATCAGTACTCAAACCAATAGGAAACATTCTGAAACTGCCTATGATATCTGGTATGAATTCTATTAAATTAAGACCTTTAAAAGAACATTGGTTTAAGGATGGCTATCCCTTTTCGTTAGCAGAAGCATCGAATACGGGTCTTACTTTTGTAGTTTTACTACTCATCTTTATAACTGGGCTATGCGGTAAAAAATGACATTTGTTATCTAATTCCTTCTCTGGTACGCTTTCAGTAACGTTTAATTCTACCCATTCCTGAAACACCTTTTAATAATTACCAAGAAATCCACTTTCTCTTGCGCGTTTAATCATTTACTCATGACATATCAAACACATATATATTTTTGTTAACTGGCAAATGGGTCGTTTCATGTTTCCAAGGTAACTCTAATTCATACCTGCTATTGGAAAGTATTGATAATTTATTTTAAAAATCAATCTTTTCATCAGCAATTCTATTTTTATTTTAATGTTTTCAATAGTATCCGAGATACCTAAAGCCTTTAACTCCCACAAGTACTTTACCGAAATATCCAATGCATGCAAAGATAAACTTGATAATACATTATTTCTAACATATTCCTCACTTGTTTGTTTACCCACTAGGACCGGGAGCACAAAAACTTTACGGCGTGTGACGAACGTTAACGTCTGCTGTCAGTACATGCGATTTTAGAATACTATCAATTTAAAGCTATCACAGTGTGTCAAAGCAGGCGGTTGGATCGAAGTGTTCTGATTTGTTGTTTAACAGATCAGATAATCCAAATCCAATAGTTCGTGTGCACGGTAAGTGCGGAGCCTTGACGAGGAGCTCCCGGCTGTTCCTGGGCAAGTTTTTACTCACGTAAAAACAGATTTGCGCTAGGACGAAGTCCGCACTTACACGGGTTTTCCGTACCGTTTCAGGTAAGTAATCAGTAGGTGGTAAAACATTAAGAGTTGAAGTATGAGTGGTGACGGAAAGCAGAGCCAGCGAAGAAAGCTGGAAGAGCAGAACAAGGGAGTCCAAGAAGCCAACTTGGATCTCTCAATGGCCGACCTCGAAGTCCCCGAGGTTGGTGAAGAGAAAGACCACAGAATTGTGGCGAGAGACCTAATCGCAAAGATTAGGGCGATGTTGATAATAAAAGGTAAACCAACCAGCAACGAAAAGTTAGTAGCTGACGAGCACTTGAGAGAACTCTATGAGTTGTTCATAGAGCAGGCCCTTGAACTAACACGGGTCAAGGGCCAGAACGAGCACCTCCTTGTAAAAGGGTTCAATGATGAACAGGAGCTCGTTCGAATAAGGGAAAAACAACTTTCCTATGCAGGAGTTGCACAGACTCCTGCAGCCTCATGTGCAAAGAGAAAGGATGAGGATGGGCAGGAGGGACGACGGACAGAAACTCAAGGGCGGATCCGCACAGACACCCCCGCCACAGAGCATGTTCTAATCGTCTATCCCAAGGATAGGAAGGAAAAGAGCAAGTCTGTGGAGAATCGGTTAACCAAGGCCATTAGCCCGAGAACTTTAAATATTAAGGTTCGTGGGCGAAAACCTGTGTCGGCCGGAGGTGTCCTTGTGCGCCTTGAGCAGAAGTCTGATGTCCAAATCCTGGAGGACGCTATTAAGAAAAACGAAGCTTTGAAGGACACTGTGGTCGTCACGGTACCGAAGCTTCGAAGGCCTCGGATAATTGCGTTCGACGTCCCCACGGATGTCGACGGGGCCGGCGTCCTCCGAGCTGCCTGTGAGCAAGCGAACCTGAAGCCGGATGATGTCTCAGTCCGATTCCCCATAAAGAGGGATGGGACCTGTCATTGGGTTCTTGAGACGTCTCCAGGAGGCTTTAAGGCTTTGCTTGGATTGAGAAGGCTGGTGGTGGGCTGGTCGAAGGTTAAACTGGCTGAGCATATTAGGGCGACTCAATGTTTCAAATGTGGTCGATTTGGACATATCAGCGGATCCTGCACGACAGCTGCAGAAAAATGCTTGCACTGTGGTAAGAACAAGCATAAGGGAGCAGATTCATGTAAGCGAAAGTGCATGAACTGTGTGAGCCAAAATGTGTTCTATCCTAAGGAGTCTCAGTGCTCCACGGCTCACAGCTCCCTTGATCCCCAGTGCCCAACCCGAGCTCTAGAAATGGTGCGCATCCGCAAAAAGATTGACTATGGTTAATTTGCGGATAGGGCAACAGAATGCCGGAAAATCTCTTGCGGCGTCAAATGTGTTGAAGAATGACATGCGGGATTATGACGTCTTGTGCATACAGGAGCCTCATGTTCTATCAAACGGCAAAGTGGGTCACATACCATCGGCGGCAGTGGCCTATCACGCGCCACAGCAGGCTCGCTCTGCGGTGGTCGTGATAAATCAGTCACTAGACATAGTAGAACTGATGGCGACAAACGACATTGTCGCAATCCAGCTTAACTTTGCCGGGAGAAAGATGATTGTGGTCTCCGTGTACTTGCCGCCAGAAAGCCCGCTAGATCCGATCGACACACACATTGAAGCGCTGCAGCAGATTTTACAAAGAAATGCAGAACAAGACGTACTAATTATGGGCGATTTTAACGCTAAGAGCTCGGTGTGGGGAAATCCGCTTGAGAAATGTGATAGCAGAGGAGACCAAGTTTTGGAGCTGTGTGCCCAGAACGACCTCTCTATCTTCAACGATTCAGCCAGTGAACCAACCTTCCAGTCTACCAGGGGCGACAGCTGGATCGATCTTTCACTAGGTAGGCTTACGAGACCGACAGTTCTTGTTGGTTGGAAAGTAGAGTCCAGAGCGACAGCCACGGAGCACATGCGTATCGCTACGGAGATCTCAACAGAGATCCCACCCCAAAGGCCCAAATACCGGGTTCGGTTCAAAGACTTGATTGTGCCCGACCTCCGGGAGGCCCTGTCCGAAAGGATAGGTGACATGTCGGTCGACTGGTTAGAAGGGAAGTCGGTTGACCAGTGTGTTTCTAATCTCACAGAGATCGTTCAAGGTCTCTGCGAGAAGTACGTGCGTAGCCGGAAAGTGCGTAAAAAGGCAGAGCCGTGGTGGATTCCAAGTCTCCTCGGAGAAAGGAAAAAGGTGGGTGCCGCAAGGAGGCGGTACCGGAAATGTGAGGATCCCGACCAGCGGAAAGAGTATGAGGGACTCTTCCGCAAGGTAAGAGCGCAGTTCAGACGAGCGGTCCGAAGGGCCAAGTGGGCGTACTATCGGCGCATTCTCGAAGAGATTGAGCCGGGGAAACCCTTTGGCCCGCACTTTGACTGGATGAGAGGTAAATCCTCCCATAGTCTGAAACTGAAAATGGTCGGGACAGGGGACGAGGAGGAAACCACGAGCTTCGAAGCTACCATCGGGAAACTGATGGAATACCACTTCCCGGTAGACGGAGATGACTAGCCGTCGCACGAAGAAATTCGGGCAGAGACACACCCGTTAGATGATGACGATCCGGAATTCACCCAAAAGGAGGTTGAAGCCGTTTTCAGGACCGCGAACCGAGGGAAAGCGCCAGGACACGATGGATTACCCATGGAGGTAATCGAACTAGTTTACAGGGCAAATAAACCGCTATTCATATCACTCATGAATAAGTGCTTGAGGGAAGGAGAGTTCCCCTCTAGCTGGAAAATAGCAGACCTTGTTCTGTTTAATAAGGTTGAAAAGGATCGCTCGGACCCAAGCGCCTACCGTCCTATCTGTCTTTTGACAGCTTGGAGTAAGGTGTTGGATAAACTTGTGACAAACAGGCTGGTTTTCCATGCCCAGTCACGAGGGTTCCTCCACCAAAACCAATTCGGTTTTACTCCAGGAAAGGGCACAGAGCATGCCCTGCATGAAGTGCGAAAGACAGTCGAAGACTGCCACGCACGAGACAAAGATTCTTGTCTCATCATGCTCGACGTTAAAGGTGCCTTTAATAATTTATGGTGGCCGGCGATCTATGCTCAACTGCAAAGGATGGGTTGCCCTGAAAATCTTTACCGACTAGTTCGGAGTTTCCTAAGGGAGAGGAAAGTCCAGTTTCGAACGCAAAACGTGTCCCTGGAACGCATGTACGACAAAGGTTGCCCTCAGGGCTCGAATTCAGGTCCCTTTCTCTGGAACTTGGTGGCGAACTCCTTGTTGGAGTTGGATTTGGGAGAGTACGTGAAAATCATAGCTTATGCCGACGACTTTGCTGTCTTAGTCGAAGCGCCAAACGCCCATGTTTGTGCGAAGCGGGCAAATCCTGCCTTAGCGAAGATAGCTCGCTGGGCGGCGATGCATAAACTCGAGTTCTCCGCAGAAAAGACCGTACTGGTCTACTTCCGAAAAGTGCGCCGGTTGGGGAGTTACAAGAGGAACCCTAAAACGGCTCCTAGACTCTCCTTCCTTGGAAGACCCATTAAAGTCGCACAAAACACTAGATACCTAGGAGTGATGGTGGACGACAAACTCAACGGAATGGCACACTGCGCATACGTCAAACAAAGTCTGGCAAATTACGTGAGAGCGACCCGCTCACTCAGTCAGAGGACCTGGGGTCTCAAAGGGACCGTACTGAAGCGTCTTTATAAAAACGGCATAGAGAGGCTCGCGACATATGGTTGCAGTTTCTGGTGGTCGGGGACCGGCCGCATGAGAGATAGCTTAATCACAGCCCAACGATTAGCCCTCATCGCGATAACCAGGTGTTACCGCACAACTAGTACGGTAGCGCTTCAGGTACTCGCCGGAACCCTGCCATTAGATCTAATGGTGGAAAGGGAGTTCAACCAGAGTCGCGTCCTCCGCTTAGGGGAAAATGCCGAAGTTGGTGGAACAACTATAAGAACAGACGAAGTTCAAAAACGGATGGAAAGATGGTCAGTACACCCCGCGAAGGCACCTGCCATTGACTGGGAAGAAGCACCCCAGAATAACGGGGAACCCCACAGCCAGCAGGGGATATCAGTATTTACTGATGGGTCAAAAATTGGAGGAGGTGTAGGATCAGGCGTAGCAATCTATGACGGTGGGGAATTGATTGAAGAGCAAGCCTATCACCTCCCGCCCCATGCGACAGTGTACCAGGCCGAGTTAGTCGCCATTATCAAGGCGCTGGAGTTGTGCAGAGCCCAAGGCGAACTATCATTGTTCAGCGATTCGAGATCGTCGCTGACGGCACTAGCAAACCCGTACTCGCTAGATCCACTATGTGCACGTGTTCACGCAGCGAGAGAAGGCCTCGAGGTGAGATGGTTCTGGGTAAATGCCCATGTAGGGATTCACGGCAATGAAACGGCAGACCTCCTTGCGAAAGCAGGTGCAGGTTTAGACGTCATTGACGTCCCTCTAAGTCTGTCGCCCCGGTCCGTGAAGACCAGGATACGCCGGGAGGTGAAAACCATCTGGCAAAGTCGATGGGAGGAGGCGGAAACAGGGAGAAATGTGTTCCACATAATTCCGAAAGTGTCGGAAGAACGCACCTGGACTGCGCCTCTCATTAACTGGGCGGTTACAGGGCATGGACCATTCCCGGAATACTTTCACCGATTCAAGGTAAGAACTCTCACGCGAGGATGCCCATTTTGCACAGACCCAAATCCCGCCACGAGTGAACACCTACTTGTGGCATGCATAGGAACGCAACCTCTCAGGGATAGGGTCTGCCCGAAGCTCACGGTTTCAACAGTCCGGAACTATTTCGTGGTTCCGGAAGGGAGGAAAGCACTCACAGCTTTTCTCCAGGAAATGGAGCCGCATTTGAGATAAACTCCATTAATGGGCAGTCCCACCCAGTGCACCTGAGGCGAAACCTTTAAAATTTGGCCCAGGTAAGTAAGAACAGGTATGTGAGGGGTGAAGTTCGAAGAGAGAAGAAAGTGAAGAGAAAGGACATGAGTTCAAGGGACAGAGAAGTAAGAGAAGAGAGAAGAGAGAAGAGTGAAGACAAAGGTGAAGATTAATAAATGGCAAAATTGTATGTATGTAAATAAATAATTAAATGTTTTTCTATCCTATGTAACCAAGATTAATAAGTCTAACATGTGAATAAACGCCGCTCTCGTGCGGCGACCTAACCGTCCCAATGGATCAGTGTGTAAAAAGTAGCAAATATTTTCGATGTAGCTACTCTATTAATTAATTATTGCAGAACTATGTAAATATGAAGGACCAATTAAAGAGCAGTGGCTCAAATCCAGGACGGGGCGAGAGCTGGCACGTCTTCCTGGTAGAGGATGAGGACTCGAATAAACGAACGGCACGAGTGAGAGGGAAGACAAACTAGGTCGTCGGTGAAAACTGGGTTTTTCACGTTCAGCAGGATAGCCGTACAGGCATGTTTAGACGAGCGCAAGGTACATGCGGGTGGGCAGTCACTCTGTGCCAAGTGTCTGTGGAACTATCAAATCGGCCTGCATGGCAGGTCTAATATGCGATAATCTGTAGAGATTGAAAGCAGTATCAGTTAGTTTTACCCACTAGGACTCACCCAAGTCTAGTTTTGATAGCAGTGAGTCCTGAATACAACTGTACGAATGCCTTCGTTAATAACTTTCCGAAAACATCTGCAACTAATAACAAATAAATTTAATTTTCCTTACACACGCTATCACTAGTTTTTATTTTCCTCGTTTTAATTATTGCAGAACTTTAGACTCATTAACAATAGGTACACAACCGCATATTTTTTCTTCCGAAAAGGCTTCAAAACAAAGTTTAAAAGTTCTATCTAAACACCTACTTTCGCAAAGAAAACTGAATGGGAAAATGGCTCCGACTCTTTCCTCCGAATTAAACAATGAATAATTTTCTCTTCCCGAATCAGGTCTACGCTCATCTCCCGAATAACCCTTTCAGCATACATAGCTATGTTATGAGCCCGAATCTATAAAAGCTCAAATTTTCTTTCTTTTACCTTTAATAACAATATTTAAACATAAACTTTTTAAATAAACATTCTCATTACTATTATTGGGAAACGGAAACCTGAGCTTTTGAATCATTTTGTTTACACTCATTCTCTTTAACAATCTGAGAACACATTAACTTTAAATGATTATCATTATAAATAAAACATTTAATATTAGTTTTACATTGATATCTTAAATGACCGATTCTTAAACACGCAAAACAAGCCCTTTTCTTTTGTACAATTAAAGGATCAGGGTCCACAAGCCATGTTTTTGGCCCATGAAATAGACTTAATAAAAATATATAATTTATATGAAGAACTGTTATTACCAAGGGGTGTAATACACTCAAAGATTGGTGGAGTGAATTTTATATTCAGTAAGTTTTGGGCATGTATTCTGGTACATTAGCGAAGTGGCACTCTAAAATGTAATTCGTCATCCTGGAGCTGGTAGCGATAGAAAAAGGACTTGTCACACAAAAGTAAGGAAAAGCTTATCTGAAGATATCTGGAGTTTATTAAGCATATCTTCAATTGTCTACAGAAGCTGAAGTCACATGATAATTGCATACAGGGTGACAGATTTGCTGGGGCGATGGTAAAGACAGCCCTGTCTTAGGGAGCAAAATTACGTAACGAAATTTGCCGATGAAGTCCTGCGGATGGTTCGGGGGGAAAAGTTGTAACACAGAAGTTAGATGTGTAGAGGATGAAAGCAAGAGCAGAAGTGTCTAAAAATGAGAGATAACCGCAGTTACAAATCTCGCCAACGATTTGCATTTCTGAGTGTAGGTGTGTGGACCTTGAGCGGTTTGCCCCAACCGTTTAGAATAATTGCATATTAAATTTTGTAATTGGCGTCAGAGACGGGTAAATATATTTGGCATAGAGCGCACTTTGGCTAAAAAGGAAATAATTCAGAATTTTGACGGTTTTGTGTTTTGAGAACCATTGAAAAAGCATTTCTGAAAAAATGTATGCTTTGACGCCAGGAAGTCGGATGAACATCTGGTATACTTTGGAAAGTCAAAATTGACCATGAGAGAGAAAACATTTTATAGATTGTATTATTTCTTTTACATTGAGAGCTGGCAGGGAGATCAAAATACTTTAACGATAATTTGATAACAATATGTATGATTTTGACTATATAACATTTCGTTGAGAGAGAAAGGAAATTGGGCGCGCCTTTAACAGTCGAGAATATACACTGCTCAAAACAATTAAAGGATATTGCAGTTTTAGGTGGATTTTGTATCTGGGAAATTTTTAGCTGATTGATACATGGTCGACAGACATAGTAGGTTATATGAGAATAAATTACACATGTTTGGCAGAAAAAAATGCATTTTTTGCGCATTTGTGTACAAAAGGAAAAAAACACAATTTGTGCATATGAGAAAAAAAGAATAAGAAAAGGTGTTTTCTTCAAAGAAAATCATTTTCAGTAGAGGGTATGGTTTCCACGGGCGGCCAGCAACGTTGAACACCTTTGAGGCATGGACTCAATGAGGCTATTATTGACGAGTTGGGGTATTCTGCCCCACTCTTCCAGAAGAGCTCTTTCCAGTTCTTGGAGAGTTTGTGGGGGTTGTTGGCGGCCAGAAACTCGTCTTCCTAGAGCGTCCCAAACGTGCTCGATTGGATTCATGTCTGGAGAACACGCTGGCCATTCCATTCGAACGATTCCTTCCTCGAAAAGAAAATCCTCCACCAGGTTTGCACGATGTGGCCTGCAGTTATCGTCCATTAAAATGAAGTTATCTCCGATTGCTGCAGCGTAAGGGACTACAATAGGTCTGAGGATCTCATCCCTATATCGGCGACCAGTCAGAGCTCCATCTCGAATGATGTAGAGGTCAGTGCGCCCGTCAATGGAGATGCCACCATACACCAACACTCCTCCACCGCCAAATCTGACACTTTCGTGCACGAACGCAGGATTATTCCTACTGCCACGGTCCCTCCAGATGAAAATACGCCTATTATCCGGATGCACAGAAAAACGGGACTCGTCAGAAAACAGAATATTGCTCCATTCATTTCTCCTCCAGTTGACATGCTCGGTTGCCCACTCCCTGCGGTCGCGACGATGCCTTGATGTTAATCTAACACATACCATCGGTCGGCGAGCATACAGACCTACAGCATGGAGCCGGTTTCGGAGAGTCTGAGTTGAAATCGTGGTGCTTGTAGCCAAGGTGCGAAGGTGTTGTTGGAGAAGCGTAGTGTTCATGTTTCGGTGTCTCCGAGCTGTTAACGCTAAATACCGATCTTCATTGGGCGTTGTTGCCCGTCTACGACCTTGCCCTGGTCTTCGGCCTGCACATCCACTCTCCAAAAAACGGTTCCAGATCCTGGAAATGACACTTTGTGACACTCCAATGGCTTGCGCTACTTCGGCTTGAGTTTGGCCCCCTTCTAACCTACCAACAATTCTCCAAGCTTCTGAATCTGTCAAATGACTTCGCTGAGACATCGTACTCATCGAAACAAAGCAATCACTGAATGCCGATCAACCTTGTCTTCATTCTCTTTTATCCAGTTGAAAGTCAAATTTCATTCGCTGCCGCTGAAGCGACGTTTTTGACGTCGAACTCAAAATTTGCATACTCCACAGTTTGAAAACCAGAAAAATTTGCATTTGTGATTCTCTTCTTCTATTTTCGGCAAAAAAAATTTCGTTTATATCTTTATTTTATATAAAACTTCAAATATCCTTTAATTGTTTTGAGCAGTGTATATTAAATGCGCTAATACAGAAAAGGGAAGATATATTTACTAAAATAATTTAAATATAGATTTTCTTTTAATTTTGAAAAGAATATATATGGTATCTTTACCATAAGACTAAAATTCGATTTTGTTATACTGACTTAATTATTTCACTTTTTAATATTAGAAGGTTTATCCTGTACGATTTCAACAATAGTTTTTGCATTTTGTTCGGATTTATATGACTTACACAAACTCAAAGATCGTATTATTCGTAGTTTTTGATGAAAAATACATTATTTCTCCTAATTTTAACTGAATTATTTATATGAGCGCAATCGTGCAACACTTTCTTCTTTACATATATTATAAAATACATCAAAATGTACAATATATATAAAAATAAAAGTGTTGCAAAGCTGCGCTCATAGTAAAATATTAAAAAATATATTAAAATTGAGGTAAAATTAGGAGAAATTGAGCATTTTTCATCCAAAACTACGAACAATACGACCTTTGAGCTTGTGTAAGTTATATAAAAACGAACAAAATGCAAAAACTATTGTTGAAATCGTACAGGTTAAACCTTCTAATATTAAAAAGTGAAATAATTAAGTCAGTATAACAAAATTGAATTTTAGTGTTATTTCATGGGCCAAAAACATGGCTTATGGACCCTGATCCTTTTTATCAGTATAACTAATTTTTTCTGCCTTAAAACATTTTGCACTTTGTGGCATAATCACAAAAATACCATTAAAAGTCAACTTACCCTTAGAAAACTCATTTAAACTTATAACATAGCTGCAGTTGACAGATCTAATTTGTCCCAACTAATATTTTTATTTTCACAGTATTGCTAGTAAAATCAGTTTGAACTAATTTAATCACGTCTTCTGATTCCACTTCATCACGAAGGAAAATCATAAGATTATTGAGAGTTCTTTGGCACTGAGTTTTTTCTGAGTTCTTTGGCACTCCTTCTTCAGGAACACGACTTCTCTCCCATGCTCTAAGTATGCTTCCAGGTAGGCAAAATTCCACTAGAGACCTGAGAAAATCAGCAAACTTTTCTTTAGTCAGCCCAAGATTCTCAAATGCTCGCAGCTTACTCTCTATGTTGTCGTACAGAACCGCTAAATCCATCGCAGTACATCCAGTAGTAGCATTATTCACCACAAGACTCAACAGATCCGAAAATATACAGGGTGACTTTTAATTAACCTACCATTTTTGATTGAAATAACTCTTGAGTCATTGCAAATAACACTACAAACATTCTTCATTGAAAAGAACATGAAAAAAGAATTTAATGGATAAGGTTTTCAAAGTGAGAACCTTCAGAGGTGATACAATAGTGCAACTTAGTCACAAAGTTCTCAGTAACAAAATAAAGCGTTGTTTTTTTGGGTGCTTGAAAATTGATCAGTTATGGTACTTTTGAGGCTAATAAGGTCTGTCAGCTTCATCTTGTAAACCAAATCTTTCATATGACTCTAAGGATAGAAATCACACGGATTCATATCTGGTGAATAAGGTGGCCAGTGTAATTTACCAGTATAATGATTTGGGTATTGATAGGCGATAACTGGTTTCTGAATGTTAAAGATCACTTCCGTAGAAATAGTGTTACATTTTCACCACATAAATACTAATTTTCAATAATAAAAATACGATCTTCAGTTAAATATGACACTTTGGGAGATATTCTCGAAACTGTGGAAATGACACTAAACAAATTCCTTTTATGCCCTCTCACACTGCACGCATTCCTGCCGCCATCTAGTGAGGCTCTGAGAAGTTATTTCAGTTTAAAATTGTAGGTTAATTTAAAGTCACCCTGTATTTGAACTAATAAATCATCAAGTCCGAAAAGATGTTTCAGTTGCTGTACAGTTTTCGGATAATTAGTAGCCGTCGGGGGAAAATTGCTTATCAATTAAGCTGCTCAAGAATTCGGTATCACACACTGAGCCAGGTATTGCAAATTATCTTTCACAGCTAAGCTCGGAACCTCATGAATCTTCGAAAATTGACTCCAACAGTCTAATAATTCTCCATCATATTCAGTTCAGCTTCAATTTTGCAAGTTTAAATTTCCTATTTTTCTCTGCCGACTCTATATTCGATGGTAAAGCTGAATCTTTATCGATCACTTTCGGTTTATGTTGTTCAATCTTCTATTGGAGCTTAACTTTCAAACTTAAATATGTCTGTATCGGCTTCAGCTGAAATAAATTCAATTTCATAATAACTTTCGTTAAGTAATTCTAAAATCTTCTCTTCAGTCAGATTCAGCCTGTTAAATTTATCGTTTAACTGATTCAACAAAATCTGTCAGTTAATAAGATGAAAATCCTCATTTTTTATTTCAATTTCCACATTTTTAGCAACTGCAATCAAAGCTGCGTTTTCATTTTTTTAACCTCCAAAGTCTTTAACGACATTCTCAATTCGTATTAAAAACACATCTTATATTCCTTTAAACAAACGGTCCTGTAGCGGACGCCAAATAAAATGTTGCAGCAGAAATAAAGTTCAACTAACTCGATTTAAAACAGTCAATAAAGATTGCTCAATCCTGTAACATCTAACTGATGCTACCATTTGTTTGAAGAATTTAGAAAATATCTTCAGTTAACAAACAAAAACATTTATTTAGCAAAAACGAATCGAAATTATTTCTCAAAAATACTTTACGTCTTCACATTGCATGAATTACATTAAAAAAAACTTCTAGAACAGTCTCAAATTTTTCTTTTAAAATTACAAAATTGATAAAACATGTTTTCATATTACAAAAATAAGTTACAATAGTAAAATTAAATCAACAAATCAATCAGGTTTTACATCAAGGAGATACAAGAAAAATAATGAAAAACCATGTCACGTGATCACCTTTTTCAACTGAGCCAAAATTGGTACATTCTCGGATAAAGGCTTGCAGTGTCCAGGAATAATTATTTACCTAATTCGTTGAAATGGCGGGCGAATGAAGGGATAGAAATGGGTTCATCCGAAGGTGATTCTGAAAAAAGGTTTCAAATGTTTTACGTAGTGTGGTCAAAAGACTTTAGGACCAGTTTGAATACGATTGTACAGTATCAAGACCTATTCCAGATCTGCCATGGATTACAAAAGATGCAGAAAGTCATTTTTTAGCTCTTTCATTCCTAACAAGGAACACTGCCTAAGAAGATTGTTGTGGCTAAGCTTGTTTGAGATAATTTTACTGTAACAGGGAAGGGACTATCTGCTACTAAGGTTCAACGACGTCTTCACAATGAAGTATATTAAGAAAGACCGTTTGTGTGCGTTCTACTTACACGACGACAGACGTTTCACTTAACCGACAACGTTGTGGGTATGTTAGGAAAGATAGCATATTACCTGGATCAGACAACAACTGGCTTTTGTACTTATTATAGTCGAGTACAATAATACTTTGGATTGTAATTCAGGTTATGTGCTTTGGAGGGAACAAAAAACAAGGGTAGATGTGCCGGTAGTGGACCCCCTTCCAGTAATGAGCCACTTTCAAAGTTTTTGATTTATAAAAAAACAACCAATAAAAATTTGGACTTTTATATATTTTTTCATAATTCCTCGTTGCTTGTTTTATAATCTGGGTTATTGTTGACATTCTTAATCTAACCAATCAGGAAGCAGAAAATAATGTTTCACAGGTCCACAGATTTTCTGTGAAAATCTTAATGAACATGCTAAGAGCCACACTCATGCTAAGAGCCACTTCACTTAAACAAGTGACATATTTTTTATTTTCTTGAAAAAACTGCATGTTTTTGTTTAGACAATAATAGAAAACTTTCAATTTTACATACTAATGACAATTTACAAAATTTCATTTATTTTTCAGGTTTTAGGACCATGGTCCATTACTGGAATGCGTAATTAGTCAATTTCCAGTAATGGACACCTTATGTGGACATTACTGAAAAAGCAATTTCAGTAATGTTCATAGTGCATATATATATATTTTTTTATTTAACTGAAAAGCTAAGTAGTCAAATTTAATTTTTAAATTTTACTTACCAGAATATAATAATATATATTTTTTTATATAAATAGCTGTTTTAATTAATTTTACGTAATTAATAATATTTTCTAAGATTGCTATAAAATTATTTTTTTGTAAACCGTACTTTGCATATTTTATAATGTGACAATCAACATCCATCAGGAAGCAGAGAATAATCTTTAAGAGCATGGGAAAATGAGGGGCTCATGGGGTTCTCACTCTCCCCATTTAAAAAAAGACAATTTTTTAAGTCACACAAGTTCTTAAAAATCTATTTTCTGTCTTAAATGTTTCAATATTCATCTCTGACATAAGAACTACATACATAAAAAATCCTTATAATATTAAATTTATAGTAGCAATGAAAGTAGTAAATCTGCAGATCAGGGGGCTCAAATGTCAGTTCGGATATTTTATTTTGAAATAATTTTGTTTAGTATTTAAAAAACATTCAACCTACACTTTCATTTATTTGATATATTTTATACAAATTGCTAAAAGTAATATATAAAGCAGTTTCAGGAAGTTAAACTGTTAAGAATAAAAAGAAATATGATTCCATGCACTGGTACTCCAATACTTTTTTTTTGTTAAACTAACCCTTCTACACCCCCTCCCTCCCCCCTCCCCCTCCCCTCAATGACTTAATAATTTAATAAATATAATTCTTTGAAAGTTAGTATTTAAACCTTCTATCTAAAATAATTAAAATAATGATCTTGTGATAATGACAATAATTAATTTAAACAGAGAATTATTCTCATAAATATTTTATTAATTATTGATATTTTAATTGTTAAATTTATTTGAAAATGACTATTATTTTTCATCAACATGCTTTCATTAAATTCTGGTGTTAAATACAATCATAAAATCAATTACCTATTTTTTGTGGGGTGTCCATTACTGGGTGTCCCATTACTGGAAGAGAGGGTGTCCATTGCTGGAATTTAGGGTGTTTTGATTTATTTCTGTTATTTACAATTAAATTTTCATCCACATTGGGACATGTGACTATGAGCATGATTAAATATTGTTGATAGATTAATATAATATTTAAAAAAGTAGACTATAATAATTATAAGTATTAATTAAAAAATAATTTTTAAAGAAATTCCTTAAGGGTGTCCATTACTGGCACATCTACTCTATATACTACCAATATATCGTTGAAAGACTCAGCTTATAGAGAAGATGGAAACATGGTTTGTGTAAAGGACTCTGTTGAATGTGGGAGTGTTCTAATTGAATACAGGCCGTTTTAATGACGAACACAATTTTAATTGTTGACATAAAGTTGACAGGGACAGGCACATCACACAACATGAAATAAACATAAACGATTACTCAGATTTCTAATATTTATGACCGGTAACATTCACGGCTATTTTCATAATATCTCCAGGTTTCTTATACTATATCAGACAACGTTCTTAGCTGCTGACATTCCAAGTTCTGCAGCGCTCTTTTTTTTTCTCCAGAAGGGGGCGCTACTAGAGCAAGAAAAGTCATACGCAGTCCCCACACCTCCCCCTTTCGAGCATTTGATTTAGTCTTTTGAGACAAATCAATATCTAGTAAATATCTAAACAAACAAGTAAAGCATAATATTACTAAAAAAATTCAAACATTTAAAGAATATCAAAGAAAATAAACAAATAGAATACACTATAACACTAATATATTAATACTAATATTTTAAAGTTCTAGGATAAAGTTCTTAAAGTTCAGTCTTGTAACACAGAAAAAAAGGAATGTTCAAAGTTTTTTTTTAAGTCCAATGTGAGGCATGTAGCCTACTTAGAGAGTCAGCATTCGCGTGGAGTTTCCCACGTCGGTACGTTATTTGGGCTTGAAAACGCTGCAGTGCAAGGGCCCATCTTTGAAGGCGCGCACTTTGAGGTGCACAGTCTGTGAGAAATTTCAAAGGATTATGGTCGCTCACCACAGTTACTTGCGAACCATAAATATAGTGTTCGAACTTTTTCAGGGCGAAGATAACCGCATAAACTTCCTTTTCGACAGTAGCATAACCCTCTTGGCATTTGGAGAGCGTTTTACTTGTAAAAGCAATGGGGTGCTCTTGTTCATTTTCATCTTTTTGAGATAGACAAGCGCCTATCGCATACGAAGAAACATCTGAATGTATAATAAAAGGTTTCTGAAAGTTCGGGGAATAACAGATGGGCGATTTACTGCTCGCCTGTTTCAACTCAAAAAAGGCTTTGTCACAATCCTCAGACCAGGTAACGTCATTAGGGGCACGTTTCTAGGTAAGTTCAATCAATGGACGAGCTACGTCGGAGAATGAAGGAACATAGGATCGGTAATAAGATAAAAGACCTAATATGCTCCTGACATCTTTCTTTGACTTAGGAACTTCTAAGTTTTGTATCGCTGATACTTTGTCAGTATCGGGTGCATGTATACCGGATCCTACCACATGACCTAGAAATTTTATTTGAGGCCGTGCGAATACACATTTCTTAAAATTCACTGTAAAATTGGCTTCTTCGAGGGTAGTTAGTACCGCATCTAGGTGCTTAATGTGATCCAGCCAATTATGTGAAAAAATCACTACATCGTCGATGTATGTTTCTGCATAGGCTTTATGTTTGATTAAAACGCGATTCATGGATCTTTGAAAAGTGGCTGCGGCGTTGCGTAATCCGAACGGCATGACTACAAAAGCGTACTGTCCACGGTGCGTGACAAAGGACGTGAGATGTTTGCATTCTTTGTTTAGACGGATCTGCCAGTATTCTTTAAGTAAATCCAACAGGCTAATGAATTTCGCCGGAGCTACTTTACATATAAGATCGGTTGCATTGGTCATTGGGAATGAATCGATATCGGTTTGGGAATTCAAATATCTATAATCGACGCAGAGTCGTACTGACGAATCCTTTTAGATACGCAAACAATTGGATGCGCATATTCGCTTCTGGAATGTCCAATGAGACCTAACTCAAGTAATTCTTCGATTTGTCGGTCAACTTCATTTTTGAGTGCCTCAGGAATTCGATAAGGTCTCTGACGTTTTGGTTGGCTGTCCGGTTTCAACCTAATGTAATGTTCGCCTAACTTGGCAATTTTTGGAATTCCAGACTGTAGGTTTGGATGTTTACGTAACAGGTCAGACAGTTGTTTCTTCTCTTCATGTGATAAATGTTTTAGCTGTAATTCTTTATCGATTATGGTAGGAATTTCTTTGTCAATTTTTGGGATATTTTCGATTTCGCCGAAATCGATATCGGCATCGTATATTACTCCTATGTATGTAGTTTGGGCTTTTAATTCTCGGATTTTGTTGGCGTGCAAATGTTTGACACTGTTGTCCGGTAACTGTATCAAATAGCTATAGGGAGATTTCTTTTCGAGTATAGTGGCGAGTTCTGTCCACCTAGGGTATACTTTATGACTGCTGTCAGGAATCAAAACAACAACTTGATCATTGGGCTTAAATTCCATGTGTATAGCTCGTCTATTGTGGTAATAGGTGTAAGCTCGCTGTTTATCTGTGCAGGAAATTCCGGCGTGTTCGGCTGCCTTTTCCAATTTTATTTTCAAATCATTTAAATAATTTGTAACAGAGCCTATCTGACCACATGGCAAAGGTGTTTATTGGTCCATGATGACTTCAATATGGAGAGGGGGCCAGTCGGACGTCTACCATATAACATTTGGAATGGATTAACATTGGTTGTGGCTTTCGGTATTTCCCTGCATGCCCACAAAAGGAAAGGTATGTGCTTGTGCCAGTTTCCGGAATTTTCCCTAATTGTATGATGTATCATTCCTTTAAGAACAGCGTTCCATCTTTCAACTAAACCGTTAGATTGCGCGTATCCAGGTACAGCGAAACGTGGAGCAGTTCCTAAACGTTTCATAAATTCTTGCGTGAGGTCAGAAGTAAAATTCCTGCCTTGATCGCTCGCTATTAATTTTGGAATCTCTGTTCTACTAAAGATCTGTAAAAGGTCATCGCATGTAGATTTAGCAGATATATTTCTTAAACAGACCGCTTCCGGCCAACGAGTACACTGATCTACTACGGAGAGTACATACTTGTATCCTCCACTAGGTGGTTCGATTGGGCCGATTATATCCATGTTTACAATTTGCATTGCCTCGTCAGGACGAGTAACCGGAGTTATTGGTGTGTTTTCAAACTTATTTGGTTTTGCTCGGAGCTGACATGATAAGCACTGTTCACAAAATTCGTTAACATCTTTTTTAATTTTCGGCCAAAAGAAAGAATATTTCAACAGCTGTACAGTTTTCTTATTTCTTAGATGACCACCCCAAGGACTGAAATGTGCGAGTTCTAACAATTGTTTCCTACGTGGCTCGGGTACGAGCAATTGGTGTACCGTTTCGCCCAATAATTTATCTCGATGATATAACAGGTTATCCAGAACAAAATAATTGTTGCATTTATTTTTGACATCAATACAACATTGATTTAACGAAGGATCGTTTTTCTGTTGCCATTTAAATTTTTCTGAATCAGATATAAAAGTACCAGGGTCGTCGCCAGGTGTATGGTCAATGTTCTCGTTTGCATTCGCATTTTCAACTGACACATGGTCTAAAATTGAAGAAGACAGATCTACAGTGTTAGTTTCTTTCGTATTGTCACTTATCGCGTCAACATTACAATTTAATGCCTTTTCATTTTCATTATATTTATTTAAATTATTTAATTCATTGTATGTATCCAGAGAAAGTAAAAAATCATTAATTAAATTATCAACCACGGCACATGTTATCATAATATTAGGATATATGTTGGGGTTTAATTTATCAACTGCAATACTCAATGGAATATTTATTAAAGAAGCTTTCAATTGGTGTCCGAATGCAGATTGCAATATTATAGTACCACAAGGATTTTTAAAGTATTCGGGTACACAATCAGTCTTTATTATAGAATTTTGAGTTCCACTATCTACTACGCCATGTAATATTTTATTACCACATTCGATATCTACTGTCGGTAATGTTTCAATTAATTTCGTTTCTTTTCGCGGTGTTTTTCAAATTAAATAACTCATCCGATTTCACTCTAGCAGTGAGTGCTTTTTCATTTGCACTCGAATTATCTTCCCTATCCAATTTATTAGAATTACCAAATAAATAACTACATATCGTAACATTATGGTATCTGCCGCAATTAGTGCATTTTTACTTTTTATATTACAATCTTTAGCTACGTGCTTACCTTCGAACAAAATATATAAACCGTTTCAGCGGTGGCTAAAATATGGCATACTTCAGAATTGACTGTATCACTAGCGAACATTTGTTTACGAAATGCAGGCGAATCATTATTATATGATTGTTTAGACCCCAGGTTATCTAAATTGCCAGTTAAATAATTTTGTTTTTCTCTCGACTCTATTTCGGTGCAAATAAATAATAACAAATCATCAATGCTTGATTGCAAATCACTAGAATTTTTTATACATTGTTTATTATATTCTAATGAAAGCTTATTTGGCAGGGATTTAAGAATTATGGGTTTCAACAAGTTATCAAATCCATTTGGTTCAATGTCCAAAGATCTGACACTTCTTACTTGTGATTGAATAATGTCAAATAATTTTCGTAGAGCGAGGACGTCATTTGTTTTCAATACGTGTATCAAAGTTAATAACGTATTTATGTGTGCTGTAACAATGAGAGCTTTTCGCCCAAATTGTTGTTTCAGAATTTGGATTGCTTCCAAATAATTTTTATCTGATAACGCAAATCCAGAGATAGAATTATATGCTCTACCACCTAAATAAGTTTGCAAATAGCTCATTTTATTCAATATTTGACAGTGAAACATTATCATCTACTGCTATTTTGAATGAGTTCCAAACATTTTGAAATTTACTTATTTCACCGTAAAATTTCTCTATCTTTAAGGTAGGGAGTTTATAAGTTTGCGAAACTACTTCTGCATGCTTATTATCGATGTGAGTTATGGAGGTAATTTCGATTTTGCTATTATTTTTCAATTTCTTATTGATTCTAAATTTCCACAAAGTAATTTTTTCATGAAATTCAATAGAGGCTTTCGCGTCTTTTTCGATTTATCTTCATAATCAATTAGCGATAAAATTTGGGTATCTTCTCGTTTGAGATTAATACCTTTCTGTTCCAGCTGAGCTAAATTTTCCTCAATTTCATCAAAATTCGGTGATTCCAAAACCCATGCATCTTCGATCTTTTTAACAATAGAGGTAATAGATGCTTTTATTACGCCTCTAGTTTTTTTAAACTTAGTAAGTTGATCAGCCATGCTTAAACAAAAAAAATATACCTTACCTCTATATAAGTTATCCAAAATCTTTCACTTATTTCTATTCGGCCTGTTATTCATCCTATTATTCTGACACCAGTGTAAAGGACTCTGTTGAATGTGGGAGTATTCTAATTGAATACAGGCCGTTTTAATGACGAACACAATTTTAATTGTTGACACAAAGTTGACAGGGACAGGAACATCACACACATTAAATAAACATAAACGATTATTCAGATTTCTAATATTTATGACCGGTAACATTCACGGCTATTTTCATATCTTCAGGTTTCTCATATATCAGACAACGTTCTTAGCTGCTGACATTCCAAGTTCTGCCGTGCTCTTTTTGTTTCTCCAGAAGGGGAGCTACTACAGCAAGAAAAGGCATGCGCAGTCCTCAGAGTTTGAGTTAGAATCTCCCTGGGTATCTATCATACCAACCTGCATGTGCATCACGGAGGAACACTAACTACTGTGAGATGTCGGACCAAGATCCTTGATTCATATGTCAAACCATATTAATCTTCATCACAATATAAAAACATTGTTCAGACAGAAAAGAGGTATCTAATTATGATACATAAAAGTCGTTATATGCATAACACGGAGTTTTTCTTCGACATTTTTAAAATAAAAAATATTATGTTAATAATTATTTATAATAGTTAATTCTAACTCATTTAAAACTGCCTTTTTTATGTTAAAAGATAAATAACATTACTAAGAATAAAAGATGTGCAATTGGTGATGAATTCATCATAATGGATGGTTATACTCGACTTCACCTAACTAGGATTGTCGATGAGAATCAAGGTTTGGGGCGAATGGACTGATTAGCTCGATCTCCAGATCTTAATTCAAAAGAGCATTATTGACCCTGCCTTGGCAAATAGATGGATTCTTTAAGGTTTCCTTCAAAGTCTTAAATTAGCTGGGACAAAGTTTGCATCATGTATGGTCTTTGGTTCACATTCTGGTGTCTCATCACTTAATTGGCAGTGTGGAAGTCGATGTCACCAATCTTTATCAGCTAGAAGTGGATGCATTTCTTTAAAATCCATTTATATAATTATTTTACACAAAAAATCTTTCATTTAATATTTTTTCCAACAATAACTGTTTGTAAAAATTTAACTATTTAATTGTAAATTATGTTTAATGTTAAAATTATATAAAATTCAATAAATAACTGTCTTATCACAATTCTTCCAAATTTTATGTTTTTATGTTAATGTTTTCAAATTAAACACAGAAAACAGGTTGCACCTTAACTTTTGTAGATCAGTGTATTATGCAGAGTTATATAACAGAAGTTTTGAGGAGATGTTTGATGTAAAAAACAAACAAACATTCAAATCATCCATGAAGTAAAAAGAATGAATAAATAATATAATGATGCAAAATAATTCTTTACAATATCTAGAATTGATAATGAAGTTTAAAACAGTTTAATCTAAAAAAATGAATTTTAGTTTTCGGTAATTAGCAGTTTAGCAAAAATTTTGTTTTTTCGTCATAATATTTCCCGTTTTTTCATAACTATGTTATGAAGTTCTTTTCTTTAATTAAATCCTCATCAGCGG
The DNA here is from genome assembly GCA_963931845.1 of Maratus michaelseni. Taxonomy (NCBI): domain Eukaryota; kingdom Metazoa; phylum Arthropoda; class Arachnida; order Araneae; family Salticidae; genus Maratus; species Maratus michaelseni. The sequence continues at coordinate 181,387,605 of OZ007590.1, forward strand.
AGTAGAAAATGCTAATTAAGCTTGAAATATAAGCTATTCGTTATTTCTTTTCTGGATAAAATGCGTTGGTTGTTCTAATTTTGAATCTTGTTTCAAGAAACGGGTAGTGGAAATTGTTTATTTAATCAATGTATTAAAAAATGTTTGTTTTTTGGCTTGGTTGATTTCATCACATTGAAATCTAAACAGAATATTTCTTTTAATTTTATCAATATGTTATTTCTATTCTTGCAGATTTAGCGAAAATTCTGATTAGTTTTTTTTTGGGAGTAAAGTATGAAAAATGCCTTTTAGTAGTAAAATATGAAAAATAGGGCTTAGACAGAAAAAAAGAATCTAATTATAATCTATAAAAATCCTATATGTACGACATGAATTTTTCCTTTGACTATTTTAAAGTAAAAAAGGCTTTATTCACACATTAAAGTAAAAAAGGCTTTATTTATAATCACAATAGTTAATTCCAAGTCATTCAAAAACTGCATTTTTTATGCAATAAATAAATAAATAAATAAATAAGTAAAATAAATTAATAAAAATAAAAAAAAATAAAAAAAAATAAATAATAATAAAAAATAAAGTAAAATAATAATAATGATAATAACAATATAATAACTTTAGTAAGATTAAAATACGTGTAATCTAATGTTAAATGTGTATTATGGTATCTGATATTTTAGATTTGTTATTCTCAATTAAATAGTATAAATTTCTTTTAAAACAGGGAACATGTATTATTCTAATCAGAAAATTGCTAGTATTCCATGAAAAACTGTCATCGTTAGATGTTAATTTGCAGTTATTTCTGATGGTAATTTATAAATAACCGAGAGGGAAATTTTATGTTTTCTTCAAAAACAAGTAAACAAATAGATAAAAAGTAAAACACAGTCAAATAAAAAAAAAATAATAATATTAATAAACATTGCAGCTTAGATTAGGGATCAACTGCAAAAAAAGGGTACAAAGCCAATTAAACAGTTGTGCTCTAGGTTATTGAATATTTTTATTTTTCATAAACGCTACTATAAAAATAACGCAATATCTGAAAAAAAAAAAAATCTGTATTTTTGTTCTAGCAAAGATTTGTGATTTAAAAAAATTACGGATTTCAAATTCCATAGGAAATTTATATTTTTTGAAAGAAATATACCCACAATAAATATTAAGAAATAATATTTTGAAACACCATCAATCTAAAATAACGACTTTTAAAAACAACTAATAAAATATTTAACCTCTTATAAATTAAAAATTATCTTTCTTTTAAAAGATGCAGATAAATAAATAAAAAAAAAATGATTATGATTGTATTTTGTTCATAAGAATGGATTTTTGTTTTCTTTAAAGTACTCTTCAATAAATTATAGCATGCTATTTCAATTCATTGGTGATCGAAAAAATTTATTGATTTCCTTGCAATGTACTTACATATTGTAATGTATTTAAAAGGTGTAGATAAAAATAAAAATGACTATGATAATACTTTGTTTGTTGGACTGCACTTTCGTTTTCGTTAAAATGCTCTTCAATTAATTACAGTATACTATTTGAATCGATTGAGGCCTCAGAAATTTTATTGATTTCATTGTTATGTACAGTGTTAGCAACCCCCCCTCCCCCGCAAAAAAAGTTATTCATTTCATAGGGCTCCAGAGGCTCTTCTACTGCTCTAGTAAATCTATCTATCTAGTAGATCTATCTATAATAATAAAGATAAAAGTTTCTATGTGTGTGTTTGAGGTTTCTGAAGAGACCGCTGCGTGCAGCGCTACGAAATTTGGCAAGAAGATTCTGGCTGATGTTATGCACCTCGAAACTAGTTTTTTGATTGTTTAATTAGATTTTTAATGCGATTTTTATGCTATTTTTAGCGTTCTTTTGCGTTTTGCGGTGATTTTTCCGCATAAGTAAAAGCAACACGCTTTCAATCTTTTAGACCAATATAGTACATATTTTCGTCCTTTCAATAAAGTTTACCTTTAATTCTTACAGCGATTTTTGAAGTTTCCTCGAATTTTTTTATGCGAGTTTTAGCATTTTTTTGCCTTTCTTGACGGTTTTTTGACATTCGTCAAAGAATCCGATTTCCATAAGTTTAGCTCAATGTAGGAAATTTTATCCTCTGTGATTTTTGATTTTCTTCTCGCATTTTTCATGTGATTTTTTTGTGTTTCGTGGTGAGTTTTTAACATTCGTAAAAGAAATCCGGTTTCAATCTTTTAGTCCAATAAAGTAAATTTTGTCGTCTTTTCAATAAAGTTTATTTGGAATTCGTACAGATTTTTTAAAATTTTTTTTGAAAATTTATTAATGCGATTTTTATTGTTTTTTCGCCTTTTGCGGCTAATTTTAGAAATCTAATTTCATTCTTTTACCCCAACATAAGAAATTTTAATCATTTTCGATTTTAGAAATTTTTGTGTGATTTTTAACGTTTTTTCGCGGTTTGCAGCGATTTTTTGACGTTCGTAAAAGGAAAATGGTTTCAATCTTTTAGCCCAATATATTAAATTTCGTCCCCAGCGATTTTTGATTTTTTCGCATGAATTTTTATGCAATTTTCAGGGCTTTTTCGCATTTTGCAACGATTTTTTGACATTCGTAAAAGGAATTAGGTTTCAATATTTTAGCCTAATAGAGTAAATTTTGTCGTCTTTCCAATACATTTTATTTGAAATTCGTACAATTTATAAAAATAAAATTCGTGAATTTTTGTAATGTGATTTTTAGCGCTTCTCTGCATTTCGTGTCGATTTTTTTGGCATTTGTAAAAGGAATCTGGTTTCAATCTTTTATCTCAATGTAGCAAATTTTATCCTTCGTGATTTTTAAATTTTTCGCGAATTTTTTATGCAGTTTGTAATGTTTTTTTCGAATTTTACGGCGATTTTTTTGGACGTTCGTAAAAGGATCTTTTAGACCAATCATGTAAATTTTTTCCTACTATTTTTAAAAATTTTGTAGAATTTTCTATGCAATTTTTAGCGTGTTTACTCGTCCCGTGGTGACTTTTTAAACACTTCGATCAATGGGGCTACTGCCGTGATTAAGTTCAAGTTGGAAGAATACCAAATCAGTCCCTGTAAACGACAATTCTAAACATTTGAATTTAATCTAAGTCGAAATAAAAATTCTCAATAATTCAAGGAATTTTTTTAATTCGAGACAGGATCGGTCATCATAGCACGAATGGGTGTATGCTGCTGACGGCAGTTCGCTACCGGCCCAAGGTTTGTTTAATTCGAGGCTCGTTTGGGAAAAACCAACCAGCGATACGGGCGAAGCTCTGCCAGTGTTAAATAAAAATTTTATATTACTAAAATTGATAAATAAATGCATCTGTTCAGCTATGAAAGAAAGAATTCATCATCATGTTTTCTGGATATTTGGTTAGACTCACTACACTTAGTTATACGAAAAATAGATTAGCGATTACATCACGTTGTTGACAATGAATACACAACTGCTGAACATTTATTGTAAGTATGGTAAAAATGTGAAGGGAAATTAGGTAGTAAAACTTATAAGATTACTGAATACTTGTTTGAATGTTACGCCCCTTTCGACTAATTTTTCCAAGGAAACTTTTTAAGTAACAAATGTCAAGTGCATAATTTGATTTATCCATAATTTGATTTATCCCTAGTTCAAATGTCATCAGATTCGGAATTGTGAAACTTGCTCCAGATTGTTTTGAAGTGGATAGCTTATTTCTTGATAGCCTTCTATTTGTTTCCTATTTTAATTTAATCTGGTAAAAATTAGAACATTTTGCTGCATTGACTGCAATGGATTTATTTTCCAGAAAAGCGATGCCAAACAACATTGTGATATTTTAGTGGATGAAACCATATTCTGTATGAAAATGTTTGTAGCTAGTAACCAAAAACAATTATTACAGGATCACGTTAAAAGTTATACTATTGTAACATATATGAATGATCACATTTATGACACACATAACATATATGATGAATCACATTTTAAATTTCATTATCATTTGCAAATCTTAAAGAAACTTTAGTCTGCCCATTCAGAAATCTTTGAAAAGTTCTCAACTGAAAATAATCGTTGAAGCGAAAATAGTTTTGCCTCTAACTGTATACTTTGAAACGTGACGATAGAAAAGGATTGTCAGTAACTCTTTTTTCTTCATAGTAATACCGTAATGAAAGAAAATAGATACAGATTATGCACATTTGCATCATTTTGCTAGTTTCGGCATTTATGTTGCAAATCTTTTTCTGGGGAGACACTGGCAGACACATGCGTTAAGTTTGTCATTGGTTGTGAACTTCTTGTCTCAGTAACCTTACCTTTTTTATTGCAGAGAATGGAACAAACGTAAAATTAACAAGATCTAAATAGTAAGGAAAATGAGCCAATGTCTACACATGCCGTGGTGAAAGAATGGATCGCTCATTACCCGTAGAACTTTTTCATCTTCAAACTTCAGGGGTTATGATGTCGAAGGTTTTGCGTATTACTGCTTTAATCAACCACGGTCGTCAAGTATATATCTTTAGGATTACTTATACTCACAAAATCTCTATAAAATCATATGTATAAATATTAATTTTGCGCTCAAGAATAGTAAATATTGCTCGTATTGAAATAAATCAAAATATTAACAGGGATTGAAATTTGTATAGAGTGTTGAAAAAAATTATAAGTAGAACTTTTTCTTAAAGCAAAATTTACTGTGAGCAAAATCATAAAAGATTCACTCGACCTGAAAAAATAAGATTTTTTTAGTTATTGTTTCATTTTATGTAACCTGTATAGCGTTACAAAACAGCCATGTTAGCTCTTTCCTTTGGATTTTCCGTAAATATATGTCTATATCCATTCACTATCTATAAATGTGAAATCACGCATGCAAATGCAAATCAATACGTTTGCGCTTGAGGGGAAGGGGTGTGGGCCATCGAAGATGGTTAACAATTTGAAAACGATTAGGATAGATATAAGATTTGGTGACTTATATTTATAATATTGAATGGCTTCTGATTCAGTTCATTGATCATTATAAAATAGTCACGATATAGGTATTCCATTGCCTTTGCCATTTTCAACACGGTTCTTTCCATAAACTTCTTTAATTGCTAAAATATGTTAAATAAAACAGTAAAAAATAGTAAAAGAGTTTTATATACAAAATGTCTACATGTTTCGGATTCACTGAAGCCATTTTCAAGACAAATGATATTATTCTACAGATGCACAATATATAATGCAAGGATTTTAAACGACATCATTGATTATATATTTGTTATATATTTACAGTTCCTTCAGTTAAAGAACTTTGATACTCATCAAAATATGCTTTTGCAGCATGGTATGTATTAAGTTCATGTAGATATGTTGCGCAGCAATTACTTCCTAGAATGTTGTTCATATTCTCTCATCAAAGTTTATGAAAAAACCTATCAGTGGATAGTCTTTGTTGGTCTTTTTTTTGTCCAGGAATGTGCCTATTACACGAATGGCTCAAAATTAATCTGCCTCAGTAAGATAGAAACCTGATTTTTCGTCAATAAACGGAATCATAGTTGATCTTCAAGCATATTCTGAGAACATATTTAATTTTCTGTAAAGGCGTTACAGGGGAGGGGCTGTTAATCAGTTTTGAAAGAACTATATAAAATAATTTGAATAATTATATGCAGACGATTATTTGTAACTGTGTACTATAGTGGTTACATGTGAAATGAATTTTAATTTAATATCTTAGAAGACTTCAGTATTCTTCAGTGCACTTATGGAAATTTTGAACAAAGTTCTCTTGTAAAGATATACAGTGTTATATTTAGTAGAGATAGCACTCTTATATATTTGAGTACTTTGTTTAGCCCTGAAAGTAAGACTTGCTATCTATCGACTGTCACAACAAAATTACTTTTAATATGAATCGCATTATATTAAAATTTTACTATGTTTTCGCAACTGACTGTTAAAGGGAAAGCATTATTCAGTAGATTATGCATACAACTGAAGACAAATGCCTTAAAATGTATTCTTTCATAATTAGCAATTATTTTTTTCTTTCTCAGGAGACTATTCCTCTGAATCACTGTTAATTGTTATAACGTAGATTTCAGTATTTACATTTAAAATTACTTCATGAAACCTAATTTCAGATGTTGATATGAGAATAGTTCATTATTTCCCGAATTTCCAATATTGTATCTAGCGCTAAATATAAACAGGTAAAAAAAAAAATAAAAAAAAATATTTGTATTGCATCTACAAAACATTGCAGCATCATAAAAAATATTTTTTAAATGAAATAAAGACTGCATTTTCAGAGATATAAAAGAACATATCTTCTGCGACGTAAAACACAATGAATGAGGGTTATAAAAATTATTGTACTCAATAAGAGTGTGAATAAGCGAGCGTACACATATTTCTGGGTTTGAGCAATTTTGATTTCGCAAAATAGTTTTCTGAAGAGACTTAATCCGCTAATAATTAAGCGTTCTGAGTCTTTTTATGTTTCATTTTGTACAGAAAATGTATATTTAAGACAGGCAGGCATTTAAGTGGCATTTGAAAGGAAAATAGAAATTTTATTTCGCATATATATATATAGTATATACATTTAACAAAAATCGGTTTCGCCAAAAATTCATTTATTGTTTTTGATTCATCCTTACCATTTATTTCTGAATATTGTGAAAAAAAAATCATTCAAAAGATCGTATTTTCCGAGTTTTATAACCCATTTAACACGCCAACGCCCATTGTCACCACCAGATGGCACGTCTTTGAAAGGACTTCCAGGCTTAGATTTTAAGTAAATATGCACCGTGGCGCCTTATTGGGATCTTGAAATCTTGAAGTGTTCATCTATTCACAGAAAAAAGTCCAATATCTTTCGGATTTTCTGATGTTATACTATAACATTTCTAAATTGTATACCTCCCACATACTACCAAGGACTTCAGTTTGTAATTATTTTTATAAAGAAAAAAATAACAGAAAGTCACATACTTTTTTTTCCCTGAATGTTAAAGTTAACTAAATTGATATTTGTTGGACTTTTATGTTTGATTAAATTTTGCTACTGTTATGCGATCTTGAATTTTTGTGTCACCTTATGTGACATATACTTTTAAATAAAATTTGTTTTTATCAATAGTTTTTAGTGCAAACAATACAACATAACCTATGAATTTGAAAAAATATATATAAGTTTGTTTGTGGACGTTGAAAGGTTAAACTAAATCTTAACATTGAATCACATTACTATTTCAAATTTTATTTTTTTCCAAATGATGATTTCCGAGTTTGCACGCATTGTTTCTCTAAAACCGTTTAAGATAAAGTTCACAATTTTGTACAGGGTGTTTCACAAAGGACCGCTAACTTTAAAAATCAATAACCCGGAAACGGTGATAGATAGAAGCATGAAACCAGTGGTATGTTTATTGTACAAATCTTATACGTAAATCTCAAAATTTAGTTAAATATAGCACCGATAGATGGAGCTGAGAGCGTTAAGAATCCTTCTAAATAGAGTTCAAAAGCATAGAAAGACTAGTCGTCGAAGATTTCGTCATTGAAATCTGGCCGCTATTAGCGTATAGTGAAAATAATTCCGAAAGTGGTGTATACCGTGGAGGAACGTGTGTTTATTGTGTTGGAGTACCACCGATTAAATCAGAGTTCTACTGCCACAAGGAGAAGTTTTCAAACGTGATTTCAAGTCGCAAAATGCCCAGATGGGAAAACAATTCGTGAGCTTTTAAAAAAAAAATCAACAGACAAGTAACGTGGCCGATGCGAATTATTTTCACTATACGAAAATAGCAGTCAGATTTCAATGGCGAAAACTTCGACGGCTAGTCTTTCTATGCTTATGAACTCTCTTTAGAAGGAATCTTAACGCTCTCAGCGCCATCTATCGGTGCTATTTTAAACTAAATTTTGAGATTGACGTATAAGATTCTTACGATTTTTTTTTAATAAACATACCACTGGTTTCATGTTTCTATCTATCACCGCTTCCGGGTTATTGATTTTTAAAGTTAGGGGTCCTTTGTGAAACACCCTGTACTTATGTATGCACTTTTGTACAGGCTATTTACTAGTTATTATTTGTGCTTTAGTCGTAAAAAAAGAGAGTATACGCTATAGAATTAGGATATATGCTAGAGTGTATACGCTATAACTTTAATTGAGATACAGAGGGTATACGGAGCTTTAAAAAAATCAAGAAAGTATACGGCGTATACCCTCCACTACATCCCTGCTTACGCGACAAAATATTTCTAAAAAGTATATAAAAGTTTTTATTATATTTAAAAAAAAGTATTAAAATCTGAAACAAATGTGCATATCTTTTAATTGCAATTTTTTGTTTTCTTTCAAAATTCAAATTTATTTTTCAGATTGTTATAGAAAAATACTGAAAGTTCACTGGTAAACTTCCCAACAAATATTTTTCAGAATTCCTTTTAGTATGAAACTTTAAAGAACTTTTCTTTTATGAAATTTAAAAATAAAGCTTTTAAGTAAGAAAAAATATTCTTAAAATTGCAAGGAAATAAATAATGAAATATGGTAACAGTAAACAGAGTTCATTTTTCTGGGATAATAATCGGACGGAAACAGGTGTTACACTTTTCGGATTTTATAAATTGCTACAGATGGTGAATATTTAATAATAAGTAAAGTTAATTAAAACAAAAATAAAATGAAGTAAGTTAAAAATAATTGAAATTTGTATTTTTGGGATATAAACTCTGTACTAATTTAAATATTAGAATTTCTATATTTTAAAGGTTTGTACGGATTAGGAGCATAACATTGATCAAGTGAAACGATGTATAAAACGCTTGTTTTTTTGTAATTCCTGTTTAACCCCTTAATCGTCGCACCCGATAAGCGTAGGCTACTTTTTTAAAATTCAGATTGCTTGATTGCCACCAATTGTTTTAAGTAGAAAATATTCGGATTACATAATGGCAGATAAAATAATGCGAGCATAAAGCCAACTACACTAATTTAATAAAACTGTTGGGAATCAAACAATACGAATTTTAAATGACTAGAGTACACTGCCCGTGAATGTATCGTGCGCGACGATTAAGGGGTTAAGTTTGTACATTATCAAAAATGTGGTATTAGTTTAAAGAGTATTTTAGAAATATATGTGTCACAAATTTGAGAAATCAATGATTACGAATAAGAGAGTTACCTTAAGAGCCTGCGCTAGTCACGCGAAGAAACGCTCCAGCTAATGTTAAGTCTATGGGAAGGTTCTTACGCGATTTCTCGCTCGCATTTTAATATTTTTAAATGATTTTTTTTTTGCATAGGATAGCTGAGGTCGATCTCTAACGTTGTTAGTTTTTACTTTTTTGATTTTGGTTACGGTTTTTTTTTATAAGCGGACATTTTTAATTTTGGAACCGGTTGGAGCCGGTTCTGAAAGTGAAATTACCCTTATATAAAAAAACTGGAACAAAAATCGAAAAAGTAAAAACTATCAACGTTAGAGATCGACCTCAGCTATCCTATGCAAAAAGAATCATTTAAAAATATTAAAATGCGAGCGAGAAATCGCGCAATAACGTTCCCATACACTTAACATTATCTTGTGCGTTTTTTCGCGTGACTGGTGTATGCTCTTTACACAACATTAATTATTCACGAAGATCCTAAATAGCACCTCTAAAATGGTGCGTCTTTACATTGTTAAAAATCTGCAACAACATGTCGAGTTATTCAACCATTTTTATAGAAAACGGTTACATCACAGTAATTATCTCAATTTTGGTCGGTAAGAACGCTAGAAATTATGGTAAAGTAACCGTTAGCTATAAAAACGGTTGAATGACTGGGCAGATTGCTGGATTTTTTAACAGTGTAAAGCAGCCTTACTCAACCTTTTTTTTCTCGCGAGCCGCAAACATATGTTAGCAACGGTACGTGGCCACAACCACTTATATGACAATGTTAAAAAAAAAAAAGTAATTAAAATAGCAAGAAAAAAAAAGCATTGTAACAAAGTTATTACTATCAGTAGGGTTGAACATTTGTTGCTGAAGAAATGTTACCGAAAATTTTTATTTCCAAACAATATACATTGGGGTAGATTTCTATTGCAAATGTTGTAGACATATGCCGCGAAGATTGTTGTTTGGAAATAGTAGTGTGAAAGTTTTTGATACCATTTTTGTTTTCACGACAAACTTTCAATCCCAATAAACAGTATTATCTATTTAATAAATATAAAACTTCATTTTAATAGTATAACAATGTAGAATTTCCAATTCTTAAGAAAAAAAAACAGATTTACTTTAATAAGTCAATCTTTTGCTCAATGCAGAATCGTTTTATTAATTTTTAAATGTAGAAATATAGTTTGGAGTTTAATTAATTTGGAATAATGCTTAATTGGTGTTGAAGATTAGGAAATATATAGACCATTGTAGCACAAATAGGACTAGATGTAAAAAGAACTTTTGACTAAGTAAACGACATTTAATATTTTTTACATAATTTTAAATTAATTAGAAATAACAGGACAGATTTTGCCTTCCCATGAAAATATATAAATCAACAGTGAAGATCTTAAATATACCCATTATAGTCAGTTGGAATTTGCGACAAATTCCATCAAAATATTTTTCTTCCAGATACAAGTGTGAGATTTTGTCCATCGCTTATATATAGATTAAGAAACAAAAAACCACCGGGAGACAATCGATCATAGATCAAGACCACCCACCGGGAGAGAGGGTACTGTGGTTGAAAGTCGCGTGACTGATATTGAGCACATTTTATCTTTCTCGAAATACTTATTTTTGTACAAACGCTTTATAAATTTCGTATATTATAAATAATATGTTATCCGATGACCGTGTATAATTTTGGTACAGAAATATTGATATGTAGGGTATAAAAGGACTGTTAGAAAAAAAAAATCCTTACTTTTTTCTCTCTATTTCATTCGACAATCGTATATTTTGTTTTCCAATAACTTGAAATTGTGGCACATCTTTGAAATTTTGATATGTTAAATAAATTATTCTTACGTTCTAAGTGTTAAATTTTGGTGTATTTACAACAATTTCTAAGGTATAAAGGGCTTAGTTGAATATTTTTATTATTTTTTTCTTCCACTTTTGACAAATGTATGCTTGGTTACAAGTTATTTTATTTAATACTAGGAATTCTCTCTTCCCCCTTCAAGATACGCTTACGTATCTTGATTACGTAAGATTTCGTATTTTTTTCCTGTAGAATCCGTATCTGCGATAAAAAAGGGGAGGGGGTTATTATTTAAGATTTTAAAGTTACCCCTCCTTTCCACCTAGGGGGCAGAGTTGGAGGGTCAACTTTGATGTTCCTAAATAGAGTTTTCAAAAATATTGAACCTGCATTTTTCCATTTTTCAAACCGATGTATGTTTCTCCAATTATTCGATCGTTTTCAGACTTTTTAATGGAAATGATTCTCACTGCATTTTACTCGATTACAGCGCCATCTACGATTTTCCGAAGAAACTGTTAAATATAAAAGTTACGTATTTTTTCCCTTATAATCCAAATCTGCAATAGAAAAGGGTGTTATTATTTAAGATTTCAAAGTTTCCCCCTTTCCCCCAGGGGGTAGAGTTTGGGGAGGGGTCAAATTTGATATATCTAAATTGATTTTTCAAAAATATTGAGTTTTTCAACTCGATGTATATTTCTCGACTTATTAGACGGTTTCAAGACTTTTCGGACACTCTGTATATATTAGCAATTAAATAATGTATAAATTTTGTTTTTACAACTTTGTTGTGTTTTATACAAAAATAAGATAATGGGTAGAAATTTTCTGAAGTAGCACTCCCACTGATTTTAGGTACGAGTGGCTCTCGCAGTGAGACAAAAAGGTTGAACTTTTTGGGTTTCTCTGGTATTAATCAAAAGACTTTACTTTACGTGCCTTGTTAACACTTTCCAACATAGTTTAAAAGTGTTTATGAACTCAGTTTGTCTGTCTGTCTGCCTGTCCGGGCTCTAACTCTCGTAAATGTATTTGGATTGACATGTAATTTTTATATGTTAATGAGGTTCACTATAGAATGACTATGGAATCACTATAAAATTCTCTATTTAAAATGAAGCGTGTAGTACTTATAGTTTGTTTACAGGGTCATACAAGAGAATTCCGTTGCATTATGGTCTATGGGGAAAAATCGTTTCCGGTGCATTTTATTTAGATTGCTTATATAGATATCTCATTTCATTGTATGAAAAAATGAAAATATTAATAATATTATGTTAACATTGGAAAGCTTTTCATAATCTGTGCCTAATACATGCTTTTTATTTCTTGCTTTTTAACATGCTTGCTTTTTAGTATGTTTGATAGAATCAATTCCTGTTTCTTTAACAGCAGAAAATTCTATTCAGAACTAAATGCTAATGTGAACATATGTAGAGTGTTCAATTCAGAATAGAGTAAAAACTCATCATATGATCTTTCTGGAAAAATCACTACATTAAGAGATTTTCATAAGAAAATGGGATGAAATTACACTATTTTATAGCACGCAATATTTAATTTTAATTATTGTAAAAATGTCCGAAAAACGTAACTGAATAGATGATTATTGAGACGAACTAAGATCTATTAAAAACACCAATTAAAATAATTTAAGACAGACATGAGTACACATAAAATAAAAATTTATAAAAAAATATATACTTAAAAACAGTTAAAAATACAAAATAGTAGACGTTTCGCCAAGCGACACGCAAGGCATCATCAGTACAAAAACAATCTATTGCATAACAAACCACAGAACAAGGAAAAGGAAAGGTTTGAAATCAAGGAAAGTTGAAGTTATTTTAAAAACAGATAATATTCATTAGGGACAGAACGAGCTTCATTCAACGTCTGCGATCGCAATTGAGTGAACCAACTCTCAAGGAGTAATCGACCATGGTAGCTGTTACAACCTGATTTCAAAATACTGGCGTTCGCAATTAGCGGGATGTGATTCGTTTGAAGTGAATGGTGGACAATTTTTGAATTCAAATTACTATTTTTTAAAGCACTAGTATGTTCTTTTAGGCGAATTTCCAATCATCTACCTGTTTCACCAATGTAGACACTATTGCAATCTTTACAGGGAATAATATAAACAACACCGGGTAATTTAGACTTATCATATTGAAATTTATGCTTAGTGAAAAAGGAACTCACTTTATTAATTGGTTTAAAAGAAACCCCAATATTGAATGATTTTAGAATGCCAGAAATTTTTTCAGAAATGTTCTTATAATAAGGGATACAGATAAAAGAGTTTGGTTTACTACGTTGAAAAGGGGGGGGGGGGGAGTAGAATTCACAAAATTTAAAGTATTTTTAAAGTTGGGGTTTCTTTTAAACCAATTAATAAAGTGAGTTCCTTTTTCACTAAGCATAAATTTCAATATGATAAGTCTAAATTACCCGGTGTTGTTTATATTATTCCCTGTAAAGATTGCAATAGTGTCTACATTGGTGAAACAGGTAGATCATTGGAAATTCGCCTAAAAGAACATACTAGTGCTTTAAAAAATAGTAATTTGAATTCAAAAATTGTCCAGCATTCACTTCAAACGAATCACATCCCGCTAATTGCGAACGCCAGTATTTTGAAATCAGGTTGTAACAGCTACCATGGTCGATTACTCCTTGAGAGTTGGTTCACTCAATTGCGATCGCAGACGTTGAATGAAGCTCGTTCTGTCCCTAATGAATATTATCTGTTTTTAAAATAACTTCAACTTTCCTTGATTTCAAACCTTTCCTTTTCCTTGTTCTGTGGTTTGTTATGCAATAGATTGTTTTTGTACTGATGATGCCTTGCGTGTCGCTTGGCGAAACGTCTACTATTTTGTATTTTTAACTGTTTTTAAGTATATATTTTTTTTTTATAAATTTTTATTTTATGTGTACTCATGTCTGTCTTAAATTATTTTAATTGGTGTTTTTAATATTTTTCACATTCAGACGTTAAAATGTATACATTTTGCAAACTAAGATCTAGTTTTGAAATTTTTGAAGTTATGCCTTTCAACACTCAACTATTAAATTCCTCCCTCCCAAACATGCACAGGTAGTACAAGCACTGAGTTCCTTTCTTCACGAAATGGCCAATAGACATGAAAAAGCATTGAAACCATCTTAAAAAGTGGAATGTCAAAATACGGACTTAGTTCTTTCAACAATCAGTGAAAAAAATCTGAAGTTGATCCTTCAACATTAAGTAAGTAGATACTTTGTACATAGAAATTTCAAATACAAAATTGTGGCAGTTATAAATGTTTGTCAATGTACCACACGTGTACCATTAAATAGCAACGATAGAAAAGGCGTAAATTTCTGTACATATATGCTAAAATAAAACGGCCTAATTACCTGTTGATTCGTTGTCAAGCTCTTCAGTTTTACTATCGCAAGGAAGTCTAAGTATTATTGAATCAACGCCTCTGCTTTAGACGATAAAAATAGAAAAATCAATGAAAGTAACTAAGAGAATTTTCTAACTTTATCCAACTTGCTATGAAAATAAAGGACTTTTCATGCATATAACTCGAGGAACATGAAGTTTCACTGTTCTACAACAAATTAACGGAGAAATTTTGTTTCAACATGTTTTAACGAATTTCTTTGAGGTGCGAAATCATAAAATGATTCTTTCTTAATTAAATCAAATAGAATGTTGCTTAAAGAAAGAAAAAGATGATTAAACCTTCATTATTAGGAAATAAATATTTGAAACATGGTTACGCGATACAGAATTGATTCTTGGAAATGAATAATTTTACAGTTACGGTTGAGGTACAACGAACATTTAAATATATATATATATATATATATATTGATAGGTATAAAATAACTTTACTATGGTACTCTTACAAAGACATAAATTTACATTTTTAGAAAAATTGTGTTTTACTTTATTATTTGTTTAGAAATACTTAAATAAAAATGAAGAATAAGAAATTTTTGAACGTTAGTTCAAATAAACTGTGACAGAAGAAAAAGAAAAAAAATGTAATAATTTAGTGCAGCGTAAATGTGTTAATTGCTAGCGATATTGCCGCATTAATACCGGAAAAATATTTCCAACAGAATAGAAAACCTATTACTTTTTTTATTATTACTTTATTTAAAAAACATATTTTGATGTTTAACTTTTTGATTACGGGGTTGGGACACCAGCTAGTGACTATCTTTTTATTCTATTCGCACCACTTTCTGAAAAAAAAATTATCTGCTATATACTTACACTAAAATATATTCTAGAGATATCTGCCGCAAATAAATTTTTTTGTAAATTGTGGTTCAAGTGAATATTAAAATCGTCGTCAGTCCTAGCCCGTAATCAAAAGGTTTAACATTCAGTAAATGAATAATAATAATAATTAAAAAAAAATTGTGAAAATCTTTTTTTTTTTAATGTCAGGTACAAAATAGGAAAAAAAAAAACTTCGATGATTAAGAAAAGCGTACAACAGATGAAATATTCGAATCATCGTTTGTAAATGTTTGGATTTTAAACTTAGTTCAAATTTTCCAACTTCTTATGATTATGTTAGTTAATAAACTATTGAATAAATACTTGTCTTTAATTATGAAATAAAAATATTTTGCTACAGAAATGTTTACTTACATATTTCAATTAAAGTCTTTTGCATATACTGAAAATAAGATGCATAATGTCCTCCTAGATGACACCTATCATCAGTTATTATGGTCATTTAATAATAGCCATTCTTTTATGTTTAACAATAGACCTTTTATCAGTTAAGGACAATTTTTTTCTCAAAAAAGAAACCCGGAAGAACGCTTGCAGATAATCAACTAATTTAAAAATAAAGTAAATAAACAAAATTCGTGGAACCATTGATAATGTATTCGCTTTCAATCATAAAATATTAGTTTCTTTTAATTAACATTTTTTTACACAGAGCTCGCAGCGTTCCTAACATTTTTAACTTTTCTACCACTATTTAAAAACAAAATCCTTTTTTGTTACTTTGCTATTGCAGATATTAAAATAATCTAAAAAGAAAATTATACAAATAACATAATAAAATCACTTGTTAACTTTAAATTAAAGTTAATTATTGCTTAAGGTGATAAAAACATAACAGAAAACGTTTAAAAATACCTTTTAATATAGATTTGGATTATATATGTTTCCTTCGCTCTAACGACGACATCTTCAGATCAAAGTGATAAACAAAATATTCTCGCAAAGTTTTTGAAAATGGTAAAACTGTGCTGTGCTGCCAGCCTCCTGAGGGGCACCCGTCAGCGTCTCAACCTTCGCACCCCTGTCCTGATGGACATATAACGCGTGCGACCGGCATCTGTCTCCCGTATGCGCTGCGACTGGTCGGGGCACCGCCACCTGCGCATCACCCCGATTGAACCCATGTATTGATGACATAGGTCGTTGCGATATGTGGTGGATCCCATTATTAGAGGACAGCAACGCGAAAACATTTGGGCACGGATCGGGTTCCCCAACAGCTTCGTCGTTGAGCACGCAAAAGGGAGTCAGGTCCTAGGCTTTAAGTCAAGTTTTCCCGACCCGCAATAACTAATCAATCCTCTATTCCTAATAATGCTGACGCACCTTTTCCTATAAATTTTCTACATTTAGACATTTTATTAGAAGAGCCTTTACTGCCTGTACTCCTAATCAATTAATTAATGAAATAAGTAAAATACGTGACATCGCAAGAAATAACGGATACAAAGACAGCATTTACAGACTATTAATAAATTAATTACGAGCATGTATAGTAAAAAGAAGAAAATTTTTAATGAACAAAATTCAAAACTACCAACTTTACAATATTTTCTTGTATTCTTTGAAAGATTAAAATATAAACTTAGAAAATTTAATATCTGCCTTATCGCAAAACCTTTCACAAAATATAAAAAACATAGTATGTAGAAAAATAGATCCAATAGAACCTGATCAATTTTCCGGTGTTTATGAAATCCCATTCACCAAGGCAGATGCAACAGTACAATACTATATAGGAATGACAAACAGCAGAATTAAAACGAGAATAAAAGAACATATGGCAGATATCAAATATGACAGAAGAACTACTGCCTTAGCTTGACAACATAGAATAGAGCCATTGCAGATTGATTTCAAGTATAGTAAAATAATTTTTCCATCAAGAGTTTATTTCCCATCCATTATCCGTGAATCAATAGAAATATATTTGCGAAACGATAACATTTGCAACGAATCGTCTTCTTTGAATTACCTAAAATTTGGCACGCGATGCTTTACAGATTGAAAAAAGCAATAAATAAATAAATAAATAATTAAATAATAATTTTCACGTTTTCCAATTTGACCAATTTAAGCACCTGCTTGCATTTTACATGTGGTGTCTTGATTTATGTTTACCATTTTCAAAAACTTTGCGAGAATATATTATTTATCATTTTGATCTAAAGATGTCGCCGTTAGAGCGAAGGAAACAGGTGTAATCTATATTAAAAGGCATTTTTAAACATTTTGTGTTATATTTTTATTTAAGCAACAATACACTTTAATTAAAAAAATTATAATTTTAAAATAGTGCCACCAAATGTAGAAAAAAATTTGTAACGCTGCCTGGCCTGCTTACGACTATTTCCCAAACAAATTTAACCAATATTGGTCAATGAAATGCATTTTCTATGATTGTTATTCATTTTCTTGAGATTAAAAAAATGTATCTGAAAAATTGATTATGAAAGAAACATTGATGCACTTTTTCCAAGTTTGTTTAATTAGAATTAATGTATTACATGTTTTCTAAAAGTTCTTGAACAATGAGAGATAAATGATATCATAGGACATAAAAACTTGGAATAAAAGCTATTTTTTAAAAATAACTAATCTATTAGTTTTAGTTTCCAGTGTGGTGAGAAAATAGTTATATTAGAAATGAAATTTACCCTTAAGTTTTGATGATAAATAGTGTGTGCTTTTTTCGGCAAATTCAAATCGCATATATAACCATTATATCTCTGTTAACTTTTCATTTTCAATAAATATCGTCTGCTATTTTACGAATTTTTCATATCAATTAAAAAATCACAAGTCTAGCCATGTTCTAACAAGTAAAGAACTTCTTTTAAAAAATTGAAAAACTTAAAAAAAAAGGTTGCGTTTGCATAAAGATAAATATATTTTTTTCACAACTAGCATCATAATGTATTTTAAACTATTAAGAATAACATAATTATGTTATTTTGCATTATTTATTTTTATGACTTTTTGGTTTAAAGTGCAGTAATTCAAAAACAGAAATTTTGTCATAATGATGTAAATTCAAATAGGCCGACGTAATCTTTTTCAATATGTAAAATCATTTACAATGAATAAATGCGTTACCGGTTCCTTTTTAAAATTAGAAATTTGCCAAAATAAATAAGTTTCGAGTACAAATTATACTAACTATTTTATTTGTTAAAAACTTTATTAATGATTTTGATTATCTAAAATAATTTTAGCGTTTATCAACACAAAACCCTCATTGCATTTTGATTTCGTATGTTTTAAAATTAGTTGCTGGTGTGATATAAAATATTAATTTAATATATTCTGTATCAAATGATTCTTCAAAAGTTATTTAAAAATGGTCTATACTTAATGACATTAGTAATGCAAAAATTTGGTAACATGTATCTTTTTACTTTCTAATGTCACGGGCGACGTATGCATTCAAAAGAAGTATGTTTTACAATAAGCTTAAGGGATTTCTTTAGGGTTCTTTCATACTTTAGTAGGAAAATTGTATCCATTCAACTTTCTATATTATTTGCATACCTTACTTGAATTAGGAAAAAAAAGAGCCCTTTCTACACATTACCTGTATAATTTGTCACACTCGTTAGATGACACGGATATATACTCTTATAAGCTGCTACATTGGGGCTGACAATTTACTTAAATATTTTAAGTCAAGAGATGGCCAAAAGTATTAGATTATTGTTGAAGTACTAGAGTACACCTCTGAAAAATAAGAAAGAAAATTATTTCTAAAAACTAGCAGAAGACTCACAAGTCTACTTGCATTTACTTATTAATTTTTAAATAGTTATTAGGTTCAAATTATTTAAGCTTAAATTCAAATGTTATTTGAATATTATTAAACTGGGTAGCTGGAGAAGGGGTACATTGATTAACGGGGCACATGAATACTGTGGTCGTTAAATCAAAACAAAATGCAGTAGCAAGAACCAACACACAAGTAGGTGTCGTCTGAACCAATCATGCGCCAGAATCCATATTTTAATGCAATTAAAAAATATACTACAATTATATCTCCACCACCAATTTTATCTTTTATGCAGAAAAATAAACATATATATATATTCATTTATATTCAAATATATAGTTTTTTCATCTGAAATAATATTGTGGATTTTCTTTCGAAATAACGACTCAACGAGTCAAATCAAAACGTGTCAACAACCTTAATCGGAAATAATTAGATCAACCCGAAACTAATCCGACTTCGAACAAAACAAATTTGTGCGATATGGAACTAACCCCATAGAAAACGCTAAATCACATCTATTTTAAATCCATTGTTGACAATATTGCTCATTTTGATGCGATTGACATTGATACACTAAAATTTTTGAAGCTTCCTAATAAAAAACTATGCGTGATACTACGACTATTTTAAAAACGTAAAGCAGAACTGTGTACCTTAACACTATAATACAAATTCGTGGTGATTGGACCTTTTTTACGAAAATTAAAGCTTACAAAGTCAAAAAAGACAAGAAAGACAGACAAACAAAATATCAAATTAATATTCTAATGAAATTGAAACGGAATCACCATCAGAAACATACCCCCCCCCCCCCTCTAAAAATTAAAAGAGCATCAGTTCAAAAGTTATGCGTGAACATACATTAAAAGAAATATACAAATGAATTATATAACCTTTTTTATGTTAGAAATCGGTTAAAGAGCTAAAAACAAGGCGCACAGCTAAAAACTACACACACATTGTTTTTTCTTAACTAAGTGTAAATATTTTACTATTTTAATTAAATATCACGGATCTAGTATGAAGCCTTTCTAATCTAAAGTTAATCTTTGTCGTTTGTTAAAAGTTGGTTAAAACAATATTCAAGAAAGTATTTTCTCTAAAACAAACAAACAACAGCAACAAAATAAGAACGAAAAACTAAGCATCAGGTATAGATTATGAAAAACTTTCCAACAGTAACAGAATATTATCGAGAATTTTTATTTTTACGTACAATGAAATGAGAAATCTAAACTAACAATTTAAAAACCACAAAACTAAGTGAAAACCCATTTCAGCAATTGTTGTTCATTATGCGTTACAGCGTGCGAATTCTTTTGTGCGGCCCTGTATATGATCTATATAATTTATACACACCACGCAATCTACTAAAAATTAGATAAATTAAAAAATGTAGAAAACGCACACCCACAGAGGAAACGTACTTCCAGCAATTATCGACCATAGTAAGTCCTGTAACCGAATTCTTTTGAGCGTCTCTGTAAATTAACAATAAATGCAAACTGAAAATGCTACACTCTTCATTTTTAATACCAAACATTATTTGCCAAACTTAAATAACATATAAAAATTACACAGTAATTCGAGTATATTTACGAGAGTTATAGCACGGCCAGACAGACAAGTTGGACTTAGAAACACTTTCCAACGATTTTGAAAAATTTAAAAAAACAGAAAAACAAGTTGTTATGTTTAGTTTTGGATTATTCACCTTACATAAACATAAAACTATCGCAAAATTTTGAGTTGAACAATTTCGTTGTGCAAAATGAAAAATACGATTTTGTGAATTTTATTTTTCGCTATTCTTTCATTCTTATATTTATCTAAAAAGATATGACAAAGCACACAAAATTTATTTCTTCCTATAAAATTAATATTTATTCAAAAATAACAAACTTAAGCTCTTAATGTTTTACACTACATGAAAAATATTTAAGAAATAAATCCCCTTTTTATACGAAATCTCATTTATATGCAAAAATGTCCTGATATTTTTGTTATGGAATTTTTTTGAAAATATTTCAGGCAGAGTTTTATTCCAATAATTTTATAAAAAGAGTTTACATAGACTTTTGTGTAATAGGCTTTTTTTCATTACTTAAATATTTTTCATTTTCCCCATAATTTATGTAAATAAAAAAAAAATTGAAGAATGTCATTTATCAAAGACCTGGTTTTTTGAAATTTATATTGTTAGAAGTAAAAGAATAAGAAGAGTTTTATTGAAAATGTGCACCTTTTTATAAAAATAATTTAAATATTGCACGTAAAGTATTTTAATGTGGTTTGAATTACATTTCTACGAAATCCACTTTTAAAAGTAAATGTAACATGTCAATTTAGAGTTAATAGCATTTTCCATTTTTAAACCAGTTAATATTATTTAAATGCGATTGAGCACTAAAAACAGGTAATTAAATATCATGTTTGTTTTAAAATAAAATGTTTCTTGTAGAATAAGGCATTAAGAGAGATATTTGATCAAAATAAGCAAATCTGTTGACAATTGATAAACAAGCAAGTAAAAAATAATTGAAATAACTTTTAAAAATAAAGTAGCACAGAATGTATGTTTCAAACTGCAGTATTTCCCGGTCTTTTATCAGTACATGTGTCACGTAAGCACACAGATACATGTTATATCAAAAAACGTGTACGAAATGGGAAAATGGTTTGTTTTACACGACCAAAAATTTCTCTTATCCTTCATTAAGAGTTAATATGTCACTTAAGAAACCCACACATGAATGCCACTGATGAAGAAAAGTTACATTTCAGGACCGCAATCTTCACTGGCATTTCATTAGGAGTACATATGTCACATAAATACGCAGTCGTATATTATATCGAAACAGGCGTACAAATGATTTAAAAATGTACCATAAATCGAAAGTATACTATAGGAGAGTAGTTTGATAAATTCTCGGCCGGACACAGAGATGGGTCGAGTATGACCAAATGACAATGATGTTTGTAAAGTATGATCCTTTAGATGACATGTAGCCGAGTTTCAGACGCATGAGTTTTATTGGATATTGCTTGGCGATAAAGTAAATAAACAAGTTTTGACATTTCCGAAAAATCGAAAAAATTGAAGTTTGAGCTGTTATAAAATACCTTGTTAAAAAAGATTTACACCCTACGGATATACAAAAAGAGTTGCACTCCACCTTAAAGGAGTCTTGTCCTTCGTATTCGACGATAAAAAAGTGGGTTGATGAATTTAAAAATGGTAGGAAATCCATTCACAATGATGATCGCTCAAGACGCCCAAAAACCGCTTAACCGTCACTCCCGATAAGTATAGGCTACTTTTTAGGAATTCGTTCATCTCACGAAACCCCATTACTCCCTCTCCGTTGTCTGTCCGTCACAGACCCATTCTCAGAAACTATGTAACTTACAGAGTTGAAACGTTGTGTATATCTAGCAGAATACCAGCTATGAAGCTCAAAATATTAAAATTTGAAAAAATCGTATTATTTTAATAAATAGAGATAAAAAATCAAAATTCTAGCAGCCTTTTCCTATTAAATTAAAACACTTTTCGTTAAAGCAGTTGCCAAAAATTAAAAATCCACAATGAAATTCTTTCTACAATAATTAATTTTCTATCGAACGATTTCCACGTGAAAAATGAAAATGAAATAAAAAGTTTCACCAATTGAAAAAAATATTAATATGAAATAAAAATGATTGACGTCATAGTGGTAATAAAACCGAACTTTTCAAAGATTTCTCAATAATACAAGGAGTATGAGTATGTGTATGTACACAAAGCAGATTAATATCACGTCATTAGAGAATTAAAAAGAAAATCTGACGTCATATTGGAAGTTTAACGAATTTTTCAAATGTTTGAGAATAATACAAAGCGAGTATCAATATGAGTAATAAAGAAGTAGTAAATATATGAGTTTGAGAAACATATTGAATCATGATAAAACTACGATTATGGAAATATTCGCATATTTTAGCATTTTGAAGGTGTACAACATGTTTAATTTTGAAATTAATTTTTTAAATATCGCATTTAGTCCGCATGACAAATATTATTATGATAGAATATAATAGAAGGTTTAGATATTCGAAAAAAAGAAAAAAATAGACCGGTAATTTTTTACTTTATAAAAAACATGATTTTTTTTTTTTTTTTTTGGTTGCTAAATGAAATTTATTTGGATTTATTAAAGAAAGGATAAAGTGTTTTGAAAGGAATATTAAACGAAACCCTTTGAGCGATCTTCGATCACACTTACCCACTTGTTCTTAATTAAGATTGCTTGATTGCCACCAGTTTTTCAAAGTAGAAATATTCGTCTTAAATAATGGCAGATAAAATAACGCGAGAATAAAGCCAATTACACTATTAAAAAAAAAAAAAAAAAACTGGTGGCAGTCAAACAGTCTGAATAAAAAAAAGTATCCTACACTACACGTGAATTTATTGGGCGCGGACGATTAAGGGGTTAAAATTGACATTATTGACACAAATTTTACTAAATCTAATTAACTGATTAATGACGATATTAATATAAACTTTTTATGTATATTGGAATACCAATGAGGCATACTTCTGGTGAAAAAATTAAAACTATGTCTTTTGTCAAATAAATCAAAATTTAAATCATTGTCCGCAATATTAAAAGATATATCTAAAAAATCTGCGCTATAATCATCGTGGTTTGCCCTATTTAACTTTTAACGATTAGGATATATTACGTCACATACATTTAAAACACATTTTTAAAATTTTTTTATAATTAAAGTTTTTTGTAGTTACTGTTTTCTACATTTTAATTTCGCGCATGTTTTATTAAGCTTTTAATCTGTTTTCTAATACAGTAATTTAATTATTTTTTAATCTGCTTTTAATTTGTTTTCAAAAAAAGTAATTTTGTTTTGAATGTAAGGGTAGCTCGTGTTTCGAAACGTACATGTTTTTATAGTGAGGGGGGAGGGGGGAGTCTGTCCGTCCACTGATGAGAAACAGACAGTATTTTACCTGCGTAGTTTTAATGTTTTACTGTTTTAAATCTTTCTAGTTATTTGTCATACAAAATTTTATATACACATTTTTTCATAATGTTTAACTATTTCATATTTTGAGAAATTATATTTTTGTTGCAAATCTTATGTGCTGCTTTTGCGCTTGTTGTGCAACAATTATTATTATATATATTTGAATTATATATATATATATATATATATATATATATATATATATCTTACGTGGCGCGGAAACCGGGCTGAATTTCTAGCTTATCGTTGGCAACAACCGTAGTTTCCAGAGCTCAGACCAATGAACAGACTAGATTGGGTTAGATAGATCAGCTCCGCCTCCAATATGGCAGTCAGCAGTCAGTGTCAGAGCAGTGAAAATCAAACAAGCAAACATTAAAAATAAAATAACATGTACTTAATCCAAAGCGTCTGAGATGATTCCTCATTTTAATAATGAGTAATATTGTTAATTTCAAATGAAATCTCAACTCTTATTTAGAATTTATTTACGAATTTCACTCACATAAAAAATCGGAGATAATAAAAATATCAACTGTCTAGATTGTACCTGCTGCCATTTGTTGCTGTCTTAATGAAGTAAAAATAATTTCTTTTTCAGAAATCTATAATCAATTGAAACAGTAAAATGTCGAACGAAATTTAAACAATCATTGATGATAAATTATCTTCCTAACATGTAGTGTTTTTTTTTTTTAATTTTTTTTTAAAATGAATTTAAGCCGTGCTGTACAATATTATAGGTGCAATAAGTTTTAAACAAATTATGTTTCCAAGATCCTTTTTTCATAGTATTTAAATGATTTATATGCCAATTAGTAGCTCCAAATAAATGCAATTTTAGTTGTGTTTTCAACGGAGTTTTCAATTACTTTTTTGCATTAAACAAATTTGTCAATTTCATATGTTCAAATGATTTATGGTAGTACTTATTCCTGCTAGAATTACTGCAAAAATAAAAAAGTGGCGAGCGAGCGAAGCGAACTGGTACTGCGTAGAGGTCTCAATGTGAATTGCTTTGCAATTTACGAGCGTTACGAGTAGTTAACAAGCGTTAACGAGTAGGGGGCTAAGCCCCCTAGTATATATATATATATATATATAAATGATCAATAACGAATGACAGGCTTGAAAATTTCAGCCCAAAACGTACGTTGTGCGTTGTTTTTTTTCTAAAGTCAACAGAAAGTTTTCCTGTGCTTAACAAAAGAAAAAAAAAACATGCATATGGACCACTTTCCAAGTATTTATTTCACAGGGGGCATACTTTTAGGCTACTTGGCTTTTATTTATTCCTGTTTTTTCTACAGAAACATAAGAATGAAAGGACCAAAGTTGGAAGAAAAAATTCTTATCTAGTTGTGTAAAAGCTGTTCTATGAGAAATATTCTTACAAGGAAGGTCTTAAAGCGCATACTCAGAAAATTTTGAAAAGAAAGAATGCTAATGAAGCTACTCATGTATGTAATAAAGGAAGTCAAATTTAGCTGCGGTATCCCAGTAGAAAATCTGCAAAAAAATAAAATACTTTCGAGTATTTGGCGCAAAAATACGCGATTTGGCTAGCAACATTATTTCCTCGCCAAACGCAGACGATTTTAATGCATTTTGAAATTGCTTCTAAAGTGATTATTCAAATGCGCAATACTTAATGCATTTAAACTTACATGATGAAAGTTTATTATTTTTTGTATAATTTTTGTATTTTCAACAATGCTTTTTTTAAATTTCTAAATATGTCTAAGAGATTTTTGTAAAATTTGAAAGAGTAAAATTGTCAAAAATTATACTAATGGGTTATTTCTAGGTCTTATGATACCATACCCCCTTGTTCATAATCATTTGCATTTTGCGTTCAAAATTTTCAACTCTCTCTACGTTTGCAGTAATATTAATTTAAAATATTATTTAAATCAGATTAAATAAATCATTCTCGTTTTTTTCCATTTATTACCGATTAAATGACATTTTGCTGTTGTTTTATGCCCCATTCCACGATTTTTTCTAATTTAAACGACTTCACCAGCTATACAAGTAATTTTTAAATGTATTTTAAAAAGAAAAGTCCGATGATAAACGCATTCGTTATACATTTCCATATTGAAGAAATCATTGTTTCCATAGCAACAATACTTTTTTCTTGAATTGACAATGTTCAGAATCAGGCTTATTTTTTGAGCGTGAAACAACTTCAATCAATTTAAATTTTGTTTTAAATCGTAAATTACGATCTTTAAATTGCATTATATATACATATAAATGTGTACACAAAATTGTAGCTATAAAAATTTATTTATTATGTAAGTTAAATTTACATAAACATGTTCAGCATGAAAAAGTTTTTCCTTAAAGAATATTTGTCATAAAACCGCATTTAAAAAAAATTTTATTCCTCGCCCACCGGTGATAAATCGCCAAATAAACGAAATTTTCATATTTGTTTTTACGGACGTTATATCGAGGTTCCTCAGAAAACTTTTTTATAGACGTATATATCCTCATAAAAAGAACATTCTGTAATTTTTGTTTTTTAATTTTCTGAGTA
Organism: Maratus michaelseni; assembly: GCA_963931845.1. Classification (NCBI taxonomy): domain Eukaryota; kingdom Metazoa; phylum Arthropoda; class Arachnida; order Araneae; family Salticidae; genus Maratus; species Maratus michaelseni. The sequence continues at coordinate 181,414,263 of OZ007590.1, forward strand.
TGTACTTATGGAGACCTTCCTTGTTAGATATAAGCAATGAAAACCCCAACTGATGATTACAAATAAGTTGCCAGTTAAAAAGTCAGTGCAAATATTGCTTAAGTATCACATTACTAATAACATTTAGCGTGCGAAAACATAAAAGAAATGTTCAAGCTTGAGAGAATATAGAAAAAAGGAAATGAATCACACAACAACATTTAAGAAAAGAAAAGCATACAATAAGAAAACATGCAATGAATTCGATTTTTCGACAATGGCTCGATCAATTACAATGTAACTTATCACAGATATTGATAGTAAGACAGAGTTTATAACATGGCCCAATTTTTCAAAATCGATCTGTGGCTTAAGTAATTTAAGGTAAAAGTTCTAATGCAAACCCTATGTACAACAGTTTTCAGTTCGGATTAGATATTGCCGCGGTCTCATAGAGATAACAGTAAATGAGCTTGAAACCACCTCAGTTTTCTGATGTATTAAACACTCCAACCCTCCCGTCGATGTCTTTAACTTATTGAATTTTGCTTTTAATTTTTTCCGCTGAGATCTTCCGTGTTTGAGCTACCACATTCCCCACAGTACTGAAGGAAAGAACTCACAATTCCGCCTGTTTCGTCAGTAGCGTATTTACAGTATTTCATACATTTTATTTGTCTTGTATTTTCCAGTAGTATTTTATACAGAAAATGAAAAAGCGATTGAATAAATGATGAATAATAGTAAAAACGAAATAGAAGAAAAAAAAACTGTATACATCACCCTCACGAAAACACAAAGTTGAAATGAAAACATATGAACTAACACACAGTTGAGAATTTCTCCGAAATCTTGACCAAAACTCGAATCTTTGCTGGCTTTACTGAGTCTTCTTCAAAAGCAAGCTAATAAATAATCAGAATAGAAAATTGAGTTACTAAAAAACTAAGGGGTCAGTATTTAATGAAACATAGAGTTCACGGGTATCACCACGAGTAATCATACAGCCTAATTTTACAAATATCAGTGCATAATTATAGGCATTTTGTGTATTTATTGAGTAAAATAATTAAATAATGAAACAGCATTTTATGTCAAAACAGCAAAAAGTAGTAATTAAAATTAATCATGTTGTAAAAGCAAGATTTCAATTTTTTTCTCTCATTTACTAATTTAACTGTATTGGGTTAGATTTCAAACTTTTTTCACAAGGATGTGTAAGGAAATAGGAAATTGCTCATTCTGTGATGTTTTTTTCAAAAATCCGTAAATATTTTAGATCAATACTTTTTAACACACCTTTCTTGACAAACACTCCATCATACTACACTAAAAATTATCTGAAGAAAATTTTCTTGTATCCTTTTGAACAATGAAGACCATTATCTCAAAATATTCAACATCACGATGGTACGTGCTAAAATAAACTGTAATGTCTGTACTTTACGTAATAAATGTAACCTAAACGTATTTTAAGGGCATTGATAAACAATTAGGAATAGTTGTGCATAGAAAGAGTGTAATTGGTTTTTCCAGGTTTTGGATAGCGTTTATCGAAATTTCACCAGCACACCCACACAAAAAAATTTCGTCAAAAAACATAAAAAGTATACTGGCAGCAAGTTGCCGGAACACCCGTCTGATCGAAAGAGATTTTTCTGTTATTCGAAGAAATTTCCGTTTTTTGACTGGAAAATTTCAGGAAATTTTGAGCTTTGATTTGCGTAATTTTTGTGTTTGAAGGAAAAAAATGAAATACGTAAAAATTCCGTTTCCAACACGAAAAAGTACTAAGCAGACAATTGCCGCAACACCGCTGTGATTTGACAAAAAGACAGCTTTAGATTGGAGAATTTCAAAGAATTTGTTCATTAGTTTAGGGAAATTTCTGTATTTTGGGGGAAAATGGGTAAAATAAATCGGAATTTTTCGTATTTTAACGAAATACAATCAAAGGAAAAATTCGTTCAATTCACGGATTTTTTTGAGAGCGTATGTGACGTGTCGACAATATATTAAAAATGTGTTACCGCAATCTCTGCTGTAGGGGAAGCTATCGTATTCAATATCGTAACTGGTGAATCAAATCTAACCACATAATTTGTTACACAACAATTATTATTCCTTTTAAATTCCATACAGATACGTTTTAACAAAGTGTATAAAACTAATTATAATATAGAATGGCCGATTTGGTTTCAGTTGTTCTGTAAGGATTTCTTTTACTGGCGGTAGATATGTCACTGAAATCGTAGGACAACATTGAAAATTAGTTGTTCCCGCAAAATAACCACCAGTTGTTCGTAATCCTGAAATGAAAAATCCTGGAAAGATGAAAATAATAGTCCAAGCATATTAATTTCTTTGCAGTAGTCATCTTTTATTGGATAGTCAGGACAATAACTTCGAAGTCATGAGATAGAATTACAGTATAAGAATGGGATGGCCTCGTAATCACTTTCTAATTAGATGTTATCTATCTGAGTAGAGGCGATGAAGTAATTAAAGAATCGCGGTTACATTTTATAGAAAAGAATATAGACCCATGGCGAGCTGTGTATAGATGCCAAAGGAAGAAGAGAAAAGATTCGTTAATGTTAATCAAATGGGGGTGGTTTGAATTTGCTTGGTTAAGTTACACTACCAGAAGCGCTAAACACCATGGATTTTATAATATTAACCCTTATGGGAAAAGCCGAAAGAACATCTGCCTATGCATGATGTTTTACCGAAAGAGGCATCTGTGATTTTAATCTTTAGAGTTTAACATATAAGTGACTTACAACAACATCCTTTGTTTTTATAAATTGTTGTTTCATTTTGAACGTGGAACAGAGGCATATGGTGAATGCAGATATGAATGCTTTTATGTCTACTGCGCTTTTCTTTTACATTTTAATTTTAATTTTAATATGTGGTATCCTTGATAGAAGAATGGATCTAAGAGCTTGCATATAAGAATAAAATGAGTTTAAATAAAATGATGTTGCATCATACTAATGCTTCATTTATATAACATAACAGAGATTAAAATTTTGTATTAAATGTTTCTCAGACACACTATCTAACGCTTTAAGGAGGCCACAAAATCTTTAATACAGCAATGCCTTTTTTTTATTACTGCACTTACGACCCAAATCACGAGAAAAATATATGCTTTAAACATTATCCAGTGGTTTGGAAAACAATTTCGAAACTCTATCCAAAGTCTTAGAAGAAACGGTAAAGTTTTCCGAAATGCTTTCATGGGATTTTTCTCGATTGCAGTGATCTTGTAGTTCTAATTAAATAATCTTTGTTAAGAAAAAGAAAAGCAGCGGCCGTATAAAATTTTTGAAGCATACTTATTTTAATTTAAAAATAACGTAATTTAATTTGAAAAACAATTTTAATCATTACATACTAAAAGTCATTTTTTTTTATATATTTTATTAATGAAAGATTTAAACACAAAGAAAAATAATAAAAAAGTATCTCTTTACAATTGTTTATTAGAAACTTTTCATGTAAAAATATATATTGCAAAAACAATTTTTTTAAATAAACAAGCTCAAAATTAATTAAGCAGATATCACATTAGAAAAATAATTAGTCTCTAAAATTCTTATTTACAGAAAATAATTTTATTGTATAAAAAATATAACAAATTAATTATCATATTTGGATAGTATTACATCATTTCTGCCTAATATTTTTGAATTAATTAAAAATATACATGGTAGCACATTGTTTCTCATTCAAAATACAAATTGAAGCAACTTTGGCTATTCACAATTTCAAAATGTTTTTCAAAAAAGTTTCAAATATTTTTAAAAATTAAAAATTTATATTAAAATATTTTTCTTCATAATGATAATAATTGCCTCTAAAATTAAAAAAAAAAAACCTCTTAAATTACTCAGTATGTAATTAACTTCGTTAATTTCTAAGATAAATATTTTTATTTGTATTTGAAGGTATATAAATATTTGTTTTTAATCTAGTAAATTCAAAATATCAATGCAATTTAGTATTTTTATTTGTGATGAATATATTTCTTACATTTTATGTCTAAACACAATTTCAAAATCAGTTTATAGTAGTTATTTTATTACAAAAGTTCCAGATTTTGTTTTGCATGCAAAATGTAACTAATGTCTGTTGAGGAAATTTGAGAGTGCTAGCTCTTCACAGAAATAGTTTCAAGTAAAGTTTTTAATTAAGCTGATATTTCACTAACTGCCAAATCAATCACATTTCAAGTTTTTGTGCAGTTGTGCAGGAAAACTTAAATAAAGAAATCGTTTATAATAATTATTTTATTACAAAATTTCCAGATTTTATTCTTGCATGCAAAATGTAAGTAATGACTGAAGAGGAAGTTACAAAGCACTAGCTCCTCCTTTCGTCCTCACCACTCTAGAAGAATAGTTTCAAGAAAAGCCTTTAATTAAGCCAATATTTCTCTCTAACAACCAAATAAGTCACATTTTAGATTCTTGTGCATTTGTACACGAATACTTTAATAAATAAATCAATTTGGAATAATTATTTTATTACAAAAATTCCAAATTTTGTTTTTGTATGCAAAATGTATGTAACGTCGTAAATCGTAGTAAAAAGTGAGTAAAATCGTAGATTGAAACTTGTAAGCACTAATAAATTATCTCATTTCAGTTGGTTCACATCTGGTTAACAAGGTTCACTAGAAATAAATTGTTTTCGTAAACTGCAACGATGGCAGTAAAATTTCTTTTATTAATAAATTAATTGAATTTATTTTCAACCGGTTTTTTTTGTAATTATGAAGATGTTAATTTGTTCTAACATATTTTACTAGCTACACTGTACTTAGCAATATGATGTAAGGACCAGCAAGAACTGTAAAGTAGTACAATGGATGTAATATTAGAAGCTTACCTCGTGTTTTTTTTTTTTTTAAAGAATATTTCCTTTTAACTATTGAATATTATATACAGAATGAATATGTAAAAAATATAAGAAATTTAATTGAAAACTGAAGTTAGTAAAAACTCAAACTAACAACCAATCTTCAAAAAGGAAAGAAGGAAATGTTGTAAGGCGCCAAATTTCGCTTTTGAAAACATGAGATAAATCCCCCAATTGGAGGACACTTTTTTAAAGAAAAAATAACTACTTTAGTTTGAAACAAAGAAGTTCTTATTTATAAAAGTAATTACATTTTCGATATGTATCAATTTAAATTAACTACTTTGAGATTTATTCTTATACTCTGCAGATTTCATTAAAACTGTGGCGATTGTTTTTTGTAGTAAAATTAATTCCTGACAAATGCGCATAATATCCGAGGAAAATGATCTGAACATTAAATCATGGAGATTTCTGCACAGTAAGCCTTAACCCCTTAACTACGAATTTTTTTTGCTACGCTAACACGCTAAGCCCTAGAGAAACTGGACATTACTATGTCCAGGTTCTCTACTAAGCCCCACCTTGGGCTGGCATCTATCGAGCACACGGTCAACTACGATCCCAAATGAACGTGAGAGACCAGTGGGCAAGCAGACATGGATTTCCAAGCGTTTCAGGGACTGCTGTGTCCAGTGGTAATTTTTGAAGTTGCACTGGAACATAGTGCCCCACTGGGAGTCTAAGGGTTACAAAATTGTAAACTAAATGTATGTATTTTCATTGCAAAGAGAAGTCCCTATAAAAAACGGCTTTACTAGTAGAATTTTGCTGGTTATAACTATATTATAATAAAGTTATGTTATAAATCTATTTTAATGTTACAGTTATGTTATAACTATATTATAATGTTTCAGAAGTTAAAGCTTTCATATGAGAACAAAGTGTAGAAAACTGACGTTTTACAAAAAATATCCTCACATAATTATTAATCAGATAAATATTTGTAAGATATTTAATTTTGCAATGAAGGAAAACCCCCCTTAAGTATACTGTAAACTAGTCGTTGGGGGCCACCATAATGCTTACCCATCATAGATATGCATCATATGAAATATGAAAATAAAACATGTGTAAACTATTTATAAAATGCATTGTAATTCGAATAAAATAGTGACTTGATGACGTCATAAACTTTAAATGCTCTATTACTGAATTGCGTAAAAGAAACATCCTTATAACTCAAACATGATAATCATATTAACTAAGAGTTTACTGCGTCGGATAAAGCGTCTCATTTCCAATTAAAATATATCTTTGAAGTGAAATTTGAATGAAATACAGGGTCATGAAAAATCGAAGAGTGTGCAAAATAGGATTACAAATATCTCGGCAAATAATTACCCGATCGACTTCATTATTTATGCAAAATTTATGTATTTTTATTGTCTTTTATATTTATTCCTTAAAAGAAGCACTTTCGAAAATTTTTATGTATATTTATCAGAACGAATATTTCGAGAGTCCGAAAAAAATAGTTCCGTATAATCAAGGTTACTGAAATTCAATAAGCTTCTTCGCATTATTATATACTAAGTACATACCAAATTTCAAGTCTCTATCTCAATTTGTTGTTAGGAGATAGAGCATTTACAGAAACACACACACAGACACACACACAAATACACAGACAGGCGGACAGGAATTTTTTTTTTCTAAAAATATGTTTTTCGGAATCTCCAGTGTCTGAAACATGTAAATATCCGTCAAATTTTTTTTTCGATTTTCAAAACGATTACAAGACTTACTACGTATGATGGGTAAGTAAACTAGTCATTGAAGGCCACCGTAATACTTACCCATCATGGATATGGATAATATAAAATATGCAAAAATTAAAACATTTTAAATCCATACTTATTCTCCAACAACTTTGAACATTTTGAAAATTTTTTTTGCATGTTTTCCTTCAAGTAGAGTTCTATAATGGTAGGGGCCAGATTGTAAAAGTTAATTCGTTTAAGAAGAAAAATGTCACGGCATATATCAAAATACAGCAAAATTGACTATTTACATAAAATTTTAATTTTTAAAATATATACTATTATTTATATTTCTGAAAATCGGAGTCCTAATTTTATGAAATGCACATTAAGGATCGTAAAAAAATAGCTAGTAATTTGAAAAATATATGTTGAAGTTTTAGCATTTTGATCATACTGATATATTGAAGAAACTCAAACTGATAAAAATTAGTTTAAAGATTGAATGCCTAAGGGAGGCCACTCGGCCCAGCAAAGCCAGGCAGTAGAGCGTTAGCACCTCCCCCGGCATGTTTCCCGGCACGCGGGGATTCGTTGTGGTGATTCCAGTCACCGGCGGGAAGGGAATGCATGACGCCGAGACCGTCAGCGCAGCGCGCATACGGCCCGGACAACAAATATCGAAACAAAAACGACTAGGCCAAAGGCCGACACCGTCAGGACAAGCCTAAGCACGACAAGGAGCAGGCAAGAAAACTAAAAAAAAAAAAAAAAAAAAAAAAAAAAAAAAAAAAAAAAAAGAAAAAATTTCAGGAAAAAGCCTGAACTGCTGAAGCCAGCGCTCCCACACGGCGGGTGCAGTGATGAAGAACTTGTAGATGAACAGTCCTTAACGCTCCTGCATCATGGTACACAGTTCGCGGCCAAGGTGGTCCATAGATAAAAATGACGCGCCGGAATCTGAGAAGTTCAGTTCCCACGCAACAGATGGCGCCACAAGTTGTTGCGTTGGAGAGATGTGGCCGCTTCTAAAGAATGCGAGGGGAGCACAGCAAGGTGCTAACAGACTGACAAGGTACAGCCAAAATAAGGAAAAAGACAGGAGAATGAGGGTAGGTAGATTAAGTACAGTATTGATTTGTGGTTAAGAATTTAATATGTTTAGTTTAAAATTTGATAAGGCTATTAAGCTAGAGTTGGTTAATTAATTTGTTAAGTTCGATAAATCCATTAAGAAATTAAAAATATCTTTTAATTTTTTTAGTGAAATTGGCCTTGTTAGAATATTGGTTAGCCAAGAGGGTGGGGGAATTTCGGGAGATCTGAGATGCCAGGCAACGATCAGTGAGCAGTCAAAATAGTAATGAGAAGACAAGCCCTGCTGGCCACATGGGCACACATTGGAGGCTGCACGTTCATAATATTTGACGTAAGTAGGGAATGTACCATGTCCTGTGAGGAATGCTGAGGTGTGGGAGGTGAAGTTAAGCAGGTTTAGGGAGACAAAAGGGAGCAATTTGTGGGTATGTCGACCTTTATCCGAGTAATCACAGTGGTCCTGCCACTGGGGAATGATTTTAGACTTTAATATCCTTCTAATGTAGGATGGTTGGAACAAGGAGGGAGAGATCAATATTTGGGCGTTCTGTAGCTTCTTTTGCCAGTTTATCAGGTAATTCATTGCCAGCAATGCCAATCTGTGCCTTCACATGGCCCAGAGCTACTCGCCGTGCAAGATCTTTTAAAATTTGTTTTATTTGGAGTAGAATGGGATGCTTTATGCGGTGGGAAAAGATTGCTAGGCTGGAGAGGCTGTCTGAATATAGCCTGTTAAATTGTACTGTTGGATTAGAAACTATCCATTCCAATGCCCGCAGAATCGCGAACAGCTCAGCCCTGTTGTTATCACCAATTCTGCAGGCCCACTCATGGGTCACGACCTCGCCTTTCATGGAACAGAATGCTGCTGCCACGCCAGTCTCCGTGCATGACCCGTCAGTGTAAATGGTCGGACAGCGGGGAGAGTAGCTGTGTTCAAAACCGTGCCTGGCTGTGTTTATCTGTACGTGAGATATCTCTTCTGCGGGATGTACTCTCCAGCTGGGAACCTTCCTCTATAGTTGTGTTTGTGGAAATAGTGCTGTACACGTTGATTCATGTTCTAGGTGTGTGATCCTATTTTTCTGGTATTCATATTGGAGTGTTATTGTTGTGGGAGGGATACCTGCTATTACTGTGAATGCATCCGTTGAGATTGTTCTGTATCCTCGAGCAATTTGCAGCAAAAAGAGCCGTTGCATCGATGTCATTTTGTCCTTCACGGCTTGCGTGAGGTTACCTCCCCAGACGCCCACACAATAGAAAATGATTCGTTCCACTATTGTGTGGTACCAGATTTTTAACATTGTTGGCTTTATGTCCCAGGATTTTGACGTTAGTTTATGTGCGGTTAAGTGTAATTTTCCTACTTTAATCCTGAAAGTGTTGGTATGTTCCGTCCAGCTTTGGTGTTCATCTATGGTGAGGCCAAGAAGTTTGAGGTGTGAGACATGCTCGACACTAACCCCGTTCACTATTATGATTGGTTTACGTTAGAGCTTGCGTGGTTTGGAAAAGGTGACTGCTTGTGATTTTTGGCTTGATAGCTGAAGGTTGAGGTTGGTTAGCAGTTTGCAGAATACGGGGAGGGATTGAACCGCCATTGCCTCCAAGTCCATGCGCCGCGTGCCCGAGAAAATAAAGCTGAAGTCACCATGCAAAGAGAATGAAGTCTCTAGATTCTAGCTCTTTTAGAATTACGTTAGCTATGAGTAGCCAAAGTATTGGTCCAAGGCAGGAGCATCGGGGACAGCCCTTTTCGAGTTGATGTATCGAAGTGCCTGAACCCCAATTGATCATTATGCTACGAAGGCTTAAGTAGGATGCGATGGTTCCGTCTATATTAGCCGGGCAGCGAATTTCAATTAGTTGCTGGATAATGTCCCTCCATTCTTCATTATCGAAAGCACCTTTAATGTCTAGTGAAACAAGTGAGGTGTAGTCTCCTTTGTTGATGGTTTCATTGCAAGTGGTAAGAATGTCAAAAAGGGCCTTGTCACATGACCAACCCTCTCTGAACCCATATTGCCTGTGATGCAAGATGCCATTTGTCTCCATGAAGTGCACCAGTCGTGTGACGAGTAGTTTTTCTAGCAGCTTCCCCAGTAATTTAAAGATTGCAACACTCAATCATTTAAAAGAAAATGTATCCACTAAAAAAGACTTTTCACATACTTATAATCATCGGATATTTACTAAACTTCGCCCATATATGCTAGGGATGTTTAAATCCATTTTAAGCAAAAATTAAAAACTTGATATTTTCGTCACTTTTTGTCAAATGAAGGGTACCAAAACTTCCATAAAAAGAAATCGCAAGATAAATGAGATTTATCTACAATAACTATACAAAAAATAATTAGTTAACTGCGATTTTATTTATCTTGTTTGAGTTTTAGGAATTGCAAAATATTACAGTACTTATCAATATGTATCCTGAATATATTTTAATTGCATTCATCACCAAACAATTCGATTTACTAGATTTCTATAAACTTCAAAATAATTGAAGAAGAATGCTTTTGGGTCGTCTTTATTTAATTTTAACATGTATGACATAAATAATCAATTAAAAAATATTTCTAAATAGTTAAAAATGACAGGGTTGTTTATTGCTTCCAATCTCCAGAAAAACCTCAAACATAAATGACACGACACGTCTGCGTCGAGTCATTTGTGATAAAAGCACCCCGATATTGAAAAGAAGCCATTGTTGTACCATCGTTGTATTGTGGAGAAGAATTATTATTCTTTCATTTCTGTAGGCTATTCATCGCCAAATAAAAATTAAACACTACCAACTTTTCATATGAGCATAAAAGATATATTAAGCTTTAGTTGAATTAGGATAGTGAAAGGTTCCTCATTAGTCAGCATTAATTTAAAAATTAAAAGTATTAAAAAAAGTATTTAAAAGTATTTAATAGTAGTTATTATATATTAATATAATTACTGTTTATTATTGTTTAAAAATATTTAACATATTTCAAGTACTTAAAAATTAAAAATATTTAAACCATTCTGGCTCATAAATAAATTCTGCCAATAAAGTAGTGTTTTAAAATTTCGAACATAGTTGAAAAATGTTTATCACTTTGGTTCATCTGTCTGTCTGATCACGCTTTAACTCTCATAAATATAGTTCGATTTCTACATAACTGACATATTTTACTGAGGTTCATCATGAGATGTTCCCAATTGAAAACGAAGTACGTAGCATTTATAATTTGTTTACAGAAACACTCAAAAGAATTTGGATACATTATGGTCTATGCGCAAAAACTGTTTGAAAGTACAATTTAACGATGTTATACTAATTCAAACATTACAAAGTCGATATACAATGGTGATACATACTACAATATGTTTTTTATTGATAATGATGTGCATAACATTTCTTGTTCATTTACAGGAAAATACAAAAGACAGACATTCGATTGCGTTACTCTCAGTAGACAGTAATTGTTTGAAGTGCGCTTTGTGAAATTGATATACGTTATTGAAGTACACGATAACATCTTCCACAGGGTAAAAATACAGGGCAAAGTACTACACTAAAAAAAAAAAAAAATGTTGATTTTATGGTATAATACTGGCATTCCAGCTGCCACTATTATACCATATAATAAACAATTTTTTTTTGCAGTGTAGGAAATTGATATATGTAATCGTCTATGAGCAATAATTTTAAGAAGTACGTTTTTAATTGCGGTTTTCGCGCTTAACCAAATTTTTGTATGTTTTATGACATGCATAAATTATATAGAGATACCCCAAAGTATACTGTTAATTCACAATGAATTATTTTGTACGGACATGAATTGGTGAAAATGTGTTTTCAAATACGTTGTTCTTTTTGAACTGAACTAAATTTTACTATATTATCTTGTGCGAGTGTAATATAAATTCATCTATAGGATAACACAAAAGCATATGGGTACATTGCCGTCTATTAATGATAATTATCAGAAAAAACGTTTTTAGTATTAAAAAAAGTATTTAAAAGTATTTAATAAAAGTTATTATATATTATTATATATAGTTCAACGTTTTCCAACAGAATTAAATTTCAGTTTCACTATGTAGCATGCATAAAAAATTTCATCATATATAGGGCTGCACAAAAATTTTTTGTATACTTTACTGCCTATGGAGAGTAGTTGATGAAAAAAAAAGAGTTCTTATGTGTTAATTTTTTTTCTAAAATGTTTAATCAGATATCGCCTTCCATTGTATAAAAAAACGAAGTTTTGTTACAATAGTCTGATATTAATATTGGAAAGTGTTTCATAATCTGTGGTTGATGCAGGATTTTTCGTTCTCGTTTATTTGTGTTTAAATTATTTTTTAGCCCAAAATCAAATGTAGGGAAAAGTTATGTAAATTCAAATAATTTATTTTAGTTGCTTTTTGAATCAAGAATTTCCAACAGAATCTAATGAAACTTTGATTTATTTATCACATTTTTATCAATGTATGCTTTTCTACAAAAAAATCCAGTCACTTTGTCTAACTCCGCCAGTATGGTAACATCGCATGGATATATTAATTGATGAAAATATATAAATTAATTAATTATAAGAAATGAAAGAGTTTAGTCTTTCTTTTGAAAAGAAACGAAATATTTTATTTTACAACTTTAACTAGCGAACTTAACTAACAATATCGCAATTGGAAGTCTAATAATTTAATATTTAGACGCAAAATATTAATTATATTCATTATAATTTGAAATATTGCATAAATGCTCTTCACCTCATTAACAATTGAAAAGTCATAATATCTCTTGCCCACCTAGTTTTGGTTGTTTTTTCTTCAAGTATTGTTTTCTAATATCCGGTTTTATCCAACGTAAGATATCCGGACCTACAGAGAATGGGAATCGGAAAGCATGCCGTAAAAAAGCATCTGAAAATGCTGGCAACAGTTTCATTATGGGAAATAAATCCTTGTTAAATATGCTAAACGTAATAATATAAAAAGTTTCAGTAACTTTAAATGCGTTCATTTTTAAGTATTTTGAAACTAGCAAACATTAAAACAAAAAATTATAAAATAAACTTTTCAATACAAAACTACACAAATGCCAGTATGATCATACCGCAATGGCCGCTTCTTCTTCTTACCTAGAGCTAAGTATTTCAACAATTACTCACTATATGGCTTCTCAAATTTAGTCAAAACTGAGAGATCCGTTTTCACCTGGCTATGAGTTTTTGCCCTACTTAACCATACCCATCACTTCTCCAAAACATATTTTTTAAATTAAAAGCTAAAACTTACAAAATTTTACGTATATTAATTTTTTAACCCATTAAAGTCGGAATTATTTTGAACTTTAAAATTCAAAAATTGCATTACATACCAATTTTTTAAAGTAGCAAGTTTAGTCCCCTTTTATTACGGAGTTTCTGTCAGTAGATAAAGAGAATATTTCTCATAAAATATACTGGTATACAAACAACAAAATGCCGGGCAGCTATCCCGGTACCATATGGTACCGATAGGCTTTAATGGGTTAATGCATTTTTACTCGTGTATTCAACACAAATCTTACAAAAGCATTCACTTATAGACAGTCAAATTCAGTGTTCCGTGAAATTTCATTACGCATTATACATATAATTCACAATATATGTTAAACTTTGCTGCAAATATGTTAGAATACATCAGGCATATTGTATCATGAAACATTTAACTAGTCAATCAAAAATGACCTGAACATAAAATTTTGTCATTGAAATATATGAATAATTAACTCTTAAAATTGAACACCCGATATTTTAAGATGAATCTACGTTATACGAATCTGTCTCTTTACGAATATATCAATATCTCTAATGTTATAAGATTTGAATTCAATTAAGTTTTATGAAATTGTTTGTCGACTTCTTTACAAAATTAGTAAGAAAATCATATTTTTATATTGTACAAACTAGAATATAAATAAAATTTTAAAATCAAATTTTTGTCCTTAATGAATCCAATAAATATGTATAATAAATCTAATGTGCTGTAAGATTTTTATTTTTTGTGATTTTTTGTATCGCGTATTGTTTTGCAGAAGGATGTACTCAAATTTCAACTGATATTGCATTATTAAATAACGAACATGTTACTTTTTTTCAGAAATTAGAAAATATAATAAGCATTATGTACTACAGGAGATACTTAAAATGTTTTCTAGTGTTTTCATGTATAAACCTGCTAAGACTGAACTAACAAGGAAAAAAAATCGTTTTAAACAGGTTTCTGTCTTTAGATGGTACATCGTCAATTTACTGCTTTCTTTTCGCCGGAATGAATAGCAGTGATTCATTATTTTTTTTGTTAAATCAAGATAAAAAAAAATAACTGTGCAGAAGTCTATGAAATCTATGAATTTTTAAAAGTACATACATTGGAAATTTTACAATGAATTCATTAAATAATGTATTTTACAACAAATCTGAGTGGAATTGTGAATTCCAGACAAAAAAAAACATAAAAAATGTCTAGTTACATTTAGAAGACGAAGTGTGTTTTGCGCTATGTTATTTCTACATTCGGAGAGCGACAGAGATAAAGGGTTTTATGCTCAATTAACCAGGAGCAACTTCTTTATCTATCCTCCCACCCCCTCAATCCATTGATGATCGAAGGGGAAACTGCATACATGGGATTTCCCGTCTTTTCATTAAGAACACTGTATATTTTCCTAGATGCCATTGAGAATCATCTACTCTGTCTTTACAAATTCTTAAGTTTTATTTTTATTCAACTGTAATTCTTATTAATAAATTCTTTTGTGATACAAATCCATGCACATAGTAAGCAAACTGAAAGAAAAGAAAAACATTTTTTCTTTTAAAACGTTTTAGAAATTTAGAATTAGCGAAGATTACAATACAAATAAAATACATCTTGGATAAATTAAAATTTAAACGATTTCGAAAATAGAAAGTTAATATTTAATTTAATAATTTTGAAGATAACATATAATCTGCCATTTGTAAATTCAACAATAGTATTAAATATTTTAAAAATTATAAATTTTAACGCAGCATTTGTATGTATTTATACATGTAATGTTTTGATTGTATTTAGGTATGCAGTGTTTATGCAGCATGTGTATTACTATTACTTCAATTGCAATACGTCAATTTAGACAAGAATGAAAAATCATGCGTTAAGCATAGATTATGAAACACTTGCCAACACATTCAGAATATGGTAACTAAACTTCATAGAATAATAAGGTGAAAGATGATATCTAAGTAAACAAGTTGTAAAACACTTAACATATTTGAAAGCCCACTTTCGGTAATAATCTGAAAAATATCCGAGTTTTTGTGTGCAGCCTTGTATATGATCAATAGATTTGTTTATATACTACCTATTAGGTTAAAATTTAGTTCTGTTAGGAAAAGCAGAACACAGTCGAAAATTTCCATTCGTCAAATTCCGTCAATGGGCGGCAATGTACTCGAGATATTTTTTACAGATCTTTTGTATATGATCTATATCAGTAGATCAGTAGATATACAGCAGATCAGTATTAAGTATTTTTTAAATTATAAATTTTAATGCAGCATTTGAATTTTTGTAATTTTGTACAGATCTTTTGTATATGATCTATAAAATTCATACACACCAAGCAATATGCAAAAAATTAGTTACATTTAAAAACGTTTATTTACATTTCTCGACTAATTATCAATAAATTTAAAATCTTAGCCTCAGGTGCATTAGGATCTGCCTTGGACTATCCTCAAAATTTTTTTCAGATATCTAGGTTCGGTAGATTTTGCTAGCAATCCCCTCCTCCCCCACACACTGAGCGAAACTTTCTTTTATTGATATAGATGGATAATACGGTAACAAAAATCTTTTGTGTATCTCTGTAAATGAACGACGAATGCTTATGTACTCCATAATCTATAGTAAGCCTCTTGTAATGCATCTCAGTGATAAATATGAAATTTAGTACGTTTGAAATACAGTAACATCATTAAAATACACCGCAAACTATTTTTTCCCATAGGCCGTAATGTAAAAGAATTCTTTTGAGTGGCCCTGTAAATAAACTATAAATGCTACACACTTCATTTTCAATACCGAAACTGCCATAGTAAACCTCAATAACATATATCAATTGCATGGAAATCCGAGTACATTTGCGTGAGTTCGAGCACGGACAGACAGACAAACCGAATTCATAAACACTTTTCAACTTTTTTGGAAAGTGTTAAAAAAGTAACCAGTAATACGCAACTTGTAAAAATAAGCAACTTGTAAGTTGTGAACGTGAACAACCCTTATGGAAAACGGATTCAGTGTTTAGTCAGTCACTGATAAAATCTGTTACTTGTAATGCGCAATTATGTACCAACTATAATCGTTAAACTTTATAAATCCACACAGCATCATGTAAGAAGTACGATGCCTCAAGAAAACTGAAACTTGTCATCTATAACTGTATTAAAAAATAATAAATGGTCTTCTGCCTTAAAATTTCCGTGATCTAATAACAACAAAGCTGATGGTAACCTCCCTTCCATGGGTTTAGGTCTTTTGCCTTGATTTACGGCGTGTGCGCCGGGTGGCTAGTGATCTGATTAAATCAAGGTTTTTAGGGGTGATGTGCATGTGCACATGCATGAAGTTGTTCACATGTAGCTTCGAAAATAATGCATTATTCTTTGTCTTTCAGCTTATTTGATAAATCTGAACAGATCTTGACAGAAAAAAGGCCAATGTCCAAAACTGCCATATTTGGTTATGTCCAACAATCACTTTGCAATAGTCATAGGTATAATCATGGAACTAAGAATAATTATAGTTCCATGGGTATAATAGAAAAAAATGTGAATGTTCTTTCTTTAATGTATTTCATTAGAATCATAATTCTTTAGTAATCACCGTTTTTTAATAAATGCCATTTTTCTCTATGTCCACTAACCACTTCACAACAATCATAGGTGTCTCTATATATTAAAAAAAATTAACCACCGCCGCTGCAGCCCAACCGCTTTCAATGATTTTTTTCTACTTTGAGGTCTTTATGAACTAATATTCAGAAAACTATTGCATATCAAAATATGAAAATTAGTAGTTTTATCGAGAAATGTTTGATAAACACGCTGAAGTAGGCAGTTTTTAAATCTAAGAAATATTTTAAGAGTTATTTAATATTAAATTTGGTCAAAATAGTTTTCTTGAAAAAGTTTTATAGGAACGAAAACTATACATAGGAATTTAACTATAATTTAAAAGAACATAGTTGATAAGTTTGTAGTTTGCAGAGTACAATTGTTTTTTATAATTTTACTAAATTTTTTAGGTTTTATTTCAATTTTTTATACAAATTGTCATTATTTTGATGGAGATTTATTTCATATTTCAAAAAGTCCATTATTTGAAGTAAAATAACGCACATAATAATATTCCTCTTCAATTTAAAAATGATGCCTAGTAATAGAAAAAAAAATTAAGGTTCTCCCTTTAAGTTACCCCGAAAAAATTGTTTTTTATTAATAATTTAAAGAAAAAAAAATCAGAATTTTAACAAAGCACCAAAAATGGACATTGACCTGCCCCCCTTCCCCCACGGTATACAGGATTGGTCTTATGTTTTTTTATTTTTTTTTTGGAATCTTGTCATGTCCTTTTTGCCCCGTCGCCTGTTTATACACAATCGAACTTTAAAATACCGAATTCATCGCGAAATTACAGTATCGTGTTAGGATTCTGCAATTTGTCTCTTAACTTATGGTCCGTAAGACCATATTTTTTTTATATTTTGTAGCGAACTACAACTACAACAACTTTATCGAAAATGTCGTTCACTACAAGCGCAACTACTTGTTTTAAAAAGTAGCGACTGCAAACTATTTTTAAAATGTAGTCATTTGAAAAATTCACTTCGCTAATTTCAGATTTTTCAATCAATATTCGGTCCCTCGTTATATCACGTCTGCGGTATACAATGAAATGCGATATAACCAAGAACATAAAAAAGGCAGATAACACACTAGAAAATATTTTGTGTTAGTCTGCAAACTGTTAGTTTAAATACATAATACAACTTTCTTACCACAATTAAGAGAGATACGTAATGCAATAAATATTTATATATAGTTACATAAAAAAGCGGTTAAATTGCAACTTTTTTTTATGGATATACGAAAACAGAACTATATATCTCACCAAGCAATACATTATTAAATTAAAGCAAACAATTTTTTTTCCATAGACCGTAATGTAACGGAATTCTTTTGAGTGTCTCTGTAAAGGAACATAAGTGCTGTGCACATCATATTCTATATTAAGTCTCTTGTAGTTCACTTCAGTGATACATATAAATTTCAATATGTTTGAAATTGTGTAACATCATTAAAATAAATCGCAAATAATTTTCCCCATAGACCGTAATGTAAACGGATTTTTTTTTAAAGTGTCCCTTAAAAAAACCACAAGTGCTACACACTCCATTTTCAATACCGAACCTGCCATAGTAAACCTCAATAACATATATCAATTGCATGGCAATTTGAATATATTTACGCGAGTTAGAGCACGGACAGACTGAAAGACAGACGGCAGACAGACTGATAAACCGAGCTCATAAACACTTTTCAACTATGTTGGAAAGTGTTAAAAAGTCATATTTAAGAATTCTAATATAATTGTGAATACTTGAGAATAATAACTATACAGAGTCGTTTGTCTTTATCAGTAAATACTTATTATTTTTTTTTCACTGATGCTTCATTTACTTAAGTTTAAAATAACGTTAAAAAGCTCTCGTAAAAATTTTCAACGGTTTTAAATGCCATAAATTACTTTTATGTTATTTAAAACCGTTAAATTTTTACATTAGAGATCTAATAACAAATTTAGAATCAGAGTTAAACGATGTTTTATTTTTGATGAAACCGCAATATTAAAGCTCTGCAAAAACTTTCTGCACAACATTAGTTGTTCTATGTGGGCCAAAGCCAGGTCTATTTTTGAAATGATATTTGCTTATAATCTGAGAAAACGTTGAGTACATTTAAAAAAAAAAAAATATAGCAACATGTTAAAAGCATCATAGAAAGTAACAGCCGGTACACGATATATGTTTAACCATTCTATTTGGACCAAATCCAAAACTACTTTTGCGACTGCATTAACATTTTTTCATGAAGTAGTTTTTTTCGTGAAATATATGTCCTAAACATTTAAAAATACATAACCGACTAAAAGCATCCAACTGCTTTCCAAATTACAAAAATATTTGAAGAGAGCTGTATCTCTTAAATGGAATAAATTTCTAATTGCTTTTTCTACGGTCGATTTCTTCACAAAAAATATATTACATATCTAAAATAATTTATTTTTGTCTACAGCTTGATTTTTTAATTATTTTTATTATGCTAACGCGAATATCGTTATTTAGTTAAATAGTAGTTGAAATCCCGCCAAATATAACGGGTGAAAAAAGTAAGTAAGTTAATTCAGCCATTGTAGTTATCGAAAAGGTTTGGAAAGCATGACATATATTTAATAGGTACAGTGCAAAAAATTCGCATTTTATTTAGAAATTTATACTCAAAACCCATTATAAAATCGAATAATAGAAAATAAAATTTTATTTAAAATATATGTTTAAACATTTCTATTTGAATGAAATTCAAAACTGAGTTTTAATGAAGTGCAGTTGGCGAATAAAAGTAAATAACTAAAATATAGGAACCCATAATACGTATTAATACCGATATACTTGATTCTGGAATAAAAAATATATTTTAATTCATTTTTAAGCAAAATGAAATGTAATTTTAGCAACAACATATTTTTAATAAAATATATTCAATTACTTTTAAAATTTTTTAAAACAAATTTTTAAATAATTTCATGCGTGTTTTATTATATCAGATGAACATATGTGACACCGATATGATCTGATACATTTTTAGTTTCACTGAAATTCTATTAATAATAAATTGTGATATTTTAACATTGTTAAGCACATATTTCATTATGATGCTTTTAGGTAGATTATTTTAGAAAAAACCTTTTGTTTATATTAGTAATAAGAATGTTAGCATTATAAAGTACTAGTGCACAGGGGTGTAGAAAAGAGTGGGGATGATGGGGATCAATAACCCTATACAATTGAAAAAAATTTTTACAGTCATTCCAAAGACTAATATTATTTCATGTCTTCAACATCTAATTAATTGATCTTTGCAAAAGAAATACTAAATAAAAAAGCAATATAAATACTGATTGCATATTTCTAACAGGTAAATGTGTTGATCAGGGGCCTCAAGATCAACTCTGCAAGTTGCATTTTTATTTTTATTTTATATTATTTAAATATTTGGAACTCTCAACTCGGAGTTCCATTTCTTTCACATTAGAATTATTGCATGGAGATTTTAAGTAGTTTCAGGAGATCTAATTTTTGTGAAATGTAACACGAAACACGATTACACGCACTGATATTGATAACAAAATTGTTTATTTTTTGTGAAATTTTTTCATTAGATCAGGGAAATTCAAACCCCGAAACTCCCGTTGTCTCATTATTTTCCTAATCGTTACCTTCTACAATTAAGAGTATCTTAAATCTTCTATTTTAAATATCTAAATTAATTAAAATATTGATTTTGTGATATTGGCGTAAATGATTAGTTTAAATGATTAACTATTCTCATAAATATTTTATTAATTAATGATAATGCTAATTCTTCTTATTTATTAGAAAATGACTAGTTGAGTCCTTCCCATAATTTTTGAATTGCTACGCCATTTCTAAAGGAAAAACAAAAAGAATATTATTCCTAAAATAGAATGATCTCTCATCGAACCTCAGAAATATTATGATCGAGAATCAGAAATTCATGAAAATGCCAGCGCGCTCCGCATATTTGTTCAAGAGATTATAAAAATATCATAAGCGCAACACAAGATAAAATGTATGGAATAAAATAGTATATAAAATCACCCCTATTGGCTGGTTTTATATACATGTTAGAGTGGTTAAGAAAAAAAAAACCGCTTTTTTATTTTGGTTTTGTTCTGAAGTATGTTTTAGGACTCTTTTAAATCTGCCTTATACGAAGAAACTACCTTTTCAATAAATGGTTCACAGTGTTTATAAATTGAAACATAGAAATCGGAATCTAAATGTTAGATTTTCACACAAAACGAGAAATGCTATGCCTTATACCATTCAGATGATTTTCTCATTAAGCTTTGTTTCCTTTTTGGTTTTTATTAACATTACCTTTTGTGGATTTTCTTATATATTTTTTTCTTAACTTTTACTTTGGCGCAGCTTGCCCCCAATGAGACCTTGTGCCATTAAATCTTATACAACCAACCAACCTATGCTTTATAAATTTAAGATTTTAGTAAACAATCAAGTTGAGTTACCCATTACGCCCAGCGTATTATAAATAAAACAGCTTCATTTTGTCTCCACATAATCAACGAGTTTTTTTGGTTCGTTTGTGCCCGTGTATGTATTCCATCATTTCTGCTCACTCATCCATTCCACTGGGAAGCGGTATAGTTTTAGTCTTTTGGAGTAGACTGTCAACTTCTCCCTACAAAGTACTACAATGTAATACAAGCAGAAGCATGACTTCCTTCTATTCTCGTAGTGGTAAGATATCATTTGGAGCCTGAGGAAAAAAATATTATTTTTTTTTTCGGAAAAGAAGAGGTTTGAGACTGCCCTGGTGTTATGACACAAAACTTCAGAAATTTTTATTTCCTGACGTTTTAAAGATAATCTAGAAAAAGTCGCTTAAATTTACACTTCAAAACAACGCGCGCGTTAAATTAAGTTTACTAAGTACATGTTCAAAGTTTTAACAATATTGTATAATGCACTTTTTTTTTGTAATGATTTTTTTAAAAATGAAAGTTTATGTGTACAGTTTATGTGGTTGATAACAGAATAAAAGTAAAAAAGAAAAAAAAAAAAAAGAAAAAAAAAATTAAGATTTAAAAATTATGTGTTCGATAAAATAAAAACCATTTTAGTCATAATTGTTTTATCTGTTATTCAAGTTATTCTAATTGCGCAAGTAACATACTATTTATGTAAGATGATTAATTCTGTTTGATGACAGCGAATTAATACATTTTTTTTTAAATCTGAAACTTCAAATTATTTCCGTTTTTATTGAAATTCGGTGTATGTAGGGTTTCTCAAAAGACAAACAAACGTCTCTATACATATGTGTTCAAATATAATACGAACGTTTAGAATGGTAATATACATTAAGACAAACAACTTTTGTATGGGAAACTAGGGTCACAACCCACTTATTCAGTAAAAATATAGGATGTCGAACTCCAAGAAAGATGTGTAGAATGCAAGTTTTCCTTGACGCATGTAAGAGAAAAATATACAATTTAACCAAATGACGTAGAATTTAGTGAAATTTTATTTTGTATGGCATTATTTTTAAATGGACATTTACATTTTCATTTATAAAGACTAAATCTGCAATGGTTACGGGAAAATGACGTAATTTTTCTAGACGATATCATTCATGACGTCAGTAGTGAAGTTTTATTTAAAACTCTAAAAAAGCGATTGCTGTAATCCCTTTTCTATTTAATATAGATCACAGAAAATGTTACCTCTGCATCTAACGTATTAAACATTTATAATAAGGAATAAATAAGGAATAATTGTAAGATATAATTGTAGTATACAAATGAAACATGAAATAAAACATAGCAACCGTTTGTTTAGAGTCAGTTTGACGTCACACTGAAAGCGTCTCATAGAAAGTGACGTCATATTTAAGAGATTATGTTTAATTTATTATTATTATTATTTTTTAAAATATTTTAACAAATTTATAATAAAATTTTTAAATTTTGTATACGAAAAATGCATATTGCCTGTTCAAATGCCGTCAATTTCTATTGTCTAAATATAGCGAGTGAGTCTGAATTTTTATTGGCATGTAAAAATACTGTCCATACGTAGTTTCTCTTTGTGGCTAGAGGAAAGAAAAAAAATGCATTAAAAATGATTTGTAGAAAGATAAACTACGGCAGGTGGTTGAAAAAAGGGGTAAAGAGTCGTCTGAGAAAATTTAAAAGTAGTCAATAATTTTACTCAAGTTCTATAATCTATGTACATCAAGTTTCGTACAATTCGGTCAAAAATTGTAGATTTATATAAGAAACCTACACTCAAACACTCATTTACACACATATACAGTGGCGGTCAAAAGTTTCCGGCCAGTTAGTTTCTTTGATTTGTTTGCCAGAACGTTTCAGTGAAGAAGAAGCGCAATTGCTCCAAAAGTTAGGAATATGAAAATGACCTGTAACCACGTGATCATTTTGATTGGATACTGAAGACACTTGATGCAAAGGGGATGAATTCAAAATTCACGTGTGAAAAAGTTTCTGGCCATTCGTCATTCGTTAGTTTTTGCTACAGGTAACGTGTTGTTTTGGCCGTGTTTGTTAATCAACGTGAATTAATCCACGTGAATAACGTACTTGAAATTCAAAAATGAAAAGGTCAACAATTATTGTTCGTAAACGAGTGATTTGTTTGTCGCTAAATGGCCAATCCTCTCGTGTGATTGCGGCAAAGTTATCGATCGGAAAATCTACTGTGAACGATATTAAAAAATATACATAAAGATGGTCATCGCCTTCAGGACTCACCACGGTCCGGGGGACCCCAAAAAACGGCTATTCGTGTGGACAGAATTCTCAGGAGAAAAATGGTTTATGACCCGCATAAAACTGTCACTGCACTATCCCGTGATTTACGGAGTGAAAATATTGCTGAAATAAGTCGGTCTACCGTGTCAAGACGCTTACAGGGAAGAGTTGATGTTGAAAAACCTTTCATAAATAAATAAAAAAAAATCAGTGGGCCCGATTGGCTTTTGCCAAGGAACACAAAGACTGATCAAGTGAAAACTGGAAAAAAGTACTATTTTTCTAAGAATCAAAATTCTACCTTTTTGGGAGTGATGGCAGACACTACGTCCGACGACCTAAAAACAAAGATATGATTCGAGAGATGTTATTCCTTTGATGAAGCATGGCGAAGGACACCTTATGCCGCGGGGAGCATTTTCTGGAAAAGGTGTCGGTCCGTTAGTTTAAATACGCGGCAAGATGAATGGTACAATGTATAAGGATATCTTGCAAGATCATGTGCTGTCTTATTGGAGGAAAAATTGTGGTCGCAACTATTTGTTTCAGCATGATAACGTCCCAAAGCATACATGCAAGCTCGTCAAACAGTGGCTTTCGCACAAAAAAAAATCCGCTTTTAAAATGGCCAGCACAATCACCCGATCTGAATCCAGTAGACAATCTTTGGAACGAACTTGACAAACGTGTGCGGAATTATAAATGTTCCAATTCAGAAGAATTTCCCCCAAAATTGCAAGAAGAGTGGAAAAAACGTACCATAGACGATCTTCAACCTTTCATTGAATCGACCGACGCCTCGTCGCTGCGCCGTAGTACTTATTGGTAAAGGTATGACGGCAAAATGCTAATTGTGAATTTTGTTGATCACAGTTATTTTCTATTATAACACCATTTTTTTCCAAACTTGCCAAGATGGCTGGAAACTTTGAGAACATGCGTTTTCCCATGCAATTAATTTTGTCTATTAAATTTATTGATATTTATTTGTTATTCCATAAATAAGTTCCCAACTATTATGTTAATAAAATGTATAAGTATCACTTTGAGATTTCTCTTCATATGGGTATACATACAAATTAACCAAAAATTTTATGCTGGCCGGAAACTTTTGACCGCCACTGTATATATATAGATATTGAAAGCTGAATAGTTTCTAAATTTGTGGTTGACCAGTACAAGATAATTCACACTGAATAATCTCATAGGAATAAATATTCTGATGTATTTAAATGTTTGTTTAATTTTTTTCTACTTTTTGTGCCCAAATCACGATTATTTTGCTACACATACAAAATTAACCAAATTGATAAAATAATGATCTGGAAACCTTGGTTTCGATCCTGGTTTCCTATTCAATAATTTCATGTCTTGGCGACTATCATCACAAATAAACGTTTCTACTAATAATTTTGATACGCACTGTAAATCTAAGATATCAAAATAAAAGAAACACATTCTATGTAATGAAAGCAGTAGACAACCACAATTCCAAAATAAAAAAAAAATAGTTACAATTTCATTCAAGTGAAACACTACGAAAGGAAACACAATCTGCAGTTAGTCACATAGAATATCCCCCAGTTACAGAGTAGAATGTCAAATAAAAAGGGATTCTTTGATTGTTAGCGTAATGCATATCTTTTGAAAACTTTTACATGCACTAGTGAATTTAGAAAACGTAATCCCAAAGAGTTCTGTTTCTTAAAAAAATCGATTGAATGGTTTCTCGCATTATAAACTCCAATTTTTTATGAATTGTTCAATTTTTTATTTTCTCTGTCTGAAATTTGTAACAAATAAATTGTTTTGTTTTAAAAGGTCGGGAGCATTATTTAATGAAATCAAGAGAAATGGAGTGCAATTGGAAAATGCTAAAGTTGATTTTGAGAAAATATGTAATAACTAAAAACTATGTAATTTACTTCTGATATCGTCGCTACCATGTCAAACTATCGAATTTAAAAAAATGCATTTTTCATTACTTTTAAAAATAGGCCGATTGTCACCACTAAATTTTAATAGTATTCTTTGGCCTTCTTTATTCAGAAATTTCGAATCCATACTAGAAATTTCATATAGAAAATTTTGCTTTATTTAATGACAGACCATTTCGAGATTACGTAAAGCAAAAGAAAAAAAATCTCAAAATTTCCGGTATGATTTCGGCATTTCTGAATAAGAAATAAAGCCAAACTGGCAACACTGTTCTTCATATAAATTTTAATAGTATTTTTACTAGGCGAATAATTCTAATAAAATTTAGTGGTGACAATCGGCTCCATTTTAAAAGTAATGAAAAATGCATTTTTTCGTAATCGATAGTTTGACATGGTAGCGACGATCGTCCAAATTTATTCACCGAATTTTCCATTGCTGTTGTTCTCTGTAAGCTATGGAAATTTTGTGTAGTTGAAAAAATATAATCCAAAATAAGAGCCTGAACCTACTCGTTTCTTTAAGTATAATTATGTGATGTATGAAAACATTATATGTTGAAATATATAAGTAACCGTACATACTATAATCATATATAATAATAAAATAACATTCTGTGTTATCAGAAGTAATATATTACAGGCGTGTACCTTATTAAAATTCACCTAGTCAGAGCTGTCTGTAGCCGAAACTATTCATTAGAAAAGAATGAAATTTGGTATGCGTCTAAATGAAAGGGATCGAAAGACATTTAGCAGAAAAAATGATTGTTTTTTTTAATAATTTAACAAAGTACAAACTTACACACTGTAGAATTTGTTTATCAAGACAAATACTGTTCAATGTGTTGACCAATTTGTCAAATACCGTTTGAGACTGTAAAATAGCGTGTTCATAGCGTGTTCAACAGTCACACGAAGCAAATTCTTGGAAATGTTGAGGGGCGTGAAGGAAAATATTGTCCTTGAATTCTGGCAATGTTTCATTTGCAGTCATTGCATCTCTGCGAATGTATTTTAAATCTCGAAACCTTCGCAAAGCTTCTGGTGTGGAATCAACATTTTGATAAAAAAAAAATTCACCATGGTGAAACTTTGGTGAAAATTTCAGCATGGTCAATCTTTTCGGCCTGTTCAATTTTTAGTTTTCAATTTTCAACTTTCAATTTTCAATTTTTCTTTCGACATGGTTCAATTTTCACCATGGTGAAAATTTCGGCGTATATGTAAATTTAAGCAACCATGTGATGCATCTGTTCGTGCACAGTGAAAATGTTAAATAAATTGACGCAATGAATCTCTTCTCAATCTCCTTTTTTTCCACTGAAAATGTCGCGTATTCGAAATTTCATATTTTTCTGATGAATAGTTTCGACAGACAACTATGAGTAGGTGAACTTTAATTATGTACAAACTGTATTTGAAAATAATCTTGTTGAAAAATGTAAGTATAATCTCGTAAATTAACTCGAATGTAAGTATAATCTCGTACTCTATTTTTCCCAATATAGGTTTCAATTGAAAATGTTTGTGCATGTACAATATTTTGTCCTAACAGTTTAAAGAATAAAAAATTGCACACTTCAAGTTTAACAAACTATTATTTTATGGCGGATGTATCGAATCTGGGAGTGACTATGTATGCCTTTTAACGTTTCTTGTTGCGTAATGATTTATGATGGATGCATTCGTAGAAATAAGTTATAATAATAGCGAAGTTATATAAAAGCGAATTTATATATTAAAAAATGGGAACGCGTGACTTAAATACAGTTAAAAATTATAGAAATTATAAAAACAAGATACAAAACAACAAGATATTATAAAAAAGTGAGTACATTTTGCTTATGTTTAGGTAACTACCGCTAACAGTCTGAGGATGATTTAACGAATTCACTACTGAATTTTCCGAATTAAATATTTGCTGAAACGTCAGTTGGGCTCACTGTGGAGAAGCGAAAAGTGTTTGGTTTCTGTCTGTCTCTCTGTCTGTTTGTTTGTCTGTCTGTTCCGCGATAACTGCCGTAAAAATCGTCCTATTAGGTTGATTTTTGGTGAGTATGTTGGTGAAGTACCCGGAATGAGCTGTATAGTTTTTAGTTACATTTAGTTCATTCGTTCGAAAAATATAGAACATTTCTTTTTAGGTCATAATGCTTTCCTATAGGAATGCAGACGATTTTCAAATTTCATTTTTAACTGAAATGAAAATCGCGTATTTGAATAATGAATTTAAACATAAAATTATTGATGCTAAATTTTCGATAAGGAGGTTTTAAATATATCCAATAGCTTTGAAAATTTGCTGATATATTCATTAGAATTTAAAAATTAATTGTTTAAATTGTTGGAAAATTTTTTTCATCTGTTCGGGAAATATAAAACTTTTTATTTTCATATTTTTTACAAAATTTAAAATGCATTTCTTTTTACTTTGCTCTTTAATTTATTAGTTGCTTAGCAACCCTATTTCAAAGAATATCAAAATGATAAAATTAAAGTAACTCGCACTATTTTGCTGCAATATTTTACTATCACAATAAATTATTTTTGTATTCTATTGACATAAATGAAGAATTTATTTTAATACAAGTTTATTTTTTTTATCTAAAAAGTTACATGATTAAGAAATTCATAAGAATTTCAGAATATCATTGCATAAACCGTGTTTAATTTAACGCTTCTAATTTTTGAAACCTCCGAAATATTTTATATGCCTATAAATATGTATGTAAAATAAAAAAAATTAAATTGCGGATTGTAAGATGCTAAATAACATGAAAAGTGAGATTAAGAAATAATGACTTTTAGAGCCGACGCGACGTTGAGGTTCCTGATCTGCAGATTTACTAGTTTTATTGTACAGTATTTAATTATTATAGTAAATATTGAACTTATTGATATAGCTTCATTAATTTCTAGATTATAAGCAGCAAAACACTGAAACAAATCCAATTAAGGTTATAAATTTTACCTGTTAATAAGCTGATATAAGGTATTTACAATCTAAACATTTCGATTACCGTAATTTCGGGAATATGCGCCGCACCCATCGTAAGCGCCGCATCATTGAAAAATCGGTAAAAAAAAACATATATACACGTAAGCGCCGCATCATTGAAAAATCGGTAAAAATGAAATAGTCACGATACGATCGGCAAAACTGGATTAAAAGTAACAAGAATAGCGATAAAATCTTTATATGAATTAACAATAAAACACAGGTTATCTTAAAATACAATAGAAAAAAATATGTACTACGCCAATATGTCTACTACGCAAATCGATTATTCGATTATCGTTTTAATCGAACATCGCCGTTTGCGGTGTGCTTATGAAATAAATATAATTTATCAACTATTGTAAAATATACAATAAATACTGTTAAAGAGAGTGAGCTATTAATATTGAAACACAGGTTATCTTAAAATACAATAGGAAAAAAAATACGTACTACACCAATCGATTATTCGATTATCGTTTTAATCGAATATCGCCGTATGGGGTGTGCTTATGAAATAAATACAATTTATCAACTATTGTAAAGTATACAATAAATACTTTTAAAGAGTGAGCTATTAATATTGAACAGAAAATAGAGAAATATGGGTAAGTTAAATATATTTTGATTATAGTAATTACGTTTTTATAATAAAGATATATTGTGATACTATGTACTGTTTATGAACTTTATACCGAGATTAAATGAATGTAAATAAAGATGAAATATGAATGAATGTTAATGAATGCATGTGTTTAAAAGTGTATTTGAGGCAGTAAGACTAAAAAAACATGAAATGAAGGCTTTTCACAATATCCAGATACTGCTATGTTGAAAAAAAAAAAATCATTGTACCCGCCGCCCTTGCGTATGCGCCGCATCGCTGATATTTTGAACTTTTAAACACGTATGCGCCGCGGCGCTTACTCCCGAAATTACGGTAGTACTTTTATAGCTTCAAACTTGTCTGAAATCAAATTTATCCATTTATTTATTTACAAGCTATTATAATTTTTATTTTTTACCAATGTACACTAGCGAAATTTCCAAAATGCTGGGCAATATCTGGAAACAAAAGTTGCGCTCTTTCTATGTAAAACTTTAGCATAATTACAGCTTTATGGCCGTACAACATGTTTAGTTCATTCTAATTATGTAGGATAAATTGATTACAGCTTATTTTAGTTTATATTTTAGCCACGATGATTATGTAGAAAATTAACAATATATGATGTTTTAAAATGAAGAGAATAAGAATTTATTTTTTATCGATTGGTTTTCAACACTTTCCAACATAGTTGAAAAGTGTTTATGTATTCGGCTTGTCTTTCGTACGTCTGTCCCTGCTCTAACTGTCGCATATATACTCGTATTTCCATGTATTTTTATATGCTATTGAGGTTTACTGTATAATATTCGGTATTGAAAATGAAGTGTATAGTATGTTTACACTGTAAAAAAAATGGGCCGATCTACTAAAAAAATTTAAATTTTTCTCATTGACCTTTGGAATTACTAAAATTTTTTTTGTATTCTTACTCAGTTACAAGAAAATCTGTAAGAATTACTAGAAAACAGCTAGCAACGATTCCGGTTTATAATACCGGTTATTCAAAAATTCTGTGGAATACAAATATACTAAAAAAAATTTGTAACCTCAGGATTTTTTTTTTACAGTGTACATAGACACACAAAAATTTTCCGGGGAAAATTCGTTCGCGGTGTATTTTATTGATGCTACGATATTTCAAATATAATGAAATTTATATGAAACACTTAGCTGGACCACAGCTTGCTTTCTCAAGTATAGAATAAATAGCATGTATAGTTCTATTATAAGAATGCACGAAAAAATTCCATTACATTATGATCTATGGAAAAAAATCTTTGTGGTACATTTTAATGATTTTATGATAGTTCAAACATAATGAAATAAAAAAGGATCACCAAGGTGCACTACAACATGGTTTCTATAGATTATGAATTGTGTAGCATTTATCATTCATTTACAGAGACGCACAAGAGAATTCGGTTACAGGACTTATCATGATCGATAATAATTGCTGAGCTGCCGAAGGGAGGAGATGTTCGAGTGTCCTTCAGAAAATGACTAATTAGGAGGCCCACTATGCATGCATAAATATTCGTTCGTTTTGTTAAGCTAGGAACTTAATTACAAAGTTGGCTTAAACTCTTATTTGTAAATAGTGGTAACCGCTACTCATAAATTTAATTTAATGTTATAAAGGGTGACTATTAAGTTAAATATAATGTTTGGAATCACTTGCGTTGAAATCGGAAAGATAGTTGCTGATATATAGAAACGGGGCATAGTTAGAGAAAAACCTTGAATGAGGGGCCGGGGGGGGGTTGTTCAAGTACCCTTCAGCAAATGACTAATTAAGAGGAGCACTATGCATCTTTCGAAATTCGTTCGTTTGTTTAAGCTAGGAACTTAATTACAAATTTGGCTTACTGAATTATTCGGAAATAGTGGTAACCGCTACTCATAAATTTAGTTTAATGTTATAAAGAGTGACATTTAAGTTAATTATAATGTTTGGAATCACTTGTGTTGAAATCGGAAAAATAGTTGCTGAGATATGAAAACGGAGCATAGTTAGAGAAAAAAACCTTGAAAGGAGTGCCGGGGGGGGAGGGGTTGTTCAAGTGTACTTCAGCAAATGACTAATTAGGAGGACCACTATGCATCTTTCAAAAATCGTTTGTTTGCTTAAGCTTTGAACTTAATTGCAAATTTGGCTTAAACTATTTTTCGTAAATAGTGGTAACCGCTACTCATAATTTTAGTTTAATGTTATAAAGAGTGACAATTAAGTTAATTATAATGTTTGGAATCACTTGTGTTGAAATCGGAAAGATAGTTGCTGAGATATGGAAACGGAGCAGAGTTAGAGAAAAAACCTTGAAGGACGGGCCGGGGGGGGGGGAGGGGTTGTTCAAGTGTCCTTCGGCAAATGACTAATTAGAAGGACCACTATGCATCTTTCAAAATTCGTTCGTTTGCTTAAGCTAGGAACGTAATTACAAATTTGGCTTAAACTATTATTCGGAAATAGTGGTAACCGCTACTCATAAATTTAGTTTAATGTTATAAAGAGTGACTATTAAGTTAATTATAATGTTTGGAATCACTTGTGTTGAAATCGGAAAGATAGTTGCTGAGATATGGAAACGGAGCAGAGTTAGAGAAAAAACCTTGAAGGATGGGCCGGGGGGAGGGAGGGGTTGTTCAAGTGTCCTTCGGCAAATGACTAATTAGAAGGACCACTATGCATCTTTCAAAATTCGTTCGTTTGCTTAAGCTAGGAACGTAATTACAAATTTGGCTTAAACTATTATTCGGAAATAGTGGTAACCGCTACTCATAAATTTAGTTTAATGTTATAAAGAGTGACTATTAAGTTAATTATAATGTTTGGAACCACTTGCGTTGAAATCGGAAAAATAGTTGCTGAGATATGGAAACGGAGCAGAGTTAGAGAAAAAACCTTGAAGGACGGGCCGGGGGGGGGGGAGGGGTTGTTCAAGTGTCCTTCGGCAAATGACTAATTAGAAGGACCACTATGCATCTTTCAAAATTCGTTCGTTTGCTTAAGCTAGGAACGTAATTACAAATTTGGCTTAAACTATTATTCGGAAATAGTGGTAACCGCTACTCATAAATTTAGTTTAATGTTATAAAGAGTGACTATTAAGTTAATTATAATGTTTGGAACCACTTGCGTTGAAATCGGAAAAATAGTTGCTGAGATATGGAAACGGAGCAGAGTTAGAGAAAAAACTTTTAAAGACGGGCCGGGAGGGGTGGGGGGGGGGTTGTTCAAGGGGCCTTCAGCAAATAACTAATTAGGAGGATCACAATACCTCTTTAATGATTGATTCATTTGGTTAAGCTAGGAATTTAATTTGAAATTTGGCTGACACTATTATTCGGAAATTCTGGTAACTGCTTTCTAGAAATACACCTTGAAGCTTAAATGTAATTAGACCCTTGCCCCTCTTCATTCCCGCAAATATAAAAAACAATCTGTTAAATAAAGTTTTAATCTCCATCATAATAATAAATGTCATGTAAAAAAGAAAAAAAAAACTTAAACCCGACTAATTGTCATGAAGAAAAATATTCCTGCAAAATATTTCAATCAGTGGGACGTATGTGTAATTTGTCATGCACAGGTTGCGCGACAATCGCATCGCTCCTCTACGTTGATAACTTCAATCCATGTTCACACTATTTAGTTAGAAATCCTTATTTATGCATCGCTACTCTGGTTTATTTAATTACTTCTGTGAAGAATCGATGCAACCAACCAGTGAACCAACCAACCCAAGAGAATAAAAGCGTATTTTTAATGAGAGTTCTTTGTGCATTTTAATTAATATTTCAGAAAGTAATTAAAATATTGAAATTCTGAAGTAATGTTGCAACAGGAGAGGGTTTGGACTACCTAAATCTAAATTTCCAGCCTTCTAGGTGGGCCAGATTTTCCTAGCCATCGCCAACAGACACACACACACACAGACACACAGACAGACAGAGCGAAACTTTCTTTTATTAGTTTAGATATGCAGGGCTGCACAAGAGAATTCGTACACAATACTGGCTAAGGACAGTAATTGCTAAAAAGGGATATTTACCGAGTTATGTGTTTTTTAAATAGCTTATTTAGATATCTCAATTCATAATATGTAAAACAAAATTTCGTAATAATTAATTCTACTGTTGGAAATTATTTCATAATTTACGCTCAGATGCATAAATTTTCGTTCTTTTTTTGTAAAGATGGAATCTGTTTCAAGAAATGTATATCAGTCATTTTTGACTGTAAGTATGGAAGAATTTCAAGAAAAGCAATCACATAAATATTTTTCTGAAAAAATACCTCAAATTCAATCACATTCGGTTAAGATGTGCTATAAAAAATGATATAGAAAGCACTGAAATAATGAAAGAAAAAAAACAAGAAGGAAATATTATCTTTACAACATGAAAAAATTTAATTGCTTTCCTATGCTATATATTTAAACAAGGACGAAAACTCATGCATCCGGCATAGATTGTGAAACACTTTCCAAAACTAACATAATATTAAGAAATTTAATTTTTTCATACGATGAAATTAGATATCTAAATAAGCAATTTAAACAAATGCATAACTTAGTAAAAATCCACTTTCAGTAATTGCTGCCCATATTCGAAATCTTCCGTGCGCCCTGTATATTATCTACAGAATTTGTAAACAACACATGAAACACTACAAATTACATAAAATTGTATATCACAGCGGAAAGAGCACTTCCAACAATTACGGATCATAGTGAATCCTTTAACCGAATTCTTTTGTGCGTCTCTGTACATGAACGGTAACTCATACATACTCCATAATCTATAGAAAATAAGTTGAATTTAATCTTAGGGATCCTTTTAGATTTCATCATGTTTCAAGTATCAAAACATGTTCAAAATGGACCGCAAACGATTTTTCCTCATAGATCATAATGCAAAAGAATGATTTTGTATGACCTTGTAACTGAAGTATAAATGCTATTAATTGCATACTCCGGTAAAAGCATGCTATAG
The DNA here is from genome assembly GCA_963931845.1 of Maratus michaelseni. NCBI lineage: Eukaryota > Metazoa > Arthropoda > Arachnida > Araneae > Salticidae > Maratus > Maratus michaelseni. Next base: position 181,448,193 of record OZ007590.1, read on the forward strand.
TCCACTTCAGTAACGCACATTAATTTCATTATGTTTGAAATATTGTAACATTAATAAAATGCGCCTCAAACGATTTTTCCCCAAAGATCATAATGTAATGGAATTCTTTTGTGTTTCCCTGTAAATGAACTATTAATGCTACACACTTCATTTTCAATACTGAACATTCTATAGTAAAATTTAATAGTGTATAAAAATTTGATGACAATCCGAGTAGATTTACGGGAGTTAGAGCACGGACAGACGAAGAAACAGATGGACGGGCAGACAGACAGACTGACAGACAAACCAAATTTATAAATACATTTCAACTATGTTGGAAAGTGTTAAAAAGAATGCTATTTTATTGTTTTATATAAATGCACGAAACTATATGAATTTTATGGCAGTCGATGATGAGCTCTACGTTTCATAAAATATTTTGACTCACAGTTATTTCATAATATAATTTTCTTTTCTGACTATCAGCTTACTTTTAAAGTATACTCGGAAAGAACAGAAAAAAAATATTTGTATTCGGGACAAAAATTTCGTCATTATGCAACGTTAAATTATTTTTATACTTACCATTTAAAGATATTCAACAACGAATTCTATCGTTAACAAAAATTTTAAAACCTGGCAAAAAACATCAAATATTTATATATATATTTTTTTCAAATCTTTTTAACCAATTTTTTTAATAATCTTTAGATGTTTTTAAAAAATGGTTTACTTTTAAAAAACATTTTATTTCAAAATTAACACATGCATTCCCATTAGATTACCTACCGAGAATGTCCTGTCAGCCACAGTTACATTTTGTAGTATATTCGGACTTGAAAATCAAAACTTAAGATTAGCTTTTCTTGGATGTGGAGAATTTTGCCAACTTAGTTACATTTCAATTGTATATTCCCAGTAATAATAATAATAATAATAATAATAATAATACAAAGATCTACCTTTACGAACTTTGCCGCAAATCATCGTATAAAAATGTTACTGGTATTAATCGATTAGTAATAGCGGCTACTCATGATTGTTGTAGTTAAATGTTTGCTTAGGAGTCGTTTACATATTGAAATTGCAACAAAGTTTAAAATTTTCAATACTAACACCTAACTTTGACATCATATTTGGATTTTTTTAGAAATTTTTACCTTGGAATATCAAATGGGAAATCAATAGGAGAATTGGTTTAGAATATATGCAGGTTTAAATTTTATAACTCACTAATGCTAAATTCATTTTTAATCATTGCAAAACAGATCACAATGAGGGTGGTTTTTTAAGCGTAACTCAAAAACAACTTCTCGGAAGGAGCTGTAAATTTGGATTAACATATTTAAAGCTTCTAGAAATCGATTTCTGTTAAAAAAATCAAAACTCATAGGTTACAATTCATATTGTTTTGGAAAATTATTTTTTTTTTAAACATGTATTTGCGAAAATAATTAAAAAAAATAATAAAAAAGTTTGAATTTTTTTTGACAGAAATAGATTTTAAAAACCTTCAAATATTGTGAATTCAATATTAAATCTCATTCCGACGAGTTGTTTTTGAGTTACGCTTAAAAAACCACCCGCATTGAATCTGTTCTGCAATGATTATGAAAAATGAATTTAACATTAGGTAATCCAAAGGTAATCCAACATTAGGTGTTCCAAATTTTAAATCCACATAATTCACCACCTACTTATCCGAATGATTTCCCATTTGGTATCAGAAGGTAAAATTTACAGAAGAATCCAAATAAAATATCAACATTAGGTGTTAGTAGGGGAAATTATAAAGTTTGTTACAATTTTTATATGTTGACGGCCAGGGCCGGCCCAAGAGCATTTTGATGACCGTGCGAGCATTCATTTGGGCGCCCCCCCCTCCCCAAATTTAAAATTTCTTGATTTATGTTCTTAAATTTTTAAATATTCGTAACTTTTAAACTTACTATTACTAATTATTTAAGATATTAATTTAAAGTGGTTCAAAAAAGATAAAAGTTTCCAAATTTAATCCCATCTTTGAGTTTGTACTTGTTAAATTGTAAAATCAAATATAGTAATAGAAATTTGAATTTTACAGTATTATCATTGTAACATTATAATCCAAAAGTGGAGCACAAGACATTACACATATTATTGGACAAAAATAACAATAAATTAATTAATTAAAAGAAGAAACTTTGTTAGAAGAATACTGTTTAAAATATTTCTACAATTAAAGAATCAGAACTATTAGTAAGTAGCAACTATGTAAGACGAAAACTGTAATCTTGTCTCGTTATTTAATATATTAGGAGTACGAATAAATTTCCCATTTAAATGTCTATTTTCGAAAAGGTTTCACTTTTCATGGTGAAAAGTTTCGAGAAATTGGAAAACCCAGTTTTCTCTTCAGCTAATCACGGCAACATAAGTGTTCTTATTCTTTCTTTTCATTTTTGGAATGACTCTCTTTCTCTTCCCTTAAATAAAAATTTTCTTTATATGTGATGATTTTTAACAAATAATAATAATAATAAACCTAATAAAGTTTTTTTCAAGTAATCTAAAATAATTAAACATAAAAAAAACTATTGTGAGAGTAAGAGTTTTATTTATAATTATAATAATAAGGAAAACGCTTAACACAAAGCGTCCCCACAAAAAGCTTGTCCCTTCCTAGATTTCGGTCTACTAGCGCCCACGCTAGGAATAAACAAGCCACCACAAATAAGAAAACTATATATTTAAGTTTGTTTGAATTTATGCCTTACCGCCGCACCGAAATTGGATAAACGAAGTGTCAGGGTATTGGTAAAGGACATAATGAAAAAAATCAGCATAACGGACACTAAAGAAAAAAAAGTGTTCTTTAACGATAAATTTATTAAATGAACAATTTTCTCAAGATGATTACAAAATTAAATATATAGACAAAAAAATGAATTAAAAAAAATCCAAAAGACCAATTTTACAATTCCGCAGTGTCTAGCTTATGTTCATTTATTTATTACGTGAGAGTTCCTGTTAATACGAAGTCAAGATAAAGTAAATTCTCAACTTCTATTTATTTAGATTTTCAAATAATGAAGTGCATGTCATGGTCGTCAGCAGGGGGGGGGGGGGGGGGGGGTATGGAAGGGCCTTTGCCCTCTTCAAGGTTTAAACAAAAACTTGAATAATTTTGAAAAACAAAAAGGTAAAATTTACTTGTTTTGCTTAATTTTAAATAATAAATCACTAAGAGAGAAATTGCGCTTGGGCATAAATCTTATAGTCTGAGTATTATAACAGGATTTAGCTTAAAATTATCCCAATTTTTTTTTTTTTACTCCTATGTAGATTTCGTTCTTCTAGCGTGGTGCAAGTTATTTCACAAAAGATTAAAGAATCTTAACACATGGAATATATAAACACTTCCGGATTAAGTAAAGTTTGATTCAATATTAAATACATAATCGGATTACAGAAAACTATCCTTTTTTTTAATGTAATTTTACTTAAATTTCCAGCATTTTTTTTTTAAATTAATAATATAAGCTATAATTTTCAGTTATTTGAAAACTGCATTCCTTCATATTAGCAATAGTTACGTTCATCTTAGCCCGTTTAAACACGTTGCTGCATCCTAAAGTATCTTAGTGACGTGACGGAATACAGTTACTTAACTCCCTATTTTTAATATTTTACTATGAACGCAGCTTTGCAACACTTTTATTTTTACATATATTGTAAAATTTGATGCATTTTAGAATATTTGTAAAGAAGAAAGTGTTGCACGATTGCGCTCATATAAATAATTGAGGTAAAATTAGGAGAAATTGCGTAGTTTTCATCAAAAACTACGAATAATACGAACTTTGAGCTTGTAAGTGATATAAATCCGAACAAAATGCAAAAACTATTGCTGAAATCGTACAAGATAAAACTTGTAATATTAAAAAGTAAAATAATTAAGTCAGTATAACAAAATCGAATTTTCGTCTTATTTAATGGGCTAAAAACACGGCTTATGGACCCTGATCCTTTCAAATGTATGTTCTGTATAATTGTCTGTTTATTTTTTATTGCATGAGATTTTAAAAATAATCGCGAACTCTTTAGAAAATACAATTTGGAAAATATCTATCTAACAGTGGTTCCGTGCGAGCTTTCGCACTGCAGTATTTGAGATTATTTGCTGATAAGTTTTTTTCATTATTTTTTAATTAACTGCAATTTTTTTAACAAACCCCGTGTTTTATCGACATGTCAGTGTACTTATGTCAAACACCTGTTCAAAAATATTTCGTATGTTATCCCATTCATCGTTGTGTGTTTGGTATGTGCACAGAAAAAGGGATCTTGACACCAGAAATAATAGATATGATTATAACTGTTAAACCCAAATCTAACTTTTAAATTTGAAGTTTTTAGACAGATATAGATTTTACTGATTTTGATTGTTTTCATATTAAAGCATTTTGTTTAGTTAAGAAATGGCTTTCAGTTTATTTTTGAGAAACAGGCGACAATAGTTAAAATGAATGATAATATTTAGAAAAATAAATAATCTGATAAGGAAATTGTATAAAATACCTCTTTTTTGTTTCATTATTATTATTTAATTTTCATAGTAACAATAGTAAATATTTTTTGAATGGTGTATAAAAATTATAATATGCGATTGCATGTTAAAATATATAGATTTAATGTATTCATTTTAATTTAAAATTTATTGCATGGAAACTTATCTATATTTTTATAATTCCAAAATACTGATATACAAACACAAAAAGCTTTATAAGAATTATATAAACGATAAAAGTTTAGTTTTCTCATTGTGCACTTTATTATCTGATTGTTTCTACTTGCAAAAAACATATTTTATTAGTCTTATAACTATTTGCATCTTAAAATTTCGTATATAAAATAAATTTGGAAACATATTTTCCCGAAAATACCAAATATAAATGCTTTAAATAACAGTTTTAATAAATATTTCCTTTTTTAGAATGTTTTTTTTTTTTTAAATATTATATATTATGAAATTTTTGACTGTTAGATTACGTTATAATATTTGATTGAATGTAAAATTATATAGATTTGCTGTGTTATTTTTCAATTTAAATTTATAACTATTCCCCCCCCCCTTTATCTATAATTTTATGACTCTGAAATGCTAAATTATAAATACAAAAACATTTAAAATAGTTTTATTAAATGGAAAGAATTAAATTATGAATTAAATTATGTTAAACAACGCTGCGCTGTTTGACATTAATCTTTTGGAATATAGACTTTATTATTGTTGCTGGCTTTTTACACTTCAAACTTTCCATAAAAATAAAATAAAATAAAATAAAATAAAATAAATATATGAACATATGAAATATAATTTAAGTAATAGTTTTAGTAAATATTTTTTAGAATGATTTTGAAAAACAAATTCCTTTTGAAAATTTTCTCTTTCTTAAAAAACTCCGTTAAGCTTAACTGTAAAGAAAGAAAACGAGAAAACAGAAAGAAAAGAAAATACTCCGAAATTTTTACTGAACTTCCAATTGAAATCAATAAAAGATAAAAAAAAAATTATCCAGAATTAATTACCCATATGAAATGTGTAATTGCTAAGATAAATTCTTTAAAGGGTTTGTTTATTTAATAAAACGATAAGTTTCATCTTTAAGTAAAGCAGCGAAAAACTAATATTTATGTGATAAACTAATTCTATTTTCAATTCAATTTTAAAAATTAAGTAATTTGCTAAATGAAGTGTTAAATATAAAACAAACCATTTTTACTTCATCTTAATTATTTAATTTATACACTAATTATATCATGAATTAAAAAAAAATCTGGATATTGTTATATTATTTGGTTGAACGTAGAAATGTGCAGATTTATTGTATTATTTTATAGTTTAAAATTTGTTTCATGTTAAAAAGTTTACTTATTACAAAAACTATTTTTATATCTCTCGAGTACTGACTCATAAATACTGAATCTTAAACTTGCAACACATAAGATATTTAAAAGAGTTTTATAAAAAAAGAACCTTTAGAGTTTTCATTTCGCGCAGTACAATTTTCGATATTCCACATAACTCTTGGCTAATATATGTTTCACTATGTGTAGAACTATTTCTATTTCAAATTCCGGTGTATAAGATACATTCTTAAAAACATCATGACAATATTAAATGCAAATAGTTTAATAGATAGTTTTAGTAAGTACTTTCTTTTTAGCATGATTTTGAAAAAAAAATTTCTTTTGAAAATTTTCTCTTTTTTTCAAAAACATTCCGATAAGCTTAACCGGATAAAAAAAAGGGTGGGGGGGAGGGGGTACGTAAGATTTTAACTGCATTTCCAACTGACATCTATAGAAGATAAAAGTTTCTTTCAGAATTAATTATCCGTATGGAATGTGTAATTGCTGGAAGTGAAATTCTTTCCGTTCGTTTTCTTTGTTCTTTTCGTGCGAAATTAGTTTACGAATGGAACTTATTCGTTTCGTCTTTATGCAAAGCACTGAGAAACTAATATTAACGGAGAGAAACATATTTTAAATAGAAGCGAACTTTGCCCTCCTTTAATGCGATATTGCAGAATAATTTTAAAATTATCACCACAACAAAAACAAAAAAAGACTTTTTCATCAATATTTTATGTTAATGAAATTAAATTGTACTAGATTTTATTAAGTTTTAAAATCTGAAAAGGTAAAATTATATCTTTAAAGGTGAAATTAATTTTTTTAAATCTATTTTTTCTAGAACTTAAGGCATTTTACCTTTCTAGACTGTCAGAAAAAGGGAGTAGAATATAAACCTTTCTCTCTCTTAATATATATATACATAGTATAAATAATACATTAATTATTTAATAACGAGTCTAAAATATATTTAAGTAGTAGTAACAATAACATTAATTATTTAATTATAAGTCTATAATATATATCAGTAGATTAATACAACTGGCAGCAAAACACTTTTTTTTTTTTAAATACAGTAGAACCTCGATTAACCGAGCTTCGATTAATCGAGGTTTCTGTTAACCGAGCTGATAACAAAGTCTGATTTTTATTATTATTATTATTTTTTTTTGTGAATGAGCCGTGAAATATACCACACGTTTTAGTTCACTGTCCATGCTACAGGCTACATAATTATTCAAAAGAGAAGAGAGGATGAATCCCAGCAAAGGGTAAACCCACCGACAGACGGAGAACTATTTGAGATTATTAATCGCATTAAAAGGTGTGAAGAAGTTTTGGAAGAGGACATTTCAGAGTGGCTGGACGTTGAAAAGCAACATCCAAGTTTTCAAATTCTTAATGATGAAGAAATTATACAAGCCGTTAATTCCTATTGGACATTAATGATGCTGACAATGAGGACCAGGACTTTGAGGATTCAAGAACTATAAGTCATACTGAAGGTGTTCAAGCACTAACAACTGCCCTAAAATATTTGGAGCAAAGAAGCGATGTTGCGCCGATAGATCTTCTGCTGCTCAAAAATTGGCGTGATCGGACAGCCACTGATAGAAAATCTGGACTTAATTTAGAATAGTAAAAAAAAAAAATTCAATTTGCTTTTTAAAATTTACTATTTTTAGTTGATTTCCTTTTTAAAAATGTTGAGCTGTGAAACATAATTTTATATATGTTTATTTTTATTATTCAAAAAACGTTTTACTGTATTTTATTCTAAGAGATGTTAAATTCGCGAGCAAGGTTAGTTTTTATGCACAATTTCTATTAACCGAGATTTCCGATATCCGAGGTACTACCGGTCCCAATTAGCTCGGTTAATTGAGGTTGCACTGTAATATCTATTTTACATAATATACTCTTATTAAGTATATCTGAAATGCTGTGCAGGATGAATAAATTCTGTGTAGATTTATTCATATTGTAAGATTTTATTCGAATTTAATGTAAAACTATTAGGTAGTATTGTTTTTTTTAAAAAATTTATTTATATAATTAAATCTAATGAAATGTATATGTAACTAATAAAGTGGATATGCAAATAGATATTAATTATGTATAATTATAATACCAACAGATGGCGACACTTTACGTGTCAGGTAGATATAATATTATTAATATTATTTTTAATTTAACTATAGAGGGAGCTATTGCTTGTATATTAATTTTACCTTCAGGAATTAAAATTAGATGGAGTAATTATATATTCACGGATATAATTTTGTTATAAGTGTATTATCACCAGAATAATTTTGTGTGTTTTTGAATCATTTTGTGTTGGTGTGTCATCGATAGAGTTGTGTTTAAAAAATGTGCTCTCAACTTGTCTTTCAAATCATTTCTTTCAACTTGATTGTCAAAATTATGTGCGTGCCATGTGGACGTGGATATTATACAGTAGTTTCTATATTTTGTGCATTCAGGATAATTAATGTGAGTAAAAATATTTTATCTACAATTTAAAGGTTCTAATTTCCAATATTATTTCAAAAATGATATCTAGTGGTAATTTAGTGAGGTGATTTATAATGTTTTTGGATAATCGATGTAAGTGAATTATATCATATATTCTTAATGGTTTTTTATTTCCAATTTAAATATTTCCAATCTTATTTTTTCCAATTGTTATCTGGTAATAATTCAGTATGCTTGGTTGATTCTACTGTTCTTAGCATCATGCCAGTAGAATTATGAAATACTGAATTATTTTTAAAACACATGTGGGTGCAACCAAGCTGACGAGTACATCTACATGTATTTTTTCATATCCAATTCTTGTTTGTTCTCTTGTGGTCCAGTTTTCCATTGTATAATGTTCATATTTGATTTATTAATCCATTTGTGTTTACTTAATAGCAACTCCAATCTATAAACTCTTTTTTTTTTTTTCCCTTTCTCTCTCTTTCTTTTTTAAATATTATTCAGGTATGAGTAAATTTGGCCAATTACCATTGAAGCACATGCTATGGTAAAATTATGATTGCACATGTTAATTATTAGATATGTGGTATTCTGTTTACACAATATCATTATTTATCTCTTTGTAGATTAATGTAGAATGATATTAGAACTTGATATGTATTTTGAAATTCATAGATATTATAATTATATATATATATATATATATATATATATATATATAATTATATCATCATGACATTCCGAAAAAAAAAAAATAAACATTTTAAATTGATTTTATTGATAAATAAAACATTTCTTCATTTTAAATATTATACATTTTAAGAGAAATTGTTTAATAAATGTACAGTCATGAAAAAAAAAAAAAAAAAAAAAAAAAAAAAAAAAACTAAACATTACCCATTAACTCTTCAAGAGATTATCGTAGAAGAAAGTTACTGGTACCAAACGATTAGAAATAAAGTTTTCTTTAAATCATGTTTATAAAATTTGCTTAGGGGAACCGTCTACACATCAAAAGTATCCCCAACTTTGTTTTTTTTTTATCAATAGCAACACCCAATTTTGACTCGATATTTTAAATCTCTGGTTCAAACTATACCTAGATGCCAAATTTCGAGTCATTTGAATGATAAGTTTTTGAATTATAACTTTAAGTGAAGTCGATGCACTGAAAAAAAAATTAATAAATGTTGATTTTACGGTATAATACTAGCACCCCAACAGCCAGTGTTATACAGTAAAATCAACAATTTTTTTTTTTTTGCAGTGCATAGACTTCACTTAAAAGTTTAAAATGTAATTAGCGATCGTGATTTTGTACATAATTTAGAACGTATGGTGTTTCGAAAAGGGGTCTCCATGTGTCAATGATTGCATGGACCTTACATTGCATGCCTCTTACATCTCTTTGTCTTACTGGTAAAAACAGGATAGCCTGTTTAATCGCATACGAGTCAAATTTTGAGATATAGGCAGAAAAAAATGGTTGTAAATGGTCATTAGCCTTTTCAGGGGCAAGTAATTCTGTTGCTGTAATGTTAAAAACTCACCAGATTTTATGAACAATTTCCTTTACAACTAAATAAATGCAAATATTTTATTTTTCCACGTAAATTATAAAAGCAAAATTATATTAAAATTTTTTGGTAGAAATTTTGATTAGCATTAACTGGTTTAAAAAACAACCACCGGCATTTCAAAGGGTTAACCTAAAATTTGAAACACGTCAAAATATTATGGCCGCAGTTCAAGTATGAAAAGTTGAGTGTTTGAAATGCTCCAAAACAACCTTTATTTCAACAACCTAAAGTAATCTTAATGTTCATTTCAAAATTAGAAAATTATCAATGTTAGCTTGAAGACATCAAATGGACGTTTATAAATTAATTTGCTCAGCTCAATTTTGTGCAGCTGCCCCACCTAGTATAAGAGAGACTAAATCTAGTTTTTGTAAGTACATAAAAATAAATTTATTTTGTACTTTGACTTTAATATTAACAAAAAAAATATATTTAGAAAATAATTAGAAAATTCATTGTACAGTTTTGAATGGTTTATATCTGAAAATGTTTCTATAACTAGTAATACTAGTCGTTGGGGGCCATCGTAATACGTACCCATTACGGATATGCATAACATAAAATATGAAAATAAAACATGTGTAAACTATTTATAAAATACATTGCAATTCGAATAAATCCTGGCTTGATGCTGTCATAAACTTTAAATGCTCTATTACTGAATTGCGTAAAAGAAACATGCTTATAACTCCAAAATTGATAATAATATTAACTAAAGGTTTACTGCGTCGGATTAAGCGTCTCATTTCCAATTAAAATATATCTTTGAATTGAAATGTAAATGAATTTCTATATACCTTTTATCAGAACGAATATTTCGAGAGTCCGAAAAAAATAGTTCCGGATGATCGAGGTTACTAAAATTCAATAACCTTCTTACCATTATTACATACTAAGTACATACCAAATTTCAAGTCTCTATATCTCAATTTGTTCGGGAGATAGAGCGTTTACAGACACACAAACACACAGACAGACGGACGACAATTTTTTTTTCTAAAGATATATTTTTCGGAATCTCCAGTATCTGAAACGTGTAAATCCGTGATTTATTTTTTTCGATTTTCAAAACGATTACAAGACTTACCCTATACTGCGTATGATGGGTAAGTAAACATTTCATTTGATAACCTTTCGGGCTCTCGAATGCACTCGAAGGGAAATTTTATTAATTTCAATAGAGTTGCCACTAAACTAAAATTTCTATTACATCTGAAAAAGTAAGATACATATAATGTAAAAATAAATAGGATTGCATATTTTAAATGGATCGCAAACATTTTAAAATGATCAGAAATATGAAATATTTTCGAATTTTAAGTTACTAAAATTTTTGAATTTTTAGCTTTTGCCTTATTTAATTAACACATTTTCTATGTAATTGTAAATAAAAAACTTTTAGAAAAGTTATTCATAACATGTTAAAATTCATAACACAAGTCAAAAAAAAAAAAAAAAAAAAAAAAGCTATTAAAGAAAATTCTGATATATATATATATATATATATATTCTTATAATATTCTACTGTATATGAAAACATACTTATTTAATATTTCTTAAGTTTAAAATTTATAATGAAATATTTATTTTTGTTTTTCTACTTCATAAAATTTAAGCTTATTAACTTTAAAACAATTTATAAAAGTGTTGTAAAATAATAATTTTTATAGCTCACATTTCGCAGAATGAAGCATCATTCCACACTGATCTTACGAAATGTATGTTTTATTACTATTACTGCTATTAATGTTTAAATCCAAGGATAAGTTTAATAAAATAATTTAAAAAACACAGGCAAACAAACTACAAAAGACCTGCTTTATTGGTAGATTTTATTTACTTACCAGAGTGGACTAAGAGTAATAACAGAAATAAATACTTTTTAAATTTTAAATTAACTTCATACTTTTATGCTTACTTCTCTATGCTTAATACATTTCTTAAAGACTTACAGGCATATATTCGTCTCGTAAATTTTCATATATCTTACAATACAGGGTATTTCCTTTATTCCGTTTCACCCCAAATAACTGACTAACCAAGGTAGCTACAACGACGAACGTGGTGTCTATGTATAGTAAAACAGCTATATGCTGGACAATGGGGTATCTAGCAGCGCCCCCTAACGGCAAACTGAGGAATTCATATCTCAAAAACGGTATGAAATAAGGAAAAAATAGTCAATTTCAAAATTCAAGAGCATTCTCTGTGTAATGTGAAATGATGTCTTACATGTGAAAATAATTTAACTAAACCGTGTACGTAAATCTTGGTGTAATTAAACGGTACTGTAAAACGAGTACGCCATGTACGATGAACTAAATGTAACAGTGCCCACTAGCGGTAAATTGCGGAGTTAGCGCTCCTAACATAAACATGTTACGAAATATGGGAAAAAGTCAATTACAAATTTGTAGAGCGCCCTCAATATAGTATAAACGATATCATGTAAAAAAAAAAACTTTATTAGAATCCCGGAAATGTAATTTTTCTATATTCAGTCACCAGCTTAAATATGCCCTTAATTGAATGCAGAAGTGTGACATTGTAAAATAGATGCGCATTTACTAATACAACTAACTCATGCAAGCAAAGTATGGTTTATTTTAATAAGTTGAGTATGCTCAACGTGTCCACTAGTTGGGTGCAATGCATGTGTCTCGATGATGGACACAATGAGCACACTTAAACTGATTTTCCTATTAAAATAAAGTCTACCTTACTTACATGTGTCAGTTGTATTAGTAAATACGTATCTATTTTAAAATGTTACAATTCTGCATGGAGTTAGTAGCATATTTAAGTTGGTGACTGGATAAAAAAAATATATAGTTCAGGGCTTCTAATAAGGTTATTTTTACATGACATCATTTATACTGTAAAAGTATAACTGTAATTAAGCATAACTGCAATTAAAAGTATAACTGCAATTTAAAAAAAAATACAGTTCAGGGCTTCTAATAAAGTTATTTTTACATGACATCATTTATTCTGTAAAAGTAAACTTGAAGACGCTTTACAACTTTTTAATCAACTTTTTCCATATCTTGTAAAATGTTTATGTTAGGAACGCTAACGCCGCAATTTACTGCTAGGGTGCGCTGTTTGATACTTCATGTATATCGCGTACTCATTTTACAGTACCGTTTAGTTACACCACTGTTTAATTACAACACGGTTTAGTTACACCACAGTTAGCTACTCCATGTTCGTGGCTTTGGCTAACTCGGTACGCCAGTTATTTTCTGCGAAACATGATTAAGGAAACATCCTGTATATAGAAAATATAACATGGTTACATTACATACAGCGTACAACATATTTTCAATACATACAATGTACAGATTAATTAAAAAAAATTAAATTCTAAGAGGTGGTAGCACACTCTGCAACAAGCAATTTTTTTTATAAATAGGTAACTAGGGTCACAATCCATTTATTCAGTTAAAAATACAAGGTGTCTCACTCGAATCTAAATTCGAATTTTCATTCATAAATATAACAATAATGAATATGTTTTAGCGAAATTTAAAACAGACTGTCAGATTAAAGTGTATATGTTACAGTCAATATGATTAATCCGGTCATTATTAATAATAACCGGTTATTATTAATAATGACCGAAATAATCACATTGACCATAACATATACATAGGAAGCTTCACTCGCCTTCGGCTTGCATTTCGATAATATATCTTGCTCTATGTCACTATTTTCAAAAAGTCAGAATATCATTAAAATATTTCATGTAAAATCTGATAAATTATGGAAAATACTATGTAAATATAATATTAATGAATATCATTATATTCGTTTTCAACTCTCTTAATTTATCATCGAAAGCTTATTCTCACTGTACAATTTAAAGAGTCTAACACCACCTCTGCATTTATACACGTTAAAAATACTTTTTTTAAATATTCACAAAGGGTGTAGTGTTACAACCTCTATAAAATTGGAAAGATAAAAAAATATTGAATATGGAAACGGAAATGAGAATACAAAAAGCAAACGGAAGGATGGAATTCGTTCTTGAATAAATGGTTAGCCATAAGTGATATGCGAGGTGAATATATGCAGGCGCATACATTTTCGGAAATAAATGTAAAACATTTTTATAAATTTCGGAAGAGTTGTTTATGTAGCAGGAAGAAACCGAGTTATTTATCTTGTATACAGTGTGATAAAAAAAGGAGAAGTATTACACGCTATAAGAAAAATATTTGTATGGGTAAATAGGGTCACAATCCATTTATTTAGTTAGAAATAATTGAATTCAAATTCGAATTTTCTTTAACAACTTTAAGAATGATGAAAGTATTTTAAGAAAATCTCAAGCAGACCTTTTTTTGTGCGAAACTTAATGAGGAATGTTAGATGTGGGCACTATCCTAATCCAAATAACGCTGAACTAGACGCTCTATATTTCCGAATGTAATTGACAGTTCATATGGTTCCATCACTTTTCATGATATCATCGAATTTCACTCAAAGCAAGGTAATTCCCTTGAAAATTATCTTCAAATATATTTATTTTAGTCAAAGTTCTAAAAAATACTTATGTTCGCAATGGAGTACCCTGTATTTTTGAGTTAAGCAGGATTTGAATCCTGCTTTGCTGTATCAAATTTACATATTTTGGTAAGCACTATCACCTCTTAAAATTTTCCCAATCTTTTTGAGCCACATCTGAATACATTACATTCATACAGGGTGTTTCACAAAGGACCCCTAACTTTAAAAATCAATAACCCGGAAACGGTGATAGATAGAAATATGAAACCAGTGGTATGTTTATTAAAAAAATCGTAAGAATCTTATACGTAAATCTCGAAATTTAGTTAAAAATAGCACCGATAGATGGCCCTGAGAGCGTTAAGTATCCTTCTAAAGGGAGTTCAGAAGCATAGAAAGACTAGTCGTCGAAGATTTAGTCATTGAAATCTGGCCGCTATTAGCGCATAGTGAAAATAATTCCGAAAGTGGTGTATACCGTGGAGGAACGTGTTTTTATTGTGTTGGAGTACCACCGATTAAATCAGAGTCCTACTGCCACAAGGAGAAGTTTTCAAACGCGATTTCAAGTCTCAAAAGGCCGAGATGGAAAAACAATTCGTGAGCTTTTCAAAAAAATTCAACAGACAAGCAATGTGGCCGATGCGAATTATTTTCACTATACGAAAATAGCGGTCGGATTTCAATGGCGAAATCTTCGACGGCTAGTCTTTCTAGGCTTCTGAACTCTCTTTAGAAGGATTCTTAACGCTCTCAGTGCCTTCTATCGGTGATATTTTTAACAAAATTTTGAGATTTACGTATAAGATTCTTACGATTTTTTTAAAAAACATACCACTGGTTTCATATTTCTATCTATCACCGTTTCCGGTTTATTGATTTTTAAAGTTAGGGGTCCTTTGTGAAACACCCTGTACATACAGGACTTTTTGAACAAAATCTTTATTTATTTTTTACTCTTCAGGAAAAAGCTTCAAATACAAGTAAACTAATTAAAAATTATGCTAAATATTTGCTTTGAGTTTAATTTTGAAAAAATAGTTTTGAAAATTTATTTTCAGTTTAATTTTTTTTTTTGTTAAGCTAAATAAGGAAAAAAAAACAAAAAAAAAACAGTTTTTCTCTGAATTTTAAACTGACATCCGTAACAGATAAAAGTTTCGCCTCAGAATTAATTAATCGTACGGAATGTGTAATTGCTGGAAGAAAAATTCTCTTTAAAGGGATCGTTTAGATATTAAAAATATTAGTTTCCGCTTTATGCAAAATAACCAGAATCTAACGTTAAGAGGATGAAAACTTTGTATTTCGGTGATAATCGAATTTTAACTTTACATAGAGGAAAATTTTAGAACTGTTTTAAAACATAGCAATGAAAAAAAAATTAATATCTTGTTTAGCGAAATCTTTAATAATTATTTTCTTCGTTTATAAAAGAAAATTCGTCTACATTTAATTTAACTTTAAAGAACATTTAACTACTAACAGTTAAAAATGTGTATTTAAAAAGAGGTAAAATGTATAGCAGCTTTAAATATTTAAGTCTCCATTAAAACAAACAAACAGAAAAAAACACGCATATTCATATTTTAACACTTTTTCAAGATAGTTGAAAAGTGTTTATGAATTTGGTTTGACTGTCTGCCGTCTGCCTCTCCGTACTTCAACTCTCGTAAATATACTCAGACTGCCATGAAATTTCCATATGTTATTGAGGTATATTATAGAATTTTCGGTGTTGAAAATGAAGTGTATAGTATTTATAATTCGTTTACAGGGACACACAAAAGAATTCCGTTACATTACGGTTTATGGGGGGAAATATCACTTATATGCTCATTTATGTACTTAATTTTAGTTATTAACTTATTTTCAGTTACAGAAAAAATGAGCATTTAGCTGATATTAAGTATAATAGAAAAACCGCAGCCCTGGCAAGATTATACCAAGAAAAAAAAAAAAAAATAAATTTCGATGAAAGTAAAATAATTTTTCCCTCCAGTCTATACTATCCATCCATAATAAGAGAAACCACAGAGATACTAATACGCAAAAATACAATATGTAACGATGCAGCATCTTTTAACTTACCTAAATTGTGGCTCGAGTTATTCCATGATTACAGATATGAAAATAAACAACCAAGTAAAAATAAAAGATAACGTGCGTAATTTTTAAGAAGTACATGGAAATTAAATGTTAGCATTTTAAATAATTACTTCAAAGACCGTGCAAGTATGGCATATTCTCATTTGTTTTTTGAAAATGGCTCGGAGTGAGCCGAAACATGTCAAACAACCTAATAAAAGTTATTTTATGTTGTTTATTTACACCTTTTAGCATTTCAAAGAATTATAATAATTGTTGTATATTGTTTATTAATAAAAAATAATGGCCTATATTAATTTGAGTCTATTCATTGTTCATTAACCAATTTGTGTCCGAAGCGTACATTTCAAGAATTTCTTCTTTATTCAAAAATTCAGAATTCATAGCAGAAATTCTGAATAGTAATTTTTGCTTTATTTAATGACAGTCGTTTCGTGATTACGTAAAGTAAAAATTCGTTTTTTGCAGAATTTCCGGTATGGATTCGGAATTTCTCAATAAAAAAATAATTTACAGAAAAGGGCGCATATATTTAATATCTTCCCTATCAAAGTGTGTCACGTGCATTTAACTTTACTATCCTCAAATTTTGACTCTTTCCAACTCCATGAAGATTTAAGAAAAAGTACATAACTTATTTTGGGGCTGATTTGATCCGAGGAGCGGAAATAAAATGTTGGTATATATATATATATTTTACAGAAATCAAGTTGCTACAATTTTTTATATGTAGACGCCCCCTTATGAAATATAGATATTCAAATCCGAAAAGAAGAGACTATTCTTAGTCAATTGGATCTTTCTTTTTCTTATACGACAAACAGTGTTCAAAACAGCATGGAGTGGAGCGTTTTTTCCCCCTTTATTGTCCATGTCAGTATATAAGATATAGATATAAATTTATATGTAAGATGTATGTATGTAAACAAATAAATTTGAAATGTGTATGTGTAAATATATATGTAAATATGAAGATAATGTATTAAATATGGAGTATACAGCATCAATATAATTTAAGAGGATCAGAAACGTTTGGAATGACGAAAATTGACTGAAGTTTTATCGCGGATTAGGAACCATGTAATTAATTTAGTTTGTTGCTTCTCTTCTGCATTTATTACTTTCTTCTATCGTTACAAGAAGAAAGTATTGGATTCATGAAAATTCTCCACTTCCAGTTTTCGACGGATTTATACGTTTTAGAAAATCCTGAACACGAATTTACTATTTTTAGAAAATGTCTGTCTGTGAGTCTGTGACTCTGTCTGTCTGTATGTGACAAAAATTTTGTGGGCGCTCTATCCCAAGAACTAATGCGCGAAGTTTAATAAAACTTCAGATTTAGTTGGTCCCTGATATAAATTGGTGCTGATTAGTTTTTGATGAAAATCGCCCAATAGGTGGCGCTGCTATGTTGCATTTTTCGCGATTTCCGCAATAGCTCTATCTCAAGAACTAATGCACTTATTTTCCTCAAACTTCAGATTCAGTTAAACCTTGACATAAATAGACGCTGATTACGTCTTGGTGTAGATATCCCAACAGGTGGCGCTGCTATAGCACTTTTTTCATAATTTTTACGATAGCTATATCTCAAGAACTAATGCACGGAATTTCATCGAACTTCAGATTCTGTTAGACCTTGACATAAATAGATGCTGCTTACGTTTTGGTGTAAATAGCCCAGGTAGCACTGCTATGCTACTTTTTCATTAATATCACGATAACTATATCTCAAGAACTAATGCACGGATTTTCATCAAACTTCAGATTCAGTTAGACGTTGACATAAGTTTTGTTGATTAAGTTATGGTCTAAATCTCCCAACAGGTGACTCTGCAATGCTACATTTTGCAGAATTTACATGATTTTAGCAATAGTCATATCTCAAGCACTAATGCACGGAATTTAATGAAACTTTAGATTCAGTTTGACCTTGATATAAATTGGTGCTGATTCTATTTAGTGTATGCAAAACCTGTGTGAGATAGAAGAAAGTTTTGGGATTGGCACATCCGACTAGTTTATTTATATTTTCTAAAAATAAAACAAAATCTGTTGAATCGTAAAATAAAATAACAAATGTTTTAATATTGTGCGATGAAATTAATCTTGCAAACCTAGTTTTGCCACGACATCGAAGTCCAGCTTCCATATATTTTGTGTAGTCGTTGCTTCTTTATACTGCTTATTAGGTTGTCTGTCGATGATACCTGAAAAAATAAAATAAAATAAAATAAAAGTAAATATTTAAAAAATATATCATAAAAAAATTAAAATTCCATAAAAAATGATCATATATATTGTTATAACATGAAAAAAATGGGTTTTCCTTGTTTTTTTCGGTATAGTTTGTAGATAATTTAATTGTTTTAGTTAAAAAAAGGAAACATGTAAATCCATTAACTTGTTCAAAAGTTATCGTAGAAAAACTTTAAAAAAACAGTGTTTTTGACGGAGAAACCTTTTTATGCCGTTAATAATCTCCAAGTGTTGTGAACGATGGAAAAAACAGTTAAAACATGTTAAAAACCAGACCCCAATTAACTGTAGTACCTCAAGTGATGAACGCAGCTGGAAACCATACCGAATGAAACCAGATGGACCTTATGTCGAAACTAATCAACTAAGAAATACTTCATATTGCCTCTTCAACCTTCAATCGCGTGAACTCAATAACAAACTTTCTCAGTATCTAAAATGTAACCGTACCGTAAAGACACTCATGTAAATATGATGTAAATATCTCAAATTTAATGTAAAATTGGAGCATTTTTATGCAGTCTCCAAACGCGATATAAATGTATATATAAAACCAAGAATTTCAATAATATTATATTCAAACCAAATGGATATCTACTTACTTCACGCCAATTTGTTACTTCTACTAATATTATTTCTTACTCCAATACAGCGACATGATGATTATTCAAAAGAATAAATATCAGGATAACACTGTGGATAATTCTCAGCGCAAAAGCAATTTTCAGGTAAGCTGAACTAATCTTTTTTTACCATTATCAAAAGATGAAAATGTAAATTAAAATATGAAGACTGATATAACAATTTATAAAGATAGAAAATTTATTATGCTACCGAAGGTTCTCTAACAGTTTTGACACAATTGAGTTTAAAGTTTTGCCTTCGCAGGTATCGCTTGTCTGCGCGGCTCCACGTTTACAGTTCCTACAACAGTAATTTTCTTATGGGACCAACTAACGACATTCCAAAACGTTCAAACATTATAAAAAATAAATTTTTTCGACATTTCAAACCTTTTTGGTTCCTTCAAGAATTAAAAAGCGTTCATAAATATTAACCACTCTGATAAGTGAGTAAACTCTGGCAGTCTTTTTTTTAAAATCAAATTTTATTATATATCTTTACTGTAAAAGTAGCACAATTCAGTTAAATGTGATTTCGGTTTGCTAAAATGTTAGCATTTTCAGCAGCCAACTCAATTTATACACTGCAAAAAAAGAAAAAAAAATGTTGATTTTACAGTATAATACTAGCACCCCAGCTGCCAGTATTATATTGTAAAATAAACATTTTTTTTTTTTTCAGTGTAATCATTTCATTATTGTTTTGCTACAAAATAAGATGAAACGTAACTTCTCTCTGAAATGGCATTATTCTTTATGGCCAAACAAGTTCAAATATGAGTATTTATTTTAGCTATTATGGTATTCGCCATAAAAAAAATATTACTTTTTGTTGAAATATAAATATTTTCAACAACTAAGCAGATGTAAAAGTAGCATTTTTATTTGCGCGTCAAAATATGTTATGGAAATATTAGTATTTTCGTTGAAGTGAAAATAACTGGGATTTTATGAATTAGGTGAATCCTCATCCTTAGAAAGTGGCTTTTTGTTCATACAAAAATTAATTTTAAGTTTTAATTTTGTAGTTTAGGATTGGATTCGTTTGGACTTATTGTAATCCTGTGTTATAT
This sequence comes from Maratus michaelseni, assembly GCA_963931845.1. Lineage (NCBI taxonomy): Eukaryota > Metazoa > Arthropoda > Arachnida > Araneae > Salticidae > Maratus > Maratus michaelseni. The sequence continues at coordinate 181,468,716 of OZ007590.1, forward strand.
GCATATACCAAATATTCATTCTGTAATTCTTTACTTTTTATGAAAACTCATTTGCTTTAAAAGCTATCACGGATTTCCAGATTAAAATATAAAATATGAAAATTATATATTTTAAGCTTTTCACTTTTCATGGCAACAAATATTTTAAAATCAAAATACATGTTTGTTATGCCGATAATAAATAAGGTATTATTCGTTATGCTAGTATAAAATATAATTCACTTTAGTTAATAATATTTTATATAGATAATTTTTAAATAATTTTTTTCAGCAGTGAATTACTTCTGTAATCATAGAATAAGAAATAATTAGTGAATTTTATCCTGCTTTTTCCAAGCGTAAACCGCCAGAGTGAAAAATGTCTGGGAATCGAACCCGGTGCTCAGAATTGCGCTCTGAGGTTCTACCACTGAGCTACAAGGAACGATATCCCAACGCGGTATTTTTTTTACTTTTATATATGTCGGACCGGCTGCAAGCATAAGATGGAAATGTCATCATGAGCACGCAAATTTCTGCGGCAAACATGAGAAGACAATACAAATTCGATACGGGTTTGATTCCTGGCTTGAGACATTTTTCAATTTGTCGGTTTACGCTTGGAAAAAGCAGAATAAAAATTCACTGGTTATTATTCAATATTTAATATATTTTGGACAACTAATACTAGTAAAATTAGCAACAAGGCAACTGAAAACTTGTTTATATACTATAGAATATTTTCTTTCATTTGTCATCTTCTGCCATCTCGTCCGATTTGATATAAAGACATGCATATATAACAAGAAAGAAAAATCGTGCGTCAAGCATAGATTATGAAACACTCTCCAAAACTTCCAGAATACTATAACGAAACGTCACCGCTTAATATGGTGAAAGAAAGTTTCTTAACAAACAATTTAGAAAACATTATAACACATTTGAAAACAAGATTTCAGCAATTTCCGTCCATAGTTGGAAAGGTACACGAATTCTTTTTGCCTCCTTGCGTATGATCAATGGATTTGCATACATATATATATACACCATATTTGCAAATTCCAAAATTTAGTGCAGTCAGAAAACAAACGCATAATACTGTTAAAAATTAACTTTCGTCAATTTCCGCCAGTATCGGAAATGTACTCGATTTTTTTTGTACGACCCTGTATGTTATCTACAGATTTTTATACACACCACGTAATGAGGTAGGTAAAATTCAAATAAAAAACGCTTAACACATCTATAAACGCACTTCCAGCAACTGCTATCCATAGACGGCAATGTATCCAGCTTTTTGCGTAGCCATGTACATGATTTTATTTATAGTCTACAAACATCTCTTAGTGTGTGAAATAAAATTTAGTTGAAAAATACATTACACAATAAACAAGAAAGAAAAATGCGTCAACCATAGATTAGGAAACATTATCCAACACATTCAGAATACTGTAACAAAACTTCAATGTTTAATAAGGTGAGAGATGATATCTAAAGTAATACCGTAAAGATGATATCGTAAAGTAAACAAATGAAATGAAACCACTCACTCGTGGAGAGGCAGCCGTTAAGCATAGGAACTTTTCTCCACGAGGGGAAAGGTTTAATGAAAATTCATATTTAAGATCACGGATGTTCAATATTATACAAGAGATTAAAATTAGTACAAAGTTAGTTTTTATAATTCAAGTTCAGTATTGCAACATTTCTTTACATAAAAAAAAAAAAAAAAAAATGGAAGAGACATTTTTGCACCCTTGAAAGTTCATGAATATTATAAAGCACAAACGTGTCCGTGCGTAACGCTGACGCCATTTTGCGAATGGAAATACTTGACGATGAAATTTCGGTTTCGCGATTTTTGTTACTGTCATGTTTTAAATTTCTAAACATCGCTTACTTTCAATTTTACACCATTATATAAGGATAAAAATCTACTTTCAATTGCAATTTGTTGGAAAACTGTATCGCAATTTATTATGGTATTTAAATTATATTTCAACTATGATTTTAAAATATCTATCTCTATCGCTTGCAGACGATTACAAAATATTAATCCGTTTGCACTTTAAACAATATAAAAAGTTCAGATTTGTTTCCAGCTAATATTCAATAACGAAATTAAAACTTCATTAAGCAGTAAATAAAATAGTATAAATAAAAAAGAAATTTAACAGACATGTAATTGAAATAATCGCTTTATCGCTAAAATTATCATAAAAATAATAATAATAATAAAAAAAAAACTGCTGTAGATAAGAAAATTTTTAGCGATTTATCAACTTCTGACACGAGACCAATACGAAATTACCGCTTTTAATAAATTTCAAAATTTTATTTGAATATATAATTGACATATTTCAAATAAAAATGCTCGTTGGTGTCATAAGGGGGTAATCTAAAAATTTTAAATGTTTATTAAAAATTTTTAATGTCTATTATTAAATGTAAAAAAACTATCATTGTTCAATAGAAAACAAATAGTTTTCACATATTATTCTCTCTCCCGGGAAGCCCGGGTCGTATGCCGTAGTTTACTTAAAATAAGACTATGCGTTGCGAAACTGCGATAAATAAATATTTAAAATTTTTATGCGATAAGAAAAGTATAAAGACAGTAATTAGAAATTTTACGAAAAAGTAAACTATTGCATAACACATCTAGTAATCCTTTGCTTGAAACCGTAAGTAAACATTTTGGAAATCGCATAACATATTTGAAAATTCAATTCCACCATACATCTTCTGTTAGACGGAAAAGTATTTGAATTCTTTTGTGCAGCCCTGATCTATAGATTTATATACATACTACAAAGAATACTAAAATTTAGTTCAGTCATGAAACGCATAACACAGTTAAAAACTACACTAAAAAAAAAAAAAAAAAAAAAAAAAAAAAAAGAAGTGTTGATTTTACAGTATAATACTAGCCCCCCAGTTGCCAGTATTATACCGTAAAATTAACAGTAATAAACAGTAAAATAAGCAGTAATACGCGGTAACGTATTACTGCTTATTTTACTGTTTATTACTGTTAATTTTACGGTATAATACTGGCAGATGGGATGCCAGCATTATGCTGTAAAATCAACACATTTTTTTTGGAGTGTATTCTTCAGAAATTTCCGTGAATAAATAGATATAAATTCTTTTGTACTGACTGTATATGGCTGTATATGTGTCACTGTATATGATCTATAGAATTCATACACACCAAGTAATATGCAAAAAAGTAGATAATTTTACAAACGTATACCACAGCTGAAAACGCACTTCCAATAATTATCGCTCATAGACAGTACTGTAACCGAACTATTTTGTGTGTCCCTGTAAATGAACGATAAATGCTATGCCCACCATATTCTACAGTAAGCTTGTAGTGCGGCTTACTCGTGTATATTCAGTTCAACATGTTTGAAATAATGTAACATCATCGAAATACATTGCAGACAATATTTTTCCATAGACCATAATGTTACAGATTTGTTTTGAGTGCCCCAGTAAATGAACTATAAATTCTAAACACTTCATTTTCAATAGCGAACATGCCATAGTAAACATCAATAACATGTATCAATTACATGGCGATATGAGTATATTTACGCGAGTTAGGTTACCGAGAGACAGACAGATCACCAGACAAATAGATGTCTAAACACTTTTCAATTATGCTGGAAAGTTTTAAAAACCACTCTTAATCAAACCAGGTCCATAGACAGTAATGCTTTCGAATTTTTATGTGTAGCCCTGTATATTATCTACAGAATTTGTACACACCATGTAATATATAACAATTTAATTACTACTTATTCATTAAAAATGCAAACCAAAGTTGAAAACGCATTTCTAGCAGTTATCGCTCATAGACTATACTGCAACCGTATTCTTTTATGTATTCCTGTAAATGAACGATAACTGCTACGCACACTATATTCTACAGTAAGCATCTCGTAATTAACTCCAGTAAGATATATAAATTTCATTATGTTTGAAACACTGTAACATCATTAAAATATTCTTTATTCCCATAGACCATAATGTAATTCAACTGCTTTATGTGACCCTGTAAATGGATGATAAATGCTTTGCAATCCAAATTCTACTGAAAGCATTTTTTACTATACCTCATTAAATGCATATCAATTTCATTATGTTTAAAATAGTTTAATATCATTAAAATACAACGCAAACGATTTTCTCCATAGATCATAATGTGAAAGAATTATTTTGAGTGTTCCTGTAAACGAACTATAAGTGCTACATACTTCGTTTTATACAGGAAACATGTTGTGGTAAATCTCAATAACATATATCGTCGTAGCATCGAATTATATTTACGAGATTTAGAGTGCGGACAAACAAATATACGAACCGAAGTCATAAACACTTTTGAACTATGTTGGAAAGTGTTAAAAAAGAAAGGTATTATAGAGGTAGAGGTGTTAAAGATATAAAAAGATATTATGTACATCACTATATAAAAAGGATGATTAACACTGAAAAAGTCACCTAAATCAGTTGAAAAAAATATAAAACTTTAAGTAAATATCAGAGTTGACGAGATTAAAAAAAATATTAAATACCGAGACAAAATATCAAAATTAAAATATATCCATATTTCTAAAGGTTTCTGGAAAAAAAGTGTTAAAAGATTACTGACTTGTTGAGCATTTTTTAAAGCAACTTATTTCATTTTTTATCATAGAAAATTTCAGTTTCCTTCCGAAAGTTTAGATATTTTTTTTCTTTTCATATTTCTAACGCTTTACTGCAGATGGCGCTGATCTAGCTCTTGCTCTTCTGTAAAGTGGGAGAGTTCGGAGAGAATCGTCTGCTATTCGTTCCGGTGTCAGTTCTCCGGCACAACAAGTTGCGGATGGAAATGTGGGTTAGTCAAAGCAATGAAAAGGCCGCTACTTTTCTTTTTCATCATGTCATTCTTTTTTATTATATAATCTCGATTATATTTTTAGCGGAAGCTACAGAAGTGTCTGACTTCGTTTTCGCGTATCAGTGACCATTCTAAATGGATTAAGCATAAACATTAAAGAATATGCACTAACTTTAAAAGAAGAGAAAAGTTTTTTGCAAAACATATTAAGGATAACTCTAAATTAAATACTGTTATAAACAAAAAAATAAAAGATTACTCAAAATTAGTCGACTGGAAAATACTACAAGGGAAATATTTCATTTGTTTTGCAGACGACGATTAGAACAGAATTTTAAATCAAATAAATAAATTAAAAAATCATTTTATTCATTCTAAAATTATTTTCAGCTTTTAATATGCTCTGTCATTAAAATTTATTTTGTGTTACATGAATTATTACGTTGGGGATCTCAAACAAATAACGAAAAAATATTTTTATTTTTAAATGAAATTGCTGAAATATCTCATGAACTTGACAGTTACTTTAGATGTCACATCACATCAAAACAGACATATCTAATTCTCTATGTGTATTTATCATCAAAGGGAAAAATTAATATTATGTATTGAAAAACTAATGTCATAGACAAAATAACATTTTAACAAGATGGATATACATTTTATATGTTATGTTATTTGTTTGACGTTCGTGTTTTGTGATAGTGCCTCGGATGAGTTAGAAGTCTCCACACCTATCAGATTAGCCGTACTTGCACCAGGAGATGAATCTCAGCCATTCGCATTGCACAAAGTTGTTCCTGCGGTACTGTACGCCGTGAAAACTCTCGAACGACAAGGAGGTCGTCCTATGGAAGTTATACACAGAGATACTGAATGTTCTTCAACTTATGGTCCACTAGCGGCATTTTCTTTGTACAATTCAGCCTCAGCAGACGTCCTACTAGGTCCCTTATGTCCTTATGTTCTAGCACCTGTTGCACGTTACTCTACAGTCTGGGAGCTGCCAATTCTTACCGCTGCGGGACAAAATGACAACTTTGACTTCAAAGATCCCCATTATAAGCTGTTGACTCGTATGAACGGATCATACTCTCAGATCGGGAAGATATTTCTCCAAGTGCTCCGAAAATTCAACTGGTCAGTGGCAGCTTTGATATTTCATAACTACGAAGATCGTTCTTTGGGGAACTCTAACTGCTACTTCACATTGGGAGCAGTCTATACCGCACTGGGTAGAAAACCTTTCTATAAGGACTTTGATGAAACAGATTTGAATCTGGATTACACTAAGCTATTGAAAGAAGTCTCACAGTATGCTAGAGGTAGGTAAATTTCATGTTTATAAAATCAAATTTCGTTAAAACATTCTACAAAGGACCGCAAATTTTATTTGCTGTAAGAAAATTTCGTTATAAACTAATTAAATTTCGTATTTAATGATATTGTTTAAATATTTCGTTATAAAGAAAATTTCGTTCCAATGGAACTTTGTTATATGTTACAATTTATTTTAAAAAGGTCTAGCCAGTTAGGTTGTTCATTTTTATTGTTATTGTAATGTTTGTTTTTTACGTCAAAATATTTTATACCGATCTTTCGTACTCTACTTGGATAAAACCTATGCTCCCATCTCTCCGTCTCTCTCCCTCTCTCTCTCTCTCTTTCTCTCTCTCTAAATTAGAATTTGATATTCACAATTTGACAAATTTTTTTGTCTATTATTATTATTATTATTATTATTTATTTATTTTTATTTTTTTGTTCGTGATAATTATTTTGCGGTGAATTATTCATTTTTATATAATAAAATGATGAACTAACTCTGAATTTATTTCATGTGGTATAAAAATTCGCTGTTGTGATTCAGTCGTAAGCTTTTCTGTAACACCAATAATCTATTTAGCAAAAATTTCTTCGGTCTCTAATAGAGATATTTTATAAAATAGACCTTCTTTAATAAGTAAAATATTTTGCATCGAATAGCAAATGCAGGAAAACAATTTGTGATATGCAGTGCTCGTTTTCAGTTTTATGTATTTTTTTTGTACATATTTGAGAGAAGCAATATTATGACAACTATATAAGTTTTAATTTCAAGAAGAAAAAAGTAAAATTTAAAAATATTTTCAAATTTTAGAAATTAGGATTTGACTAAATCAAATATATAAGGCTTTTTTTTTTATGTTGTATTGGATTTGGATACTACACCTTCTTTCAGGATTTAAATGCATTTATCTCAGAATGTATTTTTTAAAGATTTATTATATTTAAATTATGTATCCGAATTTCAATGAAAGATAAAATACGACACTTTGTACAGTGATTTTCAGTTATATATTCTTTAATTGTCTTCGGAAATTTTAGTCTTTATGGAAAATTTTAAAAATACGATTTTCGCAGTAAAAAAGAGACTCATAAAAAATACATTTTTTCTTCTGAAAATTGTATATACTTTAAAAATAAAATTCTATATTACAAAGCAAAAACATGTCCCTCAGCAACGTTGAGGTCATGTTTGAGATGGAAAATATTTTACAAATCAATTTTGATTTTATTGCAAATTTTTTAACTTCTACATATCACGCAATTTAAATTTTTACATCATCGAATAGGAAAAAAATTACTTTAAATGCAATTTTCCCGAGAACTGTATCTCAATTTACTCTTTTTTTTTTTTTTTTATGTTTTTTAAAACAAATTTTATGCAGGATTAAAAAAAAAAAAATTATCTCTATCGCGTACATCCGAATTACGGAAGATTAATACTTTTGCACTTAAAACAATATAAATAGCCCAGCATTTGTTTCCGGCTAATATTCCATAACGCAATTTAAAACTTCATCAATCAATCAATAAATAAAACAAAACACAATAGTGACAGATATGTAATCGAACTACGTGCTTAAACCCTGAACTAATCAGAATTAAAAAAAAAAGCTTCTGTAAATAACGAAATTTCTGGAGATTTCGTGGCATGCTGCTAATACGAAAGTATCACTTTTAATATATTTCAAAACTTTATCAGAATAAATTATTGATATTTTTCATATAAAAATGCTTTTTTGGTGTTGGTAGGGAACAATCTAAAAATATATTTAATGTAAAATATATATTAGCGTTAGCAATTAAAAATGATTTTCACTTATGTTTTGTAGCCCGGGAAGTTGGGGTCGTTATAAAGTTCGAATAAAATTAATATTTATTCTTTTCTATACACAAAAACGAAAAAAAATGTAAAATAGAGTTATTTTTCAGAAGATTTATCAACTTTTAAACAAAGTTAAAATTAAAAATTTTAATTTTATTTAAAAAAATAAGTTTGAAAATAAATATATATATGTATTAATTTAAAGAAAACAAAGGTGAAATTTCGTGTCCCGGAAAATCTTAAATGAGAACGAAAATAAATTTACATTTCTTAAACTTTAAACAAAATGAATACAACAAAAATACTTAAATTGATAAAATAAACTAAAAATTCATTTATCTGATACTGTAAATGTACTTATTAAATTATAGTTCAACTCCTCAGTAAACTATAATGCATATTTAGGATTTTTTTTAGTGACTTAAGTCATTTTTGAAAACGTGGGAAAATACGTCGTTATACGTGTAAAAAGAGCAAAATTACTAATTTTTTTGTTTCACGAAAGCTTTATTTCTAAACAAAGATTATTTTTAATTATTTTTAAACAAAAATTCAATTTGCATAGAACCATAACATTATAACTGTGGTATTGTTTTAACATTCCTAAATACTCGACATTGACTATTCATACATAATGCCATTCATATTTATTCATATTGCTAGAAATAATGAAACTTTACGCATGATGTTCAATACCTGTTAGTTTTCAAATATGTATGCTAATAGTAGTTTCACAAACAATTTAATTCCTAAAACTGTCTAAAATATGAAAAAAATACTCATACAAATTCAACACATACAATGATAAATTTTCGATGTCAAATGATATATTATATTGTATTAAAAAAAAGTGTATCACGAAAAAGAATAAATTTATTAAATAAAAATATAAATTTGTTTACCGATTTAATTATATTATATAATTTGTTGTTCTTTTTTCTCTCTTTGTTTCTTTTTTTTGTTCCTTTTTCTTTTTCTTTTTCTTTCCTTTTTCTTTTTCTTTCCTTTTTCTTTTTCTTTCCTTTTTCTTTCTTTCTTTTTTTTTTAAAATAAGCGATTCAATTTATTAGACGATTGACTGCTTATTTATCATTATTGCTGCAAAGTAACAAATAGTACATACATTTTTTTTCAAGTTAAACAATTTTAAAGATTGTTTGGTAGACAATAAAGGGAAGCAGAAATTTGCGGGGGGGGGGGGGGGGACGGAAATAGCAATTTAGAAGATTATATGTTTTTTGTGACCTCAAAGTAATAAGTAGAACAGAAAATGTATTATAATTTAAATATTTTAAACTTTGTATGCAGGAGAAGGAACGACCCCATAAGTTTATTTTTAAAAACATAAATTCAAAAAATACATTATTTTACCGTCCAATGCCTATTTTTCATTTTTCCCTGTGCCAATTTCGTGATGAAAATATATGGAGTGTTCGATTTTTTTCCTTCCGTTTGTACATTTTTTAGTAAAGTCTTTGGGTAACAAACTGTATAATGTATCACACATTATTAATTTGGGTAGGAGAAAACTCGTGACTAACTGAACAAACAACATCATATGCAATATTTCTAGTGCTTAGGTATTGGAAGACGAGTATCACTCTACTTATAATGCATATCAAATTTATTTTCCCAAATTTAAGAAATGTAATGCATAAAAAGTCTTTTGTTTTTGTAAAATATGTTTTCTCCTTTTTTCGGAGTTCCATTACAGTATTATTTCAATAAGCCAATATTTTCTAATTTAGTGTCATTTCACATGGGAATATTAATTTTTGACTATTTGATGAACCACTACCAACAAAATGTTCAAGTATCTTAAGAGTGGGTGATGTGGAAAATGTTGCTGAGAGTAATAGGTAATTATTTTGTTTTATTTAAATAATTTGCTTGTTTTGCTACACATAGATAATAAAGTGCAACTCTGTAATTCGACGTAAAAAAAAAAAAAAAATCATGCGTCAAGCATAGATTATGAAACACATCCAGAAAACTGTAACGAAAATTCACCGTTAAATAAGGTAAAAGAAGATATGTAAGTAAACAGTTTAGAAAACGTATACCACATTGGAAAACACAGTTTTCAAAATTACCTTCCATTGTAAAAAAGTAGTCGAATTATTTTGTGCAGCCCTGTATATGATCTGTATATTTGGATATATAATACATAGCATGATAAAATTTAGTGCAGTTAGAAAATTCACATTTAGCAATTTTCGCCAATCGATGGAAATGCACATGAAATCTTTTGTACAGCCCTGTATATTATCTAAACACTTTTGTACCACATATTAAGCTAAATTTTAATTCAGGTAAAAAAGGGCATAAGGCAACTTAATACTCACTTCCAGCAATTACCAACCATAAGCGACAATGTAATTTGTTCTTTGCGTAGCCCTGTATATGAATTTATTTATATTTCACAAACTTATATTTGTCAGCCAAATATAGTTCAGTAAGAAAATGCGTAACACAATCAAAAACTACCCTTAAGCAATTCACTCCCATAGTCTGTAATACTTAGGATTCCCCTGTATACTATCAACCGAATTTATACACACCACGTAATATGAGAAAATTTAGTTAAACTTAAAAACGCACTTATCACACATAGACAGTAATTATCGCACGTATACTGTAACCGATATCTTTTGCGTGTCCCTGTAAATGAACGATAAACTCAATGCACACTGTACTTTTATGCGCCTCAGTAATGCATATAATTTTCATTATGTTTGCAATAGTGAAACATCATTAAATTACTCTGCAAACGACTTTTCTCCGTAGAACAATATGTAACAGAATTCTTTTGTTTGACCCTGTAAATGTATAATAATTGCTTTGCACCCCATATTCTACAAAAAACATGTTTTAATGCGTTTTATAATTATATATCAATTTCACGATGTTTCAAAAGTATGCATTTAGATTTTTTAGATGAGATTTAGAACCTTAATAAACACCGTGCCGAAAATATTTTGTCACGTGTCGCTTATGCCCCGCTTAGCATCATCAAAATGCATTTGAAACGATTATTGCTAATTGACTGTAATGTAACGGAAATTTTTTGACTGTCCCTGTAAAAAAAAAAAAAAAAAAAAAAAAAAGTGTTACACACTTTATTTGCAATAGGGAACATGCTGTAGTAAACGATAACAACATACAAAAATTTCAAAGCAATCCGAGTATATTTACGAGAGTTAGAGCACGGCCAGACGACAGACGGCAGACAAACCGAAGTCATAAACACTTTTCAACTAGGTTGGAAAGTGTTAAAAAGCCGAATTTATTACCATAGTCCAGAGATGACGAACCTTTTCAAATTCGCGTGCCAATTTAAAAAAAAAAATACATAACCATAACGTGCCAAAAAAAAAAAAAAAAAAAAAAAAAAAATTAGTGAATAAAAAAATTTAATCAAAATTACGTGAATTTTGTTTAAGATTTTAAAAAGAGGAGTAACATATATGTAGAATTTCATTGTTTTTAGGTGCGTTCATAATTATATAAATACGTAGCACGCATAATCGTCGTCTGGTCCGTCCGTCTGTCTGTCTGGCCGTCTGGCCGTCTGTCCGCATATAACAGCGCAAAAACTACCCAACCAAATGATTTGAAATTTAAGATATATTATCTTTGCAGAATTTTGTCGAGACATTTCAAATTTTGTGAAAATTGAATGAAAACTTTAGAAAATATTAATAAAAATATTTATTAAGAAATTTGATTAATAATAAAAAAAAAAATATGTGCTTTCTTGTTATAGAAGCTTTCGAGGTTTAATCGTCAAGGGACCAGATACTTATTACTTACCCATCATGCGTAGTATAGGGTAAGTCTTGTAATCGTTTTGAAAATCGAAAAATTTTTTTTGACGGATTTACACGTTTCAGACACTGGAGATTCCGAAAAACATATTTTTAGAAAAAAAAATTTGCCGTCCGTCTGTGTGTCTCTGTGTGTGTCTGTGTGTGTGTCTGTAAACGCTCTATCTCCCGAAAAAATTGAGATAGAGACTTGCAATTTGGTATGTACTTAGTATGTAATAATGGGAAGAAGCCTATTTCATTTCAATAACCTCGATTAACCGGAACAATTTTTTTCGGACTCTCGAAATATTCGTTCTGATGAAAGGTATATAAAAATTTTCGAAATTGTTTATTTTAAGAAATGAATATAAAAGACAATAAAAAAACATAAATTTTGAATAAAGCATGAAGTCGATCGGATAATTAGTTGCCGAGATATTTGGAATCCTATTTTCCACACTCTTCGATTTTTCATGACCCTGTATTTCATCCAAATTTCACTTCAAAGATATATTTTAATTGGAAATTTGACGCTTAATCAGATGCAATAAACCGCTAGTTAATAGGATTATTATTTTTGGACTTATAAGGAAAAACCTCTTTCAAGCAATTCAGTAATCGAGCCTTTAAAGTTTGTGACGTCGTCAAGCCACGATTTTATTTGAATTGCAATGCATTTTATAAGTAGTTTACACATTTTTATTTTAATATTTTACATTATGCATATCCATGATGGGTAAGTATTACGGTGGCCCCCAACGACTAGTTTTATTACAGAAATCAATCTGCAGACGATATAATTCATTTCATAGAATTAAAAATCATCAAGATCTGAATATTTATAAAACTATCTATAGTACGAACGCACCTCATTTGTCACGTTTGACGTACAATTTCCAACTTGTTTATAGTTACAATTATAGTTTAGATATTAATGAAAAAATAAATAATTTGACGGCGATTTCTGTTGTTGTGTCTTGGGTGAAAAACAGTTATTATCAAGTTCAAACTTAGTTACTTTTAACAGAATACAAACTGAATCGGAATCATCCGACGAGTAGTTTCCAAAAAATAAAAAAAAAATATATATAAAAATAATGAAATCAAATTCCATTTGAGTTGTTATATGATTTGTTTGAGAAACTAACGTTTTACAGACATAGATAGACGGAAACAAATATTAAAACGCAAATGCTAGCTTCTTTAAATAGCTCTGTAATTAAATTCCCCAAGTTGTTATTCTTTTATCATAGAAATCTTTACATATCGTGCCTATCTTTTTACCTATAATTTCCAAATCTTCTCTTAGTTTGATAGACTTTTGAGCCGGCATTGGACTAGATTGGAATTCATTCTGTATTTAAAATTCAAGCTGCAACTAAAATTCTTCAAATCAACGATTTTAAATAAGTGTATTTCTTGTATTTTGCCCTATCTTTATTTAGAACCTTAATCAACACCGTGCCGAAAATATTCTGTCGGGTGTCGCTTATGCCACGCTTGCTGTAGCTTCAAAGTCCTTGTCATAGTCTATTGGTATATTTGAAACGTTAAACCTTATTTAATCTGGTTAGAAAAACAAATATGCTTTACTTTAATTCTCATTAATGGTGTAATTAAAAACAAAATATGTTTTATCCAGATAAAATATGTTTATATATTAATGAAAAAATAAATAGTTTAAAGGCGGTTTCCGTTGTTGCGTCTTGGGTGACAAGCAGTTATTATCAAGTTCAAACTTAGTTACTTGTGACAAAATACAAACTGAATTGGAATAATCCGACGAGTAGTTTCTAAAAAATAATAAATAAATAAATCAAAACAATTAAATCAAATTTTGTTTGAGTTGTTATATCATTTGTTTGAGAAACTAATGTATCACAGACATAGATAGATGGAAACAAATATTAAAACGCAAATGCTAGCTTCTTTAAATAGTTCTGTAATTAAATTCCCCAAGTTGTTATTCTTTTATTATAGAAATCTTTACATATCGTGCCTATCTTTACCTATAATTTACAAATCTTCTCTTAGTTTGATAGACTTTTGACAAGATATTGAACTAGATTGGAATCCATTCTGTAATTAAAATTCAAGCTGCAACTAAAATTCTTCAAATCAATCGATTTTAGATAAGTGAATTTCTTGTATTTTGCCCTATCTTGATTTAGAACCTTAATCAACACCGTACCGGAAATATTCTGACGCGTATCGCTTATGCCACGCTTTCTATAGCTTCACAGTCCTTGGCATAGTCTATTGGAATATTTGAAACGTTAAACCTTATTTAATCTGGTTAGAAAAACAAATATTCTTTTCTTTAATTCTCATTAATGGTGTAATTAAAAACAAAATAGGTTTTAACCAGATAAAATATGTTTAGATATTAATGAAAAAATAGATAGTTTAAAGGCGATTTCCGTTGTTGCGTGTTGGGTGACAAACAGTTATTATCAAGTTCAAACTTAGTTACTTGTGACAAAATACAAACTGAATTGGAATCATCCGACGAGTAGTTTCTAAAAAATAAAAAAATAAAAACAATTAAATCAAATTTTGTTTGAGTTGTTATATCATTTGTTTGAGAAACTAATGTATCACAGACATAGATAGATTGAAACAAATATTAAGATACTAAGATTATTAATACTTATATTAAGATATTAAGATTAACAAATATAAGACCATATTAAAATGTTTCTTTTTACGCTTATTTAAGGGCAAAGATTTTACCCTTTCAGAAAATTAAAATTTCGATATTTATAAATTATGCACAAATTATATTATGTCTTGGTAGATTTTCCTTGTTTCATTACGAAAAATGCCGGGTGCGCAATAAATTTGTTAAAGCTTTAAAAATTCGTTAAAAAGAACAGATGATGCTAAAAAATTGCGGTTTGCGCGAATGGAATTAGAGGGACATTTAATAACAAGAAAATGTGTGGTTGAAAAAATTACCGATATATGGCGCTGGCATGCATAATATGAAGCAGATTTGTGCAAATAAGGCTGTCAATAAAAAACCTCGAAGCACATAGATCCTTCATTCCATGCCAGCAGTATGCTATCGTTACCATATTGGTTATGCATTTTTACAAGAACGAGGAATCAACAACCGGCGCGTTGCGAAAATTTCTGCATGGCAAAAGGATTTAAGACCAGAAAAGGGCCCGTTTCATGTGCTGGTACACCAAAGAATGCCAGACGCTTAGAAGAAATGGGACTTTTACGATAAACCTAATTTGCATATATACGTTTCATATTATGCATTCCAGAGCCGTCTATAGGTAATATTTATTTTATTTGAATACAAATTTTATGTTAGCTATCGTTATTAATAATACTAGTAAATCTGCAGATGAAGAGCCTTAACGTCAGCTCTAAAAGTCATTCATTTTTAATCTCACTTTTCATATTATTTAGCATCTTACAATCCGAAATTTAATTTTTTTATATTATACATACATATTTATAGGCATATAAAATACTTTGGAGGTTTCAGAAATTAGAAGCGTTAAATTAAACACGATTTATGCAATGATTTCTGAAATTCTTATGAACTTTTTATTCATGTGACTTTTTAGATATATAGCAAAATATACTTGTATCAAAATAAATTCTCATTCATGTCAATAGAATACTAAAATCTCCCGAAAATAATTTATTTTTCTAATAAAATATTGCAGCAAAATAGTGAGAGTTACTTGAATTTTATTATTTTTATATTCTGTGAAATAGGGTTGCTAAACAACTAATAAATTAAAGAGCAAAGTAAAAAGAATTTCATTTTAAAATTTGTAAAAAATATGAAAATAAATTGTTTTATATTTCCCGAACAGATGCAAAAAATGTTCCAATAATTTAAACAATTTCTAAATTCTTATAAATGTATAGACTAATTTTCAAAGCTATTGGATATATTTAAAACCTACATATCGAAAATTTAGCATCAGTAATTTTACGTTTAAATCCATTATTCAAATATGTGATTTTAATTTCAGTTAAAAATAAAATTTGAAAATCGTCTGCATTCCCATAGGAAAGCATTATGACCTAACACAATATGTTCTATATTTTTTGAACGAATGAACCAAATTTAACATACAGCTAATTCTGAGTACCTCACCAACATACCCACCAAAAATCGACCTAATCGGGTGCTTTTTACGGCAGTTATCGCGGAACAGACAGACAGACAGACAAACAGACGGAAACCAAAAACTTTTCGCGTCTCCACAGTGAGCCCCAACTGACGTTTCGGCTATTAAAGGATTTTTTACGTTAAAAAAGAACTGAAAGCTTAAACTGCAAGATGTCAAATAAATATGGATAAAATAATATAGTGTTCCGTTATAAAGTTAATTTTAAGTTAAATTAAACTTTTTTTTTTTTTTGCTAGACTTACTGAAAGGAAAATGTGATTTAACTAAAGATTTCAGCTAAGTCACTTTCTAATAAAATAATAAATCCAGTCTATCCTTCTTTGTTCAAATGAAGTTTTCAGTTCCAGCAATATTGGAGATAGTTTAAGATTTCCTCGGCTGATATGAGTTAAGGAGAGGCTCTGGGAAATGACTCTCTCTTCAGAACTTAATATCAAGTCAACAATGTTTCTTATGAAGTTCACGGAGATTAACTGACATAAGACAATGTAGAAAGAAAAAACTGTTAACTAGAATTTATGTAGATAAGTAATTAATTAAAATTACATTATAATATTTGAAATTAGTAGAATATAAAATGATTATTTTTCTTAATTCAATATGATATTATTTAATTTTTTTATATAGTAACAAAATTGAATGAAAGAAAATAAAGACCTGTAATAAAATAGTTTAAAAAAACTAATGTTGGTTCTATGGTAAGTGGGATATAGTAAAAACAAAAACAAAAAAAAAAAAAGAATCAGATAATTCTATCAAAAAAGATAATGAAAAAGATAGTAATGATGTAATTTTTTTTTCTCGCAAAAAATCATTTAAATATAACAGTATATCAGTGTAGTAATTTTAATTGAATATTATAAATAAAACCGATTTTCAAATTTAATTGCGTAATCGAATAAGTTGTAAGTAACCTAGCGAAATTGTTCATTGTTCCAATAGCGAAATTAATTGTTTTAAAATAACACTAAAAGTTTCTCAGTGATTTTGGCTATTTATTTTCTGAATTATTCAGCTAGAGGTTTTTTTTGACATGCATATACTGAATTAGATTGTCCGTGAGTATATGAAAAACGTCAACCGTATTTGAAATACAGCATATAATTTTAATGACATCCAAAATACATTTATAATTGTTTGCATATTATATTATTTAATGAAAAACAATCATTCTTTTTTTACTTTAAACGGAATTCCCGGTCTGTTTAGTATTCGTGTGCAAAAGATGACCATAGCGTTCCAAACGAAACAAACAACTTATTATTATTATTATAGTACTTCATTTCATTTATAAAAGAAAACGTTTTTCTTAAAAAATAACCTCCGAGTCAATACAGATAATAACAACAACAACGACAAAATACAATATAAAGACTTTTAATTTAGAAAAGAACTAACTAAAACTGGGGAAAATCGAATAAACGTGGTTAAAATAAAATAATATTATATAACATAAGAAAAGGCTAGTCCCAACTTAACTGGGATAGTATTCTTTTCAACTTATCGAAAAATCTCCCCAACAATGCAGTAAACCCAGTCCGTCTCTTTTTACTTCAAATGAAGCTTTCAGTTCTAGAAATGGTCGCATGCGGTAGCCTGCATTTCCTTGATTTGGATACTATGACGCAAAATAATAATTTGCATAAATTTCACTTATGATTTTGGATAGCGTGGCACAAAAGTTAAATCAATTTATTGAAATAAATACATTTCAGTGCATAATATAGGCTCTGTGAAAGTAATATATTTAACAGTGTATTGAAAAATTAAAAGTATTGTTTGTATGTGTAAATACACTTTAGAGAAAAACCAAAACTAATTTAAATTGAATATTAAAACAGTCCTATTAAATTCATGCGAAGGTATCACTCGAATTTTGATATCATTTCTTTTAAAACCCATATTTTGAATTCAGGAGAGATGTGAATGAAAAAGCATCAGCGAATAAATTTTATATATCTTTTCATGTTAAAAATAATAATTGCATCAGTGAATGTAAATAAAAATAAAAATAAAAATAAAATGATGATTTTTTTTAAAAATCATTAACATAGCGTCACTCAAATTTGATACGATTGCTTTTAAGGCCCAAATTTAAAATTCTTAGAGCCAAAAGAAAGTGCTGCGTCACAACTTTTAACCCGTTAAGGATTTTTGTACTGATAATATTGTACTCGGATGTCTGCGTGCATGTGACAAAGAGCAACTGTATTTATTTCGATTATAGAATGCATTTGAATGACTTTTCAAAAGCTTTTAATACTGTTTTTTAGACTATATTATTTAATAGAATAGAAATAAAAAAAATAACTTTTATTATCTAAATGGAGATCCTGATTTGTTTAGCTTTCGTATGCAAAAGATGACTGTAGAGTCCCAACCAACCAACCATCATTTTTATAGTACTGCATTGTATTAATATAAAACCTTTTTTAATAATAACCTTCTAATAACTATAGATAAAGAAAATTCAAAATAAAAACATTTAACCTAGAAAAGAAAAACTAAAACTTTGGATAATCGAACAAACGCGGTTAAAATAGAATAATGTTCCGGAGAAAAAATCTAGTTGCAGCTTAACTGGAAGTGCTTTTTTTTAACTTATCGAAAGTAAAAGTGAATTAACTAAAATCTCCCCCAACAATGCTGTAAATCCAGTCCATCTTTCCTTTCTTTAAATGAAGCTTCCAGTTCCAGAAATGTTTCAGGAAATAAAAGATTTCCTTGGCTAATAGGAGCTAAGCAGATACTCTGGGAAATAACCCTTTGCAACTTAATATCAAACCAACAGCATTCGAGATAAAGTTTTGAGGAGGTTAACTGCTACAGAACAATGCAGTAGAAAGAAATGGTTTAACAGAGTAAAAATATCCAGAAAAGAAATTATCTTTCAGTATTATCTCTAGGAACTTTGAATAGATGAATTTTAATTATAATAAGTCCTGTACATAAATATTGGTACAGAACAGTTCCCTATCTGTTAATTGAGCTTTTTATTCATGATTCGAGCAAGCGGCCCCAGAGATCGCTCACAGTAGTTAAGCGACAATTTCTGCGACATCAGTTAAAAAATAAATAAATTTACGTAACTTAAAATTAAGCAATAATATTTGAAATTACTAGAATATTTTGTAATTATCTCCGCCCAATGCATCGTCGCGGGTGTGACACACATACATCAAAAGTATCGCTGTATGCAAATGATTTAAAGCCTTAACGCTTACTTAAAAAATTTGTTATATGGAAGCAACGTTTATCTATGTGAAAACACTATACATTTTTTCAATATATATTTTTTTTTCTATTTAAAAATTTTACTTTTTATGCTTTGTGGGTGTGACATAAAAACGACATACATTTCCACTTTGTAATGCACGATTCCAAACACAGGCTAATTATGAACTGATACATTTTGTTAATACATTTGTAGTTAAACTGTAACAACCGAACCGACATAGTATCAAAGAACAATTTCATTGTTACATGATTTTGTTAAATTTTTATAGATGTTAAATTCTGCGTTTCGAGTGTGACATGTATGATATATATGTCTAAGAAATATATTAAAAGAGCTCTTTTCCATAAGATATTACTTTTAAAACTGTCGAAAATATTAAAATACTAATTATTATAATAATTTTAACAAACTTTATACATAATATAATTATAACAATAATTTTATAAATTATAATACTAACTATAATAACATATACTATATAATTCTAGCATTAATTACACAAAATATAAAAATTATAATAACAAATTTTCTTACTATGAAACAGTATCTAATTTTTGTTTCCATACACAGTTGTTGAATGATGATAAGGCTAAATGTAATGTAAAATTATGCATTTAATTATGTATATACATAGTACGGGAAACCAAAGACGCACACGAAGTATTGTGAGTGCTGCTGCATAAACTTTAAATGCTGCTGAAGAGTTTGCAACAAAACGTGAACATTTATCTGCAATATTTCATGAATCATGACGTTTTGTGATCAGGACTTTGTGGACAGCCTGAACCTGAACTGTTATCTTAATGTCAACAACTGGAGGAGGAAACTGAAATTTAGATACTCAACTGCACTTAGAAAAAAAATCACGAACATTTATCTCAAATATTTCCTGAGCTATAACTTTTTATTATTATTATTGGTAACAGAACTTTGTAGCTACACTGTATGCCATACCCGCAACGCAAAATAACAACATTTTAAAGATGTATAAAAACATTTATTGGGTGTAAATGAATACTTCTTACTAAACTATTTTTAGATAATAAGCATCATCTTAAACTGTTCAGCCATTCTCCGGTAAGAAAAATAAATATAACTTTTCTGCTGCGGGTGTGACAAAATAAATAAATAAATAAATAAATAAATAAAAAATAAATAAATAATAAAAAAAAAACGCTTAGCTTTGTTAGCGAAATGCAGTAAAATTTTCTCCATAAGTGAACTATTTTTTTTTATTTTAATATTTTTAAGGTTTCATAAAATAATATCTTTACAAATTATCGGTATGTGGGTATTAAACTAAACTGATTTGCATTATAAATATGTGAATTAAACTAAAATTTATTATTTTATAAATTATGATTTTACAAAGTTCATAATTTTCTCTTTAAATTTATAAAAAAATAATAACTTTTTGTTTACTTCATAAAATTTTAAACTTCATTTTTATAAAAGTTTATAATTTATTTTGTTAGTTTAAAATTTTTATAAATTAAACTAAATTATTAAGTCCAAATTTAAACTTACCTATCCTAAAGTTATTAATTTCAAAATTTTCTCTAAAAATCTATTTTTTCGTTTTGATATTTTAAAAATTATTCATTTTAACAGAACCATACACAAAAGCTCGCAGCAAAGCTTAAATATAATAATTTAATTTATTATAAATTTGTTTATTCTAATAAGTTTTTTAACTAAGAGATAAAGAAAATTTACTTTAATAGCATGTAATAAATACGTCTGCTTAAGATAATTATTGATTTTACTGAAATTGATAAATAAATCAACACACAAATTATGAAAGTATATGTACTATTGCAAAAAGAAACAATCATTACTGTTAATACAATATTTTACGCATATAATACATAAAAAAATTTAATTTATATGTAATAAAGCACCAAATAATAAAGCAGAATATAGAACAATTTTGAAAAGAAAATATTAAAAACAATAGAACTCTGAAAATATCCATCTAACTATATAAGAACTTCAATTTTTTGCATCATTAAAAACTTCTCAAATAAGTAGCAACATTTGAATACGTACCCTGTCCAACCATAGCGTAGTGGTTTGACGCGCTGGTCTAGTAAACGGAAGGTCGTGGGTTCGATACTTATCGTGGGAAATGGTGGATGTTTGTTATAACTAGCTCAGAAATGAACAGAAAAATAAAGTAAAAGAAACGTATCTGCCACTTATAAGATGTTCATTGAGGGATAACTTTTTTTTTGGTCCTATAAAATTTATTTTAACGATATAAAAATTTCTAAAAATTACGGAAGATATCTGTTATAAAGCGGAAATTTAAAAACGGATATTTCAGAAATTACGGAATTTTTTTTCCGTTAAAATACGGAAATAGTACTGGCGTCTCGATTGCCAGTACAATTTCCGTTATTTTCAGGGAATTTTTTTTACAGTGTACTCTGATAGCATCTTTGGTGACTTTTCCGTGCGTGAGTCTGTACATTTGTTTACGTGCGTACAAACGAGTGAAAAACAGTAATTTCCTTTTGATTGTATCATGTAAAAAATATTATTTCTTTTTAATATTGAATACACAAAATGCTTACTTTTTAAAAACAATAATTTTCTAGTAATTATAGGTAATGGAAAACAAAATAAAGCCTCTTATTTAGAAAAGAACTAAGTAAAACTGTAGACAATTGAATAAATGTTGTTAAAATAAAATAATATTACACAAAGGAAAAAAAAAAGTTAGTTTTAGCTTAACTGGAATTCTTTTGAACGTATAGAAAGAAAAAGTGACTTAACTAAAATCTCCCCATAAAAACGGTAAATCCAGTCCATCTCTGTTTTTCTTCAAACGAAGATATTCCAGTATTCGAAATGTTTGAGGAAATAAAAGATTTCCTCAACCAATAGGAGTTGAGCTTAGGCTCTAGAAAATGACCCTCTGCAATTTAATATGAAGTCAACAACGATTCAGATAAAGCTTGAGAAGGTTAACTGGTTCAGAACAATGCAGTAGAAATAAATTGTTAACTTATATTAGTAATTTCAAGAAAAATATACTGATTTCCCTGCTTTAATGTAATTATGTTATAATATTTAAATTAGTAGAATATATTGTGATTATTTCTCTAAATCAGTATATTATTAAATTAACTTTTTTCTTTTCACACTTTAATGAATTTGAAAGAAAAATAAAATGGAAATAAAATAAAAAAATGTTATAAAAATTTAATAAATGTAAAAAAATAATTTAAGAAATTCATGTTGAATATCTTGTTTTAGTGAGATGTAGTAAATAAATTTGAATTAAGTAATCAAATTGAAATGTATAATCAAATTGACTATAATAATGAATTGACATTTTTTTAACTGTGTGAAAAAGTGTTCAGGCCCTGAGGTGAACCCAGTACCCGTGGCTTAAATTGACAATGCTCTGCCTATTGAACTATCTGGAGCGCTAATCGGCTGGTTCACTCAGATAACCTTTTGCCAATAGTATTTGGTCTGTTATCTGAAATACCTAAACAAAATATACTGCAGATAATGATGAAACTCCATTAAACGATGATACGTACATACATTTAATTATATATAACTCAATGAAACTGATTGATAAACATATCATACGAATTGACTTTTTTCAAACTGAGTGAAAAAGTGTCCAGATAGGGACATTTTTTACTCAGTTGGAAAAAAGTCAATTCGTTTGATATATTTACTAATCAGTTTGCGTGAGTTAAAAATAATTAAGTATAATGATGAAACCTTTTTCTTCTCGCCATAAGTGATTTAAATATATAGGTGTCGATTTAATATTTTTAATTGAGTTTAGCAAATAAAATTGATATTCAAAGTCAATTGCATAATCGAATTACGTATTAACCAAATCAGTTGTAAGTAACCAAGTGAAATTGTTTATTGTTCCAATAAAAAAACTGAATTGTTTTAAAGTAACACACATTGTTTCAATGATTTTGATTACATGTTTCACTGCCCATTTTATCCTGCTGTATTCTGAAAGATACTTTTATGATTGTTTTATGGTTATATCGATTGAATAAGATTGTTCGGTTGGGGGTGTTTGTTTATGTATATGACAGGCAACAATCCTAATTATGATAACAGAGTTTTTGTTATGGCCTCATCAATTTTTTTTGTAATTAGATTATTGTTAATTAATTTGAAAATGTCATTATTTTTGTAGTTTGAAGGCAGGTCGTGGTCTGTAAACCTCTCGCGTGCAAAAAAAGTCTGTAACGTCCCAAGTCTCCTATCAACCATTACTTTTATAGTACTCCATTCCATAAAAACCTTATTTTTGTAAAAAAAAAAAAAAAAAAAAACCTTACCTTCTATTAATTGCAGATATCGAAAATAATAAATAAAGACTTTTTACTTAGAAAAGAACAAACTAAAACTTGGTAAAATCGAGTAAACGTGTTTAAAAGAATAAAAAAAGAAAAGACTAGCTTCAACTTAACTGGAACCGTATTCGTTCCAAGTTATCAAAAGTAAAAATGTCTTAACTAAAATCTTCTCCAACAATGCAGTAAATCTAGTCTATCTCTTTTTTACTTCAAATGAAGCTTCCAATTCTAGAAATATTTATGGAAATAAAATATTCTCCTCGGCTAATAGGAGTTGACCAGAGGCTCTGGGAAGTGATACTCTGCAATTTAATATCAAGTCAGCAATGTTTCAAATAAAGTTTGAGGAGACTAACTGCAACAGAAGAATCTAGTGTCATAATATTTGAAACTAATGGAACATATCTTCACTATTTTCCCAATGATTGTATTACTTTTGTTAAAGTATATTCAAATCATGCACTTAATAAAATTGGATGTACTAATAAAAAGCTTTTTCAAGCTTTTTAAAAACATCTTTTTTTGATTCCATCATTTATGAGATGCAGCAAAAAATTGAATCGCATAATAAAAATACACAAACAAACTGAATGTATGCCAATAAAAAGTTTTCAGAGTCATATAAAATATTCTATAAACACCTGTGTGTAGTGTGTTTTTTATTGAGACGTAGTAAATAAAACTTAATTAAATAATTGAAAGCATCCGCTTTGATTTTGTTATTTCTCAGACAGAGTAAATAAAACAGTAAATAATTCAATAAACAAATGGAATGTAATAAAAACGGTGTTCTTTTTTTCTCGTCTTAAAATAACATAAAAACGGTTGTATCGATTTTTTACTTAATGCTTCGTAAATAAAAGAACTCTTGAATTATTTATTACTCGAGTATTGATTTAATAATACAAAAATTATACTAAGACCATTGGACGCTAACTTATAAACGCATGGCGATTAGCTGATGATTTACTTTTATAATTAAGATACACTAAAATTTTGTAGAAACGACCAATGTTATGATATAACTTAGTCCCAAAAGTATAAGTATGCACTATATATAATAAAATCTATTTTTTTCTATTAAAAATGAGACAAATATTTCGTTGGGTGGCATTTCTGATTGGTTTGGAGTTAAGCTTAAAAAAATTGTAATTAATAATTGATTACTTTCTCTAAGAATTTTTCCAACTCATTATCTTACCGAACAACAACAACAAAAAAAAAAAAAAAAAAAAAAAAAAAAAGCCTTACAAAAGTAAGTATGCATTCTGAAAGTTCAAAGAATATGAGCTATTAAAAAGGCTTATTTTAGTTCCTTATACATTCTTTTTAATATACTGATAGCTTTCAAAGTTTGTCTGTATTTTTTGAAAGTTGGGCCTTAAATAATCCTACTGTTTACGTACTGGATGCACGAGGAAAAGGAATTTAACAAGACAATGGATTTAATAAGAAAACTCTGTAGGGAGAAGAAGAATCGACTGCAGATTACTATATAACAATGAGCAAAATTTTCGTATTAATGCAAAAAATCATCAAAAAGCTATAAGTCAAAGTCATGCTTATTCATGGACCTAGAAAGTTTGCAAATGTGAGAGAAGCGAAATAAATACCTAATAATTAGGCGCTACATATAAATTTAAAACTAATATGAAAATAGTTTTGACTTTATCATGGCCAAAAAATACGAAAATTAGGGTAAGATTTTCTGAAAGTCCGTCATTTTTTGCTTGGGAAAAATATTCAAAACCTACGGATCATATAGGCACCAAAATCTGTGAAGAATAAAAGAATATGAGATAATTCATAAAATATGAAGCTGGTTTGATTTCGGTTTGGGATTGTGTAAAGGCATATCTAGAGTAGCCAATTTAGTAACAACTGGGAAAATAATAATTTAGCACATTTATCTGAATATTTTGAAAAGAGATCGCTTCCGAATGGCCTCTGAATTGCTACTTGAAGTATCTTTCTTTGTTCAGCAAGATAATGATCCAAAACCTACTGCGCGAGCTGCAAAAGAATGGCTTTCAAACAATCTCCATAATGCAGTTCAAATCCCCTCCCAGCTACTAAATATTAATGTACTGAGTAATTGCGAGACTTCTTCGATCGATATGTTAAGAAATAAAATAATTAAAAAATAAGAGTACCGTTACAAGAGCCCTATTATTGCATTGAACAAAAATAATATCTTCTGTTAATCAAAGATTTGTGAATTCAATGTAAGTAACAGAAAAAATAATGATAAAATTTAGAGACTATTGTAGAAATTACTAATTTTTAATTTTGGTAAAGCAAATTATCAAAAAATTACAATTTTTCCTTTTCTTGTATTTGTTTGCATACTTACTTCTGTGCTATAATTTTGATGTCATTATAAATTATTCTAATCTCTGACTTCAAATATTTGTATTTTTGTCATACTTTTCGTATTCAAATAAAATTAAGATTTGAAATTATTGAAATAAATTGTTATTTTGAACGTAATAAGATCATTTTTTTTTCAATTCAAGAAATATCATAACAATTATTCAGAGTACTTATATTTGTGACTAACTGTAAGTGGGATTCTGTTACATTCTTTTGGTATTTGTGCCATGCTGTTTTAAACCCCTTTAAAGTATGCTTTCTTAGGTGGTATTAGCTAATACATTGCAATTTCTTCGGTTGAACAACAATTAACGCGAGTTAATTTTTCTTTTCTCCCAAAAGTGACGTCAATTATTCATTTTTCCCTTCTGACTTCTAAAGTACAATGGTTTTTATAATTACGAATTCTTTATTATAGTGAGGTTATTTAAAAACTTAAATACAAGTAATACTGTGTACATTTAATCTAACAATAACAATTTTGAACATTTAAACTTTTTGATTGTGTCCATTTATAAATTTCTAAAACAGTTGTAAAACAAATTCCACAAGATAATAAATCAAATAAAATTAATTACTCATTTTGGATATATGTCCACATTGTATAAATAATTGCTATTATTGTGAGTGTAATAAAATTTCTTCAGCATAAAACAGTAAATGTTGATATGAGAACATACCTTAAAAATCAGAAATAGATTTTAGTAATTTTCTTTCAAGATTCTTTTAATTTAATCCTTTGAAAAAATAGCATGCATTTTCAAAGTTTACATTGGCATAGAAAATATTTTATATTGATATTTGAAAATTTGAGAACTAAAAACCACAAACAAAAAATTTCAGAGTTCACTTTATTCGATTAAAATCTGAGATTTTAAATAAAATACAACTGTTTCTTTATTTTATTTAGAATTCGGAATGTTCCTTCAGCTTTTATAAAAATACTTCCCAGTTTTATTTCTCTTGACGACAATCATATAACAAAGCTGTCTTTCAACTGACAGGCGTACGGTGTGAAGTTAAAATATGTTGACTTTATCTCTTCGATCTAAACATATACAGAAAATAAAAATTCAATATTTGAATATGATTTTAAGAATGTTTTTCAACGTCGGAAATTACGGCTTTACCGCAATCCAGTTTTGAATAAAACATGCATATGCCCCAAAGCTAAGTAGGGAAAACAGAAATTTTAAATCAATTTCTTCGTTTTAAATCACATAGGAAAAAATTAAATTAAAAAGCTTTAGAATATTTGATAAATAGAGTAAAAGGTTGGAATTTGTGATTGTGTTAAAAAAAAAAGGCATTATTGAATTTGATCAATATTTGTTTAATACATGCTAAGGGATAATTTTCTAACGGATGTTCTGAATTTGATAATTCTTCTTTTGTTTGAAACGTTTTGTGTTTTTGGTCTTGTGCAAATGTTATAAAGATCTGAAGAGGATATATACTATATGTATGTCTGACTGTAAAACTTTGAAAAAATCTTTAAAATTTGGATATAAGGTTAAGGCCGGCATTAGTATTTCTGTTTTTTAAAATAGGCATCGTATTGTATATAGAAATTTCTTTATTCTTTTCTTTTTTTTCTGCATTTTTTACAAGGACGTATGGAAATGTGAACTACTATTATTGGAAAAAAATAGCTGATATTCTTACAAAATTTCACTATGGTTATCAAATAAAACATAAGATTTTCTCTTTTGAAAATGGCCATCTTGTCAAACAAAATTTATTTTTATGCAGATTTATTAAAAGTTTAAATTCTATGTTATTATCTTTGTTAATTATTGTTTAAATAGTTAGCATAATATGTGATATCGTGTATCCTGTATAAAAATTAAGCAATGTTTTGTCATTATGGCATGCTAGTAGAGTATGTAATTAATCCACAAAAGTAGTGATTAAAAAAAATGTATTCGGTCGTAATAAGTATTTAATCATTAATCATTTCTTTTTTGTGTTAATTCTTTAATACAGAGTAATATTTAAGTAAGCTATGCTGAAAAATGTGGATAATTTCATGCGTGAAGATAAGCAAATTCTGCTTGTAAAATAAACTATGAAATTAATTTGGATTTAAGCGCCAGTTCACTTCCAGTATGAATTTTGGGGAAAATTCAAAATAGGTGGAATTTAAAGCTGTAAAATTCAAAATAGCAGAAAATAATCCAATTTACAACAAACAAAAAATTAAGAAAAAAATCCATATTTTTAAAAAGCCGCTTAGATATTTCATTTTAACTGTTAAGACAGTAACCATTTACACATTCAGAATACTGCATAACACACTAAACACATACACAAACAACAACAACAACAATAAAAACAAACAAGCAACCAACCAACCCACCAAACAAACAAAAAAAAACTTTTGTTATTGCAGAAAATATTTTACCTTTAAGCAAATCTTATATTTTGCATATAATGTTAGAAATTTCTTAATCACCCTGAATATAGTAATATACAATATGTAGAGTTAATATAGTGCAAAACTGAGATTGATTATATTAACTGAACATCTTATGTATATATATACTATACAAAGAGAAGTTTATTTATACCGAAACAAATTGCAAATGGCATTAGTTATAGCTATGTGTGTGAGATAATGATATTATAAAACGACTTACTTTAGTTGTTATTAAAAAAAAATATTATATTCGGTTGGAATAATTATTTAATCATTAATCCTTTATTTTTTGTATAAATTCTTTAATACGGAGTAATATTTAAGTAAGCTATGCCGAAAAATGTGGATAATCTCATGCGCAAAGATAAGCAAATTCTGCATGTAAAATAAATTATGTAATTAAATTGGATTTAAGCGCCTGTTCACTTTCAGAAGTTTGCGGAAAATTCAAAAGTGGTGGAATTTAAAATTGTAAAATTCAAAATAGCAGAAAATAATCCAATTTGGAACAAACAAAAAAATTTAAGAAAAAAAAATCCATATTTTTAAAAAGCCGCTTAGATATTCATTTTAACTGTTAAGACAGTAACCATTTACACATTCAACATACTGAATAACACACTAAACACATACACAAACAACAACAACAACAACAATAATAATAAAAAAAACTAGTGTTATTGGAGAAAATATTTTACCTTTAATCAAATCTTCTATTTTGCATATACTGTTAGAAATTTCTTAATCACCCTGAATATTGTAATATACAATATGTAGAGTTAATATGGTGCAAAACTGAGATTGATCATATTAACTGAACGTCTTATATATAGAGTATAAAAAGAGAAGTTTATTTATACCGAAACAAATTGCAAATGGAATGAGTTATAGCTATGTGTGAGAGATAAGGATATTATAAAACGACTTACGTCCAATCTCATGAAACTGATAACAAGGCTTCTAATGATAAAATTCGAAAGAATTCCACAGAAAAACAGAAGGAGATAGAGAAAAATTTAGAATTTCAAAGTTGAAAAGCCAAACATAATTAGAACAAAATCACATTTGTTTCGAACGGATTCTATGCACTATAGACAGTTTATCCTATAATGTGCGAAATCAACGATCATCGCTTTGCGTTAAATTTTAAGTGACATTAGTAAAATCATGAGAAAATGTCCATAATGTATTGTATAAATACGAATTTATGTCTCAACAGTTTTATGAAATGAAACAAAACAAACAAACAGCAACAACAATAAAATAAATAACGCAGAGAAACTTGATCAGAATGGATACGATTTGATGTGTCACGATACAGATTTATATTCGAATGTGCTTTCTTTGCATGTTCATTCATTTGTATGGGAGGTATTACATTGTTGAAAGCATCTATAATACGACGGCGCAGATCCTGCTATTTTTTTTTAAAGACCAATATGCAGATTAGATAGTTTGCCAGTTACATTAGAGATTCAGTGCCAGTATTATAAGGTATATTGGAACGACTTATCTTGTTAAAGTGGGCAAATGACGATTTGTAACTGATGAACTATAAAAATGTAACTGAATTTTTTTCTTCTTTCATTTGATGTTCTTAAATGGTTGTCTACTAAATATCGCGTTGGAGGGTGTTGCTATCGGCAGCATTATATCAGGCATAGTTATTTTCCTGCAATTTTGTGTCATTTACAGAGCAGAAACTCACTTTTAGGTAGCTTTCATTACAAAAAGCTACCTATTGTACCCGTTCGGAGGAAAGCGATACCAGAAAATTTTGGCATATTTTCACTGATCATGATCCCCAGACCCCAAAACCACCCTCCGTTCAAATGTTGATTTATATATATATATATATCTGACATTTTTCATGCTGTAACTTTCTTATATATGAACCTATTTGGATGTGATTGAGTATGTGTGTAGGACATACCAAGGTATCGCCCGAGTTCGTTGGCCAGCTTTTTCCGCCATCTTGTTTAAAAATAGCGGCCAGTTAAAAAAATTTAAATTTTTAATAATTGAAAAAGATGTACAAAAAATTATACATAGAAAAAGTTGTTTATGCTAAGTGTTAGATCGTGATACAAGGATTGCGGAACATATTTTGATTTGGCTTTATCTTAAAAAATGGCTAAGATATAGCCGTTTGAATTTCTAGGTTAGCTGATATTTTGAAACTATCTGATATTTGTTAAGCTGTAACTCTCATGCTCTCATTCAAATTCAGTATTAACGAAAACCGGAGTATTAACGAATTTAATTCAGTATTAACGAAAATTAAATCTTCTATAATCAAATCGGGTTCCAAGCATTTTAGCTTCGGGTGTTTGAGTAAAATGAGTTGAATTTTTAAAAACACGGAATATGGAAGGTACCTTTTCCTCCCGTTACGGGTCGGAAGGACTATTTCTGGTTAGAAAGGGATAAATGGATGCGTGTGCGTTTGTGATTGTGTATGTGTGTATGTATATATATGAGTACTTTTAGAACATTTTATAATATGTACTTATTAAAATTGTGAATCTGTACATGTAAATACGTTGATGAAGAATTAAAATCGTTCCCATCGTTGTTATTCAACAGTAAAGTGAATCGCAAATAAATCCCACTAATCCAGAAAATTTTGTAATGCTTTGCAAAGTTATCTAGAAAATATTTATAAATTCATAAAGATGGTGCAATATTTTGGAAATTCTCGAATATTAATTATTTTGATCTTCAAAGTAATTTGCATAGCCTTAGATATACGTTAGAATATTGATGCAATGTGTGCATGATGCTTCAAATCCAATGCTTATTTTTAAATGTGGGATTTAAAAATTTAAAAAATCCAAAATATATTTATAAAAATAAAAATTGTAAGATAAATAGACATATGGGGATAAAATATTCATTACAATTTATTTAATGGGCTTTGTGTTATTATCGACACTTAACATATGACAATAAATATTATTCAAATAAAAAAAATTTTTTTTTCAATAATTTTCAATAGACCATTTACTGATGCTGAAATTATTATTTAAAATATATTGAATAATACTGTGCTAAGTAAAGTTTCTAGATAAAATTGTGTTGAAATGCAATTTTTTAAAAATTCTTTCAAAATTGTGTGTTTTTACACAGAAGCGGAATTCATTTCGATGTTTTTCCATTTTTGCTGGGTTTTTTTCTTTTTTTTTGAAAATGTAAAAAAAAAATAATAATAATGTGAAATAAAATTAATAAAAGAAAGATTTTAATAATTATATAAGAAAATATTTGAATGTATTTATCCATTGAATTTGTAATGTAGACATTTAGACAGACACGAAACACGCTGATTATTTTCAGGTATGAGCGATAATTTATTACAATATTAATTTAAAATTTTATAAAATAAGAAATTAAAATCATGTGACGCGTATAGATTATAGAACACTTTCCAACATTACGATAACACAGACTTCAATTTGTACACGGGCAAGATTGAATTTGACCTCCCCTCCTCCCCTCTGCAATTTAGGAGTGATTTATTTTTTCACTTGCATTTTCATAAATTTTGAAATATGATTCTTATAATCAGAAATTTTTTCATTAAAGAAACCTCAGATATATTTTTTAAATTGTCCATTTTAACACATCTTATTAAATTTATATTTCTGAAAATCAAATGACTTTTATTTTCTTCGCTATCCCTTAAAATTTTACTATGACTGCATAGCGTACTTTAAGTATTGGACAACAAATTGAGTGCTATATAATATATTTAAAATTGAAAAAAATAAACAAATAAAAAATTTAATTTTCATGATTTAATTAACATAAACAGTTTTGTCATTATGGAAAAAAAAAAGGTATATTATGCATACGCATATTTTACTGCTAGAAACTCCATGATAGTAAATCATATCTTTCCTTACTAATTGACTGAATATTGATATTTTTACATTTATTCCAATTTTTCTTATTAATCGTGTTTTAATCCTATTAAACAAATTGATATTAGTTTTATATAATAGTATTTTCATTAACAGTATATATTCATGGACTAGAAAAGCATTTTTGAGTCCAGTATTTGGAAGGTACGTCACTGCCTAGTTTGTCCAGGGTCCCATCTAGTCAATGCCAGTCCCTGCGGCAATAATGTTAGAAAACCTTTATCTTTTGGTTCGCGAATAGGAGGTATGTGGACAAAGAGTATAATTACTACTCAAAGATTATACAGTATTTGTCGATTATTTGACAATCACACGACACTCTTTACTCAATTCTCATACGAAAGCAACGTAATGGAATAAGCGGAGATTAAAGAATAGCAAAAAGGAAAGTTCAGTCTCAATACTTTACAGAATACAAAATATCCTTAGATTCTTCAGCACAATTGGTAACGGATTGCCATTTCATTACAAACTTGCTATCGAGACAGTTTATTTATATTCATACTTTGGCGAGAAAATATCGGTAATTTGGAACATTTTCGATATTTTAGTTTGTATGTGTGGTATAATATTATAAGGATATATACGATTTTTTAGGGGAAAAACGATGATAATCACAATTAGGTGGATGATATTTATTCATCGTTCTTTTTTTTACGAACTTTGAATATCATCGTTCTTCCCTCTTTATAGTAATCTTCAACTATGTTTTTTAAAAAGGACTTTCATAGTTCTTTTCCCTTTATACCAATCTTCGGCTGCGTTTTTCAAAAGATTATATTGACTTTTGCTTCAATCCAAGGTTGCCAAACGATACTTCGATTCTCAAGCTAACAGAAAAAGCACTGTTATCTCAAATTTCACAAAAAGTGAATTATCATTGATTTTCCCCTTGATCCATCATTTTATTCTGTAGGGTAAGGTGGGGTAAAATGGGTCGGGAAAGTGCTAATTTTCAATTCTTCTCTCATTTTAGCTTGAAAAAATATTTAAAACAAATTAATCTGTTTATGAAATGAGATCATTATTATCATAATTAAAGTATTTTCAAACACATTTTTTAATGTGAAATCTTCTAAACTTTTTCTTGTTTTTATGTCCATCTTATCCCAGGCTTAGGATAAAGTAAGTAGTAGGTGGGGTAAAGTGGGTAGAGGTAAAAAGATGATTATAATTAAATTGTATATAATTAAATTGTATTGAAATGTATTTATTTTCTTACCAGAAAGAATTTTAGTTATATTAGCTTATAATGTATATTTAAAAACTGTAACGCCCATGATTTTTATGTTAAGTTTCTTTTAAGATTTTAAGAATTTTCGATTTCTAAACAGCACGAGTGTCGTCAGTTTCTATATACATGATAATTACAAAATGGTAATTTGCTAATGAATTTCTAAATGAAGTCTTCCTTATCCACGTCTGTAATCTTCTGCATAAATATTTTGATTGATTTTTTGTCTGCGTATTCTGCTATGGTCTAATTACTCCGCAACATTTTAAACAAACTTTAACAGTCATGATGCAGTTTTGTCTAGTATTCCCACTAAGTAAATATAGAAGAAATGTATACTGTTCTATTAAACCCCACAGATTGCTCATAAAAAGTTTTGCCCCACCAGGGTTATTTCTAAATTTATAGAATGCGTTCCACTACAACAGATTCATTCATCACTTTTTTAGCTTTATTTCGAACTCGCATTCTTTTTTGCGTAGCATTTTCCAAAGCTTTTTGTTATTTTTGACATAGGTGTTAAATAGAATGTATATGAAGAATAAAATGACAGATGTCAAAAAATCCCTTGTAGTGGATGCCTGTTCAGGAAGATTTTCTGCTGCAGTTAATGTTGAAAGTTGTGTTACATCCTCTGTGTCTCTTTCAGTTATATTTCTGTGTTCAACAACACTTTTATCAATATTTTAAAGATCAGATCTTTTTAACTGTTTTATGTGCCCATCTTCAAAGTTTAAGATGGCTATCTTCGTACCATGTCTTCAGAATGTCTCTCAATAATGCTTCAGTGGGGCGAAAATCCACCATCCAAAGGTTGTAGGGCATGACTGGTGGTCAGAAGATAAAAAATGATTATTTCATTGTCAATTGTTAGCTTTATAGTTTTGTATGGTCCATGGACACCACGAACATCAAATATTAGAATAATTGCTTTGTTCTAGTTGTTTTTACTTGTTTGGCTCTAGTGTTTTAACTTGAAATTTGATATATTCTAGAAGTACTTGTGAAATTGAAACAAACACATTGTTACTATAAGATTAACGTATTTACTAATTGAAGGAAAAATAGTTCAAATTACTACATTGTTTTATTTTCAAAATTGTTAAAAAAAGCAAGTATATGTGTAAATATATGCAAATAAATATGTAAATATTAAATATTTTATACTAAAATTTGTAAAATTTTAAATGCATTTTTAAGCTAAATGAATAACTATTTTTCACTCATCGTATAAAAATACTCATCAAACAAGAAATATTCAAAATATTTCTTATCTGAATTTGACAAACTGAAGTTCAGAATCTTTTATAGACGAATAAAAGGTGAATAATAATCAAAAATCAAACAAAATATTACTTTTCTGGAAATTTTTAGGAGAACAATAGAAATGGAAGCAATCCTTAAAGAGAAAGAATGCTTATATGATGCCAGATCCAAATTGCAAACTTTCTTACAGAATATATATGTTGCCAACAAATATCTGAAAACATTTTATGATGTTAAAACTTATTTTTTTAAGTACAATATCTGTTCAATAGATAAGTTTTAAAGTTACCCATTTTACCCAACCTTACCCTACTAATTTCTAGATTTTTCCAAATAACAGACAAACCGAACTCATAAATCCTTTTCGACTAAGTTTAAAAGTGTTAAAAGGATAAAAATAAACTAAAACATTTGAACAAATTTACTGTCTTAACTTTTATTTCCTTTGCAAAATGTCTGTTAGTATTTATCGTTAGTATTTTATATTATAGTATTTATTCCTTGTTTGTAAAAGTATTAAAAATAATTGTTGCTATTATTATTTTCATATTTTATTTCAGTGCATTGTTTATTTGCTTTACGCTTTTAGAAAACTGTTGAAATGCTGTAAGAAATAGTACTTTAAAATTGCATTAAAATTTTGACGTAATGCTGCTATATTTCTTCAAACGTACATTGTATATTTAATGTAATTTTCCACTGAAATCTAAAAGATGCGGCAGAGGAAAATAGAAATAAGGACATTAATGTCTGTTAAAATTTTATTTAGCGGAATCGCTAACATTATCCATAATTAACATATGCCCATAAATGTGTATGCCCATGAATGTAATATGTCTGGACAAGAATTTTTATAGGATGCTTATTAGCACATATAATATATATCCATAAAATATATTTAGAAGTACATTTAAAAATGTAACACTTTAGATTTAATAATGCATATAATTTGTAATTGAAGTTGCTTACACAGAAGTAATATCCATTAGGAAGGTGTTTTATATTTACTGTATTTTTCAAAACTTTTAAAACGCATATAATTTGTTAAAAACTATTAAAAAAGTGATTAATGATTTATTTAATGGTTTACTACATTAACATTTTTTACGTAACGAGATATGATGATTTCGATTAACATTTGAAATATAAGGCTTTAATTTAGCAAAACATTAACTAAAAATCTAAGAAAAAAAATGTTAGAAAAGAAATATAGCATTGGAAAGAAAAAATGTCTTCGTTTTCAATTTTTTTTCTTCTTTTGCGCTGGAGTCTGCAAATTTATTAAAAAAATAGAAGCTATTAAGATCTTCAGATTTTTTTTAAAGGGGGTTGCTTATTTGGAGGATACATTTACAAAACTATAAAAACGCTTTTAGAAATGTGATATCTTGTAAACATGTAAAATTGTACATTTATCAGTATAAAAAATGTATTAGCAAGTATTTACTGCTCTTTTTTCTGCTCTACTTGCTAAAAAAATCCTGCTTTTTTGAACAGACTTAGTTTTCTAAAAAAGGAAAACCATCTTAAAAAACATACACAGTTTAGAAATTTCTAATAGCACTTAAATTTTTCAACAATGACTTACTATATAAATGAAATTTTAATTTTTATCCCCCTAAATGCATAAAAAACATTTCTACATCGAAAAAATAATGTTGTTTAAGGTATAATAATACAGTGTAAAAAGTAATAAGTAATTATTTTAATTTGTCTACATGCATGTGTGAAAACGTGAGAATTATTAAGCAACAAAGTTGCTTATTTACTTACATCGCTGAAAAAATCGGAAGCACCCCGATCATGGATAGAAGACGTTGATATAGAGATTGCTGTTTTGCGGATTAGGATTATAGAAAATTCCTCATTCTTCAATGTTACTTTCATTTGTTGAAAAAAAAGTTTTTATATATGTTGTACGTGATGTAATCATATAAATAAATAAAGAAGCTATGCAAGTATGGAGATAATGTATAAAGTACAAATTGTGCACGAGTGCAGTATGGAAGTGATTTAAAAATTAAAACGACTGTAATAATCTTCACCACTATGGTGGATAAATACAATCTGTTAGTAAGGTAGTTTTTTCATCTTTTTTTTTTTAAATTATTTATTTGGTCAAAAATATCTCAATAGAAAATATATTAATGATAAATGTTTAGAATTTCCGCTCCTTTTAAATAAACTGATATACAGTAACGTATGCTTAAGTGGATGTTACTACGAAATTAAAAAATAGCGTTCTATGAAAAAAAAATATATATTCGAAAATAGTTTTTTACTTTAAATCTAAATTACATTTTAGAGAACAAATTTCTCGCCTTTTAACCCAGGCGGTTTGAGAATGTTACGCAGATAATATTTACACCTTTAATCTTATTTTATATAGCAATGTTCATGCAATTTTGGTGTAAATATTTTTTTCTGTAATAATATTTAATATTTCAAATATGTCAACTTCATTTTGTAAATTTAACTAAGAAAACATGCTTAAACTGAAGTCTCTAGAGGTCACATTAAGAGGGCAAAAACACTTGCGAATTCCTATGGAAAACAGCTGATATTGACGAATCAGTTTTAATATGTACTTAAAAAAAAATTATAATCCTAATAATATTATAAATCTCATTGTGTGCAAATGTTAGGCTGAAGCCAGCGTCAAAATGGAACATTGAATGATCCTGTTTCTTTGCATATAGGTTGGTTATAGCCCTCGAATGAACATAGGCTGGGTTTTGTTTATTTTATTCAAATATTTTCTTTAATAATTAAAAATTTCATTATTTTCATAGAGAATAAATGGACATTTTTCCATACAATTTAACCATTTAAATTTATCGTTGCTAGGGCTTTGATCGTTGCCAATAAATAAAAACGCGGAAAAATACGTTTTCCTCAACAATTAATTTTCAATTGAACGATTTTCACGTGAAAACTGAAAATCAAAAATAATTCAAAAGGAGATGAATTTCCGTGATATTTGAAACACAAATATGGAGTATTTGTTATTATACATGAAGTATGAATATCGGTCACATTAAAAAGATCTTTTTCTGTCAAAAATTGCGTTATAATTAGAAGGAAAATGAACAATAATTATATTATTAAAAATAGATTTCGCTTGGACCATGGAAATATGAAAAATATCCTCCTCGGCTTGGACAAATATGACGTCATAAATAAAACATGTATTTTCAAATATTCGTAATAATACAAGGAGCATAAATATCAATGTATAACGAAAGTAGATAGATAATGGACGTAATATTTAAGATGAAAAACTAAAATATTTTTTTATCGATACTGATTAATAATTAGCTTGAATACCAGTTACATACAAATGTGAGTTTTCTGCTAAAATTTACGTCCTGATTGCCAGAAAAAAAAATTAACAAGAACTATGCCATTAAAAGGAGATTTCTCTGAGGAAATAGTGACGTAATATTTGAAATAAAACGGGAATTTTCAAATATGTGTTTACAAGGAGCGGGAATCAATTCCTTACATTAATAATACAAGGATCGGTAAGTTTGGAAAGTAGATGAGTTTCTCGCCATAATTAAAACGCACAATTATTATTATTTTTTTATCAATACAGATTATTAAGCATGAATATCAGTTACATACAGATGAGAGTTTTTTTCCAAAAACCGCATCATGATTATTAGAAAAATAAAAATAAATACGAATCTATTATATTAAAATCTGACCGCCTGTTTGTATTTCGCAACTACTCCTTTCAGATTGTCGAACGCAATGCGATTTACTTAACACCGGTTATCATTGATCCGAGAATATCATAAACCCTCAGAATTAAAAAAAAATGATTTAAATTCTGATATATTATTATGATTATTATCATTATTATTATTTTGTAAATTTTAACGAAGTTTATCTAAAAATGGCAACTAAATTATTCCAATTTTGAACGCGTTCAGAGACTGAAACGCGGGTTACTCGTATAGTTGGGGAATCACGTCGTCTGATTTTCTCAGGGTTAAAGTTGGGTTAAAACGTCTGTGAACGCTTTTGGGTAAAGTTATGGGTATATTTACAATCAAACACTTCCGTCAACCAACCTACCATTACATTTTGATTGTACGAACATTTCAGGAACCATCCTAGCCGATGTTGGCCAATTATATCATAGTCCTGTTAAAGGTAGACCAATCAAATGTTCAGGACTCATGTGTACAGTAGGAGTCATAAAGAACAACAGTTAACAGTTGCAGTTAACTATAAAGCAAACAAACAAATCAGATTTCCAACCACGGGATCACTTTACCGAACAAAATTTTCCAGGTAATGTGGGTTACCCGAAGTCTGAGTAATTTCCAGCTCTGAACGCTACGGGTAACTCGCAAAAAGTCACGTGATATCGCTCTCTGAACGCTTCGGGTTACCCATGTGTTACCCTATGTAACTCGGGGTTCGGTCTGTGAACGCGCCCTTTGTGAATAAAAAAGAAGAAATAAAACGGATTAATATATTTTTTCTCATTAAAACTGAATAAAAGAATTTATTTTCAATTTGAATAGATGGTGAAAGAAAAAAAATCTTGACAGTAAAATCTTACAGTAAAATTTTTGAAAAGTAGAAATGTATTTTCACACATTCAAACTTCATGAATCAATTTATTCTAACGAACAAAAATCGTCTGTCAACATATTTTCATTTAGAAATAAAGATTTTTTTTCAGTTATAGATTAAATCAAGGAGACAAATTTAAGCTTCTTGCATTTAGGTCTAGAATAATTGGTCCCTATTCACAAGAATTTAATTTAATGAAAAATAATATACTATTTCCATTATATTTGAAGAATGGCTATTAAAACGTTTCACAAGGCGTTAAAAGTAAAATGGTTTACCAGGTAAACTTGACATATGTTTTTACACAATTCGCCGATTTCCACGATTTTATTTGGCCCGCCTTTTTTCATTGGTTGCAGCTTCCTTTTCGTGATTATTTGTCACAAAATTTCACTTTTTTAAAACTTAGTTATGTGAAGGTCTCTATAACATAGAAATACTGTATTGTCTCCTATGGAATGTGATAAAGAGTTAGTTAACTATTTATGTTTCTAATTATCGGGAATGAAATATTTTGCTTAATTAATGCATTTATTCTTCTTTTATTGATACGTGAACGAAGTCACGGGTAACAGCTAGTTAGTTATATTTGGATTTTTTTTCTGGAAAATCAATTCTTTTTTAGTAACGTTATTATTTTTTTTAAAGCAAAATAATCTGAACGTTTTTGTTTGCGAAATACTGTAACACTTTTCCTATTTTCATTTCTTGCCAAACAATCAATTTATAGTTTACCTACTGCCAAAACTATTTACAAATTATATTGAAATCGCTTAAGTATTTTTCGAGAAAAATGTAATTCAATATCAGCTGTTTCCAATAGGATTCAGCATGTATTGTATTCTCCATTAAAAGCTC
Source organism: Maratus michaelseni (assembly GCA_963931845.1). Classification (NCBI taxonomy): domain Eukaryota; kingdom Metazoa; phylum Arthropoda; class Arachnida; order Araneae; family Salticidae; genus Maratus; species Maratus michaelseni. The sequence continues at coordinate 181,508,956 of OZ007590.1, forward strand.
CATTCATGATGTCTGTAATGATTTATCAGACGTTGGTGCATCACTTAATTTATTATTGAATATTTTAAACGATTAGTAAGAAACAAACACAGAAAGTTTATAGTGAATAGTCCATTTCTCGTCATTTCTTTCGAAAATTTTTTGCAATCTTAATTTCGTTGAGTTGACAGAAGAATCCCTGCACGGTTTGGGTTGTACACGACACGAATCTGAAAATTTTATTTAAGGTCAACCCGAAATCCGAATCGAACTTGATAAAAAAAAAATGTCGATCCTAAACTCGACCCGAACCCGATAAAATAAAAATCGTTGACCCGAAAACGATACACTCCAACCTGAAACCACGCTGAATCCGAAATATTCAAACTTGAACCCGAAGTGAAAGAAAATTAACCCATATTTTAATACAATTATGGAAAAGTAGCCTACAATTATATATCTTATATCAGTTTAATCTTTTTATATAAAAATGAACATATATACACTTATTAATAATCAAATATATAGTTTTTTTAATTCGATTTTAGGATTTTCTTTTGAAAAATCGGGTCAACCCAAACGCGACCTGAAAGAATCAAAATCCAATACGAAACCGAAACATTTAAAGTCAATTCAACCCGAATCCGACAGGAATAATAATAATAATAATAAATAGCGTCAACGCAACCTAACCCGAACAGCGGATCGAGTCGGGTTAGGCTAAAATCAAGTTACTCGACCCAACGAGGGACTCTAGTTGGAAGTAAATCGTTCTATTTCAAAACCTAGTTCACAAAATATCGATGCCACCCACGCATGTCTTTTTTCTGTTTTAAGGCGAGTGAACAGAATGACAATCGAAATCTGTGCAAAGTTGAATGCAGGAAATACTTTTGCTATTATAGCTCGCATTCGAAAAATCCTTTTCGATCTTTTGTTCTGAGATAAAAGCTTTTAAATACTATTTTTAATTCACTGAAATAGAATTCTACTTCCGATAAATAGTGAATTCCCTTCAGATGATTGTAAATTCTTTTCTATAAAAATGTAATAATTTAACATCCGCGTTAGGGCGATGGAATGTGGAAATAGGATTTCGATAGTCCTTTTAGTTATGAAACTTTAGTTTGAACATATTAATTAGCGATATGTAAATAAGTTTTTATTTACATTTGAAACGAATAACCAGAATATCAACAACTTCCTATCCGAACACAATCTCTCATAATCATAACAATTCCTAGCCTGTTGCCATTCGGCATTTCTAAAATAAAAGTGAATAAATTTATAAGTCTTAAAGCACTAGTTTTAGATGATGTTATTATAATAAAGATTTTTAGAATTTAGCTGTAGTTTGGTAAAAATTGTCCATATAAATAAACAAAATATCTAATACTAAAGAAAATATACTCCAAAACTTTTTCTTAGGCAGTTCCATTCTATTTTTAATATCTCTCCATATGAACAAGAAAATTTTTAGCTATTCAAAGCATAAAATTATTTTAATATTTAAAACGAATTAGCAGGGAAATAATATTCAAAAGTCCTGAAGCGCAAAAATAAATATATTAAAAAATGTTCATCGGTTTTAATGAATTAAAACTCTTGTTAGAAACAAGAGTATTAAAACACAATAAAAGCAATTAAGCATAAAATAATATAAAGTATCTTTAAATTTGAATATTTATTATCTTTATGCGAGAACAAATACTAAGGGAATGATAAATTTATTTTACATCGATTTTAATGAAAATGTATTCTCAAATGCTTTGCAATAAAAAAAATAAAACATAAATGCAAATTATTTTAAGTATTATTTAATATTAACTACTTGAAAATATTTCCGCAGGAACGATTACACTGCCATCTAAAAAATATATTTAATTATTTTTCTTTTTGATTGAGTGTTAAAAAATTATTGCAAATCAGAATTTGAATTTTTTATTTTATTTTATTTTATTTATTTATAGTTTTAAATCTGATATTTATATTTTGTTTAATTAATATATAGTTTATTCATTTATAAAAAAAAAATCTGTTTTTTGTAATTTTGGTTTCAGAAATCTTTACAATTGTAAATATTATATATTTTTTATGTTGTGATTTGTATTTACAGCTTTTATTGATTAAAACAAAAGAAGACAAAACCCAACTATTTCAGCTTAATATGTCTTGTTACTTTAAAACTAGGATTTTTTGCACTTTAAGTATCAAATGAAAAGCTTAATTATAAAGATTTTGCATTTTTTTTAATATAACATAAATTTAATTTAAATTAAATCACTAGCGTTATTGCAGTATTTATGAAGCATTTAAAACAATTTTAAATATTATTTAAAAGTAAGAGAAATGTTGCCATAAACTAAATTTTTTAAACAGTTTCTTGAAGACTTAAATTATGAAAAAAAGACAGAAGATTTTTTTTTTAAATTTTTGCTATCGACCTTAACAACATATTAAAATTCATGACACTGGAAGTGTTTTAATTACAAGAAAAAAGAGCCACATAACATCGGATAGACAAGATATCAAATCTTAACAAAATTTGCACGGGAACTTTTGGAAAACAAAGACTTTTTAAACACACTACTATAGCGATTGAGGAACTGTTCCAATGTCTGCAATCATTTAAAAGTGATGCGTGAACATATATTATAGGAAAAAAGTTGATTTTTGTAAGATTATCTCTAATTAGCGTGGTATTATTAATTTGTAACAAATAATGTTTCTTTTGAGTAAACTATAGAATGTAATATAATGTTGGACTTTCTTAACTTAAACTATTTTAAACAAAATAAATTAAATAGTTAAATATTAAGATTTTTAGCTAGCATAATTTTACAGTATCGTGTTTAAAATTTTTCATATTTTTTTATGTAATGTACTTGTGTTTAATAAATTAATGCAAAAAAATCTGTCACAATGCTTTAAGTGCCAGTAATGAAATTGCAACTTTTTCCCTCATTCACCCCCCCCCCCCTCCCCTCAACCCTGATCACAAACTGATCTGAAATGCTGCAAAGCTTCGCACACCACGAGGTACTAGAAATGAATGGAGAGCTTTATCTTCTTGACATCAAGGCCACAAAGAGATTTGGTAGCAACAAAATGAATGTAATTCAGAGTTTGTTATCGATATTTTAATGACTTTTCCTCTATTAGGGCTACTTCCGTTTGCCTTTTCGCTATTTCACGAGATCTGATTGACCAACAGCCTTAGGGGGACTCCTCAGTCGCACGAAGACACTCTCAAGCTAATGTTAAACCTATGGGAGGGTTATTTTAAAACTTCTCGTTTGAATGTTAATATTTTTAAACGATTTTTTTCGATCTCTAGAGGTCGATCTCTAATAGGACCTTTTTCTTTTTAACACTTTCCAACCTAGTTGAAAAGTGTTTATGACTTCAGTTTGTCTGGCCGTATGGCCGTCTGCCGTCTGGCCGTGCTCTAACTCACGTAAATATGCTCGGATTGCCCTGCAATTTTTATATGTTATTGTCGTAATCTATAGCATGTTCCGTATTTCAACTGAAGTGTGTAGCATATATACTTTTTTTACAGGGACACTAAAAAGAATTCCGTTACATTACGGTCTATGGGGGAAAAATCATTTGTGGTTTATTTTAATGATGTTACACAATTTCAAACACATTGTAATTTATATATATCACTAAGGTGCATTACAAGAAGCTTAATATGGAATAGGGTGTGCATAGCACTTATAGTTACTTTACAGGGACAGTTAAAAGAATTCCGTTACATTACGTCTATGGAGAAAAATCGTTTGCGGTTTAATTAAATAATGTTTCACTATTTTAAACGCATTGAAATTTATATATATCATTAAGGTGCGTTAGAAGAGGCTTACTACAGAATATTGTGTGTATAGCAGTCATCGTTCATTTACAGGGACACACAAAAGAATTCTCTACTCTCTGTTAACAATAATTCCTGGAAGTGCGTTTTAAGTTGCTGAACGGGATTTTAAATTTAACTTACTTTTTGTCTATTACTTGGTGTGTATAAATTCTGTATTTCATATACAGGGCAGCACAAAAGTTCGCGAACACATTTCCGTTTGTTGAAAGAAACTCCAGAAGGAGAATTTTAAATTGTGCTACGCGTTTCCTAACTAAACTAAAATTTAGCATCCTATGTAGTATATATACAAATCTGTAGATGATATACAGGGCTGAATAAAAGTATTTGGATATTTTTCCGAATATGTTGGAAATATATGTTGGTAATTCCTGAAATTAAGTTTTTAAATATGTTATGCGTTTTCCAAATTGTTTACTTGGATGCTATTCTTCAGCTTATTAAACGGTAATGATTAGTAAAATTATTTTGGAAGCATTGGGAAGTGTTACATAATCTATGCTTGACGCATGATTTTTCGTTCTTGTTTACTTTTTCGATTTTGGGTGCAGATTTTTTAATAAAGGTACTTTCAATTTCAAAACTGGTTCCGAGTGTCTTCGCGTAACTGAAGAGTCCCTTTAAGAAATTTTCAAAGAGTCCTTTTGTCTGTATATATATATTACCACATTAGATACATTCTCTTTTAGCTTATTAATGAATTTCATTCAAAAAGGTAGGATTAAGAATGAATGAAAACTAGACTAATATGAAATTAATCATTCACATGAATATTATTCAAGGAGAAAATATGTTTTCATTTTGTAATCCTTAAATTTTCAATTACAGCGTGATCAAAATATTAATGCTTATTCTTTATCAACTTGTCAGAATTGTTATTTTTAAGGGGTTCATTTGATTAGATTCCATTCAATTGATATTCATTTGAAGCAGATAATTTATTACAAATATATAAGACAATCTTATTCTGCTAGAAAAAAAAAACGAATCCGTAAAAGTAGTTTGTTTTTATATTTGATTCAGCGAGAAATATTCTATTTCAAATCAAACTGTTATGTCTAAGAAATATTTGCATTAAATATTTGAATTTGTTGAAAGAAATGTGATAATTATAATTAAATGCTTAAAATATTGCAAGCAATCTACTTTCAATAATTGACAAATTCAAGTTACTTTAAATGTCTGAAAGCAAAGAATATACCATCGTCGTCATACTATATTCATTTTAGAAATCATACTTTCATAGAAATGTAAACCACATCGGAATAAACTTGTTACTAAATTATTAAACGAGTAATATTTAAATTACTTTAAAGAAATACATGTTTCCTACAGAATTTTTAAGAAAAGTTAAGAATTAAAGAAATTTAAAATTTGACTTTTATTGGAGCATACTTTAAAACTTTACAAAATTATGTATAAAAAAAAGATTAATTCTTAAAGATTGTTAAATAACTTCTTGAGTAAAAGTAAAACTTTTTTCATTATATAAAAATTTAAGCATACTTCTAAAATATATTTTTTTAAATCCCACATTCTTCTAGACATATGAAATAATCTACATAAATTATTATTAAAGTAGTTGAATTTATATTAGTTTCTTCCTTCTAAAAAAAAAAATCTATAAACAATATTCACTACTCATTATCAATTATTTCTATTAAAAAGATTTAACTTATCATACTTTTAAAGAGTACGTTTCCTTTCACAAATATTTTCTTTTATGATATTAGAGACTTTATTTTTTATCTCATTACTGAACTTCATTCCAAAAAGGAAGGATTAACAATGAAAGTAAACAAGATTAATATGAGATTAGCTCATTTACTTACAGTCTATTGAGAAAGGAAAGATGCTTTCAATTTGTAATATACAAATTTTGACACTTTCTGTGTAATCGAAAGGTTAATGGCTTATTTATTATCTATTAGTTACAATTATTAATATTAATAGACATAACATATAAAATATGTCAATAAGTTTATTCTTTATTTATTAATCATAATTACTATATATCAATAGATATAACATATAAAATATATCAACAGATATATAAAATAGTATATGTAAATTACATTGTACATTGTAAAAAAAAAAAAAAAAATACAAATCTTTCTTAATGGAAAGAAAATATAATATAACCACGAACGAAAATAAACAGTAACCTCTTTTGAGTTACGCACGATTACGAAAAGAATTCTTTATCTTTAGGAACCTCAGAAACCAATATATTTTCGAGGTTTAAATAAGCATTTATAAAAACGAAGTTCTTTTTGCTGTCATTTATTTTTGCAAACGTTTCCGAATAGTTTTCATAGTGTTATAATCGGTTTTCTCAAACCGGAATACAGGATTTTCGGATACCATCAATTCTCAAGCAAACATTTTCATGTTCAAAAAATATGTTTTACAGATAAACATGATAAATTAACAGCATTGATATTATCATTAGAATTAATATTATATTGTGTTTCTTGCCTGTATAAATTCAATTATTCAGCTGAAAAATGTTTTATTGAGAATTGATAAGCATCCTAAAAACCTATATTCCGGCTTGAGGAAACTGATTAATATACTATAAAAACCACTCAGAAACATTTCCGAAAATCAAAGGTTGCAAAAGAAACTTTGTTTTTAGCAATTCTTCTTTAAATCTCTAAAATATATTGATTTCCGAGGTTTCTAAAGATAAAAATATGCTTTTCGGAATTGTGGGTAACTCGGACGTGGTTATTGTGTATTTTCTATTTGTGGTTATTTTATATTTTTGTTGAATAAGAAACAGCTGTCTTTTTTTACAGTGTTACTCTTACATGTATAAATTCAATTACACAGCTGAGAATGCTTAGGATTAATACCATCTTAAAAACCAGTATTCCGATGTGAGAAAACTATACTATAAAAGCTACTCAGATACCCTTCTTAAAAATCAATGGCAGCAAAAGAAATTTGTTTTTTATAGATGATTCTTTAAATATCGAAAATATATTGCTTTTTAAGGTTTCTAAATACAAAGAACGCTACACTGCAAAAAATAACTGTTGATTTTACAGTATAATACTGGCAGCTAGGGTACCAGTTTTATACTGTAAAATCAACAGTTATTTTTTGCAGTGTATAGTTGCATTTGAATTATTTATTTGCATTTTGGAAAGGAATAACATGTAACAGCTATTTACTATTCATTATCAATAATTTCTATCAAAACGCTTTAACTTCAGAATTTTTTAAAGAATTTTTCTTTCACAAATATTCTATATTATCGGTACTAGACATTTTCTCGTTTATCTCATTACTGAACTGCATTCAGAAAGAAAGGATTAAGAATGAACATTAACAAGATTAACATGCGATTACCTCATTTACATATAGACTATTAAGAACGGAAAGAATTATTCACTTTGTAATCTGAAAATTTTAATACTTTCTGCGTTATCGAAAGATAAATCCCTATTCTTTATCTAATAGTAATAATTATTACTTACCCATCATACGTAGTATAGGGTAAGTCTTGTAATCGTTTTGAAAATAGAAAATTTTTTTTTGACGGATTTACACGTTTTAGACACTGGAGATTCCGAAAAACATATTTTTAGAAAAAAAAAACATTGCCGTCCGTCTGTGTGTCTGTAAACGCTCTATCTCCCGAAAAAATTGAGATAGAGACTTGCAATTTGGTATGTACTTAGTATGTAATAATGGGAAGAAGCCTATTTCATTTCATTAACCTCGATTAACCGGAACTATTTTTTTCGGACTCTCGAAATATTCGTTCTGATAAAAGGTATATAAAAATTTCCGAAATTGGTTATTTTAAGAAATGAATATAAAAGACAATAAAAAACATAAATTTTGCATAAAGCATGAAGTCGATCGGATAATGAGTTGCCGAGATATTTGGAATCCTATTTTCCACACTCTTCGATTTTTCATGACCCTGTATTTCATCCAAATTTCACTTCAAAGATATTTTTAATTGGAAATTTGACGCTTAATCAGATGCAATAAACCGCTAGTTAATAGGATTATTATTTTTGGAGTTATAAGGATGTTTCTTTCAAGCAATTCAGTAATCGAGCCTTTAAAGTTTGTGACGTCATCAAGCTTCGATTTTATTTGAATTGCAATGCATTTTATAAGTAGTTTACACATTTTTTATTTTAATATTTTACATTATGCATATCCATGATGGGTAAGTATTACGGTGGCCCCCAACGACTAGTTCTTTTACTTGTTTCAATTGATTCAAAAGGTTGCTTAAAATGCAGGGAAATCACTGAAATGATATTCATTTGAAATAAATAATTAAATTACAAATATAGAAAGACATTAAACACGATATTACTCTGCTAGGAAAGATGAATCCGTAATTGTAATTTGTTTTTCATTAGCAATTATTTAAAAAAATGAAAAACTTAATTCTAATTTAAGAAACGTCATAAATATTCATTTCTCTTCAAAAATATTCTATGTCATGATATTAGTATATATTCAAAAAGTATGAATTAAAAATAAACAAAAACAAGATTAATCGGATATGAACTAAATCACAAGGATTTGAAAAACAAAATAATACATGCATGTTATCTATGAATAAAATATACATTTCCTTATAATCCATAACTTGTCACCTTTCCATTCCTCAAAAAATGTATTTTCATCCTTAATAACTCTTTTATGTGATTCATTTGATTTGAAAAGTTACTAGAAAAGCAGATGAATATTCATTTGAATTAGAACATCAATTACCGATATACAGAGGATGTTTTTGTCATAAAAAACACACAACTCTTAGGATTAATTCTCGAAAATTGATCTGTTACATAACAGCATTTAAAAGGCAGCAAAAATAAAACCCATTACATTAATTATCTAGAAAAAAGTAGTTTTATCTCAACAAAGTGAATTCATAATGACATTTATTATTCACTGTTCAGAAAGTTTTTTCAAAAGAGATTACATATTCATTCCGATTGAAGATGACACAGAGTTTAATTGTTGCTGCAGGAGAAAGTAGGATGAAACCTTATAGCCGGCTGAAAACCCTTTAGCGGCTAATGGTTGAAACACTTAAAAAGTTTTAGGCAAGCTTAGTTCTAGGCAAGAAGAAGAAACGCTGCCCCGCTTAGAAAAAATAAGTTTTACTATCAGGTCAATTTAAAATTTTTGTAATTGAATGTTCTACGGACTATATTTTTGCATAGTTACATTTTTCCAAAATAAATTTTTCTAAAATTTATGACTGGAGGTAATCTTTTAACTCATCAAACAACAGCTATAATGAATTTGTGATTAATTTAAGACTTTTCGTTTGTTCACACAGTAGTCGGAGCGCCATCTGCTCCTTTTAGTAGTTCTCTCTATTTACTCATGCAAGCAAGCTGGCCTGTTTAAAATCTTAAACACATGTTATATAGCATCATTCTTTATGAATTTTAGATAAATTTTATTTCATTTCAAAATTTTAAAGTCGTTTTTCTTGAAACGACATTTTTTAAATCGGTGGACATGATTACAAAGAAAGTTCTTAGCCGATTTCAATAAAACTTTGTGAAATTATAGCTATTAGAATTATCCTACCCTTGTACGAAGGAAATTAATTTCTGATAAAAATTAATATTTTTTTATGCACGTTAGAATATCAAAATTTTAGGCCAAAAAATAGTATTCTCATTCAAACGGTCACCATTTTGTTTATCATCACCATAAAATAATTTCCTTCATTTAAGGGAAATTTTATTTAATATATTATTAAAATCGATTTGTTTCATTTGTTTCAGATAAGCGGTTTCCGAGTTATCCTATGTCCACCGCCCAGAGGTACCCCCCAGAGCCGGGTCATAACTGCGCCATTTTTCATTATTTTTGTACACGAAATTGCTAAAAACACTTTAAGACTGAAGTATTCGAGTAATACAGTTGCTTTTACCTATTGTATACTTTTGAAGAAAAATTGTCAAAAATGACCTCCGATCGGAGGTCGGGATTGCAGGTAACTCCTTAATAATACTTTTTAAGGTTGCTTAACCTTCCAGTGAGCGGACTGTCGCAAACTTTACGACAAAAGTGATTTTTATAAAATATATCTCAAATATGTCACCGAATCTGCCTGAATCTCGTTGCTATTCTTTAATTCATTATTTCCCTTCGGAAATAAGACCATTTTCTCGGTTTACCAGTGCAGTATTCAGTGTCTTATCAAAATTTGCATTGTACTCTCGCAAGTAGACAAATTAATTAGTTATTTCAAGTTTTAATGATTAATTTCTGTAATAATAATATTGTTATATATTAGGCTGAGTTATTGTTTTGTCTAAAATAGTAAAATAAAAAATATTTACTAAACTTTTTTAAATTAGGCTCCAAAATTGGAAAAAGGAGAAGGTATTCAACACATATCTCATGACAATCGATATGCATACATAAATTTATACTCATAAAGATAAAACTATAAAATGAAGTAAAATAAAATATGTCAAAAGCTCGAGAACGAAAAGTTGTACATTGTGAAAATTACTTCTGGCATAAAAAAATTGCGAAAAGTTTGAAGATAAAATTGGAACTTATTTTGAAAATAGCACATTTTTTCAAAATAATAATTTTTTTTTATGTTTGTCTTCTTGGACAAAATCATGCTCTTCACATATTCTTTATAAACTAACTTTATTGTTTCCCCTTCAATGAATGGCACTTCTTTAAACGCATATTTCTGGATATTTTCTTTGCTTGAAAAAATAAAAATTTAATTTTCTCTATTGATATGTGTAATCGATTTTCTAACTTACGTCATTTATTAGTATTATAAAATATCTTGTATTTGAAACTGCGTAACTAAAAAAAACCACCTGTGTCATAAAAAGTATGACGCGTGCCGTAAAAAGCACACTCTGTGCGAAATTAAAAATACTTGTCATAAATGCTCATTTCTTGTCTCATACTTCAGTTTAATGTTTTCTTAAATAAAAATTCTTTAAAGTTCCTTTTGAATATCGTTCGTATAATGTGTCCCAAATTGAACTATGCATTTCCTAGAAAGCTACAGAAAAAACTATTTGTCAGAAAGTCATGAAATTTAGGTAGTGTTGCGAGGACAAGAGGGTAAATTTTGTTTTCTAGAACAAAAAGATAGCTACAAAATAAATCACCAATTGAGGACGTTTACAGAATATACAACATGAACTGCAAAATTTACCCATCTAATCAGGGCAAAACATGTTCAGTATAACTAGGGACTAACTGTGCACTTTTGGGATCCGGGGAACACCTTCGCCACTATTTCTGAAGAATAATTTTTTGCCTTACTTATGACAAAATAATCTGTGTCTCGGTAAAGTGAGGATTATTAATCGAAAACTGTGGTACGCCCTGCCTGCCCCTGCATCTAGTGTGCTCATGTCATAATATGGTCTTGGTTATGATGACCACCATTGTCTTTTACTATCTGGAATCGTAGAATCTCATTTTGAATGGCTAATTTCAGTGTATGTATCGGAATGTTATACACAGCTGTCTTTAAGATCGGACAGAGATCTTAGACGTTATGGTATAACGGTAGACAAAATTTTTGAGGTAAGCTTTTTTTTGCTCTAGAAAAAAATTCTATCATCGTCTTAAGATTTAGAACTTTTTGATGAACACTTTTGGCTATAACCTTCTCAGGCAGTTTAATTTTGAACACCTTGTACACTTAAAATTATTGAGTTTTAGGTATGAGATTAATCTTTGATTAGTACCTTGATGTTTTTAAAACAAATTTAACTCAATTTGTATTGTTTTACTTAAAAATTGGTAAAATATTATGTTTTGGAGTCTAACCCTATGTAAAAATCTAGATCCAGTAAATTTTAACCAATTTTTTTTGAAGGCGTGCTACGCCGCACGTTGAGATGTTTTTGTTAATTAGCTGAATAGCAACTAATTCTCTCGCTACTCTGTTTTATAAGTAATCTTTACCATTTGATGAAAGAAATTCTGCGATCAAATAAGGCGAAGAGTACTATTAAAAAAGTGGCACGAGACTTGGCAGCCATGCAAATAATTCACAAAACATCTCGACGTGCATAACATGTCATTACAGTGCAAGTGGTTAACAAATATAGCGAGACTGAATATCATGATTTTAAAAAAGATATTTTATAATTGAAGCTATTTCATTCAGTTTATGTCACTAAGATCTTAAAAATAATGAAATTTTTTTTATTGATTATAATCTAGAAGATAGCTGTCAGATTAATATTGTACTTCTTAAATAAATTTAATTCAATTTGTATTGATCTACTTAAAATTTCGTAAAAGACTGTGTTTTGGAACCTTAACTCTATGTAAAAAGTTTAGATAATTCAATTTAACAAAGATAGTCAGACTCATGATTTAAGAACAGATATCTCCTAAGTGAAGCTATTTCACTCAGTTGATGTCGCTACGATCTGATAAACGATGCAATAACTTTATCGACTGCAATCTGGGAAGACAACCGTGATAATAATAGGCATTGGTTTCGTACACTACGAATTGTTGATCCATTCCTCAGATGTCTAGAAATTCTCGCATTATAATCTTGAATCAGTACCATATTTGCATCGCATATCATTATTATAATCACTTACATTTATTGCTGTTTAATGAATTAAGAATCCTTCAAATATTTGCTTACATAAGCTGTGCGTGAAATTTAAGAACATTTGCCACCAATTCCCATTTTTTGTTCCGTATTTCAATTTAATGTCGTACTTCTTAAATAAAAACTTCTTTAGTTCTTTTCATGAGATTATTTTTTTTTAAAGAAGCTTTTGTTTTTGGTCGCTATGTATGTGTATCCTCTCCAACCACTGAACAGATTTGAATGTAAATTTTAGGCTTCAAATCTAGTACACCAGGGAAGATTTTAAGCTAAAAGAATTCACAGTATTGTGTATAGTTTTTTTTGGTTACAGGAGCACTTTAACTAATTTATTATATGATTGTTTATTTCGTTTCAAACTTCAGCGACAAGCAAAGATTTCCTTTATAAATGTGAAAGAGGCAGCATACCAGAAATCAAATGTGATTGGTTGAAAGGAATTTTAACAAAATCTTGAGCGATGAACATCTAGAGTGTTTTTATAAATAAGAAATTGGCTACACGCCGAGCAATAAAATGTGATCTGTCGAGGGCATGTTGAATGAAACTTGAGGGAAGAACACATATAATGCCATTATATCTAAGATAGTGGCGATTTATGAGTAAAAAAATTTGATTGGTAGAGACGATTCTGAACAAAAACTTGTTGAGACTGCCAATATCTCCAAGACAATGTTTATTGACTTGTCTCACTTGTTTAATAGAACTTTAAAAGGCGAGTATTGCCAAGTTCAGGAATGACGCTGCAACAGTTTGAACATAAACTTTTAATCTGAGCATGCGCCATATGCGTATGTCACCGCTCTTTTGTTTATAAGGACACTCAAATGGAAAATTTGATTAAATTGAATGTGGTTGTCACAAATATACTCTCTTGCTCCAAACCATTCTCGCTAAAATATGCCAATTGGAACTCAATAAGTAAATAAATAACAATAAAAAAAGACAATGTTAATAACATGAGTTTGTTTTGCGCAATTGAAAGCAACTCATTTATTAAGAAAAACTTACCATTTTTATGTTTTAAAATTACTCGTTGAATATCGTCAGAGAGATTTGGAAGAAAAACGACTTTTATGTTTAAGAAATTAAAAGTACTTTCCATGTGACAAAAATTAAGGTTTACTGAAATTTAAAGAATATGCCATTTATTGAAATCTGAAAAAAAAAATGCGTAATATTAATATGACAATAGGCTATGGTAGAATTTTTGAAGACGTTTGGAAAATGTTGTATTACAATAGGATAAAATAAGCATAATAACTTTCCAGTATTTTTTTATCATAAATTATTGATTCGGACAAGTAACATTTTTTTTTTTAATTTAAAGAATAAATACATGTTTGAAATAAAAGTTTCAGTGACAGTGAATTGAGCTTTAACCATTTTTTTTTGTTTTTTACTGCATGCTGATAATAACAAAATTAACTGTTAAGACAAAATTATAGTAAAGTAAAGACGTTTTTTTATTAGGACATCAGGAAAGGGTTAAAATTTGGTAAAATGGAGTTTTTGGACTTTACACTAAGTAAAATTCTAGATCAGTAAATTTTAAGAAAGATCGTGAGATTCCGAACATCATAATTTAAGAACAGATATCTTATAACTGAAGCTATTTCACTCAGTTTATGTCTCTGCGATCTGACAAACGATGCAATAATTTTATCGACAGCAATCTGCCGGGCAGCTGTGGTAATGATAGACATTGGATTCATACGCTATAAATTGTCGATCCATTTGTCAGATGTTTAGGAATTACAATCTATAGTTTAGATATCCAGGCTCAATGCTTATTCATACAAAACTGGTATTTCTTCCTATTTTGTTTGTTTCAAAAGCTGTAATTTAGAAAACAAATGGTTATTTATTATAAACAGTTTCGAATGTTATTTTCAGGAAACTAAAATTGTCAAGGTAAGAAACAATTTTTCTTTACGAGTGAGATATTTTTCTAATGCAATGAAAATCCAACTAAATGTCAAAATTGTATTTTTAATTTAATCTCTCATAAAAGTAATTATAATTAGGCGGTGAAAAAAATTTCTTGATTAGTAGATTGCAAATAAATATTTATAAAATTATAAAGTACTGACAGTGTATCACCCCGTGAAATTTTTAATATGCCAGAAAGATCGAAGTTAAATAAATGCCAATTTAAATATCAAATATGTCGTGATTTAGAGATAAAAAAAATCAAGTAAGTTGCATTTTTAAAAAAATTATACAATGTTTACATTTTTACCATAAATTATTTTTTCCGTAACGTGAATAGATAATGCTATTTATTTAGCAATTCATATGGACTAAACCGAAATGGCGATTTTGTGGAGAAAAAAAATAATGCAACATCTTATTTCTTCTAAGAATGTAGCAGCATATCCACGTTTATTTGAAGTGAATTAGAGGTACATTTTAAAACACAGATTTTCAGACAGCAGTAGATAGGTTTATTGTAGTACAAAATAATATCTTTTGCCGTTCGTTCAGCTTTGTTCATGATAAATAGTATTTTAGAAATGATTGCTGCATATCTAGAGATTGTTGCATTTGCTTGAGATATCTACATAGTATCTCAAGGGTTGGGTTGGGTTGATTTATGACGGCCAATTATCAACACGAGGGATATAGGCCCTGGGGGAAGTGCCCTCCGTGGGGGGTCTTTCTAAGGGATCCTAACCCGTATTTACGGCAATGTTCGAAGAAAACCACGGAAAACTCCGAACGGTTAGGTCGACGAGCGCGACAGGGGTTTGAACCCAGCACCTCCCGTCTACCAGCTTCGAGAGCACAACCTCTCAGCCACTGGTTGGGCCCAAAGTATCTCAAGAGAATAATTTTCCTAAGACATATTCATATCTCAAGCGAATAGTTTTTTTTAGAAAACCATGTATTTTTAATGGAAATTAATTATCTTGCTTAATATGACATGTTGTATATATATGTATACTTATCTTGAAATTTTTTATTTTATAATTTATTTTCATATTTATTCAAAATTGGTTTTCCTTCAGTAATCTAAGTAACTGAAGTTAGACTAAGTTTAGTATTTTTGTGGATTTCATTAAATATTACAGGGTGATTCGAAAGACGTTAGAGAAACTTTACTTGGTGGCAAGGAACACTATAACAAGAAAATTTTGAGTATAAAACTAGGGTCTTAGTCCATTTATTCTGTCAGAAATAAACTGTCTGGATATCTGACTTCTTTCCGAACTCGAATTTTTTCGCAACTTTAACGAAAATTAATATGCTGTGGCCATCACAAAACTTTCTTTTATAGCATTCTAGCTATAACAGAAATTGTGAAAAACGCAGCATAGCTGTGCCACCTGTTGGGCGATATACACACAAGTCTAATCAGTATCAATTTATGTCAAGGTCTAAGTGAATCTAATGTTTGATTAAATTTCGTGAATTATTTTTTGAGATAGAGCGGTCACAAATTTGCGTCGCACACAGGCTAACTGTCAGACAAACATACAGACAGACATTTTCTAAAAATAGTCAAATCGTGTTCAGGACATCCAAAATCATATAAATCCATCAAAAAGTGGAAGTCGAAAATTTTCTTGTTTCCAATGCTTTTGTCATATATATGTAGAAGAATGTAACACATGGGCTGATAAGTTCCCAGTCTGGCACACAGATTGCGTTGCAATCGCCGAACCGATGTTTTTTTTAGTAAATACTAACCTTTAAAAGGTAGTAGAAAAAATGCCATGACGATTCGCCGTGTGGATAAAACGTTAGAGTGGTTTTAGTTGAACGACTTTGTTGATAAACAAAAAAAAGGATAACAAGAATTTCAAGAATTGTTATTTGATGGGGAAAAATACCGTTCAAACAAAAGCTTGGCTAGATAAGCGTTATCCGGACACTGCACCAGGTAAATCAATCATTATTGACATTATTGACAGGTTTGCTGAATTTAAACGTGGTCGTACGGACACCAGTGATGCACCACGCAAAAGAGGTGGTTACTCCGGAAAACATAGAAAAAGTCCACAAAATCGTTTTGGGGAACCGTAAAGTGAAGTTGCAGGCGATAGCTCAGACTCTGAAGATATCCAAGGAACGTGTGGGTTTTATTTTGAATGAACATTTGTCTATGAAAAAGCTGTTGTCAAAGTGGCTGCCGCGCGTTTTGACTTTTGACAAAAAAAATAACGAGTTCTGAGCACTGTTTGGAGCTTTTTCGTTATAAAATTATGTTATTTATTATTAAATTATTATTATTAATCATTTATTAAATTGTTATTATAAAATTATTATTCTTAAATTATTTTTTAAATTATTATTATGAAATTATTATTATAAAATTATTATTTTTAAATTATTATTATTATTATTAAATTATTATTATTTATTTTTAAAGTTATGTTATTTATTAAAGTTATAAAGTTATAAAGTTATAAAGCTTTGTTAAAAAGTTGTGTTTTCTTTATTAGACCGGAAACTTATCAGCCCATGTGTTAGTAAAGACATTTTAAGAAATTTTGTAACATATTTACCTTTTTTGGGGTGACATGTGACGATATTTCGAAAAATGGCAGACACAAACAGCGATTTACTTGCCGCACCATATTTACAAATGTAATTGGCATTTCATATGGTCTCTATGATCAATATAATGTACACTTCCAGCACTTTTCGGAATGTCATTTCCGCATTTCAGATACAGAAATATATAAGTCTGTGAAAATTTCAAATAAATGGATTACAATCTTGGTTTCCTATACAGAAAATGTTTGTTGTAGAGTACTTGATCATCCCTTAACGTTTGTATAAGGACTTTTGGTATTCGTTCATCATACATAACAGCACTCTCTTCTTTGATGTTAGATATTTCTTTTGTTATGCAAATTTAATGGTTTAGAAATACCTACTTTCATAAATCCAAAACAATCAATTACAAAAACTAATAATTAATATAAAACATGTGTTTCGAAATTCTAAGCGTATGTTAGTGAATTTTTAAATTTTCCAAATTTTTCTAAACTAAATATAGATTTTAACTAAATTGTGTAGAAGTCAATGTTTTAGGTATTGAGTTTTACGTATTAATAAGATTAAAATAGTTAAAACTACAATATATACAAAAAATTAAGAGTTTTTTTTAAAATTAAATTTATTTTAATATGTTTAGAGTTTCACAAGTAAAAATTATCTCTCTATTCTAATAATAATAATAATAATAATAATAATAATAATAATAATAATAATAATAATAACGCTGTAATTAACGCTGTTATCACTATGGCCGCCTTAATTGAACTTACTGTGGTGATATTTCTCGTTTTATATTGAAAAAAAAAAAAAAAACTATTGCATATAAAAATGTGAAAACTGGTAGATTTATTGAGAAATGTATGATAAATACTCTGAAACAGATACATTTTAAGTCGAAGAATTATTTAAAGCTATATTTAATGTTGAAATCGGTCAAACTAGTTCCGTTAAAAAAGTTTTTTGGATCAATAACTGTGCATAGCAATTTCACCATTTTTTGCAGGTGCTTTATTGTTTATTTAGTGCGATGTGCAGTGTCCAATAATTATTTTAATTTGTCTAAATTTTTAAGTTTTTATTTTTATTTTTTAATTTAAAATTTCATTATCTGAATAGAGATATATTTCACATTTCGATAAGGGATTTTTTTTTTTCACGTACTGTTGCCAAAAAAAAAAACCCCCAAAAACGCAAATAATAATATTTCCAAACATTTTACAATTGAAAAATACATTTACAAGTGAATGTTAAAAGGTAAAGTAAATTTTAAACTAATTAAATTATTACATGCGAAAAACATTTAATGGTGAAAACTATGTCACGTTTAAAAAGCCGCAATAATAATATTTCCAAACACTTTTCAATTGAAAAACTTTCAAATAACTAAATTATTATGCGCAAAAGCATTAAGGGATTCTTCACTCATGCAAAAACATCCGCTCGCTAATGTTAAATCTATGGGCAGGCTCTCTTCGGATTTCTCCTTTGAATTTGAATATTTTTAAATGACTTTTGTTGCATATAGGATAACTGAGGTTGATCTCTAATATAGTTAATTGTTACTTTTTAGATTTTGGTTGCAGATTTTTTTAATAAATGTACTTTCAAACGCCACTAGTCGTTGTAATATCATTCAATCTCCCGTAAATGGGTAATCTTTTTTATAACACAGCAAATTAGCCTGTTTTTACTGACTGCGAGGTCTGGACAGCCCGTTGGCGAGCATATCTTGTAGTTCTTTAAAATTAAAATATTTGTCTTATTAACAATTTGAAAGTGAAAATTTTTTAGCTGAGTCAAAAATATTATGATGCACAAAAATTATACAAATGTTATACTGAGTTAAAAATATTATAACATTTTTTATTGAGTATTATTCTAAAAGTTAAAATTGTGTCTTTGTTACAGATTTCATAATTCAAAATTCTCTTATTGGGTTAATAAGGTTTATACAATTCGATTTTTTCCAGGAAGTTATTCATATATTGCGCCATTTGTTTTAATCGATACTTATCGTATTATAAGAAATGAGAAACTTTTTGCATATCCATATAAAACTTCGGTAAAAATATCGATAAATATATTTGCGAAATATGGCATTTCTTGTTTGAAATATTGATTTCTTTCTTGATAGCAGAACACATATAAGTATTGCGCAATAAAGAAAGGCCACGCATATTATTTCATTGTGCTTCAAAAAGGTTTTAGTCTTTTTGCAAAATATGACTGTGTTCAAGTATTTTAATTAAAAATATTAATATTTTATCTGTTGCGTTTTTATTGTATGAAAAATAACGTTTTAATAAATAATTTTCATTTTCCTCTTTCTTACTATTTTAATATTAACATTTTAATAAATATTTATTTTTTATGAAACTAAGTCATATATTTATATCGCATTAATACTGCACTTCTTATGCATTCTTTATGAAAATATGAAGAAATTCACTTTATTTTGTATTTTTTTAAATAGAAATTTACCGTTTTTCTTTTTAATGTATAGTTTAATAGCATTAAGAAGAAAATGGCGGTACGCCTGACCTTTTTATGCATCATGTGTTGTTGTGACTGCAGCCAACTCGTAAAAGTTTCAGCATCTAGTTTTACGACTTCTGAATCACAGTTCATAAAACGCAAATTTTGTCCTACCTTGTTGCATCATTATTGGACGAGGCTGAAACCTGGTAACATTAACATTACTTTGTTATATTTTTGGATTTTATGACTGAGAATGGGGTCCTAAAAGAAATTAAAGCATCACTTTTTAAACGTAGAAAAACTGTTTTTTTTTCATAGTATTATATATAGTACATTTCTAAAAAACAAAATATATATAATGATTCCTACCATGTATACATCATGAATTTATATCCCTTCCTATCAGCACAATGCCAAATCTTATTGAAATATGGGCTAAATTACTGAAAAAATAACCAGGAAATGTTATTCAAATGCATATGAGCTAGTAGATATTGCTTAAATAGAATAGGAAGCAGTGTGCATTTAAATATATATATATATATATATATATATATATATATATATATATATACAGGGTGATTCATAAAAGATGGGCAGAACTTTAAGGGGTTATAGTACACTTAAAGACAAATAATATTAAATAGGAGACTAAGGGTCCCAGACGTATTCCCAAGGAGATAGGGGGCATTAAAGTTTAGGGTCCGAAATTTCAAATGATTATAAAACATGGAAAAATTGGTCGATTCGTTTGCGGTTTTTGCAAAAAATTTTCTTTATGCCAGTATTTTCTTGAAATAAAATTTTAAAGTTCAATTTCAAAAAATGCCGATAGGGGGCGCTTTAGACTTTGGAGTAACAAACAACTATTTTTTAACGTTATTTTTTGTATTTCTTTAAATGATTTCGAAAGCTTAGACTTAAACTTAAATTTTGATCTAAAAATCTGAGTCCTAACGAGTAGTTAAGTAGCGTAAACTGAAATTTGAAATTTGAAACCCTTCTCCCCCCAGAACAAAAATCAGTTATTCCCGATCTTTGTGTCGTAGATTAGGCTCTAACTACTGCCGCGTTTTGCTAAAATTATTCTTTATGTCAGTATTTTCTTGAAAATAAATTTTAAAGAAAATTTTCAAAAAATTCCGATAGAGGGCGCTTTAGACTTTGGAGTAACGAACAACTATTTTATACCGTTATTTTTTGTGTCTCATTAAATGCTTTCTAAAGCTTAGACTTAAACTTAAATTTTCAGCTCAAAATCTGAATCGCTGAGCGTGGTTCAGTAGCGAGGGGAGGGGGTTCAAATTTCAACTTCTGAACATAGTTCAGTTTGCACTACTTAACCATGCCCAACGATTCTGTGCTGTGATACGAGGCAAAAATACAACTTTCGTCAAGGACTGCATAGTCGGAATTCACTCATAAAGGCACTGGCACAGTTGGAAACGTCGCTCATGCAAACGTTAAAGCTCCATTCCTGACGCTAGTCACCGGGTGAAGAAGGAAACAGAAAGTATGCAAATGTCAAATGGGGAAGAAGAAGAACACGTATGCAAAATTTCGACACGATTCAGGCATAAAAACCACTGAACGGTGAGTCAAGTGTAAGTCGCTGTAGTAATGAATCGGAAGATGGTGCCCTTCACGAATAAGGAAAAGGCTGAGATGATGAAAAGGCTGAAAATTTAAGTTTAAGTCTAAGCTTTAGAAAGCATTTAATGAGACACAAAAAATAACGGTATAAAATAGTTGTTCGTTACTCCAAAGTCTAAAGCGCCCTCTATCGGAATTTTTTGAAAATTTTCTTTAAAATTTATTTTCAAGAAAATACTGACATAAAGAATAATTTTAGCAAAACGCGGCAGTAGTTAGAGCCTAATCTACGACACAAAGATCGGGAATAACTGATTTTTGTTCTGGGGGGAGAAGGGTTTCAAATTTCAAATTTCAGTTTACGCTACTTAACTACTCGTTAGGACTCAGATTTTTAGATCAAAATTTAAGTTTAAGTCTAAGCTTTCGAAATCATTTAAAGAAATACAAAAAATAACGTTAAAAAATAGTTGTTTGTTACTCCAAAGTCTAAAGCGCCCCCTATCGGCATTTTTTGAAATTGAACTTTAAAATTTTATTTCAAGAAAATACTGGCATAAAGAAAATTTTTTGCAAAAACCGCAAACGAATCGACCAATTTTTCCATGTTTTATAATCATTTGAAATTTCGGACCCTAAACTTTAATGCCCCCTATCTCCTTGGGAATACGTCTGGGACCCTTAGTCTCCTATTTAATATTATTTGTCTTTAAGTGTACTATAACCCCTTAAAGTTCTGCCCATCTTTTATGAATCACCCTGTATATTCCAGGCAATCATATATCGTTAAATTTATAATATTTTATTTCTTTCAAAAACATTAAAAATCTAAATTTATGGCTAATGTCTAATTCCGTGCTTTTCTATCTGAATGTCTTAATCAATCCGTACCTTTCTCTCTTTTTAGGTGCGTTCGTAATTATAGCACCTATAGTCGTCGTCTGATCCGTCCGTCCGTCCGTCTGTTCACATATAACAGCGCAAAAACTACCCAACCGAATGTTTTGATATTTAATATATATTATTGTTTAGAATTTTCTCGAGTCATTTCAATTTTTATGAAAATCGAATCAAAACTTAAAAATATATTAATAAAAGTTTTCTTTATTCTATTAAATCCTATCGTACGTAATCTATATAATAAAAACGCAAGTCATGTGACTGAAGAAAACAAATGCGGGTAAACCACTTCTTTTTTCTTTCCATTCGGCCATTTTTATTAAAAATTATTTTTTCGAATAAAATTGCTTAAAAGTTACATTTTTAAAAAGATCGTTGAAAAAAATTGTTTTTGAGAGATGAGTTACATATTAAAAAATGAATAGATTCTGAGATAACTTCAGTGGAAATTACGTTAACAGCCGAACATCTCAATCCATTAGAGTAAATAAACACAGGAGAGTCTTTCATGAGGAGTCATAAAAATATTAAACCATGGACGTAATCATTCGCAAAGCAAGATCTCCATGGTGAATTTTACAGTGTTGTCTGGTGTAGAAAAAAAATTCGCATTTTTAAATATGGCATATGTAATAAGAAAAAGAAAAGGCATGTTCATTTCGCTCATAGCAGACGATATAAGTATTTTTACTGAAATAATAAGGATGATTTTTTTTTTTTTTTTTTTTTTTTTTTTTTTTTTTTTACATTGTGAAACTAGTTATAAAAAGAACGCACCTCCTATGTCACGTATAACGTACAATTTCCAACTTGTTATATATCTGTTTCCTTAACCTATTTATCTGTGCATGTATCATCTTATCTATATTTCGATATTTTCAAATATATTTACAGCTTATAGTGTTGAGAGGAAAAGAATAGCCCATGTGTAGTAAAAAAAGAAAAGCTCAAGCTGATATGCCTGTGCAAGCATAATTAAAACGAAATAGACAATCCGATACCAAAAATTGCAGATCAATATTTAAATATCAGAAAACTCTAAAAAGAACGTGAACATTTTTCTAATGATACCGAATCAACCTAAGTGTGTGATTCTTGAAAGACAAAATAAATTTAGATATCAAGCAAAATATTAAGAAGTGAAATTTATATATATACTAGCATATAACCCCCGTCAAAAATGACGGAATGTTACGTTTCATTTTCATAAGAGTTCATACATACAAACAAACAGCATTAAGATGTTATGAAATAATATTCAATCCTTTGATATAAACAACGCCATTTCCGAAGGAAATAAACTGTTTTGATTGAACTTCAATATTTTAAAGATTTCACTATTAAAAAATTCTCTAAAGATTAAGAACGATAAAATCTTCAAAACATTATTTAGATCAACAAAGTTGTTTAAACACCCATTGCTGGGTTAACACATCTCCGGGCCCGCTAGCGGCCCCCTAATTACATCGGGGCGGTGCCTTGCATACAAACCTCGTAAAAAGCTGCTCTAATACTTCACGAGGCAGCGCTGCAAAGCATATTTTTAAGCGACATTAAACATTTCGAGTCATTTCGGCAATCTGCGTCGTTTTGACCTTTTAAACTGCTCTGCTATATCAGAGTAAACATTTCATTATTCAAATTCCGATTTCACAACTGTATACAACTGTAATAAATTTCGATGATTAAAATATTTTTTTTTATTTTATTTCTTGATTAAATCGCATATATTAATTGTATTAATATGACTGATCATTTTTTTTCACTACAAAGTTACTATGTTAAAATTCAAAATTTTATCTCCATTGATATAAGTAATACTTGTTGTACCACAGTATTACATTATATTCCTTATATTTTAATTATGTTTGATATAAATTTTTCATTTTATTTACAATGCAAGCAAAATTGATTAAATACAGAACAAAGTACAATTTCGACAGAAAGTTTATTTGCCAAAATAATAATTAAATAACTTAAATTTTAAAAAGTTTATCTCTAATTAAATTCTGATTTTTTATAAACATGCCTAAGGAAATCTGTGATAAATTTTTATCATTAAAGATCACCTTTTATTAAATAAGTATTTTTTTTAATTCTCTTCTTAAATTGCAAATTTATTTTCACTACAAAGTTTCTACTATGCTAAAATACAAAATTTTATTTCATTGATGTAATTAATATATGTAGTACACAGTATTACAATTACATGTTCCTTATATTCTAATTACATTTTATAAGAAATACAGTGACCTCTCACTTATACGCGATGTTCAGTAATTACTTTTTGTGCCACTATTTTAAAACAGTAAAATTCGATTTATAAATTCTGCGATTAAATAAGGAGAAAATTACTTTAAAAAGGAACTGGTGCTGAAAAATAATTACAGTGTATCGCGTATAAGTGAGAGGTCACTGTATTCAATTTAAAATTTTGTTTATATTAATCTCCGATAGATGGCGATAAAGGCTCACAACGAATCCTCCTCCGTGGAAGTAGTTTAGCGAGTATCACGGAGGAAAGTGACTTTTTCCGTTTGCGATCGCTTTCCGAACGGTTGTATTCATGGTTTAATATTTTAAACGTTCACGACGAATGAATCATTTGTTTGTTTACTTTCATGGAGCAATAAACCTAATTTCAACTGATGTTATCTCAGAATATAAACATAATTTAATGTAAGCCATCTCACAAACATTAATTTATTTTGAAAGACGTGATTTCAAGTAGGATAAATTATCGTTTAGTTGTTATATGTTAGAACAGAGTCTTCATTAAGCCTAACATGGCGTTTAACTACGGTCAATTCGCAGATCAGAGTGGTCCAGCCCGGATTGCTTACAGACACTTTCTCGCCTTTGGATTTTATTATAAGTAAGATATTTAAAGACTTTTCAGACACCATAGCCGAAAATTTCTATGCTCTATGTTTATGAATTCTTTAAACATGGTTTCAACGAGAAGGTCGATTTTTTCAGGTAATTTCAAAAAGAACATTAGATTGAGTTTTTTCGCTTAAAAGCTCATTTTTATTATCAGTCTTTACTGGTATCTTAAAACTTACTGCAAGAGATTCTTATCTACAAGAGATAAAAATACCCAACAGAATACAATAGAAGTATTTAAAGATGCATGCCGTTTTATGCAACGTATCAGATTGGCAGATGCTTTAAAAAGAAACTATGTAATCGAATTGTTTTTCGTTTTTCGATAAAAGTAGATTTTTTTCAGAAAAAGCTGTCAAAGGAGGCGTTTTGAACCGAATTTCCGGACGTGACTGCACGGGAAAGAAAAGGGACCAGAATGACATAGAACGAAGAAAGTTAACACATTAGCTGTTTGAATAAAATTTACGTCATACTTATTGTTTTTATCTTTGTGCGTATAGTTACTCTTTCGGTCACTTAATAATTAACAAATTAATGAAATAAGTCAAAGGATAATTCATATAAAATTTTATCTAGTTTTATACAAATACAGACAACTCGTATGAAGTTAATGATGCTTATAATAAATTACTTGTATTTATTATAGTCATTACAGAATTCCTTGAGGATTTTTCATATTGTTTTGATAAAAGAAAAAGTTCTGTTTAAACATTAAAAATTAGGATATTTATAAAAAGAGAATTATTACACTCTGTTTTCAGTTTAAGGTCGTGAATGTTGCACTATTCTTTTCGAAAATACATTAACTAAACCTGTTTTAAAGGAAGAGTATTATATGTACAATCATCTACACATTTTGCTTTTTTATTTATAATTTAGTTAATATTTTCAGTCACTATTATACCAAGAAATAAAATTTTATGAGTGTCAAATAATTATTTTGTCAGTTGAAACTCAAAAACTTTTTACAAAAAAAAAAAAAAAAAAAAAAAAAAAAAAAAAAAATTCAAGAAAATATATTAAGAAAAAAGAAATCATCTAACTTTCAGAATTTAAAGCATTTTAACTGAACATGTTCTAAAATTCTATCTTTGAGAAAAAAGAAAGAAAGATATGAATTTTTAAGTTTTATTTTATTCTTATTTACTCTGAAATATGACAATCGATTTTTGAACTTCATTTTAAAGTAACGGTTCCGTTATATATATATAATACAAATTTTGTGCATAATAATCATTAAATCTCATAAAAAATAGACTACATATGAACCGATAATTATAATAAAATATAAAGACATATATCCAAAAATGTAAGATTCTCAAAATGAAATAAGTGGAGAAAATAAATAAAGATATGTTGAGGAAAAAATTCACTGTGCAGAATGTGAAAATATTCACAAGAAGCAAATGGAAACTTATATTGTGAAACACGTTATCAAGGGCAGTATTCCACAAATATAAGTAAATCGTAACTTATTTTTGTTTGAGTAAATAGGCCTGAGTCAAACTTACTTTTCTGAAATTGCCCGATCAACGACGATGCCTCAGGAAAAAAAATTTGAATAAAAATGGACAGATATTGAAAAACTTAACATAATAGGAGCAAAATCAGCTGTCAGGGAACATTATGATATATACAAAAACGGATTTAACGAAAAAAAGGATAAACAAAAAGAAAAATATTGAAGCAAAACGTACGCGTTCAATGACATATTTCATCACGCTAACAGACACATAAACACATTTGACGAGAGCACATGGAACTACTGGGGCAGTAAACAGTGAAATAAATCACAACGATTTTAACAAATCGAAAAATAAATCTAATAGATCAACAAAAATATTTTTATTTTATTTAAAAACTATAAATAATAATAATAATAATAATAATAATAATAATAATAATAATAATATATATATATATATATATATATATATGTAAAACTTATATATATATAGCAACTTTTCGTTGTAATTTTTTTTTTCGCGGGATTCACCATGTCTTCAAAAGTGTAAATATAAACATAGTCTCATTCAATTTATTAGCTTTAAATGCAGCTATCTTCAAACAATAAAAATTATTTTACAACCGTACCGTACTTAACTTAAAATTAATCTCATGTTTATTAAGTTTTCTATCTATTTGTATACTCCATTAAAGAAGAATTTAAAAAAACCAAAAAAAAAATCAACTGAATAAAAAAGAAAACTACCCAGTTAAACTGAGGGCATTGAGCTCACAGGCTATTCACACTAATTGTATATTAGGCTATTTTTTCAAAGAATAATGCCACTCGAAAAATAAAGAAATCGACAATATATTAAGGGGGGGGGATAAGCACCCGTTCCCACCCTTTATACTTAACCAATAAACCACCAAAATCTACTCAGGCAAGCGCCTTACCACAATGAATTTATACACAAAATTTGAAAAAAATCGGATAATTTTGCTTGAAAAAACCATTTATCTAAATTAAGGGAGGTGAACCCCCCCCCCCCCCCGTTCCCCTTTATACTTAACAAATGAAAACCCAAAACTAATCAGGCAAGCACCTTACCACAATGAATCTATATACAAAATTTGAAGAAAATCGGATAATTCTGCATGAAAAACCCATTTATCTAAATTAAGGGGGATTAGCCCTCCGTTTACCCCCCTTTATACTTACCCAATGAACACCCAAAACTAATTAGGGAAGTGCCTTATCACAATGAGCCTATATACAAAGTTTAAATAAAATCGGATAATTCTGCATGAAAAACCCATTTATCTAAATTAAGGGGGGGGTAGCCCCCCGTTTCCCCCCTTTATACTTATCCAATGAACCCCCAAAACTAATCAGGGAAGTGCCTTATCACAATGAGCCTATATACAAAATTTGAAGAAAATCGGATAATTCTGCATGAAAAACCCATTTATCTAAATTAAGGGGATCATCCCCCCGTTTACGCCCCTTTATACTTACCCACTGAACACCCAAAACTAATTAGGGAAGTGCCTTATCACAATGAGCCTATATACAAAGTTTAAATAAAATCGGATAATTCTGCATGAAAAACCCATTTATTTAAATTAAGGGGGGGGGGTAGCTCCCCGTTTCCCCCTTTTATACTTATCCAATGAACCCCCAAAACTAATCAGGGAAGTTCCTTATCACAATGAGCCTATATACAAAATTTGAAGAAAATCGGATAATTCTGCATGAAAAACCCTTTTTTCTAAATTAAGGGGGGTTAGCCCCCCGTTTCCCCCCTTTATACTTAACTAATGAACTCCCAAAAATAATCAGGGAAGCACCTTATGACAATGAACCTATATACGAAATTTGAAGAAAAACGAATACTTCTGCATGAAAAACCCATTTATCTAAATTAAGGGGGAGTTAGCCCCCTTTCCCCCCTTTATACTTAACCAATGAACTCCCAAAACTAATCAGGGAAGCGCCTTATTAGAATGAACCTGTAAACAAAATTGGAAGCAAAACGGATAATTCTATCACGAGTTATCGCATTACGTACATACATACATACATACATACGTACATACATACATACATACATACAGAACGGGCGGCCACATTAGCTCTCAGGCTTTGATAGCCTGTGAGCTAAAAAAGCTTTTTATAGAAATTGTTCAAAAGAAACCCTGACAAAAAATTGCGATATTTTAGTGGCCGCAGACCGTTTATTTTAGTTTCAGAATTGACAGAATAAAAAATGTTGTTTAAACACCGTTTTCTCTTTGAAATGCTGGTCAATATCTTTTACAATTTCAATCCAATTATCAGAGTTCAACATTAAAATACAAACTCTGTGCACTGTAAAAACTTTTTTGTAGAAAACGGTTACATATCCGTAATTTATCTATATTCTGAGCAATGAGAACGCTTCATAATATGGTCAAGTAAACGTTACCTATAAAAACTCGAGGCTAACGAAAAAGAAAGGCTACCGCGGTGCTTTATGCGTATCTTTTTTTACAGACCGCCGGAGACACGTGATGCTCGAATGCACCAATGCAGGTGTACGAAAAGAGCAACACGTCACTGTAGCGGTCTGTAAAAAAAGATAAGTGGAATGCACCGCGGTAGCCTGTCTTTTTCGTTAGCCTTGTAAAAATTACTGAATGAGTGGGCAGTTTGCTGAATTTTTTTACTGTATAAAAACAAAAATTGTTAAAAAATTTGATTGAAAAATTTAAAACATTTGTATAAACTACACACTCAGTATGATATTTAGTGGATCGACTTTGAAAAAAGTTAAATTCTAAAGTTTATTCAGATTAAGCATTTTTTAGATACTTAAATACACTAATAGCACATTATCTTTCAATGATGCGTATTACATTAATAAAAATATAAACTTTTACTAAAATATGAAACTCATAATCTCGTTTAATTCAAAAATTATTACAGAAATTAATTTCTGATTGTACTCAATGAAAAAAATCAAGTGTCTGATACTCTTGCAGTTTCTTACGAAGAAGAAAAGAGAAAGTTCATTACTTTATATGAAGGTCGTGAAGAAACTCGCTCATATTTCTATCAAAAAGAAAAAGAAAAAAAGAAAAATACTTGTTACAAATTATTGATAAAAACGTCACCCAAGTGGAATTTAAAATATTAAGATTTTGAATATGAACATGCAACTGGGTAAATCTAGAAAGGTTGAAAAGTATAACTATAATCAAAACTATTTTCAAAGGCAAAGTAAGGCACCGATCCTCCCCGTCTCCCTACTAAAAAATCAAAAATCAAAATAATAAAATAAAAAGAAAAAACCCCTTTTAATACTTTCCAACCACGTTGAACAGTATTTATGACTTCGGTCTGGCCTTCTGGCCGTCTGCCGTCTGTTCGTGCTCTAACTCTCGTAAATATACTCGGATCGTCCTGAAATTTTTGTATGTTATTGTCGATTACTATAGCATGTTCCTTATTTCAACTGAAGTGTGTAGCACTTATAGTTTGTTTACAGGAACAGTCAAAAGTATTCCGTTACACTACAGTCAATGGGAAATAATCGTTTCAAGAGCATTTTGATGATGCTACGTCATTTAAAACATGATGAAATTGATATATAGTTATGAAGCGCATTAAAACATGCTTTTTGTAGAATATGGGGTGCAAAGCATTAATTATTTATTTACAGGGTGATACAAAAAAATTCTGTTACACGTTGTTCTACGGGGAAAAATCGTTTGCAGTGTAATTTAATGATATTTCACTATTTCAAACATAATAAAAATTATATGCATTACTGAAGTTCACTATAAATTTCTCTCTTGAAAGTGTGGTGTGCATTGCGTTTATTTACAGGGACACACAAAAGATATCAGTTACAGTACATGTGCGATACTTACAGTCTATATGTGATAAGTGCGTTTTTAACTTAAAAAAAAAAAAAGTTTAACTAAATATTTTCATAGTACGTGTGTGGTCATAAACTCGGTTGTTCATATACAGGGCTACACAAGGGAATCCGTAAGTATTATAGACTATGGGAGTGAATTGCTTAAGGGTAGAATTTAATTTTGTTACACACTTTCTTGCTGAACTATAATATATTTAGTATACTAATATAAGTTTGTGGAATATAAATAAATTCATATACAGGGCTTTTGCAAAGAAAGAGATACACTGCCGTTTACGGTTGGTAATTGCTACGAGTGAGTTTTAAGTTGCCTTTTAGCTTAATATGTGGTGTGTACAAAAGTCTTCAGATAATGCACAGGGCTGTTCAAAGGATTTCGAGAGTGCATTTCCATCGATCGGAGAAAATTGCTAAATGAGAATATTCTAACTGAACTAAATTTTATCATGCTATATATTCACATCTATTGATCATATACAGGGCTTCACGGCTGCACAAAATAATTCGAGTACTTTTTTGACACTGGAAGGTAATTTCGAAAACTGTATTTGTTAATGTGGTACATGTTTTCTAAACTGTTTACTTACATATCTTCTTTCACCTTATTTAACGGCGAAGTTTCGTTATAGTTTTTTGTCTGTGTGGGAAAGTGTTTCATAATCTATGCTTGACGCATGATTTTGTTTTTAATATTTGCAGTTTTTAACTGAGACTTTCTGAAACCTACCAGTGAGAAATGCATACACTTTTTTTTTTTTAATGTACTTGAATTTTTCGTCTATTGCTTATAATATTCACAGAAAATTTCTCCCCACGACTTTCTCTGTCCATGTATATGTATTAGTACTATATTATATAGTAAACTGTTAAAAATTTCACCGCTTATAAAAGTAAAATATTCGTAAAAATTGCTGCAATCTTCATTTGGTAAAATGATCACGGTCTCAAAAGACTCTCTTTTGATAAAGTTTGCAGAAAAACGAAAAAGGAAAAGAAAGTTCTATCTACAAATTGTTGATAAAAAATGTCCCACAAGTGGAATTTAGAAATCATCCATATTTTGAATATGAATATGCAACTGGTCATTTCTAGCAAGGTTAAAAGGTATAACTGTAATCAAATCTATTTAAAAAGCCAAGTAAGACTTGAATCCCCTTCTCTACCACATAAAAAAATGAACTGAAGGACCCCCTTTTTTTCTTACTATCTGCAATTTTTACCTGAGACTTTCTGAAACCTATCAGAAAGAAAAACCTAAACTTTTGTGAATGTACCTCTAATTTATCGTCTATTGCTTAAAAAATCAACGGAAAATTTCTCTGCAAGGTCTTCTCTGTTCATTTATATGTAGTATTATATTGTATAATAAACTTTTAAAAATTTCGTTGCTTATTAAAGTAAAATATGCGTAAAAGTTGCTGTAATCTTCATTTGGTAAATTGATAGCTACAGAAAGGCACTTTCCTTTGCTTCGTTTAAAATGTCCCTACTGCTAGGAGTGCTTCCACGTCATATTTCCTTTCCACCTTTATTTCCTTTAAAATGTCACTAGATTAAGATTACAGTATTTACCTAATTACAACAAGGTTAGAACATCCATATTTTGATTGACTACAGCTCTGAAATCCTTAACAGTGTTACAGTGTTTGTAGATAAATACATTAACTTTATTATCGGAGAAATTATATCTTACGTTTATTAAAATACATGTACTCTTTACCCATTTTTTTTAATAGAAAAAAATCATACTTGTTAGTTTAGATTACAAAAAAAAAAAAAAAAAAAAAAAAAAAAAAAAAAAAAAAAATATCGCACGTTGGTTTCTTGACCATATTTTATAGTTAAAGAAATATGAAAATATTTAAAATTTTCCTAGTACAAAATTGAGGAAATGTTGTTACTAAAAATATATTAAAAACAATATTTAACGTTCATATTAACAAATCCACTAGCAGTGAGATTCAGACTTTTTTTTTAATCAAAAGAAGATTAGATTAGTTACATAAAACATTACAGTCCTCAAATAGTTTTTGAAAAAGAAAGGAAAAATATCAAACTTACAATGAAAATATTAAAAAAATAATAATTGTATTGTTTCAAAGATATTGATATGTAATTTTAACATCAGATGAATAAAATATCGTAGTTGTAATTTATCAAAATTAAAAAAGATTTGTTTTAATACATAAAACTTTTATCTTCTTAAACAATATAAATGCAAATATCATCATTTATTACTGATTTATTTTCTTGAAGCGTGAGAGTTTCTTAGAAAAAACAAATTTCTCGGTTTAAATCGAAGACGACGTGTCGAAAGAAAGAAGAAAATCCAATACTTTTTCAGAATTCATGTTCTTAATTTTATTTTAAACTAGACACGAACCACATATTTTATTTTAAAAAAGTCTGTCATACAAATAATTAATCACACAAAATGCATTTTATGGATAAAAAATAAGAAATTTTAAATTTAATAAAATTTCATATTATGTGTTAATAACAATGACTACGATCAGCCATTTTTACCGGTTTATTAATCCATTGGAATTTAAGAATCTTAGAAAAGTAAAAATAAATTAATATACTATTACTGCAACTGGCAATTCACAAGTATTTTAAAATATACCCAAAGCGTAAATTTAAAACTGTTAAAATAATGTTACATACATATTTGTCAGAGTTTATTTCTATAAAACTTCTCTGTGATAATACTAAAAAACTGTTTATTTTACAAAAAAATATTAAATATTTCTTTTTAGGATCTTTCTGATTTTTAACAATAAGATAAAATACAGAAATATTTCCTAAAATCAACATTCTTTTACTGTCATTACAGGTGACATTTGTGTTCTCAAATTTTTGTAGGATTATGTTAAAATGTATAGAAACAATTAGATAATTTTCAACTTTGTTTGCCCCATTAATGCAATAAAAAATAATGCTTCTAATCCAATAGCCTTTACTATTCTTATGATGCTTTAATTCCGTTATCTTAAATTTGAATTTATGCAACTATATTAAATTATTTTCTTCACATTAGTGAATAAGTAATTAATGAATGTGTCTGAAATGTTGATAAAAAGTTATCTAAGTAGCTAATGAATAGGAAATTAATCTTTTTCGTAATTAAAGACGCATATGGTGTCAACAGCATTATGAACGTCATGTATTTATGAAGTGAAACAGTAAATTATTTTTCTGGATGAATAAAATTCCACATTATATTTATTGACTTAATGAGAATTATGACATTAAACTAATTTAAGAAGGTCAGAAAAGTCATTAGCATTAACGAAAACTCCGAAGTTCTAGTTGTGCTCCAAGAAATATACATTTTTCTACGAAATAAAAGTTATGATAAAAAAAATGAATAAATTATTTTGAAAAACTTTTCAAGATAACTATGATAAAAATGTAGAGAAATTTACCTTAAGAAATTAAGAAATAAAGCATATCAACATTTTCTGAGTGAAAATTTTACTAAAGATTTAACAATAACATTTTGCTTTACATTGAACTGTAAGATAATGCCATTCAGAAAAATATTTATCTATTTTTATTTATTAAGCGATTAGAAAATCTCCATTTTACGAGAACTTTTCCTTACATCATTTGACTGAAATATTCATATAATTTTTTCTAACCCTTTAATATATAGAATACAATTTTTTTTTTTTACTTTTCCGTGAAAACGAAAGAAATATTACTTATTACTTGCATAAATTAACTATATTGCTGGCTATCCAAAATGCAAGAACACAAAGAAAGCATCGAACAGTCTTGACGTTTGCAAATTGTTTAGGAATAAATAGGATATACAATTGATTAGCAATATAAAGGAGCATTCGCAAGTGATGTGAGTCGGTAATGTCATCTAGAAGAATTACAAAAGTGAAAACATAATACTGGTTTTACTCTAATAACACAATTGATAGAGAGCTTTGCACACACCACCATTTGTACACACTTTGCTCTACCATCATTTTTTAACGAAAAACAACAGATGGTTTGCATAAACTTCAAGAATAATAATGCATATAATTTAATATAAATTATTCTATAAATTATAGAAACATGTCATGCATATATATATTTATATATATATTACAAAATTTATTATATTCCGCCATAATTAACCTTTATTCTATCATTTTTTCCTTTTTATAATATTCCGTATCTAATTCTGATTAATTAAATTAAAATCCCATCTTTAATTAAACAATCAATCCCCATATGTAAAAGTATAAGATCTTAATTTACTTAATAATATTTATTCCAAAGTATATAAATCTAAAAATGGCGATAACTACTTAAATTTATTCTTTAAATAGAACACCTTTATTTTTAATCCACTATTAAAATTAATTATTAATTCCCATGCAGATCAAACCGCTATAAATTCTTTATTTAAATGCTAAAATATGATATCTCTTAAAATTATTCCGCTCTAAAAAGCCCTATTTCTTTTAAAAAACATTCTATCATTAAATATTAAATGTCTATTACAATAATTCAAAATGCTCTCATATTAATTTTTTTTCTTTATCGCGTATTAAATTCGAAAATATTTTTAACTACAATCTCAAAACAGATATTTTGTTTTGTTTATACGTCATTTCATCTGGTAACGAAGCTTTAGAAGCATCTAGAACATTTTTGGCGCCATGAAATCTTTTTTCTTCAAAATTAATGGAAATATTAATAAAATCCCTTTAAAACGTCTATGATTGGAACAAAAAGATCATGTGACGTGTTTTGTATTCTTACGCAAGCACAGTTAAAACGAGATGCACGCTCTAATTCTAGTAAAAAATTTGAAATTTGGCGGTATCTAAAAGGAAGGAGGGAAATTTCATTTGGCGTCTAAGTGCCTCATAGTCCTTTGAAATTTAGTGATGTAGAGTTCAAATATATTTTTAGGAGGTTTAGTGGCCAGTTAATACATCCCACTCATCTGGATAAATATCTTGAGTTTTAGGAAGGAGTTTTGTGGAAAGTACGACTGTCGCAATGGAATGTATTGGTGATTAGATGTAGTTTCAATATATCGAGCATTACTCCTGAATTGACGTCTTCAAAAATGTCAATAAAGTTCTTTACATTCAACTAAATGATGCTTGAACTGTGAATTATTGTGAACTACTACCACACGGCAACCTAGTGCGATTAAAATGAAAAACCTTGCTCATTATTGTAAATGGTTATCAACTGCTTTTTCGACTGCTACTCATCGATCGAACTTGAAAGTCTAAATCATGACATATATAAGATCTATAAATAATTCATGTTATCATACTCCAATTTAAAAATAGTGTTTAAATTGTAACTATGTATTTTCTTGACAAAAATTAATAATTTGTACAAATAATCGAACATTTCTCGTCAAAGAAACTTATAGCATAGAAGCAAGACCACACACAGTAACTGTAACAGGCCACGGGTGGCCAGGGTTGACATTAAATCACAATGGCAACAGGTCAGAATTTATGGGACCCCATAAATTAAGGCCACTTATGGTAAAAATGTGTATCAGCAGTTCTTGGGACTTGGCCCTGGGATCCCTATAGTAAGTGGATATTTAAGTGGACTTTTCTCTAGGAAATAAATGCTTTGCTATGTTTCTATTGGGACAATGTTCATCCAATAATAATAAGATGTTTCATGTCCACAGTACAGGGCTATTTTTTAAAAGACAATATTTTCTCTCTAGAAGTAATAGCAAAATAATGTCTAAATCTCTCTAAAGATAGAGATCTTCCGTAGTTTCTCTCTAAGAGCGAGATGAAAAAAAGCTATTTATAAATTCTGCTTTACGGATGTACAGCATCCAGTTATGATGATTGATCAACTTGTCAGAATCAACGTAGCTTGTTATGCTACATTTTATTAAGGTTGTTTGCATGAATAAGCAAAATATGAATTTTAGCGCAACAATGTAAACGCTAAAAGTTTGATCTTTAAAGATCGATTGAAAGACTAATTATTGTGCTGTGTGTACCAATATCAAGATGTTACTTGTTTCGGAGGATTGTGAGACAGCAACCGCACCTAATCTTATGTATCCTTGTACGGTGTTAATATATTACATTACAATTGTGTTTTATATTTTATCTATATTTTATTAATTTGAATTTAGCGATTTACTTTAGAAATCCAGACTATTAGATATTCATAAAATTCTTAAAATATAACCTAAAATTAAATGAATGTCAACATGGCAGTCTATTGTAATAACATAAATATTCTAAATAATAAGAAATGTGTAATCAGCCTAAATGCTGATTTAAGCTTTAAGAAAGCGAATGTGCTTTCTCTCTCTTTCTCTCTCTCTCTTTTTTTTAAAAAAAATCGATTACTTGTAAATAATGTTTTATAAATTTTATAAATAAAGAATTTTAATTTAATTATCTTCGTTTTTTTAAAAATCATTATGGAGTTTATTGTGTGTAATTCTTTAGGTTAATTGATGTTCTTTCTTTACAGGTATATTTAGTATGACTTTTCCCGCCAATTAAAAATTAAGGTTTTTTTATTAATCGTTAATGTTAATTCCAATTACATGTGTTTTAGGCGGAAGACTCACATATATTTGTGATTTTACGAAATAGCACAACGCAAGACTTTTATTATTATTTTAATCAAGTACTTAACTATTAACGTGAGCGTTTGTGTTTTAAAATTTAAGCTCGCGTTACCCTGTACTAGAGTGTTAGTAATTATATGGTTACTAATGAATAATAATTTAGAGTTTACTACTTATAACATCTAGTTACTATGGTTGGTTTGACGAATGATGGACAGATTAATAAGAAATCCAGCTATTATATAATTTGCACGAATCTGTCCAGCAACAATCAGTGCATATAAAGTCACATTGAGGTCACTAATGATCTCAAGTCTCACTAACAACACCACATGACTAAAATGTTATTTCTTTAGTTAGTTGCATAGTTATCACATAGGTTATCATTTGGTGATTGCAATGTGAGGTCGCCGTGACGTATCATCAGATAACGTAACGTAGGTGCCACACTAGACTTGGCGCTTTACAGATGAGAAACGTTTAAAAGCAATAATTTAACAATGCTGTTCTAAATTTGTTACTTATTAATGCCATTTCGGTTCGTCACAAAATGACACATAGTCAGTGGCTTGAACTCGACTCAGTCTCCACGTAATATGAACCAATACGATTCGCAAGCGGTGAAATATTTTGGTCACTGTTTTTTATGTAAGGTTGTAACAGACCTCTCAGGGCTGTTAGCTTCAAATAAGAAGATTATATTAAGTTAACAACAAAAACAACAATTTATTAAATTACTTTAAAATGAGAAAGAGCAGTACAGTAAAATGTTTAACTTTAAATGGCTTTAAACAAGCGTAAGAAGACTATTTCCTAATTTGTTAAAATTCTACATTAAATTCAGAATATTTGTAAAATATTGTGTTATTCTCTTTGCTAGAAAACACAATCCTTATTTAATGCTGCAGAACTAAATGAGCTCCGTTATCCTAAATATCACTTTATTCTAAGAATATAAAAACACTACTTCTTGTCACAGCAGCTATTGATTCTAACTAGAGTACCTTTTGGCGTGATCAGTAGTAAATCTGAAGTTTCCAGCTAACATCTCACTAACCACTACACAACCACGGTCACATAATTACCATATCTTTTCAGAATAACCATGACAACCAAATTCTGGAGATCCATACGCACTTTGCAAAACTTAAAGAAAGACAGATAGATGTCTCATTCACTTACGAATGCTAGTGATTCAGGAAAACACGCTCGCATGAAAACTCACAAAAAGTCACTCATCCACTAGAGTACTATTATAAAAGAACAGCCAGGTATCCTGCCACTAGGTAACCAACAGTCCCCGAATTTTTCGAAATTCAGGGACAGAAATAATGTTGTTCAAAAAGCTTTACATATAAAAAAAAAAATATTAAATTAAAAAAAAGTGGATAAATTCGTGTCATTAAAAAAAAATAATAAAGATAAAAAATGTATAAAATTTAAAGCACTGAAAACTTTAAATTTGAGTCGTATTATAAAATTTGACGACTAAGCTTATGCTTATCGAGCATTAGGTATAGTTATCGCGTTTTTTAACGATTATGTTGCGTGGAACCTTCATTATATCACGTAGAAGAATACGGCAGAATTAATAGATTAAAATCTGAACGATTTTAATTATTGTCATATATTTAATTCAGTACTGATAATCCTAATTGCCGAAATTTTTTAATGAATACTTGAGCCCTTTCCATATTTTTTGAATTTCTACGCCGCTGGTCTTGGAATCACTGAAATTCAGGGGCACGTGAAAACATTATTCATCACAGACATACTTATAACACATAACAATTAAATTCAGTTTAGTTTTCAAAATAGTCTTACTGGTTAATAAATTTTTCTTATATAGAATACCAGATACATATGAAATACATAGATATTGGTTTCAAATGCAAATGCAAATTCGTATCAAAATATAATAATATAATAAACAATGATACAAAATTCTTGACTAAGAATCACTGTGATTGCTTCTTCAATTTTATATCGAGCATATTGGACATAAGCACGTTATTTAGAATGCTGCAACATAATTTTTAAGTTAAAAATAAGCACAATACACCGAATAATAAAATGAATACCCCCACAATAAGACAAGATATAGGATATTACTAGATTATTTTTTAACACAATTTTTCAAATTGGTAAAGTAATCATACAAGTTGTAAATTTCCAACTGGACGAAAAATGTCCGGGCCAGGATTCGAACCTGGGATCGCTTGGCTGAAGCCGCCACGCTCTACCGCTG
This sequence comes from Maratus michaelseni, assembly GCA_963931845.1. Lineage (NCBI taxonomy): Eukaryota > Metazoa > Arthropoda > Arachnida > Araneae > Salticidae > Maratus > Maratus michaelseni. Next base: position 181,548,007 of record OZ007590.1, read on the forward strand.
AGCTATCCCGGGAAATAATATAGGATATTATTTCAGAAAAAAAACTTTCAGAATTTGCTGTGTCAACTCCCCCTTTTTTTTGGGGGGGGGAGGGGGGACTTGAAAAAACAAAACAAGTAACTAACTCTAAAAGTAATATGCTACTTTAATAAATTATTAATTAAAGTTAAATAAAGTGTATTACAGTTTCAAGAATTTTTAGATTGGATTTTGGAAACAGGGTGAAAAAATTATTTTTATAGTTTTCAGAAATATTGTAAAATTATAAAAAATAAAAATAATAAAAACAAAGTTAGTGAGAGAATACCAGTAGAATTTTAAAAGGCTTTCATACGAGCATTTAGTGACCTAACTTACTTTTTTAAACAGTATAATATTTTAGCTTTTCTTCTAATTAAGAAAATACTCTAATCACTTTTCAAGTTTGAAACAACGACATGTTCTAATGACTTTTCACTTTGCTTAGTGCATATTTTTCTTTGCAGCAATATCGCATAAACACAGGAAATGAAACAGTTGAGCACAGGAAGAGAATTCGGAGTATATGAAGCATTTAATTTATTCGATAATGGCAGGGATGCGCACCCATATCAATTTTCAAATACATTATTCTCGAATAGTAATCTTATTTATACCATTACGATTAAATAAAGCTAAGATTTGTATTCAGAAATTGTTTTCTCAAAATTGATACGAGTTCATTTTCCTGTATTAGCGCAGGGAAAAATATACGAAAACCAAAGTAAAAAAAGTTGTTCAATAAGTCTCAGAATCAGCAGTTTTTTAGGTTAGTCAGGTTTTTCATCATCATTATCGATAAAACTAGTGATATATGACATTTGCTAAGAAGACGAGGTTAATCATTTTAGTGAAGAGTAAAACAAGTGGGAAATTGTATATCAAACGTGACAAATGAGGTGCGTTTATACTATAACTAGTTTTATAAATATTCAAATCCTGATGCAATAGCTGTTGTACTCTTATGCAAAAATGTATGAATACAAAATTTATTTTATGTGTAGATTTTCATATTATAGATATTAATTTTATTTTATGAAATTAAGTTTCAATACACTTTTACAGACAATTAATTACAATTATGTTACATTAAAATTATACTATGCGCAAATACACAATACAAGACAATGTAAAAAAAAAAAAAACATCGTTATTATTTCACTGAAAAAAGGAATTATATCGTCGGTTATTATGATATGATTAATTTCCGTAATAAAATAAGTACATTTTAAGTTGGCAACATTTTATCTTTTGTTGACATTTACTAAAAATTGAAACTTAAGCCTAGCTTTCAAAATCTCAGAACTTGAAATCCATATTTAGATTCTTTTTCGATTTAATATCTATTTCCCCGGAAACATCTATCCAAAACATTGTCGGTAAGTTATATGATTGCTATAATTAAACAATTTTAGTATACAAATTCGATTTTTAAATGTAGTAATACGGAAATAATATGACTCCATCTAAAATATGACGTAATCATCATGGCAACCTAGAATCATTACCTATCATGGGGCATCATTGAATTAAATACGTATGATAGGATTAAATAGAATGAAGAAAACTTTTTTAATATCTTTTTAAGTTTTGAATCGATATTCATAAAAATTTGAAATGACTCGACAAAATTCTGCAACAATTGTATATATTAAATTTCAAACCATTCGGTTGGGTAGTCTTAGCGCTGTTATATGCGGACAGACGGACGCACCAAACGACGACTATAGGCGCTACGATTTATATTATTACGAACGCACCTAAAGAGGCTTTCTGTGATCATTTGCTTTTGGATATTCATCATATAACAGTTAAAAATAATATTTAGAAAGCCTTTTAGATGCGCAATTTTATCTAAAAGAATTAAAGTTAATTCATAAAAATAAGAGAGATATGTAAAAAACCGTATACTTTTGCATTGTACGGTGTCCGTATACTTTTGGGCAGCTAGTGTATGTGACATTAACATTGTTTTTTTCTTGAAATCAAATATATTAAGGTTCACAAAAATTTCAGAGACTAATAAGGGCCTAATTTTTCAGATACGTTTTGAAATGCACTGCAAAATACAAATTTATGCTTCTATATGAAATTGCGCAGATGTACAATTAGATTTTTAAAATAATATAATTATGCAATTACGAAATTTAGAGTGCTTTATCTATAGTTTATAAAATTGAAGTTTTTTTTCCACATGAGTGATATGCATTATAATAGTTTTCTATAAAAATAGCAAATAAATCCTTTGTGCAAGAATATTAAAATGCAGAAAACCAAAGTTAAATTGCACAAATAATACACAAAAACAACAAACAGCTGTTTCGAATCCACAAGTGAGATTCTTCTTCAGTGCGGCTAAGAGCAAAGCACAACGTGCTGGATTCGCAAATGCATACGCTTGTGGATTCGAAACAGCTGTTTGCTGTTTTTTGTATATTATTTGTACATTTTTAACGTTGGTTTTCTGTCTTTTAATAGTTTTCTACTTTCACTTTGTTTCATTATTTTTGTTGCAGCATTCGAAAATTGAATGGATATATATATAAAAAAAAAGGGCAAAATATTTTTGGATAAAATAGTAAAGAATGTTTGACATATTTGTTAGATTAAAACTTTAATGATGATTTCGATTTCTCTCGGGATTTAGAAAATAAACTCTGAACTTAGCGAAGCATTAACTGAAAAGCCTTATAAAAAAAAGTCAGCAAGTCGCTTAGAAAAATTTATTTTCTTCATTCAGTTTCCTCTTCGGCAAAAGCAGTTATAAATATATTAAAATAAATTGCAGCCGTTATGATCTTCAGAAACTTTTTGGAACTCTGTCTAGAGACTACATTTATAACGTATTAAAGTACTTAAAAAAATATTGCTTGTAAATATCTGAAATTGAAAATTTATCAGTGAGAGGAGAGTGGGGTAAAATGTATTAACAGATGGTTTTCTCGTTTTCGCATAAGCTTATTCGAAACGAAAAAAAAGTAACAAATTATTTTAAAAATATTATAAAAATGCGCTCATCAACGTAACTTTTTAAAGGGTCATTAGAAAAGCGATTTTGATGATTATTAATTTTTACGCCCTGAAATATTTCCACAGCAAAAAGTGATGCTACTTACTTTATAATAGTAAAAACTGAATGTAAAATTATAAAGAAGTTCTTTATGCTCTCTTATTTATGTTTATATCCATGTACTCTCTTTAAAATAAGAAAGTATATCCTGCTACTTATCGAAACTTGGTTTATATATACAATAATTAATAGAAATGAAGGTACTTTTATGTTAGGCTCTCTTATTTATGTTTACATCTATGTACTATCTTTTAAATAAAGCATCTCCTGCTACTTATCGAAACTTGGTTGATATATAAAAATTAATAGAAACGAAGGTAGTTTTATGTTAGCTGGTCGCAGGTGGTAAATCGCTAAATATTGTTCCCATCGCCAATATTCATATTGCATTCATTTCTTTAAAAAAATAAATCTTTAACTAATTTCATTTTAATGCATAACTTTTATTTAAAATACATATATTGCATACATTTAAAACACATGCTTTCCCTCCTTTCATATAAAATACAGGTTTTTTTTTTACACATATTGGGAACAAATTCGATGTTAAATTAAAAAATAACGAGAAACAACAGAGGAAGAAATCTGGCTACAAGTAATAACGTAATAACTGAAATATTGGCTACTATGAAAATATCGTCTGCAACTGAAATGGCACGCGAAAGAAATGAGTGGCTTGAAGGTTATATATTTGCTCTTTCCGAAGATAATTATTCATATTCCGTTATATGAAAATCATTTAGAAGGTGATAAGTGGAAAAAAATTGTCACAATTGATGAATCGTGGATTTATTTAAATGACTGTAATAAAAGAAAGATCGATTTATTATCGGAAAAGAGGCCAAAAAGACTTACAACTTTGGTTCAAACACTGCAAAGTAAGTTTCTTTAAAGGGTTTATGGTGATTGCTGGAATCACTTACAACGGAAAATTAAAGTTGAGAAAAATGTCAAAATTAACGCTACTTATTATCAAAACATTGTTCTAATTCCTATTTTTAAAGAAGAAATTCCCACAAATGTTAAATGTGTTGCGTTCCACCAGGATAAAGCGAGCAGCCATACTTCCAAAAGTACAGTCACATTTCTCGAAAGATTATCAAGAGAAAGTAGAATCAAGTTCAACCAAGCCCCCAGATGCTTCACCAATGGATTATTGTGCCTTTGGACTATTAAAAGAAAGTCTTGCGAAACGGCGACCAACTACGTTGAGTAGACTCTGGAAATGTGTGGTGGAGGAATGGAACAGAATTCCACTTCCAGTTTTACAAAAAGTCCTGCTATCTTGAAAATCCCGCTACATTATGATAGTTCACAACAAGGGCTACCAGACAGAACATATTAAACAAGTGGGTAAGTGTGCTGGAAGATCGCACAAAGGTTTTTTTTTTAATATTCCTTTCAAAACATTTTATCCTTTAACCCCTTCGCGACTAGCGTCCTTTACAGAATTTTTAATATTTTACCACCGGTTTTTCAAAACAGAAATATTCGCCTAATTGAATCGCAGAAATGCTAAGATTTAATAAGGCAAATCTTACAATAAAAAATAACTGGTGGGAATAATCGAGGATTCTGAGCTTCTTATGCGTGACGTATACGTGTCGCTCGTCCCCAAGGGGTTAATAAATAAATCCAAATGAAAATTTTTAAATTATAATTATCAATACACTATCTCAATAAGAACATAGATGGCAGCCAAACAAACAAAACAAGCGTGGCTTAGCGCAAATTTAATTTCCTTGTTGCAACATTTTCTTTGTGACAAATATTTACATTTGAATTTAAAATGTTTCCTCCTTGTTTACATAAATACTAGCTGAAGTACCTGGCGTTGTCCGGGATTTTAAGAATGTTTGTGTAGAAAAATCAATTTCAAAATTAAACATATTGTAGAGAGAACTTCAAAATGTTAAAATATGCCAATATTTCCATAAGGGTTTTTATCATGATTCAATACGTTCCTCAAACTCATATGACTTTATATTCACTTGGTGACGTCATATCTTAGTTGCTTTCTCTATTACTCATATTGATACTCTCTTCATATGATATTCTCAAACATTTGAAAAAGTCCGTTAACTTTCCAATATGACGTCAGACTAATTTTCTTTTTAATTCTCTAATGATGTCATATTAACCTGCTTTCTGTACATACACATACTCATACTCCTTGTATTATTGAGAAATGTTTGAAAATTTCCGTTATATTACCAATATGACGTCATATTAATCTTTTTTTTTTTTTTTGAATTGGTGAAACTTTTTATTTCATTTTCATTTTTAACCTGGAAATCTTTCAATAGAAAATTAATTATTGTAGAAAGAATTTTATTGTGTATTTTTAATTACTGGCAACTGCTATAACGAAAAATGTTTAAATTTAATAGGAAAAGGCTGTTAGATTTTTGTTTTTTTATCGCTCTATATTAAAATAATGCGACTTTTTCAAAATTTTATGACTTTCAGCGTGACAGTAGGTATTCAGCTGTAACTACACAAAATCTCAAGTCTGTAACTTATACAGTTTCTGAGAACTGGCTCTGTGACAGACAGACAGAGAAGCGAAACGAATAGGGTTTCGTGAGATGAACGAAACCCTAAAAATAATCGTTTTTAATTAATATGTTTTATTTTTGTTGTCAAAATCGTTCCAAATATGTGTAAACAACAACAACAACAACAACAACAACAACAACAACAATAATAATACTAAATACCATAAAGCAAAATATTTAATTCAGTTTCAAAGCATTGTTTCTAATTTACACACGCGAAAAATAAAAACTGCTGTTGGCGATACGAAAAAAAAATGCTATTGGCCAGATTTGCGATCGGTTAACATAAAAATACCGAAACGAATTTATTGCTCTAACTATTGCAAGCTAGTTTAGAAGCATTCAGTGTGCCGTCATCAATACAAAGGTCAAGGGTCAAAGATAGATGTTTCTTGCAGTGCCTACGGCGTACGTAATGACTCTGTCTATACCTATGGAATCTATGTAGAAATTGTCTAAGTCGAATTCACCCGATAATGAGACAATATATAAATTTATCTTGCAGCAGACTGCGGTGGAGTTGAGTTCCTTGACAGGAGCATTCTGCAGTGCTTTGACGATTAATGGAGTACTATAGAGAGATGGGGGAGGAAAGGGTCACCAATACACAGAATAATGGAATATTGTCCATATATATAGAAGAGAAGTGGTTTCGAGGGATAGTATTATAGGCCAATAGAATTATAGGAAATTCCAGGGAAAAGCCAATAAGAAATTATGTAGGGAAAATTGTATGGAATATGCAAGTAGAAATTAAAAAAAAACGGTTTTTCTATTTAATATTTCTACAAATCTGACAATGAGAGAATCTCGCAGTCACAATTAACAATATTTTTATGCTTATTTAGGTGTGTTCGTAATTATATAACTACGTAGCATCTATAGTCGTCGTCTGGTTCGTCGGTATGTTCGTCTGCCTGCATATAACAGCGCAAAAACTACCCAACCGAACGGTTTGAAATTTAATATATACATAATTGTTGAAGAATTTTGTCGAGTCATTTCAAATTTTATGAAAATCGATTCAAAACTTAAAAAAGATATTAATAACAGTTTTCTTTATTCTATTAAATCCTATCATACGTATTTAGTTCAATGATATGGCATGATAGGTAATGATTCTAGGTTGCCATGGTGATTACGTCATATTTAACATGGAGTCTTTTTATTTCTGTATTACTACATTTAAAAATCCAATTTGTATACTAAATTTGTTTAATTATAGAAATGTTTCCGGAGAAATAGGTACTAAATGAAAAAAAGTCTAGATATGGATTTCAAGTTCTGAAAATTTCAAAGCTAGGCTTAAGATTCCCATTGGAATTTTCAAAAATGTCAGTAAATATTCGACAAACCGTGTAAAAAACGAAAGCGTCTGGTCACTGTCCCTTAATTTTTGGACATCAGTATATATATATATATATATATATATATATATATATATATATATATCCAGAACATAACAATCACTGCATAAATTGTTTCTTTTCATTACTTCAGTGTCTTTAGCAAAAAAATACATGATGCTTTTCCGGTGATTAAAAGCAATAAACAACTCTGTTGCTTAATAGAGATTATATTTAAGGAAAATATAAATAACACTTATTCCAAAGTATTGTTATTTACAAAAACACTATTTTAAATTTATTACATTAAAAAGAATATTTAATAATGATAAAATGAAGTAAAATGTATGTTAAAAAAATCAGAAATACCGGAATTTCGTCGATTTAATATTATTATTCCATGCAACACAATTTATTCGAAAAAATTTGTGAAATCGAAAGCATTAGATTAGTTCGATAATTAGAATTTATTATACTGAAAGCAGCACTGAACAACCATTAAAAATAACAAGAAAGAAAAATCATACATCAAGCATAAGTTGTGAAACACTTTCCAACACTTCCAGAATACTTTAACAAAACTTTTCTGTTTAAAAAGGTAAATAAGATAATAAACTAAACATTTTTAGAAAACGCATAAAACATTTGAAAACCAGATTTCAAAAATGAAATAGAGATTAATGTTTTTTTTACAAGGCTTATAATATTTAATAAAAATAATATTGTAATTATTTTTAAAATGTAATGTAAAATAAATTTCCTTTCCCTACACTGAAAAAAAAAAATGTTGATTTTACAGTATAATACTGGCATCCAAGCTGCCAGTATTATACAGTAAAATTTTCAGTAATAAACTGTGCGGTAATGATTATTATTATTATTTTTTTTTTGGCAGCATAAATAATCGAAAGCTCTCATGCAAATTAAACGCAACACTTTGGGTTGCTACTCAGTTAGGATAAAAAGTACATGGTCTCAAACTTTTTGTAACATAATTGCTATATGATTTAAATATGACTAATCGAAAAAGAAAATCATATTACAGCGTTTACACATTTAATAATAATTTTGTTATGCAAATTTTGTCATTTATTTCTTCAGCATCTCCGTCCGTTCGCCTTTGAAATTGGGAAAGTCAGCACATCTAGCTTTTGTAGTATAATTTGAAAATATGTTACAGTAAATTTAATTACAATGCAGTCCTGAAAATTTTCGTTTCAAATTTTGATTAAAAAAATGGAATTTGAGTCGAAAACAAATTTCAGAAGATAATTTTCTCTAGATATTTCACTTTCCAGTTTTGTAATTAATATTGCAGCATCATTCAGCACAACTTATTATCGAATCTTTGGGGTGTCCATGTAAATGAATGATAAGCGCTACGCACACCATATTCTGTAATAAACATCTTGTAGTGCCCCTCAGTGATGCATATCAATGTCAATGTGTTAAAAATAGTGTAACACCATTAAAACACATAGCAAAAGATTTCCCCCCATTTTTCCCCCATATAACGTTACGGAATTATTTTCAGTGCATATGTAAACGAACTATAAATGCCACACATCATTTTCAATACCGAACATGCCACAGTAAACCTCAATAACATAAATCAATTTCATCGTATTCCGAGTATATCGTAGTACGAATCAGAGCACGGACAGACAGACGACAAACAGAATGACAGACATTCGAAACTTTTGCATAATTCATAAACATTCCGAATTCATAAACATTTTTCAACTATGTTGGAAAGTGTTAAAAAAAGAAAAAAGTAGGTAAAAAGAGTGTTATTTTAAAAATAATTAGCAGCTTGAAACTAATAAACAATCAAATAAAAAATAACGAATTTAAATCTCTTTAAATTTGTTAAATGTTTAGTGAGTTGCAGAAAAAGTATAAAGATAAAGATAAATGCATTATATATATATATTAACGAACATTATTTTAAACACTTTGTGGGATAAAAAATAAAAGCATATTATTAAATTTTTTTTTTGGTTGAAAATTATAATAAAATAATTAATTCGCTAGCTCTTTTTATTAACTACTTGAAAGCGATTTTTGCTACACAGTACCAGCTTCCAAACATAATAATTAATTATTTTATTTTTATAAAAGTCTAAAAGATTTAGTAGAAATAAGAGTTTTAAAAATTGGTTATTTTTAAAATCTGATACTGATTTAATTAGTTCACAATTTATAGTTTTAAAGAATCCGATCGTGCTGTTTCTGTGTTTTTGAAGTTTCTAAAGCGATATATATATATATATATATATATTACCTTCTTCTTTGTATTTTCATGAATAAAAAAGTTGTTATTATTGAAATTTAACACGTTATGTTACTTTTAAACTGTGAATTTTATATTTTAGAAATTTAATCCAGATTTTATGTTTCTAATTTATTAGCCATCCTACCATGTTGAAATTTTATTCAACTTTGATAAAAACATTTCACACCGGAATTTTTATTTAAAACTATTTAGCATATTTATTTAACTTTTATTTTCTATTTTTTTCTCAATATTTAGACTCTATCCTTAATCTCTTTCGCTTTACTTTATTATTACAAATTTATTATCATCTGATTTCTTATTTTTACATCTATCTTTTTTATTGTAATTGTTCCTTTATCTTGTAGTTAATACTACATCTTAACTTTTCCCAACGGCTCAATTTAATACAAGACACTCTACTCACAAATAGACTGGGCGTAAAGTGGATTGCAACTCGGAAGCCCTTAACCGACATAAACTGTTCGGCACTGTTTGTTTTATATTTTTCCACTTTTAAATTACAAATTAAATCTGATTGGCTGCTTTACGCAAGCTAATCTTGATTGGCTATTTTACTTATGTCGGATTGGCTGATGAAGTTGACGGTGAAATCCTCTGCTTTTCTTTCATTATACAGTGCATTTTTTCTACTTTTCTGCTCTTTTTTTTCATGACTCCTACATGATGTGGTACACAAATACTCATATACAGGGAGTGAGTTGCTAGCAACTGGGAATCCCCTTGAAACGATCGTCTGTTTCTGTTTCTGTGGGTTTTATTTAGCACACTTTATGAAAAAAATTCTGGTTCGTTATAGAAACGGGTCGATCAGACCCATTTAGGGTAGGAAGATTAAAGGGGGAAACAGCAGTTGCGAAAACCCCAGAAAGAAAATCTGATATTGATATATGTATTTTTCTCGTGAACTAGTGAAGCCAAGGTGTGCACACTCCTTGTACAAACCATTTTGTTTCCGATTTTGTAGGGAAAATTGACCCAGGAAATGTAACAGAGTGTAAGTGATCAATCAGTATTGAGGAAATGTCATCAGTGGCCTGGTCTACAAATCTAAAAAGGAGGTACAGGGGGCGAATACAACGAATTCCATTCTGTTAGAAAATTATAAAAATCACTCTTCTTAACACTTTCTAACACAGATGAAAAGGGTTTATGAATTAGGTAATTTTCAGTGAAATTTCTTGTCACAGGGGTCTTGTGCACGTATTTTTAAAATTAAAAAAAAAAAAAAAGTAATTTTAACTATCATATAAATACATATAAACTGTGATTATTTGCTTACTGAAATTGAAATATAATATTTAAAAAATATATATTTTTTAAATGCAAATATTATTCCGTCATTGTGTCTCTATACATACATGTAAGAAAGTAAATTGTTTTTCTGCCGTTATGCCATGTAATTTTATATATATTTTTTAAAAATAAAATTCATTAAAAATACTTAAATAAATATTTAGTCATTTAATTATATTAATATTTTATACAATGAAAGAAATTAGGACACTTTTTATTGCTGTCCTTAGTAATTGACACCATTCCCTCACATTACTATAAATTTGTCCTTATTTAATCAGTAGGTCAGTAAACGGAAGCACATGCATTATAAAAGTCTAGGATAGTTTGTATAGAAGTAAAGTAATAAAGCCGTCTTGTTTTTTGCTCAACAGTATCCTTCAATAGCTAGGACATGGCTTCCACGTATTTAATAAAATTTAGTATTTTTATTACCTATCATTGCTTTATCTATTATAAATTTATTAAAAGCAAATAAAATTAATTTTACTGTTAATATGTTATTTAAAATGTGTTTCAAAATATATTTAACCATTGAAAATAGACCTAAGCCTACATTTTTGTACAAAGTGATTTTCAGAAGGTTTTCATTATTCCCTCATAAACATTTCCTTATAATTTTCATATATGAGGCAATGATCTGAATCCACTTATATGTGTACTGTATACAACAAAATAACTAATCTAATGCAATAAAATACACATTTAAAAACTTCATAAGATTTTAAATTAGAGTAAGTAAGGTCAATCTATTTTGAGGAAATTTCATTTAATCTCAGTTAAAAACAAAACAAAAAAAACAGCGACTTTTTAGAGAATGTCCCACTAATTTATTACGTTAGTAACTCTAATTGGTTGACACATGACAGACATTTAAAATGTCAAAGTATAAAATAGTTTCAACAGAATGTAAGGAGATTTATCTGTCTATCTATGTCTGTGGAAAAAGAGGCAGTTTAAACCTTTTAATAACAAGTTTTGCTTAAAGTTATATTATTTTATTTAATGAGGAAAGTTTTTCTTCATGTCTGTTACATTTACATAAAAGGATGGAGTTTTATATCACTCTGCTCTTTTCATGGCCAACAAAAAATTACTCCCTCAAACTTTTAAAAGTAAATTGAGCCAAGAGGCTATATTTTTTATTTCAGTTTAATTATTTCTTTATAAAAAAACATCCCATCATTACGAAAATAAAATTACTTTACGCTGTCATTATGTTTGCTTATATAGTATGTTTCAATATTAAAAGCAAAGTAGTAAAGCAATATTTATTTTAAAAAAATTGCTTTTTGTATGAAAAAATTTTTTTGCAAATTTTATTTTGTCAATTTTTTACTTGAATACAATTTTTTACGTCAATTTTTTACTTTTTTGTTGCATTACATGCAGCAGCACCATCGCCTTCTACTCTCGAGATTTTGAAAAAAAAAATTATCTGTAAATCGCAAGTCTCTTCGATTCGTAGATTTTTTTTATATCGGGTTTTATTTCAGTTGCAGACATTTGGACTACCCTATACGTAGATACACATGTATCACTTAATTAACATAATTGGCAAAAATTCCTCCAGTTTCTTAATTTTCTTACTTTTGATATTACGGTTGCTTAAATCTTCCAACAATTTGTGACGTGAATCTGATGCATATTGAATGAAACTGTAAGATGTTTCTTAATTTGTTTTCCATTTTCTTTGTCTCTCATCGTTAATTTTTGCTTTTAATAAGTTTTCTTTTATGAGTTTCATTTTGGTATTTTTTTTTTCAATTTTCTTAAGCAGTACTTCAACATGGTAAATTTGTTTTGTTATTCTCTATTCTTTCGGCTTTTTTACGAAATTTCAAAATGTAGCATTTTATTGTTATATGTCATAACATTTTATCATTACAACACACTAACAAATGAAATACATTGTCAATTTTTCGTTGTTTCAAACTGTAAATGCTAACTTTTTCTCGTTTAAAAAATTTAATTAAACGTTTTTGAATAAAACTAGTAAACTCTTTAGTACTAAGTAGTTTATTCCCTAAGTACTATCAGTTTTGGGGTTATTATAACAAGTGAATAAATGATATAACAAGCAATGTATTAGATTTTTGTGGAATATAATGTACTGTGATAAAATTATGCATATTTCAAAATTCCAAAAAATGTTCAATAATCTAGAATTTGCTTTTAATCTTGACTTTCATATATATGCCAATGACCTACGAAACAAATTTTATAGACGTAATAAATGAAACAAAAAATATGCACAAATAAAAAACATACAAAATAGGATTTCTTGTATTATTCAAACGTGAGTAAAATTTGAAATTTCTAGGTTTGCAGGCAGAAATGTGATTTAAATTTTACAGTGCTTCATCTATACTAATAAAAGAAAGTTTCGCTCTGTGCGTGTGTGTGTGTGTCTGTTGGCGATGGCTAGGAAAATCTAGCCCACCTAGAAGGCTGGAAATTTAGGTGTGGATAGTCCAAGGTCTGGCCATGTGCACCTGAGCCTCAGAATTTTAATATTTTGATAATTAGCCTAGATATTAATTATATTCTCATTAACCATCAATTCTAAAATATCATCTTTTAAATCAAAATGGCAAAAGAAACTGACAGGCGCATTGGATTTGCAACCGGAAATGAATGAATTCGAAATTATTTAACGAATTAGCGAATTTTAAGAAAACTAATTGAGATACCAAATTGAAAATTTCTGAGCATAGGTAAAAAAATATTCTGTATCTGACTATGTGATTTTTGAAAAATTCGGTTGGTAATTTTTTTTAATTTACGCAAAAAACTGCCAAAAATCTGCCGGCTCCAGTGAAAACGATCCGAGACATTTTCAGACAGGGATCGGCTTTCATTAAAAACTGAACTACAAAGAGATCTGTTTCTCTGGCCGATCCCTCTCATTTAGTTTGCGAAAATGAAAAGAAATAATTGCCAAATTTTACTAATGAACAAATATTTAGGTAACTAATTAAGATATAGATTTGAAATTGAGGTCGGGAAGGGGTGTCATCTGTCGGCTATTTTAGCGTAGCGTCTTCGTTATGTTCTAATTATCAGAAAAATGTAATTCTTTTTTTAATGATCGCGTTAATGTACGTGACGGTGGTTCTCTTGAACAAATTATTCATTATATTTGCGGGTATGGGGAGGGAGGGGGTTAACGCCTTTCTCTGAGATTGTAATTATCTCGGGCACGGGCAACGCCGGGCGGGTTAGCTAGTTTTAAATGAAGTTCTGTAAGATCGAAATAGAATAAAACATAAACTTGTTTCTTATAAGAGAAACTATTTCATTCAAGTTATATAAATGTTGTCTGGCAAATGGAGCAATAATTTTACCGGCATACTACTGAAAGGCAACTATGATAATGATAGACATTGGTTTCTTACTCTGTAAATCGTTTATAGCTCCCGACAGATATTTAGGAATTTTTACGTATGATCTTGATATCAAGCTTCATTTACGCTATATTTACGTTCCTCCTAAATCATTTTTATCACGTAATTTCATTGTGCGGTAGAATATTTACAGAAGACAACCATATAGAATATACAACTTCAAACGATTCTTTCGAACCATTCATATTTTTAAATATTGCTCATATTATTGTGAAAATAGTTTTTATAATTGGAATTGTTTTAAAGAAAAATAAAAGTTTATTAAAAGCAATAATTACTAAAACTGCTTTATTAAATTAATTTGTTGCGAGATAGTTTTGAATTAGCCAAAGTAATATGTTAAATTGAAACACATTGTTCAGTGATTAGGTTGAGAAAAAAAACTTGATTAATGTATACGAAAAATAAACGATTTATAAATGGTATAAAGGAGGACAATTTTATTCCCTCAATGACTTCTTAATCAACAAAAAGTATCGATTTTAAATAAGTGACTAATTAATTATTTAACTACGCATAATGTAGTTATAAATTCAGAAAAAGTTAAGTTCGTTACAAATTTTTATTCCGTTATCTTATAATGATCTTATAAACTCTTATAAATTCTGGTGCGATTTAGCAGTCATAGAAGTACGGGATAAAACATTTACGAGCTTGACACAGATAACAATTACAACATTATATGGTTAAAAAAATATCATAAGTTTTGAACTGCTCTAATATACTGTGAAAGCATTCTATCTATCTATATAAAAGTCAAGGTTTGTGTCTATGTTATTTATAGAAATCTGCAATTTTTTTACGAATTCGCAAGAAACTTTGCTTACATGCGTTTTACAATCCAGATAAAAATACTAAGTATCTTACAAATTTCTCAGACAGCCCCTTAAATCTTTTTTTTTCTTCTCCTTGCCATATATTATTTTTATACAAATATATATTTTTAATATAGAAACTAACTTTCGTGACAACTCGTGCTTGAAATTTTTGGTTAATGATTTTTTTTTGGGGAAAAAATTTAATTTATTCTGCATATAGAAAATATTTATAATATTAATTTTATTAAATTTCTTATTACAAGCAAGAAATTGTGTTTACAAAGTAAATGAACTAAAAATTGCGAAAATTACATTTTGAAAGTTAGATAATTTTGATGCAAGTATAGTAGAGCCCTTATAAGAAAATGGCGGTACATACGACAATAAATTCCATTGGCTGAGATGATTTTGCATAAAATTTTGGAGAGCTTGCCATTATTGCCAAGCTAATGCCTGCTTATTTGTTTAACTCATCTAAGCAAATTTGTCCAGGCAATTATCGCCAAGTTCGGTAGTGTGGGTTGCTATAATTTGGGCAAAAACTTTTAATCTGGGCATATACCTTTACGTATGTTCAGACTCAATGCTCAAAACTCCGTGTTTTATCACAGTACATTCAATTACATTGTAAACAAATTATTTCGTTTGGATCAATAAAATGTTCAACTTTTTGATAGCGCTTTTTGTAAATGTGGATGTAAGTCGTACGAATGTTCTTTCCATAAAATATATTTTTTAAGATAATGTAAACTAAAAATCATTAAATAGATTTATTCAAACAAAACGAAAATAAAGATATTTATTCATCTTTTCGGATCGCAGAAATTATCCCATTATTAAATCCTTTTTTTTTTCTTTATAAAAAAAAAAAAAAAAAAAAAAATCGGAGTAATTTAGTAGGCATCTTTAAGGAAAATTCGTTAAAAGTTACAAAAAATTAATATCTCGAGAACTAATTCAAATTTTAAAATTCTGAGAGAAATTCTGAAATTCTGGGATCATTGAATCCATGCGGATAACTGTTGTTAATTTTATTGCCCTGCATTCAATATTCTGGGAGTAGTAATTGTGAAATACAAACAGACTGTGATATTTTAATACAATAGACGCAATTTGTTCCCTGTTACCACACCTCAAAAAAGAACTAGGCAAAAATTGTGATAAATACGAATGGAGACTATTTAAACATGCTGATTTTTGGACATTTAATTTCCTTGCTAAACATATTTAAACACACGTACTTTGTTTTTATAAGAAAAAAATACAATGACATCACGAAAATATTTTATATTAATTTAACATTTAATAAATATTTTTTTTTTCTTTGCGGAAATAGTGATGTCACATTTAGCATAGAACGTACAGTTTCATTTAATAAATTTTGAATTAGTTACTGAGATATATTACAGAAATTTAAATTACAGAATTTTAAACTAGCTTCATATATATTGCCTTATTATTGAAAACAAAATATATTTTTGATGAATTCTTTTGTGCAATACACTTCTCGAAATGAATTTTCTTCGTTTTTTTTTCTTTCTTTTTTCTTTTTTTTTTTAATTTTATGATTTATAAATTATTTGTACGCTTTCGCGTTTTAGCGATCCGATTTCAATCTTTACGTTATAATTTTTCCATATTAACATAGTTTGAGCATGAAGTACATTTTAGGATATTCCATTTTTATTTATTTTAACCTGGGGGTGGGGGGGTCTTCGTAGTTAGTACCTGTTACTTCGGGCGGATCTGCTAGTTAAAAATATTTATAAAAATATAGAAAATATATTTTTTTTAATTTAGCATTTAGGAGTGGTTAAATTGCTTATTAAAGATGTGAATTGAAATATAATTCTTTATTAAAACAATGAGATTATAATAAAAATAGCGCGAAATGTAAAAGTATTTCCGTTTTTATTAACGCATCTAACAACATAACCGTGTTTTGAAAAAAAAAAAATGCTAATGGAAAAAATTGTATTTTGTATTCTTTTTTTAATATAATTCATAAAAATCTTCTGGCAAAAACAAACTATTAGTTCAAGAGATGAGAACATTTATTTTACAAATGTTTATCTACATAATACTAAAATGTTGCATCGACATAGAACGCTTATTGAGTTCTTATGTTAATTTACAGATATAATAAAAGGGTAAGAGAATAAGAGAATAACCTGCTAAAAACTACTCTATGATAAAAATAACTGTTGCCATAATAGGATGACATTAAAGTTTCAATCTAACTTATAAACTATTGCAAGTTATAGAATTATTTTGACTCTGTAATGTCAAAACATGCTTAAATTTAATTAAAAACGCACGAATTTTATGCTTGAGGAATTGTTAACATTTTAAATACGTTAAGACATAAAATTCAACATTAAAAATTTCAATTGCCATATAATATTATCAAAGAAAGTATTTATCTTGAAATACCTTTAAGTCATTTGAAAAGTTATGTTTTAATATTTCTGAGGATTCCCAGATATACAATTTATGTTACCAACCTTTAAAGATAATTACTTTCTGCATTTGTTAGTAAAATATAAATCAATTCAAAGTTTTCGATTTGTTAAAGAAAAGAACACGAAATAATTTGTTATGCAAGCTAAAATTATGAAATGAATAATTGTTCTTTTTTACTTTAAAGAATGAAAATAAAGATCTAAGTATATCTTTTAATTAGATTAACATTCATTTTGTAATTTTGGCTTGTATAGCAAATCCGTTCGTGTTTTTTTTCTTTTTTGGGCAAATCAGAAACTTTAAATATATTTCTATTATACTAACAAATACAGGAAATAATTATTTTTAAAAGTTAATTATTAACATAAATTGCATATTTCAGATTCCTAAGTAAATATGACCAAGTAAACACAACTTAACAAATTACCGAAAACCATTCCAAAATAAATTTGTCAATATTATATGACAATCGAAATATTGAATTTTATATATTATTGTGTTTAAAATGTTAAAAATTCCTCAAGCATAAAATTAGTATTAGTTTTAAAAGTTTGATTAAAATGTTAAACTATATTATTATGGCAATGCCCCTCCCCCCTCTTATTGTGACAAAAGTTATTTTTACCATCGAGTTGTGCTTAGAAGTTTAATGCTGACTTATTCTTTTGTTCTTTAGTTATAGCTGTAAATTAACATAACGATTCAATAAATTTTTGAAGTAGATGTAACATTTTGATATTACAGATAAATATTTGTAAAGGAAGTGTTTTTATGTCTGAATCAGTGGTTTGTTTTTGATATTAAAAGATCTTTATGTATTATATAAAAGAAATATTACTTAATGCAATTTCATCTGTTCTTTTTTGTTTCAAATACATTTATATGTTGCAGTGCATAACAAAGGAAACGCTTTTACATTTTGTGTTAGTTTTTATAATAAGATAATTATTTTAATAAACAATTGCACTTTAATTCAATTCGTTAATAATCAATTTAATTATTGTTGAAGGATAAACAATTATGTTATTTTATATTTTTTTTACATCAAATATTAATACAATGCTTTCACGATTTCATAAGTCTATAAGCAAAATGGTGATACCCCTTTTTCTAGCATATATTATTATAGCTAGGAGTTACATCAGGCTCGTAAAAGTTTCAGTACCTGGTTTTACGACTGCTAAATCACAGTTTATAATACTTAATTTTTTTTTCTGTATCATTATAGAAAGAGACTGATTTCTCTTAATGTAAACATTAATTTGTATTGTTTTTGGACTTTTTATGACTCAAAAAACAAGAAACCGCAGTATCAATTTTAGAAAAAAAAGTAACAAGATATGTTTGTTGTTCGTTAATTTGCGAACAGTATAAATGAAATAAAGAACAATGATATCTCGGCTTATGAAGATAATTCGTTCCGAAATCAGATTCGTTAACCGTAAAACATTTTTTCGTTAAATTAAATTGGAAAATTACTCTGTGTCAGGGTTATGTTTGCGCGTGGATCCAATAAAGCATTCATTAACCGAACCTATATTCATTATAGAGGAATAAAAAAATCTTCTTTAGCCAAAATATTCGTTAGTAGAGGCACTTGTTCGGCAAGGTATCATTGTATACACAAAATTTAAAGTCATTGATATTTCTTATGTAAAAGACAGGACTTTTAAACGGCAAAATAGTATAAAATGTTTTAAGAAATAATTTATTGAATTTAATATCTTGTTCGAAAGATGGCTATATCTAAAATTATTTTTATAAAGAAACCTCAGTTATCAACCAGAAGAAGTAAGAAATTTTAGATAGAAAATTTGTAAGCTCAAATGTGCCATAAATTTTTCACTACAAAAACAATTTCCAATACAAGTTTTGAGGCATCTTGCAAATCCAGTGGTCTACTAGCGTGATATTTTATACAATCCGTAAAAGAAATGTGTATCACCCCCGCGTGGTTAAATAGCGTTGGATGCGCAAGGTAACAAACCAGTTTGTGCATTTAGTAAGTATGGTGAGTTAAGATTGGTTATCACTTTAATATAGCACGAACAGATCCGCGTTCATTGTTTAATCTTAAATTTTGAACATACACTCATTTTAACCAGGATAATAAAAAATGAACTTGCTTAAATTACATAAAATGAAGTGAATAATCGCAAAACTTAAAATGAGCATATGCGCAAATTTTGATGTTTGGGATAGAATGGTAGGGTGTCAAGAAAGAATATTAGATGACCTGATGCAGCTATTGGAATTTTAAGTTATTTTTTAATTTTGTTTTCATATTACCTTACAACAAATTTTAAATTTAAAAACTGGAATTTTATATAATTTGCAAACACCTCAACAAATTATATGCAGTTTGTCTATTTAAGTAATACGATAAAATTTCACACAATTAAATGAATCGTCTCATTAGATTTTTCCTTTCACCATTTTTGAAAAAAAGTATATTTAGCAGTAATAATATTGTAAACAAACTAAAAATTCTTTTGAAAACATTTTGAAGATAAAACTTTATAATGAGTTCTTTCTAAAGTAAGAACTGCCTCACAGCTTTTTCAGTATAAATGCTGGAATATTATTTAATTTTTTTTCGAAAGCACATTATGTAAAACGAGTTTTAGTGAAGAACAAACGTTTTTTTTTCTTTCTGTTTATCGTTTGTATCCTGTTGTATGGGTTTTTTAGTGTTAGTTTGCAATTATTTAAGTTATTTTGCGCCTTATAATTATTTTACTTGTGAAATTTTTTTTTAATATGGAGCTTTTTAGATAAAATATAACAAAAGAAAGCAACTACAAGAAAATAATCTGAGCTACAAAATTAAAAAAATTAATTCTCTATGCCTTAAAAGATTTCTTTTGAGAAAGACAAGATAAAAGGTTTTCTTTTTCATTCTGAAATATAACCCCTGATTACTCAATTTTAATGAATTTTTATTCTGCTATGTAGATGTTACATCTGTCTGTATTTTATATCAATATCTTGACATTGTACGAATATTATAGATACATTTTAAGCTTTACTCTAATAATAAAAATAACTTTTTTAGATTTAATTAACATATTTTTGGATTTAAAAAAAATAATAGTTTAAACATTATAACTAGATTTTTATTATCAGAGTTATATATAAATGAAAAAGAATTATATATAAATAAATCCTTTAAAAACATATTACTTACACAATTTATGATTCAAGAAATCCCGTGAGTAGATACACAAAAACTATTTACATATTAAAAATGTAATATGTCCAACATTCAAAAATGCATACTTAAAAATTTTGATGCTAGGTAAATCTCTATATTTTAGATAAAGTACCAAGAAAATATTTAAGTATTGAATGTAGTATTACATTCATATAATAAAATAAGAACTATTCCTTTTTTCATTGCTACAACCCATTTTTTTTGTTTTAAATGTAACATATTTACTGTCAAAAGCTTAAAAAGAGAAGAGTTCTACTATCTTAAGATCCGAGTATTTTAAAATAAGAATGAAATTGTCGTTTATTTATGACAGTCTAATAAGCAATACGATTAGGAGAAATACAATTTCTAAAAATATGTAATTTGACTGAAGTAAATTGTAAACAAAATAATCAAAACACAAACCAAAAATTGTATCAAAAGAAGAAAGTGAATCTGTTTACGTTGCGGTTCTCATGATATACCACGTTTTTGGGTTTTTTTTTCCGGAATTTATTTTTATTTCTTGGAGGGGGGGGGGGAGGAGGAGTTAAATAACTCTCATAGAAAAGAAAATAGTTTTTAGCATTAAATTATTGTATTTTTGTCTAAGTGCGTAAATATTGACATGTAAAAAAGGTGATATTTTAATCGTTCCAAATCCCTTCAAAGTTACGCACGGAGTGCGTAACTTTGAAGGGATTTGGAGCGAATATAAATTTTGGAGCTTGATAAATTTTGGAGTAAATCTGTGAAAGTGATTGCACTCGTAATGATCATCTGACACAAACAAACAAAACACACACACACACACACACACACACACACACATACACACACACACATATACATATTCTTAACATATATTAAATTATTTGGATGCTAAACCTTAAATTTATCAAATAATTGAAGTTTTCATAAAATGGCGGATGTTTGAAATTTAAGATCAATATTTGGCACTAATTTTTCTTATTTTCAAAATTGTTTAAAAAATCAAAATTATTAAAAATTTTAATTTTTTGAAGATTTGTTTTAATTAAAAAATGTCTTGTTTAATTTGAAAAATCAGCAACAACAACAACAACAAAAATGTCGATAGCTTGAACAGTTTAAGCATAAGAATATATACCGATTCAAAAATCTTGTTTCAAGAAAAATAGTGTTCAAAGTTTTGATCAACCCTTTCGTCAGCCGTGACACTTGTCCGTTAAATTGGTTGTCACGACTTAAATATTGGATGGAACACAACAACAACAACAACAACAACAACAACAACAACAACAACAAAAATTAATTTTGAGGGCACAATTCTAAACACTTCTAGGGTTCTAAAAACTACCTTTCGAAAATTTTCAGGGAAAATTTACTCTTAAGATATGCAAAAATAAGAAAAAGTGACTATTAAAATGAATTTAATAAATTTAAGACCATGGCCATAAAAACGAAAATATATTTTATATTTTAGACTAATTTAAATATATATACAGTATCACAAGCAAAGAACTAACTTATACATTACATAACAGATTTCTGCAATGAAATGAAGATAAAAATTAATTAGATATCAACCAAAAGTGCTGCTGATATTTATTTATCCTAAAAGAGTTTAGCTACAAACAAAGTGATTTTACAAAACAATCCCAGACAATCACTCACTGAAAATATTTATACTTCGAAGATTTACGATTTTTGAACGAAAATCTTAAATCCTGACAAGATAAAAAGATATTTATACTTTTTATGCTGTCGTATCAGTTTCTTTCCTAATGCTTACAAAATAAGAGACGAATTTGTCTGCCAATCCTTTTCTCTCTATTTTCTTACTCTACAAGAGATTGTTAAAAAATAATGCCTTTTACTTTTATAAAAATATTTGTAAAAGTATTTTTTCTTTCAAATTTAATATTTAGAAAATAACTCAATCTCATATATTGGTTACCTTAGCTAAGAAAATATGAATATTTTATCTAATGTTGTTCTCATGCTTACGTTGTAAATTTGAAATAAATAATTAATTTGGCAGTACGAACATTTTTCTGTATTAAGTTAAGGAAATAATGCCGCTGAAAAGATCTATTTATCGCTCTATTACAGTTATCTTTTTTTTTTAATATAAAATAAAAATAATAATAATAAAAAAAAAAAAAACGGATAGTAACACAAAGGATAGCAAACTTGAAATATTGTTTTCGAAAAAGAAAATGAAGATGCCTCAAAAATAAATAAATACATAAATAAATACATAAATAAATACTTAAAACGTGGAAAATATAAATAAAAATGTTTTCGAAAAATGTATAAGATTTTATTGCTTTAGATGTACTCATACGTTATTTCAATATCAGAGATGAATAAAATATGACTGCAGAAAAATGATATTTAATAATAATAATAATAATAATAAAACTCCTATCTTCGTGATTTATACAAATATAAATTATATCATTTAATGCTGATTTATTTTCTAATACAGAATGGTGGATTTCTTCCAACAAGTAATTTCCTGTTTCTCAAAGACAGTATCGAATGGATAAAGAAAATCTAATAGTTTTAATAGGAATATCCTTTCTCTTTGAACTGAGCATGAACCATACATTTTGATTAAATATTTATTAATGCTATGAACAACTCGTCACAAAAGAAAAATAAGCTCTTATAAAACTTGTCTTGGAGATGAAATAATCTATTAGATCACGACAAAAGAGTCAGAAATTGAAACACAAATATATATTACATAAAAATAATACTTTTCTGAGTTAATGATTACTAAAGGGATAGATTTGATAAATCCAGCGGCACTACTTTACACAGCAAAAATATGAAATAGTATTTATTTAAAAACAAAAGTGATCTGAAGATAAAATCTTTTACAAAAGAAAAAAATAATCTGGAAGCTTTTAATAAATGAATACATAAATAAACGCGTAATATAAGTATTAAACAACTTTTGAAGAAAGCATAGATTATATTTTAGTATGCAGATGAAATGTAAATTTCTTGCATGAAATGAAGCGAATCAAATTTTGTAAACACAAATACAAGATATTTTTGATTGAATAGATAATAGAAAATACACACATTATTAATCGATAATAAAACATTTCCGTACATATTTCGTACAATTTATCTATGTCTTTTCATACTTTTTCGTAAAGAAGTTTCATCAAATCTCTTTTCCACACAGCAACTATCTAATTCATTACCCCTATCATTAAGTAAAAGATATGTTAAATATATATATTCGCAATCTTAGGGGATTTTTACAAATTTGAAAAAGAAATGTACATTATATTGGCCAAAAGTCACAGAAATTTTTTGATTTCATACGCTTAGTCGAATACCTAGAGAAATAGTTGAAGAATTTTTCTGGAACTTCAAGAATATAAAGAATATGTTTGATCTCATATTTTTTAGCGAAGGTTTGATCACGAGGGTATTTAGGGAACCAGCAAGAAATTGATTAAAAAAATTTTTTTTTTTCAGCACCATGTAAAATAAAATACTCGAAAAGACTTGTAGCACAAGACTATGTGGATCTTGTACAACATTTTTTGTTTATTTGTGTAAGAGTACACTGTAAAAAAATTTCCGGAAGGTTCCGGAAAAAAGTGGTGGCATTAAGATACCACGGCTTTTTGCTGTTACGCTTCACAACGAAGTAGTGAAACATTCCAATTTTCAATAATCAATATAGTTTTTTTTATTCAATGTCTTATTTAAGAAATTAAATTTTAAAGTTTCGTGTAACAGATAAAATGAAAATTCAAATAATGAAGCATAAAAAGATTTAAATTAGCTACTTGCTTTATCGGTTGATATCCAAACAAAGAATGGAATTTTTTCTGATTGAATTTGTCTCTAAGTGCCCAGGCAGCTGATTTTTATTCTTTTTTAGTAATCAAAACGGCTAATGGAACATAAAACATGAAGCACGCATGCGCAGAATGTAGTTTACGAAAAAGTTGAAACCTCTCAAAAATATTACACGAATTATTGCCGTAATTGACGTGGGACATAAAAAAATTCGAAATTCTGGTAAAATATGCGAAATGTTTCAGGATAATTTCCTGAAACGCTTCGAAATTTTTTTACAGTGTAGCACGTATATATGATTCGTACTAAATATTTCTTTAAAGAATTCAAGACATTTCTGCAGATTTTTCGTTTATAGAATGGAAGATTTTCGACTAAATTTAAAGCCACTTTGGTCAAATTTGACGAAGTACCGTAGAAATATTATACTACAATTAGAGTATAAATACATTAAATATTTGATGAAATATGAAAAGGGCACTCATATAAAAAGGCCAGTCAAATATCGGGAAAATTGAGAAAGATATCGGCAATATAATGAGCTGAATTTTAATTTGATTTCTAAAAGTAGCTAGATCATAAAGGATTTTTCACAAAATGTCATTTTTTATTAACTTACTTCCAACAATGAAGTTAGCATTTAACAAAATCAAAGCGTAGCTTTAGAACGAATGCTTTGATTTGATAATTCGTTTTTTGCTGGAATGGACACGCCCTGATTATTCTTCCAAGGCACACTAAAGCATTATTAAAAAATGAAAAAAAAATGAAAAATAACAATTTATGGAAAATTCCTTATTATTCAGCTAGTTTTAGAAAGCAACTAAAATTCAGCTCAGTGTATCGCCGATATATTTCAGAATTTTGACGAAATTCAATTGGGCTTTTTCTATGAGTTGCTCTATATAGTTGACTACTAAATTGTGCAAATGGGAAAATATATATATATCTTTCGTGTATGCGCAATTAAAAAATATTTCATACAAATACTCACATTTCATCAAATACTTAATACATTTATAATCAAATCTAGTACAGTGTTTCTACTGCACTCTGTCAAGTTTCCTGAAAGTGGCGTTGAAGTTGGTTGAAAACCGTGCAGGCTGTAAACAAAAAACATGCAGAAATTTCTCGAATTTTTTACAGAAAAATTCCTATCTCCATGCTTATACGTGCTATAACTTATTATTTTAAGCTTTACAACTGTCTATTACTCACAAATAGATCTGTGTATCTTTAAACTACAATTCTTCACAACTGTCTATTTTCTAAGATATTACGCACTTTTTCAACTTTATCTATGCCATTTTTGTTAATCTGTACGTATATTTCACAGATACATGCTATTTTAAAGTATCAAATTGCAAAGAACATTTTCACTTACTTATAGTTCATATTTCTTATTTTACCAAAATGAAAGAAAAGTTTTTTTTCAGTGGTCCAACCTTTGAGCTGTTAACAATGTGTATATTAATTTATCAACAAGATTTCACCGGCTGTATTATCCCTACTAGTTTAAATTTTGACAAGTACATATCGACAGTATACAAATGATTTCAACAGTTAAGAAAGACAAATTTTTCTATTTACTGTTAAGGCTTGTAAAAACTGATCAGTAATAACTGATACATGGAGCTACTTAGGTCTATTCTCTAGTAGACTATTTATACATTATTGTGCATCTTGTTATATGGATACTTGAACATTTGACCTTATGAACTCTGGAACTCTTAAAGTAGTATGCTTATCAGAGTGCAGATGTAATATAGACACTTGAATATTCGAATTTATGAACTCATGAACCTTCAAAATATTATGTATTGTTTAAATATTTCTTCTATGCTGTAGAAGATGTTGTACCTTTTATTATTATGGTTTCGTATTTATATATTTAGTTAGCGAAATAATTAGTATTTTAGTTTTTACGTATCTATTTACCTATAATGGTTGCTTAGTAATCTATTATATTTCTATTGAGTATATTAGACATTTTTAGTTGTAATTCATTTTGGTTATTTAGTTATTTATCAATACTGGTATAGTTTTTCTATTTTTCGCACAGCTGGCAGTGTCGCCATATGCTGTCTGTTCACTTATGCTCAATGTGGGTTTTTAATGTGATTTTTAGTTCTTAATTAATGCTCGTTGTTTCTAGCTTCTTTTTGCGTCTGGGCTCTCGGGATAGTGGTGGAAATCTTTTCGCCGGGACATTTGTACAGCAAACCTAACGTTTGGTGTCCCTTGCGGTTGTCCCATGTCCCATGCTTATACGTGCTATTCTTACACGAATGAACACAAATATCGTACAAGATCCACATAGTCCTGTGCTGGAGCTACAGATCATTTCGAACATTTAATTGTATAAGGTGGTCACAAATATACAGATATTTCTATTCAGTATGTTGTTAACTCCTTAATTACCTTCATGCTCAAACCTGCGATGAAAAATATGAAGTCAACCATGTTCTTTTTATTCCAAACGTTCCAGAAGAATTAATCAAGTATTTCTCTAGATATTCGACTAAACGTCTAAAATCGAAAGTGTCTGTTGACTTTTGGCCCTATTATATACGTAAAATAGAATTTTGAATTTTAATAAGTTAGCAGAATGAATCCTGGAAGAGTGGCTAAAAATTACGCTGAATTCGATGATATTTAGGGAAATACCAGGGGTTCAACCATTTCCATCATAATTGCTTCCATTAAAACATTTATACAAGGGCTTGAATTCCATATACTGTAAAAATTACGATGTGTTTCTTAGATTTTTATGGTTGATGACATGGTCAGTCAAAGTTTTAATACAGGGTGTTTCTAAATGCATATCGGGGTTTTAACGCTTGGTAGTATTTATTACATACAACTTAAAATTATAATTAATACATAAAATGAAAGAGCAACTCAAACAGTTTTACCTACAGGCTTACAAGTGTTCAATGTGAACGCCTTTCGTCACACAGCACACATGAAGTCGATCGCTCAGTTATTCCCAAACGTTAATTAGTGTTTGTGGGGTAATTGTTGCAACAGCTGCCTCAATCCTGTTTCTTAGGTTGGGTAGGTCAGCTGGTCGAGGAGGCACATACACTCGATCCTTTATGATCCCCAACAGGTAGAAATCACATGGCGCCAGATCATGTGATTCTCTGGCCGTCAGATCGGTGAGCGTAGAGTGGCGTTTGGGAAGAACTGAACTATCGACTTGATGTGTGCCGTGTGACGAAAGGTGTTCACATTGAACACTTGTAAGCTTGTAGGTAAAACTGTTTGAGTTGCTCTTTCATTTTATGTATTAAGTATAATTTTAAGTTTTTTATAATAGATACTACAAAGCTTTAAAATCCCGATATTCATTTAGAAACACCCTGTACTATAACATACATGCAATCTAAGTATTTAGCTCATCGAAAAATTTATTTATTTGTCCCACTCGTAGGCGAATGTCTAGAATTCATTATTTTTTGACAAATTTTTGTAACAAATAAATATTGTTCTTAAAGTAATTTCTGTCTGCATGAAATATCAAACCAGGTTTTAAAGGCTATTACATTCGGTTTTATAATTTGTTCATTACGCCACTGATTCGAAAAAGAAGTG
This sequence comes from Maratus michaelseni, assembly GCA_963931845.1. Classification (NCBI taxonomy): domain Eukaryota; kingdom Metazoa; phylum Arthropoda; class Arachnida; order Araneae; family Salticidae; genus Maratus; species Maratus michaelseni. The sequence continues at coordinate 181,575,882 of OZ007590.1, forward strand.
AAACCAAAATGCTGCTTTTAATATGTGATACATTAATTTTAGATAGAGTATCCTTATAAGATATGTCAAGATAGACGGACAGTGAACTTTGATAGATGAATAAAACCATTCTGTAAGAAAATTTGATTTTCGTAATATCACAGAGATAATGCTTGTATTTTTCTACTTAAAGTTTCAATGTACTTATATCAAGCTTTACAAGTACAGTACATATCATTGTACTGTACTTTTATCAATTATTTCTTATCAATCTAGAATATCTATATATTTAACTTTTAATTTGTTAAATTTACATTGTGTTAATCATAAGTCGTGAAATTTTACACTAAAAGAAGAATAATACTTTCTCACATGTGAATTCTTCAAAGGTAGTATCACGAAGTCATATAATGTGGGTTACCAATCCATACTTTAGACAAAAGCTTTCAATCTGAGTATGTACCCTGTGTATACACCATTCCTCACTGGAATGAGCATTCTGATTTTAAATTGTGTCATAACGAGTTTCTGTATTTTTTCATAATACATTAATATGTAATCTGATTCTTTTACAAAATTTATTATAAAATACACTCACGAACTGCATCGACGGTGGTGATTTGACGGTGCTGATATATAAAAATGTAAGTGTAGAACAGAAAGTATAATTTTATTTGCATGGTAGGTTATTTTCTCCTGAAGTTTCGAATCAAGCTCGAATGTTTTAAAAATCTACGCTTATTAGGGTACCTTTACAGGGAGACCCTAAAATATTAAAATGCGCAGTAATTTTTTGCCTGTTGGAGATACGAAAGCAATGCAAATTACAAAAAGGTTCAAAATAAGATAGGAATTAAGATTTTGTTGATGGAATAATTCTGTCATTAAATTTTAAAAGTATGAAAAAGATAATTTTTTTCTTAAAAATGCCTGTGTTGTATAAGTTACATTTAGAGAAGTATAACTTTCTCTGGGACCTGTCAAGTACAACAGTAAAAACCCATTTCTTCTACGACCAAAACTTACCGAGTTGCGATAGCTTGGATTTTATGACATTTTGGAGTTTTCTGCCACTAAATACAGAAAACGTGTTTTTATGCCCGAAAGCTCCAAAAATTTCTAAAATTGAAAATATCATAACTAGATGAATTTTAATATAAGGAAAATGAGTTTTTTAGTGTTGCATTTGTCCCAGAATGAAGAAATATTTTCTAAATGTAACTTATAGGACAAGGGCAGTATAAAAATTTCAAAAGTGTATCTTTTTAAAAAGTAATTCCAGGACTATATCATTAACATAATCTCGATTACTATTTTATTTTGAACACTTTTGCAATTTATATGGCCTATGCATCTCCAACAGGTTTAAAATTAAAGCGCGTTAAAAATTATCATATATTTGCTCTATCTGATAATAGAGATCTAAATTTATATAAATTGGCCGTTTTTACTGTTTCTACGCATACACAAAATAGGAGCAAATACTTTAGTAAAAGTGATTCAATATATTGCTAGCACGATGATAGTAAGAATCCAGATTCTTTTCAAATGCAAACATGACTCGAATTTCTTTATAAGTCCCCTATTTATCAATTTACTTTTGATTCAGATATGTTTTAAGACTTTCTATCCAAAAATATAACTATTTAAAAATTATTATAAGATAATTTATAACTTATTTTTCAAACAAATTAATAACGTCTAAACATCGTTTGCTTCATTAATATAAAAAAACTAATCCTAAATAATCCTCATAATCCAATAATCTTCATAAATTTTTTTACTAACTGAGCGTTAACTTCGCTCTCTGAAATTTTGAATTTATGTGAGCGCAGTAAGTTCATTTTTTTCACATTAATGAAAGCAAAATACATTAGTGCACTCGCAGAAAAGATTATAAAAAGAAGCTAACGTAACTAATGAAAAGATAAATTAATATTTGTATAATTAAAGACGAATACGGTGACAACATTATTACAGCAATATATTTTTGGTGAAACATAAAAATAAGTAATGCTTAAAACGTAAGACAGTTTTGATTATAACGATGAATTATTTTTCGGGATGAATGGAATTCAATACTACAGTTATTGACTTAATTGGAATGTGTGTGCTTCCATAAAACTAATTTAAGAGAGAAAGGAGGATAATTAATATGGAATGAAATTCGGAAGTTCTAATTTACGCAAAGGTACACGTCATATTTCTTTCGTAGAATTTTTACGAAAGAAGGATAGTAATTAGTCTAAAAATCTTGACAGTAAGCGTGATAAAAATTTAGAAATCATTTACTTAGGAAAAATTAGTATACTATTTTTAGAAATGACTTTTGTCAGCTTCAAAAGTTGTGTTGTGTGCTATTTTTTTTTCCGAAAGTAAATTTAATGAAATGTATTCTTTGAGGAGTAAGCGAGAAATAGGATTATTAAAGCTACAGTTGTTAAAATAAATACTGCTTTTAGATAATAGTATTTCCACACATTTTCATTTCTTTAGTTCTCCTGGCTCGAATATCAATTTTCAGGAATTTAATTAACGTATAATGAACATATGAATGTATAAAATTTAATGAATTTATTTTTTCAAAACACTATTCATTCTGTTTTTTTAAATATATATTCCTCCCTTACACTGAAAAAAAAAAAAAAAAAAAAAAAAAAAAAAAAAAAAAAAAAAAGTATGCAGTAGTTTTGCAGTATAATAATGGCATCCCAGCTGCCAGTATTATACCGTAAAATTAACAGTAATAAACAGTAAAATAAGCAGTAATACGCTACCGCGCCAGTATTATACCATAAAATTAACCGTAATAAACAGTAAAATAAGCAGTTATACGCTGCCATGGCGGTAGCGTATTACTGTTTATTACTGTTAATTTTACGGTATAATACTGGCAGCTGGGGTGTCAGTATTATACTGTAAAGTCAACATTTTTTTTTTTTGCAGTGTACTTTCCCCCCATAATGCTCTTTACTTTGGGTTGTTATCACTAATTTTTGTTTGTTTCATGTTTATATTGGTATTGTCTCTCCTTACATTGATTAATTTTTGTTTTTAATTATCATGGCTATGAAAACCGTCAATACAGTATAACAAGGATAGATTTGAATTTGCGTTTTCAATTAATCTATTTTGCGCATTTCAATTTTCTGACAATTTTAGTAGGCGCACTTCCTTTCTCTTTCTCTCTCTCACACACACTTTATTTATATGTGAGGGAATAGGTGAACAAACATATCCAATTTCACGTATATAGATGCTGGATGAATATTGATGTATATTTATGAAAACTTTCATGTATAAAGGGTAATAAAGCCTCTTCAAATTATCCATAATATGAATATTGCAATCGATGTCCAAAAATGTATCCTTTTAACACTTTCCAACATGGTTGAAAAGTATCTATGAATTAGGTTTGTCTGGCTATGTGGTCGTCTGTCCCTGCTCTAACTGTCGTAAATATATCCGAATTGGCATGTAACTTTTATATATTAATGAGGGTCACTATGGAATGTTTCACAATTGAAAATGAAGTGTGCTGCATTTATAGTTCGTATTTAGGGGCACACAAAAGAATTCCGTTATATTATGGTATATCAGGGAAAAACATTTGCAATACATTTCATTTAAAGTTATTATTTAGATATCTCATTTCATTGTATGAAAAAATGAAATTTCTTAATAACATTCTTTTAGTGTTGGAAAGTATTTTATATTCCATGCTTGATGCATGAATTTTCGTTCTTGTTTAGTGATTTAATCAACATTTGGTTCAAGTAGGTTTTAATTTTAGAAAAAATATACAGAATAAATATGTTCTATGATTTTAATCAAAAATCGTATTTTACTATCCTGAAAAATAAGTGTTTCTAAGTATAAATCTATCGACGTTTCGTGAACACAAGTGCCCCCGTGGGCGGTTGATTGAGTAGTATTAATATAATATTGTATTCATTTCTCTGTATGAAGTATCGGGATGAAAAAAAATCATAAAAGGGGCTTTCTGACGAAATTCTGGAGTGGTGGAAGCGGGAATAAACATATCATTCTTTCGCCATACACTCTCAAAAAATATCCGTGAACTGGAGCTTTCTTCCCGTTGCTTTTTTTTTGAAATAAAAAAATTCCTCTTTGATTTGCCCACCTTCTTCCAAAATATAACAAACTCGTCAATATAGGGTAAAAATTATCTGAAATGCTCCAACCTTAAGATGCATTTTCATCAAATCAGAAAGAAGTTTCGACAACTGTGCTACTGTGTGTTAGTTTTTACTATTAGAAACGGAATTTTTAAGTATGTCCTTTGTCTCTCCAAACACAAAAAATATGCGATAAAATTTCTGAAATTCTCCAGTCAAATGACGGAAATGTCTTGAAATAGCAGAAAAATATCTTCCAATCACAGGGGTTTTCCGGCAACTCGCTACCTGTACATTTTACGCTTTGGGACGAAGCTGTTTTTGAGAGTGTACGTCATTGAATTATGTCAATTAAGAAATATTTTGCCACAAATTTGTTACACTTTATCATAAAATTATAGTTGAAAATAATTTTTACAAAACCCTTCACTTATGGTGTCTATGGCACTTATAATGTCACTAATAGTGTCTGCGGCACAAGTTCCATATATCAAACATGCGAAGAAACAAAAAACTAAAAATATTTAAGATATTAAGGTAAAGGACATCCCAAAAAGCACACTCGAACTTTGAAAATTCAATAACTTGTTAACTATAATAAATATAAAGATGAAATAAGTGACATATTTATCTTGTATATCATAATCTTTCACACAATATTTAAAAAAATAATTAAAATTTTTGTCAATAGATGTGACTGTGCTGATTGGAACTGTAAGAATACTCAAATTAGCCTCAAAATTCCAAAATGCTTTTTTCTTAATTTTAAGAGTTAAGCAGAGTAAGGAGCAAAAATTGAGATACTTTTGATATAATTTTTATCATAATTAGAACATCCTACAGTTTGCGATAGCGAAAGTTATCTCTTGACGAAAACTTGAACTATTTTTGAAATTACCGCATACAAAATTTATGAACTGTCTGATTATTATGCGGAATATTTCATCTTTAATTTTTTTAAAATAATTAGCAGCGCTATCTCTTGACAAAAATGTGAATTTTGTTTAAATTTACTGCATGCATAATTTATGAGTTACCTGACATTTATGTGGCTTATTTTATTTTTAAATCTATTATAGTTAATCAAATAATATATTTTAGAGTTTGGTCGGTCATTTTGAGAAACTTTGTGTAACAAACTCCATTAACAATCTGTAACCTTTTAGAAATAAATTCTAGTTCTCCTACGATAATGAGCCATAAATATTACTACAGCTCCTCTCAGTACTTCGCTAAGTAAATTTGAAGGTTTGGTTCTAAATAAAATTGATAAAGCTCTGTTAACAACACCTCCAGAGATGTAATTTTAACCCTGTGATATAGCATAACTGGAAAAATACCCGTCTGTGAATCTGAAAAATTCCCGAATTACCTATTATAAAAATTTTTGCTGCTTTACCATATATACGATTCCGTGAAATATGCTTTACGATGAATCTGACAGAAACCTTGATAAACCATCAATATAAATTCAGAATAACAATTTACTTTGAATGAAATTTAAGATTTAGTCACAAATTCTTTCTTCTTCTTCTTCTTTTTTTTATGTGTTAAATTTTCTCCTTTGAACAAATTTTTTTTTCTCTCTCTTATTATTTTGCAACTGTGATAGTTTTTTTCAGCTTCTTAATTCAGTATTGCTACAGGAGTTGCGATTTGATTTTTCTCTTTTATCTAGTTCTGTCAACTATTTTTTTAATCTCTTCGTTTTTTTCCGATACATCTCAATAATGTAATATTTAAAGTATGTCTCCTTTGAGATCCGATAGAGTAAATCGAAAAACTGATATTTTTAACATCATTCTCTTTTGATACTGTTATAGTTATTTAACGGAATAAAAAAAACCTTTACAAACCAATTTGAAATATGAAAGTTATTGTAAGGTTTTTTTTCAGCTTCATAAAGAACGCTATAAAAAACGGAATGATATTTTTCTGTAATCAAAGAAAAATAACTATTACAAGCAGAAAAATAGATGTAAATTAAATAAAAAATTTTGGGTATTGATAATTGAAATTTTAATGATAAAATAAATGTTTTCTTTTAATGTCTGATTCAAAAATAATATTTTTATTTGTAACTATTATGACTGAGTAACTGTTTCTCATAATTAACAGTTTGTATGTCCGTTATGAGAATGTTATGTTACATCCATTCATACATGTTATTTTCATTATGAGAATGTTATTTTACATGTTCATTATGAGAGTGTTCCTCAATGTTATGTTATTTAGAAAAAGATCAATCCTGCTCTTAAAAGCGTGATTAACAAGTTTTATCAACTTTTTCAAATGTATTGTAGGGTAACCGAAAATAGACCGACGATTTTAAAATTCAATAAAAAATGAATGGTGACAGCTATTGAAATTATTTTTCCAGAAGATTAATGTGTGAAATTGGAATTTGCTGCTCTATGCTTCCTTGTTTTAGTTACAAATATCAAAAGTATATGGCGCTGAACTGTTTCAAACTGTTAGAATGCTCAATCTAACGAAAAAATAGATCAATGTTCAAACAATTTTTAACTTTCATTCTGTTTATTTATTGAAACGTCCCAAAAATGGTTTGTGTTTTGAAATTTATTGAAGAAGATTATTTAGATCATTTTTACAGTTTGAGACAGAGCAGTGCCTTTTATCGGTGATATCTGGAACTATGCGCTGAGTGCAATAAAGACTTTACGCACTACTCTCCAGCAAGACTAACTTTAATAGCAGTCGTCGTATACATATTCTTGAATTTTTGAAAACCGTCAGACCTATTTAGGACACTCTGTATACGCCAATTTGAATATTATTCACATTACAATGGAATATTTAATAGTTATTTTTTACATAACTTTTAATGATTTTATATATTTTTAATACATGCTTATGGCAAGACGTTATTATGTTAACCCTATTAAATTTTAGAAATTTGTCTCTTATTAAAGATATCCTACAACGTTTCGTGTATAATTAAATTAAACAAGACAAGAATATGTATTTTTTAAAGAGCAAAATATAACATTAGTTACAATGTTAAATAAAGAAGGGCATAAGTAATGGCAGATATATAGTTTCTTTTTCTTTTTTTCTTTTTTAATTATTCGTGTATAATTAAATTATAAAAAAGTAGAATGTATTTTTAAAGAGCAAAAAATAACATTAGTTACAATGTTAAATAAAGTAGGGCATAAGTAATGGCAGATATATAGTTTCTTATATATATATATATATATATATATTTAAAATTATACGTCTACGACGTATTAAAATGATGCATAAGAGTATTTTCATAGTAGAACATGGAAAAGGAATTAAAATGTACTATGATTCACGATTCTTGCGTGAAGTATGCGGGATATGGATTTGAATTTCATAAGGTTTTGTCGTCTATAAACCTTTCCGGCATCTAGATAAGTGTTTCGAATTACATATTGAGTGTGGAATGGAACATCCGATGAAGTAAATAATATTCGACGGTTACCATATTGTTAAAAATGAGTTGAATAGTACTTTATTGGCTCAAAGTGTATTAATAAATTGATATCCATTGATACATTAAAATGAGATACATTTATACATACATTGATAACTCTCATTGTAGCTGGAGTGGAATCTCGTTTTTACATGATTTAGCACTCAGTATTTTAAAACAATTAAAAGTTTATTTAAACGCAACAATGAAATTGCAGATTGTAATTTGGGAAAAGACTAACGTTAAAACGGTTTCTCGCTCACTAATTAAACTTGGGGGGCGGAGAGATAGACTTATTTCAGAATAACTACTATTATTATTAAACCGCAGACCAGGCCCCTACCTACCGGGCATTATGCCCAGCTTAACGAGTTTGTATACCTGGCCGTGGGGCGAAATTCGCCTAATCTCCTCATAGCGGAGATCCACCTGACTAGTTCCTTGGGTGTCATTGGCTGCAACGCTATTTGGTGAGAGTCACTAAGTTACTGTGTTGGCCGATTCTAGATTGTTATTAATTATGGGTTTCTGGGTACGTTGTCCCATAAGGAGAAGGGAGAAAGAAAAAGGCTTGCTTTTGGACCGTATCCACACTGTCTATGGTTGCTAACAGAATAACTGTAACTTCTGGAGTAGAAACATTGTTAACTAAAAATGTCTCGTGAATTCACTTATTCACACGTACATCAAATCACTTTCATAATGTGAAAATACCATGGACTTCAAAGAATAGCTGTATTGTAGTAAATCAAGACTTTTAAAGCTTATCAACAGAGATACATTACTCATTTTTTACGATATCGTTTTGAACCAAGCTAAAATATTTGACTCACTCCAACAGAGACGAACCGCAACAGCCACACTTGATTACTGAGAAATCCAAAAGTTCCGTTAAAACAAAAAACCGGTTTCATCTCAGAAAACGCCCAAAAACACAAATTCGTAAGCAAGTATGGGACACAACAATTTTATTGAGCTCTTTCTCAGCTTGTGGAGTTTAGAGTGAGACAGGAAAGGATTGACATACAAGCATATAAGTTAGCTCGAAAGATAATAAAGACGCATTCCAAAGTTTTTTAACGAGTACATTTACAGAAGTACAAGCGCCACCATAGGCAACTCTACAGTACCATTTATACTGTGATCAGACTTTTGTGCTACACTCTGTAAAAACTGAAATTATTTATCTTTTCCAACTACTTTTTTCTTTTTATAACGCTATCAAAACGAACTTCATCTAAAATATTTTCAAATATATTTCAATACACCAACAAGTATTAGTCTCTAGTGATATAAAATTTTCTTTATAAATTACATGTAAAAATTATCGTATTTCTCTTTATATAATGGAAAAAGCTAGCCCTAAAAAGTCATTTGATTTTTATTATTGATTAACATCCAACAAAGGTACTATTTACTTTCATTCTAATCAAAGAACTTTCGAAGAATTTCTTTCATTTTGATAGTATTATCTTCTATCACGTTCGACATAGTTTTCTATTCCATTATTGAATTTGATTCACTCGAAAAGCAAGGATTATAACGAATAAAACAAAGCAATGTTATTCTAGGATTTACTAATTTTTAAATGCTTTGATGCGAGTAGTATGAAGCTATTGACAAACAAAAGATGTTTTAACAATTTCGTATACTTTTGAAAGATATATATTTATCGCTTGTTTGCTTATCAATACTAAACTCTTAGAAATTTCATTCAATTCGAAAAATTACTTGGGAAGTAAATATAAATCATACAATTAATACACACATCTGAAAGAGATAATTATCACAAGTATGAAGATAATACATGGGATTTTATTCAACGAGAGAAAGCATGCAACTTAAAGGATTAAGTTTCAAAGATATATTACTTGTCTTGAAATAACAGATGAAATAGGAATCATTGGATTACTTATTTCAAGAATGAAAACAAACTTGTAATGCCATTTATCTTTCATTGTTCAATAAAGTTTAAGAAATGATATAACACATAATTCTCGTTGGATCTTTTTTGAGATTTATTTTTTATCAAGTACAGCTACATTGTTCTTATAATCGTTATCACCTTTCTTTCAAAACATTTAAATAAAATTGTCATCAAAATATATTAGCAATATGAAAAATATTTTGAAAGTAGAAGTGAATACTAATGTTGCTCTTTATTTAAAAAACATTGGAATCGACAATTTTTTATTATCATATATTATAATATGAGCAAATCTTCCGTGTGTGTGTGCATATGCAAATTTTATAATTAACGCTTATGACTAAATTTTGTAGACTACCGTTTTGGGGTACGAGATGGCCATTGGGTTAGGTCACATGTTCCAGAAAATTTGATTAATCGGTCATTTCGGGGTCACTACGAGTCAATGCATTTCAATGGGAATGAAGGTTGAAACAATTATGAAGTTGTTGAACAGTTGGTAGTAAACAAAGTCGCAAAGTCGGCAACATTTTGTCAAATTTGGCGATATTTGGTGGGAAAGTCGACTTTGACGATTACCAATTCCAAAACACATGCTTGGTGCCAAATGCAAGAATGTCGTCTAATTTGCGATTTTTGCCAAATTTTGGCGACATTTGGCAAAAAATTGGTTTTCAGAATCTGAAGGAATTTTCTAGAAAATCACAGTAGAAGCTGACATACATGATTCAACCAATCAAAGTCCATGGAGCGTTCTCGAAAACTGAATTCAACCAATCAGGGTACATCGAACTTTCTCGCAATTAATGCGAGGAATCTCAGGGGTAAACATTCGACTTGGTAGGCGTTGATTTAAGGATTTCCGTCTTTATGAACAGAATGCTGTACGTTGCTTTCTCACGTGTAAAAAAGCGTTCTGGCCTAAAAGTCCCGCTACCGGAAAAAAAGTGCGACGAACTAAAATGTAGTTTGGAAGGATGCTCTTTTGTTGTAAATATGTAAGTAATGTAAAATTTAGAAATATGTACATAGTTTTAATAATGATTGTTTCTGTAAATAATACTGTTATAAAATATAATGCTTTATAGCAATAATATAGCGAAAATTGATTGTTATATCGATTTGAACACAAAGCTAATTTTAACCGACCTTAGCTCGGTCTTCTCCGCTGGTATTTTTATATGATGCATATCTAAAGAATTCTAATTTTAGATGCATATAAAAATAAATTACGAGAAACTTCCAAATAACTAAGAAAAACCCGCATTTTTTTGCAAAAATTCCACAAACATTTTGTTGCAAGAATATCATTTACCTTTTCTAATAATGCATCATCGTTGCTGGAGCATAATTCACAATTAAATGATGAGAATTCTTCGGTTATCTGTATATTTTTTACAAATAAATTTTGTATTATCTATGTACAAAAAGGAAAAATTGAAAAATTGAAATAAATATTAAAAAAACCCCTTAGATTCAACTGGTAGCAAATTCTTCACGCATTTTTTACTTCATTGCAAGTGACTTTTGCGCTTAATTATAAGTATACAAATCTGGAAATAACTTTACTTTTATTTACAATTTTTATGCTGAAAGAATAATGCATAATTAAAACTTTTTAACATGAATTCTGGTAAATTTTATAAAATAAAAAATCTAGATATGAGGTTTGGAAATCTTAATTTCGACATTTCTAATAAATTTTTAAAACAATAAAAAAAGAAAATATAGGCCCGTTGCCGTTTATCGATAAACTTATATGTAATGTTCTACTTTAAAAATAAAAAAATCCAGAAGGGGAATGGGAATCCTATACTTTTAAATCTTAACACATTTTGCACCGTTTGTTATCGACTTTTTATCAATATACTCATCCCACTATTATTATTCTGGTATGCTGCATTATCCACCAATATGATTTTCTTTATTCATGTTTAAATTAAAAATTAATGGTAATTTTTTTTATCGATATGTTATTTGCACGGTATACAGGTTGTATAAATATAAATGCAATCGAAATCGATTAATACGAGAAAGAAAGGTATTATAAAAGTCCTCGTATTAACAGTTACTTGTAATACTCGTGAAGATAATAAAAATCTTAAAAGCGCACACATATAATTAAACTAATTACTACTATTGTTTATTTTAATTAATAGTAATTGAAAGAACATGAAATGGTTCCCCTTTTCTCGGAAAAATTCGGCTAACATTGCAATAGTCACGACAATTTTCGAGTTATTGATACTTTTTTCATTTGTTTCAGATACTTTTTTCATTTGAACAGTAAAATAAAATATATGAAAAGGAGGGCTGGACCAGGGTTCGAATTTAAAAAAATGTTTTCTTCTAGACTCCTTGCTTTCTGTGGCTCAATTGTAAATCTTTCAAAGGGGCGGCATTTGAAACGTCTTTACCTCTCTCCTTTCTTTCATTCTTTCAAGATCTCAGGACGTTTCGTTGTATTTTCTTGAGTGAGGGAAATTCTTCTTGCATGCTGAAAGTCTGCCTGGTAAAACTCACAAATTATTATATTTTGACACAGTTGTAATGTAGAAATATTACCACTGAGAGAGCTCAGTGTTAGATAAGAAAGGGATTTCTTTCCTAATTCTACCCCATTTTTCACCGAAAATCACATTGCAATCAATAGATTTTTTGCACATTTTAGCCCTTATCACACTTTTGTAGCTCGTAAAAAGCGTGGAAATCTTAAAGTTGTTTAAATGAAAAAGCATTCTTAACTTACAACTTACTCGTTTTAACCATGATTTTGTTTTACTCGTGCTCGTTCGTATTAGGCAAGTTCAACTGTATAAAATATTTATATGCAAATAATTATAATCTATCTTGAATTACTGAGATTATTTTTAACTGTAGGATTAGGCCAAGGTCCCACGTTCAAATTCTGGCCCAGATGATTTTAATATTGTTGAGAAAATTTATTTCAAATTTCACCTCCACCTAAAAATAATTATGTATACACTGTTAAAAAAATTGCAGTAAAATTACTGCAGCAGAGATTCCAGTCATACCCCGTAAAAAAAAAAAGTCCATGCCCATCATTTTGTGCAGCCCGTAATTTTACGGGGCAAAGTAATAAAGTATTATAATGAACAGGATATAATGTACTTTAAAACACAATAACACTTTACTTACTGTTCCGTAGCACGTTGCACGTTAGATAATCATCACAGAATTGCTGTTTTGGCGGGTTAAAATTTTCGAAACACGAGTAAAATGAAGGGTTACACCCTAGCGGAGGACAATGTATGGTGTCGTACCATATTTTTGCTAACATATGGGCTAGAACTGTACGAATATGTGGATTGCTCTTAATTTTGTAAGTATCTAAGGGATAAGGCCGCTTATTTAGTGGATCAGACCGTTTTTCATCAAATAAGGCTGTTGCCCGTGAAAATTGAAGGGCAAATGCTCATAAATTTACAGTTTTTTCTGAGAGTGTAGATTTTTAGAAATAATTTAACTTTCATTATGTAAAATTAACTTACATAGGCGGAGTTACAGACATCGAAAATACGTACTGATACGTTACCGGTTTAATATGTGTTAAAGTCTTATAGCTGGCCGTCCCCCAATGTGTTCATTGCTGAATTTTGCTGTGATATTGGGTCCCCTCGAGGCCGTAAGCGCAAGGAGGTGATCGTCATGGTGGCACTACCGTTGTTGACTCTCCCGGACTCCATTGCCCACAGATAGTGTAGCGTTCCCGGCTGTATTCGTGTAGTACTGTGGGCCATCTGTAACGAGGTTGTGATCTTGTGTGTGAATTTCGGAAAAATACATTAAGAAAATGTACGTAAAAAGAGGAAATTTGTAACTTGTGTAGTGTAGGTTCAAAGATTATGTAATAAAAATCAGTCGAGACAACAACCATAGTAGCTAAAAGAAATATAGCAACCCTCTCTAAATATCAAGAATAAGTGATCTAAGCCACAAAATCTATTGTCTATTAAAAAAGAGAGTTCGAGGATGAATGATAATCTATAAAATCCTTCTGGGCAACAACTATCGCATATTTATCTTGATCTTCATGTAATCTGGATGTTGATGTACCATTGTAAAAGTAAAACTTATTAAGAATAGTTCAGAATGTTTCTATCAGCATATGTACGTTTGCTTATACATTACTATTGCTCACTCATTTATTTGTTTTACGCAGTAAAACAAATAAATCAGTAAAACAAATAAAAGTTTATTCTCCAACCAGTTGACTAGACAATTGACTAGACATGAAGTGTAGGATTCCATTTGTTTGCATACGTAATACAACATACACACAAAAAAAAATATATATGATTTCAAGGACTCATATCCCTCGTCGCGATCAATCTTTCAGAAAATTATAGAAGTTGCGTAATACAGATATTTACCCAAAATTTCAGACGTAACAAAATACTATGCTTATTCTCTCAGGAGTTCGGATCTTGAGAATTTCTTATTTCCCAGATTTCGTTAAACAAAAGTATTCACGAATCTGCTTTATTTTCATATAGTCTTCTTACCTATGAGGAAATTCATAATTTCTTTTAGACATTTATTTCAAATCTAAACAAATATGAAATTTAATAGAGAAATCTTTGATTTTCTTAAAGAGAAGTATTTCGTGTTTTGAAATCTTTATTTAAAAACCATACAAAGCAAAACACGTAGAAGGATTAAGGAGTAACCAATTTTTTTGGGCATAAACCGCTAAAAAATCATTTTTAATGCTTTCCGACATAGTTGAAAAGAGTTTATGACTTCGGTATGTCTGGCCATGTTCTACTCGTGTATAGATATACTCGGATTACCATGTAATTGATATATGGTATTGAAGTTTACTATGGCATGTAAACTACCGAAACTGAAGTGTATAGCATCTATAGTTCGTTTACAAGGGCAATCAAAAGATTTCCGTTACATTATGGTCAATGGGGAAAAACGTTTGCAGTGTATTTTAATGATGTTACATCATTTCACGCATGTTGAAATTTATGTACGCAACCCATGTGTACTACAAGAGGCCTACTGTAGAATATGTTGTGCATAGCATTTATGGTTCAATTACAGGGGTACACAAAAGAATACTGTTACAGTATTCTCTAAAAGCGATAATTGCTGGAAGTGTTTCTGCAATTGTGGCCTGCATTTTTAAGTTTAGCAATTTTTTTTTTTCAAATTCTTGGTGTATTATTAATTTTATAGATCATATATAGGGCTATATAAAAGAATTCGAGTATGTTTCCGTTTATAGACGAAAATTTCTGAAAGGTTTTTTCCAAATGTGTTATGCGTTTACTAACTGAACTAATTTTTAACATACTATGTAGTATATATAAAAATCTGTACAGGGCCTTACAAAATATACTTTTTTGACTATGGAGGACACTTGCTGAAATCGGTTTGTCAAACATGTTATGCGTTTTCTAAATTGTTTCGTTTTTTCCATTTTGTTTACTTAGATACCACGTTTCACTTAATTAAACAGTGAAGTTTCGTTACTATACTGTAAGACTTTGTGACACATTTTGAGGTTTTCCTCACACTAGTTGGTCTGTTTTATAAGTAGCCCAAAATTGACTATTGTTGAACATTGATAACCTTTTCCAACGTAACTACATATCACACCCAGAAAAAGGAATTGATTAGAACAACAAAACATGTTTTGTTGAGTACATTTTGGTTGTTTCAAGCAAAATTTTTAGTTGAAGTAAAAAGTTGGTTTTGTTGCATTGACAAAAAAATATTGTTAACACTCTTACAAAATTTTAACAAAATTTCATCAATTTTACTTAAAAGCAACAAAGTTTTTTTTTTAATTTTACCATAATTTTGTAATTTGTAATTCCAGCAAAATTTTGTTGCTTTTACAGAATTTAAATTGTTGTATAGTAGCCATAACTCTCTCACGTAACTTGGTTTATTTGACTTATATAGCTGTATAATTAAAGGATTACAATAATTTTTGGATAATTAAAACTTTTTTAATTGGGACGGACCGAGGGAGTTTTAAAAATCGCCTTATCTCATTTATTACTTTCTTCTATCTTTACAAGAAGAAAGTATTGGAGTCATGAAAATTTCCAACTTCTGGTTTTCGACTGATTTTAGAAGGTCCTGATTACGATTTGACTGTTTTTAGAAAATGTCTGTCTATGACTCTGTCTGTCTGTATGTGGCAAAAAGTTTGAGGACGCTCTATTTCAAGAACTAATGCACGGAATTTAATAAAACTTTATATTCAGTTACTTCCTAATATAAATTGGTGCTGATTAGTTTTTGGCGTAAATCGCGCAACAGATGGCGCTGTTATGTTGCAATTTTCGCGATTTCTGCAATAGATTCGCGATTTCTCAAGAAATAATATACTGATTTACATCAAAATACAGATTGAGTTAGACCTTGACATAAATAGAAGCTGATTACGTTTTGGTGTAAATAGCCCAACAGGTGCGCTGCTATGTTATTTTTTCATGATTTTCACTATAACTAAATCTCAAGAACTAATGCACGGATAAATTTTTAAATCATTTTCAGCAGTGATTTACGCCTGTAATTCTTAAATAATAACCAGTGAATTTTTATCCTGCTTTTTTTCAAGCGTAAACCGACAGAGTGAAAAATGTCCCAAGCCGGGAATCGTACCCGGGTCCTCAGAGTAGCGCTCTGAGGCCACAGCATACGGCAACACAGTTAATTTTTAATTAATTTTCTGCAGTGAATTACGCCTGTAATCCTTGAATAATAACCAGTGAATTTTTATCTTGCTTTTTACAGGGTTTTTACACTGCTGAAAATGAATTAACAATTAACTATATATTGCCGTATGCTGGGCTTTGTATTTTCGTCTCATGTTTGCCGCAGAAATTTGCATGCTCATGCAGGTCCTGTTTACCGAATAGTCCCGGGAAGACCGTGCTTACCCAAAGAAATACAAAGGTGCATCCAAATTTACTTTTCAGAACAACTTTTTACAAAAAAAAAAAAATAAAAAAAAATAAAAAGAAAAAAATCAATCAGGGTAAAAAATGCATTTTTTCCTTGCGAAATTGTTCTTTATTCGAAATTTTAATGGTAAAATTTCAAATTGTTGCAGCATACCAAAAATGGATTTAGTAAATAACAAAGCAATTGGTAGAGGGGAGCCCCAGAGTAACGTCGGGCTTCCCCTAATTTTATGTCTTAAACGGACCCTGTGCTCATAATGACTTTTCATCTTGTGCTGTGGTTGCAGACGGTCCGACATATACAAGAGTGAGAAATTTCGAGTTTGGAAATCGTTCCTTCTGGTTCAGTGGTTAGAGTCTCAGATCGTTATTCTGAGGACCCGGTTTCGATTCCCAGCTTGGGACATTGTTCAATCTGTAGGCTTACGCTTCTAAAAAACAGGATAAAAATTAAGTTGTTATTGTACAAGGATTACAAGCGTAATTCGCTGCTGAAAATGAATTAAAAATTACCTAAAAAATTAATTAAATTTAGATTTGTTCTAATACAAAAAATAATTTTAAAGTAAATATTATAATTGTTTATGTAACAAAAACCTTTTGTTGTTAAAACAAAGAAATTTCTTAAAATTACACAAAACAATTGTTCTTTAAACAAAAGTTTTTGTTGCCGAAACTGAAAAGAACTCTTAAAGTAACAGATAATTATATTTATTTTGAGAAAACTTTCAACAAAAGAATTTTATTAATTCAAGTATAATTGAACATATTTACTTGAATTAACAGAACATTTTTTTGCTGACGATGCAATTTTTTTTGAGGAAAAAAAAATCAACAATATTTTTCTTGTTAATTCAAACAAATTTTCCATTGACCCATATTTAAACGGAAAGTTTTGTTGGGCCAACCAAATTTTTGTTGATTCAACAAAACTTTTCTCTGGGTGCAGGCTAATCTACTGAGAAATTTATGTTTAAAGATGTCACAAAGTTACCCCATCGGATGGGGTTATCTTGTAACAAGTGTGTTTTGACCTTGAAATGGAAGAAAAAAAATATTCACATAGTTAGCCAATAAAACGTTTATTACAACTTTTTTTTATAAAGTGCTTACAAATTTTTGGCAGATAAATCTAGGTCTTTGATCGCAAATAGCCCTCGGTTGCCAGCTGACATTGGTGGATCAATGATGAATAAAACATCGTTTCTTTCGTACGAAATATCACCAGTTCCCGATGATAGCCTTCGTACTATCTTACCTTTTCAAAATAAGAAGTATAAGTTATATAAACCAGTCCTCAAAAACTTGGTGGTCGAAATAGCTTGATTTTGTTCGATTGTATCTTTCTCCTCCGGGCTCCCTCCAAGTGGACCACATTTGTAGTTGACGTAACTTTGTGCCAGTTGCTCCGCAGAGCTTCCGCATACCATGTTTTAATTACAAGCCTTCGAAAAGTTTTGAATCTGTTCAGGATATTTTGCTCTTCTGCGAGTGATCACGTTTTTCACTTTTAGGGTTGCCCACCAAATTTGTCGTATTGTAATTCCATTGATTTTCGGACGGAATACCCTATAACTTCTTTTCCAAGTTCTTAAAGTATATGTCAATTACTTAACTTGACCGGTCTTGACGCTGCCATAACTTAAGTTTTTGGACGTTCGTTGAGCGAGAATTGCTTTCCATCGGTGTGTCACAAAGTAGCCCCATCAAGTGTCTTTACTTTGATTATGTTGCCATATCTCATATAAATATCATTTGATAAATGTTATAGTACTACACATTCTAACTAACACAATAAAAACAAATAATATTTACCTATGTTAGGTGGTTCTCATTCGCTTTAAGCTTCAGCACACAAAGTATCCGGATTTCGAGACAACAACGCAGAAACATATTTGAAAAATACACCGGATAGAGAACACAAGCGAGGTGTTGGAGCTTCGGCAATGGTCGTTAGGTGACACGACACAACATCCTAGAAAGTGGAGCTGCTGTTTGCTTTCCTGGCATCGTGGACAGGGAGGTAGATTCGAAATAGGGCAACTAGACCCTGTATCACAAAGTAATACACCTACATTCACCTCTTACGGTATTCTAAATGTGTTGTAAAGGGTTTCATAATCTATGCTTGACGCATGATTTTTCTTTCCTGTTTAAATTTTAATATAGTGTAATTGAACAATTAATTGAGACAGCTTGTGAAAAGACATTAAACACCATATCAGTTAACTTTTAATTAACCTTTTTTTATTATTTCTAAAATACTTAAAGTGACTGGATTTTTTATAAATTATTAATATGACATGATAGTCTTCAAAGTGTCTAAGATTTGAGACTTGGAAACATGTGCATCAACCTTTTTAAAAGTATATAGTTAAATCTCAAAGATGAAAATGCAGTCATTATTATTAATGAAATTTAATTGTAATGTATATTATTCTATTCAAAAAATTTCCAAATAAATATATTTTTAGTAAATCTGCATTAAATTAAATTATTAAGATTTTAGCAGCTTCTAACGAAATGATTAACGGGCAAATATTTTATATATGAAGCTATTTGACACAGTTTATGTCAGAACGATCTGATAAATGGTGTAATAATTTTATTGACAACAACCTGGTAGACAGCCGTGATAATGATAGACATTGGTTTCGTATTTTATGAATAGATGATCTATGAGTTGGAAATGTAGGAAATATTAGATATTGTCTCGATATATAAGTGTAAGTTATATTCATATTATATTTCTTTTGTTTCTAAATTTGTCAGGTTAAAAAAGTCTTAAATTCTTAATAAAATAGAAAGTGAAAAATAAACATCGGTTTCGGATATGCAATAACAAAAGTTTAAATGGTTACAATTGTGTATAGTTAATACATTATAACAAGAAAAATATCTTATTAACATATTTTATTTACAAAATCAGAGTAGTTAAGATTAATAAATACTTTTTTAATTTTTAAGTAACGCTCGTAATGAATGCTCTAAACTTATATATATCTTTTCAATAATTATACACTTACAATCATACACTTCAATAATTATCATACATATTTCTTATATATTTACATCGATTTCACATGCTTACAAACAATTTAGAACGTACAGTCGTGGAAAAAAAAAAAACTGGACACCCCCCACTAACTCTGCAACAAATTATAGTAGAAGAAAGTGACTGGTACCAAACGATTGGAAATAAAGTGTACTTTAAAATGATGTATATAAAATTTGCTTAGGGGGCCATCTACATATAAAAACACTACGATTAGTTTCTGAGAAATTAATTACTTTATAATGAGCATATTTAAGGGGCTGTATCCAAATTGAAGTTCGGTACTCGATTGTTGAAATGCTGCAGAATGTCACTTCTTTTAATGTATTATGTTTTACTGATTGTATGATGTACTGATTGTGAGAATGACCATTTTACTCACTTAATAAGTTTCGGTTATTGTTATATGCGGTAAAATAATGTTTACAACTGTTGAATTATCCGATTTTAACCCCTTGGGGACAAGCGACACGTGTACGTGACGCATAAGATGCTCAGAATCCTCGATTTTTCCCACCAGTTATTTTTTATTGTAAGCTTTGCCTTATTACATCTTAGCATTTCCACGATTCAATTAGACGAACATTTCTGTTTTAAAAAACCGGTGGTAAATTATTAAAAATTCTGTAATGGACGCTCTTCACGAAGGGGTTAAAAAACCATAAGATTATTTATAATTAAAATAGTTTTAGAATATGTAAATGTTATTGGAATTTTACAGGTGCTTTTATAATGCTTTTTCTCAGATTTTGCATCTATTTAATTCGCCTTTTTTTTAGTTTATTGTCAGAAACGTGAATAATAGTGACAAATACAAAATGTAGAATTTAAAAAAATAGTATAAAGCAGCGTAAGGAATCAAAGTTAAAAAAAAAAAAAACGCAGATAAATTGTTTTTTAGTCTGAAAATAAATACAGACATTGCTTTTTTTTTTTAGTAGCGAGGGGGGGGGGGGGGGCGGGGGTGTCTTGTTTTGAGATATGTTCGCAGGATTTATATTCCGATTTATTTGAAGACCTAAAACTAAATCTATGTTATAAAGACATCTGAATAACTTTACATCCGTTATTCTCCTTCGGAATAGGGTTAATAATTCTATGATTAAACCTATTCTGGTAGTTCATTTGAAATTTTACAATTAACTCATTAATGCCTCTTGGCAAGAAAACTTACCGTTTGTCATTTATTATTATTATTATTATTAGATATTTTTTTGCACACTGCTAGCGATTGGGAAATAATCTTGCCTATCAGAAAACCATAAAAATAACTTGTATTTTTTTTTCAATTAGCCTGTTTAATCGAATAGATCTAAATACGAAAGTTATAGAAGAAAAAGTTTAATTATTTTAAGTTCGTTATTAATGGAATAAAAACTGAACATCCATACATATTTATAAAGATTACAATTTTTGATTGATATACAAAAGTTAATAAAAGTTTAAATTAGCATTTTTAAGTAACAAACTAATACTTTCGCGGTAATACTTTATCTAACAACCATTTAGTGTAATATTGCAAAAAATTTAACAAGATTTGAGAAAATCTTGTTTTAATCCCAGCCTATGAGTATAGTATTTTCTCAAACAGGGATGAGCGCGTTCCGACCCGAATATCGATTCTTACCACTAAATTTTAATAGTATTCTCCAACGTAAAGAATTTCAGAAATTTTGTTCTTGGATAAGGTAACAAATACTATTAAAATTTAGTGGTGTCAATCGGGATTTCGAGTCGGAGCGCTCCCATCCCTGTTCAAACTATGCTTTAATGCACATCATAGACGGCCCCTTAAAGCAGCATCTTGCCGTTTTTTAAGCATAATTTGAAAACTACTTGGAAGAAAAATTTGAAATTTTGAATACACATAAAGCAGGACATAATAAATATAAATCCATCAAAAAAATTGTAGGTTGCAATTCATAATTTTTTCGAATATTAATTACATAATTCATAATTCATATTATAAAATTTAAAAAATTACAAATTTAACGTAGTTATGTTTGGGTTTTTGAGTTTTATAACCAAACAAAACGTAGCACATTAGGATTATAATTTCAGGAGATATTAATAAAAATATGAAAATGTAATTTAACATTAGAAACTCTAAAATTCGAATGTTTATAACTCGAAAACTTATCATCCCAATGACTTAAAATTTTGTATCTAGGCATAGTTTGAACCGAAGATTTAAAATATCATGTCAAAAGTGGGTGTTGCCATTGAAAAAAATAAAGTTTAGGCTGGTTTTAATATGTAGATGGCCTCTTAAGCAAATTTTAGATACATAATTTAAAAGTAGACTTTATTTCCAATCGTTTGGTACCAGTCACTTCCTTCTACTATAATTTGTTGCAGAGTTAGTGTGGGGGGGGGGGGGGTCCAGTTTTTTTTCCACGACTGTACATCAACTTTCTATACAAACAATAAGCATGGTAAATTATTTTCAACAAAAAAACGAAAGGGACAAATGAAGAGTTTCCATAATCCTAATTCATAAACTTTAATAGAATACTAATACTAAGATTTCTTTTAAGTTGGTGTCAAATTTGGTAGAGCTTCATTTTTAAAATGAATCAGTAATAAATTCTCTTTTGCAGTACATCAGATGTGCAACAGTGGTTTCATCCATGATTGCAGTGATTTTATTATAACCGATACAACTGTTTACCTTCGATTAACAGCATTAAAAAACGATTAAAATGCGTTAAATGTAAGTATTTAAGAATGAAAATGTTTATAACGAGTTGTAAAAAATTATTGTACAAATAAATGCTCCCTGAAGAGCGATTTTGACATAAATTAGCCAAAGTAATTAAATAATCCCGTCTCATTTGTAATGTGGATAAAAAGTAGCTTGATTAATAAATAGAGAATAGATAATTTATGTAAGAAGCCTTAGCTATTCACTCGTGAAATTCTTAATGAAGCCGAGTATTCAAATTTAAACAAGATAACAATGCAATTAATGATTTTCTCGTAATTTAATTATTAAAACTCCAGAGTTAGTTAAAATTAGGCAGCACAGGACATTTACATTTTACTTTCGAATCATTCAGTATTTACATTTCTCGGGAAATCGTGTTAATAGACTATCGGCTCATTGACTTGTATACAAATACAATGCAATGGCTGATCGTAACAAGTAAAGTGTAATGTATAAACGTGTTTTTCATTTGAAATGAATTACAAGATGTAGTATATATTTCATTGCATATTAATTAATTTTCCATTTATTTCTGGCATCATGTGATTAAAGTATTGTCATACGAGAAAATATTTCATGCGATACAGTCAGTTTTACACGTTAAGGCTTAAACTATAAAGAGTAACAGTGACTAAAGAGGTATCTTCCATAATCCTTATTCACCTAAAACTTTAAAATAATCTCCAGTTTAATGCAAAAACTGGAACCATTTAATTTTTATTTGCGATGTACAAAAGACAGAAATGATTAGTAATAGATTCTCCTCTACAGTAGAATAATGGTACAACAATGGTTTCCTTGTATTGTGCTTTTATCGTAAATGTCAACATTTTTAAGGAAATTGGAAGTAATAAGCAACTCTGCAGCTAAAAAAGGTTATCTTTTTATTTTAAGAGATAAGCAGAATATTTGTCTGTTAAATTATAATGAGCTTAAATTTTCTGAATAACCTTACAGTTCCGACACAATAAATGTAGTAAAACCTAGCTAAATAGATAGATCCTTGTTCCAAGCAGAAAATGTTTCTTATTCCGGTGTAAAGAATACGACTTTAGTAATTATTTACCATTTTAAGACAGAATGGTCAACGTGAAAATGGTAACCTAATCAACTAACAATCCGTGCAAATAGTTTCCTAAAACGCAATAAGTAATTGTATAGTGAAAATTCTGAAAACAATGAGAGTACTTCTTTCTAGAAGCAAATATTCCATCACCGTAAATGGATAGTTGGTCTGAATACTATACAAATAATTGTATTATAGCTTTCCGGAAATGGGCAAGGTTATTCTATTTTGTATCTCAAATATTTGAAGTTATAGCAAGTTTTGAAGTATTAACTTGTTTTTATCTTATATTCTGTGTATTTAACGAATGCGCAACATACAGTAATCTTGAAAACGAAAATAGAACTTACTATGCATTTATTTTTCCATGCTGTTCGCGGTATTTTAGAAGATATGACACATTGATTTGCAAAGATAGACGTAAATGGCGGTGAATGGATTGCTTTTCACCTTTTATAAAGCCTTTTTTATTTCGCCTTTTTATTTATCTCTGTTTTCTATGTAAATAATGTACTTAAAATAACGTATGCACACATTATATATCTTTATCCACAACACACACACACACACACACACACACACATATATATATATATATATATATATATATATATATATATATATATATATATATAATTATAATATCTTTGAATTTCAAAAAACATATCAAGTTCTTGTAACATTCTAATTAAATCTCCTAAGAGATAATTAGTAATAAAGTGTAGACAGAATACCACATAGTTAATAAATAAACAAGTGCAATCATAATTTTACCATAGCATTTGCTTCAATGGTAATTGGCCAAAAATACTGAAAATATGAAGAATATTTAAAAAGAGAGAGAGAAAAAAATTATATAATAAACCATAAAATGTTAATAATTTGAAGTTGATATCATGTGAATACAAATGGATTTTGAAATGAAATATTAACTAAATATAATGGAAAATTGGATAACAAGAGATTTAATATATATATATATATATATGCTAAATAAAGATTAAAAATAAACTAAAATAAAAATAAAATAAAAATAAAAATAAAATCCATGCGATAAGCGCTATAGATGCAATTGATCACACAGATTAAATATAGCACATTATGTATTAAATGTATTCGGCAGACCCAGAATTCCGCACCATAATTAAACTAGGAATAAATAACAAACATAAAAAATAAACAGATATAATCTGAACAAAGCTGTGGCCTCATCAGCAGTGGGCACATTAAAAAGCACAGCGATGTTTCCGACTAATTACAAGCACTGCCACTACTGTATAATAGTTTGTTGTGCTTGTAATTAGTCGGAAACATCGCTGTGCTTTTTAATGTGCCCACTGCTGATGAGGCCACAGCTTTTTGGTTGTTTTTCTTGGTTTTTTCTTGTTCAGATTATATCTGTTTATTTTTTATGTTTGTTATTTATTCCTAGTTTAATTATGGTGCGGAATTCTGGGTCTGCCGAATACATTTAATACATAATGTGCTATATATATATATATATATATATATATATATATGTGTGTGTGTGTGTGTGTATGTATGTAAATTCATACATTAATATTAAATTTATCATAAACACGAACAATCTGACACATAAACGGTATGGAAGAAGAAAATATACAGTGAAAAACTTTGCCAAGAAGAGATTTCCCATGCTAATGAAAAAATAAATAATGAAAAGATTTTCCTATGAGGGAAATGGACTTTTAGCCAATGAAAAATCGTCTACCTGTCTTTCAATAACAAAGGAGAAATAACGAAGTAAAGAGCAAAGACTATGAAAAAAATTAGCAAATACCATATCATTAAAAAAAAAAATAAAAAGCAAGAATTCAAGAAAATTTTCAATGTGCTGTTTAGAAGTCTCGTTAAACGCCATTAATTAAATTACTCTATATACTTACATATAATGGATGTCAGTGATTTCGAAGTTTTCTTACAAACAATGAACAACAAACAATTATTATTCAAATATACACAAAACAATGGGCAAATTTTCGTTTTATTCTCGACTCCCTCTCAACTAAATCTTGATTACGATTGTATTTACAAAAACAGAGAATTAAAGAATTTGGCCTAGGCTTGAGAGTGAATGTTTCAATTAGATCACTTAGGAAGCTTGCTGCAGAAAAGGTAGAGATAATTTATTATTCCATATAGAACATATCATGACATATTTGTACAACATTGCAGTTGTGAACATTAATTTTCATTTGTCGTAATCTCAGAAGAGAAGTGCTTTCCCAAAATTTTGAGCCTATTCTGAATAATACTGCAACATTAAAACATAAGTACATATATCTAAGATCGACTTTATCCACTTTGTTATTTTTTGTTGTTTTTAAAAAAATCATCGTAGTTTCCTCTTAAAAAAATATTATTTCGTAATTATGTTTGAATAAATATGGGTAAGAATACTCTTTAGTCTTTAAGTATCACTACGAATAAAATATCTTACATATTATTTAAAATTTAATTTAGCTTCATTATTTTGTATTAATTAAAACGAATTTTTTTAAATAAAAAGTATAGTATAAACGAAATTTTTTCAGAGATTTATTTATAAAAAGAAGAGAAAGAAATAGGAAATCTATATATGATGGAAAGAGAATATAAGAAGGAAATCTATACAAAATGGATTTTTTTCTTCGGGAAGTTATTGTATATGTGTTTATCTACATTGAATGTGAATTTAATCAATTGATTTTATGTATATTTTTCTATAACTTTATTTCAAATCTGTTGTAACACAGTTTTTTATTGCTGATTTTGATGTCTAACCTTAAATTAATCTTGAACATTATTTGTTTAAAAATTAGAATTGCTGTCAAATAAATACTGGCAAATGTTTTTATCAATAGAAAATTAACAATTTCTTTATAATAACTTTCAAAACTTCTTTTAACAGCTAGTTTCAATTATTATTTTATCTTAATTTTTTTAAACCGTATATTGCGAATCCTGTTTTTTTAATTAAAAAACTATTTATCAGACAATACGTGTTATTATATGCTTAATGTTTCTTTTGAGCGACAAAATTAAAGTTTCAGAAGTTTATACAGCATGAACCAATAATTTTTAAAAATCAATTATTAATATGCAATACATATTCAAATAATCTATGAAAATGTTAATGGTAATTTCTCGAAGAAAATGATATAAGGTGGTTCTAAAAAATATTCTTTCCCGCTCAACAACGCGAAATTTTCTGATGCATTTTCTGACTCATTTTTAAACTTAAAAGCATGAAACTTGCAGGTATGATTATTGAAGTGATTTGTAATCGTACAGTTGTTTTAATTTTTCGATAAATGAATTACAACTTGAGTTATAAGTGAGTGTTTTCTGAGGGCAACAGCTTTTCTTTCCAACGCTATCCCATCCTGAAAATTTGGTTCAAAACGTTCACTTTTGTAGCATTTTCTGAAAGAACTTCTACGTTTACCAAAAAATGGAGAAAACTGTTCGATTGCATAGTTTCTGAATAAGAGCACTTACAAATTTCATACATTTGAGAACAAAATGAATTTAAAAATGTGTCACAAATTATGCAATTTCAAATAGCAGCTGAATTAAAGTACTTATGGAAATTAGAAGTGTTTGTTTAATCTTATAGAAATGTAAAATTTTTTAACGACGACAAGAGTTATTGTCGGTCATTTTCACAAATTATTAGTACCTTATTTAATTTGCTTTGGTTATATCTGTCGTTTATCATGATAATTCAACATTTTTTTTCTCCCCTTTCAGTGTGTGCCCAAATTCAAATAATTTAATTGTTTCGGCAGAGAAAATAGGAAATACTGTGTTAATTATTTTGCATAAAAAGGAATCTACTTAACGCGGAACCGGAAAGCCATAATTAAAAAATTCATAGAAAAAAAACCCTTGCATTATGAAAAATCGTAGTAAATTATATAATGCAGAAATATTAAATTCCTTATCGAAATCGTCTACTCTCCAGTCTTATATCTAAATTAAAAAAGACTAAATCCCCAAACTAGGAAAACAAGAGCTTCAAGCAGTCAGAAAAAAAATTCTGCAGCAATGTAGGAAGCAAGTGTGGCTACACAATCGGACCCGGAAGCATTTCTTTTCCATTCAATCTCG
Organism: Maratus michaelseni; assembly: GCA_963931845.1. Lineage (NCBI taxonomy): Eukaryota > Metazoa > Arthropoda > Arachnida > Araneae > Salticidae > Maratus > Maratus michaelseni. The sequence goes on from OZ007590.1 coordinate 181,603,278, forward strand.
AAATGCGCCTCTTCCCACTAAAATCAACGTTATCTGTACCTGTGTCTGATTGTTGTCGGTTATTTGCATACAATTCATTTTTAAGCGTGTTCTTACGTTGGGCCGTAGTCCATAGTTGCCAACTGATACGATTTTTAAACACCATTCATTCTTAAAAGAAATCGCCGCCTTATTTAATCGTACCTACCTGCGAGTAAATAAGGCGAAGATTTTTTTAAGAACTAGTGGTGGCTAAAAATCGTAGCAGTTAGCAGCTATTCCGTAGCCTAAGTTTCAATTCTGTGTTGAATATTGACACACCAACGGAGAAAAACGAACACTCCTATCCTGTAAACGACTCTATTCAAAAAGACATACAGAAAAAAAGTGGAAACAAACTTCGGTGTTAGGTCTTTGGAAAAAAAAGCTTAAGACGATTGCTTTGATGTGTCCTGATTTATAAGCCTTATAGGCTTAACGTTCTAGTACGGTGTAGCGTAACGATTATAATAAGATGATAGGTACAATATTTTACAACGAGTATCATTAGGGGAATATCATCAATGAGAATTCCAACTCTCAGATAATGTATATTATAAAATTACTATAATTTACTACTATTATACTAAAATGTAATATAATATTATACGCTATTATAATTCTTATAGTCCATTATATAGCCCATTATATAATGGTATATAAGGTAATACAGTAAAACCTCTAAATAACGGACACCTCGGGAGCGCAGAAATTGTCCGCTATTCGGAGGTGTCCGCTATTGGGAAAACTTCAGAGATTCACAAAATCACTAAGAAATGCTTAACGTTACATTAATTGGCTTTTATATGTCCGAGAACTTCTATTATATGATTAATCATAAATTAAAATTCTTTTTTTAAGCAATAAAACTGAAATGAAATTCTAAATACTTTTTTCCACTGATTATTACATTCTTAAGGAAACAATCTGTTACAAAAGTTTGCTTTTGTTTGCGATTACATGTAGTTAGTTTTTCTATGCGACGATTTAATACTATCAGTAGTTTTAATCCTTCTGAATCGTCTTTTTTTGGAAAAAGAAAAAATATATGTAACTGCTCACTGAGTTTTGCCGCTTCTTGGAAATTCTCGATATTGCAGGAAAGATCCACTGGTTTCAATATCTGATTCATATCGATATCACTAATAGAATCAGATTTTGTCGAAGATTCTGAAGGAATATAATCGCCTACGTCAACTGATTCTTTTTCAGTAAGTCATCATCAATGATGATGGACATTTCGGCATCTCTTCACTCCTGATCCATTTCATTAGTTCACTTATTGCGATAGTTCTTCATTTCTATCGAAAATAAGTGTTCATTTTCTTTTAATATAAAGCCTGCTTTTCTAAAACAGTGTCGTACGCATTCCGGTTATATGTTTTTTTACAGCTGAAGAAATCTCGAATTTGAAAACATCGGGAACATTAACTAATTTTAGGCTGTTCACAGCTGTATTCATAGAATAAAACTTCGAAAGAATATGGCTTAATAAAAGCTTTCTCTACCAGGCTTTGCAATTGTGTATAACGCCTTGATCAAGGGGCTGACATACGGAAGTTATCTTTGGGGGCGGACACATTTTTAACATTGTCCAATTAAAAATGTTTCGGATGAGATGTTGCACTGTCCAAAAACAAGAGAACTTTTCTTTGTTTTTTCATCCTATTATCAAAGAAAATTAACCATTTAATTACTAAAAAACTGGTTATTCACGCTTTTTATTCGCTCTATAACAGCAATTTTTTTAAATTGGATATTCTTTGAGAAATATGGGTTTCAGAGATTTTTTAACTATAAGAGGAATTTAAAATTCTCTTAATACATTGCAACATAATAAAATAGTATAGGGCTCTTTTGTCACTTTTTTGCCGATACAGCCATCCTTTTTAAAGCACAAATTCTGAAAAAGAGTCCGCTTTCCTCGGTATTAAAAATGTTGCTCTCCTCATAACCTTCACAAATTGATTGCAGTTATTCATGCCAATCCTCCACTTTTTTCAGAGCTACAAATTTTGCTTTTCCACATATTGTTTTGAAAGAGATGTTGTGCCGAGACAGGAACTATTCCAGCCATCCTTAAAATCATGTAATCCGAGTTCTTTGGCGACTTTTAAAGCCTTTTCCTGAATCAAAGGCTCACTGATAGGAATTTTTTTTAACTAAGTGAAGTAAACCAATTCAGAAATATAGAATTAGTTTCAATGGAATCAGTATACCTCAATTTCACATTTTTGGTGTTCCCGTTAGAGTTAATAATCCACAAATTCTTTATTTCGTAAAATCTCTCCCACTTGTGTTTTACCTATTATAAAACATTCGGCAAGTACTCGTAATCTCTATTTCTGTTACTCTATTTTTGTTTTTCAGATTCACTTACATTTACAATTTTAAATTTTTCTTATAAAGTTAATCGCTTTCGTTTTGAGATCATTCTCGAAACATCAATCACAAACAAGACACTAAATTCAGAATACGCAGAACTCAATATATTCAGAAAACGATAAAAATGGTTTTAACATATTTTGAAGCTATGATTATTGTAATTGTATGTCAATTAAATCTGAAGAATCAAACAGTTATCAATACAAAATACATACAATATTGGGGGATTCTCCAGAACATTGAGGATTTTACAGAAACCACCCCCTACATTTATCTGTGGTCAAAAAATTTGTGACACATTGCCTTGATAAATTTCGAGGCTTTTTAATTTTTTTCCATTTTCTTTCACGTTAAAAAATCATTTTTCATCCTTGATCACCAAAACTGCTGTCCGCTATTCGGAATGTCCGCTATTCGGAATGTCCGCTATTCAGAGGTTAAAAATAATAAAAATTAGATTTTGGGAGTGGAGATTTGAAAAGTGTCCGTTAAATAGAGGTGTCCGCTATTCGGGAGTGGCCGTTATGGAGGTTTTACTGTATAATGCAGAGTAATCGAAAAAGGTGTCCTTGATTTCGAATTAAAATAACTAAGGCCTTAATAAAGATAATCCATTTATTTTTACACTGTTAGATTGGAAAAATCTGTGAGTGTTTTTACGTTACTTAAAAAACTTCAATATGAGCTCCCCTTGTTGCTCGGCAAACATCTAAGCGGTAGTCGATCTTCTTCCAGGAGCGCTCAATCATGTCAGGTAGTACAATCGCTATTGTTGCGTAAATTCGCTCCCTGAATTACTGCAGATCCCAAATTTGTTTAGCATAAACAATGTTTTTGAGATGTTTTGACCATGACTGCTGTAAACTGACTGATGAGTGAAATGGCATCGCGTCAGGAAGTGGCGTCGGCGCATGCGCGCAGTCACGTCAAGGTCAACGCAATCACCACTACCAAAACTCCTTCAGATGTTCTACAATTTCACTTTGGTTTCATACCGGTTGATTGCATATTTCTCGTGCAATTTATTTTTTAAATCAGGGACACCGTTTTCGATGAATTGTTGGACACCGATTCGATTCATTCGACGGCACCGTTTTCGACCTGTGTTGTAATGTATTATAAATTAAAAAGTTTACTTTCTTCAGATTTTCAGTAAGGTTCGTCTATCATTTTATATAATGAGGAAATGTACCAAATTTTGAAAAATACTTCTGTCCCTTGCTATTCCGCTTTAAATAAGGTTTACTGTATATATATATGAGAGAGAGATGTCCTTTCTCATCGTTGCCAAATCCTAAACTGCAAGTTTTAGAGGCATATTTCTAATTGCAAAATATCTTCTAAAAGTTATTCTCCTACCATTTACAATAAATAAAGTGTCAATAAAGTTATTTTGTAAAAAAAATAATAGAACAAAAATTTAATATGGTACCTGGGTCCTATAGATCACATTTAGAAAGACTTTCTCTATGCTCTAATATGTAAAACAGTAAATATTTCAATTTTGCAAGACCATAACATCTCGGCTAAACGTAAAATCGCACTTTTTAATTCCGGATATCACTGAAAATTCATACAATGAAAAATATCCTAACTCTGTAAGTTTTTATCGCAGCAGAATGATATACATTTTTGTTTTACTTTTTAAAGTACGTTTTCCTAACTATAATTTATAGGACTCTGTGACCGTACAATTAACATAATAATAAGCTGCATTTCGATCGATTTTAATTTCGATCTCTGAAAAATAAATTCCTTTATAATAATATTATTATTATTATTAAAACTAAAATTTTTTGTTTGAGCAATTGCGTAACTATTTCATTTATTTCTTGCCGAAAGATCAATTGCAATTTCAGCTTAGAATTGCGAAAGTGTTTCTGACCTCGTAAATGGCTTCCAATGTGATGAAAAACAACATTTGAAACTTTTTTTTCCTCAGTTCAGAAATTAGCTATTGGTCAGCATAAGAGGGGTACCCTGTATATTATTTAATAGTGTGAAGATATTTTACTCCATGACCATAGAACAGCGATATGACATGAAAAAATGCCTTTTGCATGAATATTTCTAAAAAAAAAATATCTGATAGTATTGTAAAAGAAAGTAAATTGGAATTTTACTCATTAAAAATTTCCTTCTGCAAGTTATTTTTAGTAAACTTTAATTAATAGTAGACAAATTCTTTACAGAAGAAGTAAACCAGTAAAATACAAGCAGTGGCTGTTATTAAAAAAATAAAAACTTTCCTAAATAATAAGCATTATCGGCGGTATTTTTAAAAAGATATGACAGTGTTTTTTTTTTAAATGTATAAATGTTAACAAAAATATTTGAAAACACGCTAAAAATTTTTATATTATATTAAAAATATCACAATTTAAAAAAGGAAATTAATGACTCTTTCTCACTAACCTGAAGATAATGAAAATGTTGTATTTAGAAAAGATGACAGTGAAGCTTCATTAACAGGTAAATATAGATGATAAGTTAATTCCATAAACAAACAAGAACGAAAAATCATGCTTCAAGCATAGATTATGTAACACTTTCCAACGCTTCTAAAATAATTTTACAAATCATACCGTTTAATAAGCTAAAAGATAACATCTAAGTAATCCGAATACTTTTATTCAGCCCTGTATAGGATCTATAGATTTGTATCTATACTACATAGGATAATAAATTTTAGTTCAGTTAGGAAATGCGTAGCACAGTTTAAAATTCTCTGTCTGGAGTTAAATAATACGGAAATGTGTTCGCGAACTTTTGTGCTTCCCTGTATAGGATCTACAGAATTTTTACACACCACTTAATAGACAAAAAGCTAGTTAAAATTAAAATCGCTTTCAGTAACTTAAAACGCACTTCGAGGAATTATTGTTAACAGACAGTAGAGAATTCTTTTGTGTGTCCCTGTAAATGAACGAGAACTGCTATACACACGATATTCTGTAGTAAGCCTCTTGTAATGCACCTCATATAAATTTCAATGCGTTTTAAATAGGGAAACATTATTTAAATAAACTGCAGACGATTTTTCTCCATAGACGTAATGTAACGGAATTCTTTTGACTGTCCCTGTACAGTAAGTATAAGTGCTATGCACACCCTATTCCATGTTAAGCTTCTTCTAATGCACCTTAGTGATATATATAAATTTCAATGCGTTCAAAATAGTGAAACATTATTTAAATAATCCGCAAATGATTTTCCCCCATAGACCGCAATGTAATGGAATTCTTTTGAGTGCCCCTGTAAAAAAAACTATAAGTGCTACACACTTCCGTTGAAATAGGGAACATGCTATAGATAACGACTATAACATATAAAAATTGCAGAGCAATCCGAGCATATTTACGGGAGTTAGAGCACGGACAGACGGCAGACGGCCAGACGGCAGACGGCCAGACGGCAGACGGCCAGACGGCCAGACGGCAGACGGCCAGACGGCCAGACAAACCGAAGTCATAAACACTTTTCAACTAGGTTGGAAAGTGTTAAAAATTATATGAGAAAATATCACAAAAGCTGTTAAATGTGATTTAAAATTTTTTTTTATAAAAAAGACTAATATATTTATCTTAAAAATACAGAAATCGGGAACATCTGGTATTGCCTTATTTTTTTTAGAAAAAAATGGACGAATTATTATTTCTGACTTTAAATTCCAAGGTGCGTAAACCTCTTTCGATTTCGAAGGAATCTGACATCGCTGCTGTTGATTAGAAATTTTCTATTTAATGTTTAAATCGCAGACTTTATAATAGCTTTTCTTAATTGTAGAATTTAATATTTTTTCTGAGATTAAATAGTAAAATATTTTATTAAAAAATGTGTGGTAAAACTGTTCGCACCCTGAAATACGGAAAAATATTTATTCTTTAAAATTTGTCTGATAGATTACTATTGAACTCCACGGCATTTTGCGTTATAGATGACTTGACGGTACAGCATGAATTTTTCATAGCCAAAGGTGAGAAAATTTGAATAAGAAATGCTCATAACCAAAAATATTCCGGAGAGTTTACGATAAAGTGTTCTGAATTTGAATGGAAGAATAACGTAAAAGAGTATTTTTAGAAATGTAAATTCAATTCAGGATTTTTTTTTCATATATTATGTATACAGAACCAAGTAAAATTTTGAAAAGTAAAGGAATTAAAAAAAAAGGAAAATATTCAATTAATTAAAGAAAGTGATTAAATGAACCAAAAATCTTTCTGTAGTATGAATATAATACATTCGCATATACATATTCCGGGTGTTTCAAAAGCCTGGAGCAAAAGTAAAACACGGAAAAAAAGATCTAACGGTCAGACAGACATGCAGTTTACAAAATAAATAATCACCGTGATAATGGATTTTTTATAAGAGAAAAAATAATTAGTTCAAAATTTCAAAAATTAGATTTGTTGTATCAAGATTGTCCTTTAGGTTTTAATCCAAATTTTGTACAAAATTAAAACGCATGGGACATTTTAAAGATGTATAGATGATATCCAAATGGTTGAAGTATGTTAGTTGAGATTTTTCCAACAGAGCGAAAATATGCCGGGACCAGGACTCGAATCTGGGTACTTTGGTTTGCCGTACCAACGCTCTTCCTACTGAGCTATCCCGACGATATCCTGGTCGGCATATTTTACTCTTATTTGTTGGACAAGGCTGCGAGCTGCAGCGCTAATTTCATTCATCCGAGCTAATAACTATAGCATTTTACATGATGAATCTGAAATAGCAAGGAAACTCCTGTCTACCATGTAATTAGGTCATAATGAACAGAGGAGAAGCATATTCAACTAGGTAAATTACATTACAAGTATACAGGAGTTTCCGTGCTATTTCAGATTCATCATGTAAAATGCTATAGTTATTAGCTAGGATGAATGAAATTAGCGCTGCAGTTCCCAGCGTTGTCCAACAAATAAGAATGAGATATGCCGACCAGGATATCGTCGGGATAGCTCAGTAGGGAGAGCGTTGGTATGGCGAACCAAAGTACCCAGGTTCGAGTCCTGGTCCCGGCGTATTTTCGCTCTGTTGGAAAAATCTCAACTATGATACTCCAACCATTTGGGTATAATTTACCTAGTTGAATATGCTTTCCTCTGTTCATTATGATGTATAGATGATTTGTTTTGAGAAAAATTAATTCAAAATTATCTTTATGAGATGTGCGAAAATAAACTTTCCGTCAAATAAACGCTTATTTTTTAAATATATTTTAGCAGAAAAATTGTGCTTTTTTTTTTTTTTTTAAAGACCACCGTCCCTTAAAAGAAAATAAATGTGTTTTTAACGGCGAGAAAAAAAAATCCGGAAATTGTAAAATAAAATAAATGATTTTTACTTGTAATTTGGACTCAAAATCAATTATATTTGGACGGATCTAACTCAACTCAAGCTCGCTTTTCAAAAAGTGATAAACCTCAACTAAAAACTCGCAGAATGTGAGTCAAACTCACGAGTTTCATCTCAATGTGTTCTTCTTGCACAAAAATGTTGAGCTCCACATTCCAGTACTGAGTACAATCGTGGTATTATGCCAGATACAGTATAAAACAGCACATCAACAAAATTTGGGAAGTCATTTCTACGCGAGCCTCAAAATTTCTTTCATCGCTTTTTATTTTGCTTCGAACTTTTGAAACATCCTGTATACAACAAATTCTATATTTCTGATACCATCATTTATAAAAAGTGCATACTATTGGACTAAAACAATAATGTTTCCCTATTGTTTCATCATTAGTCATATTTTTTATTTATTTATTCAATACTGAAACTATCTCCATTCTTCGAATTCTTGTAGTATTGTTTTAATTTATTTACGGTTAATCTGATAAATTTGAACTTGTTCAACTTTTCAACTTTATTAAATTACAAGGAAATTTATATTTTCGCATTTTATTGGAAATTTTTATTTCATATCACTTAGATTTGATTATGAATTAATTATCCGGCGTATTTAACGAAGGTTGTCTACTGAATAATCTGAAAGTGTATTTTTTGTCGTATAATTTGTCACTTTACTATTATTTTTTTCCCTTCCCTATGTTAATTCATTAAAATTTTTTGTTTGTTGTTACTCTCATGGATATATATATATACATGGATATATATATATGTGTATACATCAGTTTTCTTTCCAATGAATTAGAATTAGAAATGAATGAATTAGAAATTTCCAAGAATACTTAATGGTTTGAAGGAAATATTTCATATTTTATGAAACTATTTTCATTAAAAAATCAACATATGTAAAGTTGTATACTAATAAGAAAAATTGTGTATACAGAATTGTATACTTGTATCCCGAAAACATAGTTGATACAAAAAAAGAAAAACGACTCAGCAAACGTTTAGTGTTAAATATGATTCAATCGGAGTTTTGTTGTATAAACAATAATTTTTTTGGTGTAAATTTAGGTTTGTTTATTTATTTGCGTCTCTTCTTGCTTGTCTACCCATTTGTCTACCTATCTTTCTGACTGTTTTCCCATTTATTTTTCTGCATATCTTCATTTATGTATTTACAAATGTATTGGTATAGTTTAAAGTGTAATATGGGGAATAGGGAATATGTATAAAATTACACTTAATTAAAAAATATATATCTTGTTTATCATAATATAAAACAAAACATATTTTAACAGAATGATCAAAGTAATCCTGTAGAATTACAATACCAAAGATACAACCGAAGTTTTAAATTCTGTAGTTTACCGATTTTTATATTTTAACCATATTCATGATTTGAAAAAAATATGATATTTCTGAATGATATCGATTTTGTTCAAAGAATGGATCTTGAAATACAGAATAAAGAACATAGTTGTACAAAACACAATACGTTATTTTGTATCAGTCCAAACATGACAACATCATTTGTAGACCTGAATTTACAACTAAGAAACGAGAAATTTCTATATGCTGCTAAACCATTTCCTCAGAATGAAAACAGCCGATGTGTGAAAATACAGACGATCTTTTTGAGAAATCGAAGCAGAAATAGAAAAAGGTGCTAAAAATTTGCGAAATGTTTCAAATGTGCAAAAGATCTGGAAAAAATGGGAAAAACAAAAATCGATGGTTTGCTTGAAGTTCACAATATTATTATTTTTTAAATCAGAGTTTTTAAATTTGTGATCTTTTTTTTGTAACCTTAAAAGTAATTTATGTTACCAGCCTTGGTGGCAGAGCTGTCTATGTGTCTCCGCGTATCTACTCTAAGAAAACCGGGTGCTTTCTTTTAATCTCTCAAAATCCACTAAAAAGTAGATTTTTTTTAGCTTTTTTAAAAGTGCAGAAACAAAGGTGATACATTTACACTGTTTTAATTTAATTTTTTTGTTAATACAATTATTATGCTTTTTATAATTTTCCTCTTTAATCTTATTGTCTTCTGTTTAAACCAATTTTCAAAGAATCCTTTTCCTTACTTAACATTCTCCAGTTGTGTATGATAACATGCCGTCTATATGCAGATATGACTCATGGGAAATAGTCTAGACAAGTCGCACTCAATATTTTTTTCTCGCGGACCGCAAAAGTATGTTTGCTATGTTAGATGGTTCGCAACACACTACACATCTATAATAATGTTACAAAAAATTATATATATTTTTTAAATAGTAAGATAACAGAGGTAGTATCACAGAGCAATAAAGCAAAATTAATATAATTAATATTAGCTATATAATAAGTATAAAACGTAATTACAAAACAACGCAGAATTTCCAAATTCTAAAAATACAAAAATCAGGAAATTTTCTTTAATAAGTCATATTTTTGCTCAATACAATATACGTTTAACTTTTTGAAATGTAAATGTATTTAATTTAACATGAAAATTTAATTAATTAAAATAATGTTTGATGAGTGTTGAATGTTATAAAATATATACGCTATTGGAACGAAAATAGGACTACATGTAAAAATAACTTTTGACTTAAGATGTTTTAAAATACTTTTCAATTAATTAAAAAGGGCAGATTTTTCATAAAACATTAGTGAAGGCTTAAATATCTTTTAAGCGCTTCTCAAATTTTTATAAACATGAATTAATGCTTGCGTGTTTCAGGCCGCATATAAAAGATCAGTGGGCCACATGCGGCTCGCTGGCCACAGGCTAAATATGACTGGTCTAGACCAGAAGTGATGTTAACAATAATGGTCTGCTTTTTAAGACGTTCTTTAATAAATGAAAGATAGATTAAAAAAATATTAGCTAAGTATCCATAAGAGTAAAAAATAATAATAATACTAACAGGCCGATGAAAGCTGGAAAATGAAACTCCGTGTGGTCTTCTCATCAGAAGGTCTCCCTTGAATTTTTCCTATCGAATTGCTAAACTGAATGTTAAAAAAACATCTTGTACGGAATACATTTTTAAAGATACAAAACGAATTTTTAATGAGAGACATCTTTTATTACCTTTTTAACACTTTGTAAGACTAGTGGGTAGTATACTTACCACTTAATTTTAATCTCCAAATTCCAATTTTGTACCAGAAACTTTGAATAACATTTTGCTTTTATTTAATTACTTTCAAATCAATTTCTTTCTAAATTCTGGTGACATTCAATCATTTCAGGATTCTATCAAGAGAATTAATTTGCGTAGAAAGGGTTAAAGAAAATAATGACTATAGTGATAGCATTCTATAATGAATAGAAATTTTTCTAATATGCACTGTAAAAAACATCCTGAGATTACTAAAATTGTTTTAGCATATTTGTATTTCACAGATTTTTTTAGTAACCGGTATTATAAACCGGAATCGTTGCTAGCTGTTTTCTAGTATTTCTTACATATTTTGTTGTAACTGACAAAAAAATTTTTAGTAATTGCAAAAATAAATGAGAAAAAATAATTTTTTTTTAGTAGATCGACCCATTTTTTTTACAGTTTGTTTACAAAATAACAATAATTATCATTTATGATCAAATTTTTTAACTTTTTAATAACTATCAATGAAAATGTTTGAGTTTTTTTTTCCTTTTAAGGCTTATGGGCTGCAAGTAAATAATATATTCCACATTATTCAGAAAATAGCAATCCTGCTTATGTAGCATACAAATGAGTCTTTTAGCATTGCACTTAATATATATAAATACGTTTGTGATTTGACGCTTGATTGAAGACAATATATTTTGTATAAAAATGTAAATATATTTAAGTGTACGCAGTGCACTGGCGTAGCTATGTCTAAAAGTTGCGTTAACCTTCTAGGTCTAGACGGTACTTTAAAGTACCATAAACAAAACTCGGTATAAAATTTATTTAACATATAGATTAGCGGGAATAAAATTTAAGATGAGTTATAGATATTTTACTTTATCATGTTCCTAATGCATGATTTGTTGAGCAAACAAATGGATAATTTTTTTTTCAATTATAGCTGTTCAGCTTTCCTGATATTTAAAATATAGATCTCAAAGTTTCAATTCTGAATATTTTCTATATTTATACATAAGCATTGGTTAATTTGCCCCGGATCTCACCTGAACTCAGATTTGGTACTTCATTTGTTTCAGCGAATATTTAAATATTCGCCAGAGCCAACTAGAGCTTATAAATTCTCCGCTCCGCAGCCCCCGAAAATGTATCGTTATCCATGGTTGGTAATTAAGGAAAAAAATTAGAAGGTCGCATCTTCCAAAATTTTTCTAGTTTGGGTGCATTTAGAACCCAAGGATTGACTCTCCTATGTGAAAACAACTGGTTCACCATCAATATCGCCCCAAAAAGAGAAATAAAAACTCAGCAACGAAAACCTTTGCGAAAAGAAATTTGTTATCTCCAAAACACGTACAGCAGCTGAAAAATTCAATGTGCGACAGAGATATCTACTCTGGCCCAATACCCCCCAAAAGTATAAATGGATTGCAGCGATAATTTGAAAACTGCATTTCATTTAGCGAAACAGAATAAAGCATATTATGAATTTAAAAAGAGATTTTCAAGTTTGAAAAGTTTTAAATTTTACAAATTATACGTTAATGGGCGAAGAATACGCTACGGTTCTTAGCACTACAGATGAGTTCGGACTCTTTTTTTTTTCGATCGAGCCCGAAACCAAAAGTATGCCGTAGAAAATTGTTAATAACATTTTAAAATTGTTTCAATATTAATGTTATCGATTGAAAACCTCTACTTACACATAAATAAGTATTTATCTTAGAGACTACCTCATGACAATGTTTGGCGATTTTGATATCTCTGAAAATCTGTTACAGATAGAATTTTTTTTATTTATACCCAGCTACTGACAGAAATCTGCAAAAGTCCCAGTTTTTATTATTTTAAAATATCATTGTACAATTGGGACATAAATAAATGAGTTCTTTTTCGAAGTAATTCTAGAAAACGATTTCAAGCACAAAGCGCGGATAGAGAAGGGATATCTCCCGGCTTCTTTATGTTACTAACACTGACCGCGCAAAAGCTTCAGAATTAAGATAGACAATTTCTTCTTATATCCAATCCATAACAATTCATTTCCCCCTTTCAAGTTGACTTTTAAAGAATTCTAAAACACTTTAAGAAACTTTGACTTTATTCTCGTTTCTCAAATAGAAAGTTTTTTTTTTTTCATTGAACCCGCATCTGATTGCACTCGTCTCATCTTTGCAGAATATTAAAACTCTTGTACTGTTTTGTAAGAAATTAAGCTCTGCGTGTAAAGCTATTATATTTGTAATTTTTTTAATTCAACAAAGTACTAAACTCGATATTTTAAATAAACGATTTAAGTGGAGTTGTAAATATTCTTAAAAACCCCTTATAAAACTGAAATGTTTTCAATAAAAATAAAATGGTTTATATCTATATTCTGTAATCCGGGAAGCCCGGGTTAGATCCCCTAGTTTACTTAATGATTGCGCAAATCTTCTAATGTCTTTTCAAAAATGCTTCTGAAGGTAAAATTTTCAAGAATTTTCGAAATTCCTAATTCGAGACATAAAAAGGCTGTTGAAAGACAGTCCGGCCGTTGCAGTACGTTATAACGCTATTAAATAGAAGACTTGTTTACGGACAAAACTAAAGTATTTAGAGAAACTTCACAGCAAACGTAAGTAGTTACAAAAGCAACATATACGTTTAGAGTTCTTTCTTAAAATTTATCAAGCAGGATCTCGGGTTCATACCAAGCATAAAGTCAGTTTCTCGGCATCATCTTGGCGTATCTCGCTCCCTTTCGAGAAAGTTAATCAAAAGTACTTTCAGGAGCAGAGCAATCATGAATACCCCTCATAGCCTCTCAGTATTTACAATACATCCCGCAGATGAATTAAAAGTAGGGTTATAGAGTTTCGGAAAAAATTACATGTGCATGCAATGGCATTTCGAGTAGGTTAAGAGATGCACACTGAAAAAAAAAAATGTTGATTTTACAGTGTAATACTGGCACCCCAGCTGCCAGTATTATACTGTAAAATTAACAGTAATAAACAGTAAAATAAGCAGTAATACGCTACCGCGCATAACATTTTTTTTATTTTTTATTTATTTATTTATTTATTTATTTTTTTGCAGTGTAAGCGCCGTTTTCAAAGTACTGGAAATTTATGGATCAATTCCTGTCACCATTGTGCAGGAAATTGTCCTTGAAATTCTTTGGAATAATTATTGGTTTTGTAACTTCTGAAAATTACAATAAAAATATCAATGGACTCTTAAAAAAAATTATGGATTACATATGGATACTTTCTTTTAAAATCTTAAAGAGCCGCACTCTCTCTCCCTTTAAGTACCGAGCAATGTCAGGAATTCACAGTTAAGTCCTTTCAGATTCTCTAAGTCATTACAATGTATTTCGCTTTAAGATGATTGTATGCTAGGTAATGATTTACATATGGATTCCCAATTCTTATGATAGGAACTTCAAAGAAGTTTGAATCAAAGTATTTCTCTAATGTAAGCATCTTCCAATCAGTTTTTAAATATTCTGATAAAGGATAGCGTGAATTGGTTAACTTTAATTTGCTCAAAATATCTCCAAAAACATCTCTAAATCTTAAAAATCTAAAATTTGAAGAAATGGGATTTTTTCTATATACACACACACACAAAAAAGAAGACAAATGTTTCCGAGAAAATGTAATCTAACCACCAACGAAAAAGTACAATAACTTCTTCCGAGTTACCCACGATTTTGAAAAGCATTCTTTATCGTTAGAAATCTCAGAAATCAATATATTTTCGAGATTTAAAGAAACTTTTATAAAAACAAATTTTTTCCGGCTACTGCTTTTCGGAAATGCTTCTGAGTAGTTTTTATAGTTCATTAATCTTTTTTCTCAAACCATAATATAGATTTTTCGGATGATCTCAAATCTTCAGTAAACATTTTCTTGTTCAACAAACATAATTTAGAGACAAACATGATAAATTAAGAACATTAATATTAAAATTAATATTATTTTGTTACTCTCGCATGTATAAATTCAATTATGCAGTTGCAAAAGTTTAATTGAGAACTAGTAGCACAATAAAAACTGATATTCCGGTTTGAGAAAACTGATTAATATACTATAAAACTACTCGCAAACGTTTCCGGAAATCAGTGGCAACAAGAGAAACTTCATTTTTATAAATCTTTCGTTAAATCTAAAAAATATATTGTTTTCTAAGCTTTCTAAAGATAAAGAGAACTTTTCGGAATCGTGGGTAACTCGGTAGAGGTTATTGTATATTTTGGTACGTGATTATGTTATATATTCTTAGATTAAGAAACATTTGTCTTTTTATTACTCACTGTAAAAAATGACTAATGTTTTTTATTTTATGAAAATATGCTATAACCATGAACGAAAATATAATATAATCTTCTGAGTTATCCAAAATTTCAAATAACATGTTACGTTGTCTTTCGAATCCCCAGAAACGAATACATTTTCAAAATTTAAAGAATAATTTATAAAAATAAATTATTTTTAGCTGCCCGAATTTTTCAGAAACGTTTCCGAAGGATTTTTATAGTTTATTAATTAGTGTCCTCAAGCTGGAATATCTGTTTTTCGAATGTTATCCATTGTCAAGTACACGTTTTCAGCCGCATAAGTTAATTTATACATGAAAGGGTAAATAAATAATCTTAATTTTAATGTTATTTTTAACGCTGTTAATTTTGCATGTTTGTCTGTTAAACATATTTTTTGAGCATGAAAATGTTTACTTGAGAATGAATAGCATTCGAAAAACAGGTATTCCAGGCTGAGGACACTCATTAATACACTATAAAAACCCTTCGGAAACGTTTCTGAAAAATACGGGCAGCAAAAAATACTTTGTTTTTATAAATAATTCTTTAAATTTTGGAGATGTATTGGTTTCTGGGGATTCAAAAGACAATGGAACACGCTATTCGAAATTTTGGATAACTCAGAAGATTTATATTATATTTTCGTTCGTGGTTATAGCATATTTTGATAAAATAAGAAACATTGGTCATTTTTTACAGTGTATGTAACTAATATCATGTTACCAATAGCTTTAAAATAAAATTTAAAAATTCATAAAAAATTAAACGTGAGTTTTATATTCTGAATATGAACATGATTTTCGACAAGCGTAAAAAGATTTAGATATAAACAAAAATATTTTAAAATTCCATACCAGACATTGATCTAAGGGAATATTTATAGCTCGAATCTTTTAAAATTTGCCATTCTTGAAAAAAGATATTTCACCCATCTCGGGAAAATGGCATCCTTATCTTTTCTAATACGACTACAGATTCTCTTCAAATGCTTACAAAAATTGTGTTGAGAAATTTTCTACGAATATTCCCTTCTCTTCACTTACTCTTACTAAAATACATAAGTAAAATAAATTCATTACTGGAGAACATATATTTTTAGCTTTCATATTTGATGCTTCAAAATAAATTTACTTTAGTATACTTGTTACTTTATATAAACAACCAAAAAAACAAAAAAAAAAAAAAAAAGACAGATTATTTTATATGAAGTAGTTTTCTATGATTATATTTTAAACTTAAATCCTTTAACACATGGGAACGTTTTTCTAATGTAAAATTGATGAGAAACTTGCATTTGACACACACAGAAAAAAGTTTTGTTGAATCAACAAAAATTTGTTTGCCCCAACGAAACTTTTTGTTTAAATATGGGTCAATGGAAATTTCGTTTGAATCAACAAAAAAAATATTGTTGATTTTTTTTGCAATTCCAAAAAAAAAAAAATTTGTATCGTCAGCAAAAAAATGTTTTGTTAATTCAAGTAAAATGGTTCAATTTTACTTGAATTAACAAAATTATTTTTGTTACATAGATATATGTATGTATTATTTTAACAATCTATTTTCTTTTTTCAACAAACTATATTTTGTTTGTTTAATCAATAAAATATGTTATATTACGAACTTGTTTTGTTTATACTACAAAAACATTTGTTAAATGAACCAATCTACATATGCAATTTTAACTATTTTTAATTCATTTTCAACAGTGAAGTACGCTTGTAAACCTTGAACAATAACAAGTGAATTTTATCGGGCTTTTTTTCAAGCGCAAACCGAGAGAATGAAAATTGCCCATGCCGGGAGTCAATCCCGGGTCCTCAGAACAGCAGCCTGACGCTTTACCACTGCGCTACCAGGAACGATATCTGAGTTCGGCATTTCTCACTCTTATATATGTCGGAACGGCTGCAATCGCAGCACAAGATGGAATGTCATAAGGAGCACGCAAATTTCTGAGGCAAACATGAGACGACAGTACAAAGCACAGCATACGGCAACACATAGTTAATTTTTTATTCATTTTCAGCAGTGAATTACGCCTGTAAAAAGGAGGATAAAAATTTCCTTGTTATTATTCAAAGATTACAGGCGTATTTGACTGCTGAAAATGAGATAGAGCTATTGCAGAAATCACGAAAAATGCAACATAGCAGCGCCACCTGTTGCGCGATTTAAAGTAAAAAGTAATCAGCAACAATTTATATCAGAAAGTAACTGAATAAAGGGTTTTATTAAATTCCGTGCATTAGTTCTTGAGATAAAAACAGCGAAATCGCGTTCAGGACAACCGGAAATCGAAAATTTTCATGAATCCAATTCTTTCTTCTTGCAAAGATAGAAGACGGTAATAAATGGGACAGGGGGATTTTTAAAACTACCTTTGTCCGTCCCAGTGAAAAAAAAGTTTTAATTACCCCAAAATTATGTTAATCATGTAATTATATAGCTATATAAGTCAAATAAATCAAGTTACGTAAGAGAGATATGGCTACTACACAAGAATTTAAATTTTTCAAAAATAACAAAATTTTGCTGGAATTACAAAAATATTGTAAAATTAAAAGAAACAAATTTTGTTAGTTCAAGTAAAATTGGTGAAATTTTGTTAAAATTTTGTACGAGTGTTAACAATATTTTTTTGTCCAAGCAACAAAACCAATTTTTTTACTTGAACTAAAAGTTTGACTAAAACAACTAAAATGTACTCAACAAAACGGGTTTTGTTGTTTTAATCAATTCCTTTTTCTGGGTGCAACATACTTGAATTTTAAACATTGTAATACATTCTACATTTAGAATCATCTAACACGGGGATTC
The DNA here is from genome assembly GCA_963931845.1 of Maratus michaelseni. Lineage (NCBI taxonomy): Eukaryota > Metazoa > Arthropoda > Arachnida > Araneae > Salticidae > Maratus > Maratus michaelseni. Next base: position 181,621,275 of record OZ007590.1, read on the forward strand.
ATTTTTTAAAACCAGACGAGATTAGAATGTCTATCTAATGCACTGGAGAAAAAATATTTTATTTTTCAAAAAATACCCGAGCAAAACTTTCTCAATGTATCCTTTCTTTTCTATTTTCTATTTAGGAATAAATTAATTTGTGTGTATTTGGTGCTTTATAAAAAGAAAAAAAATATGAAGATTTATCTGAAATACTTTTCATGATTGCATTTTAAAGTTAATCCTTTAAAAACTATTAATGTTTTTCTAACATAAAATTGAGGTAAAAGTTGGTGTTGAAAAGATATTTCAATCCAGCGATTTTCGTATTAAGAAAACAGTAACACAGGGATTCATTTTTTGAAAGAAAGAAAGAAAGAAGGAACAAAACGAAAAGAAGTATTCTAATGTCTACGAAAAATACTGAAATATTGTTTAGAAAAGAAAATGAAGGTGTTGAATATATAATTTTAACTTGAATTCGAAATAAATTTCAAGAATTCGCGAAAGTGTTCCTTTTAGAACATGCTCATAATTTTTTTTTCAGCATCGAATTAATAAAGTATCAAAATAGATATTTTTAAAAATTAAATTAATTTTTAAAAAATAATAAAATTAATTGTTTTGACAGAATTTTTATTTTATTTGATTTTTATAAGCGTAAAATGATATTCTTTTTTTTTTTTTTTTTTTTTTTTTTTTTTTTGAATAAACATTTTCTCGTTTCTTAAAAAGACAAAATCTATTGTTATTTGCTTGTTCAATCTAATTATTTTTATAAATTCAAAATCTTTTGAAGAAAACGCTAACCGTTTTATTGATATTATTGTACAGGAATAAGTACAGAGATTTCATACAAAAATTAATTAAATTATGTTTGAAATTTTAGCTGTAAAAAGCAACTAATAATACGGTATCCGATTTTACCCTAGTTTCCACTGTACATTTTGGTCTAAGCAGAATTTTGAATTGTGAATGTGGTTTTGTTTATAATGTTCCAAATTAAATAAATTTTACTATTTGTGAATATTATTTGTTTGACATTTTGGGGGATTTAAAAGCATATGACACCTTAAATAGTGTTATAACTGTGGCGATACCAAGGTTATTAATTTTCACATACAAGAAAATTTTTTATACAGAAAACAAGATGTCGCTTACTTAGAAATATTGGGGCAGCTCAAAGTAAGCGAGATATCTCATTAATGACAGACAAAGGATTTAAATACGTTCAGATGATCATTTAATGTAAATTTAATTTCAATATTTAATAATAAGGTACCTGTAGCAAATAAGGCCTCGTTAAGTTTTCAGATCTGTGTTGTTTCAGAATTAACATTTTAAATGATGTTGGATGTAATATTTGTACACATTTTGACAATATTACATTATTCATACTCTTGTCGCTGTTTAATTGTTGCCAGGGAAATTCAAACAAAAGACAATTTAAATTGGCTTCATCAAGAGTATGTACTTTAAATAATCTTCTAAATACACGATTTAACTTTAATTAACAGATATTTTACAGGTATTACACCAAAATATAACAAAATAAAGAGTTATTCTTGAGGCTGCTCTAGTTACGGGCATACCCTTTTGAACATTAAAAACTGTTGATTCCATTTGACCTTCACTCTGCTGAACTCTCCTTACCACCGCCTTGACTGATTCTATAGTTTTCTGCAAATATTGACACAGTAAATGTTTAATTAGCTTGATAATGATAATATTCGATGAAAATGAAGTGTCCCTTAATAAGACCAGGACTTATACCGCCTTGCCTTATTAGGAAACTTCTGTTTTTCGCATATTTTATTTTCAAACACAAACATAATTAAAAATACTGTTGGGGTATTTCGATAAAGTGACAAATAACCAAAAGAATGAATTTTGTTGATTTTGAAATGAAAACAAATTTACACAATTACCAATTAAAAATTTAAACAGAGCGATGCATAAAACAAAACAAACCAAATAAATTTTGAATAACTAACATTAACTAAGTAAATGAATAAATTTGCAAAAAGGGTGTCAACAAGATTCTCATTTATCAGAATATCTCATATACCCAACAAGTGGTCGGACGGATTGGAACATTGTTATGGTAATACACATGATACTCATTAAAACCTTACAGGGTAAATTTTGAGTAAAAAAAAAATAAAAAGGGACCTGCAATCCTTTCAAGATTCGAAAGGCACACACAAAAAAAGGAAGTAAGTTAATAAAAATAAGGAAATAGATAATTAATTAAAGTTGCAAAACATGACCATAACAATGTACGAATTCGCCAAAACCCAGATCGTGAGTGGTATAGTGGTTGATATCATTTCAATAAAAAAAAGTAAACAAAATAACTTTCTTTCAATAAGAAATTGGTGTAATTTAATTATCTTAAATTCAGCTAAAAATATTTAAGAGTTAAACGTAGCTGATATTAAATTTCTTATACTTATCTTCATTTCTTTGCTATAAATAAGAGCAGGTTAACTTTACTTTATTAATTATATCCTTTTTTTTTTACAGAAAAGGGAACTTCACAAATTTTTTTTTTTTAGGAACTAACTGAGCATCTTTAAAAATTAAATTAATAATTATTTTCAAAAACACAACAAGAATTTAACTTTACTTATATTATTTTTATTGACAAAAGAAAATTACTTGGAACCTCAATCATAGTAAATTAATCTTAGTAAGACTTAAATATTAAGTAATTAATTGCTCTTATTATTTAAATAATAAAAAAAAACTCATTCTCTAAACAACAAAAAATTAGTTTAAGTAGAAAAAAAAATGAATTTTTACAATACAAGCAAATAGAAAAGAGACAAATTATTCACATAAATTTGAATTTATTAACTTATTAATAAATTTTTAATTGAAACAACAGTTTATCTAAACTTATGATGTAATATAGGTTGCTTAATAACAGGTACTGTGATCATAGATACATATGTACTCAATTTTTCCTTACAAAAAAAATAGCAACAATAAAAGATGCAGAATTAAAGAGAAGAACATTTGTTAAAAGATTACTTACATTTTCTGCATACATGAAGATATTGTTGACAGATAAAAAGAATAGTGGCAGTTTTAATTGTCAGTTGGCAGCCTATACTTCCTAAAAGAGGGGCACCATTCGGTGAAATTGTTGACAGTGTTGATTTTTGCGACGTAACCTCTTTTCTCTATGAACATAGTGGGAAGTAGTTGATCAAACTATTTCTTCTTCTTTCACTTTCATTATCGGTGGGACCTCAGTGCAGAGTACAGCAACATACTTTCAACCTGACATCTTTAGAGTTAGATATTAACGGATACGATTGTGACATAATGTCACTAATAAGCGACGACCTTTCGATTTAATGAGTCCCGGCTGGGATATTAATAGGTGCGTATTAATTTGGATAGAGTGAACTTAAACGCCCCAATTTTCTGTGAGAATGCCATAATGAAAATGTCTTTAACCAGCGGCGGTGATAATACCTGTCCACTCCAGGTTTAAAGTTTAAAAAAATTGATTACTCCACGATCAAATAATTTGAATTGATGATTCCAGGTTTGCACATTATCAGGTGCATACAAATCTTGATACAATGTTCTTTTAAACACCCCAACTGTCGGTGAGAAATATCGATTCAAATCCAGACTATCAGTTCATCGGTCCACCGTACAGGAGATACATATGTTCTCGGCTTCACATTACGAGAAAAGCGGTTTCTACTTAGTGGTACTGGTCATTTTAAACAGTCCTGCCATTTCCTCGGTCCATACTCGAATGCCTACCAAATTCTATCGCCTCCAACAGGAAAAACTTTTAAGGGGGGGGCATACGCCCTCCCCGAAACTAAAAGACACACTACCCCACTTACATTCTCCCGCGCTAAGCTATACCAGGGGAAAAAACACTCACTGTCTCCGTATATTTTTATGTAAAACCATTGGCTGTCACGCCGCGCGGGTCAAACTACAATCCCAGAGGGATGTTGGCACATGTGCACCTGCCTCGCTTCCGTTCTTTCCACGAAGAGAAATAAAAAACCGTTGATTGAGGGATCACCCACATGATCTTATGTGTAGCGTGAAAGTTTGTTTACGAAAACAGAATAATTGGGCTGATAAAAGTGTCATAAAATCTTTGACAATACGAGCTATTATTCGTCGCATGGGAAATAGTATTTTTATTACCCAAGTGTCCGAGTGTTGTAAAAATTCCCATGGGTAAAAGGACCACCGTGAAAGCGAATTTAACTTACAGGGAATATATAAAAATTATGAATTTAAGTAAAAGATAGAATGAATTTGTTTTAGCTTTGACATTTAAAAGAAAGAAGAGGTATTTTAACTCCATTATTACAGAACTAATGTTACAAATTAGCAGAGAAGAGTAGGTGGGTTATGACTAGTAAACTTATATGGAATAAAATAAAGAGAATATTAAATGAAAAACATTACAATTATTAAAAAAGAGGGGGGGGGGGGGCTACAACTTATATAGAATAAAATAAAGAGAATATGGAAAATTTAAAATAAATGAAAAAACCACCCTAACAATACACACTATTTCAATGTACATTCTAAAAGAGATTTAAATTATCACGAACATCATAAAAAGATTGTTAAATCCAATCAATGACTAACGCTGATTTCATTCGAAAGTTTACTTACTGTTTTTAACAACGGCGTGTTAAAAGATTCAGTGATCCGAAAATGACGACGAAGCCGTTATCGATTGTGGTTAAAACAACCGCACATGTCAAGGACATATGAATTGTCTGGTATATGCTGCCATTTGTCGGCCCGAGACAGTTCCCTACAAGATATAGCTTCCTGGCCCTATTAAGAGTATCGCCTTATTTGGTGTACCTTATGGAGAAATCATTACTACCTTTTGAAATGCCTGGGATAACTTCTAAATTTTTGAAATTTAGTGTTCAGATCTTTAAATGAATTGAAGGTTATTTCTTTAAAATGTTTTAAAAAAAAAAAAAAAAAAAAAAGTGCATTGCATTAAATTTATTCCTTATTTTTAAATGTAAACCGACGTTTTTATACATATCTTTAAAATATGCCAAATAAATATAAGTAAAAGAAAAGGGAAAATTGAAACAGTCGGACAAAATACGTTATGAAAGTCTTATAGGAGCCATTTTATAGAAAAAGGATAGTTTTTTTTTCTTTATTCCTCTAAGTATTTTTGAAAAACTGTTTAGCAATTAGACACTTAAAAAACATTCAAAACCATTTTTGAAAATGAATGCCAAATAAATATTTGAATTTCTCGAATAAATTGTGTAGAAATTCATTTAATTCTTTGTAATTGCTTTCTTAAATAAAGGTTCTTATGAAAAAGTAAAATCCATTATGCTGTTTACTCACTTTTACATTTTTTGTTAAAACTAAAAAAAATAAATAATAAAAAAATCGTGTAATGGAAAACTGATGAAAAAGCTTTTAATAATTGCTGATGATTTGTTTTTTATGTGTTGCTACATTAAAGTTCAGATGACGATGATTTCGACAGACGATAATGTTAACGAATCATAAAAAATGATCAAAACATAAAAAAAAAAATAAAAATAGAGTAGAGCATCTGAAAAAAATATTATTTTACTTTTCTTCTTTTCCTTTTTCTGTAACAAGATTTATTGAGATATTTAACTAAATTGAAGCTATTTAAAGTTTCGAATAGTAAGCTGTTTTCTTGATGGATGCATTTAAAAATCTTTAAAAATCTTTTTAAAAATAACGCATCTTATAAATATATAGTGTGTAATATGTAGTGTTGTGCAGGAACGAACTCACTGAATTAAAACTCGTGCGTTTGAGTAACTTTCAGTGAATTCTTTGTTTCATTTTTTGAAATGTGAGCGTGAGTTAACTAAAAAAATCCGTGATTCTGAGTTTGAATTACAACTCAAACTCATTAAAAATTTATATAATTTCTTGCAAATTTTCCTCGCCGTTAAAAAACGCGTTTTTTCCTTTAAATACCATTCCCACAAACCAGCGAAACTCCAGTATAAAATTCTTAGAAAACATGTAGGGTTAACTTGAGTGCGATGATGTGTTTATAGGGTATCACATTCAATCTCTTTAGTAATCTGTCCGCGTCCTCATCTCCACTTCTCTGAGCACCTTAAAAAGATTTTGCAAGACGCCGTCTTTGCAATAGATAGTACTAATGAAAGCCAGACTTTTTTTTTTTTTTTTTTGTTATCCGAATTCGGTTAGAAACAAATTGAAAAATAAAGAGGCCCGTGACTGGCTCGGCACAGTTTTCTTTCATGATTGACCGGGCCTGGCACTCTTTCCGTGCCAGGCTAAAGCTTAGTTATCACTCTTTCCGGACAGGGCCGGGCCAAACTTTTTCTGCAGACTCAGATCAGGTCGAACGACTTCTTTTTTTCAGGCCAACCCGGGCCTGGACTTCATTCTTCGTAGAGGTCTGCATGGCACGAATTTTTCATACCGGTCCCGACCCAACTTGTATGGAAATCCTTAGCCCGGCTAGGCCTAGCCCGTACAAAAATCAGTAAAATAAGTCCTGCTAAGAATGAACCTGTCTATAACGGATTTATCTTCTCTCCTGATTTTTTATCTCGTACTGAATCTTCACTTAAATGTAATTGTTTTAGTCAATTTTTGAAATCCGTGTTTATGTACGTAATTGTGTAAGTGGTCAATATGTTGATATTTTGTATTTCATGCATTTCGACAATAATCTGAAAATAAAATTTATACATAAGTAAGTGTGCTTTTTGAATAGTTTTAATTGTAGGATAATGTTGCTTTAGAAATATCGGCATGTTTTGTAGAAATTCAGTCGGGCCGGGCTCGTGCTGAACTTCTAGCTTTTATACCGGGCCGGGATTTTAGCTTTTATACCGGGTGGGGCCGGGCCAGGCCAGTCTTGAGCCGCACTTTTTGCTTTTATACCGGACCGGTCCAATACATTTTTGTACGCGCCGGGACTGGAAATTTTGACCCGTGCAGACCTCTAGTGTGGGGAACCAGTTGCATGATCGGGAGTCATATGGTTACTGGCGTGGAAAGCTTCCCACCAAACTCAACTACTGAACGCCCGCTACTCAGTCTAGAGTAGCGGTTCTTAAACTTTGGGATTTCGCGGACCCCCTTTTGATGTGGAATACATTTCGGGGACCCCCAACAATATTTTACGTAATATAAGATAAGAAATTATTTTAATGCATCCCTCCTATTTATTTTCATTACACATATTCTATGTTTGGTGTACAGTATTGAAAAAAATAAGCTGCATTAATAAGTAGAAAAAAATAACACACATTTTAAGACAGTTAAAATATACATACGACTATTTGCTATGAGAAGGATGCTGCTGTTTTATTTCTACTAGATGTGAATATTTGGTTCAATGTTTAAAGCATGTTTCTGTAAGTCTAGTTCGACATCCAGGCGATATCTACATACGTTTCACATGTGCCTAAGATTGGAGAGCCTTTTCACATAAATATGCGGCGCAGAAGGGAAGTAAAATAATTGCTTGGTAGCTTCTTTTTCTGCCAGTTCTACAGATGTATTTCACACGCACAACCAAAAATTTGGAAAGGCAATGGAAAGCAATTTTCATGCACCCAGCGCATGGTAATTTCGACTGTTGTTCCTGCTCTAAAAATGTCACGGTTTTGATTTCACTAATTTCTTGGAAATTAAATGGATCCCTCATACACTCTGTTTCTGACTTCGAGGGACGAAAATAAAGCCTGAATGTTTCTTTCAAGTGCTTCATATATAAAATATTCCATAACAAAATCAATAACATCAGGGAAAATTGTATCGTAAGAAGTTTGTAAGATATCAAATAATGTTGGATATGATCCAAGAATATTATTTTCAAGTCGATAATTGGCAAATACTTTTTTTTATTGTGGCGTCTACTTTTTCTTGGACTTTAAAAATGTGTATTATCCAGGAAATTTAAAATAACTGTCAAATATGCCTCCTTAACAAGCCAGGAGAAATAATTGAAACGATCTTTCAAATGGAATTTAGAGTCCATTAAAAACAGTCTTATTTCATCACGCAGTGGAAAATTTCAAATTTTGTAAATTGCATTTTTCCTCGTGACAGCCACATAATTCATGCATAAATAACTGCTTGTGTTTACTCCCAATTTCTTCTAACAAAATTTTGGTGATAATTGAAATTAATTTAGTCGTTCAGTAATAAATTATAACAAAGCTAGTTAGTTTAGATATAATTTACTACGGAAACATCTTCGTTGAATGTAGTATTCAAATCTTCAAGAATATTCAGGCAAACAGCGGCTCACCGTTCACCGTTCAAATCATTTTGAAAAATTGCGAACAAGCTTCTATCACCACTTAAAAACAAATTTCTCACCAGTGCATCCAAATTTTTTAAAAGTAAAATTTTTTGCACATTTAGAAAAAGGTTTATGATTTTTGTAAAGCTTGTTTTAAGTCTAGAATTATTTCTTAATTTTGGGAGAAACAGCACTTTTTGTAGATTTAAAAAATGTGTTTTTTAAATAATAAAATTAAAAAGTTCATAGCTTCTATTTTTTGTTTCGACATTTAAAAATAAATGTTTCTCTTTCGTTTAAATCTGAAATAATTGTAAAGCAGTGCTTAGCTGAATTTTTAGAATTTCTTTTTAATGGAGAATCTTTATTAATCCTCTGACTGCTTAATGTTTTTTTCAAGATTCTTTCGAACAATATGTATCTTATTACATATTTCAAATAATCATGTATTTGAAATATGTAGGATATTTATCATTTGCATTTTTATCTTTTGGCTGCAGGATTTTTAAAACAAAATTACTCGAAAAATTGTGTAGTATATAATTTTTTCTACAAATGTCTTGCCCGTGGAAATCGCGGTATAAGTGGTCGGAGGGTTAAAAACAAACTTTGCTTTCGTTTTCTTGCAGAGATAAACAGATCGTATAGTAATGTGTTGCTACTATGACAGCTCAAAACATTATGCATTTTAAAACTAACTTGGGAAAAGTAAAAAAAAATGTTCTGTAAAAATTTTGGTTTGGGTAGTTTTAGATGAATCTAAAGTGTTGTCTAGGAAAACGGAGGGGTGGGGGGCATTCGATCTCTGAAGCACTGACATATCTCCTTCGGAAGATTTGGTGATATTCTAAAAACTGATCTAAAGCAGAATGCAAAGGAAATCACTGCTTAAAAACACCATAAAAATTTACATAGCACAATTTTGCATGCTATTCGGACAATTGATTGTTCTGTTGGCCTTCTTAAGAAATCTATCATTTGCATTTAGTAAAGATAATACATTTTCGTTTGAGCATGCTGAAAATCTAAGTTTCAACTTTATGAAATGTTAGATCAAAAATTTAATTAAATTTTGTATGTTAATAAAGGGCTCAAAGTAATTGAAAGCGTTTAATTTAGTCTTTGTGGCTCATTACAAAATCGCACAAAATCTTGGAATACATATGTCATCCCACGAACAGTTACTATTTTGAACACACTTCAATGGTTTATAATTACTTTAATTTGCAAACGTCGCGAAATTTATATATTTTCAATTTCTGAAACGTTGTCGTTACAAAACTGTAACAATAATAATAATAATAATAATAATTACGGAGCTCAATAATCTTCGAAAATAATATCTAATATAGGTCACATCAAATTTTATATTTATGTCGATATGAATTTGTATTAAATATTCTGGTTAGTGAAAGTAGTGTCATTAGATTCAAATTAGTTTATAATTAGTATTTCAAAAAAGCTTTTATATTTGGTATCATATTTATACTAATACTAATAATATTATAAAGTAGTAAAGATTGTTTTTTTGTTTGTTTGTTTGTAGGGGGTAATCTCTGGAACTACTGAAGCTATTTCAAAAGTGATGGTGGCAAATTGATGGTGAGAATCCCTGTTCCAACATAGGCTATATTTTATGTCGGTGCCACTACCCCCAGGGGGTGGGGTGCAGAAGCGAAAAAGTTCTAACATTTTGATTTTTTTATACTGAAGGAGCTAGAAACATGGAATTTGGCATGGTAGTTACTTATAAGATGTAACTGCTCTCTAAGAACAAATTCTAATAAAATTCGAAATTTAAAAGGGTGAGATGAGCCAAAAGCGTTCTAAAAACATTCTAAATTACAATTTCTATGGAATATCTGGAACAACAGAACCGTTTTCAAAAGTGATGGTGGCAAATGGATGGTGACAGTCCCTGCTCCAACATAGGCTATATTTTATGTCGATGTCACTACCCACAGGGGGGTGCAGGAGCGAAAAACGTTCTAAAAACATTCTAAATTACAATTTCTATGGAATCTCTAGAACTACCGAACCGTTTTCAAAAGTGATGGTGGCAGAGTTTTGATGACAATCCTTGCTCCAACATAGGCTATATTTCATGCCGGTGCCACTACCGCAGGGGGGAGGGGTGCAACAGCGAAAAACGTTCTAAAATTTCAATTTTTTTTATACTGAAGGAGCTAAAAGCATGAAATTTGGCATGGTAGTTACTTATAAGATGTAAATGCTTTTTATGAACAAATTCTAAAAAAAATAGAAATTTAAAAGTGTGAGATGAGCGAAAAGCGTTTTAAAAACATTCTAAATTACAATATGGAATCTCTGGAGCTACTGAACCGTTTTCAATAGTGATGGTGGCAGAGTTTTGATGATAATCTCTGCTCCAACATAGGCTATATTTCATGCCGGTGCCACTACCACAGGGGGGAGGGGTGCAACAGCATAAAACGTTCTAAAAACGTTCCAAAAGCATTCAAACTGTAGATTATGATTAAGTGGCTTATTGTAATAATTTGGGTTCATTAAGATGAAGATAGCATGTATACTCGAAGAAAAATTCAGGTTTTTATAAAAACAGTCCCAAATTTTACCTAGTTTTTTTGCTTATAATTTGCAGAGTTCTTAATATAAAAACAAGTTATTTTCAGAAAATATGACAAACAAAATTATACACAATACCCTGCAATCAGAATTAAAAAATAATAAAAATTGTATGAGAAATGAGCAGGTTTACTAAATATTGTTTCATTGCGCATGCGCGAATTCAATCAAAATATACTGTGCATAATATATTAGCTAAATGTATAGACCAACTTTTATGAAAGTCTCAAAAACATAGCTTGAAAATTCTGATAGAAATCGTCGATAGAATAAGCTCGAAATTCGCTGTTTCCAAAAGGAAGCAAAAAGATGAGGGGTTGTATCCAAATATACTTGCTTATGCAAGTTGACATAATAAGAATGAAGCGTCTCTCATTCTATATTTGATACAACCCCTCATCTTTTTGCTTCCTTTTGGGAACAGCGAATTTCGAGCCTTTTCTATCGACGATTACTATCAGAATTTTCAAGCTATGTTTTTGAGACTTTCATAAAAGCTGGTCTATACATTTAGCTAATATATTATGCACAGTATATTTTGATTGAATTCGCGCATGCGCAATGAAACAATATTTAGTAAACCTGCTCATTTCTCATACAATTTTTATTATTTTTTAATTCTGATTGCTGGGTGTTATGTATAATTTTGTTTGTCATATTTTCTGAAAATAACTTGTTTTTATATTAAAAACTCTGCAAATTATAAGCAAAAAACTTGGTGAAATTTGGGACTGTTTTTATAAAAACCTGAATTTCTCTTAGAGTATACATGCTATCTTCATCTTAATGAATCCAAATTATTACAATAAGCCACTTAATCATAATCTACAGTTTGAATGTTTTTGCAATATTAGTTTTTACAGGGTTATCCAAAAGATATTCGTTCTTCTTCAATTTGTTGACGGCCCCTTATGGGGTTTCGGGAAAAAAATCTTCACGGAAATATATGACGTTTATCATGCTGTTTACACTCCTGAAGGTTCAGGATAATTCCTCATGTATCTTTCCAGATATTTAACAAAACGTCTAAAATCGCAAGTGAATGGTCATCATTGGAAATATAGTGTATATATACACTATATTGCCAAAGATAACCGGTCACTTTCGATTTTAGACGTTTTGTTAACTATCTAGAAAAGTACATGAGGAATTAACCTGAAACTGCAGGTGTGTAAACAGTATAGTATAGGTTATATATTTCCGCGAAGATTTTTTTACGAAACCTCATAGGGGACTGTCAATAAATTGAAAAAGAACGAATATCTTTTGGATAACCCTGTAAAAACTAATGTAGCAAAGGCGTTCAAACTCGAGATTATTAATAAGTGGCTTATTATAACATACTGTGTTCATTTTTATGAGGATAGCATGTATACTCGTAGAGAAATTAAGGTTTTTATAAAAACAGTCCCAAATTTCGCCTAGTTTTTTGCTTATAATTTGCAGAGTTCTAGATATAAAAAAAAATTTTTTTCAGGAAATATGACAAACAACATTGTACATAATAATCTGCAATCAGAATTAAAAAATAATAAAAATTGGATGAAAAACGAGCAGGTTTACTAAAAATTTCTTCACTGCGCATGCGCGAACGCAATCAAAATATAATATGCATAATGTATTAGCTAAGTATATAGAGCAACTTTTGTGTAAGTCTCAAAATCATAGCTTGAAAATTCAGAAAATAATCGTCGATAGAATAAGCTTGAAATCCGTTGTCCCCAAAAAGAAGCAAAAAGATGATGGGTTGTATCAAATATCTGTTGATTAGTGCCATAATAGCGTACACAATATTGCACGTACTACCCCTCATATTTTTGCTTCCTTTTGGGAACAACGGATTTCGAGCTTATTCTATCGACGATAATTTTGAGAATTTTCAAGCTATGATTTTGAGAGTTTTACAAAAGTTGCTCTATATACTTAGCTAATACATTATGCATATTATATTTTGATTGCAATCGCGCATGCGCAGTGAAAATTTTTTAGTAAACCTGCTCATTTTTTATCCAATTTTTATTATTTTTTAATTCTGATTGCAGAGTATTATGTACAATGTTGTTTGTCATATTTTCTGAAAAGAACTTTTTTTTATATGAAGAACTCTTCAAATTATAAGCAAAAAACTAGGCGAAGTTTGGGACTGTTTTTATAAAAACCTTAATTTCTCTACGAGTATACATGCTATCCTCATAAAAATGAACACAGTATATTACAATAAGCCACTTATTAATAATCTCGAGTTTGAACGAATTTGCTACATTAATGTTTACAGGGTAATCCAAAAGATATTCGTTCTTTTTCAATTTGTTGACAGTCCCCTATGGGGTTTCGTGAAAAAATCTTCGCGGAAATATATAACTTATATTATACTGTTCACACACCTGTAGTTTCAGCTTAATTCCTAATGTATTTTTCTAGATAGTTAACAAAACGTCTAGAGTCGCAAGTGACCTGTCACCTTTGGCAATATAGTGTAGTAGATAGATAAATGTACTTTCATAATCATCTTCACCTGATTTTAGAACCTTCAGGGATGTTGTAGAGAGTATGCGCTGGTATACACCGTTTTCCTCCTGGAATTTTTATGAAACCCTTCACACCCTCTGTAACAATAGCATATACTCTCTAGTATATAGGGTAAGGTGGTGCAGGACTACGCACTTTAGCTATTTCAATTGAATAAAAATAAATGAAGGGATTTAATGTAAGTTGTTATACTTTATTCATACTCTTAGACTAATAAGCTAACAAAATAAATTGCATTAATTAACGTATAACAAACGCTTTCGGTATTATTCGGAAATTGATTATCCTCTTAAATGTGTACTCTTGCACATCCAATGAGGGCAAGAGTGCGCAGTCAAGTGTACAAGAGTGCGCAATAAATAAAGTTAAGCACTTCCTTTTTCTTATTGCGCACTCATATATATATATATATATATATATATATATAGTATATATAGTATATGTTGAGGATGTTTATTATGCGAAGTCACGATTGCATCAGTTCTAAAGAAAACCGAGGTTCCAAATGGGCCGCTTTATAATATTAGGTCTTTTCAAGCGATAATCTTTTTTCTTTTAGATTTTTCTAGCTTATTTTCTTCCACAGATTATTTATATTGCAAAAACCTATCATGTAAATTATTTTTCGGAATTACTGGTATTCAAAAAACTAACCAATTGGGAGCCCAGAAACAAGGGGGAATATGTAATGTAAGTAGCTGTACAAATAATTGGACAGTCTAAAGCGTTGACATCTCTGCAAAACTATGGGATTTGCTTATCGAAACGGGAAATACAACAAGTTTCTTTACAAAACTTTTTTAGAAACATCAAGAGAAAGATGTACTTGACTTGAGAAGACATAAAGTTGAATAAGTGACAAAAATATAAGAAAAAAAAACTATTAGGAAGCAGAAAATGGAATTACCAGGTTATGAAATGATTAAATAAATAAATTAAAGAACTTAAACAATTCAAGAAAAATGGTGTTGAAAATGTGTTAACGTTTTGAGTTTCATAAACACGCAAATACATACACAATATAAATTTTTTGGAAATTGACGATACATTTTTTTTATGCCGGCAGCAAATTACTGAAATTGAAATGTGAGCCGCTATATCTGAAATTTTAAAATAGAGAAGAAGAAGAAACAAGAGTCACAAGTTTGTGTATTACACAAAATCTCCAACTACTTATCGAATTTCACATTATTTAACAATAAACCAATTCCTTATAAAATGTAATCTAGGATATTGATCTACATTTTTTATGTAGATTTAAAAATATATATATATGTTTATTTTGAAGAAATGTTTTATTAAATCCAAAATCGTATTATCATATTCTGATTGTGTTACTCGAAGCTTTTCCTACATAGTCCACGAAAAATATTCTGCAAAGCTTTTATTTTTTTTTTTTTCATTTACTTATATCGCAAGAGATAAATAAAATAAATGCACTATCGAATGGAAATTTTACTTTTATTAAATTTGATTTTAATATTTGTCTTTTACATTCGATATTTAAAAAAACTCATTTTCGTGCATACTTCTCAGTTTAGCTAAACAATAATAATAATAATAATAAACAGTTTATTTCATATTGTTTTGTGATTATATCTTAAGATTGATATATTAAAACAATAAGAGTATTTTTCGAGACGAAATTGAAAAAAAAATTGACATTGAAAACATATTAAAAATAATACTGCGAATTGTATTTTAATATTTCGCGAGAAATTTCTGTTTTTTTTTTTTTTTTTTTTTTTTTTTTGTGGGAAGAGGATTAAAAATTTTACAGATCAGATCACGATTCTACAATACAATTTAGGGAATAAAAGGAAATATACGAAACCGACATCCAGAATAAATTAAAATTTGCATGGGAGAGTTATTAAAGTGTGTTGTTTTGAAGAAATTGATATTTCTTTTCAATATCAGATTAATAAAATATTGATATCGCTTTTTATCAAAATTAAAGTGAGTTAAAAGAATGAAACTGATATTTCTTTCTTTGTAAATTATATAAATGTAAATGTGCATTTAATAGCAATTTATTTTCCTGACAAATGTATTAGATATTTTGAAAAAAATATTTCCCATTTTTTAAAAAGACTGTTGTGTTAATGAAGAAAATTTAATACTTTCTACGAATTCAATATCAATGTTTTGAATTGCTGTTTCAACTGAACATGTTTTTTTTATTATTATTATCAAAATAATAAAAAAAAAATGAAATTCTTCATGCATTTGATATATTATATTCCATTGTACAATGAGACTATGAACACATGCTACAAAAATGAAAACTCCGAAAATTTTTCGATAAGATACGAATTATTTAAAGAAGATATATACCTACGTAAATAAATCTATAATTTCTCTTCTCGATTGATTTTAAAAGCGCAATCACACCTGCTATTCACATGAATCTTCAATCTCAACACAAATCTCGATCTGCAATAGTTGCTCAGAGTTACCAGTTTGAACTTTTTTAAGTTCAGAAATTCCGAAAGAACAATTTTTACTTTATGTAATCACAAAAATGTCTGTCATTTAATAAAGCAATCGGAGTTACTATTCGGAGTTTCTGGTATAAACTCAGAATTTCTGAAGTAAAAAAAAGGCCAATCTGGCTATGTTGCTGTTGCTCGAGAAATGCCGTGTGATACTGATTTCATGCGTGAAGCCTGCATTATCTGCAACTTTTCCATTACAAATGCAGTGTTCAGCGTAGCCGACCAATAGCATAATAAAGGAAGCTGTAGAATTCCAGATCGCTACCATAGCGTTTTAAATTTTGCTTGCTACCTTTAAATAACCTAGCTTCTTTTTGTCTTTGTGTTATGTGAATTTTTCTGTAAAGCACTTAGGAACTCTCCATCATCTCCAAGAAAACTTTCATGTAGTGCTTAAAGTTTCATCTGCCTTTCTAGGACTTAAATAAGAATTTGAAAAATATAAAAAGAAACTGCATGTTTTATTTTTGAAAATCGTGTTTTTTTTCCAAAATGCTTTATTCATATTTTACTTAGCAGTTTAAAGTTGCTTTGAAAAGTAATCTGAAGATTTGTTAGAAAAATGTTCCATATTCTCTATTCATCGCACTATCATCATACGACATTTTTCTAAGATATTCACATTTGAGTTTTGAGAAAAGATGAAGATAAAATTAGAATGTAACGGATTGAATTAAATATAAAATTTCTGTAGTAATTCTGTAGTAGAAAGGTGCAATTTAGAGAAACACACATGAAAATAATTTTGTTAATTTCACTGTAAAAAATTGCAGAAAACAGCCGCAGTATAGCAATAACATTTACAATTCATTGCGACTTTGTTGCAACCCATTAATAACTCTCTTTTAACTTTAGAAAAAAATTATTTGTAACTGGAAACCTTTCCGCTTTCTGAATATGTCATTAGTTGTTCTGCATTACAAAATTTCAATATTTCTGCATTTTAAAATCGTAATGACCATGGTTTGGATGAAAAAAAATTATCCTTTGTTGGTACCTTCTCGGTATTATTGAAGGTATTTTTCATATTTTCCGTTTCTTGTGCATTTTAAAATCGCAATAGCCGGGACTCTGATTGACTTGTAAAAAAATAAAGAATACTGACGTTTAGATGGCACTTTCATTGTACTAAAAGTATCTTTCATTAAAACAGAAAAAAATATATTTATTATCTTAAAAAACATTATTTTCTGGAGGTCGTTTTCATACTTTCAGTTTTCCCTGAAGTATTAAATTACCATCTCAGTAGACCGGACCGAAATACAAAGAACAAAAAATATCCACGAATAGAAAGTATTTTTCTGCTTTCAACGGTGTCTTTATTTAAAAAATATACGAATATTTATTATTTGTAAAAAAATTAGTTTCTATAGATCATTTTCGTATTTTCCATTTTTTTCTGCATTTTAAAATTATTATCCACTTGGACCAAATGGAAATACAAAAGAAAAGCAAACAATACCCACCGATAGACGGTTCCTTTCTGTGGGTCCGAGCAATGCCGGGCGAATTAGCTAGTTATAAATAATTCAAAACCGTTCTGTTGCCACTACGAGTGAAACCTCATACTCGCATAGCAAATACCAAACAAACTATTAAACCTTGATTTATAAATATTTTAAAGTTTTTGCTGCATTCAAATATTCAGCTGTTGAAAAGCTGTAATTATATTATTCGTAATTTAATTCCATGTAAAAATTTATCATGTTTCAAATTCATTTACCTCATTACTGTAAGAAAGAAAAAAATGCCAAAATAATCTTTCTAATCCAATAATCTTTTTTTCCCCTCTTAACGAAGTGTTAACTTCGTTCTGAGAAATTCGAATTTATGAGAGTACATTAAATTCATTTCTTCACATTAATGAACAAGTATATTTATGCACGTATATGAAATGTTAATAAAAGTTAGCTAACGTAGCGAACGAAAAACAAATTAATCTTTTTCTAATTAAAGACGCGTTTGGTGTTTAAATCATTTTAATATATTTTAACTGAACTATACAAATAAATAATGTGAATTGGTGAAACGTAGCACATTTATCGATTACGACGTTAAATTATTTTTGGGGATAAATGGAATTCAATACTATATTTAATGAGTTAATGAGAATTTTGTAATAGAAATAATTTACGAGGGAAATAAGTTTGTTAGGAATAACTGACATTCCTAACAAACTGATTTTTCATAGCTGATATGTTTTTTAAGTATAAATTCTCGTCTAGCAATAGAATTTTTTTGTTTACATGCAAAATGGCTCTTTTAAAAAACCAATGGATGGAAGGCTATGTTTCTACACTTTCCGAAGAGAATTATTCATATTCAGTTATTAAAAAATGCTGTGAAAGGTATGGTTTTTTCTAAATCTAAAGCCACAGTAGGTAATATTCTCAACAAGACAGGAAAAAAAAACGTGAATATCTAGCTTCAAGTAGAAAAATTGTTCCAAATATGTACTCAAGAACAAAAAGGAATTCTTCGAATATTGCAAAGGTAAGATCTCTTATGGTAAAAGAAAATCCTCCACGTCCAAGAGCTGTTGCTCAATCGTTAAAATGCTCAGTACCAACTGTTAACAAAATCATTAACACTGATTTGAATTTTAAAAAGGCCAAAAAGACATAATGTTCATCGTCTTTCTCCACGACATATCACCGAACGCAGAACACGATGCAGAATTCTTTATGAGAAGCATTTAGCCGAAGAAAAATGGAAAAATGCTGCTACAGTAGATGAAGCTTGGGTCTATTTAAATTATTGTAATAAAAAGAGATCCATTTATTATTATCTAAGAGAAGAAATAATCTTAAAACATGGTTCAATTTAAAGAAAGATTTAGCAAAGGATTTATGATTTTGCTGCTTTGCATATAACGACAAATTAAAAATAAAGACAGTGGAGAAAAATGTTAAGATCAACACTACATACTATCAGAAAGACATTTTACTGCCAATTTTCAAACATGAAATACGATCCCCCCAGTGCCACCAATCTGTTGAACTGTATCAAGATAAAGAAAGCACCACACAGCACAATCCACGGTTAATTTCCTGAAAAAAAAAAATGGAACGACAAACGGGGATCAGGGATATACCCTTCAGTGATATACCTGCTAAATCACATGATGTATCTATCACCATGGATTTTTGCGCTTTTGGACTTTAAAAAAAGCATGTTATCCGTCGATGTACAATCCTTCATGGACTTTGGAAAACTATTCAAGTGGCATGGGCAAAAATACCTATTCCGAAACTACAAAAGGCATTATTGTCATGGAATTTTCGGCTTAGAAAGGTAGTTCAGAATAAGGGTTACCAAATTAAGCATTAAAACACAAATATTTCATGTAAAAAAATCTGTAAGCATACCATGACAATCGTCTAAAATTTTTTAGAATACCCTCTGTATTTTAACTCAATCATATTGACAGGTAAAGAAACCACGCGAGTTGTAATTTTTTTCAACTGAGTGAAAAAGTTTCCAGGACGAAATTCGAACCCAGGACATATATATAAAAATGAAAAAACTGAAATTTGTTTTACCAATACTGCTTATTAAGCATGAATATCTGTTACATACAGATGAGTGTTTTCTGCCAAAAATCCCGTCATGATTAACAGGAAAAGAAAATGAACAAGAATTATATTATTGAAAAGAGATTTTGCTGGGAAAAAAGTGAAGTGATACTTGAAATAAAGCATGCATTTTTAAACATTTTTTAATAATACAAAAAGCATGAATATCAATCAGTGTAAAAAAGTTTTTACTGTCAAAAATGGTACTATGATAAGCAGATAATGTGATTTTGTCATAGTTTGATAATAGTTTTAAAATTTACAATTATTTGAAATATTTAATTTTACTTCTAACGTTATTATTTGATATCTTCAATATGAATTCGCTTCCTTTTCCTATTGCCACTTTTAGATCAAATGAAAATTTCCATAACTGTTCATTAAATTTTAACTTTTTAATGTATGGTCAGAAAGTGACTTCATGATTGTATTTTAATTTATAATCATGAGTTTTCAATTATTTTCCATTTTTTTTTATCACGATATAATTATTTAAGTTTAAGAAACAGTTTTGTTTTAAATACTGACATAAAAGCTAAGTTTTTAAGAACTTTCATGTTTTAAATAAGTAGAAATGCATATTTGTACATGATTCATGATGTGAAATCTCTCTCTCTCTCTCTCTCTCTATATATATATATATATATATATAGATATATATATAGAGAGGCATATATATAGAGGCCAAATATATAGAGGCATGGGCAAAGTGCTTGAAATATATATATATATATATATATATATATCATATATATGTATGATACATATATATATATATATCATATATATGTATGATATATATATATATATATATATATATATATATGTCGTATTTCCAAGTTCAAATCCGGGATGAAAGGCAGTCGTGCTCGTTAACAAACAGGGTTAGCTATGTGATAGGTTTCCCTTTTAGCTCGCATCAGGCGACCGTGTGGTATCATCAACAACAACAAGAAAATTCAGTTCATTTTTTTGTTGAAGAACATTTTTATTTCCAGTTTAAGACATCTCTTCAGGGAAAATGCTCGTTAGCCAACGCTAAACAAAATAAAATTACAACGTTCCATTATTTTCTAGAATCCATCCGGATTCTTTTAGCAAACACCAGCGTCAAAAAAAAAAAATTCTCTCCGAATCAGGAGGATCGAGTTTTTAAACTAGCTTGCGTAATAATACAGAACACGTCACGTGACCCACTTCTATCGAATCAAAAGGTCTCTTTAGGAACTCTATTAATTTTTCCGGTGGATTTATTTTGTCGTAAAATGACTTCCTTACCGCCAAAAACTTTCTACGTCCTTCCAGAATATTCCATAATCTCGTACCAGATGCCTGCCATATCAACAAACGAGCTTATCTGTTTTGAGGCTGTAGCTAAACTTCGAATTTAATACGTAATAAAAATATTAAGAAGAAAAGAAAATGAATCTTTATAAAAGGGGAAAAAAAAAAGAAAGAATTAAAGTTTTTCGGAAATATTTTAATAGACATTTGATATTTAATAATAGGATAACTTTATGAAATAATGTTTTTTGAGCGGAATATTTTAAGAGATACGATATTTTAGCATTTAAATAAAAAAGTTATAGCAATTTGACCACACGGGAATAATACTAATGAATTTTAATAATGGATTAAAATAAAGATGTTCTATTTAAAGAATAAATTAAAAAAGCTATCGCCATTTTTAGACTAACTACATTCGAATAAATATTATTAAGTGGATTAGGACAAATTGATTTTACATATGGATAGTAAAAGGCTATTTTAAGAATGAGAATTATTTTAATAAGCTGGGTTATATACCGAATATTATTGAATGGACAAATTTTATAGAATAATTGCGGAAAAAAAATTAAATTTTGTAATGTGTATATATATATATATATATATATATATATATATATATATCATACAGACAAGTATTAGTCCTAGGAAAAACTAGTCCTGATGAAAGTGTCCTCATAATTTAAATCATACGTCGGTTTTCATTCGGAAAATATTAGTATTTTATTGCAATTATACAAAGCGGCGTAATTTCCACAGACTTTGTTGTCCACAAATGCATAACTTTAAACACTTTTTATTGTGCAATGTTTCAGAATCCTGATTTTACTATAATGTAATTATTATGCTAAATTCTATATAAAAGTTGTTAGTATTTAATTTTCCTTGTAGACTAGGTTTTGCTTATGACATTGTTTAAAAACAAAGAAGTATCGACGCCACCAATTAAGCAAGAAATCCGCCCCCACTGTTTTTTAAAGAAACATTGATTAAGGAAAAGCGCAAGAAAAAGCCAATAAAAATTCCAGTATTAATCAGAATATTCTTTACTGATATTTGTATAATTCATTTAAATTTTGAAATAGCTAAATCTAAAATTGAAAATATTTCTGCAAGGTAATCTTTGTCCCACATTGGAGTATATTCCTGCTAAATTCCAAAACTTCCATACTACTAAATTCCAACACAACAATAGATATGTTAATGCTTATCTAAATGTGATTTAAAACAAAATAAATAATAGACTTTTTTCGTGATTGGAAGCAATAAGCAACTCTATTGCTTAACAAATAAGCATTTAGACTTTGACAGTCTTTGGGGTGTGATAAATATTTTGACATTGTTAGTACATCTATAGCTGTTAAAAATGTGGGGCTGCGAAATAAAAATGGAATAAATATATGAGAGTTAAAAATATGTTTATTTTTTTTTAAATTTATATTTGAACTATTATGCTTCACCGCGTTTTGAGTTTCATTTTAAATAGAATATATCTTCCATTTATTTTTTCGAAATTTGAAGTGTTTTGGAACAGAAAAATAATGTTGTATGTGGATTTATCAATTATTCTAATAACACGTCGTTTCTGAAGTAACCTGTTAATTAACAAATTTACTCAAATATATTTACTAACATAATAACCTTACACCGCATTCTTTGAAACGAATACGCAAATTAAATCAATATCCATGAGCTTAATAAATATAAAATAGAATAAATAGAAATGATAAAATAGGAATAATGATAAACAAGGAAGTAAATTTATACGACAACTAATCTTATAGAAAACGTATGAAATTTCATAATTTATAAAATAAATTTAAATGATTCTGTATATAAAAACATAAATATGCAAATTGGGATCATCAGATTTATTTTCTATTGTAAACTGCAATAAAGATTTGGTTAGTTGCATGTGTTTTTAATTATCGCGGGTAAATATTTTTGTTAATTAATGCATTCATTCTCCTTTAAATGTTACGTGAACGATATCAAGTAACAGCTAGTATTATATAGAGATCGTCCATACATAGTTTAATACCAAATGTATTTGAATCGTTTTAGAATATAAAATACTAACTGCAGGAAAATAGATAAAAAATAACTCACCGTAATGGGGAAAAGTTGGGAAAAGCAAATGGACCGAGTTTCCTTTTGAACTGCTAACGTATTATCATCGGTTGCAGATTCAGATTTTAACAATCTGGTTATTATAGATATACGAGGAACATTTTTCATTCTCAAAAGTAATAAAAGCAGTTCTGTAAGGAAAATTTTGGTAATTTATGATATTAAGTCATATAAGTTTTAGAAAAATTTCGTTTCTTTTACATTTTATGTTAATACAAATTAGAAATCGATTATACAAGGTGTTCCAAAATTCGATCGACAAATTAAGAAGGGTAATAGAAGGCATCAAGAGGATAAAAACTTACCATACAACATGGGGTAGCAAAACACGTTTAGTGGGAGAAATTTTCAAAAATATTTATGAAGGATGTGACGTCGAGTAGAACAAAAAGGGCCAATAATAAATAAAAAAAACATTTATTTGACGTAAAGTATGTTTACAATGCATTACAATTTAACGTCAGAAACGAGACGATAAGAAATTTTTATAAGAATATGTTTTAACGCGTTCGGCAATCCCTTATCCGTCGGTGTCGGCTGTGCAATGCCCTTTGTGGCCGAAACTTCAAACAATTTCTATAAACATGTGTCGTCGTCTTCTTTCTGACGTTTAACTGAAATGCATTGTAACAATGCTTGACGTCATAAAAATCTTTTTTCTACTTACTATTGGCCCTTTTTGCTCCACTCGACGTCACACCCTTCATAACTATTTTTGCGATTTTCTCCAACTAAACGTGGTTTGCGACCCCATGTTCTATAGTAAGTTTACATCATCTTGATGCCTTATATCATCCCTCTTAATTTGTCGGTTGAATTTTGGAACACCCTGTATATATATATATATATATATATATATATATATATATATATATATATATATATAACGATTGAAAAAGATCTTTAATTTATTTGGATTTTAAAAGTTATGGACCGTATTTATTTAGCATATTTGTACCAAATCAGACTGGTTTTGCTTTATGGTATTGCGAAATCATTTCAAAATCAATGGTCTAAATCTAAAGGGATGAAAAAATTCAATGAAACAAATATTGTTTAATAAGAAATGTATGTGCACGTATTTCAAGAGCTAAGTTTTAACGGTGTTTTCAAAAATTACATTTTTCCTCGCACAACAATGCGAGCATTTCTGGCACATTCAGAAAATCATTTTTTCCCTATTGCATGAAAAGATTCAGGTATTCCAGTACTCGGATGTTGCTTTTGTCAGTATTTCGAAGAATTTTAAATAAACGGTAATCTTTATAAATTATTTTCAATCTCATGACATCTCTGTTTATAGTATCGAAGAAATATTGCCTCTAATGCAAAGCAATATGAAATATATGATGCAGTTAATTAAATATTTAAGTAAAAGAAGCTAAGAAGTAACTTTAAAGCAGTTAAGACACTAAGGTAATTAACCCTTAACTGCTGTAACAAAAAATTGTCCTGGCCTACTGACTACCGGCTGTCACACTACTCAGTTTATGAGGCCCGCGGATAGTTCGGAGTATAAGCTATTAAAGTTGTCCCAGACTACATTTTCCTTAGCGGATTTTTTAATACAGTAAGGAGCTTCTTTTCATGTTTTATGACTTCCTTAGCATGTCTCAAGTTCAGAGGTCAGCAGAGGACGTCACTGGTAGTCCAAGCACCACCTCTGTTTGCTGTTGATGACCACTAAACCTTTCGAGGAGAAAGGACAGTTGTAAGATTTACGACTCTATTAGAAAGAATTGCTTGGCATACCAATAACTGGGTCTTTACTGTGGGGTAAGTGTCAGCCTATCAATGAAAATTACAAATGAATGCCAGCGGTCATTGGCAACTGACCTATTAACCCCCCCCCCCCCATTTCGTTTATTTATTTTATTTATTTATGTGTTATTATTATTTTTCATCATTCACATCTTTTTCCAAAAATAAGTCATTCATGTGATGTAATACTAGATTAAGAATAACTTTAATGGAAAATATTGGAGCAGAGGGGGGCCACCCCACCTCCCTCTGACTGCTTCTATGACCGCGCGTGGGGTAGTGAGTTTTAATCAAGACTTAATATGTATGATGCAGTTTCTATTTTTTTAAATTTCTTTTTTTTTTGTTCTTTTCCGGGACAATTGTGTCAGATGATTTTGAAGGAAATAGCTGAAGAGATGCCTGAAAAAAGGATGCTCTAGAAAATCTTCCAAATATCGTTGCCAACAATTATAATTGACAACCATATTTGTTATTGCTGCAGTACCCAAGATGAGTTACAATCCTTAGAATTTTCAAAGAGGTACCACTATTTCAGATTAGAAATTTTTGTCTAATATAGAGTTTTTCATATTAAAATTCTTTCTGTAATTAATCGCAGAGTTTGTAATATTTTTATACGAATCAATAACGCGAAAAATTCTATTATATAATTGTGGTAAAATTTTACGCACCATGAGTGCTTGTTGATAGTTTGTCAACAAAAACTTAAAAAGAAACGTAGAAAAGGATAATCAAAGAAAGATCGTGCAATAGGTATATATTAGTTATAGCGCGTTTTCAAAGCTTATCAGTCATATTAAAAAAAATTATCTATGTAGCGCTTATTAGGAAAATGTATATCGAAGCACAGAGAAACCTCTGAAATCGGAATCCTGTCTTAAACGGAAAAATAGTTTCAATGGGTTAAATACTATGGGAAAATGTTCTTGCATAGTCATTCCAGCCAACTTGCATAAATGATTTAGTTAAAACGGTTTAAAAGGTAAAAGCATATACATAAATGTTTTTTTTTTATCTTAAATAAACATTAACTTGTTTTGTGTTAAAAGAAAACTTATTCAGAGATACATTAAAATTGAAAATATTTTTGTGTATTTAAAGTTATTTAAAACTTGAAAAAAGGAGAAAAGAAATATCGTTCAATTACAGGTAACACAAATGAATTTGATTACAGTCGTGAAGCAATAAGTTGCTGGATAAAAAGTTGCTATTGATAGTTGCTATTAATAAAGCTGGAAGATAAACTATTGCTAATTGCTATGAGCAATAATTTCTGGAAGTGTGTTTTGAATATTGGTTTCAGTTTTTAAGTGTAACTGAATTTTTGTATACTACATGGTGTGTATAAATTCTATAGATCATATGCAGAAAGAATTCGAAAGCATTACTGCCTATGGGCGTGAATTATTTAAGGAAGGTTTTTAATTGTGTAATGCAATTTCCAGCGGAATTATATTTAGTACATTACAAGATGTTTCTAGGCTATAAATAAATTTATATACAAGGCTAAGCAAAGAATTTGATACATTGCCGTCTATGAATGGTAATTGTTGGAAGTACATTGTTAGTTGTTTTGTGCTTTTACTTACCCATCATACGTAGTATAGGGTAATCGTTTTGAAAAAAAAATCGAAAAAAAAATTTGACGGATTTACGCGTTTTAGACATTGGATATTCCGAAAAATATATTTTTAGAAAAAAAATTTGCCGACCGTCTGTCTGTCTGTGTGTGTGTGTGTGTGTGTATGTAACCGCTTTATCGCCCGAACAAATTGAGATAGAGACTTGAAATTTGGTATGTACTTAGTATGTTATAATGGGAAGAAGCTTATTGAATTTCAGTAACCTTGATTATCCGGAACTATGTTTGTCGGACTCTCGAAATATTCGTTCTGATAAAAGGTATATAAAAATTTTCGAAATTGTTCATTGTAAGGAGTTAATATAAAATACAATAAAAAACCTAAATTTTGCATAAAAAAAGAAGTCGATCGGATAATGAGTTGCCGAGATATTTGTAATCATATTTCCACACTCTTCGATTTTTCATGACCCTGTATTTCATTTAAATTTCAATTCAAAGATATATTCTAACTGCAAATGAGACGCTTAATTCGACGCAGTAAACCGTTAGTCAATATGAACATCAATTTTGGAGTTATAAGGATATTTCTTTTACGCAATTCAGTAATAGAGCATTTAAAGTTTATGATGTCATCAAGCGAATTGCAATGCATTTTATAAATAGTTTACTCATGGTTTATTTTCATATTTTATATTATGCATATTCATGATGGGTAAGTATTACGGTGGCCTCCAGCGACTAGTTTTTAACTTGAAATAAATTTTCATTAACTTGTGGCGTGTATAAAAACCTACAGATAACATACAAGGTTGTACCAAAAAAAAAAAAAAAACGAGTACATTTAAATTATTGGCGGAAACTGCTGAAAATAAATTTGTAATAGTGTTATGCGTTTTCTAACGGAACTAAATTTTAGCATACTCTAGAGTATATATACAAATCTATAGATCATATACAGAGCTACAGAGCTGCAAAGAAGAATTTGAGTACCTTCGACAATGGATGGTAATTGCTGAAAATGAATTTTCAAACGTATTATGCGTTTTCTAAATTGTTTGTTTAAGATATCTGCTTTCCTCTTATTAATCGGTGAAGATTCTCGTAGTGTTGAAAAGGGTTTCATATTATATGCTTGAAGCATGAATTTTCTTTCTTTTTCGTTCGAAGTATAGTAAAACGAGGCCATCTGCAAAAATAGACCTTTCCAAGAAAAAAAAAGTTGATTGAAAGAAAAATCGGACCATCCATTCGAATGTTAAGTATAAACACACATAGAAAACAAAAACAAAAGATAAAACTTAATTGTATAACTTCTTTTGTTGGAAATCGGTTGAAAAAGAGAGCGCCTATAAAAGTTTCTTAAAAGATTATGTGGTTTCCTTTAACATTGTGGAAATGCTTAAAATAACGAATTTACAAATTTATGTCTGTAGTTAATTGTCTATTTTTTAAATATGGTGAAAACGGATTCATAGTATTTAAATTTGGAATTAGCGGCAAGTACATGGTATTTGTAAAATAAAACGTAATCCGATTCTTCCAATATACTTAAAACATAAATGTACTTCTATTTAAGTTTTGCAATAACATTATAAAAAAATAAGCAAATGAAATAACTCAAGTTAAATTATATTTTCAATACCGAAGTCTTTCTTTTTTGGAATATTGACAGTATTTTTCTCTTTTATCAGTTATTTAGCATCACTCTATTTATTGTGAATAAACTGACAAATATGAAAGGACTTTGAGAGTCGTAATATATAAAAATAGGATTATCTTCGTATCGTTTCGTCTTTAAAGCAAGGAATGTTTTTTAGAAAGATATTCCGCGATATCCATTTTTCTTTTCAAAATGCAACTTTTAGATGGATCGAAACAAAATATAAAGCGAGATTTGGACGCATATTTTTATTTGAATTTATTTTATTTGCTAAAAGAATGTAATTTTTACTGCTTCTTTCACTTTTCGATTTCTAAGAGGTTATTTTAGGTGCGTTCTTAAATAGATAAATACGTAGCACCTATAGTCGTCGTTTGATCCATCCGTCCGTCCGTCTGTCCGTCTGTCCGCATACAACAGCGCAAAAACTACCCAACCGAATAGTTTGAAATTTAATATATATAATTGTTGCAGAATTTTGTTAAGCATTTAAAATTTTATGCAAATCGAATCAAAAGATATTAATAAAAGTTTTATTCATTTTATTAAATTTTATCATACGTAATCTAATGTAATAATAAAAACGCAAATCATGTGACTGAAGAAAGCAAATACGGGCTGACCATTTCTTTTTTCATATGCATGAGGCCATTTTCATTCAAAATTATTTTTTTGAATAACATTGCATAAAAGTTACATTTTTAGAAAGATCATTCAAAAAAATTGTTTGTTTGAGCGATGACTTACATTCAAATATGTATAGTAAATATGTATTCAAATATGTAACTTCAGTTGAAATTACTAGATTGAAAACCGAAGATCTCAATCTATTAAAGAAAATAAATACAAGAGATTCTTTCATTATCAGTCATAAAAATAATCATTCGCAAAGCAAGATTTCCATGGTGAATTTTGCAGAGATGTCTGGTGTCGAAAAAAAAGGTCGCATCTGTAAACATGGCATACGTAAAAATAAAAAAAAAGGCATGCTCATTTCGCTCATAGCAAACGATATAATTCATTTCACTGAAATAATAAGGACGATTTTTTTTACATTGTAAAACCAGTTATATTACGAACACACCTCATTTGTCACATTTAACGTATAATTTCCAACTTGTTTTTGTAATTTGCAGAACATAAAATTCCCCCCTTTTGGTTTGCCGTAATACGCTACCACGCATGCGCGGCAGCGTACTGCTGCTTATTTTACTGTTTATTACTGTTATTTTTACGGTATAATACTGACAGCTGGAATGCCAGTGTTATACCGTAAATTCAAAAATTTCGTTTGCAGTGCAGAAGGTGTAAATGAACTTATAGCAGATTCTTTTAGAAATTAATATATATATATATATCAGTAGCGTTCCCCACGAACACAGACAAAATGTGTTACAGTTATGAATGTTTCTCAAAAGTTTATCGACAAATACAAGATACCATTGCTTAATGTAAATGAATTTATGTTGAGAAGGAGAAGCAAACAGTTCAGCTTAGAACTGACATAAAATGCAATCTTAATGACAGACCATACGTTGAAATTGACAGCTTTATGAACATTTTAGTTATAATTGCCGACTTACAATATTTTAGATAGACGATGAATTTATCGGTACCTAATCTCCTTGACAGTATGCTTGTATTTTTTTTTGTACCAAGCTTCAACAGTTAATTATCGCTGTTTGTACTTTCTACTTTTTCTCGTCAAATTTTGAAGCAATGTATGGGTCATTTTTCCAGAAACGTGCATTTCAGTACTAAATTTTGTAATTTTTATTAAATTCAGGGTAAAAAAATGTTTTTGTATTGTTTTGCATTGTTTTGGATTTATTTAACATCATGCCAGAATTTTCCCGGGTCGTGAGAAACAATTTATTAAAATTGCCTTTTCTCATTACGTAACTATGATATTCAAAGACTTGACTTTTCTTCGTAAATTATTTGTAACACCCTAAATATTAGATTGAACTAAATGCTGCTGCTGAATTAATATTTGTGTAATTAATATTATAGGTTATTCTGTTTAATTTTACTATTTTATAATCTTTATTTGTTTTTTATCTTGTCCGCGGAACGAATTTTGGGATCTAATGTTCATGATGTATTCAGTTATTTAAAAAGAAATTATGTATTTTACACATATATAACACTTGTAACACATTGCTACGTTTAAAATGACTATCAGTCTTCTCTTTCACATTCAAGTTTTTTTTTTTTGCTGGCTTCCGTTTATCTATTTACCAGACATTAACTTTCTGTCCACTGACATGGCATTTCATTAAAGTATTGAAGAAACTGGTGTGATACTATAAACGTATAAAAAACTTCTTAATAACATTCTGAAATTACGTGCAAGGCCTTTCGAAAGAATTTTGTCTTTTCTTCGTCAGGCGCAAAGAAGACGTGCAACCACTTAAAAGGCAGGAGCAAGACTGAAAGGAAATGGGACGTCCAATTTCCCATTAACTAATTTATATACATATATACATGGTATATATATATATTGCACACATTGCAATTCCTCTCTACTAAAATATAATTTTTAATGAATAAGCCTATTCTTTAAATTAACATGTCCAACATAAAATATTGTGTAATGCATAT
The DNA here is from genome assembly GCA_963931845.1 of Maratus michaelseni. Lineage (NCBI taxonomy): Eukaryota > Metazoa > Arthropoda > Arachnida > Araneae > Salticidae > Maratus > Maratus michaelseni. The sequence goes on from OZ007590.1 coordinate 181,651,801, forward strand.
TTAATTATTTTTCTTGATTAAAAAAATATATTTAATTATTATTATGTAATAAATAATATATCAATAATTTCTCTTAAAGACAAACATTTCTTTTTCTATAATTTTCGATATTTTACTATTTCATATCGGTGAATATGCGTATTGCTAAAAAATGTGGCAATCACACCAGTCACATGTTACTTATGGATAAACAAATTTATAAGTATAAGCTATTTTGGGTACTTTTATGTTAGACGGGTGCAGGTCATAAATCACTAAATATTGTACCTATCGTCATCATTCGCATTGCATTCATTTCATTTTAAATATAAGCCATTTACTTATTTCATTTAAAATACACAATTTTCATTTAAAACACATATATTACAAACTTTTAAAATACAGAGCGACAAGTAATTAGCGCGAAAATTCAGTAATTCATTAACTATAATAGATATGGAACTGAAAAAAGTGACGTTTATATCTGGTAACTCTTAAATTTCATTTACAGTAATTTTAAAAACAGTTATCATTTTCGTTAATAGTCATTTTCACTGCTCTGTCTCAAATTGTAAGAAGGCTCAAACTAACATCTAAAATTACATTACAAATCTCTCAAGTTTTATTCTTTACTCTATTTAGCGATTTAAACTGAAAAAAAAAGTTTCAATTGACGAAAATGTGAGTTTAAATTACAGCTGTTTTTTAAATTTAAGAGATACCAGATACAATTGCTACTTATTTCATCTTTATATTTAATGAATTTTTGATTTTTCAAATTCGGACATTTATTTCTTGTCATCCTGTACATACTTTTCACTCATTTCAATTACGATACAGCAAAATAAAAAAATAAGAAATAATATCATAAAGCAAAGAAAAAAAAATCATTTTAAAGCATTCTTTGTAATTTGCCCATGTGTATAATAAAACTGACAGGCAACCAAAAATATTATTAACGAGATTTGCGCCCGGCTAACATAAAAGTACCCTATTTTGAAATGGCATGCGAAATATTTTACTTTATTTAGACAAATATATTTTTTCGATGTACTGAAATATGTAAAGACTCTTTTGCTTACCACATATATTTTAAAAAGAATTATTTTTTTAAAGAATCCTGATTAAATAAACACGTTTTTGAACTTTACTTTTATTATTATTATTTTCTAATTCACGAGCTAACTTCAGCTTAGTTTGACGGAGGAGGAAATAGAATAGTGCAATCGTCAGTCACTTTTAAGAAATGCAAACAGTAAGAATAAAACTGTCGCATAGATGTTCTGTCGTTTAAAATAGAACCTGGTGGTTGTTTTGATAGTTATATGGATTCCCTTGTTATAAACCAATTTGTAAGCGCTTAATTACCAAGGTTTTTATCTCACACTCACACTCACTTTAGCACGCATTCAATCACATTCTAAACAGTCTGTTTAATCATTTATATGTAACTTGATAAGAAAATAAATTGTAGACACTTATATTTCATGTCATTAAATTTCGGCATCTGTGATTTAATTTTGTAGCCAGAAAAAACTGAGAAAAGTGTTGATTATTCGAAAGATAATAGTGTAGAGTTTCGTAAGCGGAAATTGAAGTCAGCCGTGATATTTTTTTCGAATGAGATTTCTTAGAGGAGCTTGTACTTTTTCACTTTCACTTTCACTTTTTTACTTTTTTATTCCCCAGCGAGTTAGTATAGAAGGTCACATACTAACGATCCTTTCGGTAAAGTGAACATGACACTTAATAAATAGGTTATATAAAAACTTAATTATGTAAATTGTTTATAACAAAAAACCCCTAGCAATTTTTATTGCCGGTGTTCAGTATCAGTTACCCAGTAACCATTGTTGTATTTTTTGAACTTAAAAAAAAAAAATCTGTATTATAAAGCAAAAACATATCTATCACTAACGCTGTCGTTATATTTATAATGGAAACGATCTGCAATACTGCTTTCGCATTTATCACACATATATTCTGTTCTAAATATCACATAATTTAAATTTTGATGCCATCGAATAGAAAATAACGTACTTTAAAATATTATTTTTTGAAAACTGTAACTCAATTTACTAAATTTTTATATTTTTAAAATAGTTTTCAAGCAGGAAGTTTTTAAAAATCTATATATTAAAAAGAAAAATTATGCATGGTACTAACGGTGACGTCATAATGAATGGGGCAACGAATCGCGCTATAGTTTTTACTTCTATCATACATATATGCTATTCTAAGTATCACATAATTTCAATTTTTACACTATCGATTAGAAAACAAGGTTCTTTCAAATAAAATTTGTTTGGAAACGTTAACTCAATTTACTGTTTTTTTATGATCTTTTAAATACATTTCAAGCATGATTAAAAAAAAATCTATCTCAACAATGAACATTCGTTTGTTACAATATTGTAAATTAATATTAGCAGTTATTTAAATAATTAGCAAAATTAAGGAGGAAGTAGCAGCTTTATCATAATTGCCAATGGATAGCCAAACTTTGCGAGAGCTACTTCTTCATACTTCTTCACACTTCTTCACACAATAAAAAAAGAAATATTTTCTTTCATAAAATAGAAAAATGGTTGAAAATATTCATTTTAAAATTTGCATGTAGGCGGATTATATTCGTGATTAGGGTAAACAATATGTATTTAAAAACGTAGTGTTTAGTAAATTTCAAAACTTTATTAATTGACTATATAATTAATGTATTTCACATAAAAATGCTTTTTCGTATAATTGGTGATCAATCTAAATAAATATATTAAATGTAAAAAATATGTTAGAGTTTTAAATAAAAAAAAGTTTTCTTCTATGTCTTGTACACCAGACAGTATGTTCTGTAACCCGGTTAGCCCCTACACTGTAGATTTTGTAAAAATGAGAAACATACATTGATGTTAAGCACAATAACCGGGAATATTAAACGGGGATCATTTGATGAATTTATTCATTAATATGTTAGCCAATGAATAATATATTTTTCAGTTTTTAGCGTAATGTCTACCCAAGAGATGATAGAACGTTTTTTGGTGTTCATTTGGAAAAGATCTCTTATAAACAAAAAGTTATTGTCAAAATAGACTCACTATTCGAAGTTATATGCGGACACATACATACATACGCATGTAATTCATACTCAACAGGGGTGGATGAAGGTTTACTGATACCATTATTTCTATACCTTATTTAAAAAAATAGTCTGAAATTATAAAAGGCAAAGATTTATATTCGAAAATAGTGGTATCATCTCCTCTGGGTGCGTCAATGATTGATGGTAATATATTAAACTGACTGCAAGTTCTAAAATATATTACAAAAAAGTCTTCAAATCGTATATTGAGGATTTCAACAATATTTGTAGGTGTGCTTTGCATAGTCCGGATATTCTTTCGAAAAGAATGAAAAGGATCTTCATTAAATGAAATTAGAAATTTGAATTTAAATCCGGCGTTTTATTTAATAGTTTTTTATTAGTTTGATTATAATAACTAAATAAAACCAGAAGAATGAGCCATCGCAATGTTTAGGACATAAATATTCAATTATGGTAAGGCTGCCACTTTCTTCTTAAAAATATTATTCTTAGTTAGAATATTCTTATTTATAATACTGAAAAAGCTACTTTACCTTTTGGTAGCAAAAAATCATTTATTGTTAAGTATTATATTAAAAAATAGATTAAAAAATATATATGCTTGAAAATTATATAAAAATCATCAAAAAACAGTATATTAAGTTAAAGTTTTAAAAAGAGTTTATTTAAAGATGCATCTTTGTTCTATTTGATGAAGTAAAGATTGAAATTATGTAACGTTTAAAAACGAATATATATGCCACCAAATGAAAACGATAGCGCATAAAGTGACACCTAGTGTTACTTTTTAGATTAACGTGATGGAAGAGACGTTTGTGCGTGACAATATAGATTTTCGAGGAACGTTATTAAATTCACAAGATAAAAACTTCGGAAAATATGAAAATTGAAAATGAAAAATGGCACATAATCTTTAGAAAAATGCTGAAGATCTATGGTATAATGAATAAATTAATTGTCCTTATGTTTCCTTCTTCGCGATCAGTTCATGCAAAAGATGATAACAAATGAAATTTGTGTTATTAATTCCAATTCTAGAGTATTTTCAGAGAGCAATCGCTGTGACAGAGATTATTTAAACGCAATTTTTTTTTATTTTCCAAATTTAGGATTCTAAGAGAATACATCACGTGAAAAAAGTCCTGTTTACATTTAATTTTAAAACATCGTTTTCCAAATTTAAGGAAGTTTCAGATATTATTTAGTGGAATTCTTAAGAAAAACCTTTCTATACAATAATAAAAATAAACTTTGTTTGCGATCAGTAAACTGGTATACATTATCTTTTCTGCTAAGCGCAATTCCATGTTATTTAAGTTGGATCCACACAAGAAAGTTTAGAATAATACTTACACCGGCTTAACTTACTTAATACTGGCTGTGTTTAAAAAGAACGTTTTTAGTGGTTTCCAACCCTCTTTGGATTACGCCTCACCAAAGGATCTCTAAAATGATGATGACCTCTGACTCTGTAGCATATAATTCTTATAAAAAATTAAAAAAAAGAAGTTTTATTCACATGAAGGAAGTTTATAATTGCATTAACAATGACAAACCACCTCCCATAATTTTAAGCATATAAAACAGGCAATATGCATGTCACAAATGTTTTTAATATAACTTTATAAATTAAACGAAGCCGTTGATTTTCGCATTTATATGAAGAAGAGTTTTGTTGTAGAGGTGGCAAAAGTGTTTATTACCACTTTACTTCGGTGTGAAACAGAAGTATTTTATGATCCATACTTTTATATTGACAAAATTTCTTAAAGGGACTCACATTTAGCATTAAATATGATAGCATTAATGTATTTAATATTAATTTTAGTACCTCATTAATAACAGGTGGAAAAGTTTTGGTTACTAAAATCTCTCTAACACAATCACCGCTGGCAACTATTACGATGTTTTGGCATATCGTTTTTCAGAGATTCTTCGCCTTATTTATAGAAGAATTCTCAGATTTGAAAATTAGAAGATTTCTGTTCTTAATGAACTTTGATGAATGGCAACAATGAACACAATACACAAGAATCATTTTTGGATTTTTATCTTTATCAATTTTATGTAGTCCTTCTCTTTCCCATCAAAAACATACTTTTCTGTACTAGCAGGCTTTCTGTTACCCATTATCGCCAGTTGACCGTCGTGTAAAATCTGATTTAAATCTTTAAAATGTATGAGTCTCATGTTTATATATTATGTATGACGTTTGCATCCGAGTCATAAGAAATTTACTATTAACCTCTTCCTTTTGTCATGCCAATTTGGAAATTTATTATTTTTTTAAGATTAATACCTCGTTTAAATATGTCAAAAGTTTTTGAAGATCTATGTGTTTAACCTTTTTGCCCGAAATTATGAATTTGACAAAATATCTTATTAGTAATTTTGGACAAAAATATTTTGCCTTATTTAATTACAAAATTTCTTCAATAATTATAGGCAAAATTTTCAAATCCTGAAATTTACTATTAACCTCATGCTTTTGTCATGCCAATTTAGAAATTTATTATTTTTTTAAGATTGGTAGTAATACCTCGTTTAAATATGTCAAATGTTTTTGAAGATCTATGTGTTTAACCTTATATGCCCGAAATTATGAATTTGGCAAAATATCTTATTAGTAATTTTGGACAAAAATATTTTGCCTTATTTAATTACAAAATTTCTTCAATAATTATAGGCAAAATTTTCAAATCAGAATTACTCATGATAAAAGATTAAAATTCTAAAAAGGATGCGCGTAGGCAAAGTTGTTAAATGTGTACTTGAATAATTTCATGTGTAAAAGTTTCTTCAAGTCACATATTGCAAAGCGAAAAGAAATACTTTTCAAAAAGGTTGTCTAAATTTCTGAAAAACTTATAAATCAGAAAAGTTATAAAGACTTTTTAAATATGTTAAATGGTGCCTAATTATCTGAAAATACCTTTCATAAAATTATTCTGGTTTTGATCCTATTTTGAACTTTTAAATGGAAACTTTTCGAAAATTGATTAAAAAACATTTTTTTTCATTTTAATTTTTAAATTTGAATGTGTAACGTTTGTTTTTAGTCTATAGCATTATTTTTACAAAAGAAATAACAGGAAATGGTTTCATAACAAATCTGGAATTAGCCGTCTAAAAAATCAAATTGCCCCACGTTGGGAACCACTGGTTTATACACTGTAAAAAAAAGTGCTGATTTTACAGTATAATACTGGCGCTACCGCGCATGCGCGGCAGCGTATTACTGCCTATTTTACTGTTTATTACTGTTAATTTTACGGTATATTACTGGTAGCTGGGATGCCAATATTATACTGTAAAATCAACATTTTTTTTTTTTTTTTTTTTTTTTTTTTTCAGTGTAGGAAGTAGATCTACCACAACTCTAGACCAATTTTCGTACATTAAATTAACCATTATGTCCAAACATAATAGTGGATTTTTATTCTTATATATAATGTTAAAGAGGATTTAAACCATGGTTTTACCAATAAGTGGAATTGCGTGAAAAAAGGAAAACAGTGAAAATAAAAATAGAGAGAGAGAGAGAAGATAAAACAAAATCAACTTCAAATGTCGAGACAAATGTGTTACTTATGGATAAAGACACTCTCATGATGGAAAAATTTAATATGTACCGATTGTTGTATTATTATTATTTTTTTTTTTTAAGGCACTCTGAAATGATGTTTTTGAACAATTTGAAAGCTTTTATGCGTAAATTATTATTATTATTATTTCAGAACACATTCACAAGCATTAAAAAAATATTTATTCGCTTCATTTATCCAACATGTTATCCCGAATCCCTAATTAACTTTGCTTTTGTTTTATAAAATTATTTAGAAATAAATCGGGCTAGATTTTTTTTCTTGACTTTGAAATAACACACTTGTTTTATTAGTTTCTATAGCTGATAGTTCAGTTGATATCAATAACTGCTCTAAAATCAATTTAAGAAAAAATTGGAATATATATTGAAAAGGAAAAAGAGGGTATGTTAGGAAGTTTAAAGAACAATTTTAGAATCAGTGTTTCATGACATATCTATTGCTAACATTATTTTCATTTGGCTATAATTTTCCTTTGATGATTACCCAAATTGCTATGGTTGATAAAAGTTTCTGATAATCCTGAAGGTACGACTTATTACGTTTCATATTAAAATTTTATTTTAATATGAAACGTGATATATTCTTAAAATATATTTTTTAGAATTATTATTCTCCTGTATGTGACTATGGAGATAAATGTATTAAGCATGGTGTATTTAGCATGAGTCAAATTTTTAAATTAGAAACCATTTTTAAATTATAACCACTCTGGCGACTAAATAAAATCTGCCGACATTGCATTTAAAAAAAAGTTTTTTAAATAAATAGAAGAATGAAATAATGTTCTTAAAAGAGAATGGCACTCATGCTTTTATCAATCTGTTCAGAAAACATTATCAAATATTAACTTCATAAAAAGTACGCTTGGATGACTTTACACGACTTTCTAACAAAGGATTTTTTGCAGCAAAACACAAAATATTATATCCCTATTTTTATTTTTAAAAGGATGAGGAACGGGAAAAATGCACTTTAGATATGTTCTGGAGATTGAACTTTCTGAAATTCTCTTTTAGTATACTTTAAAAGCTTTTGAAATAATGGAAAAAATATCCCAGGTATTATTTCTGGCATTTAAATTCACTTTGAGGAATTTTTTATTCACTCCAAAATGTATTCTTGCATTGAAGAGTCAATGAAAAGGCTCAGCGACATATTGCACGCCACATGCAACCTTTAATATATTCAAATGAAGTTTTTCAAACACGACTTTTTTTTATGGAAATGGTATTAACTTTGAATGAATTGAAATTTTAAGCATAACGGCCTTTTATCAGTTTTTTTTTCTGCAACTAGTATGCTTTATAAATGGCAGGTTTTCTTATTATTAAAATCTTTTATTAAACTATTTTATTTAACTTAACTTGTTTTTGTATGTAAAGATGGAATTTCGTAATCAATTTTTCACTAACATTTTCATATGCTAGAATTAAAAAAAATATATATATGTTCACAGGTGTGTTTCCTGTGAATGAAATAATGTACATTTTAATATTTTTAAGGCTTAATTATAAATTAATGCATTATTTTTATGGTACTAGCTGACCCGTCCGGCGTTGCCCGGGCAGACTGTCACTGAAAAATATAACAGTGGAGTGGACTTCATAAAAAAAAGACTGAATAATATTTATTTATGCTAAAAACTTGTAAAAAGAATTAAATAAGAGGTAAAATTTCAAAAGTATAACAGTTACGTTTAAAAAATGAAATGGTCAGGGAAAATTATTACACTTACTTTTCCCTTTTTACTAAAAATTCCTTTTTAAAAATCATTATTTTGTTTACGTTTTAAATTTTATATTGCTAATTGTATTTTTAAATTATAAATATTAAATGCTTACAAAAATCAATATTTCGAATGAAAATGTATAAAAATATATCTATTTAATTTTTAATGTTGACAAATTATAATTACAATTTGAAATCATTGTTTGTTTCGCTTTTATTGCTGTAGATGGCAGCACCTAACCAATGAGATGCGTTTCATTCTGGTGTTGCCATTAAACAATTAACAAATAATCGCGATTGTCGAGCCACGTACGAGAGCAGTCATATATACATATATATATATATATATATATATATATAGATTTTTCTTTTTACTCGCCACAGATAATATATCGCAAAATATTCGTGAGAATTACAAATGTATAAGTGTTACAACAACAGTGGCTTTAATGATGCGTCAAAACATGCTCGCCAAAATTGGCCAAAAGGCTGTGAAACCGCAACAATTCAGTTTTAAACACTAAAAAGGAGAAAATAAAATATAAATAAACAATAGCGTGTAATAATAATAATAATAATAATAATAATAATAATAATAATAATAATAATAATAATAATAATAAACGCTTTTATCAATTAATAGTTCCATATTAAATAAATTATGATTATACGTTGAGAAATCATTTCAGAAATCCTAAAAAGATATTTTAAATCATTTTTTTTATTTCCTTTGACCTATATCTTAAAAAAGAAACAAAGCAAAAATCATACATGTTTAAAATAAATTCACGAGCTCGCGCTTTCTATCAAGTTTAAATCAAAGTGGCAAATTTTTGGTGTTCCCGTCATGAAATTATGCTTGGTGTCAAGATATACACTGAATGCATATGAAAGAGTGTTTTTAAAAAATATATATATATTTGTATTTTTATTTTTATTACACTCAACTTGGTTTTTGTATGTAAAGATTAAGAATTTTGTAATCGATTTATCTCTCACTTCCTGATAGGTTAGAAATATAAAAATTATATACAAATGTGTGTTTCCGATGACAATACAATATTTTAATATTTTTTAAACATAAGTTAATAACTTAATTTTAAGGCATTGTTCCGTTAGAATGTCACACGTGATAAATCTCCAAATATTCTTTTTGGTTATAATTGTGTACGAGTTACAACATCAATAGATTTAATTATGTGGCAAACCACGTTCTCCAAAACAGGCAAACGGGCTGTGAAACTGCAACAATCAAATATTTTAATACACTTCCTTAGCGTTTTATGTAGAGATATATTTCAAATAGCTATTTTTCGAATGAATTTGACACAGTCAGAAGGTTAATATTATATATTATAATTAATTTTTATTATTTTTAAGTCATAAATAAATGCATATTTTATGGATTAGTTGCAGGGTAACACTCACATAATTCAGTCGTATGGACTACGTTTTTTTAAACATATTTTTACAAATAGTCTCTAATTAAAAAGACCTAATACTTAACCAAAACTTGTACTCTTTTAATAATAAAATGCGATTATTTAAAAAGAGCAGGACCAACTAAACAGTTACAGTAAAATCAACTGTAATCGGAACTCACAGTAAATCGACAAATGCACTTTCTAGTTCTAAATGATCTAAGTAAATTTCAAATTTAAATATTCTGCATTAATAGCTTAAGTTTTTCATTTTTTCAACAATAAAATTTATAAATGAGGTATTTAAGAGTCCCTTATTAAGATTATATATATATATGTTATTTCTTAACTACAAACACATTTTAAATAGGTAGATATCAACTTTAACTTTTTTTTTCTGTACGAGTAAAACCTTTATTACAAAATCTTTTAAGTGATAACACAAATCCAAGTTGAGAAAAAATGAAAAGAGGAAAAAGTATAAAAAAATAAAAAGAGCTCATGTTTTGAAAACTTCAAAAAGATTGCAAAGATTAATTTTACATTTGAAATCATTTGACAAGGGGAAAAAGTCCTAAGGTGGCGGTAGTAGAATTTTTTCTTGCTCGGAATAACGATATGAAGTTTGAAAACGATATTTCAGAACATATCATTGTCAAGGGAAATTTTTATTTTAATACGAAACGTGATTTATTCTTAAGGAAATATTTTTGTTACGTTAAAAATATATTTCCATTTCATGTAAAAACACAAAGAAAAAATAAATGTTACATTTTGACATCTTTTATTGAACGACAAGGATCCGTACAAATGAAGGGCAATAACATACACAGTACAACTTATAATACACTTATTATATTGAGTGATTGATCTAAACACATCCTTATAACAACCTTTCTAAAAAATATGTATTAATTTTTTTTTAAATACCATCTAAAATCATTAGTACTGAATATTTTGTATGTTACCTCACTTTATAGTTATTTTTATGCAGACCTTTTCCAGTGTATTATATGCTACTGAATACGCCAAATATACTTCCTGATATAGAATTCCATTACATTCACATAATTTTTGCAAAATATATTACTGAAGCTGTATTATGTTCAACCTGGAGAAAATTTAATGTTGTGTAGAATCCATTCAACCGATTTTATCTCCATTAAGAAGAAAGTTATCAACTCTAGCCGATGCTAGTTTTACACGTTATTAACCATTAACTTAAGAGCATCTTGAATGTGAAGTGAAAATGTTTCATGAATATCTTGCAATCTTTTCTCTACAAGCAGAAGGTGAAGCGGTTGCAGACAAGTCCCATTTAAAATTTAAGAACTTTGAAAAGCTGTCTGCATTTAATCAAACACAATATACTAATCTAAAAGTTTAGTGGTTGTTGTAGCGATATTCAAATACACAATTCTGAGACAAATTCTTATGAACCATCGAGCGAATCCAGAGAGGAAGACGCATTTTTCATTGATTCATATTTTGATACTGAAATAAAAAATAACCATCTCAGATCAAAAAATTGCCAGAAAAGCATTCTCACTGTTACTTATAAATAAGCACTCTACAAATGGTCTGATTGAATGTGGACACTTTGTCTTCGTAACTAATATTGTGTGCGCAAATGGACATTATTCTCCTGTCAAGTTCTTTAATTTTCAAAGTTGCGATCAGCAGAATGCGAGTTTTGAAGAGACCTATATTTTAGGCCAAAATACCTTATTATCTTTATACAAAATACCTCATTATTGTTAGAATATAAAAAAAGTAATAAAACCAAAATTTCCACACAATAGTAAATTCGTTCAAATGAATTATTTCCATAAAAAAAAATATATATTACTTTATTACAGCATCAAATAAAACAAATTTGATGATGAAAGCATTTCTCTTGGTTTGTTTGCTAAAGGATTTGAACGCAACATTTTAGATATCAAGATTGCCTGAGTTATTAGCTGCCAAAGTTTTTGACAGGTTATGAAGGATCCTATCGTAATGCTTCTGAAGACAAGGAGTATCACAATCTTATTTAATATATTCTGTATGAATTGAATTCTTATGCATTTTTATTTCTGTGGTATGAAAGTGGCTGTTATAATGATTCATAAAAAAAGGTTATGAAATTACATATTTATTTAATTTATTATAAATGTTAACTTAATAAAAAAAAACTTATGTATATTTTTTCAAATTGGCGCTTTATTGAGTTCTTTAACCAATTTCCAAGAAAGGTCGTTATGCAATTTGTTTTCATGTTTTATTTTTTCATGTACATCCCTAACTTTTATAAAAGGATGGTCCGATATTCGTTTTTTTGTTTGTTTGTTAGTACACTGTAAAAAATGACCGATGTTTCTTATTTTATGAAAATATACAATAACCACGAACGAAAATATAATATAATCTTCTGAGATATCCGAAATTCCGAATAGCGTGTTCCATTGTCTTTTGAATCCCTAGAAACCAACACATTTCCAAAATTTAAAGAATTATTTTTAAAAAGAAAGTATTTTTTACTGTCCGTATTTTTCAGAAACGTTTCCGAGGTTTTTTTTATAGTGTATTAATTAGTGTCCTCAGCCTGGAATACCTGTTTTTCGAATGTCATCCATTCTCAAGTAAACGTTTTCAGCCGCATAAGTTAATTTATACATGAGAGAGTAAAGAAATAATCTTAATTTTAATGTTATTATTAACGTTGTTAATTTTGAATGTTTATCTGTTAAACATATTTTTTGAGCATGAAAATGTTTATTTGAGAATGGATAGCATTCGAAAAACAGGTATTCAAGGCTGAGGACACTAATTAATACACTATAAAAACCCCACGGAAACGTTTCTGGAAAATACGGGCAGATAAAAATACTTTGTTTTTATAATTAATTCTTTAAATTTTCTAAATGTGTTCGTTTCTGGGGATTCAAAAGACAATGGAACACGCTATTCGGAAGGTTGGATAACTCAGATGATTATATTATATTTTCGTTCGTGGTTGTAGTATATTTTCATAAAATAAGAAACATCGGTCATTTTTTACAGTGTACGGTTTCTTCATGCATGTGGCTCCGTTTAAATATCACTATGATCTAAAAATATATTTGTCGGCGTGTTTTCATGTCTTTTTTAAAATTTTTAAGCTTCAACTTTCGTAAAAATTGTCCAATCCTTACGACATTTTTGCAAGGTGTTGTGGTAGGCAGTACCGATTTATGCTTTTAAAATACTCGTCGTATCACATATAGTTTTTTTTCTATAGGGAAACCTCAAAAATAGTAGTATATATCCACTGTGGATGAATCGTTTGCAGTGCAACCTCAAAAATAATATTATATATTCACTGGGGATGAATCGTTTGCAGTGTAATTTAATGGTGTTAAAATATTTCAGACATGTTGAAATTTATATACATCTCTCAGGTGCACTACAAGATGCTTAGTCTAGAATGCAATGTGCATAACATTTATCGTTCATTTACAGGGACACACAAAATATTTGGTTACAGTATGAGCAGTACTATGTATGAGCAGTAATAGAGTCAATAATAGCCAATGATTTTGTTTTCAATTGTGGTATGAGTTTTTAAATTGAACAGATTTTTTTGCACATTACTTGGTGTGTATAAATTCTACAGATCATATACAAGACTGGACAAAATAATTCGGATATTATTCCCGCTATAGACGGTAATTGCTGAATTTGGGTTTCAGATATGTTATACATTTTTCGAATTGTTTACTTATACATCATCTTTCACCTTATTAAATGGTGAAGTACAGTATTCTGAATGTGTTGGAAAGTGTTTCATAATGTATGGTTGATGCATAATTTTTCTATCTTGTATATATTATGAAATGAACTGTGGTTGAAAATTTCCTTTTTTATAAGTAATTAATTTTATGTCACCGTACCTAAAAAGCATGAAAATGAAAATGGCTAAGAAGTATTTATTTATAATTAATGATACAACATTCTATTAATCACAATTAAAATTTACCCCCCTTTCGATTCCAAAGTATTTACAACATATAAAAACATCCATTTTTTTTTTCTAAAAATGATAAATCATCTTTCATAAATAAAAGCCAATTTTTTTTTTAGTTTGTTTGTATCGAAAAAGTACTATGTTGAAAACTTTTTATACTGGATTAATTTTCTTAAAAAAAAAAAAAATTCAACTACGATACATTAATAAATCTTTTGGATACTTTTATGTACTTCTTTAACTATAATCATTTAGATTTTAACAAACATCATTATGCAGTTCAAATGTCAGTTAAAAAAAAAAAAAAAAGTGTGAAAGGGATTTAGTTGAAGAAGAAGATAGCGAAGAAAAACAAAATCCGTGTCTGAATCTTGGCACCACGTGCATGTGGCATGAAGCCAATTCTGCACATTTTATCAATCAACTCTTACTTTTCCAAATACATTTATAGATATATATAAATTGTATCTTTTTTTTTTCATAAGCTTTCAACAAATATAATTTTCTTATAAATTCATATTTTACATGGAATTATCTCTCGAGTATCGTAATAAATTAAAATTAGAATTTTCTCTATTTTTTCCTTTTTTTTCATCTATAATAGAATAAGGTATTGCAATCGAAATTTTTTTCGACTTTAGGATTTCGACGGATTTACATGTTTTAGGGGTCAGAGATTCCGAAAAACGTGTTTTTACAAAATGTCTGTCTGTCCGTGTGTATGTCCTTTTTGTATTATCGAAAAGTATATGAAGTTATGCTTCAAACTGAACCAAATTTCATTTATAGGTTTTTGGTTATGGCCAGCAGATTCCACTTGAATTTGAGAGTACTGACGAAAGGGGGTGCGTGATAGCGATTTTGTTCCATTTACACTATTGTATCATCGAAAATTGTATGAAGTTATGCAGATAATTGAACCAAATTTTTGAATATGTTTTTGACTATGGCCTGCAGTTCCCAGTTGCATTTGGTGATATTGTGGCGAAAGGGGGCGCTGTGATAGCCATTTAAATATTTCAAATTTAAAAAGATGTACAAAAAATTAGAAATCCAATTTTCTTTGTGTGTGTTAAGTCTTTGGCTTTGATTCAAGGATTCCAGAGCTTTTGTTTTGCCTCTATCTTAATAAATGGCTGAGATATAGCAGTTTGAAATTTTAAGGTGGCTCATATTTTGAAACAATGCAGCACGATTCCTCCATAAACGGGTTTAATTTATGAGTTTTAGTGAATATGGTTTCGGCAAATTTTCTTTTATTGTTGTAACAATCGTTTCATCTCTTACATGCTTAAAACTATATATTTATGTTCGCCAACATCACATTCTCGCCAAGCTTGGCAACATTTGGTGAAATATCGGCAAATTTGGCGACAAAAATACGTTGACATGTCTGAAGCCAACTTGGCTATGTCTGTCTAATTTGGCGATATTCTCATTCAAATTCAATATTGACGAGAACTGGGAATGACTCTTTTGTAATCGGGTTCCGCGTATTTTACTTTTGTGTATTTTCAGTACAATTAGCTAAAATCTCAAAACCAAGCAATAGGGAGGCTATCTTTTTTTGCCGGTACAGGCCAGAAGGACTTTTCGTAGTTAAGTATAATACATCGGCTGCTCGCATCCAGATAACCCGACGATTGTTACACATATATAGACCTATAGTCGTCGTCTGATCCGTCCGTCTGTCCGTATATAACAGTGCAAAAACTACCCAACCAAATGGTTTGAAATTTAAGATATATAACCTTTGAAGAATTTTGTCGAGACATTTAAAATTTTATGAAAATCGAATTAAAACTTTAGAAGATATTAATAAAAATATTTATTAAGACATTTGAATTAAAAAAAAATCGGTGCTTTCTTGTTATAGGAATTTCCGAGATTTAATCGTCAAGCGACCGAGATACTTATTTTATTACAGAAATTAATCTTCACACGATATAATTTATTTCACAGAATTAAACATCATCAAGATCTGAATATTTATATAACTAGCTATAGTACGAACGCATCTTGTTTGTCACGCTTGACGTACAATTTCCAATTTGTTTTGCTCTAGCTGAACATGTTTGTTCATTTTGCACATATTTTATACGTATAGATGTTACTGCAGCATTACCATTTATGCTAATTTCTCCAATTTGCTGCACACATCTAGTGCGATAAATTATGTTGAAATCTTTGTGTGCATAGCAAATTGAAATGTGCTCAATTTTTATCCTCCTTACTTTTCACAGCAGAAATTATCCCGCGAATAGTTGTTCTGTTTTAAATTCTTCATCGTTTTAAGGATTTATTTTGCTACCATAAATGAAATAGAATTTGACTATTACATGGTTTCTAAGACTGGGATTTGCTGCCACAATGCTGTGATAACCAACCGCGTTCTAAAGAATGCCAGTTGTTTAATCTTAAGAGCGTTATAATTTTTTTTCAATGATAATGCCGCATAAAAATGTAAGATAATAGTGCACTATTAATAACATAGAAAAAAAAAAAAAAAAAAAAAAAAACTATAGAAAATAATTACTCACTTAGCACCGAAATAAACACTAGTAAAATTAACTAATTTGACATGCGACAATATTTATTGAAGGCAGTAGCCACGTAACCAAGTAATGAAAGTATAAATCATATCCATAAACAACATCATGAAACACATGTACACTGATGAATTTAAGATCTGGCATAATGAATATTGTGACAACCAGTCCCGGTCTCCTCTACAATCGGAACGCACTTTTTCTGTTTTCTTGATGTTTGACCAAAAAAAGAAAAAAAAAATGCTTATTTAGCATTTTTAAAATTTTTACCAGATGCTTTTAAAACACTCTGTATATCTAGTGTTTAATGTGTCCCAGCAAAATCTACGTAATTTATTAATATAATTTTCACAGAGTTTATATTATAGCTTGCCATAAAATATTTTGAATGTTAGTGACGATTTTTTTCTAGTTTTTTTTTCTTTTTTTTGTCAATTAAAACAAACAGAAAGAGATAATTTTATGTATTTTTTTTTCTTTTTTGTAAGCTGGAAAATAAAACTTTAAATGACTAGTTTTTTTTTATGCTTAAATTATAAACAGCGGAAAATAATGGAACAATAAACAAGGAATAAGATAAAAAATAATGAAAGTACTGCACTATTCACTATATAAAATCATTTTAAAGAGGACAAATGTAACAACGTACAATTTACTTATGGGAAGAATAATATGAGATAGAAATGTGGGCGATAACGCGGAGAAAGATTTGCATACCGTATATTCCGGTGTACAATGCGTGCCTAAAATTTCAGACTACATTTGTATATTTTTAGGTATATTCGCCGTATTTTGCGCACTCCCTTCTTTGCATAGCGATTTTCATGAGTTATGTAGCAAAAAATACAATAAAGAACATTAAAAAGATAACATTAATAACTATAGCACTTTTCATGTAATCCGATAGTCAATATTATTAAACTCATATCGTTTATAATTTTTTATAAGCAAATTGCATGCTCTTTAATGTTTTTACTCAATTTTTTAGATCATAATTTTTTTCTACATTTTTAATCTTTTATATTTATAACCGGCGGATAACGCGCACTTATAAATTTCGATCACGTTTATGGTATCAAAAGTGTGCATTATACGTCGGAATATGCGGTATATATAAATATTTAAAAAGAAAAGATAAAAATATATGAATAAGAAAATATGTGAAATCAGAAGAACAATTCAGATTGAAGTAGTACAAAAACAGTAAGATAACAAAGAAAAGTTTAGAATTTGAAATGAAAAATGGACAGCGGAGAATCATAAAGAAATTGGAATCTTCAGAAAACTAAAGTAAAAGAAATTCGATAATAACATTGAAAAGAGAAAAAAAAAACAGCAAATAAACTCTCAGAATAAGAAACTTTTGTTAGAAAATTATAATGAATGTTTTCAGTTTGATAAAATTACTAAACTGAGAAAAATCATGTTAAAAATATGGTAAAAAGTTGCAAGATTTTAATTCGCATTTCAAAAAGTGTTTTATGCCTTTACTTTATCATCATATTTAGATCATAAAAACATGTTTTAATATGTTAATAAAAGTACAGTTAGTCGAATATATTTTTATAAGTGCTTAATGTGCAATGAAATTCGCAAAAAATACTTTTATAATAATTTGTTTTCTTAATTTCTTTGTTCAAAAATATGATGAGGGTTTTTATCTCAAAAAAAAAAAAAAAAAAAAACTCTACGCTAAGAATTTTTTTTTAAATACAGTAAAAAGCTGCAAACTTTTAATTCGTACTTGTAAAACTAATATAATGCCTTGCATCTTCAAAATTTACTCATAATACTTTTCTTATTTTTTATTTTAACATGTTTAGATTAAAAAAATATCTTTAACATTAAATATACAAACAACCGGTCATTTGATCGGTACCAAATGAAAATATTTCGATTTAAACCACAATTTTCTTCATAAAATTAATAAAATATAAATCAAAGAAATGTTTAATAAAAAAGTTAAATAGTTTTAAATACAAATTCTGGCAGGAAATATGTTTTTATAAAACTAGAGTAAAATTCCTGCTAATTTTAGTGTTAAAACATACTTTAATATATTAGTTGTTAAGAAAGTTCAGTTTGACAGGAAAGCAAACCATTATAATTTTTTTTTTTACCTAGTTAGGAATATTCGGTAGAAGCATTATCATACCCTCTAATATGAAGCATTTCTAATGCTACAACTCAAATGAAATCTCAGAAAATTAAAACCAGGTCGTAGAAAATAACCGAGAAACAATGTCATACCTTCTGATATAAAATATTTCTTATATCAAAAACCCAAATAAAATCTCACAAAATGGAAACAAGATTATGAACATCAACTCTGATTTTCTCTTGGTACTGTAAAATGTCCAGTGATGAACTTTTCTTTCATCTTAGATTATTTGTCCATTTGACAAATGCTCAATCTCTCATGAAATACTCAAAGTTTTTTTTTCTTGCAATGATAGTTTGTTTAGTCTTTCTTCTTCAACATATCCTTTGATTTATATTAGGAAAACACATTAGTTTATCACATGTTATCAATAGCAACAACAAAAAAATATCATTTGGCTACTGTATTTTAGTATTCTGTAGAAATAATACCATACTATATACATTAAACATTTTTAACGTGAAAACCTAAATAAATCTTATAAAATAGAACACAATTATTTTTAAATTGAAATCTGTTTTTATTTTTTCTTGACAGATTTCAGTTTAGCTCCAAAATGCCGTGTTTTACAGTTAATCTGATATTACGATTAATCTTCTGTAATCGAATCCATAGTCAAATTATGAATTTGGGAGCAAAAGTGGTATTTAAAATATTTAGTGGTATTCACTTTCACTTTCAAGGGTATTGCACCCTGATAGCAACACTTGAAAGTAGACAAATTACAGAAGATTAATTTAACAGAACCCCCCCCCCCCCCCCCCCCCCGAAAATAATGCTTTTTAATTTCCTCTGGGCAATCAATTGCCAACTGTGGCGACTAATCTGTCACTAGCTACTTTCATTATTGTAGCAAACGCTCCTTGTTAAGATAGATTTTAAAAACATATACATGCTTAAAATTAATTTAAAAAGTCATATAAAGGTCACTAAATTTATTTACATTTTGAAACAAATGTCATTGTAAAGTACATTTTTTCAGTATTCGATTATGTAAAAATTGAAATTATGCTAAGTTTCGAAGTGGTGCAAGAGCAATTAAAGCGAAAGCTATAGCACCGTCGCAACCATATCGTTATACACGTTTACAAATAATGCCCAAAAGAGAGTTATTATTTCTTGGATACGACAGATAAATCCGTAGTGAACGAAGTTTGACTTTGTCGCTAACCAGAGGTTGAAAAATAACTCGGAATCAACACCATACCATCTGACATAAAATATCGGCTATCAAATAAATTTATTAACATTTCAGAAATTCATAAAGATAGAATTAATCAGTATAATTGAATGCAATTTTTGAAAACTTATTCGAACGGAGGAACATTGTTAAGTGATATATATAAAATTAACTGAAATATTTGCCAATAGAGGATGTTGCAAATATTAAAACTGGGTAAGTAGTATGAAAATATTCTGCAGTAACCAACGTTTATTTCAGATAAATCTATAAATAAACATTTTATAACCCCAAATGTTGTATATGCGCTCCCTAATTCTTAGCATTGGAATGCACATTCAGCATTTGGTGCTGTCGAATGCTTCTAAAATTTACTTGAATGCAAATAAACAATGATTACCCTAGAATTTTAAAATTTTGTTTCGTGCAGTGCCCTTTATTGAAATATATATTTCAAATGTTTATTTTGTTGTACTAAAAATACTATCTCCTTCGTAGAAATAAATTTCCATCAAGCTGCATTCAATTATAACGGTTCTTTCCATTTTTATGAATTTTTGAAACGTTAGCATTTTTTGGTATTTCTAACACAGGTACAGTAATCTGCTATTTATAAAATAGAAACTCGGGCAAAATATTATAAAAAACAAACAAACACAAAACGGAAGAGGAAAAATAACTCCGACTGTTTCTTTTTACAGTAAAATTTGAAATGATGAACTCTTCTTTTATCTTTCCTCTACAAAATTACGGCTTTTATCACTATAGTAAAATTATTCTAACTCTAGTAATTATTATTATTATTATTTTAAACACGAAGCATAAAAAGTTTTTCCAAATTTGCTGAAATAGCATATAAAAATATGTTAACTTTCAACTTAATCTTATTACTTCAAACCGGAGTTTTAAGATTTTTTTTTTAATTTTGAACTGTGCGTTCTTTAAATTAAAAATGCATAAAGGATATTTCATGTTTGATTGAAGTTTTCACAAACAAGCAAAAAATATTCCCAGAGGTTTGTGTAAGCACTGATAATACCAAAATAAAAAGAAATTACATCATTTCAATTTAATGCCATCGAAGCTAAAAGTTTATTTTATGAATTTTTATTTACTTATTATATTCCATACATCCAATTTCTAATTAAAGACGAAATTTCGTTGTGACATTCGTTATAAAACACACACACACACACACACACACACACACACACACACACACACACACACACACATATATATATATATATATATATATATATAACGACCAATTTACAATCTTCTTTAAGAGTTGTTTTTGAAATATTAGCAGCAAATGAATGTTTCTTAACATTTTTATCGCCTTTATTAAACAATTATTATTATTATTTTAAACGAATTCGAGGTAGCAGTTAAGAACTAACACACCAAATCTAATGTGCAGTATTTTTTTACGTGATTGTTATTAGAGACTCACTTGAAGAGAGTATCAAAATCAAAGTTAAAAACTTCGTGTTGTTAATATTAAATTTAATTAACATCTGTATGATATTTTAGACTAGTGTAACTTGTATGTATTGAAACAGCATGGAACCAGAAAAAAACTTTCTCCCATTTTTTTAAAAGTCGCAAGTTATACGGTCATTTCTTTTTACCCGTACTGTAAAAAAATCTCCACCAGTTCATGATGTAGCAGAAACATAGATGAAAATTTAATATAGTCTCGTAAGACATCAGCGTTTCCCTTGGTTCGAAATAGTTTTATTTTATCTTAAAAACTGTCAGAAAAATTAATCAGAAATGTCGTAAATCAATAGGTTGCTGTGATTTATTGAAACATTCTTGAAATTAAAAGGGCCACTTTATTGCCCTCAATTTTCGAAGAAGTACCACATAGAAACAAGAGAAGTTTTATTAAATAACCTTTCTGGTTCAAAACATGTTTATTTGACTAGAAAAGGAATCGCTGGGTCAAAAGGTTGTCAGCTACAGAGTTATCTCATTCCTAGACGGAATTTCATTCATAACTGTTATAAAAATGAAGATATTTTTGCTGAATCTTCAACAGAATAAGTTTTCTTTGTGTGAAATGTCAAGACATCAAGATAAGGACTGAAATTGTAGTACAATTTGGTCAGTTAAACGGTATTCACAGTCAGCTACCTTCCAAATCTTGAAGGATTTAGCTCAATGTTGTTTATCCATCTAAGCGTTTTGCCCGTATTTTTCCGTTTCTCAGAAACAACTTAAATCGGCTGTAGACAAAAATATTTTAAACGGAATTGTATTTTAAGATGTATGTATGATAAAGAGATATGAAGTGTATTTTAGAAACAAACCGTGAATAAAAATCTCAATTAATATTAGTTTTATGAGCGTTTATGTGAAAATGCAGGAAAGCCTTCAGACGCTCAGCAGGGTTATATATGCTCTCAGTAACGAACTAAGAAAATTTCGCCCTTCTCCCCTCCAGGACTACTTTTAGAATGAAAATTTGAGTAAATAATTTCTTACTGTAGTTATAGTGAAATACGCTATTTACAAATATACGTTTTTAATGTTCGAGTTGTTTTTGGTAATAGTACATTGGATGTATAACATTTAATAATTTTTTCAATATAGTAATTTAAATAAGCATACACTGTTAAAAATTTGCGGCAAACTGTCCAGACATTTGACCGTTTTTTTTAAGAAAACGGTAACATAACCATAATTTAACTCTATTCTGACCACATTATTGCCCATATTATGGTCAGAAAAGAGTAAAATTACCGTTATGTAACCGTTTTCTCTGAAAACGGTCAAATGACTGGACAGTTTTCTGCAAATTTTTAATAGTGTATAATATAAAAATGATAGAAAATGCTCAATAATTATGTACTAATTAAAAATTTAAGAATTTGCTTTTCTACAAATGTTTTTATTACATCGTCATAAAACAGTGTTTGAGCTATAAATCTCCAAATTATAATAAATTAATTAAATTCTGTGCAGGCCTTAAGAGGTGCAGGCTCTATTGGGGAATATTTTAATCGGACCCACGTGTATTGTGTGTAGAATTATTGCTTTTTTTTGGTACCACTATTTCCGAATAGTAATCTTAGTGTTACTTAAATGAGGAGTTCTGCAAAGATTACAATTCTGAAATAGTTGTATTAAAAATGAGCACCTCTACGCACTCTGAGGTTCCCAGCCAACATATACAAAGATCATTAGATACAGAAACGTACATTATAAAACTACATTTCAGTGATAGAATGGGAAGAAATCAAAGTGTGCGCTTAAAAAAGTGAGAGCAAACTAGATGTAAGTTACCTATTCATACAAAATTGTATACATGTAAGTCTACAAATGACAAACAAAATTTTTATAATACCTCTGAAAAATTTAAAGTTATATAGTTTCAGTAGGGTAACGCGCGGTAATTTACTGCTTAATTTTTTTAAAACTAAACTAAAAAAAGCTATAGGTCTTTAAAATGATTAAAATGTACAAGGCAAAACGTACCTTTTTTCAGGGACAAATTCATAAAAAGAAAGAACGAATTTTTGCCAGTATTATTGCTTAGAGATATTTTAAGTTAAGATAATTTAAGGTAAGTTAAGGTAAGTTAGAGTGTTTTCTTTTTAGAAAAAACAGCAAACACCAAACTACCGCTCAAGGGGTAATTTGGTGTTACATTTTAACCACTGTCACACCACCAAGCGTATATTTTGAGGTAATAAGGGGCATGCCATTATGTACCTTGTTCAGAACACTGATATATATTTTTTAATCGGATGACATTTGAGAGAACTGAAAATTTTTCTTTGAGAGAAAATAATAACTTCATGAAAATAATAACTTCAAAGCCCGTGCAGCTTTAGAATATTCTCATTTTGTTTTTGAAAATGACTCGGAAAGAGTCGAAACATGTAAAACAACTAATAAAAGTTATTTTAATTTATATTATGTTGTTAATTTTACACCTTTAGCATTTAAAAGTAATGTCAGCTTTGCACTTTAAAGACTGGTTATGGATCTGCCAAAAATCCCTCTACAGATTTATAATCAAGTAATTTTCTTTTTGCGTAGACACTTACTTCGAGTCTTGATTACAGGTTCAACATCTAGGTATTTGACAAGTTCACTAGCGTCAGTCAATCCTTCATCAAAACATTTAGTCTGTGTGTCCGCCATCAGTTACAAAGCTTTTGGAATAAAGAACGAACTGTAGCAACATCCATGATATCACTCTGAAATTATTTAATCACTTAATTTATTTGAAAGAGTACCGAATTCTAGAAAACTAGTGAGATCAGAAACTTTTAATTTATCATTTGACTGTCTAATGATTCAGCATCACATTTTACTTGCATATCATCAGTGTTTTCTGCAGCACTTCTGTTGCATTACAAAGTTCAGCTGCTTGGTACTATACAGTCTTCACACTTCCCATTCATCATTCCCATCCTGTTGTAGAGAGAGTTTTACAGACAGACCTGCCATACGTTTTCTAATCTCTTTGTCCTTTAGTAGAAAATGGAAAAAAAGGTTTTAAATGCGCTGAAGGATTCCAAAGAAAGACATTGTATATGGACATGTTTTGTCCATTTCACCTTAACTAGGTCGTAGTTGCAAGATGCCCACGTAATTTAAGTAAAGTTCTCGAACTGTTCTGTAGAAGTTGTTGTACTCCTGAGGTGTATCCTTTTTTATTGGTATCGTTATCATATCCTTGGCTACGGATATTTTCATCGTCTGGTCAAATCTCTCAAAATCATGTAAATTCATCATGTTGTACAAATTTTTATCTGTGTTTGATTTCATTTTTGAATCTAACTATCAACTTTAAACTTACAGAAAAAATTCATTGGCAAGAGACGGATAATTTGTTTTATTGCACTACGGACAACTACGGACATTTTCTCTTTCTCTCCTGTTTTCTTGCCCAGGGCAATTCTACAGATCCATTTCTTGTAATTAGAAACGGTGCAATGAATTGTATTAGGTATCCGCTAATTTTCCATGCGTTAAAGGGAAATTTGTATTATTTAATTTTATACTTAATATATAATACTATACAAAATTTAAAATTATTAGTATATTAATAATTTGTGTGCACAAAGTCATTACATAACGTGACAATCTTTCGATTTCTTTCCCTAGTAAAATAAATGTGTTTTAAACCAGAAAACTTGCTAAAAATGCATAGAAAAATCTCCATAACGGGCACTCTATTTAGCGGACAGTTTTTCGATTACCAATATCTATATATTTGTTCATTTTCATAGCATACACCACGCCGCGCTGTCGAGGGGTTCGCTATTCCATGGTTTTACTGTATCGTGTTCCCTTGTGGTATACAGTTGATTTCATTAGTGAAGTAAAATTTGTTGTTCAGATATGTGTTACTTTTGAAGAAAACGGAAAGTTAACAGCTTTGTAGGCTGTATATTTTATCAAATATGTAGATTGTGACTTTAGTTTACAAAAATTTCTTCTCTTGACGTGTATTATCGCCCTTTTATTTCTGACCATCAGTTCAAATACTGCCTGCAGATGAAAAATACAGTGTACGGTAATTTTACTGAATAGGCTTTCTTTTTTTAACAGAATCTTACTTTTCAACTCCTGGCAGTTTATATAAGATTTAATATAAATTATTATCTTTTGATTCTCTATAATTTCTCTGAAAAATATCTTAACATTATACCTTTTAATGGAATTTTTTATTCTAGTGATTAAGTTATCGACAGCCTGTATTTTTTCCATTACAAAAAAAAAAAAAAACTGTTTAAATTTTGCATTTATATCGTCCCATTTCCGTAAAGTATTAAGGCAATTTGTTTTAGGGAGAAAAGAAGACCGGATACGATTTAGAACAGTCTCTATATCACTTATGCTTCAAAGAGAAATATTTATTCAAAGAGACAAACAACATACATACGAGTAAGAATCCCTCGCATAAGTTCTGTTGGGGGTTGTATTTAATATATTTTATCGAAGATGCTTTAAGATAGATTTGTGGATTGAATGTAATTGTGTCGCAAAAAATATGCAGAACGTATCTTTCGTATTCGTCTTGAATAGCATCGAATAAGATTTGTTTTTAATAATTAATGGTCTGTTCATCGTTTCAGTTTAAAATGTTAAACAACAAGAATAAATATTGCCATAGTAGATTTAAAATATATTTTCTCCACTATTGCAAAATAATAATAATAATAATAAAATAAATTTTTATATATTTTAGGTCTTATCGATGGTCGTTTATTAAAGTATCAAAGCAGTTCTCTTCAGGGAGCCAAATAGAAAATGGGATAGCGTTTACGCCAGGCTCTAAATCATTTCTGTTTCACAGAGTAATTTTTATTCAAAGAGGATACAACCTTTTCTTCTTATGCGAATGATTTTTACACGGTATTTGTAGTTTAGACTTCTAAGTAAATTCCTGGTAGGGATTTGTTTAACTATTTTTCATCGAAAAGTTTTTTTTTTTTGTATTTTAAACAGAATTGTATCAAAGAAAATACGTAGAACTTGTCTTTCATATTCTTCTTCAATAACGCCGAATAAATTTTGTTTTAATCCTCTAATGCTCCGGGTAGAAAATGTATTAACATCTGTTTTGCCTATTTGACGAGATTATTTTTATTTAGATAGCTTCACTACACTACTGCTTAAAAAAATAATATTCGCCGTATTTAATGACAGAATAAATAAGACGAATATTATGTTTTCAAAAATGTGATGGCAATCCAGCACTCTAAATAACAAAAGCCGCCAAACTGGCAATTCTTATGGCAACACATGTGCTTTAGAAGGTTAAACGGTTATTGACTTTATTCGTTGTTTGAAATCCTTATGCCATTTTTAAGCAACATTACATCCGATTTTAATTGTTAAAAAACATTTTCTTCAATGCTGCAAAAAAATAAAAATATATATGTAAGTCTTATATATTTATAAATCTTATCATAATATTTTCTTACAATATCAAGGCAATTTGTTTATGGGAGCAAAAGGAAAAGAAATATGCTTTAGAACAGGCTGTGAATCACTAACGTTTTGCAAAGCAATTTTTATTCCGAGAGGCACACGTCTTATTTCCCCTTCTAATGCGAATGTTTCTTACTCGTACTTTGACGTAAATTCTAAATAAACTCCTGACAGGAATTGTTTTACTTATTTTTTTCATCAAAGGCTTTCTTTCGGAGGGAGTTTTTTTTTAAATTTCTTCTTATTATTTTTTTAAGGAATTATGTCACAGAAAATATGCAGAACTTATATTTCATAATCGCCTTCAAAAGTGTCAAGTAAATCTTATTTTAAATCATTATTGACCTTTTATGTTGATCTACTAATTTTACTTACCCATCATACGTAGTATAGGGTAAGTCTTGTAATCGTTTTGAAAATCGAAAATTTTTTTTTTTTGACGGATTTACACGTTTCAGACACTGGAGATTCCGAAAAACATATTTTTAGAAAAAAAAAAAATTGCCGTCCGTCTGTGTGTCTGTAAACGCTCTATCTCCCGAAAAAAAAAATGAGATAGATACTTGCAATTTGGTATGTACTTAGTATGTAATAATGGGAAGAAGCCTATTTCATTTCAATAACCTCGATTAACCGGAACTATTTTTTTCAGACTCTCGAAATATTTGTTCCGATAAAAGGTATATAAAAATTTTCGAAATTGTTTATTTTAAGAAATAAATATAAAAGACAATAAAAAAACATAAATTTTGCATAAAGCATGAAGTCGATCGGATAATGAGTTGCCGAGATATTTGGAATCATATTTCCCACACTCTTCGATTTTTCATGACCCTGTATTTCATCCAAATTTCACTTCAAAGGTATATTTTAATTGGAAATTTGACGCTTAATCAGATGCAATAAACCTCTAGTTAATAGGATTATAAATTTTGGAGTTATAAGGATGTTTCTTTTACGCAATTCAGTAATAGAGCATTTAAAGTTTATGACGTCATCAAGCCCCGATTTTATTTGAATTGCAATGCATTTTATAAATAGTTTATACATGTTTTTTTCTTCATATTTTATATTATGCATATCCATGATGGGTAAGTATTACGGTGGCCCCCAACGACTAGTTTGCTGTTGTCTTAAACCCATGTATTGGAGAAATACAGTGAGCGTCAATAAAAGTAAACAGACATTTTTCATCTATTAAATGTCTGATTGTAGATATATTATTGACGAAATATAAAGCAATAATATAGAATTAATTAGTTATTCAATAAGAGTTTAATTCCCTGTAAACAATAAAAAAAAATAATTTCCTACATCAATTTTGACGCGTGAAAAAAAAAAAAAGAGTAAACACTGCGAGCTTTTTTCTTCAAATTTCTTTTGATTTTGATCAATTCGTCATTTTTTTTTCTAACATAAATTTAAAATAATTTAATTCAAACTCTATTTTGTGATACTTTTCTGGACTTTTTAGAAAAATACAAGAGATTTCGCCACGGGGAAGCAGACACCTATAGAAACGCAAAAATTAACCTTAAATTCGAAGAAAAAAAAGTCGTTACGCAAATTAGGTGAAATTGCCATAATACCAAAACTGCATATGAATAATACCAAAAATGCATATATAGTGCATATATGCAGTTTTGCATAATACTGTATAGAAGATCCTTGAATACGTTAAATGTAACTAGATTGAAGATTTTCGGCAAACAGAAAAATCAAAACAATCCTAATCGAAACAGTCCGAAACAGGACTAATTAGTCCTAAATGTGGTAAAAGAGTTTAAAGCAAATCCAACTTCAAGTGCTCTCAAAATTTCCCAAAATATCAGGCAAATATCAGGAACACCAGTGTCGAATTCTATAAGGATAACATTTCAAAATCTTGGCGTATCTGGAAGAATACATCATAAGAAGCATTAAATATCTAAAACAAGTAACAAAAGCATCTGCGATTTGCCAGACAAGTTCAAACTAAGGCTTTAAACTTTTGGAAAAACACTTATGGAAGCAAATTTAAAGTTTTTAGTACGTGTGAAAATTATAGCGATCAAGAAATGAAGAATTCAGTGACAAGTTTGTAAATCAGACGATGGTTGCTCGATTTTGATCCGGCAGTGTAAGGCAGTAGCAGATTCCAAAAATGTTGTTTTCATTAAGTCAACAATGTACAAAATAGAGTATTTAACCACCTTGAGAGAAAATGTTCTTAAGTGAAAACATCGAAATGTTGGTCTTGTCAGGGAAGTTAGTCTTTCAACACAACAACGATCTGTACCATACGTTGAAAATAATGCAGAAACGGCTATTACATCAAACACCTAAGCCTTTGGACCACCATCATAGTTGCCAAACGTTAACCCCATTGGTTATTTGGTGCATATCTCCAGAAGAAATTAAGTCAGAGGGTCACTTCGAATGAAAAAGTATTAAAAAAACTGTAAAACAGAAAAATGGTCAAAAATCTTCCCTGACATAACAAAAAATCTGAACGAATAAACACATAATAAAAGAGGTGTTACAACAATGTACATAAATGCAACCAAATATTAATTTCTAAAAATAAATTACTTTTTATATTATTTTTTGTTATCCACGTTTTCTGTTGTGTTTGTTTTGACGCATAAAAATGGATGCGCATTTGGTTAAAGTTGAATTATTTATTTTTGTATTTTCTTTTGCTTTAATGTTACTAAAAGTCTACTTATCTTTGCATTATTATTTTCTTACTATAAGTCAATAATATATTTGAAATAAAACATTTAATATCTGAGAAATAGGTATTTATTTTTTTTTGTCATTTTTGTGCTAAAAATCAATAAATAGCATAAGCCATTACACATTGGGGAAACAAAATTCTCAATTACAGCGAAAATACAAAAAAATATTTTTATACATTTTACATTCTAATGAGCCTTATCCTGCCATTTGCGTGAAGTATCAAGTCAGTTTGTTTCATCTAGCAAAAAGAGAAAATGGGATATGTTTTATAACAGGCTCAAAATATCTTACATTTAACAGAGCAATTTTTATTCAAAGTGCTAAAACATTTTTCATTCTTATGTGAATGTTTATTATTTAATTTTACATTTGTACTTGCAAGTAAAGTCCAGTCATGGTATTTTTTTATTATTTTTTATCGAAAAAGCTTTCGGAAGGTGAACTGTTTCAAATGTAATTGTGTAACAAAAATATTAGGAACTTATCTTTCATATTCATCTTTCATAATGTGGGATATATTTTATTTTAAACAGTTACTGACCTGTTCATCATTTTGATTTAAGATAATTTTTATGCCATTTGACATCAGCATTATATTACATATTTCATGGTAAAAAATATTCTCTTCATTCTTTTCATTTACTTCCCAGCCAAAGTTACAAAAGTTTTAAAATTTACATACCCCCTTTTTTTTAATTCTTATGATCTCTGGTACTGAAAAAAAAAAACCTGTTAAATTTTTTCAAGAACAATGAAATAAGCTGCAAAATCATGCATGCACATGATTTATAGCATTGCTTCGTATGCACAAAATAAACTCCAAGTTTGGAATAAATTTTCAGAATTTCAGTAAAGGGAATTATTTATATTGTATGTTGAAACTTTATGCCACATATAAAAAAATCACTTTTACTTATCTCCATACTCTTATTAAAAAAATAATAAAATACTATCTTCTAATCAAGTCTTCTTTTGAAATCATTTTAACATATATTTAAATATATTAAATATGTATTATAATAATATAATATATAAGAAATTTATAATTATATAACATAAAAAACACATACACACGTATATGTATATACATAAATATATATAATTAATCACAATTACTATAATATATAGTATAATACGCACACACACACATATATATTTATATACAGGGTGTTTCACAAAGGACCCCTAACTTTAAAAATCAATAACCCGGATACGGTGATAGATAGAAACACGAAATCAGTGGTATGTTTATTAAAAATATCGTAAGTATCTTATACGTAAATCTCAAAATTTAGTTAAAAATAGCACCGATAGATGGCTCTGAGAGGGTTAAGAATCCTTCTAAAGAGAGTTCAGAAGCATAGAAAGACTAGTCGTCAAAGATTTCGTCATTGAAATCTGGCCGCTATTAGCGTATAGTGAAAATAATTCCGAAAGTGGTGTATACCGTGGAGAAACGTGTGTTTATTGTGTTGGAGTACCACCGATTAAATCAGAGTCTTACTGCCACAAGGAGAAGTTTTCAAACGCGACTTCAAATCGCAAAAGGCCAAGATGGGAAAACAATTCATGAGCTTTTCAAAAATAATTCAACAGACCAGGCAATGTGGCCGATGTGAATTATTTTCACTATACGAAAACAGCGGTCAAATTTCAATGGTGAAATCTTCGACGGCTAGTCTTTCTATGCTTCTGAACTCTCTTTAGAAGGATTCTTAACGCTCTTAACGCCATCTATCGGTGCTATTTTTAACTAAATTTTGAGATTTACGTATAAGATTCTTACGATTTTTTTAATAAACATACCACTGGTTTCATGTTTCTATCTATCACCGTTTCCGGGTTATTGATTTTTAAAGTTAGGGGTCCTTTGTGAAACACCATGTAGATAATATTACTATTGTAATATATTTAAATACATTATATTAGATATAACACATAATATATTAAAATATTTAAGAATATTCAAAAAAATTTTAAAGAAACAATCCTTCTTTTGAAAATGAAATATTTTTATATCATAACAATGATATGATACAATCAGTTGTAAATACGAGGTGCGTCTAAAAATTGGTGAAGGCTTCATAAAAAATAAAAACAAAAGATACAAGCAAAAACATCTATTACTTTTCAGAGCTATATTAGCCACAACATACTTTTGACAACGTTTGTCAAACTGCTGGAAACTGCCACTAAAGGCATCGTTCGGAGTAGCTCGAAGTGTCGATGTCACACATTGTGGAATTTCCGGTACATCTGCAAAGTGTAGGCCTTTCATGACTCGTGCACTTTCATGACTTCCGATCATCAGCAAGCATCTGTTGCACTTGTCTGATATTGCGTGGGGTTGTGTTTGCTGGCGTTCGACCCCAACGTGGCTCATCATCAACAGTTTCCTTTCCGTTGCAGAAATGAATGAATCAGTCATA
Source organism: Maratus michaelseni (assembly GCA_963931845.1). NCBI lineage: Eukaryota > Metazoa > Arthropoda > Arachnida > Araneae > Salticidae > Maratus > Maratus michaelseni. Next base: position 181,683,628 of record OZ007590.1, read on the forward strand.
AACACATTTTTTACTCGCTGCTTCTGATTCGTACACCTGCACCAACATTTCATAGACCTCCGTTGCCGTTTCCCTTAATTTGTAGCAAAACTTTATGCTTAAACGTTGCACCATTGAATTTGACACGACGTGTCACGCTGACTCCGTTCAATTGGTGCTGGTGGTCAACTCTTCTTGAACATAGTGATTTCGACGACAGCAGCCGCTTCATCACATGTCTGTCAGTGCGCATGCATGGTCATGCCTTCCTATCTCGAGTAGTTGTTTGCATATTGGACCAATCACCGAATTTACTAGACGCACTTTCTGACATATTTCAACAACGAAGGATGAAAATATAATGTTATAATTTTAAGTTTTTGGATTTATGAAAAAGTGTATATATAGGATGTTGCAAATTCGACCGACAAATTCAGAGGGGTGATAGTAGGTATCTAGAGGATGAAAAACTGCCATAGAACATAGGGTTGCAAACCACGTTTAGTGGGAGAAAATCACAAAAACAGTTATGACGTTGAGTGGAACAAAAAGGTCAATAATAAGTAGAAAATCATTTAAAATCGACGCATGATTTAATTCATGCATGGTGGTGCAACATCACATTTTGCGATTGCGGTGCGTAACCATCTCGATTCTACATATCCTGGGATGTGGACTAAACGCGACGGACCTGGTGCTTGGCCTCCATGCTGCCCGAAACTCAATCCCTTGGAATTCTTCTTCTGGGGCTACCTGAAATAGGTTGTTTATCAGACGCCTGTGGATACACTGGGGGATCTGGTAGCACGGATAGCCGTCGCTTCAGCAGACATCGTCAGTACACGTGGTATGTTTGCACGCGTCCGGCAATTCTTTGTCCGTGAGTGTCGACAGTGCAATGACATTCGCGTCCTAAACTTCGAACAATCCCTATAAACATGTGTCGTCGTCTCCTTCTGATGTTGAACTGTAATGCACTGTAATCCAGCTTTACGTCAAATTAAATGTTTTTCTACTTATTATTGGCCCTTTTTGTTCCATTCGACGTCACACCCTTCATAACTATTTTTGCGATTTTCTTCCACTAAACGTATTTTGAGACCCAAGTTCTATGTCAATTTTTCATGCTCTTGATGCCTACTATCTCTCCTCTGAATTTGTCTGTCGAATTCGGCAACACTCTGTATATAGATACATATACGTATGTATTTAATATTAAATATTAATATAATGTGGAATTAACATTCCACAAAGTCCTTTGATTAAAATTCACTTTCAAATTGTCAAAGACAACCATGAAAGAATTACACATGCTTTAAAGAAGTCGCATCTGAACGAATGCTTACACATCTGAAAGAATTACACATGTAATTACGCTGTTACACAGTGTAAACAAATGTAAAACTATGAGGTGAGTATTCTTTCAGAAATTAAATCTTTAACCTCTAATTAATCTGAATTTTGTATCAACTTTCACGTTCTACTGACATTATTTCCAATTGAAATATAGGACGTCCCAAAAGTTCTTGACATATTTTAGAATTCGATAAACTTTCCTATTATAAGAATCGCAATAAATTATCTATAATGGGAAAAATTGTTTTCACATTTACCTCTTTAAAAAATTAGTGGGATATATACAGACTTATTAGAGATTATTTAGAATTTTTAGTAAAAAAATTTAAACTAATTCAAAATTGTAATAAAAGATGTTGAAGATACCAATGTATTATAACAATTACAATAGCCTGTTAAAAATCGGAAACATTTCCTTGCATTTATTTCTTTATCTTAAAATATCAGTGGGATGTATAAAGAGTTATCAGACAATATTTAGAATTATTAGAGAAATGTATTAGGATTAGTAGAAAAAAGGAATAAAAGAAATGTTGATAAAACTTCCCTATTATAACAAGCACAATAAGCATTTTAAAAATGACTAAATGTACGGTCTACCAGAAATATAGGCAGTATTTCAAAATTGGTATATATCTGTCATATAACCAGTAAAATTAATTAATATAGGGAGAAAAAAGCGGTTTATATTACATTTCCACTTCAAGTCTAAATGCTTTTATAATGATTTATTTCCTCCTTTATTTATTTTGGTTAAAAAAAATGTAAACGGAACTGATTTGTGGTTTCAGCCTATCAGTCTCTCATAAATCGGAAACATTTCTTTGGCATTTATCCAGCCTAATTTCTTTTCGTTCACGACATTTCTATCTTGAAATATGAAATGTGGATTTTTTCTCCCCTGTGTGGTTTCAGTGAGAGTGACAAGGGAAGTTAAAATATTTTTTTTTCTCTTTTCTCCTGAAGTTTTTATTGGAAAATTAAATCAGAATTTATGAAGGTTATTTATATGGCTAAATAACCACAATATTCTTTATAGATGGGAATTTTCTAATAGATGAAGGTTAAGTTCATAAGTTAGAATTTCACAGAATAATATATAAAATATTTTAAATGTCAGGGGTTTTATTACATTTTGAAATGAATTATTATATAGTAAAGCCCATAAATATTTTTAAGCTGCATTTTGAATGTTACATAAAAATATTTTTATAAAATAAAATAAGTTTTATGAAAAGGATAAACAATAAATGAAGGTGTAAAAAGGTACATATTCTTTGAGAACCGCTGTTTCTGAATAGTAATCTTACTTAATTGCATAAATTTGCGATTAAGTAACGCGAAGATTACTAATCGAAAATAGTGGTATCTAAGAACAGGCACTTTTAAGTAGCCTGTAAAAGTAACTTTCTGTGAAAATGTTATGAAATTGCTATAAAAATGTATGACTAACGGGCATAAAGCTGGGTAATTAATAAGATTACAGAAATGCTTTTTGAAATAAAAAAGGACATAAAGTTAATCATAAAATCATTTATAAAAATAATTAAATAGTAGTGCATAAACGCGAGTCTTACATTTTTAAAATTATTATTTATACGTGACTTCGCCCCCCCCCGCTAAAAATCAAAGCTACTTATATCCTATAACAGTCTATTCCTTATATCCTATAAAAGACTATCGTTAAACATTCTGAATTTCCTTTCGAAATAATTTATTATCTTTATCTAATCTCTACTTTCAAAATACTTTAGTACAGTGTTTGTCGAAGATATTTCTTTAAATATTTTACTTTAAAATTTTAATATATAAATGATAAAAAAAAATGTTTTCTTCTTCGTTAAAAATATTTCATTATGTATACTACATAATGTTTCTTTTTTAGCATGCTTTACAAAAGTCGGTACGTTCTTTATGTACATAGTTTTGAGAATCGGAAAAGTAAGGTTTATTTAGATATGAGTAAAAACAGTCGAAGCATAGAAGCATTCGAAAGAAAGATAATAGTTATAACTAAAGCTAGTTATATCATAGTTATATCTAAGATAATCACAAAATTTAATTTTAAATCACTTATTAGAACACCTATTTTTTTGTTTACAGTACACAGTATATATTTTTTAACATTTCATTATTTACATAAAGATATATTATTGAAATATGTTGTAAATTATAAAAACATATGGTGATAAACTGTTTTAGTGCTAAATTTGCGATATTCAGATGCATATATAGATTTGTCCTAAATTTTGATGATATGAAAAAATATTTTTTTTTTCAGATTACTTTTTTAATATGAGTTTAAATAAAGGATTATGTTATTCAGATAATATGATAAGAGTTCTTAAACATAATTAGTTTCCATCAATGTTTTTCTGCTTTAAATTTCTATTTTTATTTCATTTAAGAAGCTATTTGTTGCAATATAAATATTATACCACAATAGAGTATTTAAAGAATTTATTACCTAGATCGATGAAAAGTAAGTAATATATATATATATATATATATATATATAACTTATACGAATAAATAGAGAGAAAATTTTCACAGACCATTTTAGATTACACTGAAATGTTTTGAAATATTTGCTAAATGAAAACAAAAGATTTAAAGATGAGCCATTTAATATTATTTTTCATAACTTTATCGATTTTACAAAATCGTTTAACAAATTTTGATGAATAATTCAATAAAATGACTATTTATTGAAGTTTAGAAGTTATGCTGTACATTTAGAGCTTCAGAAATATATTGAGTTGTTCGGAAAATTCTTTTCGTTTGGGAAAGTTGGTTCGTACCGGAAAATTCTATCATTTAATTATTAGACAATAATTCTGATAGCTAATGCCTAATAATTGGCAGGCAGAATTTTCCAGTACGAATTGGCGTTCCCAAATGGAAGGAACTTTCAGAACAACCCAATATTTAATTAATTTGGTTGTGCATCGATAATATAGTTGGCTTACGGATATGAAAACAATAGTTAATACTTTAAAACAGTCAAAAAAAAGCTTTGAAAGATGAAACATGTGACATGCTTTTAACTGTTTGTGTTTGACCCCTTGTTTTCTGGTTTTCTACAAGGTAACTCAATGTATCCACACAACCAGTTGAAATGTTATTTTTATCATGAGAGAAGAAATAGGAAATCTAAAGTTGTTATTTTATGTGATAAGTTTTGTTGTTTGGACGTTTTTATTCTGCTTTTTTGTGAATAAGAAAATTCTTTAAAAATTATTACTGATTTCAATGTTGAAATAGTTATTTCTAAATTAATAGATAATGCTATACTTAATGAAGCATTTAAAGACAATATAAACAATATAGAATTATCTGAATAAAATATTGTAATCAGCTATTTAATTGCAGTAAAACTTTCACTATTCTGTATATTTCTCTTTTTAAGATTTTTTAAATACTCAAATTTATTAAAGTTTACTTTTACCAAGTGATGTGTTCTAAGTGCACGTTGGTCTCTGGATTCATATTGAAACTCGAAAACAAACTACAATACAACGCTACGGAATACAGATCTCTTTTAAATGAATTTAAAACAGCTCAAAATTTTAAAACGTGGTTGAAATGTAATTTATGTAATTTTTAAAAAAGTTATTAACTTTATTAAATATTTTGGAACAGAACAATTTCTTTTCATAAATTTTAATAGATAGTTATTTGTTCCTCATCCTAGAAAAAATCATGTTTTATATCATTAAGAAATTCTAGGTATGACAATTTTTTTATATTCTCTATATGTGACGAAGTAAAAGAAAGCAAAATTTCTTCTAGTGTCTACAAAATAAAGCTGTTTGTTATTTACTGAGCGGTTAAATAGGCTACTACAATACAACGCTACGGATACAGATCTCTTTTAAATTAATTTAATATATCTCAAAATTTTAAAACGCGGTTGTTTTATGTAATTTTTAAAAAAGTTATTAATTTTCTTATATATTTTGGAACAGAATAATTTCTTTTCATAAATACGTAATATATAGTTTATTTATAATTTTTTTTGCTCCATTCTTGCTGTCAGCAAGAATTTAAATTTAATAAAAATGTGGTAGTTTAAAAAAAAAAAGAAAATCAGCTTTATTTGCAAATTATTATTATTATCATTGATATTTTTTTAGTAGGTAGTTTTTCTTTTTTTTATAGGAGAACTTTATTTTATATATTATTAAGAATGTGAATGAAAACATTATCTCTATTTGAAGGTTTTGACTCTATTTATTTTATGAAAATATCACCATTAGTGCAAATTTAAACATTATCTGTATTTTAAGCTTTTGACTATATTTTATTTTGTGAAAAAATATCCCCATGAATGGGAATTTGAACAATATAAATGAGGTTTATTTTTTAAAAGGTCTTACTTTATTTATTTATTATGAATTTATTTTCTTTTGTAAATTGGTAAGAGATAATTTATTTATTGATTTTTTCTTTTGCTATTATCAAGAATGTGAATTTAATTAAAATATGATAAATCTGTCTGCCAAGAAACGTTTAACTGAAACAAGTGGATGTCTTGAACCATTTTTATTGTTTTACTTACTTAAAAAAAAAAAACTTTTTAGCAAAAAATAAAGTACTTAATCTGCATTTGAAGATAGATTTTTGACTTTTTATTATTAAAAAGATCCAAACATTCCACGCTTGTTAACATCATCAATGTGAATATGTGAAATTGAATAAAATAGTTGGGCTTATCTTTTAAAAAGAGCTTAACATTATTTCGAATTTATTAATATTTTATAAATTTGTATTGGTTGATTTATTTAGAGAAGAATTTCCGTTTATCCGATATATCTCTCAAGAACGTGGATGTAATTAAAATAGGACATATCTGCATTTTAAGAAACATCTTAATCTTATTTGGCTCTGTTTTAATACATAAAATATTTGTACGATATTCCTTATAATAATCAAGAATGTTAATTTAAATAAAGCATCAGAGATTTATCTTTTAAGAAAGTCAACTTTATTTTGGCTTTATCAGTTGTTATTAAGCAATTTATTTAAAGAAAAAAAATTCATTTTATGCACTCTTGTTATTCAGAATATAAATTTAAACAAAATCTGTATTTTAAGATTTTCACTATTTTATTATATAAAAAAAATTTGTACGCTCTATCATCATGAATTTAAATTTAAATAAAATATGCTATAGATTTATCTTTTATAAAAGGTTTAGACTTGTCATGATTTTATTGCGTAAGTTTTTATTAAAATTTAAAATAATTAATATATAAGAGAATGAAAAATATTTTTATCATACAATTTTTCATGTATGTGAGAAAATTAAGTTTTAAAATACTTGTCTTTTTTGCATAAGAAGTTAATATAATTTTCTAAGAATGGAACGATACGCATCTACCGAGGCTTGTATAATTCAATAGAAAAGATATGCCATTCTCGATGAATATCTACTTTCACGTTTTGAATCGAGTATTTCTGGCGAACGGTAGCATAATTGGAAATTAATATAATGCAGACTCCTTATAATCACGCAAGAATGAATGTTCAACTGTCTGACATAATTTCTGGAATGTGACGTAAGCCATTTTCAGCCAATTTAATACTATCATTGTCAAACCTAAAATATAAATTGACACGTTCTTTATCAATGAAAATAAAGTTTCTCTGGCAGAAATTCTCGATGAAAGTATTATGTCACTTACAGTGTCAAAATACACTTTTTATTTAGATTGGTGGGAGAAACGAATGCGATTAGTTTTATAAAAAAATAATGCAACATAAGACTCTAATTCACATTTTCCATTATTGTAACGTCATTACACAAATGATATATCATATACAAAGAGTCATTATTTCCAAAAACGAAATTATTTAAATTTGAGAATTCTACAAAGCAACAGCTAAATTTTTGTAACGGTGACATTAAACTTATGTAGTGTATAGTACTGCTTGTGCTTGTGTTTAAAAACAAAATAAGTAAGAAACTAAATAGGTTCTAGCCAATTTAATAGAAAGAAATATGTTGCTTTTACATTGATAATAGTAAAATTTTCTAAGCTTTTAAGAAGATATGAAGTGTAAGATGCATTACTGAGCATATGAAAAATTTAACAATGTTTACAAAAATTTACAATCAATGATTTTATTAATAATATAATTATGAATGTGATGAAACATAGAAATATTTTATATAGATACAGATTGTGTTTTATGTGTTGTTTTTTAATTTTGGCATAGATTTTGAACGATTCATATAAAGATTTCTATATTTTAACCTCATATTTACGGTAAAATGTAGAATTCATGTAAATGCTTTTCTACATTAGAGGAAAACGGACTAATATAGGGGAAAAAATGAATCTAGAAATGTAATTTTTTTTTCTTTTTGATGACATTAAAACTTCCTATTTAACTGCACGGAAAAAAATATGCGTGACACGGAGGACTATCTATAAATAATAATTGCTGACTAAGATAAACACAAAATGAAGAAAATATAAAACCCATTTTGTTAAATTAATTTTAAAAATACCGGTGGGAAAATTCTCGTTTAATACACAGTTAAAATATAGCAGAATATCTAGATGCAGTAAAATTTGTTAATGCGTAAATCGCAATGAAAAGGAGAAAATATTTTATTTCTAGAGAGGTTGGCGATTTAACAGGCATAATTTTTTGGTATTATTTTTGTCTGGATTATATATATATTTGGTAAGGGCAAAATTTCGTTATAGGACAGGTTCCGCTTTCACTGGTTTTATTGTATACTATAAGAACAGGCGTACAAATTAGTGCTTTTTTAAGCCTGTCTAATAGTGTATACTGGAACTGTGTATAATTGCTAAATAAATTATTTTTCAAGATGATGAATGATTTTTATGCTTTGTACGGCAAACTTTCCAAATATGTAGCAACACTGAACTCAGCATATTTTAAACAGTAACATTGCGAGACATTAACATTAAGAGAAAAATCATTGTACGATTAAGTTTAATAAAATTTTATTTAATCTTTCATAACGTTAATATAAGTTATACTATATTATATAAATATTTCAGTCTAGGATTTCTGATGGTTATCTGCTTTAAATATCTATATCTATCTATCTATCTATCTATCTATCTATATATATATATAATTATAATATCTTTGAATTTCAAAAAACATATCAAGTTCTTGTAACATTATATATATATATATATATATATATATATATATATTATATATATATATATATATATATTTAAATATATATATATATATATATATATATTTATATATATACATATATATATAAATGATATTAATTAAAACGATATTCTGAAAAACGTTTTCACACGTCCACCATAAACCCAATTTAAAAGCTAAACTCAAAAAGTCGACTTATAATATTACAATCTTTCTTGTATCTATTTATTTCGAAATTTTAGATTTGAGATCCAAAAAAGTCAAATTTCCTGCTTTTATAAGAACAAAATTTATAGCACATTTTAAAAAGACATAAAACTACCTATAACTACTTTGACATATAAGAAGTATGCAATAAACTTAAATAAAAATATATGAATCTATGAGCAAAATATATGAGCAAAATTCTTAATTTTATTATACATTTTTTTAACTAAGTTTGTAATCTTCGTGTCATAAGGTCTGTATAGGTAGAGTGCCTTTAAAAAATCATAAATGATTATTTTATAGTATAGAAAAATAAGTTAACTTACAGATATTACTAAAGTATATCGTTAGATGGGAAAAATGTTTTTAGCATGTGAAGCAAAAAAATATATTCATGTTTCCTGATTTTCCGCATTATACTTTATAGTCAATAACTTTAAATGAACATGTTACATTATTTCAAAGTAAGAAAGAATATTTATTCAACGGAAATAACGAATTTTACGAAAAGACAGAATATATAACTGGCTATGAAAAATGTAAACGTACTTATTGAATGTATCACTGAAAAAACTTTTTCTTTGTTGAATCTGCATTCAAGTAAATTTTATGAGCAGAAGATTTTGATTTGTGAAAAAACTATGGAATAAAGATCTGGAAAAAAGCGCCAGGCAGGGAAGAAGACCATTTTGAAGAAATCTGTCTTCTTTTCACATAGTTGTGAAAGAAAAAAAATTTAGATAAGCACATGATTTTTTCGGAGAAAATCAAAGAAGTGCCAAATGAGAAAATCAAACATATCTTGCTTTTGTCTTCGTCTACATGGTACTCTGTAGTTACTTCGTCAACTACATAATTTGCGTAACAGCAAAAACATTGTTTCATGTACAAAATAATAAATATTCAGTTAGTCACTTGTAAATCTACACTGAAAAAAAAATTGCTGATTTTACAGTACAATACTGGTACTCCAGCGGCCAGTATTATACCGTAAACTTAACAGTAATAAACAGTAAAATATGCAGTAATACGCTGCCGAGCATGCGCGGTAGCGTATTGCTGCTCATTTTACTGTTTATTACTGTTAATATTACGGTATAATACTGTCCGCTGGGGTACCAGTATTATACTACTGTAAAATCAATTTTTTCAGTGTAATTAATGTATTACGAAGACCATATAAATAGTTTAAAATTACAAGTTTGGTTTTGTCGAATTACGAAATCCCTCGCGATATTTATTCACAATGAATTAAAAGGAAAATTTGAGAAATTGTCAAAATCTGCTTGGAAATGCTACTTTTCGCTATCTTTAATCATGTTTCAAAGCATTCCATCGCATGAAAGATCTTAACACATCCCTTGTGTCAAATCATTTCAAGCTTCTTACCGTTCTGAGCAAGCACAAGAAATCTTTTAAGTGTAAAGTTTCTCTTGGCTGCATCTTAGAGCACACAATGTTTAGGAATGCTGTAAGAGAAGAATAACTCCAGTTTATCCGATAGTTAACATAAATCTTTAAAGCAGTTTTTCCTTATTTCAGGTTGTTCTTTGAAATAAAATAAGAGCAAGATATTTAATGCGAATATGCGTTAGTAAAAAAGAAAAAAAGATTTTTTTAAAAAGCCTTTAGAAGTTTAATAATATTAACTTAAAAAAATAGTTGATACAAAACATTATCATATCATATGATATCTGCAAGTATTTAAAATATCACAGACTTTCAGACAATCACCGGACGTGTAAATTCGATTAACTTTAAACCATTTGAATCATTAGTGTGCATTTCAAGAATTTCTTATTTATTCAGAAATTCCGAATTCATACCAGAAATTCAGACGAGTAATTTTTACTTTACTTAATGATAGACATTTCGTGATTACATAACGCAAAAATTCTTCTTTCGGAATTTCTGTTATGGATTCGGAATTTCTGAATAAAAAGAAATTCCTGAAATGTACACATATATGTGCTAAGAATGCAAATGAGGCATTTTGTAATTTACTTGTGGTTAACTTTAATAATTAAAGCTGTTAATAATTGAGCTGTTTTCACATATTTCGGTGACATTTTTTATAAGTGGGAAATATTTATTCATAAATAACCCTCTGAATTTTACTGCAGAGTTATCTGTAGAAATACGATATTATTATATGTTACCATTGTATATTGATAATAATGAATTGGAAGATTATGAAAAGAGTAATTTACAACACATCTAAAAATTGAATTTTAAAGATGCATTTTCATTCATAATTTTTGTTTTTTTAATTAATATATATATGATATATATATATATATATATATATATATACACACATATATATATGTGTGTGTGTGTGTGTGTGTGTGTGTGTGTGTGTGTGTGTGTATGCATAAATTGTAGACTTTATGAACGGATGAAAACATTTGGATTTCGATTTATACGAATAATAGTATATTGAAAAAAAAATACAGTGTCATTCATAATTCCCTTCGGGGTTTCGAAACGTTATAGTAAAAAAACGAAGACGAATATGAAAAAAAGAAACATATGAAATTATTCCGAAACTATTCAAGTTTTACTTACATACATTACAGGTGTTCTATGTGTGAACCCTTGGTCACACGGCATACATCCATGCGATAGTCCAGTTCCTTCCATACTCCGTTTCTTTAAATCTGAATCAGTGGTGTCAGTTCAACGGGCCTTTCGTAATAAATATGGAAAACAGGGACCAACTGACAAAACAATTCATGTGTGGTACCGGAAATTTAAAGAAACGGAGTATGGCAGGAACTGGACTATCGCATGGATATATGCCGTGTGACCAAGGGTTCACACATAGAACACCTGTAATGTATGTAAGTAAAACTTGAATAGTTTCGGAATAATTTCATATGTTTCTTTTTTTCATATTCGTCTTCGTTTTTTTACTATAACGTTTCGAAACCCCGGAGGGAATTATGAATGACCCTGTATATTAAAAATTGGAGCTAGAAATGATTGTATAGACGGGGCTAACACATTTAATGATTTAAATAAATAATTGAAAAAAAAAAGATGTATGTTTCGTAAAATAAAATATTTTGGCACAAACCTAAATATTTGATAAGATAAATATGGCCTGCTGCATCTTTGAATGTATTATTTTTTTTAAATGTGGCATCTAAATAATTTTTTGAGTAAATAATATTCGGTAGTATTGACAAATATGCATTCTTTTTATATCGTAAATCAGTGTAAATCGCATAATATTTTACTTGCTAAGAACAAATTAATCAACATTACAAATTAGAAAGAAAATAAGTCAAATTATGACAATATGAATCCAAAGGTACACGAAAAATCATAAAAGAGAGGGAAGATTTGTAAGGGAGTTTCAGAGAGACATTTATTATTATCCCATGTTTAACATACAATTGGTAATTGAAAACAAGAAAAGGAGAACACATTTTAAAACTTATTTCATCATGATACCACGAAAATGTTTTACGTCCTATATTTACTAGACAAATAGAAACGGAACGGAAATATAAAACATCAGCCTAGGAAATTTTACAAAAACCTTTCTATCATTAACAAAATAAACCATTTTTTCGAGTAGGAAAACAGCCTTAAGAGCAGTTGGAATACTTGATGCCTTTTCTTGTAAATTTTTTCTCTTTTTTCTTAGAAACTAACTACTGAAACGATTTCAATATTTTTTTCGTAATTTATTTTGTAATAATTAATCTATAGGCAAAAAAAAAACTATTATTTTAATTAATGTTTCTAATCAGCAATTTATTTTACAGAAAGAACCCCGATCAAAATATAACTAATTACAACATCAAAACCCACAATTAAAATTATGAAATATTTTCAGCAGCTGTTGAAAAAATGGGGCATAAATATTGGCTGTTTTTCATCGATTTCCCAACTGTACCCGCTTTCTGAAATAACAAATATTTACAATATAAACATCATTAAAACGGCCTCAAACTAAATCGCACTAAAATGTGCAAACACTCTCTTGATATATATAGAATATCTTTAGCAGTATTTGCTATTTTAGAAAAATATTAAAATTTGAAAATATTTATTGAGAAATTGACATAATAAAATATTTCTGACTACGTTGGGAATAATAAATGAAAATGTAATGTTACTAACTGAAAGTTGGTTGCATTTTAGAAATTTAGATATATATATATTTTTATTTATTCATTATATTTTCAAACGTAAAGAAACATTAGATTTATTATGAAACTGATTTTTTAGCAGTCAAATTAATTCATTGTCTGTAAGCAAAGGAGTTATTATTTAGGAAATATTTGAGATGAACTAAATGTTTAATGTTAATTAAACATTTAACTAACTTAACTAATTTAACTAATGTTAATTTGAATTGCGTTTAATATATTTTAAATTTTTTACTTGATGATTAATTTTAAATAATTCATTTTAGACATGGGTTTATAAAAACAACACATTGTGGATATTTTTTAATAAAATTAATTATATTTACAGCAAATGATGTAGATGATTTATTTTAAAAATAAGTCTTGAGATATTTCAGTGTACAAACAATTATCTATTACGTAAGAATTTTCCAATCTTTGTATTACCAGAATGCATTTTCTTTGGACTAATGTTTCAGCACTAAAATTTCTGAAATATCCACAATGTAGTGAGTTTTTAAAAATAGAACTTGAATTATTCTGCATGAAAAATTTATACAACGTGTAAAGTGATTTAACATTTTAAGGTTAGATTTAGTAAAACAATGTAGCGTTTTCTCATAAGAAGTATTTCTAACGGACATCAGTACCACTTGTATTGTTGAGTGCTAATGAGAAAAATAATGTTTTGAGATATAATCTATATTGTATTATTTGGTGTCAAAACTCACATACCCACGAACACATTCTGTGGAGACTTATTCATCACAAAAAATAGTAGGAAACAGAATTGAAATACTTCATAAACATTGGTTAAAGTAATATATTATATGAAACAGAAATAGAAAGCATGCGGGGCTGGAGTAGATATAAAATAAGTAACTATAAATAAAGAAACACTAAGAAATACATAACTACATTTTTATTATTTTTCCCATAACATCAGTTTTAGATATACTTCAGTTTGATGCCATTGAGCTGTTCTGTATTAAATAAAAAATCGTTGAATTTTATAACTGTACAATTGGTTAATATCTCTTTAATGAAATATGCATTACTTTGATAATCGTGACTAGATGAGATGCCATGGAATACGAATAAACGAAGTTTAATAATTAGAAAGTATATACATCCTATATACATCTACATACAAAATTTAAATCGAAATACACGGAAACGCAATGATTCATTTGATATTCATAACACCTAAAATCGTCACATGTTCAAATTCAAAAACAACCAAAGCCGTCTTTATTGCTGCTCGCTAAACTCAGAGAGCATCTATGGAGTGAAAGGGAAAGCAAAATTCCATGACGTCGCAGCGCCGTCTAACTGGACGATTCCTTTGTCTACACCCTTTGTTGCATACGCCAAAGAACCAATTTTGTCACCAATTTAATACTAACATCTTCAAGATTTTTTTTTTTTTTTTTTTTTTTTTTGTAATTAAAGACTATATGTCCATTATTAGCCATGAGTATCGTTATATGCTCTAAAATATATATTCCACTGTTAAAAACTATTCAAAATCTATGTAAATTTTACATATTTTATAGACATGGGTTAAAGAACCAAGGCAGTTTGTAGGGTGAAGAAGAAAATGGTATTTTGCAACAAATTTTAAATAAATTTCGCTTTACAGAGCAGTTCTTATTTGAAGAAACAACTTTTTTTCTTATGCAAATTTACATTGATGTTTATAGTCGTAATTACGGTCATGGGAGGAATTGTTTGTGATTCACACAAAAGACTTTCTTTCGGTGAGTTTTGAGATTTGAATGCAATTGTGTCACAGAAAGCTAAAATATGCAGAGTTTTTTTTTCATATTTATTTTGAATACTGTCGAATAAATTTTCTCTTAAACAGTTGTTTATATATTCATAGATTTAGTTGAGAATAAGTTCTAAGCAATTTTGAAATCGACATTGAATGCAATTTCCATTTCTTTTAAAACTTATAAACACAACTTTTTGTAACTTGGTGACAACTTGACTTTAAAACGTCTAATTGCATGAAGTTTCAGACAAATATATATTTATTTATTCATTTTTACGAAACCAGATATTGTAAATTTATTCATCGAACTCATTTATTCCTATCTTCAATACTAAATGCAAATTAGTCACAAAAAAATTATTAACTTTCAAAAGTATTTAAATCTTTTTACAATTTTCATATTCCTCGTTTACACAATACTTAAAATCTAATGCGGCCTAAATGACGAAATGATATAAATTGTTACAGAATATTTTCAATTTTATTATAAGATTGACTAAAAAGCTGTAATTAATTTGAAAATTGTAATGCTTCTTTATGAATTAGGTCATAAATATAATGAAGAACAATTGAAATATACGATTTAGAAAATCGTCCTGTAATTATCTGTTTAATGACATCGAAATAGTAAACAAAGATACATTCACAACAAAGATTTTCTATACATTTCAGATTAAATACTGTAAACAAGTTAATAGGGAATGCATGCAATTAAACATAATTAAATTTGCTGAACAATTTTTGTTTAAACGTATATTCACTATTTTCAGATGATTATATTACAAGCAATTATTTTAATTTGATTATATATAACCTCTCTAAAACAATTACTAATAGAAATAAAAAGTAAACACTGTAAAAAAAGGCAAATGTTCCTTAATCGACGAAAATACAAACTCACCACAAACGAAAATATACAATAGAATAACCTCTTCCGAGTTACCCACGATTAAAAGAAGCATTCTTTATCTTAATAAACATCTGAAATCAATATATTTTCGAGATTTAAAGAATCATTTATAAAAACAAAGTTTCTTTTATTGCCGCTGATTTTTAGAAACGTTTCCGAGCAGTTTTTATAGAGTATTAATCAGTTTTCTCAAGACGGAATATTGTTTTTTAGGATGCTATCAGTTCTCGATTAAACATTTTCAGCTACGTGAATTTATACATGTAAGAGAAACAATATAATATTAATTTTAATGTTAATGTTAATGCTGTTAATTTACACTGTTAAAAATTCGCAGCAAACTGTCCAGTCATTTGACCGTTTTTATAGAAAACGATTACATAACCGTAATTGAACTCTGTTCTTACCATATTATTGCCCATATTATGGTCAGAATAGTGTTAAATTACGGTAATGTAACCGTTTTCTATAAAAACGGTTGAATGACCGGACAGTTTGCAGCAAATTTTTAACAGTGTACCATGCTTGTCTGTAAAACATGCTTGTTGAACATGAAAATGTTTGCTTGAGAATTAATAGCATCCGAAAAACCTATATTCCGGGTTGAGAAAACTGATTAATACACTATTAAAGTACTCGGAAATATTTCCGAAAAGAAACTTTTTTGTTTATAAATGCTTATTTAAGCTTCGAAAATATATTGGTTTCTTAGGTTTCTGAAGATAAAGAACGTTTTTCGGTATCGTGCATAACTCGGAAAAGGTTATTTTTTCTTTTCGTTCGTGGTTATATTATATTTTTTTCGATTAAGAAACATTTGTATATTTTTTAACAGTGAAGGTGGTATAGTTTTAGAGCTAAAAATGAATATAAGTTGGATCCGTATATAGAAATTTACATGTGAATCTCCATAATGAAGCGGATCAAAAAATTGTAGCTGATACAAGTACATAAAGGATGTCGCCTCTTATCGCTGTCCAATAGTAATTTCTAAAACTTTTAATTTCTAAAAAATTATTTTAGATGTATAATTGAAGTGGCAAAAAAATATTTTAAGTGTTGTTTTTCACGAACTTGGAAAACCATTGTTTCATAATAGTTATTTTTGTACCAGTTTAAAAAAAAATCAATTTTTTATACGGTTTCTGGATTGTATCTCTAACAATAATAAAGAAGGAAGTTTGTGTGTCTGTGTGTTTTTCAAATATGTTCTGAAAATACCACTGCCCTCAGAGTTAAAAAAAATTTGGTGGGAATGTACCTATATGCATGTAGTTTAGAACCCTGAAGCCCGATTTTAGAATTTATGAATAGATTTTTTTAATTAAATTTTTTATGCGATTTTTAGTATTTTTTCATGTTTTGCTGCGATTTTTCCACATTAGTAACAGGAATCCGGTTCCAATCTTTTAGCCCAATATAGTAAATTTTGTCCTGTTTTCAGTAAAGTCAGTCTTTTCAGTAAAGTCCCAGACAACGAAATATTCTCATTTTCACTCATCCTCGAGTATTAAAAAAAGTATTGGAGGTATTGATACTAAATTTACAGTCTGTACAGTTTATATTTTTGATTACGAAAATGCAAATTTTGTGAAAATCCGGTGGTAACTTTTTAAAATTTGACCAAAAACTGACCAGTTTTGAATCAAATGATCCAGATATTTGAGGAGGTGTTATTAAATTTACTTCCGCTTCGGGGTCCATCTCTCTATTTATTTTCCGAAAGACAAAGGAACCGTTTCGTCCAGAAGTTTTTAGAGTGATTTTGCATTTTGTATTATTTTTTGACGGGACCGGGCAACGCCGGGCGGATCAGCTCGTTTTGAAATAAGACTCTATGCTCTAACACAGTAATATTCACTACTTTTTCTAAAATGTATTCTCACACAGCTATTTAAATAATGTGATATTAACCTTATTTAGTGACAAAAATTTCGTGATAAATTAACGTGAAGATTTCTATTGTAAAAGAATGGTAAATCTGCCGTCCGCAGTGAGTAACACTGCTCTAACAAGTAATAGAAACAATCCAAAAAAGAAAGTGCAATCTTTTATGGCAAAAAGTTACCAAGTTACGATATTTTGAATTTCATAAATTTTTAGTGTTTTCCTACACTAAAAAAGCGTTTTTTCCGTTCTCAGTGCCTGAAGGCGCTGAACATTAACAAAATTTAAAGTGTTATAATTAGGTAAATTTCGTTCGTACAAAAGTAATATTTTTGTTTTTACTTGTTAGAGCATGAAGAATGTTTCTCTACATAGAACATAGGATTCAGGGACTATATAACCGTTTAAACTTTGTAACTGTTACATAAATAACTTTATTGACATAAATACATTTTAGTATGATGGAAAATACCATTAGAAATATTTTTTCACTGAAAGTATATCTCCAAAAATAACGGTTTCGGAATTAACTATTGGGTAACAATAAGAGGAATTCACGGTATTTAGAAAGTTAAAAAAATTGGATGTTAGTTCCACTGTATTGAAGTGAAAGACATAAATTAGAAAACAAATTCTTCAGATAATCTGTGGTCTAGATAAAGAGTTTTGCTTTTAGTTTTCTCTCAAAAGAATCGAAAGACAAAAGCTCACATCTTTGTTTTTTAAGTGCGGCCTATCTAGAATTTTAAAAGTAAAAATAACTGCCAAAAAGGTTTTTAAAAATATGCAGAGTTTTACGTACATTTTTTTTATTAATACTCAGCAAGAAATGTTCTCTCCTAAGCTGCCAACAAATTTTTCAGCGATTTTCTCCATTTTTTCCGGCAATGTATGCCCTTTTACAAATATTTGTCGAACGTAAATGAAGTAAATTAAAAATTAAGCATCAATTAAAAAAATTTTTGGATTATTTTTTTCATTGTAAAGAATTTTTCTTTTTACTTTATATTTTTCTTATATTGCTTAAGTCATTGTCTTTGTATAAATAAAACTTATTGGATTATGCCTGTTCGAAATTCAAATATTGATGTAGAAAATTACTGGTGGCAAAAATTATCTTTCATAGATAATCGCGCTGTCTGTCGGTTGGAACCAGAAATTTAGAAGCTTAAGGGAAAATGGACACGTCTTATGCATGCGACCTCGTGGAATTCTTGATGATACAATACTTTAACCATTAATTAAGCTAATAAATAGCAAGAAAGAAAAATATTACGATAATGCATTGGATAGAAGTCCTAATCAAAATGATGACAATAAATAGTATTAAAAAAGGATTGATTTTTTAGTTAGTGGCAAATATTGTAAGAATCTCAATATTACTACATTTCAGACATATTTACTCTATAATTAATTTTATTTGAAGCAAGCTTAATTTACTTTTCTATTTAATGTCCAAATGCTCTTATGACGATTTATTTCTTATTTTATTTGTCTTAGTTAAAAAAAAATGTGAACGGAACTGATTTATGTTTTTAGAGCATTAGCTTCTTATAAAGCGAAAACGTTTATTTGGCATTTATCCAGCCTATTTTTCTTCTGGTCATTATATAAACCGTGTCTTTTCTCTGCTGCAGTTCTGCGAAAATGACAATGAAAGTTTAAATAATATTTCTTCCCTTTTGTAGTTTATATTGAAATTCTACGTCAGATTTTATAAAGCTTTTTTATATGACTATGTAACTACAATTTTCTTTAGAAGTGACATAATATACTGAGTTTCTAAGGTTAAAGTTGAGCTCTGTTAGAATACAAAAAGTCTTTTAGCTGTCGTAAAGTTTAATGCAGAAATGGATCACTATATCTAGAGGTTCATAAAAAATTTTAAGCTGGAAGTACTGCCGGTCAAAAAAAAAGTCTTATCCCTGTCTTTCTCATCTATTTTATCGTCAAATAGACGTAGAGGTAAAAAGAAAATAGACATTGGTTGAGAAGATGTGTCTTCTTTAAATGTATGGTTTAGAAATAAGCTTCATTGTAAAGTTGCATCAAACAATGAAATGTTCAACACGAACGCCAAATTTGATATCATATTTGGGTTCTTTGGACATTTTGTCTTGGGATACAAGTTATTCGGCGGAGTAGTTTAGGAATTATGCAGAATTGAAATGCTAAATTAAATTATTTTATTTGTAAAACAAACTGCAATGCGGGTAAGTTTTTTTTCCAGTATAATGCAAAAACTATTTGGCGTACTGAAATGAAATTTTAGCATATTTGAATCTTCTAGAAATTGATTTCTGTTAAAAGTTTTATAGGTTTCAATGCATATATTTTTTTTTCGAATATTCATTTCATAATTTATTTATTTTGAAATAAATATACGGAAACTGTATATATTTTTTACCTATAAACATTTTAATGGAAATCGATTTCTAGAAGTTTCAAATATGCGAATCTAAACTTTCAATTCATTTAGATAAGTGGTTTTTGACTTATGCTAAGAACAGCAACAACAACAACAAAACTATCTGCATTGCAACTTGTTTTGCAATTAGAGAAATTGGATTTCACATTAGGAGTTTAAAACTTTCGTGCGCATAATTCCTAAAGTACTTCATCGAATGACATGCTGTTTAATATCCACTAAAGAATCCAAATATTATGTCAAAATTAGGTGTTAAGTTTTTTACGATTTCTGTATGAAGACGATTTCTGTATAAGCTTATTCTTTTAAACCTACATCTAAAGAAGACATTATTCCCAATTATTTTTATTTTTCACTGCGTCTATTTGCCGATAAAATAGATGAGGATTAACTTTGTTTTAGACCGACTGTACATGTACAACGTAAAGCACTTATATAGTTTTTTAAAAATCATTTATGAAATGTATATATCTTTATAATATTGTTATCGTTTAATCATTTATAAGATAATTTTAGAAATATCTTTATTTTCCTAAAGATAGTTTTTTCGTTATTTCTTTTCACTACATATATTATTTCTTTTGCATAATGGAAAACTATCAGTTTTTTACTGACTGTTTTAAATTCACACATGTCTTTACAGAAATAAAATTAGAAAAATAAAAGCTGTCATTCACGGATAAGTGCTCAGTGAATAAAAATGTTTTAAGTAAAACATCATTAAGAAGTTGGCGTAAAAAACAATAAATATAAAATACTTTGACCAGAAAACATTATATATATATATATATATATATATATATAATACTTTGACCAGAAAACATTATATATATATATATATATATATATATATATATATATATATATATATATATAATACTTTGACCAGAAAACATTATATATATATATATATATATATATATTAATTACGGCTGTAAGATTTCGAATTGCAGTACATAAAATAATTTGTCAGTGTTTCTTAATGCTTCATCTTTTTTTTTCTCTCTTTTCTTCTTTAATTACGAGGATGCTTTCTCTAGCTACACGTGGTTCTATTCAATTTGCCTCTGATAAAGGATCATTTTATCTATTTCGGTTCGAAATCACATCATCATAATTAAAAAAAATTATGGTAATTTTGTTAACTTATTAAATTAACCATCAAAAGTTTGAGAAAAAGTTGAAAAGTTTTAGCGCTTGAAAATCTTTCAAAAGTTGATACAATACTTTAATAAGAGGTACTATTTAAAAAAGAAGAAAATTGTTATGATATTATAGTGAATATATTTTTTTACTTTTAGAAATAGTTTTAAAAAATGACTGAATACGTAGAGACTATATATCAGTACATTAATATTAGTACATGTCCTTCAGATTGGCACTGAAATTAATTATGAGAAGCATTTAAAGTGATGCAAATTACCTTTCCTATGTCTGAAATGCGCTTATAATTTTTTATATTATCTTTTATTTGTTTCGGTTGCAAAAAAATTGAATGGAACTGATTTGTGTTTTTGGAATATCAACTTCTTATAAATCGGAAACTCGTCTTTGGCTTTTTTCCAAGCTATTTTCCTTTTGGTCATAACATTTCTGTCATGAAATATGAATTGTGTTTTTTTCCCTCCTGCGGTGCTATGGGAATGACAAGGCGAGTTAAAATACTGTTTTACTTTCTGAAGATAATATTGGAAATATATGTCAGAATTTTTAAAGATTTTTATATGATAGACGCCTTACAACAGTCTTTAGAAATGGAGATTTTGTGATAGTTAAAAGTTAAGTTTTTAAATTTAAACTTCAGTCAAAAAATATAAGTTTTCTTTAAATGTAATTTATATTAATGCATCTAGAAGTGTATTACTATGTCTTATGGCATATAAAATTTTTCAATCTGTAAGTGTAATGCAAAAGATTTATGGGAAAAATAGCTTATAAAAGTAGTGCAATACTTTCTCTGAAAGTTTATGAAAAACTAGCGAAAATTTATGTATTATGTTCTGTGTGGGAATGCTTGTAAATGAAATAGTTCAAGCGCTTTTTAAAGCTTGCCAACAAAGTTGAAAAGTGTTTATGAATTCGGTTTGTATGTCTGTCTGTCCGTGCTCTTATTCGCGTAAATAATCTCGGATGGTCATGCAATTGATATATGTTATTGCGGTTTAAGATGACATGTTCGATATTGAAAATGAAATGTGTAACATTTAAAGTTCATATACAGGGACACTCAAAAGTATTCTTTTACATTACGGCCTATGGGGAAACATCGTTTGCGGTGTATTTTAATGATTATTTTAATAATGTTATTGTATTTCAAACATATTGAGTTTCATATATAACACTGATGTGCATTCCAAGATGCTTACTATAGATTATGGTGTACATAGCATTTATCGTTCATTTACAGGGACAAAAAAAAGGATTCGGTTACTGTACTGACAATGAATAATAATTGCTGGAATTGTGTCTTCCATTCTTGCACGGTTTTTGAAATTTAACTAATTTTTTGCATATTTGTTGGTATGTATAAATTCTATAGACCATGTAGAAGGGCTGCACAAAAGATCTCGAGTACATTGACGGAAATTAACAAATGGGAATTTTCAAGTGTTTTTTTGCGTTAAATATATAAATTTTAACATACTATATCTAGTATATATACAAATCTATTGATCACATGCAGGGCTGCACACAAAAATTCGGATGTTTTACCGATTATTACAGAAATGGGTTTTTGAAATATGTTAAGCGTTTTCCAACTTGTTTACTTAGATATCATCTTGCACCTTATTAATCTATGAAATATTGTTACAATATTCTGAATGTGTTGGAAACTGTTTTATAATCTATGCTTAACGCATGATTTTCCATTCTTGTAATTAAAGAAGAATTGAATGCACATACTTATAACTATTTGGAAAAATTATGTTTTTGGCATGATATTTTAGATATATATCTCTAGTTCAATGCACTGAGTCAAATATACTGTATTATAAATTCAATACTTCTTATAATATTTATTCAAAACTTATTGAATATTTATAATGTATTATAAATTCCTCATTTTTACCACTAGATGGCCACAAAAAACATCTCTTTTTAGCTAATCACCACTTATTATATATTGTTGCTATTTTCTATCTATAATAGAAGAGAGTATTGTAATATAATTGTTTTCGACTTTAGGGTCGTTTCGACTTTGGGTTTTCGTTTTAGGGTCAGCGATCCCGAAAAACAGGTTTATACAAAATGTCTGCCTGCTCGTGTGTCCTTGTGTCTGTTCTCATTGTATCATCGAAATGTGTAACGTGTATGATGTTGTGCATAGAATTGAACCAAATTTCGTTTCTGTTTTGGACTATGGCCAGCATTTTAAAGTATTAACATGTATAAGACAGAAGAAAGTTTAGGAATTGGCACATCTGACTAGTTTCAAATCACGAGTATAGTTCATAAATTAAGGCGCTGATAGCACCTTTTTCATTATCAATTTTATTCATAATCATTGCATTTACTATTTTAAGATGTTAACGCGAATGCCGTAGCTTCATATATTACGCATGTTTTAAGAAATCCACTCGAAGTTGAAAAAAATACGATTGGTCTCTTTTTACTACAACTATGTATCCCGCGACACACACCTTTTTTCTTTTAAGTAGCTTTCATTACAAAAACTACGAAAAGCTACCTATTGCAGCCGTTCGGAGGAAAGCAATTTCAAAAATGTTTGGTATGTATTTTGACCGATCATGACCCCTAGACTCCAAAACCACCTTCCGTCTCGACTGATTTTGTTGGCCAGCTTCATGAGCCATCTTTTTTTAAAATGGCGGCAAGTTAAATTTTTTTGCATTTTTCAAAATTTTAAAAAGATGTATAAATAATTATAAATTGAAAAGGTTGTTTCCATTGAGTATTAGATCGTGATACAAGGATTCCGGAACATTTTTTGTTTTGGATTTATCTTAAAAAATGGCTGAGATATGGCAGTTTGAAATTCTAGGGTGGCTGACATTTTGAAACAATCTGATTTTTGTTATGTTGTAACTCTCATGCTGAAATTCACAGTCAAATTCAAAATTAACGAAAATCGGGATTGAATCTATAATCGAGTTCCAAGCATTTTAGATTCGGGTGTTTTAGTAAAATGAGTTGAAGTTTTAAAAACATGGACTTTGAAAGCTACCTTTTCCTCCCGGTACATTCCGGAAGGACTTTTTTGCTTATAAACGTACATCTTAAACGTTTCCTAAAAACACTTGAAATATAAACACGAAACTTTAAGTATTAGAGTCAACGGCTACAATAAAAGAAAATTTCTTAGATATACATTACTACTCAAAAAATGTATCAAAAATCTGAGTTTTATTAAGTACATATCCGTATATTAATGTATCTTAAATGCACAAGTGTGTCATAAAAAAGCAAATCTATAATAGTTGCTTTTTAAGGAGAGATTCTTGGGATATGTATTTCTTTGCCATGTAAAAAAATCCTGACAGTTTTAGAGTCACGCTAACGAATACAAAATCATTTTTGAAATCTAACAGAATGAATGATCTTGTATACATGCAAAATTCTGTGTCCCTTGTTCTACCTTCTGGAGTTCATAGGCTGATGAGCCTGGCTCATTAATAAACATACTAGTTATTTAACTATGATTATTATGCATGTAATAAAACTACGTATTTAAATAAATAATACAAAAATGTGCAAAATAAATAAAAATAGAGATTCTTAGAGATTTTAATCCGAATTGCGTATTTAGTTTTATGATAAAATTTATAAAATTACTTAATTTAATTAGCATACATGAAAACATGCATAAAACATGTTTTTGATAATTTTTAATGAAATAATTCATATATGCAATTTTCTTTGTAGTACAATAATGTTACCCTGACTACGTATTTTATAAACTGTATTGACAAATTCATGTTAAATTAACTGATTTAAAAATAACCTTTAAAATATTGGCTTTCTTACTTTCTCGTTCGTAAGATGGTAGGTAACTTTCTCCAGATCAAATTAACAAGCTACTGTTCTTTTATTTAACATATTGACCAAACAGCTAAAACAGTGTTGTGACATGCTGCTTTTTAAGTAAGTTTTGAAAATTTCGTTATGCTATCGTTATTCCTAATTCTGTTACCGTACTTAAATATTGTCAGAATATATGTACAAATTTAGTTTTTGTGAAGCCAACTTCATGTATATATTTTTAACATTTACCAACATAGTTGAAAAGTGTTTATGAATTCGGTTTGTCTGTCCATCTGTTCGTGCTATAATGCACATAATTATACTCAAATTGCCATGTAATTGATGTATTCTATTTAGATTTCCTATGGAGTGTTCGGTATTGAAAACAGTTCGTTTACCGGTACACTCAAAAGAATTCCGTAACATGTATTTTAATGATGCTACTCTATTTCAAACATACTGAAAATTATTTAAATCATTGAGGTGCACTATAAGAAGCTTACTGTAGAATAGGATGTGCCTAGCAGTTTATCGCAAGGTACACAAAATAATTCGGTTAGAGTACTGTGGGATAAAAAATCAAATAATACCAATCTATGAATCAATAGTCACAATAACGCAAACTCAATGATTTAATTAATGGATACGTGATATTGCAAGATTATTACGAGACTCGTAATAGATAAAAGGAGAGCGAGAAATACCGTTGTTTCATAGTTTGTACCCAAGTATGTTGGTCTATAATCCGATATATATCTATACTAATATTATAAAGGAGTAAAGATTGTTTGTTTGTTTGTTTGTAGGGGGTAATCTCTGGAACTACCGAACCGATTTCAAAAGTGATGGTGGCAAATTGATGGTGACAACCCCTGCTCCAACATAGGCTATATTTTATGTCGGTGCCACTAACCCCAGGGGGTGCAGGAGCAAAAAACGTTCTAAAATTGCGATTTTTTAGCAATCAAACTGGCTATCCAGCCCTGAGAGCTTGCCAGCCGGTTCTGTATGTATGTATGTACGTACGTAATGCGATAACTCTTCATAGAAATATCCGTTTTCCTTCAAATTTTCTTTATAGGTTCACTGTGTTAAGGCGCTTCCCTGATTAGTTTTCGGGATTGATTGGTTAAGCATAAAGGGGGGGAACGGGGTGATAATCCCCCCTTAATTTATATAAATGGGTTTTTCATGCAGAATTATTCAGTTTTCCTTCAAATTTTGTTTATAGGTTCACTGTGTTAAGGCGCTTCCCTGATTAGTTTTCGGGATTGATTGGTTAAGTATAAAGGGGGGAACGGAGGGCTAATACCCCCTTATTTTATATAAATGGGTTTTTCATGCAGAATTATTCTATTTGCTTCAAAATTTGTTTATA
This sequence comes from Maratus michaelseni, assembly GCA_963931845.1. NCBI lineage: Eukaryota > Metazoa > Arthropoda > Arachnida > Araneae > Salticidae > Maratus > Maratus michaelseni. Next base: position 181,709,848 of record OZ007590.1, read on the forward strand.
GGTTCATTGGGTTAAGACGCTTCCCTGATTAGTTTTCGGGATTGATTGATTAAGTATAAAGGGGGGGGGACGCGTGGCTAATACCCCCCTTAATTTATATAAATGGGTTTTTCATGCAGAATTATCCCATTTCCTTCAAATTTTATTTATAGGTTCACTGTGTTAAGGCGCTTGCCTGATTAGTTTTTCGGGATTGATTGGTTAAGTATAAAGGGGGGAAACGGGGGGATAATCCCCCTTAATTTATATAAATGGGTTTTTCATGCAGAATTATCCCATTTGCTTCAAAATTTGTTTATAGGTTCATTGGGTTAAGACGCTTCCCTGATTAGTTTTCGGGATTGATTGGTTAAGTATAAAGAGGGGGGGGGGGAACGGAGGGGGCTAACCCCGCCTTAATTTATATAAATGGGTTTTTCATGCAGAATTATCCGATTTTCTTCAAATTCTGTATATATATTATTGTAATTAGAGATTTACCTGATTAGTTTAAGAGGTTCATTAGTTAACTATGGGGGGTAACGGGGGGATGACCCCCCCTTAATATATTGTTTATTTCTTTATTTTTCAATGGGCTTATTTCAAATTCTTTGAAATAAGAGTATAATATACAATTAGTGTGAATAGCCTGTGAACTCAATGCCCTCAGTTTAACTGGGCAGTTTTATTTTTATTTTTTATACTGAAGGAGCTAGAAATTTGAAATTTGCCATTGTAGTTACTTATAAGATGTAAATGCTCTCTAAGAACAAAATAAAAAAGAAATTGAAATTTAAAAGGGTGAAATGAGCGAAAAGCGTTCTAAAAACAGTCTAAATTACAATTTCTATGAAATCTCTGGAACTACAGAACCGATTTCAAAAGTAATGGGGGCAAATTGATGGGGACAATCCCTACTCCAACATAGGCTATATTTTATGTCGGTGCCACTAACATCAATGGGGTGCAGGATCGAAAAATGTTCGAAAATTGCGACTTTTTTATACTGAAGGGGCAAGAAATTTGAAATTTAGCATTGTAATTACTTATAAGGTGTAAATGCTCTCTAAGAATAAATTAAAAAAAAAATCGAAATTTAAATTGGTGAAATGAGCGAAAAGCGTTCTGAAGTCATTCTAAATTACAATTTCTATGGAATCTCTGGAACCACGGAACCGATTTCAAAAGTGATGGTGGCAAATTGGTGGTGACAATCCCTGCTCCAACAGCCTCTTTAATAAAAAACTATGCGTTGCTGACGACTGGGTTTTTCGCTAATTGTTGCACCAGATTAATCTCGGAAAATGAAACATTTGAAGTTACTGAATAAAATGATAGCTCAAAAATTATTTGTCAGAAAATTGTTAGACAAACTGCGTTTGAAAGGTAAAAAATTGTATTTTTCTTGATATAAATTTCCAATCTAATGATTATGCCGTTTTTCAAATATTGAATTTCAAAAATTACCAAATTTTCCAATGGAGTACCATAGCGAAACCTTCATGCGTAAAAAGATAATGATAAGGGCGACGTGTCCTGACGTGTATATTGGCTATAGCACGAGTCACAAATTATAGTAGCTTTATTATTCTGTTAAAATATAAAAGTTATTTATGAAATGTCAATATTTTGTTTGATTAAAGGTTCGTTAAAAGAAATTGACCAGCGTAGCGGGCGCAGCTTGGTAGTGTATAATAAAGGTTTAGAAGTGTAATTCTAGGTAAATTACTGTTGTATACAAATATATTGTTGAGTAGTGTCATCATCGAATTATTTTATTAAGTAAGTAATAAAAACTGTTTAAAACTAAGATTGAAGAGCTATAATCATTTCATAATTATAAGCCAAGCAGATATTTAAGTAACTTGTAAGGTTAGAAATAAGAATTTTTACAGCACTGTATATGAGCGATAATTGAGGGGGTCGGGGCAAGAAAGTGCCAAGCCACATTTTTGATGAAATAAATCTAACACCGTAATCCGTTGCTTAATATTGTACATTAAAATATCCTACATATAATTTGTTTCTAATGGACTTGATGGCAGCATATGTCGTAGGTTTCGTTTTTGCCACAGACGTTTATGCCCCCAATGAAGATAGATAATTTACAAAGAACGTAATGGTAATATCATTAAAGTAATGCCATATTGTTACTCGTAATATCTCAATTGTTACTAATACAGTGGTGAAAAAATATATCTCATCAAAAACAACTCGTTGTAAATGATCCCGCCAAGCCACAAACCTAAAACGTCAGTCATAAAAAGAAGTGATATCACATAAAAAGAAGCGATATAGAAGTGCATACTCCGAGTCCCGTGTATAAATCTATCACCACTCATAATATTTCCAAAGGACTCGGAGTGAGGTACAGTATGTGAAAACTGCTTGGCGACCTGCAGGCTTTTATAATGTTTGCGTTTCCTGCAATTACATATGACTATATTATTTTTATTTTATTTTATTTATTTATTTTGCTCCGATAAAATTGTAAAAAGTTGAAGTTTCTGTGTTTGCATGTCCTTTCCTATTTATGAGCTTGAAAAATCAATTTGTTGATTTTATTTACCATTATTTAAACTAGAAACACCACTCTTAGGAAGAGGATTTTTTAAGTAAACATGTAAAGATTTTGAGTTTGTAATATATATATATATTATACATATATATATATATATATATATATATATATATATATATATATATATATATATATATATATATATATATAATGATCATACGCCTTATAATAAGCGTTAATTAAATTGAGATATATTGCAGTAATTCTAGCGTAAGTGGAATCGCATAGATCTTGAGAAAAATTCGTTCTGTCAGTTCCTTCGCATACCAAAATATTTATAAAAGTGATATAACAAAAATTTTAAATTTATTTTTTCGATTTTCAAAATTGATATACTGCATATATTATAAAAGCCTGCAGGTCACTAAGTAGTTTTCACATACTGTACCTCACTCCGAGTCCTTTGGAAATATTATGAGTGGTGGTAGATTTTTACACAGGACTCGGAGTATGCACTTCTATATCGCTTCTTTTTATGTGATATCACTTCTTTTTATGACTGACGTTTTAGGTTTGTGGCTTGGCGGGATCATTTACAACGAGTTGTTTTTGATGAGATATCACTCCTTTTTGTAAGGTATTTAATTTCAATTATACAGATTCCATTTTTATTCAGAAAAGAAAATATAAAAGAAAGATGAAAGGGGCAAAAAAAAATAATAATAGTGATGTTATAAACATAATTACATCAGAATTGTACAATTTATTTAGTGACTTGTTCCAATGTACATGTTGCTACCATTAGCAACGGGGAAACTTTTATATTAATTGCCTTACACTGTATTCATCAGATTATTTATGACATGTTTATTTTCCTTTTGTTTATATCACTCTTTGGTTTATACACATAAAAAAAAAATTAGAAAATTTTACAGTCGTTTACAAACTAATTAAAATACTGCAGTTTCAGAAAAATGTGGAAAAATAAGAAGCCCTTTTTTTTTCTTTCAATTATAACAATAAGTTTACGGAGCATACTTTACCGAGAATAATAATTTCTTTTTCTACGAACGATTGTAATTCGCAGGTATTTTTATACTAATAAATATTATTTTTGAAAATTACTGGGTCCCTTAAAAGTTCTTTTATTTGTTAAGTTTTTATCTCAACGTTCCAAGAAAAATATAAGATTCGCAACGTTTGCAAAAGTATAAAAACTATTAAAGTGATTTCAAAATAGAAACTGTTCGTAGGATTACATGCATTCCAAAATTTTGTGTGATTTTGTAAATATACCGCAAAGACTAAAGCGTTTACATAATGAACCGTTTAAAAAGATGTAAAATTTTATTAAAATTTTTGATCTGATAATTCATAAAGCTTTAAATTACATTTTAAAAAGGAGCGTGATTAAACCAAAAAAGGCTGACTATATTTACTAAATGCACAAAATACATAAAGACACATAATACATAATTAATGTTTCTAATCAGTCCATTCCAATTCGGAGATCTTAAAATATAGGTCCCCAATCCCCGGCAGTCTATGAATTAATTAGGATATATGTATGCAACTGTTAAAATGTTCTCTAAGTCGACGATAGAGGCAATAAGTATAGCTCGGCAAATATGAAACACGGCATTGCTTTGTTTCGCGGCATCTTGGCTTTTTTTCGTGAGGTATTCGTTCTCCGAACATAAAAATCTCCCGAAAGTGTTCGTTAACCGAACATGTGTTCGTTATCCGAACATAAAAATCTCACGCGAAAGTGTTCGTTAACCGATTTGTTCGTAAACCGAACAGTTCGTTACCGATCATCTATTATATACGAAATTTATCATTTTTAATTTTTATGGGGAATTTAAAAAGTTATTTTCTTTTCATTGTAATCTGGGCCTGTTTTTAGAGCATTTTAAGTTTGTCATTCATAGCCGGTGATTCGATGAACGTCAAATATTTAAACGCAAAACTTCTAATCTTGGGGGTAGCAACATTTTTACATTCTATTACTCAGAGCATGCATATAAAGTTGAAATTTTGTAATCGCTATTTCAATCAATTCCTGATACGCTAGAATTATATATTTATAAATAAACAGTTCTTTTTAATCGATGAAAATACTATATTTTAATAGATTTAGAGCTTAAGATCGACGAGCTTTCAGGCGGAAAAAATGAACTCGTATTAAATTTTAAAGCAAGAGAATAAAACCTTACAGAAATGGAAACAGTATAAAATCATTAAAATACATCTCACTAAGTAAATATACATCTGTTGTAATGTAATCAAGATCTTCTAAGAGACCCTGAAAACGAAACGTATATGGTTCAATGCCGCTTTACAATAGATAGTTTAAATGAATCGGATGTAGTAACATATTTGAATATCTTGTGTATATAGCCACTTTGACAAAAGTTATGCTATTTACTATTGTTTTTCCTCTGTGTTAAGTACAGGAATCAAGTACTTCAACGTAAAAATTCGCTAATTACACAACTATTTAGTCTTATTAAAAAATCTTTTGAGTTACCCAGTAAACGAACAGTAAATTCTACAATTCTGTTTTACAATAGGGCGCAAACTTAGGTCGTTCATAGTAACATACTTTAACATCATGCGCATACGTTCTTTTTGAAAAGAGTTAGATCATTTAATATTTCTTTGATTCATCTTAAGTATAGGAATAAATCACTTTAAAGTGGTATACATAAAAAACTAATTAATATTTTTACACGAAATATTAAATATTTGAACTACTCATAAAAACAATTCAAATGCTGCAAACCGCGTAAAAATCGGATAATTACACAACTCTTTAGCCCTATATCAAAAGATCTTTTGTGAGACCCTGTAAACGAACCTTAAATGTTATTATTTTTTTTACAATAGGAAGCTTACTTGGGTCGACTGTAATAATATATCTTAATATCATGCACTGTTAAAAATTTGCAGCAAACTGTCCAGTCATTTGACTGTTTTTATGGAAAACGGTTACGTAACCGTAATTTAACTCTATTCTTACCATAATATGGGAAAAAATATGGTCAGAATAGAGTTAAATTACGGTTATGTAACTGTTTTCTATAAAAACGGTCAAATGACTGGACAGTTTGCTGCAAATTTTTAACAGTGTGTGTATACGACCATTCCTAAAAGAGTTGGGTCATTTATAATTTTTTTGCTCTATGTTAAGTATAGGAATCAATAACTTTTAAACTGATATAAATCAAAACTAATTAATATTTTTACATGAAACTTACAAAGGTTTGAACTACTCACAAAAACAATTCAAATGACGTAAACCGCGTAAAAATCCGATAATTACACATTGTTGTAGCCCTGTCAACAGTTTTTTGCTCTATGTTAAGTATAGGAATCAATAACTTTAAACTGATATAAATCAAAAACTAATTAATATTTTTACATGAAACTTACAAAGGTTTGAAGTACTCATAAAAACAATTCAAATGACGCAAACCGCGTAAAAATCCGATAATTACACATTGCTGTAGCCCTGTCAACAGTTTTTGGTCTGAACTAGATTTAAAAAGTGCAAAAAACAGCACTTTTAAAATCGCATTTACTGAAAACCTATTCGTCGGATGTTGCTTTACTTTTGAATTCTTAGTCATTTGGCACGCCCCATTCCATAGAATCAAGAATTTTGTTTCTATCATAAATAGAACGCGAGATATAGATGTGTCAAAAAACCGTTTTGTCCCGTCCGCAAAATATAAACTAGACAGAGTGCTAAAAAATTTTTGTAAAATCGTTTGGCATCAATTGGCGGAAATTCCTTTCATTTACGGTTCAATGCATTGCTGCTTCTTATGCTTGGCGAGAAACTCTGTCGAGTTTCTATGATATTATATATCTTGATTTGAGTATTTGATCAAATTTTCAAATTGGAATATCTCATAAGTTCGAAAATGTGGCTTAGCACTCTCTTGCCCCGACCCCCTCAATTGCTAGAAGTGCGTTTTCAGTTGTCATATGCATTTTTAAATTTAACTAATTTGTTGCATAGTACTTGGTGTGTATAAATTTTATAGATAATATACATGGCTAAACAAAAGAATTAAAGTACATTCCCGTTTAATGACGGAAATTTTTGAAAGGAAACTTCCAACTATTTTGTGCGTTTTCTAATTCAACTAAATTTTAGCATACTATGCAGTATATATACAAATCTAATATCTAATATCCAATAACCTACAAGAAATTGTTTATTGATGAAAAGAACTGCTAAACATAACAATTATCCAGAAACATTACTCAGATCTCTCTCCTGCATCTAATTTAAAACTCAAAATGTTAAAAAAATCTTATTTTATCTGATATAAATAATTTATTTTGTCTACTTTTTTATAAGAAGAAAATATTGGATTAATGGAATTTTTTTACTTCGGATTTTGATGGATTTATACGTTTTGGAATGTTTCTAAATAAGATTTGACTATTTTTGACCAATGTCTGTCTGACAGTCTGGTGTCTGTCTGTTGTATATTGCACAAATTTTGTAGACGTTGTAAATCAAAACTAATGCGCGAAATTCCATAAAAAATTATATTCAATAGGATTTGTACGTAAATTGGTATTGATTAGATTTTGGTGTATGTCTCACAACAGGTGGCGTTGATATGGCGTTTTTTTCTAGATGCGCGTAAAAGCATCTATGAAATGGAATTGGCAAAACTTAATATGTAAAATTCTTATTATAAAATTCTATGCTCTTTCAATTTTAGTTTTGATACCGCAATAAGAGGCGATTCTATGCTAATTTTTTTTGATAAACATCATATTTGTATCTTAGTTTCTATTGCGTAGCTATGCATCAAACTTTTTATTTGAGAAATCTACCAGTGACTCGGAGGTTCTTCTCTCAAATCTGGTATGTGGAAGGTTCTGGGTCCGAACCCATGTCGAGCTCGTGGTCTTAACCGTTCGGAGTTTTCCGGATTATATTCTTTGAACCCGTGTAATGCTGCGTAAATACGGATTAGGTACCTTCAGAAATAGCACCACGGAAAGAGATCATCGGCTTGGCCAATACCTCTCGCAAAAATAATCGGCAGTATCAAACACCAAACACCAACCTTTGTATTTGAAGTTATTAGTTAAAAATGTATATGCTGATACAGTTTTAGCTTTGGTAATAACCAAGAAAACGTGATGTTGTACTATGATTCACTGGTCACTGTAACTCGATGTTAAATTTTATGCCCTATATTTCATTTTCATACTTTGTTATGCGTAACTATATTATTTAAAATTATGTATTATAATGATATAGTAGAAAGTTTTGTGATGGCCATTAGAGATGAGAAGGGCTTGATTTTTATACCAGTTTTAGAGACCGGGTTTAAACCGAAAATTTTATTTATTAACAAATTGGCTCCAAAAAAAAAAAAAAAAAAGAACCCGAACGCATTTCTAATTGCCACATCATACTATTTTTAGGTTTGTGTAAAAACGTTTTAATCTAATTTTTGCTAGTTTTCAACTATTAGTAATTGGAAGATAATTTCTAAAAGATCCACTTCTTTATATAGACTTACGTTTTTATATATCATTTTAAGAAACAAGAAAAGTTTTGATTAATATATATGTAACTGAAACAAAAGCCTTCAGACCCTAGAAATCTTCACAAAGCAAAAGTTTAAGCTCTGAGGTAGAAGGCAACGTCACGATCGTTGTTTGTGAGTATTAAAGCAGTCCGAACTTAATAAACGATATAAGAGTAATAGGTAATGCTATTGACCATCATGATTGTGACTGCTGGGACTTAAAGAGATAATGAACGTAAATTAAACAATATGTATTAAAAATATGTTTGAGAAAATTCTTCATTTTTGATAGAACTTTATTGTTTTAAAGCTTTATTTAAGAAATCAATATTTAAAACATTAAAATCGGAATATTCATAACAGGGAGATGGGAATGGCAGCAGGAAATTTTAGAAGTATTGCTCGTTATCTATTTTAGATATCCGGTTAAATCAATTCTGGAAGCTTTGAAGAATATAATGATATGCAAACAACTTGAAGGGTGATAGTATATTATTTATACCACTTAATTTCATTCAAAATTTGTATTAAAATTTTTGATATTAGAATATTGTATTTTGATATTTCTGTAATTAGATTTTTTTATATTAGAATATTGTATTTTGATATTATTGTAATTAGAGTTTTTGATATTAGAATATTGTATTTTGATATTTCTATAATTAGAATTTTTGATATTAGAATATTGCATTTTGATGTTTCTGTAATTAGAATTTTTGAATAAAATTAGGTTTTACCTTTTATGTGAAAAAGTTTTTGAATATACATTTATTAATTTTCAAACGAAGTTTTTCAGAAATACTGGGATGAATTCAACATTACAGCAACACAATTACTTTCCCCGTAAGGGGTAATAGAGGCTCAGATAATTCAGAGGAGAAGCCATTCCATTCTCTGTGAATGTCTACTATCATATATTGAATCGAGTAATTGCGGAGAGCGGTAGCGTAATTTGGGATTGATAATTCAGTTTTCTTAAAATCACGAGAGAATTGATGTTTAAGTTGTCTCGCTGAATTTCTAAAACGTGATATAATGCTCTTTTGGTAAATTTAATTCTGTCACTGTGAAAATTTAAGTAGAATTTAACACAATGATTATCAATCAAATAAAACAAAATATTATTGCTAGAAATACTAAATTACAAAGAAATGTTTCGATGACAGTAATAAAATCTATTTTTATTTATTTATTTATTTTAATGCAAATGAAGAAATGAGAAGCAAAGTTTTGTTGAAAAATATGTGAAAATAAGTTTTTCTTTACTTTTTAGCCACGAAGTCGTATTATTTTCACTACACACTTTTCCATCATCACAAAAAATGTATTGTACACTTAATATTAGAAATGTTTCCCAAAAAGCATTACGGTATCAACGAGCTGCGCTACCACTTTTGTTTTTATGGCTCATACTTTCCCTATAAATATCACATAATTTCAAACATTACATCATTGAATAGGGAAAATAATGTTGATTTGAAATGAAATTAGTTTGAAAACTGTAGCTCAATTTAAGGACCTTTTGCCACTTTTTAGAATAGTTTTCAAGCAGGATTTTTATAAATTCTGTCTCAACAATGACAATCTGTTTTCTGCGATTCTGTAAATTAAATAGTGGCAGAGTTACTAAAATTGGCAATTGATTGTCCAGATAAATTTAAAAAAGAATTTTCTTTCCTTTTTCATAAACTGTATATGAATAACATTAAAAGTTTTAAAAAACACTCTTGCGCTAAATGACATTCGCTTAAATACACAATTTGATTATGGACCTGATTACGGAATATTATATGCAAGTACCCTTCTTAATTTAAAATTTTTATTTTTACGGCATGTATTACAAGGAGCACTGGAACGGCACTTAGGCGCTAAACTGAAATCTGTCATTGAAAGGACAGATTTTCATTTTATGTTGAACATAAAATTAATATTAAGTTGAATTGGTTAAAAATTATCATAATAAATGTAATATTATTAATTATTTTGTTTTATTTTTTTTTGCTCCACGTTTAATTGCTAACATTCATTTATTATTCATGATTTAGAATGTAGAAGGACTGAAAATTAAACCAACCACAAAATTGACAAGTCATATATTTATGAGTAACGTTGGTTCTAGGGTTGTCTTTAAGTTTAGACAGAACAGTTACAATCTACGGGCGTCTTTGTATAAGGGGAGCCTCGTGGTTCTATAAAGTATTCGTTTCTTTAATTATTTTTCCTGGATAATGGTTATAAAAGGGTTCCGATGAAAAATTAGGAATAAAGATGCACAATACCAGGGGTGTAGAATACCATCGCGGTGATCCTTCTTGATTGACACCATCCTACAAATAACGCCTAAGAACTGGGTTTTGACACCACGGCAAATTGCCGATAAACATCAGTGTTGGCCCGACTATATCCAACTATCCTGCAACTTTCATAGTTGCTTAACATTGATTTAACATTTTAAGAAATAAGTAGTTTGTCATTTTAAGAAGTAATGTGACCATGTCAGCCATTACTGACCATGTCAGTAAGCTAGCGTCTCCGCTCGCGGCCAAGAGGGAATGGCGATGAATGTTGAAAAATAACAGTGAAGTTCAGAGTCCCATGTGACGGAGGATACCAATACGAAGCGTTCCGCCAGTCTCGGCTAGTTTACGTACAGAGGATAAAAACGGGGGTGGGAGGTGAAGAGAGTGAATTAAAGGAAAGGTAGCAGATGTTTGACAAGTTTGGTGTACTGGACATATTTTTAACCAAGTTGTTTGAATTCTTCCATATATGATAAGCTTCCCAAAAATCCATATCCTAAATCGATGAGTGTCACCATTTTTTTCATTATTTTTATGTTCCCCCAAGCGGGCCTTAAGAGATTGCTTAGTTTGACCTATATACATATTATCACACTCGCAAGATATCCTGTGAATTTCCCGATGTGAAAATCAGTCTATTGGATGTTTGAGATCTGTGAATTTAATTTTGTTAAATGGTGCATAACTAACTTTAAAATCGAATTTTATCAAAATTTTGGATATTTGATGGCTAATTCTAGAAAAATATGGAAGTAAAATTAAATTTTTATTGCGAACATTGTTAACGTCGGAATATGTATGTTTAATTAGTTTCAACTGAATTCAATTGAATCAACGATTTCAACAGGATAACATCGATCACTGGCAATGGATTTAATGTAGTCTAATTCTGCTTTGAGTAAATTCTCAGATGAACAAATGTTTAAGGCACCATGGACATACAATAGTCAAAATAAATATTCAACTTGCATGAAGTTTCCAATGTTTTGTCTTATATTAAAAAATATACATATTTGAGGAAAACTTGTAGATTCCGGTGATGTGCATTAATTAACATTATCTGTTTTTTTATTTCAATCAATATTATCTTAATAAATTTAAGAAAAACGAAAAATTACAATTAATTCATTAACACCTATAATTATGAGATCAAAAAGGTATTCGATAGCGGTAATCTAGTTAAAAATAGCTGGCTCTTTGACAAAAATCAGCCTTTAAAGTTTTGAAAATTACAAACATGTAGTTTGACAAGATTAATTTGTGTTTGTTTGGTGCATTTTGTTTAAATATGTGTGAAAAATTGGACGAAAAAGCAAAGAGACAAAAACTGAACACAAAAATATAATAATTCACCATTTTCTTCAAGGAAAAACCGAAAATGCCTTTGCTGAAATTGCGCAAAAACCTAGAACAACTGTCCACTATCTAATTAAAAAGTATAAATCAGATGAAACGGTGGAAAATAAGCGTAGAAGTGGTCACCCTAAGAAACCGTCTGAGACTGATGAAAGATGGATTGTGCGAGAAGTTAAAAAAAGATCCTGGAGTCAATGCGCCCAAGTTAGCCAAATTACATCGACTAAATATATGAACTTTAGTGTTACCCCTTAAACAATTTGAAATTCTTTGAAAAAATTGGATTTTCATGCAAGATCTACCCAGAAGAAGTCATATATCCAAGAAAAACAGGTTTGCTAGACTAGAGTTGCGAAAGCGAACGTTGAAAATCCTGTAAATTTCTGGATAGATGTTATATTTGCAGTCGAATCGGAAGTTCAATCTGTTTGGCTGTAATAGCAAAATTTTAGTGTATAGAAAGCGAAATACAGAGCTCGGGGAAAAGAATATGGTGTCCACTGTAAAACACTGTGGCGGGGGAGTGCTGCTATGGGGATGTATGGGAGCTTCGGGTGTCGGAAATTTAGTTGTAATAAAAGGCACTACGACCCAGTATTCATACATTTATATCCCCCCCCCCCCCAAAATGTGCAACAAAGTGCAAATAAATTGGGTCTTACGCAAACTTATAAGTTTTACCAGGATAATGATCCTAAACATACCGCCCTGAATACACGACTTTGGTTGCTATACAACTGTCCAAATGTCATTAAAACTCCGGCTCAGTCTCCAGATTTAAACCCCAAAGAACACCTGTGGAGTCATTTGGAAAATAAATTATGCGAACGTCATTTTTTTTTTCTAAAACGGGGATGAACGAAGTGTTGATAGAAGAATGGCAAAAAATTGATAAAAATTTTACCTTGCAGTTAGTCAAATCGATACCAAATCGTTTAAAAGATGTGATTCGCTGCTGAAGAAAAGCTACAAGGCATTATCATTTAATATAAATAAATAATTTCAAAGCTACTTGTCGAATCCTTTTTTTGTTTTGTCATTACGAATGCCATTGTTAAAAGTTTTTAACAAACCACTGATTGAAAAAAACCGTAGATGTCATAATCTAAATTTTGACTGCTAGAATGTATTTGGTTTTGTTCAATTCAATAAACATGTAAGATAAAACATTGAAAAGTACATGTATGTCGAATACTAATTTTGATCACTGTAGGTGTTAAAAGCATCGAATTTCTGATTAGGAAGGTGAGATGAAAGATGTCGTGGGAGTAAAGAAACTGCGAATGTTTTACGGTAAACAGTGATTTGGAATGAGTCATTTTTGCGGTAAACCATAACATCAAGGAAAGGTAGTTGGTTGTCATTTTCAAATTCAGATGTAAACTGTATATGCTCATCTACAGAGAGAATATCAGAGAGAATATGTGGAATATCTATATCACTAGAATCCAGTAATCCAAAGCCGTCATCCACACAGCGGGTGTAAAATGGAAAATTTGGCTTGTTGAAAAGGCTTGACTCGAAATAATGCATGGAAAAATCACTGAAGATAGGGCTGAGAGGGGAGTCCATAGACAAACTATCAGTCATGCGATAAAAATTCCTCAATTTCCAACTGCGAGTAGTGAAATTCCTGGAGGCTTATTTTAAGATAGTTTAAAGCACCTTTAACCGGCATGTTAGTAAAGAGGGATTTGGACGTCGAATGAAACCATACGATGACTTTGAGTAGTGTTGAAGTTACGTAGTTTATTGACAAACTCATAAGAATTCCTGCAGGTGAAATATTGTTGGAGAGCAGCGGGGAGAAAATAGAAACAAGTTATTTCGCTAATTTATAGGAGGAAGTACCTGTGTTAGAAACAATTGGTCTGAAGGGAATGTCTGAATGAGTTTGTGAACTTGTGGGAGTGCATAGAATCTTCCGCAATGTGACACAGAAAGATTGAGGGAAGATTTAGCATTATTGGAAATGAGAAGGGAACGCTGAATAACGGATATAATTGTTTTGCGTTCTTTTTGAGAAGGGTCAGGCTTGATCTTCTTATAAGGATCATCATCTATAAAATCTTGTGTTTTAGTTAGGTATTCTGATTTATCCATAACGACAATCTGGACATCTTTATCAGAATTGCTGATAACTGTATTTGAATTAGATTTTAGATTCTTTATGCAACTGGAAGCTGATATTTGACCCTTACTGATATTTGACATATGTTATCAACATTGTTCGCAATTAAGTATCTAATTGAATCCTTCTGAGAAGAGTTTAAATGACTGAATTTGAACGTTTTTTCAATGGGGCAATAATATTTCGTAAAGACGGTTTACTGGAAGTTATTATTTAGTTTAAGACAATGGATTTTATCCTGATTAAGATGAGTACTCGAAACATTAACGACAGCATTCTGGTTTACTAACGGTAAGGTGTTGGTTGATTTATTGCTATGTTGTCTAGAGAGTAAAACGAATTTAGCGCTAAGAGTAGTAGAACGTGAGAGTGCGTTAAGAGTAGTACAGGAAAAAAATATATAATTTTTATTCTGTCTCTTTTTAAGATACGTCAACGGGATGAAAAAAATATATGTATTATTTAAATTATCTCTTCAGGGTTTCTAAATTATTTTCTCAACGTATAACCATAATTTAATCAATATTAAATTTTTAATAATACAAGAATACTTACAAAATATTACACTATTTATTTTCTATTTCTATAGTGTTTAAAATATTTACAGTGTTTAAAATATAATTTTCTATTTTTATAGTGTTTAAAATATTTAAATATATAGTGTTTAAAATATATAACTATGTATATAAAATATATATAGTTGCCGTTTGGCGAGAGTGGTTTGGTGTATAATTAATTCCATTGTTTTTGTAATTCGTAAACAGTTATAACCATAAAGATTATTTTGTGATTTATCGCCTCGGCCGTCTAACGGGAAAATACCTTAAAATTAAATTATTAAAATGTAAAAATATAACTGAAATTTAAAAATATTATAACGTTTTATTGTCTTCGTAAACAAACCTGTGTACATATTTTTTATAATTGTAGCATATGAGAAAGTGAGTGAAACATAGAGTACAGTATTTCATCTTAACATGCAAAAACAATGTTAAATTAAATAAAAAAGTGTAAAAACAAACAGGCCTGAGGAGGAAAAAAACTCGCTGGGTAGGAGGGTAAGTCAGATAGCAGGGGAATAGCTAAAACTGGAATTATTAGTTTTGAGCTTCTTAAACTATTTACAGAAAATTTACAAAAATAACAATAATAATCTGGATTTCAGGAATAATCGGATTGCTAATACGCTTCCTAGTCGAGAAATCTTTCATGAACCCAGATATTTTAGAATCATCAATGCTTCACACATCGCTCCATTACATTAAACATGTTAAGCAGAATTCTATCATCAAATCATCCCAAGTCTTTTATCTTCTAAGCAAACACAGGGCACCTTTCATGTTTAATCTTCCTCTTGACTGCACATGAGAAACTGTCAGGTTTACACGATGTATTTAAATAAATACTTAAATAGAAATAGAATATATAATATATAAAAATAAATAGAATTGTTTTCTATTGGCAAGATGGCTTTTAAAATAAATTAGAGATACATTTTAGTCAGTGCGCTTGTTAATAATAATAAGGTAGCTAAATAAAAAAAAGTATTTTTAAAAAATCTGTAAAATTTTAATATTATATTTAATATTGGCCTATATTAAATTATTAGTTTGTTCCAGTTAACTGTTACTACGAGAAAAATTCTTATCTGACTGCTAGTCGTTAGATGTATCAATATACTGCATGAAACTTGCTGCTCTTTCTAATTCAATTTGTTCTAGATAATTATATATTTTTAACAAATTATATCTATATTTGAATATTCCTGAAAATATAGCTTTGTTTTAAATAATTATGGGGAAAATTTAGTATAAAAATAATCATAAAATAATACGTAAAATAAATCAAACGTTATATTTATATTTTATCATTACTTATAAATATTTATTAAAAAGAGTTTCTTAAAAAGAAGAACTCGAAGTTCATCAAGTGATTAAAAAGGAAGAAAAATAAATAACTTAAATAAATTCAGTTAAAAAATACTCATTTATATTTGCAATTACTCTACATAAATTACAGAATTTAGATTTTTATATTTTATTGGAAGCATAGAAACAACAATGAAAAGAATGAACAAAAAATAATTTTCTGTAATTTTATAAACTTAATAAGGTACTGCAAGTAATATGACCACCCTAACGTTAGAAATTTTTAAACGGTAGTAATAACTGGTTTTCAAAAAATATATAAATTGACTAACAAAGGTCCTTTTTAGCACTGAATAAAAAAAAAAAATAGTCAAAATTTATGTACTTACAGCAGTAGCTTTTTCCACCCACCTGGCCATATTGCCAACAAAAACCTGTTTTATAAAACTGTTTGTAATTCTATCTGAGAGCTCTGATATTGAGATTCGCTTATACATTTAAAAGAGGTTGAAATAAGTTAAAATATCATGTATGCAAATAATTATAAGCAGTTTATTTAAATATGATAAATTACAAAGTTAACAGAGACAAATTTATAATGTGCCAAAGCAACGAACAGCAAAACAACAATTACAATAACATACAATGTGTCAAAGGTGGGACTAAACCTGCTTTTCTGACTTCCGGCGACTGGATTCAAGCGTCATTTTTCGAATTTTGCTCAAACTAATTACATTGTTAGAGGTTGGCCATGTTAACTGCATTGGCCCTATTACCATCAGATACCTTAGTTTTTTTTTTAGTAGTATGCGCTTTAATTTCAAGTCGACTGATTAATTATTATCTTAGAACAGTTTTTAATTTTCACTGATATTATTATATGAAACTTCATTTAAAATTGGAAATTTTTGCATAAAATTTATTCTAAAAATTATCTGCAAATTAATAAAATGATGAAGCATTATTTTATAGTTACTTTTAATTTACGATATTTCTAATAAGAAGAAAGTAAATAAGGATTAAAAATTGGTTGTGAAGGAAACGATTTAAATTAAATTCATATATATATATAGCTTCTAATACATAGTTTATTTTTTTTAAATGAGTATACATTGCATGTATTAATTTTTATTTTTTATTTTACCCTCTCCCTTTATATCATGTGTATTTAATTTTTAAGAAAGTTTATTGACACATTAAATGTAACTAATTAATTTCAAAATTTAATTATTAATATTAATTTCTTAGCATCTTTATTATATACATTTTTTATTACTTATAAATTAACTTATTGATATGATGCAATGTGTCATAGTAATATAAATGGTGATATGTCATTGCTCGCTACAAATATTTATGTGATACATTAATCAATAATCATAAGTTTCATTTATTTTTTATTTTATTTTTTTAATACATCTTTTATTCATTATTCTAATACAATAAATTTATTAACAAAATTTTGTTCAGTTATCTGTCTTAAGACAGTATTTGTTTTAAAACATCATCCAATAATTTACTAAAGTATTATACACTTGTATATATTTAGCTAGAGATAACAGCAACTTATTGATTTATTCTTTTGAATTTATGGTGGAGTTCCATTTTAATTTTTTCTATAGAGGGTGCTGGTTTTATATATTGGGGTATGTGCTTGGCTATGCAGTACATATTGTTCCTTGATCCATGGTCCATCAAATTTTAGATAATTTTTCCCCCTTTTTTTGGCAACATATGCTTAAAACTCCAATTCTTGTAAAATATGCTGACTCAAATTTGGATTTTGCTTTCAAATGGAAATTTCGTGCTCTTATTTTTTTCCTTCAATCCTTTTTCATCATGTTTTATTTTGAACTTAAATGTTGTTTCATTGTGTATTTCTCTACATTCAGCGTGTGGTTGTCCCAAATTCATATATTTTAGCTATTTTATGGCTAATATGTAGATGAAACCACACATTTTATTTATGGAAATTTAGGCATTTGAGACCTGAAGATTCTGCCTAAATTCCACAAATTTCCATTATTCACTTTCTGTTATTCAATTTATGCCTTTTTATTTATTTATTATTTTTTTAATACTATGTTCAGTTTGTTGGGGGGGGGGGGGATCTGTTATGTTGTCAATTTGTTATTTTTATTTTATTCATAATTTCACAGTTTTTGTTGGTGGTTGTAATATTCATTTAATGATTATGAGAGGGGGAATGGGAAGGAGGGAGAAGGGAGGGAGTGGAGAAAGTGAGAGAGAGAGCGAAAGAGAGTGAGGGAGCAGCTTTATTGAGAAAGATATATAAAAATGTACTTTTAACTGCAGTTAGTCTCATTATATGAAACTAGGCAGTGTTATATTGTGTAAGGAAAGTATTGCAATCATTATGCATCTGCGTGTGTGTGTATGAGTAAGCAAGATAGCTTCCAAATGATACTTTCGATTGAGCTTCCATTTGGTGAATATGTTATAGACCACGGCCGAAAGAGCTGTATAGATTTTCGTACAAATCGGACAACGGATTAGGTATTTAAACCATTTCCAAACCCTTTTGCTATCGATTCTATAGCGAATATCACTAGAAATTCTATATCGAAATGTGACAGTGTATAAGTTATAAATGGCGGTGGCTCATCTAAAAAACTGAAAAAAAAACATATAATAGTATCTTTAATGTTACATTTTTCTCAGGTTTGGGGATGACGGGGTTAGGGGAGTATCTCAGGGACTTTTGCAGGTAAAGGAGACAAAAACCTTAATAACACCTGTAATGAAAATAAAAGAAACATGTAAATATTAATTATTTTAAAGAAAAGTAACTTTGGAGATGGATTTTTGTTTTGAAAACAACTAGAAAAATGAAACATTTGAAGGGGCGTTAAGAGAATCTTCAAAGGACGCCGAGTTGGACAGCTCTGATTTAGTAGATACCAGATAGGAAATATTAGTAAATTTCTTTGATAATGTTTGTAATATTTAAAAATCTGTATCATAAATGTGGTACATACGTTCTGTTAAATAATACTAGACAGCAGTAAAATATCATTCCAAATTCTTTTAAATCATTTTAATTTGTCTTAATACGCTGAATCCAAATTCAGAAGTTTTAGTCATAAGCACGACAAATTATTTCTATATTCTGATATTTCCAAACAACAAATGGAATGAAATAAAGGAAATGCTTTCAGTTAGATTAATTATGCTTTAAGATTGTTCCTGACAAATAATAAATGTGCTATTTTGCATAATCGTTAAAATATTTTTTTACATATTTTCTTATTCTTACATTTATAGAAAAATAATGTGTTTAAAAAATTTTCCGAATCAATGTTTTAAAAATTTATTTAAAGTACTTAAATGTAGCACTCGTTTCTTTCACATATTTTCAGAATTTTGACAAAAAGATTTAATGTTAGTATATTGAACAGAATAACGTACACAATTAAAGACCGTAATATGTAAACTTAGCTGAAAAATTTAAACCTTAAATTAAATAATTTTATTTATCGCAAGAAATGTTACAAGATTCTTAATAATACAAGTATGAAAATTACGATAAATGAGAATTCTAATTTTGTTTTAAAGTACACTAACTTAAAAGTACTCAGAAAGTACTAAAAAAGTACTAAAAGAAAAGTACTAAAAGAAAAATATATAAAAATTACTATTCTCTGTAGCCATTTACTTCTTTTAGTTGATTTAAATTAGTTGAACTTTTCGCATACATCTCAATTTCTTTCTTTTTCTTTTTTATAATTAATTTATTTGAAGCTAATATTAATATATCCGTTCTCCTTCCGTAAAATTTAATAATGTAAATCGACAATTATTTTCCAATTGTTCAAATAAAAATAATTTAACCCCTTGAGATAAGTAGTAGGATTTTTATATGCTTATTTTGAATTTGCTTTCCGTAAGTTGTATTTTTAATTTATGTTAGAAGCTTACATATTTTTATAACGAAAAAAAAATTAAATAGACCGCTTATATCTTTTTATGTCGATAATTAAATTTGTGCGATTCCTATTTATATTTATAAAAAATAATAATTAACATAAACCCAAGTGAGTTTTTCGAAGGGAAGTAACATTTTATTAGAAATTGCAAATACCATTGAAATAGGATAATATAGCTTTTCAAATGATAAAACTTTAAAAAAAGCAAAAGATCTCATTATAAATGTAGATTTTTTGCATTTAAGTGGAAATTTTAATCTAAAAAAGGGAAATTATTCTGTACAACCTGTAATTTTCTTTAGATTTCATTTAAATAACTGTTTATTGAACTGCAAAAACAAAATTTTAATTTTAAAATATAAGAATAAAAATCTATACTTTGAATTTGACTTAATTATTTTTACAAAATAACTCGAGAATTATTTGCAATTAATTTTCAATTTTTAATTTTTATATCTTCAAGAATTAAGGTATTAAAACTTTCATTAGCATAAAATACGTTTTAACCTTTTTTTTTAGTTTTGTGTAAAAGAAAGTTTATGTTAATAGTTATTATATTGTATTTTTAGAAATGCGAGACAAAAATTTGGTTATGCAGTTAGCATTTCATTGACTAGATTAAGGTATAATTATAGAAAACTGCAAACAAAACATGCATAAATAAATTTCAGATTCAAAATGATATATAAAATGTCTCAAGCAAGATTATTTTCAAACGTTTCTTTTCCAAGAAATAACAGGTTGATATGCAAAAGAAAAGCTGTGAAATTCGATTCCGAATTCAAAACGTATTTTCCTTTGCCAGATTTCTCAAAATTTGTAAATAATACAACCGGAGATACCATTTTAAAATAACACTCTTGGTAGCGTAACACAGCAGAAAAATCTACTGATACTATTGTTAGAACTTAAAAAAGAGTGCTAAAACTTCATTAAGAAATTCTAACTGCGTGTTGAATGGAATGATTGCACATATTAATAAAACATAGAAATTACTTTTTTTAAAGGTTTTTGATTCAAAAATTTAAAAAAAATGAAATAAATATAGTACATTTTTCCAACAAAAGTTGTCTCATTTTTGAGTAAAAACAAATAGAATGAATGCCGTAGTATAGCTTTATTTTGAATTCAATTTTATATTAAAAATATTTTTTTCTTGAAACGTACTTAAATAATTTTTTTAATGAAACTAAGCCGGAAATTTCACTGTTATTAAAAATTGTTTCAAATGGATGAAATATTTCTTAATAAAAATTCCTCCCATTTTCTCTGTTTTTAAAAAAACATTCACTAGCGTAGCAATTAAAATAAAGTATATTTTCGTTAAATAAGGAAATATTAGAAACGTTACAGATGTATAACTTTTTTTTGTAATCTAAAATTTAGGAAGTAGAATGAAATTTTAAAGAGTATATTTCGAGGCTGGAAATTTGATCGGATGTCTCTATTTGAAATTTTGTTTTTGCTTTAGCATTTCTCATAGTTATGAAGACGCTATCTAAAAAGTTATAACGACAATAAAATACTTTCTATTTTTATTTCTAGCTGCGTTAATATTTATTTTAAAAATTAAAAGAGAAAATTTAAAAGAATGGTATAATTAGCATGCTAAGTTATTTTTTCGATGGTGATAAATATTTTAACGGCATATTAAAAAAAAAAAAAAAAAAAAAAAAAAAATCATGTTTCAGAAAAAATCATGTATTAAAAGAAATTTTATAAATTTAACAATAGTTTGATATTTTTTTACTAAAGACAAGTGACATTTTCTTTTATGTTCTGAAGTAATTTCGAAATTTAGATGTTAAGCATTTTTTCTTCTGTATTTGTAATTTTTACAATTGTTAAAAATTAAATTTATTGAAAATACCATTTTTGTAATAATAGCGAGGAATTTTGAGCTGATGCGCAACTACATAAACAGGGTTCGTAACGCTTCAAAAGACTCAGGGGTTTTGAATACCAGATTTTTCGTAAACACAGAATTTCTCCATTAAATAAGGCAAATATTAGTTTAGAAAAAATCTGGTATTCAAATCCCCTGAGTCGTACAAACCCCATTAAACAAGGAAAGATGTCTAAAACTTAAAATTGTTTTCAATAAGGAGGGTGTTTTTCCCTGTTGGTTTTCTTGGATCATGACCATGGTTGGGTGTTACTAAAATGGTTGATGCAGTGGATAATTGCTCGCGGTAATACAAACCGTATACGGCTAACCTGGGTCAGATTACCACCTAGGCAAACTTCCACCACATTTTAAGAAAATAAATTTTCTCCCTATTTAATCCTATATCTCAGCGATTAAATAAGACGAAAATTTCTGTTTAAAAATAGTGTGGGAAGTTTGCCTACGTGGTACACAGGCCATAAGAGTAAACATGACACTTGGGTATAACTAGTTCGGGTATAACTGTACCAATGTAGATATTATACTAATAAAAGAAAGCTCTTTGTCTGTGTGTCTGCATGTTTGCGTGCGATGACTAGGAAAATCTACCGCGCATAGAGGTATGAAAATTTGGATGAAGATTGCAATAAACAGGTTCTAATGCACCTGCGCCTCAGATTTTCATTTTTAGATAATTAGTCGAGATATTAATTAAAAAAGACAACGGAAGCTGATCAAAGAGCCATTATTTTTCTCAAAATGCTCCGAAAGACGCTAGCAGTGAAGATCCAAATATTGGAAATACTCTTTTTTTCTGGCATCTTTTGAAGACCCCATCTGTCAAACTGTTCAATATAAGAAAAAAAAATAGAAAGACACACGCTTAAATGTCGTACTTTTTATTTTCAAACGATGCAACCCACATAAAAAAAACAGGAATTTTAACCCTTTCAGAAATTAAAAAATTTCGATTTCGTGTTTTACCCTCCTTCCCCTGTTCTCGAACTCATTTAACTCAATTTTAGAGATACGCAAAAAACAAAAAATACCCACTTAATTTGGATACTTCTTTCTATACGATGGTGCAAATCGTTTTCATATATGTATATACCATAATATGCCAAAAGTTTGGACCAAGTGGCCAAAAGTTTGGACATTTTTTGAAAGTTTCAGGTTTTTCAACTTTGTGTGCTTGTAGAAAATATTAATTTTCACTTAAATACAAACGTTTATATATCAAATTGAAGGTAATTTAATGTAGAATTTAATAATAAAAACAGTATTACAATATCTGTATTACAAAAAAGTTATGCTCATTTTAGTAGAACAAACAAATACAAATCGTTTTGAATAAGGACGTGTTTTGTAATAAAAGCGTACTAGCCAATCAGAAACACTGTCTGAGGACTAATCAAATGTCTGTAACTATAGTTTAGGTTATTTGGATGATAAAAGAGTTATTGTTGGGGAAATATTTTGCGGAATGATGCATACTAGTACAGTTAAATAGAGTATTGCTGTTTTTGAATATTTAAAGTCTTTTTTTAATTAAACTAATTTTAAACAATGTCATCAACAGGAAGAACTAATTGGACATCTACAAAAAGAAGCCAAATTGTCATATTGAGAGAAAATGGCCTCTCTTATGCTGAAATTGCAAGACAAGTTGGTTGTTCAGTGACTTGTTCTGGTGTATGAAAGTCCTGTTTATGTTATGAAAAAACGAAATCAGTGGAAAATAAGGCCAAATCAGGCCGAAAAAAATGCACAAGTGCTACTGACGATAGAAAAATTAAACGGCTATGCCTTCAAGGTAGAAAAATTTCATCAGATGCCATTAGATGTGAAATGAATGCAGCGGGTAGTGCAGTAAGTTCAAGAACAATAAGAAGAAGGTTATCAGGATTTGGACTACAAGCTAGAATTCCAAGGAAAAAAACCATATTTAAATCAAAAGCAACGCGAAAAACGAGTTAAGTGGGTAAAAGAATACATTAAATGGTCAGAAAATCAATGGAAGCAAGTAATCGGGAGCGATGAGAGTAAAATGTCGCTCTTTGGTAGTGATGGTAGAAAATACGTAAGACGTAGAGTAGGAGAAGCACTTCATCCTGATTGCATTGAAGCAACTACAAAAAACCCAACAAATGTCATGATTTGGGCATGTATGTCTGCAGATGGTGTGGGCCGAATTCAAGTGATTGATGACATCCTGAATGCCAAAAAATACATCGAAACTGTCCTGGAACCAAAATTGATACCTTCCATCAGGGATCGCTTCCCCAACAACGCACCATTTATTTTTCAGCAGGATTCAGTTCCATGCTACACAGCAAAAGTATGCAAAGCATGGTTTCAAAATAAAGGCATAGATATATTACCATGGCCAGGAAACAGCCCTGATCTCAATCCAATTGAAAATTTGTGGCGACGTTTGAAAATTCTTGTACGAAAAAAACGTCCATCCAATAAAAGACAACTTATTGAAGCTATAATTGATTCTTGGCACCATGTGATTACGAAAGATGAACTCCAAACACTCGTTCACTCGACGAAAAGACGCTGTGAAGCTGTCTTAAAAAATAAGGGTTATCCTACTAAGTATTGATTGTGTAAGTATCACTTTAAAAAAATGCAAATCCAAGATAGATCTTACTATTAGTTGCATAACTTTTTTTGTAATACAGATATTGTAATACTGTAAAGTACTGTATTGTAATACTGTACTTAAATTTTACATTAAAGTACCTTCAATTTGATATATAAACGTTTGTATTTAAGTGAAACTTAATATATTCTACAAGCACACAAAGTTGAAAAACATGAAACTTTCAAAAATTGTCCACACTTTTGGCCACCACTGTATAAATATATAATGTAATATATGTAAACACACACATATATATATATATATACGCGTGTGTGTGTGTGTAATATAAATAATTTTTGAATATAGTACTTATGACGCATTATATGAAACGCATGCATAAAAAGGAGTTTTAACCCTGCTGTGCATGTCTTTAGCCATGCCGCCGGTCATTTGGTTTGTTTTTCCTTTCTGAGTTACAGTTTATGTTGGTTTTATTTTTATGTTTAAGTGAGTTATTGTTATTTGATTTCAGTATACGTAGTGTGGTTGGTGTTAATATTTATAGTTATAATTTGAATTCTATGTATATCACGCACACAATTGAAAAAATAATATTTATAAATAAGTAAAATTAAATTTTTTGTAACGGATCACATAACCACTCTGGCGTGTAAATAAAATTTGGCAATAGGAAACTTTTTCACTCTTGATATAATTTTATTAGTCATACTTCGTTTATTTTCAAGCAACTTGTTTCAACTCATGAAAAAGAAGTTTTTCTCAATTTTATTCTTTAAACTGTTATTTTTCTTCTTATTATTTGATGAATAAATGTTTAACGTACACATATTTTTTTCTATCATTTGTATTATATGTATAAATATTTGAATACGAACCCAAACACAAATAAGTTAATATAACAAATTGTTTCTTTTAAAACAAATAAATTATAAATTAAATATTTGCTTATGCATTTTTAAACGATTTTTAAAATATAAAATTCAAGGGAAAAATATTTTCATATTGACTACTTAATAAACAATATATTTTTTCGTATTCTGTTTGTTTATTTTTACTAACAAATGTTCGAGTAAATATTTGAATTTCTTAAATTCCCACAGTAAGTATCTCCATAATACCTCCGGCAAGAGCAGCGAGACATTATAAATTCATAAAAACTTAAAATATTGTACTAAAATAAAATTATGCTATTTTAAGATAAATTTTATATTTCAAATAAAAAATAAATAGCTCAACTTTCCATTAAAATAGTGAAATAAAAGTAAAATTTTATGTAACGAATACAGTTTTTTCATTTAATTAACATTAAAGAGAAGTTTGTTCTGTTAAATAATAATAAAAAAAATGTAAGACATTGGTCTCTGCAGGCTTTCAAAACGAGTGGAATGGAATATTATAAATGCATAAATTAAATATAAAACTATTTTTTTTTATATAAAACGTGCATCTTTATTATTTTTCAAATAAATAAATAAGTAAACAAATATTTGCTGTTTCAGTTCTAATAAAAGTCTTTAGAAAATATTCGCCCCACCAGTGGTTGAGAGGTTCTGCTCTCGAAGCTGGTAGACGGGAGGTGCTGGGTTCGAACCCAATCGCGCCCGTCGGCCTAATCGTTCGGGGTTTTCGTGGTTTTCTTCGAGCCGTGGATTTATCCATGCGTAAATACGGGTTAGGTTCCCTTAGAAAGACCCCCAGGATGGGCACTGCCCCCGGGCCTATATCTCAAGTGTAGATAATTGGCCGTCAATAATCAACCCAACCCAACCCTTTAGAAAATATTCAACTTTTAGGAAGTATTTATATATATAAATGTTGTTATTGTGCTGCAGTTAAAAAAATAAAAATAATGTTTATTTGAACGAATTATAAATAATTTAAATGTCTTCTTGGTGACCGTTTCTAAAAGAACGCTGAAAGGCTATACATTTTTGATGATTTTATATTCCTTAATTAAATTTATTTTAGTCATTTATTACGCAATTTATTTTTTTATAAAATCAATAATAACAACAAAACAACTTAACTTATGGTTTTTTTAAAAACTAAAATAAACGCAATGCGATTGGGCGCAAGTGAATGTGCGTACGTTCACAGATACCTTATATAATTGTCGTCACATTGTGCCTTTGAAAAATAATAACGGTTTATATCTTACTATTCTAGATGTAATTTGTAAACTATAAAAAAAAGAGCAATTTTTCTCGTTCTTTTTAAGTAAAAAGTTATTATTAGAATGAGAATATATTTTAAAAATTAAATATTGTTTCTTACCATGAATTTGTGACTTACCTCCCTTGATAATGTCTTGAATGGAAAATTATATATTATCTAATAAAAATGTGAAAAAATCAAATAATAAGAAAAAATAACTTATTTTTTTGTTAAAATATATTTTCTCTGGTCATGTTCAATTATTTCGTTGTCAGTCCACTTTTCAATGAGACTGTCGGAAGCATTTTGTATACGTACTTTAGTTAACTTTGTACAGGTAAATTAACGTTATCATCTGTATTTGATTTTCTTCCATGGAGCTTTTTCTCTCTGCCAATTATATATTAACAAAACAATTCTCTTTGTAAATCTGTTTTATTTAATTCTTCCTGGAACAGTTTATTCTAAACGATAGCTCCTCGGAATAAACCCGAAAACATCTGACGGCTTTATTTTAGTTGTGCACGGCTTATTGAGGTACATTTCACAAAATGACCTCCTGTACCTGTATGCTTTGAACAGTGGGTTGACTGGTGAAACCTGACATTTTATATGTGAAAACTTATTTGTAAGAAAGATTAAGATATTTTTGTTGTACCTCTATTTTTTATTTTTTGTGATTTTATATTCAGTTTTTATGGAACGTATATTACATACAATTTTATCAGCCAAATTGTCCTAAAATATGCTAAATTTTCTTGACAATTTCTTTTTACTTATTTACATGCATCAAAAATTAAACAACGAGGGCAAAGGCCATTCATTTCCGATTTTTAAATTAGCGGAACTGATTTACATTAAAATTTTGAACAACTAATGTAATAAATACAACAGAAGCGAAAAAAACTTCTTAATTTTATGGTGTTATTAAGAAGTTTTTTTTGCCTTTATGAAACTAATTTAATTCATTCAGACTAATTTTTATTTTCTTCTATCTGTAACAGAAAAAAGTATTGTAAGTGAAATTTTTTTCGTTTTTTGATGGATTTAAATGTTTTAGGGGCCAGTGGTCCCAAAAGACATGTTAATGTCTGTCTATCCATGTGTCTGTGTGTCCTCTTTGAATCATTGAAAAGTAAGTTGTACATATAATTGAACCAAACTTCATATATATCTTTTTGGCTATGGCCAGTTAGTCCCAGTTGAAACTAGGGATGTTCCACCTGAAGGGTACGGTGTGATAGTGATTTTTACGCCATTTTCTTTATTGCATCATTGGAAAGTGTATGAAGTTATGCATAGAATTGAACCAAATTCCATATATATATTTTTGACTATGGCCGTCAGGTCCCAGTTGAAATTGGAGATATTCCCTCGGAAGGGTGTACTGTGATAGCGTTTTTTGTGAGATTTTTCTTTTGTATCATCGGAAAGTGTGTAGAGTTATGGATAGAATTGAACCAAACTTCATATATATGTTTTTGACTATGGACGTCTGGTTCCGTAAATGGGGATATTTCGCCAGAAGGGCACGCTGTGGGTTGGGTTGGGTTGATTTCTGACAGCCAATTATCAACACGAGGGATATAGGCCCTAGGGAGAGTGCCCTCCATGGGGTCTTTTTAAGGGATCCTAATCCGTATTTACGGCAAGGTTCGAAGAAAACCACGGAAAACTCTGGACGGTTAGGTCGACGAGCGCGACAGGGATTTGACCCCAGCACCTCCCGTCTACCATCTTTGAGAGCAGAACCTCTCAGTTACTGGTGGGGCAGGGCAAGCTGTGATAGCAATTTTTGTGCGATTTTCTGGATTTTTTGCAGTTTAAGCAAAGGATTTATGAATATTCTTCGAAGCAATTTTATACTCATCTGTAATGTAATAGGCTGAGGTTTCTGTACAATTTTGGAGTAAATTGGCCTAAAGATGGCGCTTAGGATAGCGAATTCTGTTCGAGTTTTGGGACTGGAATGATAGCTGTTTAAGAAAATGATATTGAATCATCCAGTTGTCCAATTTAGGTTCAATCTGCATATTCGTGATAAGCAAAATTTTACACGTTTTTTGATATAACCCGTTGATTATACTTCATTACGGAATTTTTTTCTACCTCCCATTAACAAAAAAACTTGAAGTGTAATAATAATAAAAAAAAACATGTTAGATAGAAAAAACTTTTGGGACTTTGAGAATATGAAGCTTTGACATTTTAGATTTAAATTTGACGCTTTCTGATTAGTACAATTTTAACCGTATTAAAATCGGTTTTTACAGTAGTACTTTGCAGCTGTAGCATTAGCAACAGTTTTATAAAAGAGTATTCACATTACAAATCAAACAATGATTAAACGTAATAAATAGTTCAAATTTTCGACAATGAAAAAAAAAATGGGAAAGGTAAATTATAGCTATCTAATTCAATGACTGCAAGAGTATAGAAAAAGTGTAAAAATATGAAGTTCCGTAAGATATTATACCTTAGTAAGTAAATTTCAGGTGATTATTTTGCAAAAAGGTATAAATGTAGAGGTTTCTGAAAGATATGAATGCTCTTTTTTCTATGAGCTTAAATAAATATATAATCCACGATCAATCAGAGAGTATAGGACTTTATTTTGTTTTATATGAATAAGTATGAATTTATCATTTAGACACGACCCACATATTTTTGTAAATTTTTTTGCATGGAAAAGATTTCAAATCAGTATACTTGCAAACAAATCTCTGTTTAAACTATTTTATGTGTGTTTTCAAATAAGTTGTTGTATTTTCATTATTCTAAATTATGACCTAATGAGCTGAAGACAGCTGTTCTCTCCTTCTCTCTCTGTATTTTCAAATTTATTTTTATTTTTATTTAATAAGAAATATATTAAATAAAAATATTATTTTAATTTTAATTTTAATTTCAATTTAATTTTATATTTTTATTCTTTTTTTTTTTCGGGAAGGGGGTGGGGGTTGGCTTTATCGACACTTAAAAATTTCAACAACTCTAAATATGTTCCATACAAAAATTAATGTCAATAATCTATAATATTTTTATAATTAAAGACCTTCTAAGAAAGTATGCGTCGATTATTTGTCGTCGGAGGCACATCATCCAACTCTTGACACAAGTTAAAATAAAGTTATTGTCGCTTTCAGGATGAACGATTTTAATTATGCTAATACAGTAAAACCTCCGAATAACGGACACTGCGGGAACGCTAAATTTGTCCGTTATTTGGAGGTGTCCGCTATTCAGAGGTAAAACTATGCAAACAATATTTGTGTTGGGGATTGAAAAAGTGTCCGCTAAATAGAGGTGTCCTCTATTCGGGAGTGTCCGTTATGGAGGTTTTACTGTAAAAGTAATCTCAACGAAATGTCAGCATTGACATTAAAAAACTCTTGTTCATTGAATACTTGAAATAAATTGTAAAATAGTTCATTTTAAAAATACATGAAATATATTTCTTTGTTAAAATTTGTGTGAACTAAAAATGATAAAATTAAGCTGGGAAAATGAAGAGAAATAAAAATATAATATTAGTTTTTTTTTAACCATTGGCAGAAACTTCTTAATTACGCTTTAAAAAGGTGAAGGAAATACAGCACGTTTCGAAAGATTTATTTTTTTCGTCAGGCTCTAACAGAGCTCCAACCAGTACTAAAGAAAAAATGCCATCATCTTGTTTTGAACCTTGAAAAGGAATTTAATATGATATTTTCAATAGTATTATGTTTTGCTTCTTTAAAACTATTTGCTTGTAATTGGTTTTGTTTATGATAATACACTGCTCAAAACAATTAAAGGATATTTGAAGTTTTATATAAAATAAAGATATAAACGAATTTTTTTTTTTTGCCGAAATAGAAGAAGAGAATCACAAATGCAAATTTTTCTGGTTTTCAAACTGTGGAGTATGCAAATTTTGAGTTCGACGTCAAAAACGTCGCTTCAGCGGCAGCGAATGAAATTTGACTTTCAACTGGATAAAAGAGAATGAAGACAAGGATGATCGGCATTCAGTGATTGCTTTGTTTTGATGAGTACGATGTCTCAGCGATGTCATTTGACAGATTCAGAAGCTTGGAGAATTGTTGGTAGGTTAGAAGGGGGCCAAACTCAAGCCGAAGTAGCGCAAGCCATTGGAGTGTCACAAAGTGTCATTTCCAGGATCTGGAACCGTTTTTTGGAGAGTGGATGTGCAGGCCGATGACCAGGGTAAGGTCGTAGACGGGCAACAGCGCCCAATGAAGATCAGTATT
This sequence comes from Maratus michaelseni, assembly GCA_963931845.1. Lineage (NCBI taxonomy): Eukaryota > Metazoa > Arthropoda > Arachnida > Araneae > Salticidae > Maratus > Maratus michaelseni. The sequence continues at coordinate 181,740,423 of OZ007590.1, forward strand.
TAGCGTTAACAGCTCGGAGACACCGAAACATGAACGGTACTCTTCTCCAACAACATCTTCGCTCGGCTACAGGCACCACGATTTCAACTCAGACTGTCCGAAACAGGCTCCATGCTGTAGGTCTGTATGCTCGCCGACCGATGGTATGTGTTAGATTAAATCAAGGCATCGTCGCGACCGCAGGGAGTGGGCAACCGAGCATGTCAACTGCAGGAGAAATGAATGGAGCAATATTCTGTTTTCTGACGAGTCCCGTTTTTCTGTGCATCCGGATAATAGGCGTATTTTCATCTGGAGGGACCGTGGCAGTAGGAATAATCCTGCGTTCGTGCACGAAAGTGTCAGATTTGGCGGTGGAGGAGTGTTGGTGTATGGTGGCATCTCCATTGACGGGCGCACTGACCTCTACATCATTCGAGATGGAGCTCTGACTGGTCGCCGATATAGGGATGAGATCCTCAGACCTATTGTAGTCCCTTACGCTGCAGCAATCGGAGATAACTTCATTTTAATGGACGATAACTGCAGGCCACATCGTGCAAACCTGGTGGAGGATTTCCTTTTCGAGGAAGGAATCGTTCGAATGGAATGGCCAGCGTGTTCTCCAGACATGAATCCAATCGAGCACGTTTGGGACGCTCTAGGAAGACGAGTTTCTGGCCGCCAACAACCCCCACAAACTCTCCAAGAACTGGAAAGAGCTCTTCTGGAAGAGTGGGGCAGAATACCCCAACTCGTCATTAATAGCCTCATTGAGTCCATGCCTCAAAGGTGTTCAACGTTGCTGGCCGCCGGTGGAAACCATACCCCCTACTGAAAATGATTTTCTTTGAAGAAAACACCTTTTCTTATTCTTTTTTTCTCATATGCACAAATTGTGTTTTTTTCCTTTTGTACACAAATGCGCAATAAAATGCATTTTTTTCTGCCAAACATGTGTAATTTATTCTCATATAACCTACTATGTCTGTCGACCATGTATCAATCAGCTAAAAAGTTTCCCAGATACAAAATCCACCTAAAACTGCAATATCCTTTAATTGTTTTGAGCAGTGTATAATTGAGTGCATGGATTGATGTGTATTGTAACACAAAGTAGTACAGAAAAGCATTCACTTTTCTTCTGAGTGAAAATTACATGTATTATCATTAACTTTGTATACCGAACATATTTGTTTTCTTCTGTAAAAAAGAAGAAAAAAAAGAAGCATGGAGTTTTTTTCTTGTAGATATATTAAGATTTGTTGCGCGTTAAAGTTTTATCTTTACTTGATATTTTAAATATTTTCAGAAAAACTTATGACATGAAAATCTTATACCTACCCTGACATTGTCCTATCCCGCGGATAGAGGCAAAACGTGTAATAAATATAATTTGTTACAATAAAACTAATTAGTAATGCCGATTTTTGTGGGTTGCAGTAGTAGTTTAAACATAAATTATTTAATTCAGCATTTTAGAAATTGAGTTTGGTATTGCTTCCGTTTTTGTTTTGTTTACTTTTGTGAGCATGATTTTACTCGGGGAGCCTTTTGATTGGAAAAGTTATTTATACTTAATAATGTAAAGTGTATATACATTTTTAAAAATTTTTCTTAATATGTTTTCTATGCAAATCAATAAGTTTTAAAGTAAAACCTCTAAATAACGGACACCTCGGGAGCGCGAAAACTGTCCGCTATTGGGAAAACCTCAGAGATTCACAAAATTGCTTAGAAATGCTTAATGTTTGATTCATTGTTTTTTATATGTCCTAAAATCTCGATTGTATGATTAATCGGAAATTCAAATAGTTTTTTAAGCAATAAAACTGAAATGAAATTATTTATATCTTTATCCGCTGTTTATTACATTCTTACGAAAACAAACTGTTGCAAAAGTTTGCTTTTGCTTGCGATTACATGTAAATTGTTTTTTCTATGGGAAGTTTTAACTGTGTCAGTAGTTTTAATCGTTCTGAATCAGCTTTTTTTTTACAAAAACATTATGTAACTTCTCACTGTATTTTTCAGATTGGAAATTCTCGATATTGCTGGAAACACTTCCAGTTTCAATATCTGTTTCATCACAACTAATAGTGTCAGCTTTTAGCGAAAATTCTGAAGGAATATAATCGCATACACCAACTGATTCCTCTTCAGTAGGTAACGCTTCATCAATATAAAGAAAAAATTTGGCAGTTTCTTCAATCCTAATACATTTTATTAATTCAATTATTTCGCTTAATTCTTCATTTGTGTCGAAAAAATGTGTTTCATTTTCTTTTAATATAAAACCTGCTTTTCTGAAACATTGTCGTACGCTATCCGGTTTTATGTTTTTACAGCTGAGGAAATCCAAATGATAGCTCGAAAGCATTAACTAATTTTAGGCAGTTCTCAAGTGTACTCATAGAATCTAACTTTGAAAGAATGTCGCGTAATAAAAGCTTTCTGTACCAGGGCTTTAGAACTTACTGACAGGCTTAAAAATGTGCATTACGCCTTGATCAAGCGGCTGGAATACGAAAGCTGTGTTTCGGGAAAAAAACACAATTTCAAAAATCTCGAATTTCAAATGTTTTGGATGAGAAATTGCATTATCCAAAAACAAGAGAAATTTTCTTTGTTGTTTTTACATCCTGTTATCAAATTAAGTTAGCCATTCGATCATTAAAGGACTAGTCATCCACGCTTTTTTATTTGCTCTCCAAATAATACAAATTTATATAAAATGGATGTTTTTTGGAAAACGCCTGGGTTTCAGAGATTTTCCAATTATAAGAGGGATTTCAAATTCTCCTAATACATTGCAACATAATAAAATAGTGAGTCGCTCTTTTGATATTTTTTCGCCGATACAGTCATCCTTTTTAAAACACAAAGCCTTATTCGGAATAATTCTGAAAAAGAGTCCGGTTTCATCGGCATTAAAGATGTTTCTCTCATCATAACCTTCACAAATTCATTGCAGTCATTCATGCCAAATTCAAATTCAAATTCAACCAAGAGGTCAATTTAAGAGGCCAACCAAGAGGTTCAAATTCAAGAGGCCTACCATATTGCTTAAGGTCTAGAAGCCCTGCTCGGCAGGTAATCGTTCATGCCAATCCTTCACTTCTTTAAGATCTACAGATTTTGCTTCTCAACATATTTTTTTGAAAGAGATGTTGTGCCGAGACCTAAACTTATCCAGCCATCCACTGGAAGCCTTAAAAACATGTAATTCGAATTTTTTAGCGACTTCTAAAGATTTTTCCTGATTCAAAGGCTCACTGATAGGAATGTTTTTTGAACGAAGTGAAGCAAACCAATTCAGAATTATAGAATCAATTTCAATGGAACCAGTCTTCCACAATTTCACATTTTGGTGTTCTCGTTAGAGTTAGTAATCTACAAATTTCTTATTTCTTCTTTATTTCGTAAAATCTCTCCCACCTGTGTTTTCCATATTTTAAAACGTCCAGAAAGTATTCGTAAACTCAATTTCTCTTTCTCTGATACTAGGGTTGCTACGGGTCAGGAAATTTTTCATGGGGAAATACCAGTATTTTTTATAGAAAAGTTCGCTTTATGGAATCGCGCAAAAACGTAAGGCTAGTTTTCTATAAGTATATACTGGCAGATTAAAAAAAAAATTCCTGACCCGTAGCAACCCTGGATACACTTGAAATTTCAAATTTTTCTTTTAAAGTTAATCGTTTTCCTTTTTCGGCCATTCTCGAAACATTAATCACTAACAGGACTCTAAATTCAGAGTACGTAGAACTCAATATTTTCAGAAAACTATAAAAAGGATGTTAACATATTTTGACATTTTGAATAATGTGTTTTGAGTGTCAGTTAAGTCTCAAGAATCAAACAGTAATCGACATTGCGAAATAGTTTTTTTTCTCACTCCCAAAAAATCAGTACGCAATAAAAGAAAACAAATAAAATAGAGTAACGCTTTTCTTTGTTTTATAAAAAAGTAAAAATAAATAAATAAAATCGTATGTTAGGTTTTCAGTGATTATTTTTCTTTTGATCGAGCCTAAAGGGTTGGGTTGGGTTGATTGTTGACGGCCAATTATCTACACTTGGGATATAGGCCCAGGGGGAGTGCCCTTCGTGGGGGTCTTTCTAAGGGAACCTAACCCGTATTTACGCATGGATAAATCCACGGCTCGAAGAAAACCACGAAAACTCCGAACGATTAGGCCGACGGGCGCGATTGGGATCGAACCCAGCACCTCCCGTCTACCAGCTTCGAGAGCCAAACCTCTCAGCCACTGGTGGGGCTCGAGCCTAAAGAAAAAGACAGGCTACCACGGTGCATTCCACTTATCTTTTTTTCAGACCGCTAGAGTGACGTGATGCTCTTTTCGTACACCTGCATTGGTGCATTCGAGCATCACGTGACTTCGGCGGTCTGTAAAAAAAGATACGCGTAAAGCACCGCGGTAGCCTTTTTTTTAATTAGCCTCGGCTCAGACTATATGACGCCATGTGACGTCTGCTTTCTCTCTTCTATGTTATTCAATTATGCAATGCAGTTAATTACTTTTTGAATTTTACGAACGAGCCCTATTAAAATAAAAAAAATATTTCTTTTTTTGTTTTTACTTTGTTTTTTGGCACTTTATAAGATTATCCGAAAAATTGTTCGAGCTTGGGTACAAAGAAACAAAAATAGTCAGTATATTATCTATTCTGAAATTTCAAGACAATTAATTGTAAACGAGGTTATCTTAGGCGCATTTAAAAAGCAAGAGAAAATGATGTGTGATGTATTATGGAATTCTGGGGAGGGAGAAATTTGGCACTTCTATCAAAAAATACAATATTTTCCAAGGATGGATGCTTTTTTTCTCCGTCGGGGGGGGGGGGGGGGGGGATGATTTTCCCCAGGCTACCCCCTACATTCATCCGTAGTCACAGAACATTTTTTCAAAGTGTTTTGATAAATTTCGAGGGTTTTTACTTTTTTCCATTTTCTTTTTCATTAAAAAATCATTTTTCATCCTTTATCGCGAAAATTTACTGTCCGCTATTCACAGGTTAAATATACAAAAAATTAGGTTTTGGGAGTGGGGATTGAAAAACTGTCCGTTAAAGAGAGGTGTCGGCTATTCAGGAGTGTTCGTTATGGAGGTTTTACTGTATTAATTTGATATTTTGGATTTTACATTGACTTTATTCATCAATTAAGCTTCTGTAGGTAAAGGCAATTTTAAAAATTATACTGATGAAATGCTGCAGAAAGGAGTTGATGTTGTTCTACAGTATGTATTAAATAAAAAAAAGCCGCTGGAAAATATTCAATTCTGATCTCTGAATGTGCTAAAATGTCCTAAAAAAAGCAACCCTCTAAGACCTATTTCTTCTAAAAAAATGTTTTTTTTTTCATGCCTAAAATAAGTGAATATACGTAAAATTTTGTTTTCTTGAAAAATATTAATCATACCATATCTTATAAGATATGGTATGATTAATATAATTGCTAATTGTTTTTATATGTCTCGCATGATGGTAATTTTTAAATAAAAATTCGTTTCACTATTCATTTTCATACAAAATTTACGTTTTTGTAATGACGAAATGACGTATTTTTTATACTTTATTACTCTGTCATAATAGTGGGGTTAAATTATCTTATAAGGTTTTTATGGCTTATTCAATGATTTTTTAGTTATGAGACAAAAACATAATTTAAAAAAAACTATACTTTAAAAATACTAAATGGGAATTTTTAAATTTACAATTGATATCTTGAAACTTTAGAAAAACAGAATTCGAAATTGTTTAAATGAAAATTTAAACAATTTTGGGGACTTTAAAGACAAAAAGAGGGAAAAATGAGACAAGGTCACTCCAGTTGACGGTACGTTCTTTGATAAATGACTTAGGTGAAAGCACTTTTGTGTGTATGTATTAAATTTGAAAATATATTATTTATAATGAACGATTTACTATCAGATAAATGCTCTTAAGAAAAACATTTTGCATAAATCATAGCATGTAAAATTCTCGCACATGTTCAGTATTTTTAAAAAGTAAATTGATCATGTGTGCTTACATATCTCTTAGAAACAGAACGTTAAACAATTTAAAAATCGAATTTGCTGAAAATTAATCTTAGAATGTGTTTGAAGGAGATGGGAATTTATTTCAGCTATATTTCATTCTTGGAAAGTATTTTCGTGTGTCTTCTCATCCTAAAGCAAAATATCCAAAAATGTCGACTGAATAAAAGTTGTTTAAATTTACATATTTATTTAAATGAATTTAGATTTCCTTGTCATACTCTTATTTTGTGATGCCTTTAAAATATTTTGCAAAACATCATGTTTAGATTTAAGAAATGTGAAGAAAAATTACTCCATTTTTTATATTTATATTAGATTTTGATTCTATTTAAATATAATATTAGATTTTGGTAGATCAACAAATTATATGGTACTAATTCTTTACTGCACTATTTATCCTGTATGATACATGCCAATTAATGTTATAGATTTTCCACATGTGCCCTGCATTTGCAGAAAGTAAGTCTATTAAATGACACTAATAAAGTCTATTTGATTTTACTAGTGTGCTAAATTTTGTACATTATTGTTTTTCTTTTACAAAAACGTATAAGTGCGTATCCACCGTTAAATTGTAAATCATCTATATTTAAATTTTAATTAATACATGCTCAGATATACAAAATAAAATATTATCAGGTAAATATATCGTTATCATAAGTTCGAGTATGCTTTGTGCAATATCTTTATACTACTTTGTGCGCAACTAATGTCACGAATGCTAATATTTGAAATTTTGGTTGAAATATTGAAGAAAAATATTTCACTTTTTAACATTTGCATACTACTAAACACATAGTATTTTTCATAAAGATTTATGAAAAATATGCAATAAACAAATGAATATGGTATATTTATTATGTTTTAAAACATGTCAGTATTCGTTGTAATATACCTAGTATTGTGATTTTTACAACCTTTTTATGTGGATAATAAAACAGTTATTTTCATTTTTTTTTAAATGAAACTAACACCATCTGTTTTCTTTAAAATCACATTAACGGAACCTTTATATGTGCATTATTATTATGCGCATTATTTAAATATTTGACTTTTTTTCTTTTTTTTAATTTAAAATCATGCAATTATTTGCTATTTGGATTTGCGACATAAAATATAATTTTAATAATGGTAAAAACTTTTAGAAAATGTTTCACATTTCCTACGCATTCGACATTTTCCTGATATATCTATTTTCTCTTATGTACTTAGTAAAACATTAATGTTTGTCGAGTTTGTCTGCATTATGATACTGCAACTGCAGAATATCGGCTAGTTCATATTGTAAAAGAATACACCAAACTCTGTCTAAAGCGGATTTTGTGTAACATGGAAAACTTTCTCGGTCCCGGTTCCAATAGATGCCACCTAAGAATTTTATTATTTCACTGACAATTTCGGAAACAAAACTGCTTAACAGAATTCATTAAGAAAATAAATTTTGTGGTGAAAATGCTATTTGAAAACGAATGTGAAATGTCGCCTAATTAGGAAATCAACTAACGCCAATTAGAAAAGAATGTTATATTAACAAATTCACAGTAAAGTTTTATGCAGAGGCTTCAAGTTTCTTTCTGAAATACTTTTTAACATTAATTCGTATAACAAACATGTAATCCACATGTGTTTACAGAAAATACAAGTTCTTGTGTAGAACAGAATCAATCTCATAAGAGATTATCGAAATTCTGCAATGGATTTATGCCGAATGAAATCAAGTATTTGAGGAACTCTGCGACAGATGAAACAGGCGAAATTTTAATTTTCTTTTAAACCACGTGAAACTATTAATTTTCCAGTTATATAATTGAAATTGCGCAAAAAATCCCTTCAATTCTATTTAATTGCTTTGGTGCATAAGAAGAGTTATTGGATGCTTATACACTTTAAAAACCTTTATGAAATAGGGGAAACTGTTTGACCAAACGAGAGTTTGATGACTCACGGAATGTATTTTATCTAAGGTGTTTATCTAGTGTTTTTGAGCCCTTTGTATTGATAATAGCAAAAACGGAATTTTGCAATTCCTCCCTCCCCATCACAAAAAAAAAGATGTTTTCTTGTCATTTGTAATAATGTTAATGGCAATATTTTCGCTTTAAAGTTTATTTTGTTTAATGATCTAAAATATAAAATAGTTAATTAGAACGCGATGTAGCTTTTTCCGCGTGTTTTTATGCTGTTTTTATGCTGTTTTTTTCCTAACATGCCAGTTGCGAGATGTTTGACTCACCACTGCATTTGTAGAATGTTTGACCAGGATCAAATCTCCCATTTATTATCGACTGTAATGGAACACAATTTAATTATTCTATTTAAATTGATAATGAAATAATAATTAACTTCTGTTAATTAGTGAAATAAGTTATTTGAGTATTTACTAACATAATTTATATAAATATGCACTGTGTAATTCAAAATTTGAATTGACACTAAATGAAAAAGTATCCATTTATAAATGATGTGATGTATAAATTCAAATAAAAGTATTTTGCAATGAAGAACAAATTATTCAGAATACAGCTAAATAAATCTTAAATATGAATATTTTATGAAAAATAAACATTTGCTAGATATATTGCATTAATTTCTTCTGAGAGTCTTCTTAAGATACTACATCTAATCACAAGTAGTGGTTTAGAAAGAGTAGCTTTAAAAATTATATTTGAGTCAATGATGGGCGATTGCTGGATAAATCTATAATCGGAACAATCGTCATCATAGAAAATAACAATCGAATCAGTCAGCCATTCGCTCCCAAATTCAACAATCGAGATGTCCGATTATTTCACTGAAAAAGAGTCGAGTTATAGACAGGTAATACTGCAATAGTTATCCGTTTGATGACAATATTGTAGGGAGTGAAGTTTACAATATTTATCCTTTGGATGAAAAAAATACATATCTGCAAGTGCCCGATTTTTTTTTCTGCAGTCTTGTGCCATTCCCAGGTTTAATTTTTTTTCTACTGCAGATTTGGGCCGAGCCAGTGCTGGTATTCGATCGGTCCAGATCGTGTTGAAAATTTGGTTTTTCAAAATAATGGATAATGTGCATTTGTTTAATGGAATCTTTAGGAATTTTTTTAGTTTATAAAATCACAGAGAAATATAAACATTTTTTAAATCTACTTTTCTTTTCTTTATTTTTTCTTTTATTTTCTTTCATTTTAGACTATGCTTACTTTTAAATTCTAACGTGTAATGTTCATCTTATATTTAGCCGCATAAGTCTGCCATTAAATAAGGCCAGTAATACTATTATACGATTTGGAAATAGTGAAAATCAAAAGTAAGTACACCTACGAAATCTGCATTAATAATTCTTATGAGATTTCATGTAAATGTATTTTTTTTTTAAACATCAATATTGTTCAATTTTTATTTTAACGTGGTGTTTTTCTATGTAATCAGCAATGTTGTAAGTATTCCAGGGTTTGCGGACATAGCTGAAAACATTTTGCATAACACATGTATGAAATATTTTTTATAATGAACTTTACTTCTTGGGTAAAATTGGTTAAGAATATCGTCTCTATTTTTTTTTCTTCGTAGAAACTGAGCTAGGCCGGATCGTTTGTTTTTTCATTGATTTTTGTCTGTGCTGGGCTGGACCATGAAACGTGAAAAGATAAACTGACCAGGTCTAAAAATTGCGGTTCGTAAACTGCTTCGTATAATGGGTGCATATAGTTTATATTAATAATGTAGTATTTACATTATCGGCTTTATTAATGTTTAATTATTGAAATAATTATTAAAATCTTATGTTTAATGATATTATTAACATTTAAAATTTATTTTAGTTTAATCATAGCTAGTAAAACCGCTTATAACGAAGCTGAAGGAAACGTTAAACTTATTTGTTAAGTACCTGTTTCGATATAGTCAGTTTCTTTACTACATTAATATATTTACGAAATGATTTAGACAGATGTCCGTTAACATCTAGCGCATCTCGAAGAGTTAACTGTACATGAAAAGTTTACAATAATATATACTAACAAAAACAACTGTTTAGGTTCCAAAATGATTATTATTTTTTTAGTTAGATTTCATTAGTTATATTTCATATTATATTATTTAAAATTAGTTATAAGCACCATCATAATCTTTGGAAGTATGGTCAGTTTACGTTAGTCCCGAATTTTTCTTTGATACGGGAAAGAAAGAAAATCAATTATCAGTTCCTTCACATTAAATTTTGTAGGGATTAATTAAGACTGTAATCTGTTTACTGTAATCTGACTTCTGTTTGGTAGAATATCTCGGTATTATTTCGAGACATACATTAAACAATAGACATGATGTTTCAGTTAACAGCTCGCCTCTTTATAAATAGAAAGGTAACAAAGGTATTCTATAATGGTTACAAAAGTAATAACATGTCTTGAAGTTATTTCCCAAAAATCATTGTCCTACTTTTTAATGTAAATTCATAGCAAAAGCAAGAAAATCAATTATTATATTCAAAAAATGATAGTTATAATCAATAGTTAATATCTTATTACCTTAAGAATTTTTAAAAATAAGTTTCACTTAAATATTTAAATTGATAAAAAAATTGGCTATAGAGTAGGAATCTTTAACCTTTCACGTCCGATGACCAGAACAATAAATTCCTAAACTTCCGTGGGCCATTCATAAATCAATTAAATAGCGTAGGCAAGAAATCTATACACACCGAAGTTACGAGAACATGTGGAGATTGTACAATTATACAGGTTGTAAATTATTACTGTTTTCTTTTTTCTTATAAAAATCATTTTACTTATTTATATTTGCACGGAAAATTAAGATTTTTCACCAGAAATTGTATACAATTGATTCGTTTAGTAATAGTTAGTAGCAATACAAATTACGTTTTAAAATTTAATTTGTTACCTAGCACTCAAGAGAGTGGAATGTTCTAGTGTTTACTACAGTGTCACATTGCTACATCAAAAAGTATACATATAAGTCATCGGATGCAACACAAAGCGTCATTGCCCGTCTTCCAAAGTTCCAGCTTTTTATGACACGAAAGAAGCAAATTAACTTTTCCGGCATGCATATGTGTTGATTTGGCGGATAATTACTGTACTGAGGGCTTTCCCTCTGTTTTCTTCGTAATTTTTAGCTAAAAAAGGAATTTGCCTCAATACAGTGCTTTTTTGTACTAATAAATATTTTTTGCTGTCGCAGAAAAATTTCTATTTCTAATATATTTGAATTTACACTTAGGGCCACCGTGGCCCGTGGAAGACGGATTGAAGAACTCTACTATAGAATATCTAGAAAGTGATCGCTCTTCCCCCCTCCCCCGTCTCTAGTTGATGCACTTGGATATTAATAGCAACTCGTTGACTCAGCCTCTCACTTGGAAAGAAGCATCAATTCTACAAGCAAAAGTCGTTCTAACAATCGAAAATCATCGAGATGTACAAGTAATCGAGGAAATCAATTTAAACATCCCGGAATTGCCCTAGACTACTTTGACTTCCCTGGTTATAAAACTATTCATTGATTTGTAAAATTATGAATGTGAGATATTAATATATTCAGAATCCTTAGCCCATTGGTCTGGTCAAATAAACATATTTCATACTAAAATTTTTATTTCGTAAAATAAATTAAAGAAATTCCACGCAGAAATTGATTACTTTTTATTAATTTAAATGTTTGGTGGAAGTATGCTTTTCTTTGATTTAATAGGTCAAACCTCCGTAAGAGGTGGTGTTGTTTAACCTAGTTTACCGAGTTAAGGGAAATGATTTAAAGAAAATTAAATCCCTTAATGGCTTTTCAAAAGTATGATGTTGTAAAAGGATAGAATATATAATAAGTTATTTACATGTGGCAAACTCAGGTGCTATTCTATGTCAAACAAAAAATTATGAGCATTTTAGTAAACAGTCTTTCCTATATATTTAAAATATATATTTGGAAATTTTCATGATAATTTTAAATGCATGTGTGTAAATAGTTACCTTCTGTTAAACAGTGCGACCCGATCGGTATTTAAACTTAAAATTATGGCTACCATATATACTCATATTAATATCCTCAAATATACAGTTCAATTCATTTCTACCCAATAGAAACTGAGAGATTGATGTAAATTTATACCGCTGATGACGCGATACAACCTTCATGCACATCGTGAATAACACGGCATAGCATCGGCACCTGTTAGACGATGCACGTAAAAATCTTATCAGCTGTTATTTATTTCGAGATCCAATTAAATAGGAAGTTTAATAGAACTTCGTGCATTAATTCTTCAGTTACACTGTACACAAAAATTGTGTTATACGCAAAGAGACAAAAAACAAACACAGAGAAATCGATTAAAAAAAAATCTCTTATTCAATCCATCCCTAAACGTGAAAATATATCAAAATTTTCAGGAATTCAATATTTGTTCCTTATAAATGTATATAGCAAAGTAAAATAAATAAATAAATAAATAAACAAGAAGCAGAAATATTGAGAAATTGTTTTACAGATATCTAAATTTTAAATTTAGATTGCAGTTTTTGGGACTGCTTTTCGAAAGATTCTTATTGATTGATATATATTTCGGAATTCTCCAAATACGCACTTAAAAATATTTGATAGTAAATATTGTAAGTTTCAGACACATTAAAATTATTTTACCTTTTAAAACATATTACAAAATTCTCTATTAATATTTAATGGTTCAAATGCCAGAAATTCATAGTGTGAGAGGAGTTTTAGCTTCATGTTAAAAAAAAATATATTATCTTGTTTAAAATTTTCCTATAACGCAATTTGTTTTATCCTATCTATTTCGCGTTTATTTTGAGAATAATTTTTCACTTCTTGCCTAATAAAAGCAGTTCGAAATATTACTATTTGATCCTTGAACTGTTTTTCGTAAACTATCATTTCAGCGTCTAGCGAGCCTACTTCAGTCACGCGACGAGTTTTTTTTTAAACAAATTATTTTGTTTTGCGTGTTACACCTGAGATTCATGTCTAACGTTGCAGTTTTGTATAGTTTTTTGATTTTGCATGAAGTTTCATTTTGAGGACACTTTCAATTTTGGAACAAACCGACCATCCGATCCGATATCATTCCAAAATCAAACGCGTCCTCACAAGGGAACCATTTTTGGTGATGCTTGCGTCTAGCACTGAGACCTCGTACATGTTGTAGTGCTATAGGAGAAAACAAGAGATAAAATTTGTCTGCAAAACTCCTATTATATATATATATTTATATATATTTAATTTTAAAGTAATGTATTTTTAATTGTCAATTTTACACCAAAAGCGAGTTTAATCGCCAAATATGGTACTATGAATTCAAACTACTTACTATTACATATCAGACGACTATGAAATTCGGTTAGGGTTGCCTGGAAAAATTCTACAGTAACGATTAAAGCTAATTTCTCGCCACCAAAAATGCTATTACAATGTATTTTTTTTTTTAATGACTGTTATTTATTTGAAGGAATTTTATTTATTTTCTTTTAATATTTTATTCTTATTATTAACTAATTTGTATTTTAAAGTACATTAAAAAAAAAATCTTTGTTGTTAATAATCCGATAAGTGGTCTCAAAAATTGTATTTTCAGAAAGTTATGCTGCTGTACAATCAACAATTACAATTTTGTCAGACAAATTTTATCAGTTATCTAATTTTGGCGTATAAGGCTATAAAATGCACCAGGTATCAATGCTATATGCTAGCTTCACCAAAAGTGTTTCCCTTGCCAGAATGAAGCTAAAGACAAACTCAAAACAAAACCAGAATCAAAAAAGTGCAAAGCGAAAAAGTTAAACATTGACGTCAGAAATCTTATGCAAAAAGAATCATTTAAAAATATTGAAATTAAAACGAGAAATATGTAAAGAATTCTTTCATTGGTTTAACATTAGTTAGCGAATATCATCACGTTACTGAAGTAAGCTCTTAATATGCTCGCGGATTTAAGCGATTCCAATTATCCATATATGACATATATATCCCGAATTCATGGAACAAACATTAAGGGTTGGTACACGACACTGTAACAGTCATTTATTGTACAGGAGACCAGGGTCAGAAATCGATTTATTTAGTCAAAATTATAAGGGTGTCTCGAAGTCGTGTTTTCGTTCATAACTTTAATAGTAGTGAAGAAAATGAAATCCTTACAATATCCTTACAATTCATATAAATATGATTCTGAAATATCTTCACTACTGTTAAAGTTATGAACGAAAACGCGACTTTGGATTAGAGTGAGACGCCCTGTAAATTGGACTAAATAAATGGATTCCTGACACTGGTTTCCTAAACAATACATGATTGTTACAGTGTCCTGTACCAATCCTTAAAGTTTGTGTCATGAATTCTGGACCATCATGTCATAGCTGGTGACGGTTAAGGAAGATTACATCGCTAGCGTATCAGGACACAAGTCACTGGCCGATGACAATAACACGAATTTTGTAATACTGCAATGAACATGTTAGTGACATAAACTGAAAAAAATATGAACAATCATTGAATATTTTACTGCATCTATAAGAAACACTTTTAACATAGCATTATCTAGAAAAAAAATCGAAAACTTATTCAGATGCTGCTATTAACTGTTGTTCAAAAATTTTAAAGGCTTGAATTTTTTGTTGTTGTTGTTGTTTTATTCTAGTTCTACTTCAAAAATTCATAATAAATACCCTCATCAATTGCACTGCTAAATCCGTAATCATCAACAATACCATGACGTTTAGTAAAAAGAACTCAGTACTTGCGATGGCGACATTTAAATAAAGTTGAAAACTATGCTGATGTCATCATAAAAAATATGATAGACACAACAGTGCCATTTCGGATAATATAAAATTCACTCTTGTATAGCGAATACGTAGCACGGTTGCCCAGTCACGAATTCAGGGGGTTGCTTGGATGTGACCCTCCACCAGGGAAGATTTTTAATTTTCCCACCGTAACTATCAAATTCTGTCCGCGAGAAAAATGTCTGAATTAAACACTGTGGTTGCTTTTAACCACGTGTTGGCTCAATACCTGTTGAAGACTGAATTTTATATGTGTGAAGAATAGCTAACATATTGTAGCTGTTGTGTCTATTGTATTATTTTTATGGTGATATCAACAAAGTTTAATTTATTTAGTAACAGAACATTTTTTTAAAATGTAGTGTTTTTACATTTGTTTAGCACATTTGTTAGCACATTTGTTTGTTTAAGAAGATAGTTATTAATTTTATAGACAGTTTTTCGTGTATTTTACGTAATAATACCACAAAAATTGTTAACATACTTTACTTTTTAAATTTTTTAAGCTTTTGATTATGGTGACTATTTTTATATTCAATCGTATCACAATTTACGAAAAAAAAAATTCTTTCTGGCAGATTTCTCTTGAAAATATTCTTGTATAAGCGTATGAAACTAACTATTTTTCAAAAAGTGGTACGAATAGAATACAAAAGTAGTCGCTGGGACGTATTTGTTCCGACTCCGTAATCAAAGGGTTAATGAAGTTGATAAATTTATATTTTGGTATAATCCCCTTCGATCATTTTCTACTTTACAAGAGCATAAAGTATTTGATTCAAATTTATTCAGTGAAACAATACGAATTCAACCAATTTTAATGATATTCAAGGCATTTTGAAGGATATAATACCTTTTATATATTTAATCAAGATATAAATTTATCGTAATCTAAAATGATATCTTTGACATCCAGATGCTTTAAACAGATTAATTATGTTATTACGAAAGACTAAGATGTTTCCATAAGTATGAATGTTTATTTATTCAATCAAGATTATTTCGCCAGAATTAATGAGATGGAAAATATGTTCTGCAACATTTCAAGTGAAAATTTTAATGTGTTTGTTTGAAATTCACCTGCGTACCTGTGTGACCTAGATTTATATCAAGTACACTGAATCAATGGTATAATCTTTGAAGAATGTTTAAACTATTTATTGATCACATAAAATTTTAACAAGCATTTTCTATACAATACAACAATTTTGTTTATCATTTCGTCATTCTACAGTTAGAATTCAGCATTTTAAAAAATTCATTTAAAAATCTTCAATTTATTTAAAATTTATAGAAAATATGAATGTTTCTACTTTTCCAAACAAAACATATTTTTAGAATATAGCGCTATACTTAAAAAAGGTAACCACAGTCGCCGCAGCCGCTGTCAATGCCTTTTTGTGCTTTGAGGTCTTTCTAGGCTAATATTTAGAAAACTATTGCATATAAAAATATGAAAATTGGTAGTTTTATAGAGAAATAATCGATGAGCACGCTGAAACAGACAGTTTTTAAATCGAAGAAATATTTTAAGAGATATTTAATATTAAAATCGGTAAAAATAGTTCTCCTAAAAAAGCGTTATAGGAACGAAAACAATGCATAGGAATTTAACTCCAATTTAAAAGGATATAGTTGACAAGTTTGCGGTGTGCAGAGCGCAATTATTTTTTTAATTAGATTAATTTTTTGAGGTTTTATTTCAATTTTTATTCCAATTTTCATTATTTTGATGGAAATTTCCTATTTCTAAAAGTCCATTATTTGAATTATTGCCAATTTGTAAAATAGCGCACATAATAATATTCCCTTTCAATTGAAAAATGTATTTACACGTGAGTATTAAAAACAGAAATAAAACTTTAAAATAATAATTATATAATCACTTGTTAAAAGCAGTAAATGTAGAAAATTACGTAATAAAAAATATACTTGCGCGTGAATATTAGAAAAAGAAATAATTATATTATTACGCGTTCAAAGTATTAAATGGGGAAACTTACGTCATATTTAAAATGCTCAAATAAGAATAAAAACAGTTTCAATTAAGAAATATATTTGCCCGAGATATTAATTTATTTTCACAAAATCTTTTACCTATTATTGCAAATTTTAAAACAGCGTTAATAATAATATATTCCTTCAATTAAAAGCTATATTTTAACATTTAATAATTACGTTTATATTAAAGAAATAATTAATGAATTGTTAAAGTATCATTAAAAATACAGATAAACATTCAATTAGAAATCACGTGATGACATAACTAACACGTTTAACGCATCTGATGTCAATTGAATGCGATGCCACGGTTATGTACTTTTGGCGTTAAATCGTATATTTTGGCGACATTTCTTTTCTTTTATAGAAAGTAGTCGACGGAATAATGGAGAAGTACCCAATTTTCTATGGCACCGTTATAAAGTTACCCGATGCAGTGACATTGCTTACTTAACCATTTTACACAAGTTGATTTTGAAATGTTTAATTGATCTTATTTAATGAATCACAAAAACAGTTGTTAGCTGTTTCGACAGCTGTTGTTTCGGCCTTAAAATCCCTCAGTCAAAGGAAAGTGAAAGGAAACCCGATTACAGGAGCTCGCCACTGGTCGTTAAATTATAATTCAATCTTCCATAATCGTTTAAGAGTTGATCAAATCAGAGTGTTTTTAATGTTTGCGGTGTCAGAACGGGGGTTGGCGAGCGTAGGTCGTAGGCTGCAGAGCCCTCTAGTATCAAAAAACTAAACTAAACCTATGGCGCTGCAATCCATTAAAGATCATGACCTACAGTGTCCAGCCCTGTTTTCTTGACAATGGGACCTGGGATGCTATACCGCACATCTCCCGATCAGGTGGTTAGTCTATTGCGGAACCGTCAGTGAGGAGGTCCCAAGAAAGCTTGGTACTAATTTTACTGACTCCGAACGAGTGAAAGGTTGAATGAATCTTTCGCAGTCGACTGTACGGAATCGAACTTTGCATCTGTAGCGTAATAACGCTACGCACCACTAAGCTACAGGGCTTTTCAAAAATAGACATCATATTTTATTTTTTATCATTCTTTTAACGATTTTATTTATAAACAAAGTACGCAGATACAAGACAGAAATAGAAGAAAGTGAATGAATAAAAATGATTTGCAAATAAAATTAGGTTTTAAATCGCAGCTCTCTAACACATCGTGTTTTTTACGATGCTATATTAGGGTTAACAGCTGTTTTATGCCAACTGCACGTATGCAATTTATCTCTTTCTTGGAAATAATAAATTAAATATTTTGATAAAAGATAACTGAAACATTTCAGTACTTGGAGGCCTTAAAATGAGCTATATTTTAAAAATTAAGTTAAAATTTCGGCTTGTCGTCAATTTTACGAAGGGTTAGTAGTGATGTCATTCCTATAAAGACTTAGTGATCCAGGTTTCGTTTGTAAATGAATGTCTCGAATTCTTATTAAAATTTTATGTTCAAATGTATAATTTGTTTTTGTAAAAAAAGTGTGTAAAGTTTATTGTTTAGTTTGGTAACAGAAATTAATATATTATTAAAGTAATAATGGATATCTATACTTAATGCAGTAAGCGGAGAAAAAAATGGTACAGTTTAACATTATTGAGAAATGTTTAGAGCGATTAGAACGTTTAATATTATTTACTTATGAGGATAAGAAGATAAATTTAAAGCAAGAGTACTGATATCGTAAATTTCATATAAGTTTACTGTCGGCAACAGTTTAAACTTTTATGATGATCATGAAATTTTTCCTGTTGCCTTAGGCGGATTATATAGTTAATATTAATTTTCTGAGGTTTAAGATAATTAGATTTTCTGATATTTGACAAGGTATTTGAATAACTTAAAATAGTTTGTGAAAATAAGTTAAATATACAGATGCTATTTCTAATAATTGCAACACAAGTTCAAATACAGACATCTTCAAAAATTTGCCGCCACTCTGTGTTTGATGTATATTTAATAGATTCAAATCTGCAGTTTATACTTTAAATTGCTACAGTGAAATATTAATTCATGATAAGATAAGGAACTAATAAGCTATAATGTTTATTGTACTAGAAAATAAACATGTACGTTGAAAGCTCAATTCTACAACCAAAACATTAGCACCTTAATGCTTCAGTTTCGTCTACCTCTTGTTTAGTGATAAATGTCTATTTTGGCGTGTTTTAGCTTACCTGTAAGTTCGTTCGATTTGTAAACAGTCCGTGTCAATTTAAAGAGTTAAAGCTTAAGTTGAAGGCACTTTAAAAATAATAACTTCATGGAAATCAAGTGCGTTACATCATAATTAATAAATTGGTAAAATTGCGACTGTTTAAAAGATAAGGCGAGCAATTTGTTTTTCAAAAACAAAAATATATTACAACCATTAATTTGTAGGATGTTGAATGTCGTATGTTTTCTTTCACCTTTTACTTACTTTCGTTTCTTGTCTGTATTTGTAGGTCAAAATTTGCAATCTATTTTTGTTTGCAAGTCCTTCCGTCGAATCGATTTTCCCGAAATGTTGCGCACACGTCCGTTCATTATTCATGACAATGCAATATTCATGTATTTCCATATGTAGATTCCATGGGTAAAAACATTCCTTTTCGTTTTTGATAGAAATGACATGTCTAATAAATTGATTTTGCTCAAATTGTGCATACAAGTTCACTGTCGATGACAATGCAATATTCAAGTATTTTTTGACTGTATCGTATCAGCGATGGGCTCCAAGGGCAAAAAAAATCAAAAGCAAAAGTCAAAAGGAGCAAAAGCATTCTTTTAGTTTTTGAATGAAATCACACATCCAACAAATGGATTTTGCTCACATCTTGCACACAAGGTCACTGTCGGTTTAGGACTGCATATTATCAGAAGTAGGTTCCAGAGCCAAAAACATTCCTTTTTGGTGTTTGAAATCAGATATCCAATAAATTGATTTTGTGGAAATTTTGCACACAAGGTCACTCAAGTTTGTCGATGACAAAGTGTTTATATGGCTCCAGAGGTAAAAACATCCTTTTACGTTCGTGATTGAAATCAAAATCTAACCAATTTTGCTCAGAATTTCGCTCAAGTTCTTAATCTATGGCAAAGCATATTTAAGGATTTTTAGACTCGCACCTTATCAGAGGCAGGCACGAAGGGCGAATTTCTTTTTACGTTTTCTATTAAAATCTCATGTCTAATAGATCGCTTTTATGAAAATTTTGCTTACAATTTCATTGTTGATGAAAATTCTTATTTAATTAATTATACTTTGGATTGAAAGTGTGTTACTTAATTTTTTTTAAATTATATTCATTGCTGTTTCCTACAGTCATTTGAAAAATAAAACTTTCTCATTTATATAAATTTAAATTGTAATATTTACACTCTTTTCAACAAGATATTGGCATACTTCGCAAGCACTGATTTAATAAATTAAAAAAAGACATTTGTAATAATTAAACTAGGTTTAGATGCACAATTATTAACTTTTGGAATTTTTAGAGCATTTCTGTTAATTCTGAGTTATTTTATGAAATTATACTTTAGCCGAACACGTAATATTTTTTTTTCCAGAATATCGAATCGATGAAGGCCTTTCATACTTAACGTAATTTAACTTCAATTACATAAGTTATATAGGAAGAGAAAAGTTCGATTAATTTATGTAAATATCAGTGTTTGTGATACGAAAGTCCTTCGTGATTTTTCTATTTTAATATAATGTCGGAGAAGATTTAAAGCTGAAATTCTTCAAACAATTTCGACGTTTAAATAAAATATCTTTGGTTTGAGAAAATGGAATAACTTGAGAGCGAAAGGTTTTCAAGAATCAGCTCTCTTCAAAATTAACTTTAGTCTCAGATTGTCAATGTTTAAACTTAGATGTGAGAGATTATAATACCAGATTTTCTGAAGAATTACTTTTCTGCTTAATTGTTTTAGAATAGCGTTGATGAAATAGGATACTTAATGACAAAATGTCTAATTTAAGGTAAAACAATTACTGAATCAAAAGACTTCCGGCGTTGATAGAATGAGAGAACAACAATTCTGTTTGAAACTTCGAACACGAATTAATAAAGAGTGTGCATTGATTATTTCGAATAAATAAACATAACTGGAGTATTTTTTGTCATGTTTAGTATTTTAAGCAAAAATGTTTTGAATAAAATACATGAAAACAAGAGAATAACCCTTAATCTGCAATTTCAGTATAACACCTGAAAGAATTTTAAATACATTTTGAGTTTTTGTGTTAATATGTTTATTGTTAAAACGTTACATTTTATGAATTTTAAAATTTATTTAACCATTTCTCTCAGATGAGGCTACTAACTTAAATGATAAAACACGGTGTCTTGGAAACGGTTTTAACTAAATTTTCTTTTGGGTTACATTTGTTAAACAAACAAGACTCATAATAATAATAATAATAAATAAAGACTTTACGTTGTATAATCAAATATGAAAACAAAACAATAAAATGCTAACCAACGACACGTTATTACGAGATTTTAAACAAGGATGTGAAAATTAAAATCACAAATAAAATTAAAGAACAGAATTATTTTCATATCCAAGAATCATTTATAGCATAAATAATTTTTTAACACAATGTTGAAACCTCCATCTAAGAGATTTTTTCTCATATGGCATGCAATATCATCGCATGGTGTTTTTGCCACCCCCCCTTTTTTTATCAACCATATGATGTATTGTATGCCATATGAGAAATTCTCAGTGGAGTCTTCAAATTTCAATGATATTATATCTTTCTCTACCACAGTAGCAGTAATTATTTTATTCAGGAAACAAACTTAAAGTCGCCTCGCACTAACAAAACGCACACATCAACAATTGCACATGTGAGAAATTCACAATATCTCACTAAAAATCCCTGTATACAGCTCAGAAATCAGCATAGGGTTTCCCATGTAAAAGTTACTTTGCTTAGATTTAAGACTAAGTCCAAAAATACGCCGCTAAATATCAAACGTTCCAATTCATCTCCACCCATATTCCATTTTGAAGTTACAGCGACATCTACTACTATGGACCGGACTGAGAGATATAGCTTTCATCTTACCACAAGACCGCCACATGGAGAGCCCAGGTGTTACTGAAACTCGAGTTACCGTAACATTACAAGAAACATCTCCTATGAGAGAAAATCTTCCTCGTGATATGACTTTTTAGCTCTACAACTGGCTGGCGGATTTTCCTTTATTATGTGCGACGAAAACACAAGGTATATAAGATTATGCAGAATTTTTTTAGGCAGTTAATCAGTTTGTTTGACAGATTTTACCTGAAGATACAGAGTCTTTACTTCGTGAGGAAAAGTGAAAGGTTTGGGCGACCGTATAGGGTTCTCATTGTGCTATCAATCTCGTATAAGTACTGAGAATTCTCCACTGATTCTTTAGGAGAGAAAATAAACGGCTCTCACGTATTTTGAAAGCGTAACTTCACTCCGAGCAGTTTGTGAAGGCTCCGGTTACGGGAAAGTGCTCCCCCCCTCACGCCAAAGCCTTAGAGAACTTTTAAAAACTCTGTTGCGTCGTGAGTTCATTGGTGAATTTATTTACTAAATACTAAATTGGTCTTGATTGTCAGCTAGAACGAACGAATTTTTTTTTGTTGTGAAAATCTCTAATAATTCAGAAAATGTATTACATTATTGCCTTTTTGAATATAATAAATGCATCTTTGTTTTAAATGAGAGCGGATCCATTGAAGTTCTACGCAACCACTTTTAATACAACATAGGCCTCCATCACAAATACTAAAAAGATCACGTGCACCCTCTATGATTTACCTCGCTTATGCGTTATAACATTTATGAAAGTTTTTATCTGCTAGGCCCCACTGTAGTTAATTTTTCGCAAATTTTTAATCAGATCAACAGAAACCTAAATTTGTCCTATTCGTTTCCCACCCGTTAACTACTAATAAAAAAAACTCTACCTAGTCCGAAGAAGAAGAAAGGATGACTGAAAACATCACAATCGAAGTTTATCCCCTTAATAGTTTTTCTTTTTTGACACAATGAACTAAAAATAAGGGCAAGACACCACTTTTTTTTAGTAATGCAATATTTTACTATCGTACTAAAATATTTTATAATCGAAAAATGTCTGCCAATTAATAAAGCGAAGACTACAGTTGAAAATTAGTGGTATCCAAAAGCTTTAAGTAATGAAGCAAGCAAACTCTTCTTCCCAGAGCGGCGTTCGGGCAAAGCTGTTAAGGGGATAAGTAGACTGGATCTCATGGCAAGTAATTCTTTGATAAATAGATTTATTCATTTAAATATCTGCTCAGGCCAACATTTTCAGGTTTGATTTTTATTTTTGCAAAAATATTTTAAATTTCTTATTTGTATGTTTTAAGGATATATAATTACATTTTTACGAATGAGTTTTTGATTAAATTTTTAAAAGTTAATTTATTTCTATCATTTCGCGTATTTACGAAGGATGCATTACAGTGGTTGTGGAACTAACGATTTATGGGACGCGATGCGCAGAAGGCCCCGTTGTAATGGTCATTTTAACAATTTAGAAGTTGCGAAGAAAATAGTGTCCCGTTGTATTGAGGACCCCTCTTTTACAGTATTTACCGTTTTCACGATTTATGGGTGGGCGGGGGGAGTACACAAAGCTATATTTTAGAGAGGGCCCCGTTGTGGTTATTTAAAAAAATTTACAAGACATGAAGAACACAACACCCCGGTATAGGGAAAGCCGCGTTATAGGTACTGCCGTATTAACGATATATGGGCGGGAAGCGTACATTGTCCCGTTATAGGAAAGGTTCCTCGTTATTGTGATCGCCGTAATAGCGGCGATCACGGTAGCTTATGGGTGCGAAGCGCACCGGCTTGTTAAAGTGAATGCACCCTTTATAGTGATCATCTATAAGAATTTATAGGACGCTAAATAATCAGCGCTTTGTTACCATGATAGCTATATTGTTTAGGTTATTTCCTTATAGTTTATTTTTAACGGATGATCATCAAGATTAGCACGGGCAGACAAACTATACGCTACTTTATTGAAAACAAATCATTCAGCATATTTAAATTTATTAATAATAATAACAAATTAGCTTTATCTAACCCATAATTAACTCTACACAAAGGTGATTTATACTGTTTCTCCACTTCCTTCATCAATTCATTAATTTTCACTCATAACTCGTAATTATTTCTCAAATTCAACAGAAATTGTGTTTGATTAAAATGAAAGGCCGATTATCAATATAATTGTCTCTACATATTTAGTGGTTGACGGCTTCCATTATTAAATTATCTATTGATGGATGAATGGAATGAACTTGATTATCTTGAATTGGCGTCTGAAAACATATCACTTATCACGGATGTTGCTATTATTATTGAATCACTCATGAGACGGATTTTTCTTTACGTTAAAACAGTTCACTTCTCAAATAAATAGCGCTAAAAAAAGGCTTTATGTAATGGACTGAAAATCATTTTCTAGAATAATATAGAATAAAGCATTAGCACTTTACCGTATAAATATTGCAATGCGTGTGGTAGGAAAATGTAGTTCAATAAAGAGCAATAGATTATTTCTGCGATATTAGAAATAAATGAAAAAAAAAATTAAAAATATTAAATATTATAGAAATTTGAGTGATTAACTCAATGAAGTCATATTTAAATGCATACAGAGGAGACAAAGGACTTAACTTTAAATACTGTAACAATGCAACAGAACAAACTGATACTAAAAAATAGTATAAAATAAACAAATACAATTTTATTATTATTATTTTTTTAAAATTCTAAGACCACAAATCGCTTAACTGTCAACAACTGTCGCTTAACTGTTCGAAAAATTAGCGATAAATTCGAACAGTGAAAATACAGGCACAATTCCACTTACGATCAATCAAGTTACGATTTGTTAGAGATGCGATACGCTGTTCGACGACGAAAAAGAAATCTGAATAAAATAATACCAGTAAAAATCTAATGAGTTGGAAGAGTGACTAATCATTGAATTGGGAGAGGCGAAAAAAAAGGAGAAAGAAAAGAAAAACCGAAAGAGTTTACAGAGAAAAAAATGTTTGGGGGATGGGGGGCGGGGGCACAAATGTTTAGTAATATCAAAACATGCATAGAATTGCTAGAATTTTTTTTCTTTATAATTATGAACGTTTCTCAAGAGTTGATAGACGAATCATTCCACAGAAACAATATTATACTTTGCTATTGCTTAATTTTTGATTTTTACGAACACGCTGTATTCTACGCAATACAAAAGATTACAGGAGGTTAACAGTCCACAGCGAATGAAGGGCTAAATACACTTATCCCTATGTGATATTGGGATCTATCCCACCCATATAAATAGTTTTCTGTGTCAATACGAAAACTACCAGAATGATGTAAATGTACTAAGATATTGCCAAAAAATAACTTTAATAAACATAAGGGACGTTCAAAATACTCAATGGATAGCGATCATCTTTACGACATAACTGGATAGAGATTTGTTGCAAAAATCGTAGAGAAAATGATAAACAAATTCTTACTGGGTTTTATTCAGCAATTTAATGATTTTATATGAACTGGATTATAGCACGAGAAGCGTTTAACACACTTCAACAAAAGAACAGCAGTTGCTAAGAGAATAGCAAGACTTTTCTCGACATTCTCACATATTTAAGAAGTAATCTACGTATATATATAATCTTGTAAAGAAACAAAATATTCCAAAAGTGGGATAAAACCACTGGGACGATTTGCATGTTTTATAGATTAACAGAACGGACTTTATTCACGGGGTTCAGAAAATACAATTTTTAACACTCATCCAATGGTTACATCCAATGGTTTGTGGAATCAATTTTCAATGGAAATGATAATTACGATTATAGAAATATAAAATGTTTGTTCCGTGATTCACGTTAAAAAGTTTGATAATCTGTGGCACAATCGTTATAAAATGTTATGAATAAAAATACAAGGTATTTTTTTTTACTTTAGAGCAAGATTTACGTAGCGTATTAAAAAGTACGTTTTACATTACTGATGATGGCAGCAGGAATTAAAATTGTTTGGAAATAATAACGCTCTCCATTGTTGCTTTTTCATTTTCTCCTGTTTATCGTGTTGAAATAACTGCTGCTACTTCATGTTTTGTCTGAACGCAGTCCGATTTACAGCTATTTCATTTTTGACTATATTTACGCTGCTGGAACCATGGTAAACCTGTCAGAAGGGGACGTGAACTACGAAATATAACGGAATGTATAGTGGGATTACGTTTAAACTACCAGAACCACACATCGCGCACAGTGCTCAAGAGGCGAGAAGTTCAAAAACTAACAAACGAGAATCAACAACCCGAACATTATTTAGGTGCAACTGACAGTCTCAGAAATTATTATAATGCTCTCCATTGGAGTACTGAGGCGACTTAATATTTGTCGTCACTTCTTTACATTCCCTTCATTTGTCGTCTTTTCCCTACCAAACCCATTCGTAGGACCAAATAATATAGTTCAAAGTTTAAAAAGTTGTAAATTTTACGGCCACACTACCCTCCCCATTTCCCAACCAAAACAAATTCACAATGTGTTTATAAGAAGAATGCCAAGGATGTATAATTGGTTATTTTTTGCTGATGTACCAATCAAAGAATTTTTGTACTGAGGGAATCGTAGACATTTACAGCCTAGTTTTCTTTATGGAATTTGCGTGTGAATCCCCTCTTAGTTTGGGAATTTTTACCACTTCATAGAAGACTAGGTGATACCATCATTCTTCCTGTAAACAAAAATAAAAACAAGTTTCTGCTGTTGCGGCGCATGATAATATTTAAGCTAAGGAATATACAGTAATCCCTTAACATTCGAGAGGGTTAGGTTCACGAAAATCTCCGCGAATGTCAAAATCCGCGAATGTTGAGACTATCCTTCCGTGCATAAAAGGGGTTTTACGATTTTTTTAATGGAAAAAACTATTGAAATATAAATAGTATAATGAACAGAGGAAAGTATATTCAACTAGGTAAATTATATCCAATGGTTGGAGTATCATAGTTGAGAATTTTTCCAACAATATGGATATCTCAGTAGGGAGAGCGTTGGTACGGCAAACCAAAGTACCCAGGTTCGAGTCCTGCTCCCGGCATATTTTCGCTCTGTTGGAAAAATTCTCAACTATGATACTCCAACTATTGGGTGTAAATAGTATATTTATTAAATATTAAAAATGCATACTCTAAATAAGTTTGAACAATTATAAACATATTGTAAAAGTATAGTATTTGCTGGTTGATGGCTGAAAAAAACTAGTAATATACGATTGCTTGGCAGAAGAGATATTTTGTTTATGGATTTCCATGTAAGGAAAAGTTACAGCCTCGATTTTTCGATTAAATTTAAGACTCCTCACTAGCGAGGGATCACATTCTATCGCTTCATCAACAAGTTGTTGTTGTAATTTTAAAATTTTCACGACATTTTTTGCAGAACATATTTTACTTAAAATAAAAAAATTAAACTTTAGAAAATCTAGCAAAAAAAAAAAAAAAAAAAAAAAAAAAGACAGACGCTTACCCCCAGTTTCACATTTCCTGCTCTCATTGTCTGTGTCATTGTCTGGTTCCGTAATTTTTTCTTCAAGGATTTCTAGTTCTTCAGTAAGTCCACCATCATGGGATATCATCAGATCTTCCACATATTCTCTCTTCATGTCCTCGAAAGCATCACCTCCAACCTGATGAGGCAGTTCCATAATTTCTTCAAGAGGTTTAGAAATTGAAGGCATTTGATTTTCTTTTTGTACCACTTGGGGCCAAATATTTCGCCAACAAGAATTGATTGAACTTTCATTAAGTTCCATCCATGCTGCATCAATTTCGGCAATGCAATCTGCTATGTTGAAAATTTTCCAACTCGATGTGACCGTGGCTTCTGAATTTACTTCAATCGGTTCTAAAATTCTTTTGAAAGATCTTCTTGCGTAGTAAGCTTTGAACGCAGCTATGATTCCTTGGTCTAACGGTTGGAACAGTGAAGTCGTATTAGGGGATAAAAAAACCACTTCGACGTCGGGATGGACATCTTTTAAACTAAGTGGATGTCCAGGAGCATTGTCAATGAGGAGTAGAACTTTAGATGACAAATTTGTAGGTGAAAGGTATTTCTTCACCTCATGAATAAAACAATCATTAAACCAATCCAGAAACAAAATGCTGGTTACCCATACTTCGGTATTTGCTCGCCAGAAAACAGACAACTTGCTTTTATCTTTACCTTTGAGGGTACGAGGATTTTGCATATAAATTAACATCGTCTTTACTTTAAAATAGCCTCTAGAATTGGTTCACAACAGAAGAGATACCCTATATTTTGCTACCTTAAAACCTGGAGCTGTGCTTTCTGTTCTGGCAAGAAAAGAAGTTCTCTTTGGCATTTAATTCTAGAACAAGCCTGTCTCGTCGGCATTAAACACTTGTTCTGGAACATATCCGCCTCTTTCAATAATTTTTGTAAGCTCTTCACGAAATTTTTGAGTACGTACATGATCCGCAGAAGCCGATTCGCCAACTAACTTTATGTTGTGTAAACTATGTTGTGTAAACTATGCCTATGTTTGACATTTTCAAACTACCCTTTACTTGCCTGGAAGTCATATAAATTCTCATCCTTTACTTTTATCGCGTCAAATGTTTTTTTGGCTCGTATAAAATGTGAACTTAGCGACACTTGCTTCCGGTTCATATCTTCTATCCAAATACTTATGGCATTTTCAGTTTCTTCCAATGACTTGTTCCGTATTTGCACTAGTCGATGCACTTACTGAGACGTTGTCTCTGATAGCCTTTCCGTTTTTTTTTTTTTTTTTTAAATTCATTAATATTAAAATAACGACCGACCGCGCACACTCTTTCTCCCATTCGCATCTTCTCTAAAATTTTAACTTTTTCGGAAAGATTCAAAACTTTTTTCACTCTTTTAGCTGTAGTTGGCATGATGAAGTTTCTCTTTTTTAGGTTTGCTAAACACCGAGAAGAAATAATAGACAGACCAATAGAAAGAACAAATGTATTCTACGGGGACTTACGTAATTCAAACGATAAACAAAACTTAGAAGGAGCATGTGCATTACATACTTCGAAGAGAAAATTTGCATTTTGGTCTTTCAATATAAATTGGAGAAATGCCAATCTCGAACAAACAAAGGGGGATAATCTATTTTTAGCATAAAACTATGTTTCGGGTAAAACAAAGGAAGTTTACTTAATTCTTTATAAAACGAAATCCGCGAATAACCAAGTTAAGTATTCGCGAATGTTGAAATGTTCTTCATTTTATATTTCACGAATAATCAAAACTTGCGAATGTTAAATCTGTGAATGTTAAGGTATTACTGTATTGATACTAGCAGACGCGTCCGGGCATGTCTGCCAAGAAAAATTTAACACGGAGTTGGAGTCGGCCCAGTCTAAGAATAATTAGAAAAATAAATATATAATGATAATAAAAAGAATAAATAAATAGTGAGAATAAGATGAATAAAATAAGTAATGAGAATAAAAGTAAATATAAATAATAATGAAAATAGAAAAAGTCTATTCTGCTCTCTTAAATAAATAAAATAAATAATGAAAATAAAAAAAAGACCGTCCTCGGCTGGTTAGTGCCTGTCACGAATAATTAAACCCGATTCCGGAGCGAAAATCATCTAGTTTTTCATTCTTTCGGGCCAAAAAAAAAAAAAAAAAAAAAAAAAAAAAAAAGGCTGCTGAAAGTTAAACAAAATTACTTATCTCCACCGCTGTCATAACAACATGCTTTTTTGGCGATTAAAAGTTACAATAGTATCCCAACGTGAAACAATTGCTCGATTTACCTTCTTTCAGCTCTCGGATTTTTTTAGCCTTCTTCTTTGCCTTTAATAAATTCAAATTATTCACGGATGTGTACAGATTCGAATACATTTTATTGAAAAGTGGACAAAACTTTCTATATTGGACTAAAAGGTCGAAGTTGAATTGCTTTGATGAGTGGCTCAAAATCGCTGTCGAACTTGGAAGATAGGGGAAATATGTGAAATTTTTTCATTCAATAAAAAATAAAAAATCTGAAAGCCAGGTGTATTTGGATCTGCCTTCGTCTATCAGGAATCAGATTTCAAGACCTCTAGGTGCGATAGATTTCACTAGCCATCGCCACCACACAAACAGACACACATACAAAACTTTTATTTTATTAGTATAAATATATCTTTTCAACAGATTTTGTAAATTTATGTTTTAATGAATTTTTAAATTTATTTATTGACACCATGTATTTTGTTTCAAGAAATATTTAGTGTAAATAAAATGCATAGTTTCTGACCTTTTTGAACACCTTATGTAAGCCATAATCTATTATTTTTATAAAATTAAATGTGAGCAAAAATTACTCATTATCATAGATAATTATTTATTAAAATTGTTACAAATTTTGACATTAATTTTAATTTGCATTTAGTGGCAAAAAATTCCTTTGAAGATGTTTATTCTTTTTATCTAATTGAAATTAAAATTTTCATTTTCGTTTAAATTTTTTTTCTTTAAATATAATAGCTTTATTTTGGCAAAGGCGTTTTTCTAGAAATTTTTATCGCCTAGTATTTATGCTTATTTGGTAAATCTTTTAATTAAGTGCTAATGACTTTTATTTTATTTCTGTAAAATGCATGGTCTGTTGGATAATCAGCTTTAACCATGTAAAATTAGTTTATCAAAATTTTCCTACAAACGTATTAATAATATAATTAACGAATAAAATTATTGAAACAAAATATTTTTTAAAAGCGACTTTTACAACAGTCTATTAGAATTTAAAATTAGTGTTGGTATTAATGTTATTAACATAAAATTTTATGAATTATTTTTTATTATTGGGGAATGTAAGTTCAATACATTAAAATAATCCGCAAAATTTCCATGAAATATCTAGTGAAATCAACTGTATTCTAGATGAAGGTTTTATTGGTATAGTTTTACCACAACTAAAGTTTTATAACGGAAAAAAAAACTGAAAATGTGACCCAATTAAAATATTGGAGCGTATAGGATATTTTTGTTAACTATGTCGGATGAAAGTAAAATAAGGATTACGTATTTTAGATGATATTTGATATTTTTGGTACGATCAACCATATAGCAAATAAAATGTTTGCAGACAATTATTAGAATGTTTGAATGAAAATTTAATTTTGAGGTTACAAATCATCCTAGGTCGTTAATATTATTAAAAAGAAATATTAAATTTCAGTTAAAAGTTTTCTTTGTGTTATATCTGTCTAATACAAAAAGAAAAGAAAAACGATTTTCTCAACTGATAATATTTTAAAGCATGTATGACAAAGTGTTTTACATTAAATGTTATTCTTTTAATATAACAAATTGCAACTTACTCAGAGTATACGTTTAAAATGTCAAACGAAACCTTAAACTTTTAGAAATATTGATTACAAATAGTGACCAAAATACATTTAAATAATTCTCTAGATATAACCTAGATTTATTGGTATCATATACAAATAACCTCGGAGTAAACATCTTAAATGAAGTTCAAGACTATTTATATTGCTCCGACAGCATATTCATAGAATATTTATTAAATGTTACTTAAATCAGCTTCAATTAATTACCGAATTTATTACGATTTGGCATATGATTGGATGATTTTGCTCGGTTTAAATATACCAATGTATCATAAGCATACATTGATATGCGATGATTTCTACTATTTCTCAATCAGTTTTGAATGAACGAATGAAGTGAAAATAATTATCTTGAATTCACACTCTCGAATATGCTTGTCAGCAGAAATTTCGGCAAAGTGTTTGCATAACCTAAGATATTTGTTTTCCTGGAGCTGGAAACGATTCAACTGTA
Organism: Maratus michaelseni; assembly: GCA_963931845.1. Classification (NCBI taxonomy): domain Eukaryota; kingdom Metazoa; phylum Arthropoda; class Arachnida; order Araneae; family Salticidae; genus Maratus; species Maratus michaelseni. Next base: position 181,772,200 of record OZ007590.1, read on the forward strand.
CGCAAAGCTAGACGACATCATAAGATGAAAGGTTTTAGCTTTCAGCAAATTACTTTTGAGCGTGACTACCATTTATGTAGTAAAAACTGTTTTGTTGACATACATTAAGTTAGAAAGTAACTTATTATAAAGAGAATGGTATCATAGACCTCACAAGCAATTTTTATTTATTACAACTGAGATAACTTTAGTTAGTCTATTTTAATTGTGTTCCGTTTGATAGAATTATAACGACAGAGTACCTTACAAAATGTTGAAACTTTCAAAGGCATTTGTAATTATATTATATTTTAGGCTCATTCTACACATGAATAATTAAACCGTGTATTAAAACTATTAATCATGAACGGCGACTAAAATGCATTAAAAAAAATCCCAATAACATACCTGGAATTCTTGTGAACATACAAAAAATTATTCTAAATAATAATTTTAAGTTATGCTCAATGGCTAATTATACTGCTGTAATTGCATTTTCATAGAATATTTAATAAATGTCAGTCAACATTCTGTTACGAATTTTGTTTACTTTTTGATTTGTTATTATTTTGATACTGATTTGTTACTATTATTAATTTTGTTTGAAATACTAGCCGATCCGCCTGGCGTTGCCCGGTTCCGTTAAAAAGTAATCTCTAAAAATCGCTGCACGAAACCGTTCCTTTGGTAATTCTTTCGTCTTTCGTAAATTAAATAGAGCGATGGACCCCGAAGCGGAAATAAATTCAATACCACCCCCTCAAATGTCTGGATCATTTGATTCAAAACGGGTCAGTTTATGATCAGAATTTTAAAAAGTTGCTGTCCGATTTTCACAAAATTTGCATTTTCGAAATCAGAAAAATATGCTACGTACATGCTATGGGTTTCGAATCGACACCGCTAGTACTTTTCTTAATACTCGAGGATGAGTGAAAATAACAATATTTCATAGTCTGAGATTATCAATTCGGTAACTTTCATTTGCGGTGTCAATGAAAATAGCCATTTTCGGCGCACGCGCAGGAAAAGTTTTTAGTTTCACCACCAGGCAGTGCATTCTGTTCTAAAGAAATTTCCAACACGTGTCCCCGTTGCATACGGTACAGTATAGTAGACGTGTTGTGCACTCGCTGCAAAAGTTTTAGTTCCAGTTTCCACCAGCAGGTGGAACATTCTGTTCTAAGTAAACCTCTTTCCGAACGAAACTCCGGCACTCGTCATTACTGCTTAGGGCACCGTATAGAAGGCGTGCTGTGCAAGCGCGGGAATCTGTTAGTTCCACTTTCCACCACCAGGGGTACCAAATCTATATCTTAATTAGTTATCTATATCTTAATTCATATTGAGTTAAATGAACTAATCCCCGTTGAATCACCACTATGGAGATTAATATTCATAAATGGTGCTAATCAAGGACTGAAAACATGATACCGAAGTTTATTTAGTACATGGGAGACCTGGGTAGAATGGTAGAGATGATTTTGTTTGAATCGGACCAATTTTAAATGCAATTTTTTTAGTTCCACTTCCCAAAGCTAGGGGGCGCATTCTGTTCTAAATGAAAATCTTTCCGATCAAAACTCCAGCACGTGTCCCCGCTACCTACGATATCCTGTAGCAGGAGTGCTGCGCACGCCTGCAAAATCTTTTAGTTCAGCTTTCTACTGCCCGGCGGCGTCAAACCTGTGTCTTAATTAGTTATATATAACTTAATTAGTTAGTATTAAGTTGAATGAACTAATTCTCGTTGAAATCGGGCCCATAGAACCCGAGAAAATATATTTCCAAACATGAAAATTAATATTAATTAATGGGGGTAACCAAGAAGTGAAAAAATGATACCGAAGTTTATGACTTAGGAGAACTTGGAAAAATGTTAGAAAAGATTTTATTTGAATCGGACCAATTTTAAATGCAAAATCCTTTAGTTCCACTTCCCACCGTTAGGGGGTGCACTCTGTTCTAAATAAAACTTTCCGATAAAAACTCCGGTACGTTTCCCCGCTGCGTAGGACATCGAATTGCAGGCGTACTGAGCATGCACTGCAAAATCTTTTAGTTCCACTTTTTTACTTCCAGGGGGAGTCAAATCAGTATCTTAATTAGTTATCTATATCTTAAATTGTTCGTATTAAGTTGGATGAACTAATTTTCGTTGAAATTGGGCCCATAGAACCCGAGAAAATACTCCCCCCCCCTCAGCGTTTAATGTTCAGAAATAGTGGTAACCAAGGGCATAAAAAATGATCTACTACCTGAGGTACCGGAGAAAAATGTTAGAAAAGATTTCGTTTGAATCGGACTAATAATAAAGAAGTTCTGGTTTGAGAGGTAGGGGGGAAGGTGGAAGTTTTGATCAGAGCATTAACGCGATATTTAAATTTCTACCTGACACCCCCCCCCCCCTTCAAAGTTAAACTAAATTAACATTAGGAAATATCCTGAACTTTTGAAACAGAAACTAAATGACGCTTTTTTGTTTTGACACACAAATACAGTAAGTTATCGTTGCCAATTTCTGAGATGAGATGCATAAATGACGTCACGTGCATAACCCCCCCCCCCCTAAAAATCGCATAAAACAAATCGCGAAAAATTCACAAATCGCTGTTCAAATTCCAATTAGCTGATGGCCTTTTCACCCACCAATCACAATTGCCAGGTTGACTTTCCAGCTGTGCCTACAATCGTCTCAGGTACCAATCACAATTGCCCTTCAATATTGTTTGACTTCCAATATGCGATTTGTGACGTCATTTGAAACATAAAATGCGGCAAAACATTGAAAAACGTCAATCCAAATCGGGATAATTAATAACCACCCTTCCCTTTTAAAATCATGATTTTTTATCTGTAAAGAATTATCAACTCTCTCCAAGCTAAGGGGAAAGAAACGATGATTTTGAGCAGAACTGAGACCGAAATGGAAGCAACCAATGAACCAAATTGCCAAAAATTCAAACACGGTCTTACGATTTTCGAATAAACTTTATTGAAAATAGGATAAAATTTACTATATTTTACTAATTTGCTATTAATATTATTTTTATTTATTAAACGATTGGAACCGTATTCCTGTTACTAATGTGAACAAACCGCAGCGAAACGTTAAAAAACGCTGAAAATCGCATAAAAAATAATATTAAATTAAATTTTAAAAAAGTCTATTCAAAAATTTCAAAATCGGGCTTCGAGGTACAAAACTACATAGTACATAGACACATTCCTACTAAATTTTGTAGCTCCAGCGGTCTCTCCAGAAAACAGTCGACAAACACACACACATACACAGATACACAAACTTCCTTTTTTATTATAGTTAGAGATAATCAAGCGAATCAAATAAAAAATATAATGCACGACGGTTTACGTTATTGAACCTGTAGAAACGAGGGAACTGAAAAACATTATCTTAAATTCAACACAACAAGGGAGGTACACTGTTACAGAAATTGAAGTAAAATTACGGGCAGAGGCCGGCAGCAGAGATTCCAGTCATACACCGTAAAAAAAAAAAAAAAAAAAAAAAATCCATGCCCATCATTTTGTGCAGCCCGTAATTTTACGGGGCAAAGTAATACAGCATTATAATGCACTTTAAAATACAATAACACTTTACTTACTGTTACGTAGCACGTAGCACGTTAGATAATCATCCCAGAATCGCTGTTTTGGCGAGTTATAATTTTCGAAACACGAGTAAAATGAAGGGTTACACCCTAGCGGAGGACAATGTATGGGGTCATACCGTATTTTTGCTAACATATGGGCTAGAACTGTAAGAATATGTGGATTGCTCTTAATTTTCTAAGTATCTAAGGGATAAGGCCGCTTATTTAGTGGCCGCTTATTCTACGCTTCGAAAATAATACTATACACTATCTAGGAAGTCAATTAGTATTTTTTATTATTTATCGAGTAATCTTTTGAAAATTTAAAGTGGTACAACGTTCAGTTACAGTTCAGTTGCCTATAAAAAACGTTGGTTAAAAAAAAAAATCTTAATGTGAAGTCATAAAAGTGCGAAAAATTAAGAGATATCGATTGCATGAAAATTTGCATTAAAAGACTTTTCCTACAAGGAATTTTATTTATTCATTTCTATCAAGGTTATTAAATCAGCATATAAACAAATGTCCATGTGTAACAAAGCAAAAAATCCGTGATTGCGAGTATCCTAAGAGATGATTCAGTAGAATAAAGTATTCAGAGAATAATAGTCAATTTTATGTTAATCTTCCTCTCACTTCTTGTCAATACTTTTAGCATAAACCGCTCTTCCGTATCATTTTTTGTTCTTTGTTTACGAATTTTTTAGGTTTACACGGATTTTCTACCCACCCTGTATATTTCAATGGTATTTATACACTATATGGCCAATGATGACCGGTCACTTGCTATTTTAGACGTTTTGTTAAATATCTGGAAAGATACACGAGGAATTATCCTGAAATTTCAGGTGTGTAAACAACATGATGGACGTCATATATTTCGGCGAAGATTTTTTTCCCAAAACCCCATAAGGGACCGTCAACAAATTGAAGAAAAACGAATGTCTTTTGGATAACCCTGTAAAAACTAATATCGCAAAAGCGTTGTTAGTTTTTACAGGGTAGCACATGCTTAGGAGGCTTCTTTTAATAAACTATGTTCATTGTTAAAGGTAGCACATGCTTAGGAGGCTTATTTTAATAAACTATGTTCATTTTTATGGGGATAGCACGTATACTCGTGGAGAAATTAAGGTTTTTATAAAAACAGTTCCAAATTTCACCAAGTGTTTTGCTTATAATTTTCAGAGTTCTTAATATAAAAGAATGTTCTTTTCAGGAACGATGACACACAACATTATATACAGTACCCTATAATCAGAATTAAAAAACAATAAATATTGGATGAAAAATGAGCAGGTTCACTAAATATTGTTTCACTGCGCATGCGTGAATTCAATCAAAATATACTGTGCATTATATATTAGCTAAATGTATACACCAACTTTTGTGAAAGTCTCAAAAACATAGCGTGAAAATTCTGGTAGTAATCGTCGATAGAATAAGCTCAAAATTTGCTATTCCCAAAAGGAAGCAAAAAGATGAGGGGTTGTATCCAAATATACTAGCTTATGAAAGTTGACATAATACGAATGAAGTGTCTCTCATTGTATAGTTGGATACCGCCCCTCTGTTTTTGAGAAAACAATGACATTGGAATGAAAATTAGTTTGAAAGTATTTGGTATATCAATCTTTAAAATCATTAACATATTTTTTTTTTCAATTAAAAAATCAAAAGGGCAGTGATGGAGTTGTGGTAACATGGTGATGACGAAAACTTAGCTCCCCAAATGAACCTGGAAGGAAAATCTTATTTTTTTAACGCTTTCCAACATAGTTGGAAAGTGTTTATGATTTTGGTTTGCTTGTCTGCCATCTGTCTGTCTATGCTCTAAACTCTCGCCAATATACTCGGATAGCCATGAAATGTTTATATGTTATTGAAGTTTACTATTGAATGTTCGATATTCAAGATGAAGTGGATGTAATTTATAGTTAGTTTACACGGTCACACAAAACAATTCCAGTACACTATGGTCTATAGGAAAAATCGTTTGCGATGCGTTTTATTGATGTTACGATATTTCAAACATAATGAGATTGATATGTATCACTGAGATGGACTACAAACTGCTTTATTAGGAGTATAGAATAGATAGAATTTATAGTTCGGAAAGGTTCTATTCCATTATAATGTGTAGATAAAAATCATTTGCGGTGCATTTTAATTATGTTATGATACTCGAAACATAATGAAATTTAAATGGGCCCCTGAGGTTCACTGTAATATGTTTTCTATAGATTTCGGAGTGCATACACTGAGAAAAAATTCTGCCACTGGCATCTAGAAGCTAAATTGTGGCTCTAGAAATAGTTCCATGTCATTCTTATAAATTCTAGTTCCCTTTGCTGGAGACTTCTAGTCTCTCCTATTAAAATTCATTATTATATCATCCTATATTATCGTGGTCAAACTTATTTAAAAATTTCTGCAAATAAATATAAACACAAGAAGTTAGTTTTAGTTATAATTCTAGTTTATGAATTTAATCTGGAAACCAAGTGATAATAACTCGCAATTCAAACGATTCATAATATAATGTATCGTTTTATCACATATCTCAATCATTTCGTCTATTCAGTTTATTTGTTTACCTTATTCGCATAACTCAGAAATCTATATTTCTAGTTTAGGGATTTAGAAAATGACTACTTATTCGTTTTAGATGAAGGCGGTATAAGTCTTCTTTCCGTGTAGCATTTATCGTTCATTTACAGAGGTAGACAAAAGAATTCGGTTACAGGACTGACTAAAATCGATAATTGTTGGAAGTCCGTTTTCCGCTGTGGTATGTATTTTTAAACTTAACTATTTTTGTGTGTATAAATTATATAAATTACATACAGGGCTACACGAAAGAACGTGAACACATTACCGGATATGGATTGCAATTGCTGAAAATTGATTTTGACTGATATATGTGTTATTTTAAGTTGCATATTTAGATATATCATTTCATTCTAGAAAAAAATATTTTTTTAATACTAATATGTTAGTGTTGTGCAGTGTTTCATAATCTATGCCAGATTCATGATTTCTTGTTCTTGTTTTCTGTTAGTGTACGTCAAATTTGCAAGAGAAGTACACAGGATCGTTAAACAATAATGGTATTTGTAAAACTGGCTAACATACAAAAATTAGACACGATATTTCATATAAAACTTTTGCGTGATTTCTTGCGTTTTTTAATAATAAAAATATTTGATCAATCATAATAATTTTGTGTACTTCTCAAGAGAAAATTGTTGAGTCTATGTGTTTAAAATTTAGAAGTGTACCGATGAAAATTGTTAAAGTTAGCTACGCCATCTTTTTGACATCACAATATGTTGCGACAGCTTCAGCGCTGCCATTTTGGTTTTATAAAATAATTTTAAAATACGTTAATGATTTAAAAGTTTAATATAATAATTATCTTCACACCAATTTTCCTTTCGATGTGTAATTTGCTCAAATAATAGTAATAATAATAATAAAAAACACCTATCAATAATCATGGATTTTTCAAGTGTCGCAAGTACAGTTATTCTTTAAACAGTGAGTTCTTAAGAGGAAGAAAAAACTTTAAGTGGCTACATTTATTGAAACAACAACTTTTGTATAGTAAACTGATAATAAGCAGTCGAAACTAAATAAAGGCTAAAGATTATGTTTTGGAATCGGAAAAAAAAGGAAGACTTTTACCTTATAAACGAAATCCACTTGAATTCTACGTTTTACATAAAGTGAGAATCTGTTCTTCTCTATATTCAAAATCCTATGAGTACAGTTACTCCATGTGCAAAAATCCATATACAAAAACAGGTTTTCTCGTGAATAAGGTGGAGGTTCAATCTTTTTTTTTCTTTTATATGGACTGTTTAAAGTTTTTTTTCATGAAAATTGTGCATAAAATTATGTGTAAAATTTGAAGTTGTTGTTTTCAGAAATACCTATTCAAGAACATTATTTATTTCCCCCTTTATGTAATTCAAATGGAACATTAAAAAAAAATATATTTATCATAATTTTGTGTAATGTGTTTGAATGGACGTGTAAACAAAATTTGAAGAACAAAAATCGATAATCAATGAACACAATTTAAAAACACTTTTTTCCTGTAACTTTTATGAAGGATGAATATTAATCATTATTCCCTTCAAAATTTAATTAATTCTGTTCTTTATATTAAACAATTGAAACCAACAATTTCATGTTACTTAAAATTTAAAAGCTTGTTTAGAGCGAGAAGAGAATTTTGAAACATCATACTCTTTTCGCATAAACTGAATATTTAGCATTTTCTGCACTCATGAAAATTATAATATGAGAATAAGAAATACTAATTTTACAGCAGAGTAATTCAAAACTAGCCCATCTTTGTTGAGAAGAGAGAGCAGATTGGGAGTGACGAACGAAGGGAAATTAAACAACAATTAAAATATAAAATGGAGATTTTTACTTTATACTCAGATAAAATTGTTGAGAAGCTTTGTTAAAGTGAGGAATAGCATTTGTGTATGAATGAGAAGGAAATATTCTTACGAATGCGCTTAATAAAACTGTTAATATTTCATTTGTCGTTTGTTAATTCGTAATTACGAGTTGAAATCTTTCAGAAATTATTTTTCAAAGGTAGGATTACCATTTACAATTTAAGGATACTAGATTACATATAACTAAATAAAATATAAATTTGTGATTGACACCAAGGAGAAGTAAAAATAAGTGAAAACATAATTTTTCTTCATAACATTGGTGAGTGAATTGGTTTAAGATATAATTAATGTTAAACATACTTTATATATATATATATGTATATATATTCAAGTCGCATTACATCAAATTGAGATTATTTACCTTTCTAAATCAATTAAATTTACAAGTAAAAAATTGAATAATTGAACCCTTATTTTTAAATCGTATCAAAGAAGAGCCTGTAAGTGATTGTAGACGATTACCAGGAAAATATTTCTAACATTTTTTTTCTTATCTTGTAATTGTTTAATTGACTCACAATTTGACTATATACTTTTGAAATAAAAGGAAGATACTTTCTAGAGAGCATTAGGCAAATTGAAGATTTAACGTCGTATTTTATTACAAATTCATTTAAAAGAAAAAGGATAGCAATTACACAGAATTTTGTTATTTGCATAACAGAATTACACAATTTAATAATTATTTGTAATTTTATGATTAACAAAAATTCTAAATTATCGTAAAAAAAAAAAAAAAAAAAAAAAAAAAAAAAAAAAAAAAAAAAAAGAAGGCGCATTTTTTTTGTTTGCTACAAATACTTCGTGTGTGTGTTTGTGGTAGGAATGATACACAGCTATCTTGACATTTTGTATGACTTTTATATTACGACGCAAGAAAACCTCTTGATTTAATCTTTGACAACATAAAAATGAATTTAAGAATTACAGCGATCTTACTGTAAGGATTATTTTTTATTGCTATGTACCTTAATTTGTGAATTCTTTACATTATTTTCTAACTATTTTCTGCAGATGCCAATTTTAAATGCTTGAAACTGATATTTCTTTAATTACATACATTACCGTTTAGAGCGTTGAAGCAAAACTTTTACTTCATATTTACAGCAGTAATATTTAGGATCAGTTTTAAGTGCAGATGTTTCCTTCGGGATAAAATCATTATTAAAAGTTTTATTGTATAGCTGTATATATTTGATCAAGTATCCTTACATTCAGGGCTTAATTTTTAAGAAAAAAAAGTATCTGAGCCCTAATATTCTGCGTAGCCCTCCCCCCCCTCCTCCACTGTCACTCTGCATATTTATATTTCATACATTATTTTCAAAATTTAAAGCTTTGTTTTTTTATTTGGCAAAATAAAACTTTTAAACGCATCTATCTGCGTATACATATCTATAAACTATTCCACTTTTTAATTATTACTATTTTCAAATAGAAACTTTTTAGAAACCGAATAGAAACCTAATCTTAATGTTAAATAATCGCAGAATTCTGCGATTAAATAAGATCAGGATTATGATTCGGAAATAGTGTTAACACCAAAAATGAATAGTTCGCTGCTATGCAGAATAGTAAAACTATTTCTGTTTACTCTTTATTCTAATCAATTAAATAATTAATTAAATAATTAATTAAATAATTAATTAAAAATAATTAAAATGGAAATAAATAAAATTTTGAATTTAAGACAGATTAAGCTCGAGCCTGCCCAAATCCGAAGATTGATATAAAAATCGAGCTTGTTTCATCTCCATCTGTTACGTGAGAGACACATTACGTCACTTATAAGTGTTTTGATACAAAAGAAGGCAAAAGATTGGAGGTGGGGGGGGGGGAAGTAAATGGTAATTTATGATTCGTTTTTCAGAAAAGTTATTGTACTTGACTTCGGAGCGCAGTGTTTATGAGTTCCGGTGAATTTTGGCCAATATTTAAATATTTACTAAAAACAGAGAAGTACCGGAACTGAGTTCCTGTGGGCTCCGGTGCAAATTAAGCCCTGCTTACATTAATAATGTTCCTTAAACTGTTTATTTTAAGTTGGATGAACAAGCAAAATCATTTAACTTTTTAATGTCCCCACACATCAAATTATACAACTTACATATTAATTGCTTTTCCGAAGTAATCAAATACATTATAACTTTTGGTTGATTAAATTGAAAAACGATACATAAATATTAACTCTAAATTAATTTTTTAGGGACAAAAAATAATAACGAGATGTTCATGTCAGAAAAGATCTCTAATATATGCATATTTGTTTGCATATGCATGTTTAGATGTTTCATTTGTTAAAAAATAGAATTTAAACAATTAATAAACAAATGAACAAATATTATCAGTGTTGTTAAAATGTAATTAAAATAAATTAATGGAATAATAATAGAAAAAATATTATTATCTAGGAAGTTAATAATTAATTTTTACCATTTATCAAATAAACTTTTGAAAATTTAAAGCGGTACAACGTTCAGTTACAGTTCATTTGCCTGTAAAAATCCTAAAATGTATCTGTAGAACTCATTCAGTATTCAATAATGTTTTGTTTTGATATGATAAAAAAATTAATTTCTCAATGTGAAGTCATACATTTGTAAAAAATGCAGAGATTAACTTTTAGATCAAAATTTATATTGAAAAAACTTTTATTAAAATAAATGTATTTATTTATTTTTATCCAGGTTGTTAAATCAGAGTACAATCAAAATTTTCATTGTGGAACCCCCTCCCCCCCCCCTTTAAATTTGAGTATCCAAGAGTGTCATAAAGATAAAAGAAATATTGTTAAAATTAATCTAATTTATAATCATCAAAGATAAGAAAAAACTATGTTACGTTTAAAAAAAAAAAATTAAGTGTCTTATTTTTTTATTGTTTAATTTTTTTGGAATGATCTTGTTTCTATCTCTTCACGGTTATCAAATTGAAAAACAATGATCGTACAATCATGATTAATTAATTATGAATAAATTAAAATCTGCTAATAAGGATAAATTTCCATATGATGCGTAATAATATTTATTATAAATGTTTCGTTTTTTTATTATAATAGTAATTTTCACAAGAAAAATTGTCATTAGGATTAATTTTCTTAATTCTTTCTGTGTTTAATTATTGTACTGTTGTTTTTTAAATCTTATATTAAATATTTTATTGATTATTGTTTTTTAACTATTATATTAATTCATTTTTTAAATTTAACTCAAAAATTTAATAACTTAGAGAATTGAAGTAGTATCCAGAATTATTCCAATAAAAACACTCTACAATTTTGTAATTAGAAGAAGAAATTACAAAAGCAAAATAAAAACCAAATTGCAGTTTCCTATTCAGATATCCCGTAACTTACTTCTGTTCGTTAAAAAAATATTATAATTCAGGTCTATTTTCAGTTTTCACTTAGCAATAGACATGGTTTCACATTATTAAACTTCTGTTCTATATATTTATTCTTGCAACATTAAACTCAGATAATAAAATTTAGTTATTTTTATTTTTATTTTTATTTTTTTGTAAAAATGTGCCATTGTGTGTATGATGCTTGGTATTTTGTATATTGTTGCAGTGTGTTTTGCAGAAACAAAAAAATTTGTTTAAACTGCAATTTTAATGATATTTATTAATTTTATAAAAATTTTATACAATCAAATTTCTAATGAAAATATTATCTATACATTTTTTAGATCTTATGGAAATTGGAATGTTGAAATATTTCGCAATTTTAAACTAACTTTAAGTTACGTAAGAATATATTATTAAATCATTATCTGTTAAATTTTTCTGTATCTATTATATTTTTCGACGTATGTTTCAAAATAAATTTAACTTTAGAAAATGTATTTGTTGTAATGTAATTCAAAACATAAAAGAAGTTTTATCCTTTATATACTTTTCTATTCTTTTCTATGGTTTTGCTGACAACTGCATAAAAACAGGTGTAAGATTAGATAAGATACTTATTCTTAGGATTACGTTCTTTTTACCAAAAGTTACTTATAATCTGACATTAAGTGAAGTTCATGTTTGGATTATAGCCCTGCATGCTTCTGTTTCATACTTTCATATTTGTAATAATTTGGTATTTATTTTCAGGTAAGTGCTTGAGAATATTTTCTGAATATTTCCCATTTTGACACTAAAAGGTAAGATATTTGTTATTAATTCTCGAATGCATACTTTTAGTGTGTTAATTTAAGTCTATTGTGTAATTTTACGCATCTTTACATTTTGTTTTTTTAAACATATAACATCACAAATCATAATCAAAACAAATATAAATTAAGTTTTTAATGTTTATACTAGAGTTATTAGTGTATTTGTTTTGCATGATTTAGTGAAAATTTTTTATGATATTGCTTTGAAGTTACAAAACAAGAACAGATAAATAATTCTAAAAACTAGTTGGATGTGTCAATCCCAAAACTTTCTTCTATCTCCCCATACAAGTTTCACATACATCAAAAATGCATCAGCGCCAATTTATGTCAAGGTCTAACTGAATCTAAAGTTTTAGTAAATTCCATGAATTAGTTCTTGAGATATGACAATCAGTAAAATTGTGTAAATCCTGAAAAATGCGCCATAGCAGCGCCATTTGTTGGGAGATTTGTACCAAAATCTAATCAACAACAACTTATGTCAGCGTCTAACTGAATCTGAAGTTTGATGAAATTATGTGCATTAATTCTTGAGATATAGCTATCATGACAATCATGAACAAGTAGGTAATTGTGATCGAAGATCGCTCAAAGGGTTTCGATTAATATTCCTTTCCAAACACTTTATCCTTTCCTTAATAATTTTCAAAAATCTGAACCTGTCCGATAGCGGGCAAAGACCGCTATTATTCTCATAATAATATCTGTCATGTGGACTAAATGCGATATTTAAAAAAAATCAATTTCAAAATTAAACATGTTGTACACCTTCAAAATGTTAAAATATGCGAATATTTCCATAATCGGGTTTTTATCATGATTCAATACGCTCCTCAAACTCATATATTTACTATTCTCTGTTGTTCATATTGATACTCGCTTTGTATTATTCTGAAACATTTGAAAAATCCGTTAAACTTCCGACATGACGTCAGATTTCCTTTTAATTCTCTAATGACATGATATTAACCTGCTTTGTGTACATACACATACTCATACTCCTTGTATTATTGAGAAATCTTTCCGTTTTATTACCACTATGACGTCAATCAATTTTATTTCATATTAATCTTTTTTTCAATTGGTGAAACTTTTTATTTCATTTTCATTTTTACGTGGACATCGTCTGATAGAAAATTAATTATTGTAGAAAGAATTTAATCGTGGATTTTTAATTTTTGGCATCTGCTATAACGAAAAATGTTTAAATTTAATAGGAAAAGGCTGTTAGAATTTTGGTTTTTTATCTCTATTTATTAAAATAATGCGACTGTTTCAAATTTTAATATTTTGAGCTCTTTATAACCAGTATTCAGCTATGTACACAGAGTTTGAACTCTGTGAGTTACATAGTTTTTGAGAATGGCTCTGTGACAGACAGACAACGGAGCGGGAGTAATAGGGTTTCGTGAGATGAACGAAACCCTAAAAAAGTAGTAGCAGCGTCACCTGTTAGGCTTTTTACACGGAAACGTAATCACCGAATATATTTATGCCAAGAGCTAACAGAATATGAAGTTTGATGAAATTCTGTGCACATGCACTACCACGCATGCGCGGTAGTGTATTACTGCTTATTTTATTGTTTATTACAGTTAATTTTACGGTATAGTACTGGCAGCTGGGGTGCCAGTATTATACTGTAAGATGAACAATTTTTTTGCAGTGTAACAATTAACAAACGGCAAAGTATATGAAATATTGTCCTTTTTTGTAGATGAATCTTCTTGTTAATGTTTCAGATTTAATATTATTTTAGACGTTGAAAAAGCAAACAAAGAACGCGAAATATCACTTTGCATATAGCAAAATGTATTATTGTATATCTAAAATTTCCAAAGGTTTTATAATATCTGTATTCTTTATATCTGTTATTGATATAAAAATGTAAAATAAATACAATTTCACTATATTTTCTTTAATGGGGCAATGGGACTTTCAGATATATTGGAATTAAAAAAAAAATTAACCGCCGAATCGCTGCAGAGAAAAGCGAAAATAGATTTTCGATTAGAATTTTAATTAAAAAAAATATATTAAAATAAGCTTAATGGCCTTCCCACTGTTGTTAAACAAACAAATGTTAAAACGGTTTATAAGAACACATAATTTTGACAGTGGAATAGGAATCTAGACACTCAAATGAGTTTAGATACACATTTTCACGAAATTTCTATGATTAGTTCTAGGGATATTCAACATTAAATAGTGAGTTAATTCAAAGAGTCGTTTCAGAAATGAAAATTGTTAGTTTAAGGTTCAGATTTAACATAAATTTCATGAATAAATTTCACTAGGAAATATTATTTGTGTTATAAATGCTTTAAATTAATCGTTTAAGTATTCTGATATTTAATTGAGATTGCTGTTATATTTGTTAAACATTTCTACGATATTAATCTTTTCATTGTCTATTAAGCCTGTAAAAATGTAGATGACGTTTTTAGCACTTTCCAACCTAGTTGAAAAGTGCTTATGACTTCGGTTTGTCTGGCCGTCTGGCAGTCTGTCCGTGCTCTAACTCCCGTAAATATGCTCGGATTGCTCTGCAATTTTTATATGTTACTGTCGTTATCTATAGCATGTTCCATATTTCAACGGAAGTGTGTAGCACTTGTAGTTTTTTTACAGGGACACTCAAAAGAATTCCGTTACATTGCGGTCTATGGGGAAAAATTATTTGCGGTTTATTTAAATAATGTTTCACTATTTTAAACGCATTGAAATTTATATATATCACTAAGGTGCATTAGAAGAAGCTTAATATGGAATAGGGTGTGCATACCACTTATAGTTACTATACAGGGACAGTCAAAAGAATTCCGTTACATTACGTCTATGGAGAAAAATCGTCTGCGGTTTATTTAAATAATGTTTCACTATTTTAAACGCATTGAAATTTATATATATTACTAAGGTGCATTACAAGAGGCTTACTACAGAATAGTGTGTGTATAGCAGTCATCGTTCATTTACAGGGACATACAAAAGAATTCTCTACTGTCTGTTAACAATAATTCCTGGCGTTTTAAGTTGCTGAACGCGATTTTCAATTGAACTCACTTTTTGTCTATTACTGGGTGTGTATAAATTTTGTATTTCATATACAGGGTAGCACAAAAGTTCGAGAACACATTTCCGTTTATTGGCAGAAACTCCAGAAGGAGAATTTTAAACTGTGCTACGCGTTTCCTAACTAAAATAAAATTTATCATCCTATATAGTATATATACAAATCTATAGATCATATACAGGGTTGAATAAAAGTACTCGGATACTTTTCCGAATATTGTATCTGTTCGAAATTCCTGAAATTATGTTTTTAAATATGTTATGCGTTTTCCAAATTGTTTACTTAGATGTTATCTTTTAGCTTATTAAACGGTATGTTTTGTAAAATTATTTTGGAAGCGTTGGAAAGTCCTACATAATCTATGCTTGGCGCATGATTTTTCGTTCTTGTTTAAAAAATATTGCTGGTTGATCTGAAGTTTTGTATACGCATATTAGAAACTTCCAAAAAGCGATCTGTCTTTAAAAATCCATATATTGAATTTCATGATTCTTTAGAATATTAATTTTATAAATATTATTTCACACATAATATTTTTAGTTGGGTAAAAATCCGATAATTGTGTTTGGAATACTTAATACTACCACAACAGAGAAAATTCAGCCTAAATTAATTGTTGCAAGAGATGTGAATGCGAATTAAAAAAGTGTTGATTGAATCAGTTAAAATTGGCTATCTAAAGCTACTATTCACCAAAAAATCGAAGTATGAAGTTAAATTTGAGTGCTAGTATTGAAAATTTTAAAGTTTTGTTACTGTTTCAATATGAAGACTGCCCTCTAAACATATATAAGTTTTATATAAATTTAAAGAAGATATCTTACTTCCAACTGCATGACAACTTTCGTCTTTCTCTGCGACATTTTGGCGAAAAAATTCTATGGAGTCTTTTCTTTTCTTTCCTTTTTCTGTGCGTGTACTCTACATAAAGTATTATAAAGTTAGGCACCCCACAGCGATTCAACGTAAAGCCATCAAATTGACTCAGCAAGAAACATTTTACTTACAACTCATGAAAAAATTTTCAACACACAAAGTTAGTAGCATAATCAATATTGGAATCATCAATCAGATTTTACGATTATATCTATTGCAAAAAGTCAAAAAAAAAATAAATAAATAAATAAAAAGAAAAGAAAAGAAATAGAAATAGAAATAGAAAAAAAAGGAAAAACGAAATATTTTAAATAAAAGTTACAGTTTCCAGTTTGCTTTTATTACTTGTTTGCTTTTCATACTTAAACATATTACATAAATAAATTTAATGGTAGCGTACAGTAGCTGGTTTGGGATCCGAAACAAAACGCGAATATGGGGCTGATACTCCTTAAAAAAAAGTAATCAAGTGATGAAAGATTTTGAAAAACATGAAGGCCCTTTTTTAACACTTTCCAACCTAGTTGAGAAGTGTTTATGGATTCGGTTTGTCTGTCCGTCTTCCGTCTGACCGTCTGTCTGCGCTGTAATGCGCGTAAATATACTCAGATTGCCCTGAAACTTTTGTATGTTATTATCGTTTACTATAGCATGATTCTTATTGAAAATGAAGTTAATTACAGACACTTCATTACAATATCATGGGAAAAATCGTTTCAAGTGCATTTTGATGATGTTATGCCATTTGAAATATGGCAATTGATATACAATTATGAAGCGCACTAAAACATACTTTTTGTAGAATATGGGATGCAAACCATTTATTATTCATTTACAGGCTCAAACAAAAGAATTCTGTTGTAGATTATTCTATGGTAAAGAACAAAACAACAACAACAATAACAACAACAAAAAGGAAATTTGTTTTTCTCACAAACATTAAAATTTATAAATAAACGTTACAGTTGCTACCTTGCTTTTAATACTTAAATATATTACATAAGCAAATATTTAATGATGAGATAATGATGAGCAAATATTTAATGACAGTAATTTTATTTTCGTAAACATGGGATTTTTGTTATAAAGATATAATGGTACCCACAATGTTAGATAATAGAAAACCGAAACAGACTCCAATTTCTAAGAAAACGTAGTATTAAGTTGGTCTGGGATCCCCCACCCTCCAAAAGAGAGCTATTCTGATAACAGAGTTACTCCTTCAAATATGTAATCAAGTGATGAAAAGTTTTGAATAACATTACAACACTTTTTTAATATTTTAATATAATCATAGTGATTGGTAAAGAAATCATACGAGTTGTAACTTTTCCAAACGAGTGGTAAAGTGTCCACACCTGGATTTGAACCCAGGACCTTGGCTTAAGCAGAAGCTGATTTAAGGGGTCGCGCTGGTCGCAATCGCAAGGGGCTCTACATTCCAAAGGCCTCCCAAATTACCTTCTGGATTGAAAAAAAAACAGTGTCTTTTTAATCGAAGAGTTTTCTTACGGTTCTGGTTAGGTTTCTATTAGTATTACTAACAAAAATACATAATTTTCATGTAGTAAATAAATTATTTTGTATTACACGAAACCTCTACAATCTGTCACTCTGTTACTTCCAGAAATGTTTCAGCTTTTCCTTCTCATTTTCTGTGTTTTCCTCGATCTGGGCTATAAACAGTTGAGGGGGCGGGGGGAATCAGAGGTGTCAGCTGTACTTGGCCTTCAGTTGGAGAAAACCCTATTACAAGCCATTTATGACGATTTACAGTTTAATATATCGATCATGAGACAGGCCGTAAAAACATTTGAATAAATTCTAATTCATTTGTAGTTATTATTGCAATTAATTATGGACTAATTTTTATTTAAAAATTGTAAATATATACAAATTTTTAAGATGAGAGGGAGGGGAAATTTACAATGAGATATGTCATAAATCCGCTCCTGAGCTTAAACTTGGTTTATTGTAGTTCCTTTACCTGCGGTTCATTTTGTCGAGCTGTGTCAGATAACAGATCAGATGTCTTTGGAAAAAGGTTGGCTGAATGAATTGTGTCTGCCGGATTTGTCCAGGATAGCTTAGTTGGAAGAGCGTTGCAGCTTAAGCCAAGATTCTATGATATGGGTAGTTTTTTAAGCTTAACTTGAGAAGCATTTGGCGGAATGAGATGTAATTCTTTATTTGCATATCTAAAACTTTTAGTAATCTATATCTGTTAAGAAAGTTATAAGTTTCAATTCATATTTATTTTGAAAATTAATTAAAAAAATATATATTTTTTCGAAATACATTATTAAAAAATATATAAAATATAACCGATGATTTTTTAAAAACAGAAATCATATATTTTAAATATCCGAATCCAAATTACAACTCATTACATAAAGTATTTTTTTGAGTAATGCTTAAAAAAACTATCCGCCTTGAGATGTGTTTTGCAACGATTACAAATGAATTTAACTTTAGAAGTTCTAAACTTTAAATCCTGAGATGAAAAATTTACAGATGCATAATTCCTAAACAGTTTAACCGAATGACTTGTCGTTTAGTATCCTTAGGTGAAATTAATCCAAAATGTCAAATATGATATCAAAATTAGACGTTTGTATTAAAATTTTAGAGTATAGTATAATATTTTAGTATGAAGAGGATCCTCTTATTTTTTTTTTAACATAAATTGAAAAAGACATACTTTTCTGACAAATGGCAGGTATTACCACTTTTTTCTGTGACAACTTGGAGATTAAAATCTATGTTCTCTTTTTTTAACACTTTAAAACATAGTTGAAAAGTGTTTATGAAATGGATTTATCTATCTGTATGCCGTCTATCCGTGCTGTAACTTGCGTAAATATTCTAGGATTGACACGCAATTGATATATATTAATGAGCTCTGCTACGGCATGTACGGTATTGAAAATGAAGTATGTATCGTTTATAGCTCATTTATACGGACACTCAAAATAATTCCGTTACATTATGGTCTATGGAGAAAAATCGTTTGCGGAGAATTTTAATGATGTTACACAATTTCAAACATATTTAAATTGATATATATCACTAAAGTGCACTACAATAGATTTACTATAAAATAGGGTGTGCATAGCATTTATTGCTCATTTACAGGGACATAAAAATAATTCGGTTAGAATACTGTCTAAGAACAATAATTGCTGGAAGTACATATTAAGTTGTGGTACGTTTTTTAACTAAACTAATTTTTTGCCGATTACTTGGTGTGTATGTTGTATAGATGGTATATAGGGCGGCATAAAATATTTCGAGTACATTTTCGTTTATTGACGGAAATTTGTGAAGGAGAATTTACCACACTAACTGAACTAAATTTTAGCATACTATGTAGTACATATACAAATCTATAGATAATATACCTGGCTGTAGAAAATAATTCGGATTTCTTTCCCAAATTTTGATGGTAATTCCGGAAATTGGTTTCTCAAATGTGTTATGCGTTTTATAAATTATATACTTAGACATGATCTTTCACCTTATTAAACAGTGACGTTTTGTTAAACTATTCTGGAAATGTTAGAAAGTGTTTCATAATCTATGTTTGATTTTGATTTTTCGTTCTTAATTTTTTTTTTTTGTGGCCGTCTGTATAGTTGATTTATAGTGCTTCCACTCTTTTCGTGTATCTAAATTGCTTTGAAGCCAATAATTATGTACTAACTTTCTTTCCTTAATGCAACTCCGTAATTTGTTTTGAAACTTTGAGTTAAAAATGATCTAAAATCGCCATCATAATTGCTTTCGGAAGAACTTTTTGATGCTAATTTGCAGTTCATTTTAACCAAATTTAAATTTACAGTTAAGGTTAGAAACTTCCAACTGCTTACACTGAAGAAATCAATTCAATAATTATTTTTTATACTATTGATACATTAAAAAAAAAACGTATTACCTTAAAACCGAATGTTTTTCTGAAGAAAATGTAAATTTTATTAGTAAGTGAAGATACTTGTGAAAAGGATAACATAATTATTTCAGATAATAACACTTAAATGCGGGAAAAAGATTTAATATATTTATATTGTGTAAGTGAAATGATTAACTTCAGTCTTACAACCTATAATTATATTTAGAGTTTATCTACAAACTAGATCATGAAACTGCAAAAACAAAATTTTAAATTATAAAAAATTAAGAATGACTATCTATGCATGAAATTTAATTCAATTTACGAAAATTTTGCGGATTATTTATAATTTATTTTCAGTTTAAAGTTTTGTAAACAAACTTATCATACTTTATCAGAGAAATTGACAAATGAGCTAATTTCTGAATTTTGTATAAAGAAAATCAATGTAAACTAATATGATCCAATATATTTAGAAAAAAGACACGAGAGAAAGCCATTGCATTAAATAGTAAAATGTGTTAATATAAAAAATTGAAAACTGAACACATATGAACATATTTAAGAGTTAAAATAGTGGATAAAAATTTATCACAGAAGAATATTTTCAACCATTATTTATTTTCTTTCAGAAATAACAACAGGAAATGAGAAATAAACTACTTTCAATTCAATTTCGAATTCAAAATATTTTTTCCTTCGCCATATTCCTGAAAATGTTTTAAATAAACCATCCGGATATTTCATATTTAAACCATCTGTTTTGCAGCACAGGGAAAAAAATGCATGCAAACTTATTGTTAGAATTTAAAATGAATGCTATAACTGCATTATTAATTTTTGACTCAAAAAAAAACTTTGGAATAATTATAGTATGGAGTAATTAAGAAAATTAAAAAACCATAGAAAAAAATATTTAAAAATCTTAAAGATTTTGATTTAAGAATACAAAATAAAATAAAATAAAATAAAATAAAAATAAATACAATGCATTTTAAAAGAAAAGTTATCATTTATTGAGTAAAAATAAATAGAATGAAAGGTGTAAGAAAGCTTTATTTTGATTTCAATTTAATATTCAAAATGCTCTTTTCCTGGAACATAAGACAAATGTTTCTTAATATACAAAAATATAATATAACCATGTACGAAAATATGCAATAACTTCTTCCAAATTACCCATGATTCCGAAATGCGCTCTGTATTAGTGGAAACCTCAGAAACCTATATATTTTCGAAATATAAAGAATAATTTATATAAATAAAGTTTCCTTTTCTGCCACTGATTTTCGGACATTTTTTTCAGAGTAGTTTTTATGGTGTATTAATCCGTTTTCTCAAGCCGGAGTATCGGTTTTTAGGATGTTATTCATTCTAAATTAAGCATTTTCAGTTCCGTACTTGAATTCATACATACAAGAGTAACAAAATAATATTGATTTTAATGTTAATGTTAATACTATAATAAATTATAACACCTTGTAATAATATGTTTCTTTTAAATGCTAAAAGGTGTAAATGAATTACAATTGTTGTCTAAACCACAGCAAACTAATCGTGGATATCGCTAATAATAAGAAACCAGGAAACAAAATTGATTCGTAAAAATTCAAACTTTATACTTTTCAATATTATCCAAGCTTTTTTGAAAAATTAAAATACAGACTTAAGCTTTTCAATGTCTGCTTAACAGCAAAACCCGCTCAGAAATTAAACAATATCATTTGAAGTAAAATTGACCCAATCAATTTTGAGATTATTTATTAAAGTAGACGGATTTAAGAATTACTATATTGGCATGACACGCAGGAAATTTAGTTACAGAAAAAAGGAGCATATTGCTGATATTAAGCGATGCCGCGGACGCGCTATAGCGCGTAAATTACGCAAAAAATTAGAGTGGGGACGCAAAAAAATAGTTCTTACGCGTCCCATGGGACGCGTAAATTCTTCGAAGAATCGCGAAATCCGTCCAAGTTTCGCGAAAAAACGGCGCATTTCGTCAAAGTATCGCCGAAAAAACGGCAAATTTCGTCGAAGAATTGTCAAAAAAACGGTAAATTTCGTCGAAGAATCTCGAAAAAACGACAAATTTCGTCGAAAGATCTCGAAAAAACGGCAAAGATCTCGAAAGAAACGGTAAATTTCGTCGAAGGATCGCCCAAAAACGGCAAATTTCGTCGAAGGAGCTCGAAAAAACGGCAAATTTCGTCGAAGGAGCTCAAAAAATCGGCAAATTTCGTCGAAGGAGCTCGAAAAAACGGCAAATTTCGTCGAAAGAACTCGAAAAATCGGCAAATTTCGTCGAAGGATCGCCAAGAAACGGCAAATTTCGTCGAAGGATCTAAAAAAACCGGTAAATTTCGTCGAAGGATCTCGGAAAAAACAGCAAATTTCATCAAAGGATCTCCAAAAAACAGCGAATTTCTTCGAAGGATATCTGAAAAAACGCGAATATCGTCCAAAGGCCAAGGAAAGAATGCGAAATTCACTCAGCCTGAAATCGACTCGAATCAAAAGTTAGTAATTCTACAACAACAAAAATAGTGCTGAGAGAGGATTCCCCCCCCCCCTTTCTGCTGTAACGTAACCTTTCAGAAAATTTGCTGTGAATTTCAGAAAATATTTTTTAAAATTCAGAATCACTCCTGAAACTCCTTTCCAAAGAAAATGTTTGATTCCAACACTGATCTGTACTGACAAATAATCCATTGGGAAGTTTAATCAAAGCATCCATTCATTCAACAAAAAGTGCCCCTTTACTCAACAAAAGTATTCTTTTATCGAAAAAAATGTCCTTTTTCAATAAATTTATCCTCCCCCTTTAAAAAAAAAAGGAAATATTAGTGATACTTGTTATCTTCTACACTCAAATAATCATTATTTTATAATTAAGCATTTACATTAAAAAAAAGGCAAAGAAAATTTCTCTTAATAGTTTTAAAAAATCTTATTTGATTGGGAAATAATGGTTTTAATTATTCATTATTTAATTATTATCAAAACAATAACTATTACATTTTTCTTTTCCAAATAAACAAATTCACTTGTTCCTTTAAAATATGAATTTGAATTATTATGAATGGGGACCCACTTTTATAAAAAAGGGACCCAGATATTTGAAAGTCCTGGGTCCCGGGGACCCAGGATTTTTACGATCCAGTGACATCATTAAAGAAAAACCACAGTCATGGCCAGATTATATATCAAGAAGAAACCATCCAAATAAATTTCAATGAAAACAAAATAATTTTCCCTCTAGTCTATACTATCCATCCATAATAAGAGAAACCGTAAAGATAAAAACACACAAAAATACAATATGTAACGATGTAGCATCTTTTAACTTACCGAAATTGTGGCTCGAGTTACTCCATGGTTACAAATATGAAAATTAACAACCAAGTAAAAATAAAAGATAACGCGCGTAATTTTTAAAAAGTACATGAAATTTAAATGATAGCGTTTCAAATAATAACTTTAAAGACCGTGTAATTATAGAATATTCTAATTTGTTTTTGAAAGTGGCTCGGACTGAGCCAAAACGTGTCAACAACCTAATAAAAGTTATTTTACTGTATATTATGTTGTTCATTTACACTTTTTAGCATTTAAAAGAAATATGTTAATGTTTTTTAATTTACCATGTTTGCCTGCGAAATATGTTGGTTGAAGATGAAAATGTTTATTTGAGAATTGATACCATAAGAATAGCATTAACATGAAAATTAAAATTATATGTTTCGCTTGCATGCAGAAATTCAATTACGCAGCTGAAAATGTTTAATATAGAGTCGATAGTGTTGTAAAAACTAATATTTTGTCTTGGAAAAATTTATTAATATACTATAAAACTACTCGGAAACGTTTTCGAAAATGAGTGTCAGCAAAAGAAACGTCATTTTTATAAATGCTTCTTTAAATCTCAAAAATATACTGGTTTCTGAGGTTTCGAAAGATAAAGAATGCTTTTCAGAATTGTTAGTAACTCGCAAGAGGTTATTATGTATTTACGTTCGTAGTTATACTATTATATTTTCCAAATTTAAGAAACATCTGTCTTTTTTTCATATTGTATTTAAATAGTTTATTTTTGTACAACACAGCCAGATGTTTCCCTATTACTTAAAATTATTTTAAAGGTACGACTTCATGATAAAAATTACTACTATTTTGCTTCTGTTTTTTTGGGGGGGTTGCACTAACTTAGGAACTAAATAAAAATAATTTCTTTAATTAAGAAAATTGGAAAAACGTTACTGACAGATGAATTATTTTTTGTAATCTCAAGTTCACGAAGTAGAATGTAATTTTCTAGACTGGAAACTGGACCGTATATTCATTTAAAAATTTGTTTGACTGTCAGCTATTTTGAATTTTGCATAATTATGAAAAGACTATGTGAAAAAGTTTCAACGACAGTAATTTGTTAAGACTCCGCGTTAAAATATTATCTTAAAATTTCAACAAGAACGCTAACAAGAATGGTAATTTAGCTTGCTAGATTCTTTTTTTCTTCTTTTTTATTGTGGCTCAATAATTTAATAGGCAATAAAGATAAAAATTATATATATTTCAGAAAAACCACCCGTTAAACAATATTTGACAAATTTAATAACTTTAGGAGTTTTTGATGTTTTGATGTATATGCACTCTCAGAAATAAAACACTCAATTTTGATGATTCGGCAGTCCTTGAGCTTTATTTCGTTATTTTTGACAATCATTTCGTCACAGAGTCACGTGGTTTTTGACGAAACGCGAAACCTCAAACATCTGACGAAACTGTTTCCTCACTGTCAAAAATAAAATTCTCACTTTTAACGATTCAGCAATTCTTGAGCTATATTTCATCATTTTTGACAATCATTTCGTCTCAAAATTAAGTGATTTTTAATGAAATGGGAACTCTAAAATATTTGACGAAACTGCTTCCCCATTCATGGCCAGATTATTTTTGTTGTTACAAAATCGTTCAAATAAAATAAAATAAAATAAAATAAAATAAATAAATTAATTAATACAATTTCAGGAGCTCTTTTTATGTTAAGAAATATATTTATATAACAATCAAATTTAAAATATGCATAACTGATCCCTTTCCCCTCTATAAACAGTAACGTGTTAAAATCTTAACTCCGATTATCTAAAATTGATAAACTCTCCTCCAATATGCACTTCAAAATTTATGATTTCTGACCAACAAATTAACTAGACCATATTCTAATCATTTATTGAACTAAGAAAATGTCTCTAATAAATTATATTAATCAAGCCATATTCTAATTATTTATTAACCATAGAAAAACCATAATAATAATCTAGCCTTATTAATTAAAACATGCAGAAATTATAACAGCACCGATAAAAATACGATCCACCTTCTAAAAATATAAACACACATCAACATCCCGTAGATAAATTTAAAATCAAATTCACGCAAGGTCCCGCTGGCGAGGTAGGCAGCGCATTGGTCTCCCACACCAAAGAGATTGCGCTTTCGAATCCCCTTGAAGACTAGAGACAAGCGAAGTAATATTTTTCCACTGTCAAGTACAGATGCTTCTAAAATTGTCAATAGATTGCACAACCGGGCTTTTTTTTACATTTTCGAACAAGCAATTTGACGAAATTCATTTCCTCATTTTTTGAGGATACAAATTTACTCAATTTGGCAAAATATTCGCTCGGAGCATTTCCCAGGAAACAGTTTCGTCAAAAACGAAGAAAATTTCGTGGAATTTGAGTATCCATTTCTGACAGTGTGTATTTCTACATCTTTAATATATATATGTCCTGTCTGTACTATTAAAATAAAGTTTCGCTCTCTGTGTGTGTTTTGTGTTTGTCTGTTGGCGATGGCTAGCGAAATCTAGCGCATAAGTCTGTAAATTTGGGTCAGGATAGTCCAAGGCAGGTCCTGATGCACATGAGTCTCAGGTACCTGCTCTGAAAATTAGAACGAAATCCGTCAAATATTTGTTAAATTATGCTTGACGAAAAGTTTTAATATCTATTGTAGTTATATATGGGACAAGGTAATATTGAGCTGAGTATGAGTCTTAGTTTCTTTCAGACAGTTACTTCTTTATTTGCTTTCATTTTTCAGCCATGTTTTCCCTTTTTAACGCAGATAAACGGAAATGTCTCTTTTCAAAGAAGAGGAAACGGAAAAATTCGAGTTAAATTTTAGTAATTGATATTTTTATCTATATAACCAAGTCGCTGGATGTGGCTAGTTGGTGTGGGATACAGAGCATGGATCCTCTAATAGCGAGTGCGGAATTTCGAATTCGGAGGAAGACAAGGCGATAAAAACACGGGTGTGATAATATTAAATTCAACTGCCTGTTCTGTATAAATATGCATCAGTATAATTATTATTTAGATTTTTTTTTTAAATATTGTGCTATTGTTTACATGTAAACAGAAATTTCCCGTTTTGAATAGCGGAAAATTTCCGTCTTGAAAACAAGGAATACCAAAATAGACGTTTTATAAGTAAACGGAAAATTTTCGTTTTCTCACAGAATTAGTTTTTACGGTGTAACTTTTTTTTCCCCTTACCAAATAGTGAGGTTTTTTTGCAGTAGTTTGGATATGTTGGGAAATACTTCATAATCTCTGCGTGACGAATGATTTTTCTTTCTTGTTTCATTATATAATTACTAGCAGCTTTGCCTGCTACGCTGGTCGGTTTCTCCAAACGAAATATCCCCGTGAATTTGATCTTTTGTTTTAAAGATATATGAACCTTTACTTTTATTGTCCTTCCGCAATGCTGTGAAACGAAACCAATGCTATTGCGTTGTTATATTTTCTAACTTTTGCACAAAGTTTGGGCTATTAAAGACAAACTTGTTTATTTAATCACTTACAGTAGGATTTGCTAAAGAACGATATAACAATATGCAATGTACTAAAACTATCCCTGGAAAATAAACAATGCAAGTCCCACCAAAATCCATTCTGTAGAATTTTAAAAATATATATTTCATTGGTTCAACTGATTACAGAACTTCCCCCCTAATTCTATAAGTAAGCAACGTAGAACGATTATACGATAATTGTTAAAGAATATGCAATATCTCACGAACTATCGGACTTAGAAGAACGTACTTGGTAACATTCGATTCAGCATACAAAAATACATTAAAATATGTTATAATTTGACGCAAAACTATATTACCCGACTTTTAAGGAATTTTTTAAAGTTTTTTCCCTTTTTTACCCCCCTTACGAGTGGAGTTTTTGAAAATCCTTCTGTAGTACTCCTCTACATTCTAAGAAGTATATTTCATCCCAGTTTCGTGTTTGTAGGTTCAGTGGTTTGGGCTGCGTGTTGATCATCTCACCAGTCAAGACTTTCATTTATATATATAGATTTTCAACATTTATTTATTCAAAAATTTTCAACCCCCATTTAACCCCTAAGGCTGTGAATCTTCAAAAATCCTTTCTTAGTGGGTGCGTACATTGTGTAAGGAACATGTCTTCCAAATTCCATTGCGCTAGGACCAACGGTTTAGACTCGGCGTTGATTATGAGTCAGTCAGGGCTTATTCTTTTATAATATAGTAGATATATCTTTCATAAGTGCATTCATCTTTCCCAATCACTTTCCCATTAGCTCTATCATTAAGCAACTTAGAGTGATACGTTATAGGGTCATTAACCACGCCTGAAAAATAACTTCCATCAATATCTGTTTAGTAAAAAAAAAATTAAGATAACCTTTAATAATCGGTTTCACTTAATTTTAGAGTTTACCTCTGTAGCTCTATAACAAAGAAACGTAGAATAGCTATTCGCTAAAACCTTTCAAAAAACATTACCTGACTAACAGTGTAAAACCTACCAAAATATCACGAATAATCGTATTGAAATGTGAATATGCGGTTTATAGTCATAGTAGATGATGATATATTTTTTTGTAATAGGATGCATCATGAACGTTTCGCTTCAAACATAAACGATGCTTTCAACATTATAGCTAATACGCCAATTGGCAAGGTGTCCGATTGCGGAAAATTAGCCCGAAACCGTATGGATAACTACCCGAAGAAAAGAAGAAACGTGGCTGAAGACTGAAAAAAAATAAAGAAGTAATATATAATACTAAATAGACCTTCGAAACTTTATTTTAGTAAGCACGTTTTATTTTAAATCGTGTCATTTGTAGAAATAATAATAATACACAATTACATAAATATCCGTAAGAATAATATTCAATTCCCAATTGAGTGGTTAATGTTTCTATCTGTAAAAATAAACAAAAGAATTAAATAACAAAAAGATTTAATTTGAATTTCTTCCATTGCTATAGTAAAGGATGTATTTTTAGAAATTATCACTTGTATTGTTAGAAATTTTGAGATTTCGACGCCAAAGACATCGCCAAATTAGAAAAACGTGCAATATGTCACGAACTATTTGACTTAGAAGTATTTAATTGGTACCATTCGAATCAGCTTACAAAAATACATTAAAATATGTTATCATTTGACACATAACTGAAATACCCGATTTTTAAGGAATTTTTTTAAAGTGTGTTCCCCTTTTTACCGCCCCCCCCCCCACTTAGGGGTGGAATTTTTGAAAATCCCGTCTTAGTGCACCTCTACATCCTAAGGAGTATTTTCCCTCCAAGTTTCCTGTCTGTATGTTCAGTAATTTGGGCTGCGCGTTGATCATCTACCCAGTCAGGACTTTCATTTATATATATAGATTTCATGATCTGTTTCTCATAAGCAATAGCTTCATGCAAGAATTTTTAATATTGATCTGATAGCATTTCCTGTAAAAGCTTCACTGTAGTACTTTTCTTAAAATACTTTCACATTTGTTTTGGAAAAGATACTTAAAATCAGGACCATAATACATTGTCTATAAGATAATGTATTGTAAAAAAGAGTTAGGTAGTTTTTGCTGTGCTTGTATTTGTTTTTATAATTTTACATTAAGATTTTATGAAACACAACTTGTGTCCTTAAATTTGCGCAATTCCTTTTAAAAATCTCTTTTCAACTATATTTACGTACATGCATCAAACTTTTAAAGAGCGATTGCCAAAGCCTTTCATTTTCGAACATTTTCCTAGCAAAAATAATTTAACTTATTAGAAATGGATTTTAATTTGACCCGTAGAGATTTTGATTTGAAATTTGATGCTTTCCAACTAATCCTACACCAAGTTTATCCGCTTTAAAAATAGTTTTCACAGAAATGCTTTTCAACAGTAACATCAGAAACAGATTTAAGAGGAGCTTATTACATTAGTCATTAAAATAAGGATTAAGTGTATGAACAGTTCATATTCTTGATGATAAAAATATGTATGTAAAAAGAAAGTTATACGTAAGTTAGATCCAACAATTTCAATTAAAAATGTTTTAAAAAATGTGAATTACCTTAATCAAAATGCAGATGATTATTGACTTAAATGTAGAACTGTTCCTAAAATTATGAATGTTTTTTTTTTTTTTTTTTTTTTGCTATGAGTATATGTAAATAAATATTTCTGCTCAGCAAAATAACATATAATTCATATTGTTTTACTTTAAAATGTTTGATTTTGACATTTAAAAGTGACATAATCTACGCCAATCAGTGAAAAATATTTTCGAAACAAATATTATTTTCCTGATATATATGTATTACTTGTAATCACCTCCATATATATGACGTAGGTAAATTGGGAAATCCGGCTCTTTGCAAAGAGTCTAGGCTGTTTGGAAAGAACCTGGTTAGTGGAGCATTATCTGCCTTTTTCCAATCAGCCTGATATTTTTCAGACTGATTGCAATGAACCTATGCAACTTTAGGCTAATTAGAAAATGACTAATTACTTCTCAATCAGCCTAATATAGGTTTATTGCAATGGGCTTATTCAGATTTAGGCTAATCTGAAAATGACCACCTGTTTGTCTAAACAGCGTAGCTTCATCCAGGTTTATTTCAATAAGTTCAAAGTTGTGAATGTTTATGCATACTCTTAGTATAAAAAATAGGAACCTCAATTTAAAATGCTTACAAATATGTATAAGAAAACTGTCTTATTGACAGATTTCCTTAACGCTCCTGAATGTCTAAAGTTATTGAACATTTTATGTTTATATTAATGAAAGATTTTTCGCAAACAAGCCGAGCAGATGTATCTAAGAAATCTGTAGATGAGGCAAATTCTTTTCAGCAGTATGTAAAGAAGATTGGTTAATGAATAAAGCAATTATAAAATTTTATAAGAAATGTGTTGTATCAATTGAATCTACAGATGAGGAAGATTTTCTAGTGTTTCCTCAAGATTACGTAGAGAAGATGGGTTGTTGAATGAAAATTGTCACAACAAATATATAAGAAAACTGCCCTATTAATAAATATGGTTTATGCTGTTGCATAATTGAGATTAGTGAGTACTTACTTTTATTTTAAGCCTCTAGAGCATTCGTTCTCAACGTGCGGTGTACGCCCAACCGTGGCGCAATTTGAATATTTAAAGGGCAATTCGAAATATGTTACTCGCTTATTCAGCTGTCATGTTTTCTTGGAAAAGGGATGTTGTAGATTAAAAGTAAAAGTAGTACATGCAAAAATTTAAAAATAACATTAAAAAATAAGTTTTTTCGTTGAATTTCTAAAAAGTTCCTAATAAAAATTTCAAAATAGAATCAAAACCAGAATAATTATATGAAAAATTTTTTAATAATATTTTTTGACATATTTTCATCTTTTCTTTTAAAAGCATTTTTCTGGTTATT
Source organism: Maratus michaelseni (assembly GCA_963931845.1). Taxonomy (NCBI): domain Eukaryota; kingdom Metazoa; phylum Arthropoda; class Arachnida; order Araneae; family Salticidae; genus Maratus; species Maratus michaelseni. The sequence continues at coordinate 181,803,031 of OZ007590.1, forward strand.
AATGTTTTAATTTTCGCAACCCTCTCGAATGTTTATTGAGATTGTATTTCTTTCGCTCTGCTATGTGTCACAATAAGAAACTTTTACTTGCGGAACTATTAGGGGGGATCAAATGAAAACTGAACAGAAACCACAGAATGAAATGGCATTGTTTATTTCAAAAGTAATTTCCAAAGTTACAGAGGCACTTCATTCAGTATTTCACCAAATTATGAATACCATGATCCTAGAAGTATTTTGTCTGAAATTGGAATCAATTTCGAATATTATCCATGACTTTGATGTCTGTGCAAAAGCGGCAACCCATCAATCCCCTTTTCAACGGAACAAAGATGTGACGACAAGATGACGATGTGACTATGTGATGACGAGGTGAACTTGACCATATCATGAATCATCATTCACAGATTTTACTTCCTTGCAGAAATCTTTCCGTACACTGCCTTCCTTTGCCGATGTACTTTGCAAACCCTCACTACTTTTGCCACTAATAAATGAATAATAAATACTACGTGCTCTTTATTATACAGACGCTGATAAATAACAATCAACTGCCTACAGGCCGATACTGTTGGCCGACCCCCAACGAAACTACTCAGTGCAAATCCATTTCTGCAGTGGGGGTTGTTTTCCTTACATCCCGCTGTACCTCTAGACATAGTTGGCTCCCTACATATACAAAATTAAAGAAAATTATAACCACTGTTCCGTTGTCATTTGATCCGCCAAAATAGTTAACCCTTCGTGACTCAACAACTCCGATTCAAAAAATATTTATTGAGATGTTAGAATACACCATTTTAACATGTAAAAAAAAATTGAACATAAAAATAAAAAATTCTTGAATAAAAGGTACGTTTTTCACATCTGAAATAATCAGAAAATTATATACTTCTAATAAATATTATCAATTTTCTAATGCATAGTTGTAAAGTATACAAAATTACCTTTGTAAAAAAATCTACGGTTAGACGTCTCCAGCCGTTTTAAATTTACAAAATTTATTAAGTTCCTTTTAGCAATAACGACGAATTGATATTGTTAAAGCTCTGTTAGATTTTCTGCATGTGAATAAATAATAAGTGTGAATAAATAATAACTTTTTAAATAATAAGAGGCGTTTGTTAGATTGCGAGGAGGGGGGCGACATCATGTTTTTACAGATGCTTCAGTGGAGCGTGGGCAATAAAAGGTTGGGAACCACTGCCCTAGAGTAATTAAAATTAATTATTATTGATTAATATTAATGAACGTTTTAATAAATCCTCTTTAAATGGAAACCCGGTTAAAACCTAAAATTTTATGAAGTACATTGGAAATATTTCGATGTATTTTATTAAAGATCTATCAAATTCCTAATTAATGTATGACATAACGAACATTATCGTAAATTTCAAGCATAATACCGATCAAATAAGTGAAATGTAAGACAAAAAAGTAATAATTAAAAAATTAAGGGTTATATCTTAAAAAGCTTGCGTTTTTTCTCTATGATAAAATTAAAAGTGAAGTTTATTAAATCTTTTTATAACATAATATGTTTTATTAAGGCAAGTTATATTTTGTACGCTTATTTCAGAATTATCTTCCACACTTCGAATAATCAGTCAGTTTCAAATGTTACTATTTGTTTGAAATAGTACTATTTATTAAAGTTATTTTTAACTAATTCATTTCACTGCTTTGACAGCATGAATTTAATGGAAACCAGTACTCGTATCTGGAATATATTATGCTTCATACTTGGTGACAGTTATGAAGGTGCTCATTGTTTCCTTATAAGAACACTAGTCACCGTCAGCTCGTGTCGCCGATGATAAGTCACTTTAATATTGCCAATGGATAAAAAATATTTTACTTTTCTTGTAATATCATGTCATAAATTTTGCGAACAATCACTTAATATTTTAAAGCATTTGTATTACACCCTTTCGATATAGAATTAAAAAACAATAATTTAAGATACAGTTATTGAAGAACAGATTACGATTTCGTATAATACTACAAAGCTATAGCAAGTTTATCTCACGAAAAAATTGTAAGGAGTTTATTATTATTTTTTTCTCTAAAATCACACAACCTTTTTATCTGCTTGAGGGATTCGTAATAAATATCATCAGGAACTGTACTTCTAAGTACACTAATTTTCCAACAATGAAACAATATTATTTTCTAAGTATCTGTTTTTTATACAGTAGACGCTCGATTTTACGAACTCGCAGTGACTACGAAAATAGTTCTTTAAATCGAGAGTTCATAATTTAGAAAGACATGTAAATTATATTACTATTTTTCATTGTAATATTTCTTAGACAGCTTGGGGATATTATTTAGTGTTTTTTAATATGTTAGATGTTTTTTTCATTATTACTACTACTTAATAAATGGTATGCATACTACTAAACAACCAAGAAATATAAAATATCTTCCGAATGTGCTTACATTTATTAAAACATTAAGCATAAAAATAATCACTTATATCCAATGGTTGGAGTATCATAGTTGAGAATTTGGTTTAACGTACCAAGGTACCCAGGTTCGAGTCCTGGCCCCGGCATATTTTCGCTCTGTTGGAAAAAATCTCAACTCTGATACTCCAACCATTGGATATAATTTACCTAGTTGAAAATACTTTCGTCTGTTCATTATGACATAATCACTTATATTTGTCTGTTTTAAAGCAACTTGTTGAACAGTGCGTGAATCCATTTTCTCTATATTTTCAAGCATTTCACAATTATTACTTGTAAAAAAAAAGCCTACGTCGTAGTCTTGACAAATATTCAGCAGCTTGTGACACGGTCAGTCTTGGGATTATTTCATTTTTCATCTTCTTATAAATATGAAAGTTCTTTCTCATTCTAATTTATAATATTGTTGATAATTCTATCATCGAATATTTCCCCGGTGCAGATGACATTATAATCCCCCATTTTAAAAGACATGGGATAAAATTTCACGGAACTGTGCAATTCTCCGGTGACGTTCATGTATCAGTAACTCATCTTCACTGAAGTCGTGCGATGTTTTGTCATAGAATTCTTTTGGCTATTACTTTTAAAGCCCCAGTATAAGAATTTGTCGTATTCGAAGCATCATCCCATGCACATATTGTCTAATACATTACACCAAAAATATCAATCTCGTGAGGCTCTTTCCATTCCAAACCAACGATAACCTTTTGACAACTTTCCCTTTTTATTTTTACTTGAAGCTATTGATTATTCCATGGTTTATTTTCTTTAAAAATAAAGTTGCATTTGGTGGGAGATACTCCACATTAATTGCCTCAAGAACAGAGGCTGCTGAATGTGAGGTACAATTGTCCATGATTATAAGAACCTTACTCTTCTCTTCTGGAAAACGGCTATCATTATCTTTCAACTATTTTTCATAAATATTGCTTGTTATCCAAGGCTAGGTGTTGGCATAGTATACAGCAGGAAGCTTCTGGACATTTCGGGATATTTTGAAACATTTTGAAAATATTCTGGACTTTAAATACTTTCCAACAAAGCCTTTGTTGTGACCAGTCATGTTGGCTGAAATAAAAAATCTAAGTCCCCGTTTAGCTTTCTCACCTCCAACGCATTTATCTTTTGTGAAGGCAATTGTTTTTTCTGCCAAAATTTTATAAAACAAAGCCGTTTCGTCTTCATTAAAAACATCGTCTGCAGCAACTCGAAAAGAAGTAAGTTTAGAGTGTCATCTTTTGATTCATTTGCTAGTGACGTATCTGTTTCTTTACTTTCACAACACGGTTTCTTGATACTCAAGACATTCCCAAGTGGATATTTCTGTTATTAACCATCCGACAAATTGAAGAAAGCGGAGAGATGAGAGTCGATATTTAATGTTTAATTTGGAGGATAAACAGCGTGATTGTCTCAGGGTAAATTTCTATCAACTAGAATGTTTAAGTTTCTCATCTTTCGAAGCCAAGTGAGCAAAGCCGTTTTTAAATTTGGATGTTTTTATTTTCGAAAATATGTTTGAGAGGGTACACTTTTAGAGTTTTTACTTTTAGCTCCAAAGATTTTCTCTCGTGTCTTTACAATTGTTGATAATCTTTTCTTTGGAATTCCATATTTTTGGGAATTGTGTGTCTTATTTACTATTTTTTCCGCAACTTCTTTTCAAATCCTTTTTTTAAACCTCAATCAATAAACATGCTCATTTTTTATTTGCAACATAGGTAAATACCGTTTGTAAAGACTTCATTAAATTATGTGGGAATATTGAATGAAGCTTTCCATCCAAGACTATTTTCTCACGCCTGGGAAAGGTATTTTCCCACGACCAAGTCAACGCCGCGGTGTCTGGGGTGCTCAAAGGAAAATTGACGTGCAGAATTTGGTTCAGTGGGAAGGTGATCGATATGATTTTTCTACGTAGACAAAGAAACGAGGGTATTTCCCTGATTTTACGAGAAGACAGAAATTGGCAACAAGGCGCCAGGTATGAACGCTGATTTCCCAATCAGAGAGGGTGAACGGATTTTATTGGGCTTTGAGAAACCGGTAAACGCCCAATAACCCCCCACCCCCCTCTCCTTCAGCGAGCAGCGAGAAAAGAGGACTCTGGGGAAGGGAGTTGAAAGTTGGGAATCAAGAGAGGAGGTCGGAGATTATCAGACCTGCCAAAGGTGGAGAATCATCTCCCGGAAAAGAGATAGGATTTTATCGGCCGGACACCACGTCCGGAGGTTTGAACATTGCTGAACACCAGCAAAAAGGAAGAAAAGACCAGAGACATCACGTCTCGATTCTGAAATAGTTGTAGTTCATCGTCAGCGTGTTTGCAACTGGTGGGACACCCTGTCACCACTAAATAATCGAACTTTTCTAAGGAACTGGGACTTGCATTCCTGGAGCGATATTTGGCAATTAGTTAATGAAATAGACAACGAATCAACTATATATTTTCTGTAAAACAAAAAGATTTCAGTGTAAATAATCAAAAGAAATAAATATATTGCTCTGGATTCAATATTCAACGTTTGTGTTTCGCTACCATAAAAATTTTATAACACTAAGTAGGAAATCTTTACAGTGGTGGCAGTCGGTGGGATTTTGTCTTAAGATTAACTGGCCGTAACCAGGCTGAATTAGAAGCAAGTCCAACGAGTGTGGAATTAGCCGCAACCAGGCTAGACAAGAAGCAAGTGCAAGGAGAGTGGATTAGCCGCAACCAGGCTAGATAAGAAGCAAGTGCAACGAGAGTGGATTAGCCGCAACCAGGCAGGATGAGAACCGAGAGTGCATCGACGAGAAGTTACCGGAAAGCCCAGAACAGTGTGTCGGAGTTTTTAGAACCCTGAGAGCTTATAGAAGTGAAACAGAAACAGAGTGCCGGATCTCAGACCCTACAGAGGAGTGTGAAAGTAACCAAGGAGGTGATCTGAACTCAGGAGATTCCAGGTTAGAATTTTTATTTTGTTCATTTCAGAGGTTTTTTTGTGGGTTTTGTTAAAATCTTGGTCGGTAGTATATTATATTGTTTATGTAAAATTTGGTAATGATTTTGTTTAGTACATTTGGATTGAGGCTATGGAACATATTTTCTTCTTTAGTTCCTCAAAATGAAGAAAATAATTAACATTAATTATTAGGCAAATTAAGTGTAGGGGTATAATTCTGTAGAATTTTACAAATAATTCGTTTTGGAGTAATTGAAATTCTGGGTGAGTTAATATTACTAGATGCAAAAGGGATTTTGGCAGTGTATTAAGTGGAGCAGCCTTGTTAATTAAGTTAACGGGAAAGAAAAAATGATTACCTTCAGGTATAATTTATTGTGAATTTATTTCTAATTTAGAGTGTTTAATTTGAAATAGTTCTGGGAATGTATATGAGAAAATACATTTGCATTTGGTTGAATAATGATAAAGGTTTTTTATGTTATTATTGATATTGTATTTATTGTAATGCTATTGTGAAATGATATATTGATTAAAATTGCTTTATGGGAAAGTTTTTAAAACGTTAGAGTTTAGGTTAAGAGTTATTTTGAATAATAATTGTAGATTGATCTATCAGTGAAAATGTCTGTGTGGTCAGGGAAAAAAAGTGCGACTTGAAAGAATTAGCAATTGAATTTGGCGCAACGATTGACGAATCGGATAAAGTTTTCCATATCATTCATAAACTGACTGAATCTCTAGGTTACGAAGAATCGCTAGCGCTGGGACAATTCGCGATCATAGAGAAAGAGAGATTGCAAAATGAATCTGAGGAAAAAGCGGAAAGCCAAAAATTGAGGGCACTTGAGAGGGATGAGAAATCAAAAGCGTTAGAACGCGAACATAAATTGGCTAAATTGAGGGTAGAAAGAGGATTAGATGAAGCTAGTTTAACTTCGAGTCAAAACGAGGGCGAATCAGAAATTGCGTTGAAATCTATTCTTCCAAAATTCGACCCAGAAAAATCCGAAATTTCTATTTATCTCAATTTATTTGAAAGACAGGTGCAGAAGGCCCAGATAAGCAAAAATCATTGGGTGACACAATTATTGGGACTACTTCCTGCTGAATTAAGCGAATTAATTTTGAAAGAAGACGCAGAGCAAACGGACGATTTTGAATATGTGAAAAGGATATTGATAGAAAGGTATCAGTTATCGGACGAGGATTTCAGACTCAAATTTGTTATGTCGAAAAAACCTGAAAATAAAAATTTGCGAGATTTTGTTTTCGATATTTCTAATTATTTTGACCAATGGTTAAGCGGGCTTGAAATAACCACTTATGATCAACTCAGAGAACTAATTATTACAGATCAATTGAAACGTAAAGTGAAGCCTGAAATTAAACATCATTTTATCGATTCGTGGAGTTCGATGAACACTCCTTTTGAGTTGACTAAGAAGTTAGACGCTTATGACTCAGCTAGAAAAAATTTAAGACCGCCAGGGCTTCCTAAATTCCAAAGTAATGAGAAATCGTTGGAGCGAAATAAGGTGCCAGGAAAACCGAAATCTGATGGTAGGGCGGCGGAAATTAATTCGAATTGGAGGAATAAAGAGGTTGTTAGAAATAGGAATGAAGTATTCGATAGAAGAAGAGAGATTACCTGCTATCTTTGCAAAAAACAAGGTCACTACAGGCATTCATGTCCCGAATTAGAACAGTTAGAAAAAACAGAGTCGATTCATCATGTAGCGGGCTTAGACCATTTAGAAGAGTCTTTCAAACCTTATTTAAGTCAAGGGTTAATTAATGGGAAGGAAATGACCATATTACGTGACTCAGGTACTAATAGTTATGTCCTTAGTGCTCATGATGTAACAGCGGATCAATATACAGGAGAAAATGTTTGGGTTAAACAAATAATGGATAATAGGTGTCGCCGATTACCTATTGCGGAAGTTGAAATATTATTAAATTCCGGTGAGAGAATGAGGGCGAAGGCAGCAGTTGTCGACAAAGATATAGATATGAATTATTACTTGTTAGGAAATAGAACTCATGAATTAATTCAGAAACAGAAATCTAAACCCCATTCTTTTAGAGCAATGCTCACAAGACAAAGCGCGCGTCTGAAAACCGAAACTAAAGGTATGCCGTTAGCGGGGAAGGGGGCAGATATTTCAAAAGGTCGTTTGACAAGCGAGAAACGGGCGACGCAGATAGAAGAAGTAACGGAGAATTTCGGACTTCAACCCAGCGGGACAAAAATAAGGGAATCGGGAGGTGAGGAAGATAAAGAAATTCTTCCACCCCCATTTGAAAAGGAAGATTCAGGGGTGAATTTAGCTCAGATTAGTAAGCTAGACTTGCAAACAGCTGAAAAGGCGGAAGTCACGGTGGACCCTATTAGCAAAGGAATTGCGGATAAGGCTTCCCATTTTGACATGGAAAAGGAGTCAGTAGTCAGAACAATAACGGATAATGTTTGTTTAGGAAGAGATAAATTTGTTGTTCCGTTAAGTTCGAAAAGGGGGATTTTATCGCTGGGTCAGGACAGTGTAGTGGGGCAGTTAGGCATGAAAAGGTCTGGAGACGAAATGTATAAGGATTATTTTTGGCCGAATGTTTTGGAAGGAAATGAAACATACACCGAATCTAGCGACCCCTGCTTAGGTTTAAGAAAGGGAAATGCTGAAGGGAAAGAAATTCTTTTGTCCAGTGGATATGTTGCAAGTATTATGACGCGTTGGTACACGAACACGGAGAGAACCGTACCCCTTTTTGAAAGCAGAAATAAATATTTAGTGACAGCTCTCAGAATAGTGTTTGAAAAAGGGAAAGGAGACGAATATTCAGAAAAACTAGTGACCGATTACGGGCTGGATTTAATCGCCCATAAGATGGAGTTAGCAAGCGAGTTACCAGTGAAGATTCTCTTCTATGGAACTTCACCGAGACAAGCCGAGATTCTTAGAGGCGGGATAATAGGTGAGTCAGATTTAGGCGAGGGAGTTGAAGGCGCGTCCGATGCTTATTCTCTGTTGCTTTTGATAGAGAACGCGGGATGGGATCCCTTCTGTTGTTTAAAATACTCGAGGCCCGTCCAAAAAGGGAAAATAAATAGTGAAGGGCACCAGGCAAAATTTTCGAGCAGGATATTTACACTACCTAAGTTAAAAATTGTTACGAGCGAAAAGAAATGTGCCGCGATAATTTATGTTATGATGAAATTAAGGCATCATTTGGATGACCACGATCCTTTAAGTTGGCTGAAAAATAATGAAGTGTATAATCCCCGGTTGTTACGTTGGAATTTGATTCTGCAAAATTATCATTATTCAATCAAATACAAACCAGGGACACACATACCTCATTTTGATTGTTTAAGTAGAATTGACTAAGGAAGTTAAGGAGAAAGAAGTGTACATATATTTTAAAATTCTTATCATTGTAATTTGAGTATAATTTAGTTTTAAATTTGAATTTGTTTTAGAAAATGTATTTTTATATAAAATGTGCGACCAGGGTTAAGACCTCTGATTTGAATAAAGTAAGAGTCTGACTGGATCGCGACTAAGATTTTTCAGCCATGTGAAAAATCCCGTCTGTGGGAGGGAGTGCTGTAAAGACTTCATTAAATTATGTGGGAATATTGAATGAAGCTTTCCATCCAAGACTATTTTCTCACGCCTGGGAAAGGTATTTTCCCACGACCAAGTCAACGCCGCGGTGTCTGGGGTGCTCAAAGGAAAATTGACGTGCAGAATTTGGTTCAGTGGGAAGGTGATCGATATGATTTTTCTACGTAGACAAAGAAACGAGGGTATTTCCCTGATTTTACGAGAAGACAGAAATTGGCAACAAGGCGCCAGGTATGAACGCTGATTTCCGAATCAGAGAGGGTGAACGGACTTTATTGGGCTTTGAGAAACCGGTAAACGCCCAATAACCCCCCACCCCCCTCTCCTTCAGCGAGCAGCGAGAAAAGAGGACTCTGGGGAAGGGAGTTGAAAGTTGGGAATCAAGAGAGGAGGTCGGAGATTATCAGACCTGCCAAAGGTGGAGAATCATCTCCCGGAAAAGAGATAGGATTTTATCGGCCGGACACCACGTCCGGAGGTTTGAACATTGCTGAACACCAGCAAAAAGGAAGAAAAGACCAGAGACATCACGTCTCGATTCTGAAATAGTTGTAGTTCATCGTCAGCGTGTTTGCAACTGGTGGGACACCCTGTCACCACTAAATAATCGAACTTTTCTAAGGAACTGGGACTTGCATTCCTGGAGCGATATTTGGCAATTAGTTAATGAAATAGACAACGAATCAACTATATATTTTCTGTAAAACAAAAAGATTTCAGTGTAAATAATCAAAAGAAATAAATATATTGCTCTGGATTAAATATTCAACGTTTGTGTTTCGCTACCATAAAAATTTTATAACACTAAGTAGGAAATCTTTACACGTTTTTAACTAAATTTGCCTCTCTCAACTAACGATACTTCACTGATTGAGCTGTGTATATCAAATAAAATTTGAAGGAGCAAGCACGCTCTTTTTAATTAAGGAGTTCACATCTTTATTAATAATAATGGTCTCACTTCTCCTCTAAAAATACCATGCTCACTTAAGTAGGGTGGGGAGAGGCACTTTCTCCACCGCATTCAAATTTCTACACTGCAAAAAATAATTGTTGATTTTACAGTATAAAACTGGCACCCCAGCTGCCAGTATTATACCGTAAAATTAACAGTATTAAACAGCAAAAAAAGCAGTAATACGCTGCCGTGCAAGCAGTAATACGCAACCGCGCATGCGCGGTTGCGTATTACTACTTGCACGGCAGCGTATTACTGCTTTTTTTGCTGTTTAATACTGTTAATTTTACGGTATAATACTGGCAGCTGGGGTGCCAGTTTTATACTGTAAAATCAACAATTATTTTTTGCAGTGTATCTCTTGTGCAACATTAGCTGTATCGTGATCTTTAGGCACGTTTGTTGCAAGATGTTTGCAACAGTTGCCTCAAATAGTTAGTTTATTTGACCTGTATATTGAGTTTCTATGAACTAAAATGAGTTTGCAAAAAAGGAGATTTTCCTGATTTGTCGTTCGTAAATGGGAGCCAAAAGTCCCATTCTATCTATCGGAATGTATTCGGGACCAGTTGCTTGTTCTTAAAATAGGAAATTTCGTAAAAAAGAACTTCGTAAAAACGAGCGTCTACTATATTTGTTTCGTTTAACGAGTCTTTTATTATTGTTATTGAAGGTTTTTGTGGCATTTTATAAAATAATAGCAGAAAAAATGTAATTGATAAGGTTTTTGTCTGTTTCGAAAATTTATGAAAGTTGCTTTAATGAATTGCACATTCTTAATATTTTGTATAATTACTTATGAACATTTTCTAATTTACCATAGCATAAGACTTTGATACGAATGAATATAATAACACCATTGAAATACAATTTTTCAGAATTATCAAGGAATTATGAAAGATACTTTTGTATTTAATCAAGAAAATATTTTGTATTTAATCAAGTTACAATTTTATCGTGTTCTAAAATGATATATTTGACGTCTAAATACTATGAAAATATTAATTAAGTTATTACGAAAGAGTAAGATGTTTTGATAAGTATGATATTTATTTACGCAATCAAGATTATTACACCAGAGTTAATGAGATGGCAAATACATTCTCAGCATTTAACGTGAAAAGTATGCTGTGTTTGTTTGGATTTTACCTACATTTTACGTCTGACCTAGATCTATTTCAAACACGACTGAAGAAATGGTATGATGTTTCAAAATATGTTAAAACAGATTTATTATTCTCAACAAGTACTTTCCATAGAATTTCAATAGCTTTTTTTTTTTAAAGAATGCACCACTCTTATTTAAACTACAGGATGAATACGGTATTAATATGTATATGAATGTATGTATGTATATTTAAACACTTAAATACATTTAAAATTTCCAGGAAATATTATTTCTATTTGTATTTTCTAAGCCTAACATGTAACAATACATAATATATATAATTTTTAAACCAAAATAGACTTATTTTAACGATATTTTAAATAAACATGTTTAAAAAGAAATAAGTCAGAAATCGTTGAAAATGAACACTTAATTTGAACATTAGATAAAACCGCTGACATTATACCTCTACATCTATCCGAGACTCATTATTTTTGTAAACTCTGAAAATCGAACTGTAATTTGATGGCTAATCGTTTTTGTTTTTCCACTTTCTTTTCAGTGCAGTTAATGTGATGAAACCATAAAGAATAGATGTAATGTTTTGTTTTCGTATAAAGTTAAATCTTTTTGTATGTGTTATTAATGTGTGAGTCCTTTTTGGACTAATTCATTGGATTTTGTGAACATTATGATGGAAATTGACTATAGCAAAATATATCCAAAATAAGATTCTAATATATATAGGTGTATTGCATTTTCAATTCAATAGATTTTAATAATAATAATAATAATAATAATAATAATAATAATAATAATAGTAAAACAAAATTCGTTTGTAAATGTGTTTGTTTGGAATTTCTATTAAAATTTCATTATCTAATAATTCATCATTTTCGAGTAATAAACTAGTCGGATGTGCCAATCCCAAAACTTTCTTCTATCTCACACAAGTTTTGCATACACTAAAACGAGTCAGCACCAATTTATATCAAGGTCTAACTGAATCTAAAGTTTTATTAAATTTCATGCATTAGTTCTTGAGATAGAGCGCACACAAAACTTTTGTCACATACAGGCAGACAGGCAGACAGAGTCACAGACAGACATTTTCTAAAAATGGTCAAATGGTGTTTACGATCTTCTAAAACGTATAAATCCGTCGAAAACAGGAAGTCGAAAATTTTCATAAATCCAATACTTTCTTCTTGTAAAGTTAGAAGAAAGTAAAAAGTGGAAAGTGAAAGTTTTACCTTGGTAATAACAAATAATTTAATTGTTAAATTATTAGTGGATATTTCTATACTAATATGATAAAGTAGTAAAGATTGGTTTTTTGTTTGTTTGTTTATATGGGTTAATCTCTGGAACTACTGAAGCGATTTCAAAAGTGATGGTAGCAAATTGATGGTGACAATCCCTGCTCCAACATAGGCTATATTTTATGTCGGTGCCACTAACCCAGGGGGGGGGTGCAGGAGCGACAAACGTTCTAAAATTTTGATTTTTTTAATACTGAAGGAGCGAGAAACTTGAAATTTGGCATGGTACTTATGTTGTGGCATAATTTATAGTCTTTTTACGTACATCATATTATGTTTAGCTCATTGTATTATTTTTATCTAATTTACAATTTTATGTCATTTAGTTTTTAAAATTTGGCAACACTCTAAAGTTTTAGTTTTTTGTTTTGCATCTTAAAAGTTTGTTCCATGAAAATAAAATCTGATAAGTTAAAAATGAATAATGATGTTAGTATTTTTATTTACAAATACACGCAAAAATAATTACCGATAGTATTTGAAAGTCGGCTACACAACAACTGGTGACCCGCATTTCTAAAAAAACATTGCTCAATAACTGTATCAATCGATTTTTAAGTAAATATGCCTGCAGACGATGAAAAATCAAAAGATTCTACGCAAGAACTATGTAAGGTGAGTGTTAAAATTCCTCCTTTTTGGATTGATCGTCCGGAAATTTGGTTTTTTCAAGTTGAAGCGCAGTTTCAGATAAGAGGAATTGTTTTTGAAGAAACCAAATTTAATTATTTAGTATCGCAATTGGAACCGAAATACGTCGAGAACATATGGGACATTGTAACAAAAGATACCGATGCCAAGTACACGGAATCTAAAACAAGACTTTTAGACTTGTTTAAAGAAAGTGAAAGCACTCGTATTAAAAAACTAATTACTGGAATTGATTTAGGTAATTTAAAACCCAGTCAATTATTACAGAAACTGAAATCAGTCGCAACATCAGATGTATCTGAAAATTTAATAAAAACCTTATGGCTAGAAAAATTACCAGATTCTATGCGAAATATAATACTTGTTAGTGATGAAGAGCTACCAAAGCTGGCGATTATGGCTGACAAGATTGCCGATATGACACTTTCTAATGATATTTGCAGCGCATCTTCTACTTGTAATTGCTCGAATACCGAATTACTATCCAAAATCAAATCCCTTGAACAGCAAGTTGCCCAATTAAGTGTTGATCATATATCACGACCACGATTACGAAATAACTCTGTTTCTGGCAGAAGATCTCGAAGCAATTCTAAAAAGAGATTTAATCCTCGAGGAAAATACTGTTTTTATCATTTCCGTTATGGTGCCAAATGTCATCAAGATAAATGTACTCCGCCGTGTAGTTGGTCAATTGATTATTCACCAAACCAGGGAAACGCCAAAATGCAGTAGAGAATGCGGCATGCTCTTCTGCTAATAATTTTACGGATTGTCGCAAATTTCGCTTATTTGTTAAAGATAAAAAATCGAAACTGCGATTTTTGGTAGATAGCGGTGCAGATGTTAGTATTTTACCAGCTTCTAATCAAGATAAACAATCCGTGGATTATAAACTGTATGCAGCAAATGGTACAGAAATTGAAACATATGGTATAAAGATGCTAACACTTGATTTAGCCTTATTATTCTGTTAAAATATAAAAGTGAATTATGAAATGTCAATATTTTGTTTGATTAAAGGTTCGTTAAGAGAAATTGACCAGCGTAGCGGGCGTAGCTAGTATTTAATAAAAGGACTAAGCATGAAAAAAAATATTTTTACGGTATTGGTAAATTAGCACGTTTAATGTTGCTCACTAATGCTGAGTCTAAGAAGAGAAAAAAAACCCGCATTAATATCGTAAATATGACATACGTTAATTGTCGGTAACAGCATAAACTTGTATGATGATCATGTTTTAGTTACTTTGGGCGAATCATATAAGCAATATTAATTCTCTTATTTTTAAAGTAAGTATAATTTCTGATGTTGGATAGCTAAAAAATATTTTGGGAAAAATATATGTAAATTAAACATGTTATTTCTGACAAGTACAAAAAAAAAATAATAATAATCTTTAAAAGTTGATTGCCATTCTATGTTTGACACATATTTAATAACAAATCTCAAATGAATTATTCAGAAGTGTAATTTGTTACACTGAAATAGGTTTTACGAAACGATAAATGGATATTAATCTATAATATTATATAGGGTGTTTCTTCTTATTGTTGTTGAATATCTAGTTCCTAAATAATTAGATTTAGGTGCAAATTATCCAATTGCAAAAATGTTCTTCATCATATATTAAAAGCCCCTTTTGTCAAAATAATTATTTTTGTTAAAGATGTTTAACACTTCATTACGGTGCCTAAGTTCTATAAATTATGTTTAAAAAAATTCTTCATTCTCTAGCAAGTAAAACGAACATTTTTCATCTCATCTCTATACGAAGAAAACTTACCGCGTTAATGTACTTTTCATTTTATGAATGGAAAAACGCGTTTTTTATACTCGTTCTAATGCTCATTCACATTAAACAAGTTCATATAATTTATAGAAATTTAAATAAATGTTGAAGTTTACACTCCCTTTATCATAATATCAACATACTTCGCAAGTCTGATTTAATGAATAAAAACTAAAACGAAGACTAGAATTAAGAAACATAAAAGTATAATTTAAAGAATATTTAGAACATTTACATTAACTGTAAATTATTTTATTAAGTTTATGTATAAGTGAAACATGCTATACTATTTTTCCAGAATATAAATAATTAATGAAGACCTTTCATACTTAACTCAATTTCATTACTGTTACGTGAATTATTATCGAAGAGAAAAATTCTGTTAATTCATACAGAAAGCGGCGTTAGTGACATGGAAGTCCTTCGAGATCTAAACTTTGCTGTAAAGTCTGAAATACATTCAAAGCAACAGTTTTTGAAATATTCTCATCCCATATTGTCCATTAAATTGCCTTTGGGTTGAGAGGGGAAAGGAATGCAATGTGGAATCTTTTTGAATGCTTAGAAAAATCTTTTCGCTTCAACATTAAATTTATTCCCTGATTGTCAATGTGTGAACTTGATGTGAGAGGTCATATCAACGTACAATCCCGAGGAATTACTTTTTTATTTAAATGTTTCAATATAAAGTTAATGAATGAAGGAAACTTGGCACATGTTAAAGCTTCTAATTTAAGGAGAAATAATTAATGAATAAAAAATTTTCATTCGCTGTTGAAATGTGAGAACAGCAGTTGCGATCGAAACTTCGAACACGAGTGAGTAAAATGTGTGTATCTATTATTTAGACTAAATAAATATAGCTTGGATATTTTACGATGTTATCTGGTATTTTAAGGCTAATATTATAGAAGGTATTTTTCAAAAAACTATATAACTAATGAAAACCTTTCATATTTAACTCAATTTCATTACAATTGAGTGAATTATTCCCCAAAAGAAAAAAAAATATGTTTAACTTTTGAAAATGACAGTGTTACGAAAGTGTTTTGAGATTTCAACATCAGTATGAAATCTGAAAGACATTCAAAGCAACAGTTATTGGAACATCTTTTAGAAAAAAAAAACACTTCTGTGTTGAGAAAACGAAACAATTAAACAATGGATTTAATTCAAGTATCAGTTTGCTTCAAAATTAATCTTAATCCCAGACTGTCAATGTTTAAACTTAAAAGAAGGAAATTATATGAAGTAGTTACTTTTCTGATTAATTGTTTTCGAATAGCGTTGGTGAAATAGAAAACTCAATAAATGTTAAAACTCTTAATTTAAAGTGAAACATTTAATGAATCAAAGGATTTTAGGCGCTGATGGAATGAAAGAAAAACCATTGGAATAGAAACTCCGAACAGAAGATAGTAACATCTGTGCATTGATTATTCAGACCAAGTATAACTTGAATATCCTTTATCATATCGTATATTTTAAGACTAGTATAATAAATAATTAAATGTATGTATTGTAAAATGCGTGAAAAAAAGAGGATATAGCTCGTTTCATATTACTATTATTGTTATTTAAATGTTAAAGTTATAATTGTGTAATGTTTCTAAAGGAAACGAGCTAATCACAGGGGAAAATTTACTTCTTTAATTTCTCTGAAAATTTATATAAAAAAGCAATTGAAATTTGAATTTTCATATATGTGTTTAAATTTAATATAAAAATAAACTTTAATTTATAAAATTAACTTTAGTTAGAAATATCTAGCAGCTCAAACCCAATGCGATTAACAGAAGAAAGCTATAAAATATATTTAATATATTAAACTGATACAAATAATCTATGTAAAATGTTTTGGAAAATGCACAAGGCTGCCAACAAATGTTCTTTTATCATAGACAGAATATGCCGTGGGTGAAATTTCTGCTCCAATTTTACCAATCAGTGATTTACTATGCTTAGCAGAATGATCAACAGAAAACAGGCTACGGATAATTCTCTTTGTAACTGTGATAATTGTTACAAAGCTATGAGAATTGTTACTAGCCCACGCAAATTGTGGATACAGATGATGTAAACCCCGTCTTCACATTAGCTCCGTCGAACAACTGCAAAAAATTTTTCATTGAGTGACTTGTTCGAATACTCTTCTTGCGAAGCGCTTCATAAGAAGTATTTCACTTTTGAAATAACTTATCTAACTAGAATGAGGAAACGTAGGAAAAGTTAATTCAAGATAAGTAAATGTTTAATAAATAGGAGACTAAACTTTCTCTGAATTTACTTTTTTTTTAATGATCGTTAATTTTGGCTTTTCTTAAGAATCATTTATAAAATTAAGTTTATTTAAATTTATAAACGTAAGTTAAAGAGTTAAAGTTTTTATTACTTGTTTAAAAACAACACAAAATGTCACAAAAACATATATGCATCATTTATTAAAAACTTTTACTTTAGGTGTTTTAAAAATATACAAAACTGCATTTCACATTAAAAACCTAACGCTTTCGAGCCGTCCTGGCTCATCATCAGGGTTAAAACATCACCACGCAGATACACACAAAAAAACACAACTCAAGAGTTGTGTTTTTATTAAAGATAAAGTAAAAATAATAGGTCAAAACAAAAAAAAATAATCAAAGTACATCAAAGTAAGAATTTCTTAATAAAGTGTAGAATAAATTAGACAATTTTCCTTAATTAACTTTATAAAATTCTTTTTGAAATTCATCAAATATGAAGTAAAATCAAATGTTGAAAAAAATTTCTTGAGCTCTGTTAGATAGTTACGTATCAATTGCATTACGTTAAACTCAGTATAATTATAATAAAATATGTTGAAAATATTTTAAGGAAACGTTATCTATAGAACGGTGGAATGACTAAAGAGTTAGCTGCAAATTTTTAACAGTGTATGTTAGGTAAAATTTGAACTTAAAAAATGCATCTTCCAACATTTAAAACAAATAATTTTAATGATTCTCAGCAATGCATTTAAATCAATTAAGAATAAATGACAAGTTAGTTATTTCCGAACACATTATCAATATAGCACGAGGCTTATTTATACTATTTATACATTTCCTTCATCAATTCATTGTCACTCATAAATTATAAATATTATAGAACTGCACTCCACATTTTGA
The DNA here is from genome assembly GCA_963931845.1 of Maratus michaelseni. NCBI lineage: Eukaryota > Metazoa > Arthropoda > Arachnida > Araneae > Salticidae > Maratus > Maratus michaelseni. The sequence goes on from OZ007590.1 coordinate 181,821,060, forward strand.
TTGACTAAATGAAAGGCTAAGTATCAATATACCTGTATACTCATTGCACATTTAGTGGTCGACGGCTTCCATTATTGAATTATCTATTGATGAATGAACGGAATGAACCCGATTATCTTGAATTAGCGCCTCCAAACCCACCTCTCAGCGCGAATATTAGTAATATTCTCTAATCTATCAGAGATTTGTTTTTCGAGACATCAGAACTTTTGGATAGAGTAAATAGCGCTATTAGGTATTATGCAATGGGTTGAAAAATTATTTTCTTAAGTTGGTACGGGACACAAAATTTTACTTTATTATTTATAAATATTTTTTACTCATTTTCCCTTGATTTATATATATAGGCAAATTCTTATACGTACATACATATATATATGTGTGTGTGTGTGTATATATAGTAGATTTCAAGTAATGAAATATTTTAAATTTTAGCTATGTTTTATATTTGATATATCTTCATAAAAATAATAACTATTTTTGTATACTTTTCCATTTTTTAGTATAGAAAAGAATAAAAATTAATTTGTCTTCAGTTATTTATTTAAAAAAAAATACGTTTTTTTAAAAAAAAGAAAAAGTATTTTTATGAGTACTTTTTACTACGAGAATCCTGTTTACTTACTTCTTTCTCAATACAAACAATTCAGAAAACGATTTAAAAAGATCTATGACTGGAAAACATTCTACAAAGTTTCATAAATTTATCTTTCATAGAAATTTACACAGATCAATTTAAATATGACAATTATTGAAAAAAAAAATCTTTTGAGATAAATGGGTTTTATATCTCGAAGAAGACGTAAACACACTGACAGTACAAGATAAACAGAATTATATTTTTTCATCTAATTATCATACATGAGGTCATAAATGATTCTGAGTCATTTTCTTTCGAAATCTGTAGGGCATTTTCTAAGGTAGAAAAAAGTAGATATGTGGCGTTTGAAGATTTTTTTCTGTCGGGTTCATTTTAAGAAGAATAGTTTATACATTCACTATATTGTAAAATTACAAATGTTTCTTAATCTACGAAAATATAATATAACTAGGAACGAAAATGTACAATACCCTATTCGGAGTTACCCACGATTCCAAAATGCGTTCTTTATTTCTAGGAACTTCAGAAACCAATATATTTTCAAGATTTAGAGAAGTATCCATAAAAACAAAGTTTTTTTTTGCTACCACTGATTTTCGGAAACGTTTCGGAGTAGTTTGTACAGTGCATTAATATTTTTTTTCTCAAACAGAAATATCGATTTTTTGGATGCTATCAATTCTCAATTAAACATTTTCAACTGCGTAATTGAATTTATACATTCAAGATATATTAAATTATCATGTTTGTCTGTAAAACATGTTTGTTAAACATGAAAATGTTTACTTGAAAATTGATAACATCCTAAAAACCGATATTCCGGGCAAAGTAAACTGACTAATATCTATATATCTTTACTCTATAAAGACAACTCAGAAACTTTTCTATAAATGATTTTTGAAATCTAAAAAATATATTGCTTTCTGAGGTTTTAAAAAATAAAGAACGCTTTTTAGAATCGTCGATAACGCGGAGTATGTTATTGCATATTTTCTTTAGTGGATATATTATATTTTTCCAGATTAAAAACATTTGTCTTATTTTACAGTGTATTAGCCTCTATAAACTGTATGCAATACAAGGTGTGTGGTAGAAAAGTAAGAGTTGAATGCAAAATAATTAGATTATTGGTACGAGATTTGTGATAAATAAAAGTTAACAAAAGTAGAGAGAGTTTTAGAATATTATTTGATTAGGTTTTATTTGCATTAATTCTATTAAAATTGTAGAAGTAAGGTATTGTTGAATATTAATATGTATTTATTTTAATATTCGACAATACCTTACTGCTAAAATTTTAATAAAATTAGTAATTGTCTTGATAAATTTTAACATATTATTTTTATAAGGTATAGAATAACTGATCTTACATTGCTACTATTTATTGAAAAAAGTAAAAGAATTTAAGATAATTAACAAAATATACATTTATATATCATTACTGAATAGGTCAAATTTATTTCAAGATCAAATTTAAACCTCGCTACTCGGTTTAAATGTTGTGAATAAACAGTCTTAATTTTATAAAAATATATATAGCGTGCCGTAAAGCAGATAACTGCTTTTGAGATGAATTTGTCTTATTACGGATCATTTACTTTTAAAGTAGAATTAATTTAAATTATGTAAATCATGAATATTATAGCTCGAGTATAACAGGCGCTATTACGATTTAAATTTTCCACCGGGCGTTTTTAAAACTTGCTGAAGTGTTTTGGCATGAGTAAATGTAGCAGATTACGATGACCAGATGCTCTTAAAATGGCTATTGAAACATAAAATAATATATTTGATTAGAAGAGAGCTGTCTTGTAAGATTGTTAAAGTGTACCACTAAAGTTGATGATAAATTGCATCGGAAATATTTTTGAAAAAATTACAGAAACGTTTCCTCATAGAGAGGAACAATTTACAGAAAAAAAAATTAGCGTAATCTAGTTTTTTTTTTGTAACGTTTAGGAACATTTAGGAGAAAAACTAACCAGCAACTTCAGAAACAATTAGGCGAAATTAAACTGACAGAAAAGGCTTTTACGAAATTTATGGACAGTAAATGGGCTTTTTATTTCAAAAATAGTACCATAAATCTGAGAAACTTTTTTTCCCCCGAAGTATCTAATTGTTTCTTTTCCAGATGGTTTCTGAAGATAAAATAAACGTTCTTTATATTGTGGGTAAGTAAAGGATTACATTGTATTTTCGTAAATGTCTGTACTGTACTATGGAAATTTTCTGAGGTATTTTTGTGGAAAATACTCAAATTGACGACTTGTAGGACATGAAAATTGAAAATATCTATGCACCATGATTGCTGTTCCTTCTTCAGTTTACAGAAGTCACATTATAGTAAGCTAATAAACCTTATTGGTTATACCGTGGTTTTGACGAGTATTCTTCATTCTGTGCAATGGGAAAGTGCTTGAGAGATAAGAAATTCACAACCAATTGGCGAACTAAACATATTTGTCGGCTGGTGTTACTAGATGCCTTTAATGAATAGTTTTCTTTGCAAATACTAAAACTTACTACAATGCAATTCTACAGATATTACTAGGAAATGTCTTTGATACATTCCATATTTAATTTACTTAGAAATTGCTTCGTGTGAAAGAAAAAAAATAGTGTCATCAATTTTAACACACCACATAATTCGCATTAATTTGCTCTTTTCATGATTGTTTAATTAAATTCTAGTAAAATATATTAATAATGATAATTCTTCATTTAAAATGAGAGATTTATAATTAATTCTGACTTTAATCTTAATTAGCATTTAATGGAAAAATTTACTTTAAAAATTTTATTCATTTTTAACAAATTAAAATTTTTATCTTTCATTTAATGCAACTATACTTAGTTTTGTGAATGAAATTTTTTATGCAGTTTATATCTTCTGGTATTTATGCTTATTTAGAATACATAATTAAGTGCTAATGACTTTAATATTTTTTTTATGTATGTTCTCATGAATTATCTATTTTAAATTGGCACTTCTAATGAAAATTAAAAATAATAATAATTAAAAAATAAAACTGATATTACAACAGAAATATTTTATAAAGTACATCTTTTTTATTAATTTTCCATTGGTACGTAAATGTGTTAAGTTGAGATACTAACTTTGTTACCGTATCTTACGTACACGTTTAAAATGGAATTTACATTTTCTCTTAACAATTAAGGAAAGTAAATTTTTGATATCAAAATAACCTTTAAAATGTTTTTAAAATTTAAGATAGATCAATTATCTTTTACGAATAAAGTTTTACTGCGACTCAATTTTTTCAATAAATAAATAAATTAATTAAATAAAATAAATTCGAAATTATGGCTTAGTTTTTTAAACTTCTTAAATATGGCTGATGAAGGATACTGTTGTTTATCATGCCGTATAAGAGTAAACTAAGGATTTAATGTACTTTTTTTCTGTTGCGACTAATTGAGGCAGAACCAGCCTCTTCAATCTGGCAATTTTTTTAGAAAAATTTCACTGAAACATTTAAGTTCTGGAGTTGCAAATCACATTATAATCCGCTGACAATATCATGGTCATGACCAAAAGAAACGTTCATGATACTACAATGAAAGAAATTTGGTAATATAGATGCTGTCATACATAATATGCTATGCAACAGAAATTGTGCTGAAACCATTTTATATATTATAAAGCAAGAATGTGTTCGTGAATAACGCTGACGTCATATTGACGGTGGCAACAATACGACTAATAAATTTCGCTTTTACTGCAACTTTTAAACATCGCAGCATTTCAAATTCTACACTGTCAAACAGAAAAAAAGTTCTTTCAAATGCAATTCGTTCAAAAACTGTATCTCAATTTACGGGTGTTTTTATGATTTTTAAAATAATTTTAAAGCATGATTAAAAAAATATATATATATCGCTATCAACTCGATTATGGAACATTAACCAGTTTGAACTTAAAACAATATAAAAAAGTTCCGTGTTTTCTCCGGCTAATATTTCAAACTAAAATTAACATTTCATCAATAAATAAATAAATAGATAAATAAATAAATAAAATACAAATTTAACACATATGCAATCGAACTACGCGCTTAAACACTGGACTAATTAGAATAAAAATAGATGCTGTAAATACCAAAATCTTTGGAGATTTATTCGGCTATTAACCCCTGACATATGTGGCTATCACGAAACTATCGTTTTTAATATATTTTAAAACTTTACTTGAGTACATAACTGATATGTTTCATATAATATTGTTTTTTGATGTTGTTAGTGGGTAATTAAAAATACATATTAAATGTAAAACTTCTATTAGAGTTTTCAATTAAAAAAAAATGTTTTTCTTTTCACATATGTTCAGTAAGCCCTGGTTGGATCGCCTAGTTTGATTAAACTAGATCCTGCTAGTTGCCAATAGTGATTGTAATCTTAATTAACGAATATATTCATGTAAATATGCGCTACTCATCCTTCAAGCAATCGGCGGCGCACTATAATCGTTTAAATTATAGGCCTATATTTCAAATCTCTTACCTTATACTCACACATTTTTTCTTGTGTTAACTAAGAGTCTAATACAAAAAGTTTTAGATTCAATTTTCTGATAACGTTTTGTAACACATATGTACAAATTATTTTTTATTATATGTTGTTCTTTTCATACTGCAAGTTATTACTTACTCTAAAAATCTTTTCAAAATATTACGCAAAACTTCGGTATTCTAGAAATATTGAATACGAACAGTGATTAGAACATTTTTTAAAACACTCTAATAGTGATTTGTCCGTAGAAAACAAATTAAATTAGATGCGGAAGAAAATACTTTCATCAGAATAATGTTTTTAAAAACATTTAAAATGAAGGGATGAGCAATATATTTTAGCACTAAACTGAAACAGAAAATTTAATTTAATCTGGGTTTTATAACATTTGTTTTTAATGCAGGAAAGTCCCAAGACGCTCAGAATGTTAATACACAGAGAGATTAAAAATGATGGACACATTTTGAGATGTTTATGCCCTTCGAAACCACATATTATTTGTTAATGGCCATCAGCACATTTGAAAGAGAATGATGTAAAATTTCAAATATTAACACTAGATTACATACAAATCTTGACTAGAAAACAGTAGCTTCAATTCAGAGAAAGTTGTATCGCTGGCAACGAAAGAGACAAACCTCAATACTTCCACCCCTCTTAGCTGTCATGTGATCAAATACGCTGGTTTTCACCAATTTTTGAACTGCCATGCGATCAAAATAGGCCAAAAATCAATCTAAATTTGGGGGAAGTGAGGGGTCTCTTTCTCTGGCTGCGGCTAATATGCATCACAAGATGTTTTTATACGCCAGTTTAGTAAAACTGTGATTTGTTTCTTGTGAGGATTTTACCATAATAATATATTAAATTATGCTTAAAAATAATGTATCAAATTCTGTTTAAAATATAGTTATATTGCACAGAGAATCCTTGTGTAAAATACATTGTTATTAATTGTCATTCGAAATAACCTAATTAATGCTCCATTGCACTACGAATTACGAATTGTGTCTGACTAACAGAATTTTGCTCGGTTTAAACATAATGCTTTCGTAATTTTGATGGCAGCCATTACAGAATCTGTTTATAATGAATGAAGATAGTAAGCATACTTATCTTGTATTCAAGCATTGAAATATATTTGTCAGTAGGAATTTCTATGAAGTATTTGCATAACTTGAAATGTATGCTTTCTTAAGGTTTGAAATATTTGACTTGATTATATAAAAGTGTTGAAGTGATTGCATTTCGTTAATTGTATTACTTTTTCATGAAATTAGTTATGAGACCATGCTGTATAAATGCATAGAATCTGCATATATATATTTGAACATAATGAAATCTATAAACAGAAGATTATTACAAAGAAACGTATACTATATATATACGAAACTAACAATCCTTTATATTGGCTAGAATTTTGTCATGATTTAACTATTTTAATCACTGAACACTTTAAATTATGTGTAATGTAGCAATTAACAATTTTTTTAATATGCTTGAATCGAAATATACACAAAATTGGAGAAAAAATACCAATAAGTAAAAAAAAAGACGAAAAAACTGATTTTTTTACTGGAATTTTGTATAGATAAAAAATCAACAAAACTTAATCAAAAAACAATTAAGCTAAATCTGGGTATCTCACCAACATAGCTATCTAATTACAAGCTAATCGGATGCTTTTTGTGACATTTATCTCGAACCAGACAAACAAACAGACAGACCAACAGACAAACCTACAGAACCCAAAAACTTTCCGTATCTTCCAAGTGAGCCGCTGAGTTTGACAATTACTAATCAAATTTAAATATGACGTTTTATTTATATTCATACGCATTTCTTCTAGCATATTTTGCATACCTACAGGATAAAATAAATTATTATTAATTACTAGATGTATCTTTATAAGTTGCAATTAAATCTCAGCTTTCTCAGAAGGGCAACGTGCATCATCAATTAGAGAATGCCCTGGATGACAGAAACCTTGAGTGAGAACTTAAATCATCTTCAAGAATCTCATTACACTAGGATATTTTCTAACGAGCATAGCTCAGTTTAAATTTGAATTAATCGTTGTTTAAAGGATTTATGTAAAACATTAAGGAATGCCTGTTTAAGTGATCTGTACATTTATTTTATCTAATTTTCTATCGCTATTCTAAAACAAGGCATTAGTTTAAGATAGGTTTTTAAAAACAGGCGATAAATTGTGTAAAAATATGTTTTGAGTGATAATTGGGGAAAAAATTAAATAATCAAAGTTTTACTTATTTTAATTGTTATGTTTTTGTAATGTGATCATGTCATTTTAAGTTTTAAACCACTTAATATTAATTACTATATTTAAGCATTGTCATTATGCTTTCAGTTAAAAAAAGAGGAAAATGTTCATTTAGCCTCATAACTATAGATTTATGAAAAGTTGTAAATTTGTGTAAGATGTACATTAAATATGACTTCAGAATTAAACGAAAGAACACAATTTATATACAAACACGACGTACAGTGGTCCATTTCGATAATCTACCTGGTAAAAAACATTTTTTCGGTATCCAAATTCTAAGGTGGTAAATATACGAGAACCGAATAGCTGTAAAACCTTCGTAGTGAAAGATGGGAGGGGGAGAAAGAGCATGTCTATTCATTTTATGTAATACACGCGCTTAAGGCGAAAATTTTTAATATTCGTTTTCCACCACATGTCGAAATACACGTTTGTTATTTACTACATTTTTAAAAAACTCGAAAGTTATATATGGCATCCCCCCAACATTTACTATTTTAATACTTTAAATCAGTTAGTACATTAAGAGTAAAGCATTGCTTAAATACTAGTAAGAAATGATTTTTAGTGTTTGAAAATGTTTTTTGGACCAGAAGTCTAGAAGTTGCAGTTAGTTTTGATGTCTTGCATGGTTGTACGACTAAATTATACCGTATAGAATATATTGATTGACATTTGTCATTTTTTTGTTTTAGGGTCTTTTTAGATTTGGAAAGTTGTACGAACTACGAGAAATCATTATCATCCTTACAAATTTCCATTAATCGGTGGGTTTCCTTATCCAATAATATATTCTTGATAGTTCTTTTCCATTTCTCTTTGTCCAGGATAATAACATAGATTAACTTATAAGTCTTCAATGACTCTTCAATGGAATTTTTCCAAATCATTCTTGGTCTGCCTCTCCGTCGTGTTTCTTTCGTGTTCCATTCTAAAAGGATTTTTGAAAGATGCTATTCATTCATTCTGCGAACATGCCTAAACTACCAAAGCTTATTATTTACGATCGTCTGTACAGCACCCTGTTTGACTTCCATGATTTCACGTATTCTTGAATTTTTAACTTTTTCTAGCATTGATGTTTTGCTGATCTTTGCCAGAAATCCATTTCGGTAGAGAGGAGTTTCTTTCTTAGGCAGAGATTTTTGGTCTATGTCTCCGAACCATACAGTAAAATGCTTTGCACGATTGCACGATTAATTAATCCTTTTGTTTTAGGGAGAATATTACTACTTCACACAACAAAATTCAACGTTGCAATTACTTTCTTGCTTTCTCCAATTCTCTTTCCTACATTTCTTTAACATGATTTGTCTTCAATAAAAAGTTAAAATTTCAGTGCAAATTCACCTTGTTTAATAATTAAAATTCATAAAGATACAAATAAATGTAAATATATTGCTTGAAGGTGCATAAAATCATACATAAAAACATTTAAAAGCACATTAAAGTCATTTTAAAATCGAAACGTTTTCAACCGAACTTACTCGGTCATCATCAGTAAAAAACTAATGGCTAAGTTGAGTTGTTGTCTTTTCGCGTCTTCTAGCTTGCTCAGAACAAACCTTTTTACTTCAAGGGTGTGGAATATAAGGTGGGATGGGAAAGGTCATTCAACATTTCAAAAGCAAGTACAGGTTAATCAATCATGTATTAATTCATTACAGACTGTGTTCCAGACCAGATTTTTATGTATGTTTTTACGCACCTTCAAGCAATACATTTACATTTATTTATATCGTTATAAATTTTAGTGATCTATCTTAATGATAACTGTGAGAAGTAAAGACAATAAATGCTTTAATTCAACAGTATATCCCATAAAAATCAATTCTACTCTAGCATTTGCATTTATTATTGACAATATGATGACCAACAAGATTAATATGTAATATATAACAATGAAAAAATTACCAAGGAGCACGAAACTGATATTATTACAAATTATAACAATTATAAAAAAATAAAGAATTGCTATCCTAAATGAATTATTATAACTGATGTGTCAGCAGAAGCCCCTGTTCGATCATTAGTGAAACATATAATAAATAATGTAGTTTTTCCCCAGAAAGATTTATTTGGAGATATTTGTAACGAAAGTATTTGTTGCTGCTTTAAACTTTATAATTATATGATTATTTTATTAACAAAAAGCTGCAATTCCTATTTGTGAAATATATTATTTATTAGCTGCTATTTCTTTTTGTTGATTCTTTAGAAAGAACTTCGTTGATTGTGAGTATATAAAATGAAAATTTACCTACTATAGTTATCAAAATGTTTATGATGTATAATACACTAATTGTGTGGTTATTTTTATTTAGGGTCCAAAATTTTTATTAAGTATTTTCAACTTAACTTTATGGCTAAACGTTTTTCTTTAAATTGAGTCTTAATACAGGAAATAATAATAACTCATGATTGAGCTTGACCATTACACCATCAAAACATTATCGTATATAATTTTTGTACAAGGTAAATCACACGTTATTACTAAATGGTGTATAAATATTTATGTATAATTAAAAGTTAAAAATACATCAGATTGACGTTTCGGTCAACATCTATGACCATCTTCAGAATATGATGTTAAATTGAACGCACTTAAAAACAAAGGACAACCGTCTTGAAATACAATTTAGCTGAATTGCAGTCCTGGTAGTTTAGAGATATTAAACAAAAACTGTCATAAAATATTGTTTAAATATTTCTAACAACATACCTTGACATTGTTACCTGATACATACTCTTTATAATACATATTAAATAACGATTAATATTATCATTATTTGTTTGTTGAAACATGCAGATTGAATTTCAAGGGCTTATATTTTCAAGCAGCATATTCATAGAATATTTATTAATTATCAACTAAAATAGCTTGGATTTATGTTTAACCTTACATCGGTATGTATTTGATTCACTGACTTTCACTTGGTTTAAGTATATCCGTATATCATGTACTCACGTAATAGTCGATGGTTTCCATTACTGAACGAGTTTAGAATGGCTGAAGGTAATGAACAGGATTATTTTCCGTTCATGCTTTGAGATGTGTTTGTCAGCAGGAATTTTGATGAAGTGTTCAGATAACACAAATGATTTGTTACCTTGGTCTGCAAAACACTTGATTCGACTACATGCGTATTTGAAGAGACGCCATATTATACTACAAAATATTTAGAGGAAATTACTTTTGAGTGTGACTAGTATGTTGTATAGACTATATGTTTAAGAACTAAATATTTGGCATACGTAATTTATGTATTTTTTTACACACATATATCGCAAGTATTTCACAATAATTAGATTTGAGATATATTTAGTATATTTAATTTGCGTACATTGTACATTCTAGGCACACCCCTCTTCCAAAACCATGGTATGATTTCTTTTTAATGTTTTAAATATATGTCTTTGACACACGTGAAAAATAATTGCGTTATTACAGAAATAAATATACTGACATCATAAATAACATGTTTTGATTCGAATTCAAATAGATTTGAGTATCGAATAGCATACTCTGTAATACAGTCCGACTCGCCTAATACGAGCGCGGCTAAAACGATAGCACGGTTGAAACAAGTAAGTGGCACGTTAAAAAATGGTTCACCATTTAAACAATATTAATATTTTCACGCTTTTTAGGAGCTGCAAAAGTAGGATCACAGCTATTACGAGCAGAACTTATTCATTGTGATTTTCGACGAAAAGTAGGGTAGAATTAGGAAAGGAATCCCTTTCTTATCGAACACTGTTCTCTATCAACGATAATATTTCCATATTAAACTTGTCTGTCAAATTACAGTAATTTATCAGTTTTACCAAACAAAATTTCAACTTTCAAGTAGACACTCCCACCCCAAAAAAATGCAAAGACATGCCCTGAGGTCTGGAAAGAGTGAAAGAAAGAGTAATAGATGAGGAAGTTTCAAATATAGCCCTTCTGTGAGATTTACAACTGAGCCATTGAAAGGGAGGAGCATAGTAGACAACCTTTATTTGTTTCTTTCTTTACATATGGTCTCTAGGCCCTATTAATCAGCATTTTTATATCTCTTGTTGCACAGTTAAAATGAAAAAGAATATGTGAAGTCGATAGCTTTACATCTGCAGAGATTATTGCAATGCTAGCCTAGTTCTTCCTGGAAAAACGGAAGTGGTCAGTTGTATCACTGTACATCATTCATACCTTTTGGAATTACTAGTTCGTATTCTTAAGTACTGTGATTTTGTCAAAAGAAAAGACCCGTCTAAAGTAAATGACACTCACAAAGGTAAGCGTGAATATATTATGTTGACTTTTTGATATTAGTAAATTTTTGCATTGAGATAATTAAAGCAATTAATAGTAGTATTTATTTTAATTATGTGTGTGTTTCTTAGAATTTTTTATTATCTTCATAAGTATAACGATTAATAGTTAATGCGAGAATTTTTACAATTCTCCTGTTTCTGGTATTAACCGAGTTCGAATGTACTATAAATGCACGGTGGTACACCCCCTACAAACTCCGCCATAGTAAGAAATTGAAATTAGGTTCTTTTCAGTAGGGCATAATGTCATATTTTATTTTATATTTTAAACTTTTCGTAGAGGACCGTCTCCGTTTTAAATTAAACTTTTAATTTCTTCTGTCGATTAACTACACCCTACTGTTGATTAACTACACCCTTTAATTAACCGAAAAAAAATTCTACGATATTTCTATAATTAGTTACGAAGATATTAAATATTTAAACTTAGGCTAATACTAAGGGTAGTCTAAAAAATAAAATCAGCTAATGTAAGTCCGAGATTCAATATTAATTTCATTAATGTTTCTCAATAGAAAATATTATTATATTAAAAAATATAATAATAACGTTAAACAAATAAATACAATTTTTCATCAAATAACAAATTTCTGTTACATTTATCACCCGTTTTTTACAAGATTATAGTTTTTTACTCAATGGATATATCTTAAGTGGGCGGTCTTAAAAGTGTTCGGTCTAATCAGTATATTTTCATATTTCACAGTGAAAATATGATATCTATGGGCGGTTAAAGGAGTATAAGTTAAGGTAGAAGGTAACGAACTGTTTTGGCTAGTGATCATAACATTACAAGAAAGAAATGTTCGCTATTGTATATATATATATATATATAATATTCATTGCACAAAACCAAACAGTAACAATTATTATTTTACACTATCAAAACACATTTAACGGTTAAATACAGTAATACGTATTAACAAAAACAGCCTGTACCCAGTTAAACTAAAACAAGAACGAAAAATCATGCGTCAAGCATAGATTATGTAGCACTTTCCAACGCTTCCAAAATAATTTTACAAATCATACCGTTTAATAAGCTAAAAGATAACTTCTAAGTAAACAATTTGGAAAACGCATAACATATTTAAAAACATAATTTCAGGAATTTCCAACATATACAATATTCGGAAAAATATCCGAATACTTTTATTCAGCCCTGTATAGGATATATAGAATTGTATATATACTACATAGGATGCTAAATTTTAGTTCAGTTAGGAAACGTGTAGCACATTTTAAAATTCTCCGTCTGGAGTTTGTCAATAAACAGAAATGTGTTCGCGAACTTTTGTGCTGCCCTGTATAGGATCTACAGAATTTATACACACCACGTAATAGACAAAAAGCAAGTTAACATTAAAATCGCGTTCAGTAACTTAAAACGCACTTCCAGGAATTATTGTTAACAGACAGTAGATAATTCTTTTGCGTGTCCCTGTAAATGAACGATGACTGCTATACACACAATATTCCGTAGTAAGTCTCTTGTAATGCACCTTAGTGATCTATATAAATTTCAATGCGTTTAAAATAGTGAAACATTATTTAAATAAACCGCAGACGATTTTTCTCCATAGACGTAATGTAACGGAATTATTTTTACTGTCCCTGTAAAGTAACTATAAGTGCTATGCACACCCTGTTCCATATTAAGCTTCTTCTAATGCACCTTAGTGATATATATAAATTTCAATGCGTTTAAAATAGTGAAACATTATTTAAATAAACAGCAAATGATTTTTCCCCATAGACCGCAATGTAACGGAATTCTTTTGAGTGTCCCTGTAAAAAAACTATAAGTGCTACACACTTCCGTTGAAATAGGGAACATGCTATAGATAACGATAATAACATATAAAAATTGCAGAGCAATCCGAGCGTATTTACGGGAGTTAGAGCACGGACAGACGGCAGACGGCAGACGGCCAGACGGCAGACGGCCAGACAAACCGAAGTCATAAGCACTTTTCAACTAGGTTGGAAAGTGCTAAAAAGCGAGTTAAAATTAAAATCGCGATCAGTAACTTAAAACGCACTTCCAGGAATTATTGTTAACTTACAGTAGAGAATTCTTTGGTGTGTCCCTGTAAATGAACGATGACTGCTATACACACAATATTCTGTAGTAAGCCTCTTGTAATGCACCTTAGTGATATATATAAATTTCAATGTGTTTAAAATAGGGAAACATTATTTAAATAAACCGCAGACGATTTTTCTCCATAGACGTAATGTAACAGAATTCTTTTGACTGTCCCTGTAAAGTAACTATAAGTTCTATGCACACCCTATTCCATATTAAGCTTCTTCTAATGCACCTTAGTGATATATATAAATTTCAATGCGTTTAAAATAGTGAAACATTATTTAAATAAACCGTCAATGATTTTCCCCCATAGACCGCAATGTAACGGAATTCTTTTGAGTGTCCCTGTAAAAAAACTATAAGTGCTACACACTTCCGTTGAAATAGGGAACATGCTATAGATAACGACTATAACATATAAAAATTGCAGAGCAATCCGAGCATATTTACGGGAGTTAGAGCACGGACAGACGGCAGACGGCAGACGGCAGACGGCCATACGGCCAGACGGCCATACGGCCAGACAAACCGAAGTCATAAACACTTTTCAACTAGGTTGGAAAGTGTTAAAAAGATGTACACAGTTTTTCACTTTCCTCCAAAATTTCAATTTCGGGCTTGTACTGTTAAGACAACACACTTAAGATATGCACCCTCAAATTGCAGTGTGATGTATTAATTGTAACTGAAAACTACTTGGCTGAATAGGTAGAAACTTTAAATATGCATAATTAGAAGATTTTAGAAATCGATTTAACTATTTATATGTTGTAATCGATAACTTATTTAAAATAATTTTTATAATTCATATTATGTATCAAAACAAATTTTTCATGTGTCAAACAAAGACAGTTATTGATATCAAACACAGTTGGGAAAATTAGTGCCATTTATCTCTTGAAATTTATTATGTCTATGACAGTAAAATTGAACAAGTCATTTTGTAACAGTTGTAACAATAAAGACCGCGTTAAAACAATGTGATAAAATACGGTTGTTTTAAATTTAGTTATCTCGATAATCCATATATGACTGTCAATTATTAAAGGAAACATCGATTTGAATACCGTTCTAAGAAACTAAACATTTGCATCTGAATAACGCATTCTCTGAAATTCTTATTAAACAATCGTAAGTCTTTCGTATAAAGAGAATACTTTGTATTTTTCACAACCCATGAAAATTAGAATGCAGGCATTAGAAATGTTCCAGTTATTCTAATTTTCTATTTACTATTCAAAACCTATTCAGGTTTGTTGGAATGAACGAAGAGAACAGACCGCGAGAGACTGGTGAAAGAGCATTAAGCGGTGATTAAAGTTTAAAATGAGAAGTTTTGAGCAGATCAAAGCTGCTGAGAAACTTCATTAAAGCAAAGAGCCACTTTTAGAGATGAATGACAAAGCAAATATCATTCGGTTGATAGAAACAGAACAAATAAAGCATTTTTAAAGAAATATGATGAAGGATCCAAAGGATATGAAAAGTGTTAATAATTGACTTGCTTTTTTTTAATTTAATAGTGGCAAAGTTTTTTCGTAATTCAATTTTCAAGGAATAATTCCAATAACTTAAGTACAAAAAACCTGTTTAGATGACAGTTTTCGTATCAGAATTAACTTAAGGGATGACACTGATTTATTTCTTTAAAACTGTTTCATTTGTTCTGTTTCAATCAATCGAAGGACAAAGAAAAAAAATGGAATCCTTAGATTAAAATGGATTCCAAATCACAATATACTCCCAGACCGGAATCGAAAAATAACAGAACATTTTCTAACTGAAGTAGAATGCCATTCGTCCGAAAAGTAATTGGGACCATCAGTTGTACAGATTAAAAACCTTACGTACGTTTGGAAATTCCAATATAATTAAAATAAAATAGAGAGAAGGAAAAAGTGATTGAAAATTATGAGTTCACAACCGTGAATTCATTAATTTACAGGCAACAGAAAGTGAGTAACTGCCCATTTCAAACCTCAAAATGAATCTGAAGAATGAATTCCTGATGATGGAAATACAGTACAAAGAGATGTTTGCAAGGCAGAGAAGGATTCAGTTCAGACGCAACAACATCATATTCCTGAAACATTTGAGTAATATTGCTTAATTTTACAAATTAAGCTTAGTTATAAATTAACAAATTAAGCTTAATTTTACAAATTTCACATTACTTTGTTGGGCAAATGTAAAAATTGTTTCATTTCAGGGAATAATTAAACTTACATATAATACATATGTAAATGTATAATACTGCTAAAAATATTTTCAGTTTTTGATATTAATTTTTTTAACATTTTTTTAAAAACCAAAATTAATTTTATTTAAAAAAGAAATTCAAATAAAGCTTCGTTACGATTATCTGAGCCTTCGGATAGCGGAGTTCGAATTAGCGGGTTTACTGTACTAGGTCAGTAAAATAATCTCTAGACAGGATGGTTGGAGAGAACAACATTCGGCAAAGTTAAATTTAATAGAAAAATAGACAAACACTTTTTTTATGCTGATGAGTGGAAAGTAAAAAAAAAACTTTCCAGGAAAGATTTAATCCATCACCTTTGCGTAAAGCGCATCATTAAGTGGATGTGGCTGCAGATAAATCGATCTGACTTTTCACTAAGGGTTGCTATGATTGTGCCATTAATTTTTAACTGGAGTTACAAACTGTCAAAAACGTCAAAGCATGCTGACACTGCGACACTTTTAATATTATTAATGTTTTTTAAATAGGAATAGCATGTCATTTTTATTAGGTATAGTCGACAGATATTTTTAAAGATAAATGCAGCTGCAGTATAACGGATAATTAAAAATACATTTAATAGTTATTATCTCCTAAACTGATGATGATGATTGAAAATACTCCCAATTACAAAAAGTATACAAATCAAGTACTACTTTTACTGTGGTATTTATTTTGCACGGAGTTGTATATAAATTTAATTATTTTAATACCATTTTTAGGCGTAAAGTGACATTTTTCTATATATAAGTTATAGGAAAAAGGAACGTATAAAAAATAATTTTCATGTTTTGATACATATAAAGCCTTTTGTAAAACAAATGCTACATCTAAAAGCTAGATTTAATTTCTATGCTTTTCTCAATTGGAAGTATGTGTATATCATCAGCGGTTTAAGAGATAATAATCGCCATTACATTGATTTTGAATGCCCTGGTATAAAAAATTCCGAACTTATCTTTCTCAGTTTATTTTCTTTTTCTTATTTAACAGTTAATACGTGTGTGGATGAAGTCTAAATTTTTTATAAATTCTATCATATTCCTTAAAAATATTAAGTTATATTCATACAGATTAACATCGTGATTTTTGGCGATCTATTTTCACCTTTCAATCTAGTTTCAAGTCAATAATACACTAGTTATTGATAAAGTTAAATCCAAGGTCTCTAAATTTTATGTTATGTTGAAATGTAAAATAATAATAATAATAATGATGATGAAATGGGAACTGGGATTAGACAGTGATATGCCGCTTCTCTATTTAAGCTGATTATTATTAAATTTTGATGTGTTTATTTTTTGCCATGTTTTAAAAAATAGATTTTGGATGCCAAGGGATTAAGTTTGTAAAGTCTTAAGGAATACAAAATGAAAAATTGCTAATAACAATAACGAATCATAATTAATATTGCATCTTTTTTTCCTTAATATATTTATACATTCACATTGTTACATCAAACTTCCATAGCAATAATAGTTATACACCTAATAAATTAAATATGTAACCATACGTA
This sequence comes from Maratus michaelseni, assembly GCA_963931845.1. Classification (NCBI taxonomy): domain Eukaryota; kingdom Metazoa; phylum Arthropoda; class Arachnida; order Araneae; family Salticidae; genus Maratus; species Maratus michaelseni. Next base: position 181,838,651 of record OZ007590.1, read on the forward strand.
TTAGTCTCGAAGAATGTATGAAAAAAGAAAAAAAAATCTTATTAAAATTAATGTCTGGATAAGTTTACGACTAAAGAAAATATGAAATAACTTACGGTATCCCATAAAAGTTAATAATTATTTTTTACGAATCATAAGAAATGTGAATTAATAAGTACCAATAAGTACATTGACCAAAATTAAAATAAACAAATTTTGTTGCAGAAATTTTATTGGAGGATTTTGTTTCTTTTTACGTGTACTGAAGTGAAAATAAAAATTTTACATCTTCAGCTGTAAATAAAAATTCTTTTAAAAGGGATTAATTTTTATGCTGTGCCTTATAATGGTTGTTTTTCATTTTCATTATTTTTTATATAAAAATTCTTTTTTGTCTAACAAATCCTAAACGATTTGAATTTTTTAAATGAATATTTTTCTAGCAAATTATAAAGAGGATGTTTGTTATTTGAAATATTAAAATCTGTTTGATTTATGTTCAAAATAATTTGAGTAAAAATGAATTTAAATTTAATATTACTGAAGAATTTACAAAAGAAAAGAAAAGAAAAGAAAAGAAGAAGACAAGAAAAATTATATTTGTAGAGTAAAAAGTCTAAATATGGGTTTCATTTTGAGGTCGGATCAGCTATATGTTCATTATTTTCAAGTTGTTATTATGTTAATACAATCTAAAACATGTAAGCATCCAAATAGGTAGGTAAAAATGCTTTCAATATTCGGTGTATTTTACAATAAATTTAATTGCAAAAGTTGTGAAACTAGTATTTTTCAAATGGTGATCTAAATATAGGCCACCGATAACATTTGTGTAAAAGCAGAAAAAAAGAATAATAACTGCTAACAATCGTGACAATACTACTTTTTAATTTTATTTGCAGTTTTCTCATATATATATACATAATTTTCTGCCCCCCCCCCCCCATTCTGTGCACCTACTTTTGGCACTGAAACATTGCACCCATGTTTCTCCTCTTGTGTCAGCAGAAAAAATCCACGGCCTCCTCCCACAGAAGATGAAAGTCGCGCGTCACTATCATCAGGACATTCGCCTGGTGGAGTGAGTATCCAAGTCGCTGCACTATCATCAAACTTGTGTTCACTATGTTCTTCCTTGGAGTTGGAAGGCTTATTCTCAGTAAACTTCTCAGCGCCACTTTGCGTTTGCCTCTTTTTGGTTTAGTTTTTTTTGTTTTTGTTTTTGAGGTTTCTACATCACTCACAAACGGTAAATTCAGCTTCTTCTTTGTTTTGCTTAGTTCTGAATCGCACAAGAACCGAGTCAACTCGTAAAACATTACTCGTCAGGTAATGCGAATGCGAGCCCATCACAAGACATACCTTTGATGACTTTCGAGCTCGAGTGGTCTCTTTGATGGAAACAAGTCACACTGGAGTGATACTAAATGGGCTTAGTTGTAAAGATGGATCAGTAATAGGCTCAGTTGTGATAATGAACCAGCAATAGGCTCAGTTGTGAAGATGATCCACCATATTGATTGGAGATTTAAGGCTAGCCTGTTTTTGACCGACTCTCCTAACCCTTTTTAGATAAAATAATATGTTTAACTTTTACTGAAAGGCAGCCATTATCAGATAAAGATATCCTTTTATCAATGACATCAAAATGTAGCTTATTATCTTATCAGTGATTGGGTAACAACAAAACATGCAATAGTTATGGAGGAAAATGAGCAGAAATTCGAATTCAGAAAGTTTCAAGGTAAAAAAAATATGTGATTAAAAAAAAAGTTTGCATTCGGCAACGATGATTCAACTGTTCCGTCTTCCTTCTATCTTCTTCCTTACCAAAATGTGATAGTTACAAGTCCTCGCCGCCAGATGGCCGACCCTACTAGCATCTCATGTAACAGCTTGCACGTTTTTAAACACTAGCCTATATTTGGACCTCCTCCTCTCTATATTAAATTACGTTGATCAATAATGTTGATTAAAAATATTATATATATATATGTTATATAAAAATTTTATTTCACAACATTCCTTTAAATTATTCTAAATTCTGAAATATTCATTATTTCCCTATTTCTTAATAATATTTATTCCTATTTAATTTTCTTTTACATTTCAAAACGCGTATATTAATAATTATGTTATTCAAAATCTTAATCTAAAACTTTAATGCAATTTGTAACTTTTATCAACTATCCAATCTATAATATTCTGAGAGAAGCTAGTTTTTCATTTCGAATGCTTTTAAAAGCTGTTTTTTATTTTAATCCACGGGCTGGATTCGCGCGCTCGATTTTTTTTACTTCAAAAACAATGAGCCATTAGATTTGGGATTCTTTCTTATTAAAACCTCTCCATCTCGCGTCATTCGCTTAGCCGTTCAATTCTTATATTTTCGCCTCTCACTGATTGGTTTGTGTACGTATTACGTCGATTGAGTAGCTATCCGCGCATCTAACAAAAAGCAATTGCAAGACTTCGGAGAGCATACTTCGGAGAGTCTTGTTTTCAAGTGCTGAACAACTGGCGTTCTTATAAATTGGAATTTTTAAAGCAGCGGTTTAAAATCAACTAAATGATGTAATGATTTATAGTCAAGCCTGAGGGCTTTAGAAAACATCTTCGTCCTGTGGGAATTGTTTCTTCATCTCTCCTGTGCCTGAATAAACGCTTTATTTGGATAACTGGCTTAGTCTTTATGGAGAAATTATCAATGGGTACATTTATTGCCTACACTTCTCGCCATGATTCTTGATCTATCGACTGCAATCATTCACCATCTTTAACCAGCGGCCAGTTTGCCATGAATTTTTAATTCATACAGCTAAAATCTAACATATATATATATATATATATATATATATATATAATGTATTCTTAGTGTTTTCTAGTCACTTTATGTTCTTTCATTTCATATTATAAATTCTTGATTCTAAAAATTTACGTATATATAAATAATGAAATTTTAATTTTAAAGTGTTTCTTAAAATACGTTAAACTATCATTCATTGTGTACAACAGTCAGTGTAATGTTCATGATATAAAATTTATTCAAATTGTACATTTGATTAGTAAAATTGTGCCGGCTTTAATCTGAAATAGATATACTTTTAACAATGTAATTTTTTTCTATGAGTTATAACGATTATATTACTTTATCGTACCGCATAAAACAACCTAGTATATTGTAAGCGTAAGAAAAATATTTAATGCATTATATACACAAGATTGCGATGTAAAATATTTAGCGCTGAAAACATAATAAAAATATTTATTTCTCTTCCACGACATTATTCACTTCGTGATATGTAGATAATAAGGTAAATTTGAAGGTATTTTCCGACTGAAATATATCACATGTAAGCATAATTAAACTCAATATTTCATATTTCAGACGTATAAAAGAAAGATTTGAGAAGAGAAATACATAAATCCAAATGTAATTTAAATTTACCGTATAAAATAATATTGTTTATTAAAACATTATACAATTATCAGACGTTTACGTAATTAAAATATTGAAATACTAAACAACTTTACATTGCAAAAGATTTGTTTTTTAAGTCATAATATTTTATCATCTCCCATTTTGATTATAATTTTAGTGGATTTCTAAGTGTGAATTAACAATATAAAAATGTCCTATTTGTTTCACTTTAACAAAGTAAAATAGGTTTTATCTTGTGGAATACAATGAAATGCTTTATAGTTCTTTTGCAAACTAAAACCTCTAAGTACGGCAATGTGTAACGTAAGATAAGAAACTTATTCTTATAAAGAATTACTTATAAACTGTCATTTAGTTTTCATGTTTGCATTACATCAGTAATTAGTTTTCTTTTATATTTACAATATTTATTTTATATAAGGTAAGGCTTTAAGAATATATAGTTACATTTGCATGTCGTAGAATATGATATATGTCAATTTTTGTTTAAAGTGAGTAAATTCAGGAAGACTAATGTTATATATAATGTTTTTGTTTTGCTTTTAACTTCAAGAAAGCTTTGCTTGTAATATTTTAATTCAGGGTTTGAATACATATACCAGGTTTATCTGTGTATTAGCAAATTTCCATTTTTTATGAAATAAATAAAAAGGAACGAGATCGCGAATTTCGTTATAAAATAGTAAAATTAAATGTTTATATAAAAAAGATATTATAAGCGATAAATCGTTTCACTTTGCAAAACGTGATGACGTATTTGTTATTTTTAAAAATATGAAAGTTTTATTGTACAGAAGGAAAGTGCTTTAAATTTAAATTTAAAGTAACAAAAATAAATCTTGAAAGTGGATATTTTTAAGAAGTGTTGAAAATACAGTTATTTAAAAATTGAAAATAACACTTCTTAAGAGCATTGTTTGCAAAAAGCGCATTTATATATAAGTATTTATAGATGCATCGGTACATACATACATATATATATATATATATATATATACACTTATATACATATATACCCTTTATGGCCAAAAGTCACCGGAATGATTCGATTTTAGATTTTTTGTCGAATATCTAGATAATACTTGACGAATTCTTCTGTAACTTCATACTTCTCCGCGAAGTTGTGATCACGAAGGCAGTTGGGGATCACCAACAAATGGGATAAAAAATATTATTTGCGATTATCCTCTAAAATAAAATACTAAAAATCATGCTAGCAATAATATCGGTTTAACTGTATAAGAGTTATAATAAAGATATTAAAGTGCGAATTACCTTTGGACCCTATTACTAAAATTTTACATAGGCAAGGTAATTTAACCTAGGAAAACAACTGCAGAATGAGTTTTTCCAATTAGTCCCGAATAACACTCGGTCAACAAGATACTAAATCACAAAGGCTCATAATTGTAGAATCCATCTTTTCCAACATGACATTAACCTCGCTACAGTTTAACCCCTTCAGAGGCAAAGCACTAAAATATTGAAATGATAGATTGACAACAGTATTCGCGAACAAAATTATTTTAAAATAAGTAAAAGATTTTCCTTGTGTACCTTATAAATTCAAAATTTGATTGTAAAATTCTGGTGTCATTGTGACACTTTGGGATTAAAATTAAGTGGTATATATAATATACCGATGCCCTTCAAAGGGTTAAAGATTAAATGAAATTTAATGTATATAGACTTAATTATCTCGGTGTGGCTTTAAATAATATCTTTCTCTCATAGCAGGTGTTATAATCAAAATTGTATCGTGTATTTAATCGTCAGTAGTTGACGACCATTCACTTTCACAAAAGTGTTTTTTAAGGTATTTACTCTTTTAACCCTTTATATCCTGAATTAATTTTCCAGCTACTTTTTAATTGTATTTTTGTATCATTGGATAAGTTTTGGTGCAGAATAAACATAGAAAAGAGGAAAATAATTTTTATAGTGTTTTAGTGGTTAATTATGCAACTGATACCCTATGATATAAAATAAAATAGTAAATTTCAGATAGTAAATTTCAAATAAAATATAGGAAATGTTCAGCTGTAAAGTATAGAAAACAATAGAAAATAATAGTACTAAATAACCGGTAATAAACCACTAAAATTACTCAAATGAAGAACAACATGCATGTCAATTCTATTGCAAAATGGATTTCGAATGTAGCGTGGCAAATGTAAAATCCCTACAATGCAAAGAAAGAGGATATGTGCTTGAATTTGCCATCTCCTGCCTGCTGTCCGAAATACACTCTTTGTGCCATTGTGAATACCGTTAGGAAAAACGGTCATATTACGAATATATTGGTGTTTTATTAACCCCTTGGGGACAAGCGACACGAATACGTGACGCATAAGATGCTCAGAATCCTCGATTATTCCCACCAGTTATTTTTTTTTTTTTTGTAAAATTTTCCTTATCTAATCATAGCATTTTTGCGATTCAATCAGCTGAAAATTTCTCATTTAAAAAACCGGTGGTAACAGATTAAAAATTCTGTAAAAGTCGCTCGTCGCGAAGGGTTTAAAATGGTACTTATAAGTACCGTCAGGATAAAAAGGGTTAAATTATGCTTTAAGAACAATACTTATTCTTTTCTACGTCATACTATTAGTGTAAATTCATTTTAGCGCTAGACTTTTAAAATAAATGTGTACTATTATATCACAGTTGTATATTTGTATAAATGTGTTTGTACAATTCTAAAACAGTATGAGGTTAAATGAGAGAGTAATTTAAAGTAAAAAAAAAGCAAAAATATTAATATTTAGTAAAAGTATCATTATTAAGTTGTAGCAACATTTAATATGTCTTTAAGCAAAAGCGGCTCGTGTAATATTTAAAAAATACATTTAATAAAAATCATCTGCTACCCTTTGAACAATTTATTCATTTAAGCACTTTAAAATATTCTTCCGGCAACTTATTAAGTGATTTTATTAAGAAAATAGACAGTTTTACAGTTACAATTTGAGAAATGATTTTTTAACAAATAAAAACACCTTAAAACATTTATTCTCCTACAAATATTAATATATTATAGTACTTTTTATTTTGTTTTTAGAAGTATTGTATATAAATTAAAAGATAAAAATTTCAAAACGTCAATGAATTAAAAAAAAGTTATGCCATATGAAAAAATACAGTAAAATTGATTATTTATACAGCATTTTTCATTTTTAAAAAGAAACGTTTTACATTAGTCCTTAATTTTATAAAAGCACTTATAAAGAAAGACTTTTAATGAAATAAATCAAGTCAATCGAGGAATACTTATAGAAATTTCATCATTTTAAATATGCTGGTAATATATATATATATATATATATATATATATATATATATATATATATATATGTTACATTATTAAATCTTCCTTCGCGATGTTTCATAATAAATTATCACCGCGCGGTTTCACTATTTCCTTATTCCTTAATAATATCTATCATTAATTCTATATAATTCTATTAAATTCCCCTTAAATTCATTATTATTTTGCCCAATATACTTAAATATAAAGCTCTCAGTTACTCTTAAATTATATCATAAATTCTGATCATTTCTGTGAATTCGAATGTTTTTTCGAAAGCCATTTTATTTTATTTTACCTTTTCCTCTTTCCGAGTTTTCCCGCGTTCGTTTCTTTTCACTATAAAATGCGTCCGCTTAGAATATGTTAGAACTATTTATTTTATCATCCTCATTGGTCATGACGTAGATTGCACACGTATTCCAAATTCTCTCATTGGTTAGAACACGCGTTACGTCATGATCTGGTACGTTTCCGCTTATTCACAAAAGTGAGTGTAACCGTGCTTCCCTTAGTTTTTTGGCCGTTTTGCAAATGTTAACAGTCCCCTGACTGCGTCTTTTATTCATCCTGTATTCTAAATAATTAAACCTAATAGTTGTCGGGAAGTATGAGCATATTCGATGTATTTTAATAACAGCTTGTGACAACTATTTCAGTGAGAGGCGGCACTGCACATTTGAATCATGTGAGAACTGCTTCCATGTCGATTTTTAAAATAAAACATGGAACTCTGAATAAGTTGTTTTTTCTTCATACTGGAGAAACACCCACGATGTCAATTCATTGCCTGGATCCGCTACGACGACTGCCACTATATTTATTCTTCGGATAATCGACGACTGCGTCCAGCTTTATTCATCGAAAGAACAACTCACTTCACTTATATAATTCAACTGCAATGGGGAAATTTCACACGGGAGGAATACGTTTTCTTTTCTGTGTAACTGATAAAGTTTATCTTGAAATCCTCAAAAATTCACTCAGAATCGTTAAAATAATAGAAAAAAATTTTGAAATACTGTTTTTAATAATGCAAAAACATAAACAAAACCACGTGATACAAAAACGCGACGTGATTGGTTGTGACGTCATTTGCCGCTAAACTCAAATGTTCACGCTTTGCGCGTATACTTTTTCCCATTGCTTTTTCTATTTGCAATCTTGTTTCATCTGTTTCTTAAAATTTATTTAACGTTATCAACTTCAAATTTGTGAAAAAGTAAGATCTAACTTATCTTAATATAAAATATATCGTTTATTTTTTATTTTCATTAAAATTTTGATTAGAAAATGTCGATTTCGGCCGGATATGTTAAAGGGCAATCGGACAATCTCCCAAAAATAGATGCTCTTTCCATGTTTGCTTTTTTAGGAAAGAATTCTGATTTCATGGGTGCAGAAATACGAGGAGTTAAATCTAAAAGGTATATATTTCTGTTCTAGATTTACTTTGATTTATTAAATAATAATAATGATTAAAAGCTAAAATAATAGTACGCGATTCTTGATTGTTGTTCTTGAAATGAATTATTTTCTTATTTCATCATATTTCAGTTTAAATGAAATTTTAATTATTTTACAATACTGATAACGTATATTTGTTATAAAATAAAATATTGAGAAATAAGAAAGGCCTTTTATTTAGTTAGTACTTAGTATATATTTTTTGAGTAAAAAAATTCTCTGTTAACTTTAAAATATTGCATTCATTCTTTGACATTCCTTTTTGCTCTATCTTTCAAAAGTTTCCATGAAATTAAAGTTTTTTTGTCACGGCCTTCCTTTTTTTATCCTAAAGCATTTATATGTTTACTTATTCATATTTTCCACCCCCCGAAAGTTCAAGTTTTTTTTTTTTTTTTTTTTTTAAGCCACCAATTTTTGCTTCATATATATATTTAAAAAAAAAAAAAAACTATTTTTACTTTCTTCTATCTTACAAGAAGAAAGTATTGGATTCATGAAAATTTCCAACTTCCGGTTTTCAACGGATTTATACGTTTTAGAAGGTCCTGAACACGATTTGACTGTTCTTAGAAAATGTCTGTCTGTGAGTCTGCGACTCTTTCTGTCTGTATGTGACAAAAATTTTGTGGGCGCTCTATCTCAAGAACTAATACACGAAATTTAATAAAACTTTATATTCAGTTAGTACCTGATATAATTTGGTGCTGATTAGTATTTGGTGAAAATCGCCCAACAGGTGGCGCTGCTATGCTGCATTTGTTGAGATTTCCACAATAGCTCTATCTCAAGAACTAATGCACTTATTTTCATCAAACTTCACATTCAGTTAGACCTTGACATAAATGGACGCTGATTACGTTTTGGTGTAGATATCCCGATAGGTGGCGCTGCTATACTACTTTTTTCATTACTTTTACTATAGCTATGTCTCAAGAACTAATGCACGGAATTTCATCAAACTTAAGGTTCTGTTAGACCTTGACATAAATAAATGCTGCTTACGTTTTTGTGTAAATAGCCCAACAGGTGGCGCTGCTATGGTACTCGTTTTATTATTATCACGATAACTATATCTCAATAACTAATGCATGGATTTTCATCAAACTTCAGATTCAGTTAGACGTTGACATAAGTTGTTGTTGATTAGGTTTTGGTGTAAATCTCCCAACAGGGGGCGTTGCTATTCTGCATTTTCCAGGATTTACAAGATTTTAGGAAGTCATATCTCAAGAACTAATGCATGGAACTTAATAAAACTTTAGATTCAGTTAAACCTTGATATAAATTGGTGCTGATTCTTTTTAGTGTATGCGAAACCAGTGTGAGATAGAAGAAAGTTTTGGGATTGGTACATCCGACTAGTTTTGTTTTATAGTCAGTAGCTGAAACACTAGGGAATATTTCAGCATCTGTTACATGTGCAGTAGTTAGTGCTTTATCATTTATGGTCAGCAAATTCATTACAAAATCTTCTGTTAAAGATTCTGATACCTTATTCTTGCCATTTTTGGCATACTCCGCTGAAATTTCTTGTGTTGTTTGATGTAACAGAGGCAAATTATTAGAAAGTCCTCATTTTTAGTTACATATATTTTTTATTTATACATATTTTGAAGATTCATTCTTTGCTTAAGAATTTGTTTGCCTGTTTGTTTAACAATTTATATTTATTAAGTCCTGCAAATTTTAGGAATTTGTTAGTTATTTAAAGATTATCAAACCTTCACTATATTATTGCTTAATATTTAATATAATATCACACAACATAAACATAACATTGAACAATAGTCTTTTTCAAAACAGTTCTATAGCCAAGGGTGTTTAGAAGAATTTTAAGGGAGGTTCTAACTCCCTAAACTATGAATTCTCCAATATATTTAAATTTCTGTATGTTAATATAGAGCAAACATTTTCCTACCCCCCCCCCCATTTTTTTTTCAGGCTATGCTACTATTGTAAAAATACTTATTAAAAATTCTGAACATGCTTCGCTCAGAATGTATGATTTCAGTTAAAATTTGTTTTCATAATTGATTGCATTTTTTTTTCATTGATAAAATTATACATTAAGGATGGATATCAAATTAGAGGTTTCCAAAAAATTGCATTATGATTACTGAATAATGAATATATACATTTCAAATATGAACTATCGATTACTTGAAGACACTTCTTAATATGCATAAATAAAATGAATGACTATATGTATGGTACATAAATATTTCTTTTTGTTTCATATGTGATTATTCTCATTCATATATTCCAAAAAAGAAAAAAAATACATTTATTAAAATTTTATTTAGATTCCATCAATAAATAAACCACGGATCTATTTAGGAAGAAATTGGGTCCTTTAAAGGACCCTTCACAATTTTTTTCATTTCAAAACAGAACCCTTCACAAAATTTTTCAACTCAAAACAGGACCCTTCACAAAACTTTTCACCTTAAAACAGGACCCTTCACAAAATTCTTTGTCTTAAAGATGGGCTTATCACAAAACTTTTCTCTCTTCAAACTGAATCTTTCACAAATTTAATCATTTAGAAGTAAAATCTGACTGTCACTTTACATATATAAGGAAAACATCTGTATTTTACATGCATATATCTTCTTAAAAATGTATAAACAAGAACCTGAATATAACGCTAATTTCAAATTCACAACATTATCTCTAGATTTTTCACAAATGTAAAAAGCTGTTCACAATTTCACAAAAACAGGACCCTGCCCTGGGAGAAAAGTCTGGACTGATCCCTGTAAACATACAAATGAAGGACAGCAGATTATAAGTTTACAAAAACATTTTTGTCTTGTTAACATCATAATAAAATAAATTCGCAAACGCTCACAATTTAATATATGCTAAAAGTTGGATACTATATTCAGGAAGATTAATCATTTCAGAAAAAGTTAACAGTTATTTTTTTTTTCCGGAAACAATGAATGCAAAAATTTATTATTCAAGAAAACAATACAAAAAAAATAAAAAAATACATGTAAGCTTTCAGATTACAATGAACTTAAAAAAAGACAAATCCAATTTTTTAAGATCTGATAAATACGTAGCACCTTTGCATTGAAATATTATGCAAAAAAAAAAAAAAAAAAAAAAAAAAAAAAAAAAAAAAAAGCCTTATTCTATAAAATACAATATTGTAGTACGAGTATTAACTTGTAGTATTATTTATTCATTACAATACTTTTACAATACTTTTAATTTGTTATACTAATCATTTCTAAGAAAAGCAAAAAGCGTAAAGCAAGCCATCCCCCATAGAAAATAACAGGGAGAAATACAGCGAGGGTTTGTTTACATGGCTAGTGACGTCAGAACAGCTTTTATCACGTGACGCGGCTTTTTTCCGCGACGACAAAAACAGCGTTTTAAAAGTTAATTTAATGAATTATACAAGTTTCAAATATATGTAAAAATGGTATCAAAATGTTCGTATTTTTATACTCTATCAGATGCAAGTTAAATTGAAAAACGTGAAATTTCCCCATTCCGTACAATTTATCGTCAATCTTCTTCAACGATTTCATCGAATTATAACACACACACACCCACACATATATATATATATATATATATTTTTCTTTTAATTTTGTGAAAATTATGAACTTAACTATTTTAACTTTGGCTCTTTCAAAGGGACATGGATGCATTACAAAATAATTGTTTGTATATATTTAATACTTATCGGATCTTTATGAAAATTAGTCAGTATGTAGTTGCGATTTCTAACTACATTTTGAGCGAAAGCTAAAAATTTGATATTTTTGTCGTTTACTGCCAAATAAAAGTTATTGCGTCTGCTTAAACAGATATCTAATTATAATTCTGAAGAAAACATTTGTTAAATCTATTTATTCTTCCTTTATGTATTTTTGATTAAAGAAACTTGCTACAACTAAGCTTTACTATATTATAATAATAATGAGTAAGTGTAAAGAACGGACATATATGTTTGTCTGTCTGCGACCGGGTAGGGAAATTAATCGCACGTAGGTGTCTGCAAATTTGGTTCTGAATAGACAAAGACAGGTAAATTCATGCACATGAGATTCAGATTTTGTATATTTGATTAGATTTTTTTATTTAATTTTGTATGTGATTTCTTTTCCAATCGGTATGATTGTGTTGAAAACAATAAAGTGTAATTGCGCATCCATTGTTTATTAAAGCTGTTTTACTAGCGGTTTATTATGCTGAGCTGTTCCAGATAACAGAGCAGACTTTATTGCCAAAAGGTTGTCTAAGTGAATTCTGTCTGCAAGGTAACTCAAGTAGTAGAGCATTGACAATGTAAGGCATAGGTTCTGGGTTCGATTTCAGACCTGGACACCTTTTTCACTCAGTTGGAAAAATTACAATTCGTGTGATTTTTTTTCCTAATAGGTTTGATAATGTTGAAAATAATAATGTGTAACTACACATCTATCGTTTATTGGAATTTATATACCAGATATTTATTCTGTGAAGCTCTTTCAAATAGCAAACCAGATGTTATTGACAAAAGGTTGTCCTAATTCGTATGACTGTGTTGAAAAGGATAAATAAAATGATAAATATAATGGACAATGATGATTGCCTAGTGAACACTGATGATTACATATTGAAAACAATAAAAAGTTATTAAAAATAGTAAATACAAGATGAAAAGTTGACAACGACATACGTATTCTTTATCGCAGACAAAGTCTACGCTGGGTCATTCAAATAGGGATTATGGTTCTCAAAAAGGAATTTCTTATTTTCAATTAGATGTGACAGGCAGGTATAACAATTTTTCGTAAGTTGAAATGTCTTCACTTATTTTTACTTATCATGTTAATACTTTTCCCGAGTTGCAAGCAAAATCCTTTGCATCCACACATTGCCGGTTTTCTTTTCCTCATTTAGTCAGGCACTTCGCATTTTACGCAAGTTTCTGTGTACAGCTGCATGCGGAAAGTTTTTCTTCTGACATTTTCTTTTTGGCATCTTGGTTTATTTACATCTGATCATGCTTTTTAAAATCTAACAACTGAAATTAAAAAAGGATACTCCTGCCTCTGAATATTTTTATTAGGTGACAATGGTATTATGTTTGGAAATTGTTGCAAAGTATTTTCTTATAACAGTGGATAAAACAGTTCTTGTAACAGTGGTTCAAACATAGTTAAAAATATGTATTAATATTTTTTTAATAATAAAATTTAATTTTCATGTAAAAAAGTTATAAGAGAAAAAAAATATATTTAATGAATAATACATTTATCACATTCACAAAATTAGTGAAGATGATAATAGATGCGTACCGGAGGCATACCTTCATAATTCATTAAGATTATATATATATATATATATATATATATAATAATGCTGTAACTATTTGAAATTTTAAACTCAACATCTATATAATAAAAGCGCAAGTCATGTGACGAACGGATACGGGCTGACTACTTCACCTTTCATATGCCAGACGACCATTTTTACTCAAAATTATTTTTTCGAATAAAACTGCATAAAAATTACATTTTTAGTAAGATCTTCCAAAACAGTTTCTGTTTAAGAGATGAGTTACATTCAAATATGTATATATTCTTACATAACTTCCATTGGAATTAGGTTGACAGCGCAATATCTCATTCCATCAATGTAAACAAACACAAACGATTCATTCACCGTGAGCTATAAAAATTTTAAACCTTGAAGGTAATCATTGGTAAAACAAGTTCTTCCTCGATGAAATTTGCAGCGTTGTTTGGTATTAAAAAAAATAATTTTTGCCTGTGGGCTTATCAGAGTTTAGCATAATTCTGTTAGGTGAAGTGCTGTACAACGCAACTTCCTGCAGGGTCTTTTTTTCGACGATGTTAAATGTAAACAAAACAACGCATGTAATAAAATTAGATGAATGGAATTTCAAAACGAATAGTCAGTTAATCTGGTATTTACGCATTATCCGTGCCCAGAAAATATATTTCCGAAAATGATTGTTTATCGCCCATCATATTTACCATTGTTAATGGCCAATCACGTTCAAAAGAGTAATTTAATATATTTTTATTAAATACATAACATCATTAAAAATGGTAAATAATATAGAAGCAAACTAAAATAGGTACTTTTATGTTTGTTGGCCAGGCGCAGGTGGTAAATTGCCAAATATTCTTCCCATTCATTCGTATTGCATTGATTACATTTAAAATATAAACCTTTCAATCATTTAATTTAAAATATATAACTTTCATTTAAAATACATAATTTAAAATACGTGGTTTTACCTCATTTAATTTAAAATACATAGTTTAAAATACGTGTTTTTACCTCATTTCATTAAAAATACAAATAAATAAGTAAATAAATAAAAAAGAACCGAAGAAAGGAAGAAAGAAATAAGTTCATAAACTGAAACTTTTTTTTTCAACATCAAGGCATTGCTTCTAATTTAAAGAAGCAAAACATAAAACTTGCTATTTGCGAGGAGAAAAAAAAAGCTATTGGCGAAATTTGTACCCGGATAACATAAAAGTACCCGAAAATAATACAAAACAATAAATTAGTATACATTTATTAAACACATAACATCAGATTGACGGCTTTCAGCTAGGATATTTTTTCGGTGGTATATTTATCTCCATCACAGAGATCAGCATCTAGAATAAAGTCAGTGAATTTTAATCAGTTTGCACGCCAAGGGTCAAAGTTGAGCGATATTGACAGTAAATATGGTGTAACAGTAAAGAGAATGTGATTATCATAAGTAGCTTCCAAAAGGTTTCTTTCACCAAACCATACTCACTAAAATACGTTAATTAGTATGGAGTCCGATTATGGCGCATTATCCAAGACGATTAGAAGCCAACTGAATGAGGACTCATTTACGGAAAATTAATTAATAAGTTTAAAAATCTCCGAATTAGTGAATGTGATAAGCAAACGTATATGAAGCCTAAATGTCGAATTGAGTTAAGAGATTTTTAGCAAGAAAAATGAAATACATAACAACAAAAAATATTCGAAATGCTGTCAATGTCACAAAGACTTCTTGATTTTATTATCAGAAACTTCCGATTTGGTGAAGGATCAAGGAAATAAATTAAATTATGACTAAAAGTAACGTGTTGCAATGCTTAGCATAAATTTGAAGGACACCAAATCGGTCGCCAGAGGTGACTAGTAAGTAATATGAACCGTACCATAATTTAATTTAAAAATTAGCAATACAAACTATTTCTAATACTTTAATAAAAAAAATCTTTTAGGAATATGAAACATATGTAGGGTTGCTTAATTTGTCCTATTCTTCATTATAGACATATTATAAAAGTTCCAGTTTCTATTTTTTAATTAAAAGAATTTTGAAGCTATTTTCATATCATATTATTATTATTATTATTATTTACAAACAATATTTTTCTGATTTATGTGAATTCTTAAAAATACCTTTCGTATTCTAGTTACAGCAAAATACAACTTTCTATCAGAAATAACAAACATATGTTTGAAAGTTTCATATAAATTTTTTTATTTATCATTACTTCGATAGGCAACTCATAAACACCAAATCACGTTTCGCAACCGACGACATGACATATTATTGTCTTTTCAAGAGTTAAGACTTTTAAGTAGTTTACAAACAGAGCGTATATCTGTATTTGTCAAGGTAAAGTATGATGAGTTCTCTTCTGGTATATTTGTTTACTATAATGAAATTTCGAAAGTAAATAGAAACATTGAGATATCATGTATTTGAAGTCTGTATAAAGTAACTTTTATTCTAAAATATGTAAAGATATACTGTTTTTTTACGGGGTAAATTGTGTGTATATTGTAAGTTATTTTTTTTAAAAAATCAGGATTTCAGAAAGAACATGTTACATACAATTTAGGGTAAGATTTTCTTTATTGAACTAACACTTTTGGTGAAGAATAACTATTTTATAATAGCAATATTAATACCCTTTTTTCTGGCGTCCAAGAATACAAGTCTTTAAAAATTCAATACATCGGTGCACTAGACTATTGATTAGTGAAGTTAATTCTTAAAGCATAACACATTTATCAAAACCTGATAAACATTTTTAAAAAATGACTGGAAGAATAATTTTTTTGCTAGTGTTCCTATCAAAATTTAAAATACCACCATATTCCATTATTAGAACAATTACTATACATAACATCTTTTAGAGAGCATTACTTGCACGGAAAAATTCTATAAATAATATAAAATAAGTTTTATTAAACTATTTGCCAATTTACGCTTTATGAAATTTTTGCTTCTTGTGAAATCTCTAACAAAGTAATAAGACTGAATATTACAACAATTCAAACATATATTTTCGGTTTGCTCGTTGTAATTATGGGTTCGTTTCACATCCTCTTCCGCCAATTTATAATATAATAAATTTAACAGCATATATTACATTAAAACAATCAGCAATTTCCTGTACTTGTATATTCAAAATCCCAAATAACTGAAATAGACAATTCAGAGAAACATTATCTATCATGTAAAATATTGAAACAAAATTTGTTTTACTTTAGCATTACAGTCAGTAATGAATTTAGGGGTGAAACTTAGCCCAACAGTTTCCACATTTTCGGTTAATTAATGCCATGAAAGTGCAAATCCCCCCCCCACCCCGATACACACTCTGAATACCATAATGTCATGGACGCCAACGAAACACAGGGCGGTATAAGATATTATATTAAAACAGTTGTTCTACTAGTCTTCAACATGCAATATAAAAATTTAACAAGTACTTTTTTTTTCGTCAGAGGAGATAATTTTTCAACACATAAACTCAAAATTAAAAAAATTAAAACTTCGTTCCAGTGGACTTCAGCAGGACAGATCTCCCGTGACCAAAATTTCATAGTTCTTTCTTCTGTTAGTGCATAATTAATTATGCTACTTGGGCATAAGTAAATTATATATTTTTTCAATTCAAATTTACAGATTTAAAGATTTAAATTTCAGAACAGATTTAAATTTCAAAATCAGGGAGGGGCAATTGTCCTCCCTTTCCGGCGCCCTTGATAATGTCCCCCCCCCACCCGCCATCCCGAACCTCCAAAATACCTCCCAGAGAAAAATGTCTGAATTCAAGACTGATTAGAGTATTAAATAGTCATCAAGCACATGTTTCAAGATAATGGAAAAAAGCACGAAGAAAATCTTAAAGATGGATGGAAGTATGAAAAATAATTAAAAAATGAATAATCAGCATGTTCGATTATTTTTTATCCGACAATACATTAATATTTTACAACCTATAATTATGAAGAAAGAAATAAATCTTATTTTTCTCTTGTTTGCCGCGCCATCCTGTAAACTGTTTTTTATTATCACATTTGTGAAGAAAGGGGGGTGGGGATGTAAATCGGATAAAAAAATGGAAGAAACATTTCAACATATTTTATTTTATTAAAATTGAAGAACGGATTCTTTGCATAGTATTCATTTCCACCGTTTTCAAATAAAATATAATAATGCTTAATGGTTTTAAAAATTTAAATGCAAAATTACCACCAAACATTTTTAGGCAGTGACCAATGGTCATATATACAGAGGCAGTCAAATACCAAATACTCACATACATCACGCGAACGCAATTTTTAAAATAAATTCTGAAAAGAAAAAACTCGCGGCATAGAAGTGAAAATATCTGCAATTTTAAAAATACTTCTTTGCCCTAGAATTAATGCATTAATAAATACAACTAAGGAATTAATAATATTTTTCATAAAATAATAATTATAAAGAACAAATAAAAACATGTCTGAATTATTCTTTATTGATGTGTCCATTAAATCCACTGTTACAAATAAAATACTTCCTTTCTTTATCGCCCTAATTCCCACGTTATTCAACAACAAAGAGAAAATATTCATCCACACCGCCGAAATCTAAATATCATAATGGAATGAATGCATTTGCGAAATTCAACGTATGCGCTCAGAGTTTAAGCTTGCACCGTCAATACCATAAAATTAATATATCATCTTCTGTCAGTGGTCGCTGGCAAGAAACCGTAAACAAGAATATATGATATTTATTGCTCGTTGCATAAATACCGAAAAAAATCACCCTTTCCTTTTTTCAAAAACCATCTGGGAGAATTCACACCGTTAGTATTCATGAATACGGTATATCGTGGTTTTGGCTGAGGGGACTCACATCCTTAGTATTCTTGAATGCTCGAAGTCGAGGAAGCGCTTTCAATATCGTGGTTTTCACGGTTTTCGTCAGTTTTATGATATTTTCGATATACCGTTGGGTAGGCTCCGCGGACACCGTGTTCTTATTACACGGACGGATCCAAGCAAGAGGACGGTACAGTAGGTTGCGCGTTCCTTGCTGTGTCAGGAGACCAAGTAGTAGTGGAGAGCCAGTTCCGTCTCTCAGATGGTGCGCAAGTGTTTGCGGCCGAGGTTCATGCGATCAAGGAAGCAATCACCCATGCCCACCTGAGAGGTCTCGGGGAACTCGACGTCTTTTCAGACTCGAGGTCGGCGCTTCAGGCGCTTCACGGACTTGTGCCTCAGCACAGGGCCATTGCCGAGATTAGGGACCTGATTGGGACAACAGGAATTGAGGTTCACATGCACTGGGTCCGGGCTTATGTCGGTCACATTTTTAATGAAAGGGCGGACATATTGGCAAAAGAATCCACGGCACGACAGTCCGTCGATGTAGTGATTCTGGTCACGCGCCGCCAAGCCAAGAAAGACCTTTTTGGACGAGTTTTGTCCAAATGGCAGGAGAGATGGGACCGATCTGAGACTGGCCGCAGGGCGTATGAGTCTTTCCCACGCGTCGGCGTCTACCGACTGCAGGGCGATTTCTATATAAATTATGTCTTCACGGGACACAGCACCTTCGGTGACCATCAGGCTCGTTTCTTTTACCAGAACTCTACATGTTTTTGTGGAGTTGGGGTAAGTAACATAAGCCATGTGCTTTTTCGGTGTGAGCTCTGGAAGTCTGTTCGGGAAAAGTACTTTCCCCGCGACTTTAGGACGCGAACGCCATGCGATCTCTGCCTAGACGGCTACGCTAGGAAAGGAGCTCGGCTGATAATTCACCGGCTCCTAATGCGTACATTAGATCGAAACCTTGGTCGCCGAAGAGCTGGCCGCAATTACCGAGCTCTTCGCGGTGAAAGACCGCAGTTGAACGCACCGCCGATCGCCCGTAGTCCCCGCGGTGCGAGAGGCGGAGGTGCAAGTACGCAGGCTTGAGACTTGTCTCGTAAGCAGGCATCGATCTCTCGAAGGATCTCCTTCGCTGAGTGACTATTAAATCTGCCGGGTCCGCTCCTTTAGCGCGCTTGAGGGGGTCCACGTCCCTCAGAGTCCGGTAGTGGATCTTTCTTCTTCATTTTGAGCGTGACCTCCCAAGGGATACCGTGTCGCTTGGATCTCGATGCCTCGCGGGTATCTCCTTGGAGAAGGACTGCTTTTTTGTAGTGATATATATGTAGTTGTGTTACATGTAATTTCTGAGCGTGACCTCCCAAGGGATACCGTGTCGCTTGGATCTCGATGCCTCGCGGGTATCTCCTTGGAGAAGGACTGCTCATTTTATAGTGATATATGTGTAGTTGTATTTATTTGTAGTAGTTATATATATGTAGTAGTGTATGATATGTGAACCTCACGGAGGAAGAGGCTAGTTGCTTGTTTACATAACATGTCGACGTTCGACCTCTGTGGGAAATCAAAAGTTGTCGCGGCAGCACGACGACCTAGAACCGTTTCCCTAAATGGGGTTTCGGCGTCAGTGTCGGCGGGTGGCCTTCGTCAATTTGCCACGGGTTCGTCCTGTGGGGAGTTTCCCCAGAGTGGGGTTACTGTCCTAGCGACCTATGTCATCGAACTGTGGGTACTAGGTTAGAGGGTCCGCAGTGAGGTGCAGCTCTCTGGCCGGCCGTAGCGCCGTAGCGAGACAAAGCTACTGGCGCAGTAAAGGTCTCTCAGGACCTGGGAACGGTGGTCGAATGTGTGCGGTGCGTCCCGCATCGGGGCGCCTGCGGCGCATGTCTCTTTATACCGTTGGGTAGGATTTTTTGATATCGGTATCACGATATGTATTTAAATCGGTTTTATTGATTTTATCGATATATCGCCCAGCCCTACTAAGGGCAATTGAAGATTATTGCGTATTTATACTCATTCATATTTTTGTGATGACAATCATTTTGTTTATATAAACGTCGCGTCGACTAATGTTCGAGCTTCTCAGCACTTAGATGTGTTTTTAATGCAACTATTTTTATTAAAACTTCTCAACATAGTTGAAAAGTGTTTATGAATTCGATTTATCTGTCTGCGGTCTGTCTGTCCATGCCCTAACTCTGGTAAATATACTCGGATTGCCGTCAATTTTAATATATGATTGAGATTTACTATAGAATGTTCGGTATTGAAAATAAAGTGTGTAGCATTTATAGTTTGTTTACAGTGACACACAAAAGAATTCCGTTACATTACAGTCTATGGAAAAAAATCGTTCGTGGTGCATTTTATTGATTTTACGGTATTTTAACCATAATGAGATTTATCTCTCATATGCCTACAACATGCTTTCCTAGGTACATAGAAAAAATAGAATTTATAGTTCATTTAGAAGGACGCATCATATTCCATTACATTATGATTTATTGAAAAAAAAAACCCTTTTGCAGGGCATTTTAATAATGTTATGATATTTCAAATACAACGAAAGCACTGAAATGCACTGCATACTTTCTATAGATTATAGAGTGTATAGCATTGATCGTTCATATACAGATACGCTGAAAAGAATTCTGATAAATGATTGATTAAGATCGATAATTGCTGGAAGTGCGTCTTTCTCTGTGGTTCTGCATTTTTAAACTGATCTAATTTTGAGTGTATTACACTGCAATTAATAAATAAATAAATAAATAAAATTGTTGATTTTACAGTATAATACTGGTATCCCAGCTGCCAGTATTACTGTTTATTACTGTTAATATTACTGTATAATACTGGCAGATGGGATACCAGTATTATACTGTAAAATCAACACTTTTTTTTCTGCATTGTAGTCGGTGTGTATAAATTCTGTAGATCACATACGGGTATGCAAAACTGCGCATACATTATCTGATATCGACAGCAATCGCTGAAAGTGGATTTTTACTGAGTTATATCTTTTTTTAGGTGCGTTCGTAATTATATAAATACGTAGCACCTATTGTCGTCGTCTGGTCCCTCCGTCTGTCTGTCCGTCCGTTCGCATATAACAACGCAAAAACTACACAACCGAATGGTTTGAAATTTAAGATATATTATCTTTGCAGAATTTTGTCCAGACATTTCAAATTTTATAAAAATCGAATCAAAACTTTAGAAAATATTAATAAAAACATTTATTAAGAAATGTGATTTTTTTTTAAATTGGTGCTTTTTCCGAGGTTTAATCGTCAAGCGACCGAGATACTTATTTTATGACAGAAATTAATCTGCAGACGATATAATTCATTTCACAGAATAAAAAATCATCAAGATCTGAATATTTATGTAACTAGCCATAGTACGAATGCACCTCATTTGTCACGTTTGACGTACAATTTCCAACTTGTTATGTTCTTATTTCGATATCCCATTTAATTCTAAGGGGAAAAAAAATTTCTTAAAAATGTTCGTGTTGGAAAGTGTTTCATAATCTATGCCGGATGCTTGATTTTTCGTTCTTGTTTAATTTTTTTTGCTGGTAGGGAGGGATGAAAGTTGCCTTTATTTTTAAACATTTACAACATTTTTCTGATCTTTTTTTTTACAAGGTCGAAAGAATAAAATAGCCTTACCTAAAGTACATAGTAGTGTTTTATTCAAATGCATGTTTTTGCAAAGACAATAATTTTTTTGTTTATCTAAACGGCGACGAAAGTTCTTGCTTCTCAACATTTAAATGTGTTTCTATTACATTTCTTTTTATTTATTTATTTATTTTTTTTTGGGGGGGGGGGGATTGAAAGTTGCCTTTTCTTCTAGTACTACTTTATTTTGATTCTTTTTTTTTTAGTTGTTTTAAATAATCGATATATTTTGAAAAACATTTTTAGCTTTACCATTCATTTATCCATTTTCCTTTTCTTCTACTACGACTTAGTATATGTATATTGAAATAAAAGTAAAATTTAAAAGATGTAAACGCAGTATTAAATTAGTGGTATTGGGTATATTTCTCAACATTTACAATATTTTTCTAATCGTTTATTTTTTTTTACAAGTTCGAACGAACAAAATAACCTTACTTAAGTGGAATTGAATAGTGCTTTTATTAAAATTCATATTTTTGCAATAACAATCATCTTGTTTATCAAAACGACGACGAAAGTTCTTGCTTCTCAACATTTAAATACATTTCTAATAAAACAATTTTTACTTTTTTGGGAGGAGGAAAGGAGAATGGAAGTTGTCTCTGATATTACTTAATTTTCTTCCCTTTTTTCGTTGTTTTAAATAATTATTTAAATCTTTGAATAGAATTTTTATAGCTGTTTCTTTCATTTACCCATTTTCTTTATCTTCTTCTGCCCCTCCGTATATAGTTATTGAAATAGAAAACTTAAAATATTTGCATGCACAATTAAATTAGGGGGATTGACTTTTCATTTTCGGCTATACTTTAGGCTACCGGGCTAGGAAAGGCACTATATTAAAAAAAATTATTTAGTTCTTACTTATGTCATTTTATAAATTGATGTATGTCCGCTTAAGATTGAATTCGAGTAGAAGCTCATATTTTCCGCAGATTTAGAATTGCGCGATTGGTAGTACAGATTACATGTTAATTGAAATTAATTGTTTCTTTTTATTTTCAAGCTATTTTTGTATTATTAAATTTTTTATCATTCTTTTCAAATGCAAGAATTGGGTCGTTGCATTTTAAAAATTCCGATTTTAGCTTCTGATGTAAAAATCATTATTTTACAAAAAAAAAAAAAAAAAAAAAAAGATAAATAAATAAGATAAAAATACGTTTTACAATGTATTATTGAAAAAGCTGCATATATTTTTATTATAGGAAATTTATTATGTTTTTTGTATATTAAAAATATTGATGTTAAAGCATAGAGGATGAATGCTATTCTTGTAAAAGATACATTTAGATACATTTTTATATGTGATTAGATAAAATTCGAAAATAAAAGTTAATTACTTTTTATTTGAAATCCCTCTTTTATTTTACAGTAAAAATGTGTTTGATGAAAAAAAAAAATCTATAACATCATAAAAGAAACTTCAAAATTCTGAAGGAACACATCGATAAAATTTACTCGTGTCACTTACAATTTGATAAATTGTATCTTAGAACCATGTTCTACAACTGCCAGAAAACATTTTCCACTTTTTATTGTCCTTCCTGGGGTGAACTTACTTTGAAGTCCATTGTGAGAGAAAACAAATGATCTTAGTACTGTTAAAATATTTATTTTTTGCAATCCAAACACGACATCTGACACTAGAGAGTTGTGATCATAAAATCAATGACTTCTAAGATCCAAGCTTAAAAAATATCAAAACAAATACATCAATATATACTTTAAAAACTGAACTCATTGTGAAAAAAGTATTGAAAAATGAAAGTAACAAACAAACCATTTTTGGGTCATAAGCTTTTATAACATATTTTTGAAACACATTCCCCTGACTGTCAAGAAATATTTTTCTTCTTTATATTGGATATTATATAGATAATAAATTTAAGTCTAACAAAAGAGAATAGCTCCATCCCTATAATTTAAGGTATTTATTTTCTTTAATGAAAACAGAATAAATATTATAAAGATTTTATATTATTGAACCAATGTGTTGGGCCAAAATCGTTTAAGAACAAAGTTAGGTTACGATTTACAATCTCAGTCACATACAGGACCCCATGAGTACAAAAGGTGACATAATAAATGACTCAGACTAAGCCAAGGGCTATCGTTATTGGATTAAATTAAATTTTGACACTCAGGGTAAAGTTAGTTGGGAGCCAATTAAAGTTAAACAATAATAATTTAAATATAGGTTCCTTAAATAAAAAAAAATCCATTAAAAAAGAAAACAAAAAGGAATAGGCATTGTGTATATTAAAGTTACTTTCTTTATGAGTGAATCTAACGTAATAGAATAATAAATATATTTTAAATAATTCTAGAATAAAATTATTACCTCTGCCTATTTTTTTAGAAAGAAAAACGAACACACAGAATGATAAATAAACGGTCTACATAAATTAAAGTAACACACATAGTTTATTTACATAAATGAAACATATTTACAAAGATAAGGGGAATTATCAGTAAAAAAACAAACAAACAAACAAACAAAAAAAGAATAAGGATAACACCTTGCTAGATGTAGGAGTAGGTAACACTTTAAGAAATTCATTGCTGACAAAAACAGGAGTCAGATTAATTGTTGTAAAATAGATATTTCAACTACAAAATGATTCTTTAACTTTATAATTATTCTTCAGAAAGAAATTATTCATAACATAACATAAATTTTATCTTGAATACATTACTACATTTAAATTTATATTATAAGAAGAACATATTCTCCCAATTCCTCACGGAGTCCTGAGAAATGCATAACTCTTGAAATATTAGATATACATAAATAAGTTATCAAATACATGGGCTCTACTTGTCGCTGACCAGTGGATGGGAGGATCGGGTGATTAAAAAAGTGTCGCCATTGGCTATCACAAAGAAATATAGTCTTTAGACTTTTTCACCACTCCGTTCACATGAAAATCTTCACTATTTTAAAATTACACATTTCCAGACTTTTCTGGAAGATTTTTTTTTTTTACTCGACTGTCATGCTTGAATTCTCATATTATATTATTTCGTATATTTTAAAAATTACATACATCTTAACTATCTGTTGTTAGGTATGCTCTTCCTCTTAACAGGGATTGGAGGTCTAGCTACAATGAACATTGCGTCAGTTTTTTTTTTATTGGCTTCATGTGGTAAAATTGAGTGTCAACCAAACTGAACTTGCACTTCGCACGAAATGCAGTCGTGTGGTGGGTCTGACCCCTGACCCCTATAAACTATCATTAAGAGCAAACATAAAATATTGTTAACATATCTGTCAAGACATAAGGCTGTGTATTGTTGAATAACATTCTATATTGGCGTCCCTCCTATCATAAAATTCAATTGGCTGTCTAAAAGAAAAAAGTCCTTGAGGCCTGTACCGGGAGGAAAAGGTAGCTTTCCTAAATCTTCGTTAAATTTTAGCTAATGTTACACGAAAACAGCAAGTTAAAATGCAAAGAAACGTTTACAAAAGATTCGTTAATACTGAATTTGAATAAGAAATTCGCCAAATTATTGAGCAATAGCCAAATTGGCTTCATTTATGAAGATTTATTTTGGTCGCCAAATTTGGCGATATTTCGCCAAATGTCGCCAATGTCGCCAATTTTGGCGCTAACAGATATGAATATATAGTTTTATGCGTATGATTGGGAAAATTATTACAACGATGAAAGAAAATAATTTTCGAGTAATCGCGTTAATATGCTGTTTTGTTTCAAAATGTCAGCCACCCTAGAATTTCAAATTGCTCTATCTCAGCCATTTTTTAAGATAGAGGTAAACCAAAAAATGCTCTGGAATCCTTGTATCAAGGCCTAACACGTAATTAAAAAATAAATTTGAATTTTTAACTTTTTTGTATATTTATTTTAGTTTTAAATTTTTAAATGGCCGCCATCTTGAAACAAAATGGCGGACCAAGCTGGCCAACGAACTCGGTCGAGACATTGGTTAGCTTAATATACACAATTAGTTTCATCAAAATCGATTTATAAATACGAGCGTTATCGTATGACATAGGTCATATATATATATATATATATATATATATATATATATATATATATATATATATATATATATATATGGATATATCTCTATATATAAATCAACATTTGAACGGAGGGTGGTTTTGGGGTCTGGGGGTCATGATCGGTGAAAATATATCGAAATTTTCCGGAACTGCTTTCCTCCGAACGGCTGCAATAGGTAGCTTTATACTTTTTTGTATTGAAAGCTACCTAAAAGCTGTGGTTTTCATACATAAAAATATGTGAAAATAAAAATATTACACATTTTTATTAATACGATAAACTTATTAGTACTAAATTGTTTATTAGCATGACTTTAGCTTTAGTTAGTCGTTTGAATTGAAATTTTACGATGAATAATTCGTAAACTGTGTTTTTAACAGTTCGTTTTTATCATTAAACAGTACTTGGCTGTTTTCATATGATGGAAGTATAAATGTTCCCATCACAACGATTTCTGATTTTTCAGGTTAAATTTTTTTTTACTGCAAATATGCAAGTATTAATAAGCTAACTGGGAGACATTTCGAATATTTTGTATGGAAATATAATGAATAAAATAATTAGGAAAATAGCTTGAATTTTGAAATATGATTTTAAAACGAAGTTAATTTGAAAACATAAAAAGTTATATTAAGCACATTCTCAATGCTTTCTGGCACTGTCAGGAAAATATTACCATCTTTAAATGCATAAAACTTTAGTATATTTTTAATAAGTTTCAAAACACCAAATTTTTTTCAGTTTTCTGTAAAAATACAGAATCTTTCAGAAAATGCTGTCATATATAGTATATTAAATCGACTTATTCTTCTATTTATTTTTTTCGTTAAATTACTCTGTAAGATAAATAAAACAAAATTTACATTCACACTACATATAAAAATTCTTATTTATACGAAATATCGAAACAACCTTTCGTATCTCAGTTATCCCAAATCAAGTTTTATGCAGGTAGGATCAAAGATATCTTTCTTAATCTTTAAGAATTGCATGTCAGAAACGTTATTTCGTCTGGCTTTACTAAATTCAAAGATATTCGAACTGTGTAATATATATTCTGGGATATGTAATCTAGTCGAAGTTAAGTTTCTTAACTGCTTGAAGCGAGATACATTAAAAGACATATAACAAAAATCAGCATTATTTTCTAACATTCCACAGTAAAATCTGCATTCAATACTTATACTGAAAGCTACAAAGTAAAATGAAATTAAAAAAAATGAGAATAGTATAAATTCCATACAATATTTATTTCTGATTCCAAAAATGTAAACTGATTACAAATTTTTATACCAGAGTTAGTTTGTATTTGATTTATACAATGATATTGTAAAATTCTATAAAAGTTGCATATGACATTTAAAAAAATAAATATATTTAAATTTCAAATTTCAAATAATACATTAATTTTGCATGGTACATTACTCTGCAATGACAATTACAAATCAAGTTGAATAACTCAAACCGAGAAATACTTAAAGTAGTAAGAAACTACCTATCGTAATATCTTATTTTTTATATTTAAATTACAGTATAATATCATCATAGAATGAATAAAAAAATTTTTTTTTTCATTTAAACAAGCTTCTCAAAGATAAGTGGGAATTGTTAAAAAAATAAATATTTACAATGTTATTGTACTCAGGAAAGAAATAGATGTTTTTATTTCCCAAAAATAAAGAAAAAACAGTTTGAAAAGTAAACTTTATGCAAAAATATGAATGAATTTTATTTATGAACTTTGCTAGTAGAGACGTAATTATTGTAAATTTTCATTGAAAATTTCCGATGTTGAGGAGTAATCTGGTAATAGATTCCAGTACCCTTTAAATTTTCCACCGTATTATAGATATCGAAAGTCAGATATTATATGTGAGGAATGTTTTAACTGAATGCACTACTAACAAAATATTTTAAATACAAATACATAAGACTGATATTTTTCCATGATAATAATTATAAGAAAGTACAATGCTTGAGCTATTTTTCCCAATATTTCCCATAAATTTCAAAGTTTTATTGACTGACTTAATGGCGGTGCTTAATCTTTTCTATACCCTAATTTAATACAAAATGTGGTGAACAAAAATTAAACACCAGTATGTTCGTTATTTGACGCCGTGAAAATAGTAAAACTTTTATATATGTTCCGTTCTATAGTGTTGTGAAATGATTTTCTACACTGTTCCCATTTGCACTAGCCCAAAACATTTTAATTCTTCCAGTTTCTGCTATCAATATTACAAAATATTTCTAGTTTAGTAAAATATCTTCGGTTATCTTTTACTGTAACAAAATATTCCAATAGAGTAATTGTGCTATTTATTGCATTATGAAGTAGGACATTTCCATTTTGATTCTGTTTATTATTCAAAAGTTCATTTGCCATTTATAAAGTAATATATATATATATATATATATATATGTGTGTGTGTGTGTGTGTGTGTGTGTGTATGTTTTTGTATGCAACAAAACAAAAGTGATTCTATTGTAGGCATTAGAATTCGAAAGGTGTTATTTACTTTTTTGTAAGCTTTACTAAGATTACTAAGCAAAAGTGCTGGTACAAAATTGCAAAAATAAAAGTAAGTGATAGTATATTTCTGGTATTAAAATATACCACATTGAAAGTAATAACCCAAAGTTCAACTTTAAGTAATTAATTTTAATGAGAAATATTTCATAGAAATCTAAAATGGAACTATTCTAATTAACGTTTTACACCCATTTCAATTTAAGTTGCTTCAGCATTATGAATTAATATAATCTATCTCTAACTGTCCATTTCCTTCAAAATTATTTGCATAGTAATTGAGGCTGAAATCTATTAAATTTCAAATGTGGCCAATTGTCGCAGTAATGTATCGAACTTTGTGAGTTATTTACTTCTCAATTAAGTTAACTTTACACAATATAATATTGAAATATATTTCATAAGGCGCGATACATTATGGGCCTAATTGCAGTTAGAAATGCTAGAAATCACACGGTCGTGTTAAATTCTATATTAAGTGACTGAATTACAGAACAAATGGCTTCATTAGTTATCTTTTCTGAAATAATTATTAGATATATTATAGTTAGAAACCAAATGTTAAAAGGTATGACTTATAAAAGCATTTAATTTAGTCTCTAAATAACTATAGAACCAGGTTGACTTTAAAAGAAGTTTAATAAGGTGTTTTCAAAATCTGCTTAAAGTAAAAAAATATCTGCTGTTAAATTAAATAAAATTTACAACTTAAATAAGAGGATTATATTAACATTATATTAATAAAAAACGCCAATCCTAGCTAATTTAACCTCCTTTTTTCTGAAAGTTTATAATTTATTTGTGTCTCCCATATGATAACGGTATTTTTTGTGGAAATTGAGTTATTTGTCGTATTGTTGCTTTATTTTCCTCATATTGTCGCTGCAATAAAAATTGCGAAGATATATGCTGATCCGATGATAAAACCTAAAACAAATTTTTGAGAAAAATTTAACCAAAATTATATTAGACTGATCTCCGATTTAAAAATAAATGGCTTGTGATTTTAGTTTACAGACATACAAAATAAAAATAAAAAGACAATATTACATGTTTTTTTTAATCAACGAAAAGGGTAAAAAAATTCCAGCGAGACAAAGGAATGCGATTTTCCCGAAAATCAGTATATATACAATGTCAGATCTTTTCCTGTAATAGGCCGCATGTGGAAAGCTAACATATATATATTTTTATTATATTTGTTAAAACTTCACATTAGAGAATTAGATTTTTTTAAAGGGATATAATGACAGATGTGTCGTTGAATTCCATAATTGAAAACTGAAGCTTTTAAATTATTTAAAATATATATATTTCAACAAAGATAGAAAATTACAGTTAACAATGTAAAAACGAGCGACTTCAAACTGAAATCTGAGTTTCAAAATAATAATTCAGGCTTGTAGCAAACAACACTGTCTTTTGAAAATGCTCTATTCACTAAACAAATTTAATCTTAGTTAAGGCTGTAAGTCAGTCAACTTCCGAGTTCCCCTTGCTAATGTTAAGGCTATGGGAGTAGAATACATTCGTATATTTAAAATATCTTCTCAGCAAATTAACATTTTTAACTTATTTTTCTGTGTACACTCCTTAACCTTTGGACTCCCAGTAGGACACTATGTCCCAGTGCAACTTCAAACCACTGGACACAGCAGTCCCTGAAACGCTTGGAAAACCATGTATGCTTGTCCCACTGGTCTCTCACGTTCATTTGGGATCGTAGTTGACCGTTTGCTCGGTAGATGACAGACCAAGGTGGTGCTTAGCGTGTTAGCGTAACAAAAATAATAATAATAATAAAAATTGGTAGTTAAGGGGTTAAAGCAGGTCTCTTTTATTCTTAGTTCTCAAAATATTTCTAAAAGCTATACTTAATTTATGTGTTGAAAGCTGTCAAACTGTGGTTAAGATTTTATCACTTCACATAAAATTAAGTATATATTTTAGAAATATTTTGACAACTAATAAAAAAGAGACTCCCTTTAAAAAGACACCTTTAAGAGTACACAGAAAAAACGAGTTAAAAATATTAATTTCCTGAGGAGATATTTTAAGTTATACGAATGCATTATACTTACATAGGCTTAACATTAGCGAGGGGAATTCGGAAGTTGACTGACTAATAGCCTTAATGATGGCTAGATGATAACTTTATGGATATACTAGCCCGACCTCTGGACAAAATGATTTTAAATATACGTAAAATCACTGTTGACTTCAGGCATATTTCACCGGAAGCAATTTAACGTTGACGGCTAACTATCTGAGAGGAACACCCTCAAATTTGAATGCTTTAATATTTTTTAAACAAACTGCCTTCACTGCATTCTAGAGCTGCATTTGGCAGTATCTTCTTCGAAATCATGATAATAAATATACAATTTTTAATAAAGTTATGCTCTGAGCACTACTGATTAAATCTTCAGAAACTTATTTAATACATTCATTACCAACACAAATAATGAATTTGCTTCTAAAACATACAGAGTGGCCAAAATAAATAAGCCCCGGTACACAGAAGTACAAATACCTACTACGTTTTATTTAAAAGTAGTAAATACAGAATTCTATGAATAACAACCCCTCCTGTGAATTATTGAATGTTCAGTATGTTGTTATTCATAATATTCTGTATTTACTACTTTTAAATAAAAATTAGTAAGTATTTGTACTTCTGTGTACCGGGCCTCTTTTATCTTGGCCACTCTGTATTATTCAATTGTTAGAAAAAGAATTCGAATTTGTATCAAATATGAAAAAAGCTGGAAATTGTACGTCAGACGTGACAAATGAGGTGCGTTCGTACTGTAGCTAGCTATATAAATATTTAGATCTTGATGATTTTTAATTCTGTGAAATGAATGATATCGTCTGCAGATTAATTTCTGTAATAGAATAAGTATCTCGGTCGCTTGACGATTCAACTTCGGAAGCTCCTATAAGAAGAAAGCACCGATTTAAAAAAAAATTCAAATTTCTTAATAAATATTTTTATTAATATCTCCTAAAGTTTTGATTCGATTTTCATAAAATTTGAAATGTCTCGACAAAATTCTGCAAAGATAATATATCTTAAATTTCAAACCATTCGGTTGGGTAGTTTTTGCGTTGTTATATGCGGACGGACGGACAGACAGACGGACGGACCAAGCGACGACAATAGGTGCTACGTATTTATATAATTACGAACGCACCTAAAAAAAGGTGATGTTTTACGCACGTTACGGATCTTTTTTTTAAAAGTCATTTATAATGGTTTTAAAATTTATTTATAATTTTCTTTCGACAAGTAATTTAAAAATGAAACATAAAATTGATTTATAGTGCACCAGTTTACGTATTTCTGTAGTTTGGCGCAACAGATTGTATATTGTAACCAACTTTTATTGTTATTAACATTAACATTAAATACTATTGTTGTGTTTGACACAACGTAGCAGGATTCGTACTCGTCAGGGGAAGAATACCAGTCAAAAATAATATTTGGTAAAGTAATGTATGAATTATTTAATGAAAAAGTCTGTGTTTGTATAGGTCGACCATTACTTTATGAACATTCTGGTATTCAAACTCATTAAATCCTTTGAATTCCCTGAGACTTAGTGCACGAACCCTGTGTAGGCAATCATATGTTAACAATTTTAAATTGTCTCTGTAAAAATGAAACTACACACCATACATCAACTAATTTAAAAACTCAAAGTAATACTGTGTACCTTAACAACATACTAAAAGTTTGTACTGATTGACAGATTTTACGACAGGTATAACGTAAAAAGTCACAAATAAGGACGAAAAATCTTGCGTCAATCATAGATTATGAAACATACTTTCCAACAGATCTAACTTCACCGTTAAGTAACGTGAAATAAGATATGTAAATAAACAGTTTAGAAAACATATAGCATATTTAAAAATCTAGTTTTAGCAATTATCATCCACAGTAAAAAAAAATCTAATTATTTTGTGCAGCCTTATATGTGATCCATAGGTTTCCATATATACTACATAGAAATTCACTTTTAGTAGTTTTCGCCAACAGATGGAAATGCACTCGAATTCTTTAGTACATCCGTATATTATTTAGACTTTTCTACTCACCACATATTAATCTAAAGTGTAATTCAGGTATAAAACGCATAACGCAGCTTAAGACGCTATTCCATCAATTACCAACCATAAATGTCAATATACCTTGTTCATTGTGTATCCCTGTATATGAATTTATTTATATTCTACATACTTCTAGTAGTGTACTAAATATAGTTCAGCGGGAATATGCATAACAAAAATAAAGCAATACAATTCCACAGTTAGTAATGCTTACAAATTCCTTTGTGTAGCCCTGTATGTGATCAACAGAAATTGTACACACCACGCAATGCACAAATTTAGTTAAGTATAAAAACGCTAACCAAAGGGGAAAACTCATTTCCAGCAATTATCAGTTATAGATAATACTGTAACCGAATTATTTTGTGTGTCCCTGTAATTGAAAGGTAGACGCAATGCACATCACAGTTTTCAGTAAGAAACATTTAGTGCACCTCAGTAATGCATATAAATTTCATTATGTTTGGAATAGTGCAAAAGCATTAAATTATACTGTAAACGATTTTCTCTCGTAGACTATTATGTAACAGAACGTTTATGTGTGACCCTGTAAATGAAAATAATAAATACTTAGCACCCATATTCTACAGAAAGTATTTTCTAGCACAATTCATAAATGCATATCAATTTCATTATGTTTCAAATGACGTCATCAAAATGCACTTGAAACGATTTTTCCCATTGTTCGTAATGCAACGGAATACTATAAATGCTACACACTTCATTTTCTATAGCGATCGTGCTATAATAAACATATATAAATTTCATCAATAACATATATAAATTCCAATATAAATATCAATAACATATATAAATTTCAGGACAATCTGAGTATATTTACGAGAGTTAGAGTACGGAGAAACGGAGTGACAGCAGTAAAACAAACCGAATTATTAACACTTTTCATTTATTTTGGAAAGTAAAAAAGAAAAACGGCCGGACAAACACACCATCTTTTGATCTTACTAAAATTTCGCGAGACCACTGCAAAATGTGCTCTTTCCAATAAAAACAAGAACGAAAAATCATGTTTTAAGCAATGATTATGTAACACTTTCCAACACTTTTTTTGCAAATCTTGCCGATTAATAAGATGAAAAATGATGTGTAAGTAAATATTTAGTAAAAAGGATAACACATTTAAAAACCAAATTTCAGGAATTGCCAATAATATTCGGAAAAGTATCCGAATTCTTTTGTCCAGTCCTGTATATGATCTGTAGATTCGTATATATACTACATAGAATGCTAAATATTAGTTCAGTTGGGAAACGCATAACACAGTTTAAAATTCCACTTGTGAAATTTCCGTGAATAAACGGAAATGTACTCGAGATCTTTTGTGCTTCCCTGTATATGATCTATAGAATTTATACACATCAAGTAATAGAGAACAAATTAGCTAAATTTTAAAACGCGTTCCGCAACTGAAACCGCATTTCCAGCAATAATTGTTCATAGACAGAACTGTAACCAAATATTTTTGTGTGTCCCTGTAAATGAATGATGAATGCTATGTGACACCGTATTCTATACTAAGCTTTTTTTACTGCACCTCAGTGATGTATATCAATTTAAATATGTTTGAAATAGTGTAACAATATTAAAATAAATCGCAAATGATTTTTCTCATAGACCGTAATGTAACGCAATCCTTTTGAGTACCTCAATAACGTATATCAATTTCATGGATATTGACGCGAATTAGAGCGCGACAGACAGATAGACAGATGGCAGACAGACAGTCAAACCGAATTCATAAACACTTTTCAACTATGTTGGAAAGTGTTAAAAATGAGTTATCAAAATTGTTGTGTTCTGCCAAAACTTTTGCGTGGACATGCGTAAAGGAAATAAAAAAAATGAAATGTACAACCTTCTGTGCCTGAAGTTGGTTAAAAAAAGAAAAGAAAATTTATATAAAAAATATCTTTAAAAAAATGATAGGCATCTAAAAATGCTGAGAATTTCAAGAATTTAAGCTGAATTATTTTCAAGATTCAATGGAAAAATTCTAATAAAACAAATTACAAAAGGATTTACTTCTGGCAAAAGGATTGAATATTTCAATGGAATTTGGATTTAATTACCAAATGAAGATTAATTTTATAAATAAGCAATACAATGGATTTATCATGAATAAATTTGAGTTTTTTAATGAATATAAATGAACTAGATAAATTCTTTCTAGGGAAAAAAATCTATGTTTGCTTAAACATTTCTATTAAAAAATATTTTTAAAAATATGTAAAGTAGTAAACT
This sequence comes from Maratus michaelseni, assembly GCA_963931845.1. NCBI lineage: Eukaryota > Metazoa > Arthropoda > Arachnida > Araneae > Salticidae > Maratus > Maratus michaelseni. Next base: position 181,873,647 of record OZ007590.1, read on the forward strand.
ATAGCATCATAGATAAGCTCATATTTTTATTAAATTACTATTATTATTATTTTTTTTTTTTGTAATTTCATAAAACATTTTATTTTATAAGATCAACCAAACCAAAAAAGCTTTTTTTTATAATGAAAAAGAAAGAAAGAAAATAATTTTACTGCCTAAAGTATATTAATTTTATAGTAAAGTAGTTGTAGAGAATTATAAAATTAAATGCATTTTTATTTTAAATATTTACTTGCTTTGAAGAATAGAAAAATCTTTCAGCTAATGGAAATACTTATTAAAGTGCTAAAGTAAAATATGTCTATTAAAGAGAATATAGGACATAATACCTCTCAAAAGAAATTATTAAAATTACTATTTCAATATGATAATTAATTTATATGAGACAGGCGTTATTATATTAAACGCTTATCAGATATTTCATGCACGACAACAGATTACACACGAGTTAAATGAGTTTTAAAAATTTGTAACAAACTTGATAATAAAATATGTCACGTGCGTAACATTTTAGCGTCATGTTTATGAATTAATTAAATGTCACTCAAAAATTTTAATTTATTCTCAATTTTACCGCAAAGTTTGATAGAACAAATAGCTTTGGACAGGTTTAGTTTCGTGATGGATATTGCACCCACTTGATTGTCGATAGCTTTCATTATTGATATCAATTCAGTGCGAATGTAGTGGCCGAAACTGAATTATAACTGAACATGCACTTCTACATGGATTCATAAGCAGAAATTCCGATGTGTCCAAATAATCAGAAATGTTTACTTTCATTGTGTTCCAAGTATTCAAATTCAATGTTGCCCTATTGAAGATGCTCCGTTTTATATTATGAGTAACATTTGTCGCAAGAGAACACTGATAAAATAATTAGGTGTATCTATGTTAACTAACCTTAAGAAGTAAAATTTATATAGTAAATGGTGTATAAAGAGAAGCGTAACAACACATTTTCCGATATTTGTCGATTTCACAAATGTTATAATGTAAGTGAATTCATATTAATTCAGTTTATATTAATTTCGCAATATTTCGTATACTTAACTATTATCAGTATTAGAATTGTTACACTTAAATTTAAAATTTTAACTATTTAAATATTTAACTAGTCTGAAAAAGTTATCTGAAAATCGGGAAAGAGTTACTTTTTTATACTCTTTTATTTAACTGGTTCGTGTATGTAACGATAGGATTTTGTAATCGAATTTTCACTTCCTTTCTGCAATGAATTATAAAATTTATGTACACAGGTGTGTTTCCGATGATGATACAGCATGTCAATATATTTTTTAGTATTTTTATTCATACTAAATTATAAATTAATAAATTAATTTAAATGTACTTTTCAGTTAGCCGGAGGCAGGTGACAAATCGCCAAATAATCTTTATGGGTACAATTATTTGAGAGTTGCGATAACAATGGAGTTAATGATGCGCCAAACCACTCTCGCCAAAATATGCCAAGTAGTTGTTAAACTGCGACAATGAAATATTTTGAACACTAAAATGTAAAAAATAGAAAATAAAAAATGAAGAGTGTAATATATTAAAAAAAATACTCTTTTGTCATTTAACAATTTTATATTAATTAAATTATGATTATACATTGAGAAAGCAATTTAGAAATTCTGGATGCGTAGTTTAATAATGCTTTATTTTTTTCTTATTGCCCTATCTTAAAGCAGAAAGAGAGCAAAAATTGTAATTATTTAAACAAATTCTCGAGTTTGCACTGTCTATCAAGCAATGGGTAAATTTTCGATAATCGAGGCTTCCGCCATACAAGCGTATTCGTATTGTAACTGATTTTTATTTTAAAACTACACGGATTGCAGTCATGAAGTTAGGCGTGATTTTAAAGATAAATGTTGAAGGCTTACAAAAGATAATTTTTTAAAAATCTATTTGAACTTTTATTTCTATTCAAAGCATTCAACTTGAGTTACGGTATGATGAAGAACCTACGCTTGTATGTTAATCGACATACTAGTATGAATTATCGTATGAAAAAAGAGATAAAATAATTAGGTGTACTGCTGTGTTGAATGAGCTTGCTAGGTAAAAGTTCTATGTAGAAAAATTCTTTTCTATACATATTTCTATACACAAGCTATTCTATCATATACTAGTGTGCAAAACTTAAGCAACAAACACAAAATGCTAATTTCTGAACACGTGTGTACTCAAAAGGAAATTCTATAAAGAGCAAGTGTAGAAAAGAGGTACTACCCTAACAGCACGGCACATCGATGTGAAGTCCCCTTGACGTCACACATGTTTAGAAGTGTCACAATCGCTACGGTGAATCAAAATATGGGATATTTCACTGTCTCATTATTACTCTCAAATGATTGTTAACACTGAAAAGTCACTGTGACTGTCGCTTTGTGATGGGTCACCAGGTGACATTACAATGAAGTCACCTTGTGATTCTCAAGCCACTGTCAATTGAAGAGTGAACTTTGAAGTCATTGTGAGCATTGCATTGTGATGAGTTGCCAAATAATGTCACAATGAAGTCGCATGGTGACTTTCCGGTGATCGACACTATTGTGAAGTCATCATTGCACTCCTTTGTGAAAAGTCACCAGATGATTTCATTTTCTGTGACTTGGGAACTCGTCACAGAACAGCTATCATGATGACTTTACAATGGAGTGTCAAAATGACAGTCACATGAGAGTCACAAGATGACTTCATTGTAAAGTCACCTGGTGACTCGTCAAAAAGCAGCGGTCACGGTGACTGTTCAGTGCAGTGACCAAATGAGAGTAAAAATGAGACGAATGATGGATATCACATTTCTGTTCATTGTAGTGACTGTGACAATTGTGACCATTTGTGATGTCCAGAAGACTGTCCGTGCTGTTACGGTAGTACCTATTTTCTACACTTGCTGTTTATATAATTTCCTTTTGAGAACTCACGTGTTCAGAAATTAGCATTATGTGTTTGTTGCTTAAGTTTTGCACACTAGTGTAGAATTTTTTTCTATACACAATTATTTTTTTAAATATTTTTACAATATTGATTAACACTTTTTATGCCGGAAACGTCCTATTTCTTTATTGTCTTAACATATGGCCCCTATACATCTCCGTTATGCTTTTGCATTCATTTATAATGTAAGCATCCATACAAAAAATTCAGTTATGTAAAATTTATCAGTACGAGATAAATTCTGGCGTAAAGTATTTTATTTCAGTTTACAACTGATTTACAATATTATCTATGTATAATTATCATTAACGTTAATATTTATAACTGAAAACACGAGAGGAGGAACGCGTTAAGTCACATTTTTCTCTGAAATGGTTTTCTTTTAAGGATGACGGTATTATGAGATTATACGTGCTTTTAATGTCAGAAAAAGCTGAAAATTCATAAGATTTTAAGTATCATAAATCGTCGTGTTTTAGTCGTGTTTATTGGCTTACTTGTCAGAACATGAAAAAGGAGTTTCTAAATTTAGCTTATAGTGCTCCAATATCGTATAAAATTAAAATTTCGTAATTTTTAAATAAAAAGACTAGGGAACTCTGCCCACTGCGAGCTATGCTCACTAACACACCTCCAGACCCCACAGGCTTTAAAAAGATTCCCCGATTTTGAAAGTCTGAATAATATTATCAGAACAAGTGGTGATTTTCTGTATTCGTGTTGTCATTTATTCCCCTTGACTGCGCGATTATTCGATTAGCAAAGGCGCGTACACAGCTGCTGTCGCGACAGCTGACACCTTATTTCGTGATAGATTCAGTAAAATTTATCTTGCATTTGAAAATCAACTTGCGTAAAATGATTACGTTAAAAATGTCGCTGACCATGGACTTAAAGAAAAGTTTTCTTTTTTGACGCTGTAAGACTTTTCGAAAGATGAAATAAATCTTTATTGAGATAATGAAATTTTGAATTAAAAAAAAAAAAACTTAAAAGAAACACAAATTAAAAAAATTATTGGACACTTCACACCACAATCTCGTCAAGTATGTGCCTGTCTGCAAATAATGATTAATTTACTATGCACAGTTTTTGAGCCTTTAAAACTTTTTTAACTGAATGATTTTGAAATATTTCAACATTAAATACCGCTTAAAACAATTCTATGATTTAAAAACTGCTTGCTTCAGCGTGTTTATCATACATCTCTCTATAAAAATACCATTTTCATACATTTATACGAGATAGATTTTTTTTAAATATGAACCGAGAAAGAGCCCCTGTCACAATAAATTGAATTACGGCAGTGACGGAAGCGTTAGTTACTTTCTTTAGATTAAAGAGAATCTAATTTAACGTAAATGATTATTGATATAAAAAACAACATTTGAAATAATTTGGTAATTGGAGCTGTACCTCTTAAGCTAACGGTTTAGGGATTAATCATTAGACAACGATAGGAATAATGATCTTGCATGTTTGAATAACATATTTTATATGTATTTGTAACTAATTTAAAACCGGCCTTCTCGACGTTCTTTTAATAAGAAACATGTTAATATTCAATAATCGCTATCAAACTTTTCAATATATTTTTTTTAGCAATGTCATCCGATATTTAGAGAACAAATGGGACCATGCTGCCAATTTTATGTGAAAGACATCCTAACGATTACGGAATTTTTCAAAAGTCGGCATCTCTGATATTTCTACTTCTTCAGCAGGCATTCATTTCTAACAAACCTCCAATATTTACGATTTAATTTGTTGAGCATACATTTATGACATACCTTATAAATAATGCAACTTATTTCTATATTTCTATATATTCAACTTTCTGTTTAATTATAACATATTTATGTCAGTTTATTATGCATCATTACCAAATGAACATATGACTTTATTTAATGAATTGGACTATCAGAATTATTACACTTTGATGCTGTTATCTTAAAGTATTTTTAATATTTTAGAAATTGATCTGTGTCAAAATCTCAGAAGGTGATTAATTTGGTATACCAAAAGCTGCTTAAGCTTACGACCAAGATTATCTAATGATAAATGAAATTTCTATTGAAATAATCTTTACAAAACTTTGATTACTGTAAACAGTTGATCTAGTTTCTCCTGTGTATAGTTTAATGTTTCATAAATTGCTGAAAGCATAGGAATAACTTTGAGCAAATTTTAAACTACGATGCAAATTTCGATTAAATATTATTATGTATAAGCATAAATATACAGATTATTGAAATCGTTAGCAAGAATTCTTAGCTTGTTTTAAATTAAAGAAATGAAGTATATTTAGCATTCATATTTTTCTAACTGGAAAATATTTCTTATAAATTGTGATTTTTTTTACATGTAGAATTGAAATAATATGACATTGAATTGTTCATTTATCTTTAGGCTATAGATAGCTATGGACTCCGCATTATACGTAAAAGTTTTTCGATTGTAGTGCTGATAAAAAATATATTTTAAGTATTTATCAGCACTAAAATATTAATAACAGTTGTAATTTCGTAAAAACAGCGCTGAATAAAAATTGCATAGCATGAAAAGCAGAGTTTTATTCAAACATTACGGAAGAGGGTGGGGGGTCCCCACACAGCCTAAATGTTAGCATACTGGCCACAAAATTAGGAGCTTGCACCGATGTTTGTGGGTTTGAAACCAGTATGGTCTGGGTAGGAGATTGTGCAAAGTTTTCAGAGTTTACCTTGTGCGAATACTGTAATTCAGGTCATTTTTCCTTCAAAAGACATCCCTGAAGACGTCTCTCTTATAGTAATACGACCAAAACTAGCCGATGCTTAACAAAATCCCCCACCCCCTTCCTCAAAAACGTTAGGAACAATTTACTTTATTTTGCAGTTAATAAACTAATACCTCAAAGTAAATAAGTAGATAGAATGTGCATTCAGTTTACTTAATATGTTTGGGGAAGCAACTTTCAAATATGACTTAAACAAAATTTCTGTCAGTTATAACACTGCATTTTTTAGTTTAACACCATAGCGTATACTTTCTTATTTACAGGCAGGTGTTTCAAAATTTTTGTATAAATTTGCTGTTTAACATTCACAAAGTTAAGAAGCATTTTTTTTAGAATATATTAATTTAAATATATGTTATATTTATTAGGATATTTTATACGCAATCTCTTTCTTTAAAAAAATTATTTTTAAATCTTAATGTAATGAACAAAACTATTATTTCATACTTTTTAGGAGTTTCTTAAATTTGTACGCTCTGCATTTGTAAAGAGGAAAATAAAAAAGATTTTCAGTAATTATATGCAGAAGGAAATTTGCACAGTTGATAATAAATCCCAATTATTACAGTATTCCAATAATTCACAATTTATTCCTGTTTCAAGAATTGATAATGACTTTAATTTTTTTTTAAACTTCTCCTTGACTCTCTTTAACAAGTACCACAGAATATACAACTAATATAATAATATAATAAAAAATAAATATTGAAGACAGTTTAAAGATTTATTCATTATGACTATTATTAAGTATATTTTTAAGATAGTATCATATAATGTCAACACTCGTTTTTCTATGCACATATAAAACATACAATGATGAATGAGACAAATAAAGGATTTTGAGTTTGCTTTTGACATAGTAAGTTCACATTTCGTTAAACGACCTCGTTTGATTAAAAATTGCATTTTATGAAAGCAATAATGAAAAAAGTATGAAAGCCTCGCACCGGTTCGCCGATCAGACAAAATGGAAAACATTTCAAGTTGACCGGATATTTGGTAATGTAATGTGACGTTATAAAGTTACACATAATAGGTAAAAGTGGTATCAGAATTAATAATAAAATTAAAAAAAAATTCTATTTTTATAAATGACTACTCATGAATTCAAAAAGTTGGAAAATAACAAAAAAATGTAGAAAACGGATTAAAAGACTATTTTAATCTATATCATAAAAAAACCAAACAAACACAATCTTCTATTCTTGCATCAAAAGGTTAAATAAACTTAAATGGCGTCTAAGGAAATACTGTTAATTTTTTTCAGAATTATTCATAAAGAATGTTTTGAAAAATACAGCTGAACTAAGAGAAACATAAACCATATTCCTTTTAAACAGCAATCAAAATTTTGAAAAAATAATCTGTAAGAATTGAAAGTTTAACATTAACTTTTAAAGAATGAGAATTATTACAACGAGACACGTGATACATGTTTAAACAATTAATGATTATTTTAAATTTAAAAAAATCGTCTTCCACATCGTGATAATAATTAAATTCTTTAAATGTCCGAATCAAAATTTACAAATTTAAAGAACCTTTAAAAAAGATGCTTTTGTACTAAGATGAAATATAATTGATTTTACTGACTAGTGAGATAAATTATGAATAAATTATGACCATGTAATCAAATGCTGGAAAGAGGAAACTTATTTAGAATAATAAGTAATTAGACTGTACACGTGAATGAACAAAAATTAAAGCAAGTTCCGTCAGTTATATTCAAATCAGTATCTGTACAATTTATTCAGTTCGTTGACTGATTATTTTCATTGTTTCAATTAATTTTTTCGGCACTCCACACAGCTTAAAATCAAAATAGATTGATAATGATGGGATTTTGAGATACTTTTTAGGGCCAATTATTCCGATATAATTTTTCATTATTATGTTGTTACAGCAGCTGATTATTATATGTAAGATTATTTCATACGGTTAATTTTGGTATAATACGTACATCATCATCGGTAATAAATATCTTCTGTACCAGATTATGCAGGATAACAAACCAACTTATTTTGTGCACCCATTGTTGTTAAATTTTAGTCCGGCACATTTTAAAACGTCTAATAAATTGAAATGTTGATATTGGAATGAAATCGTTCAGCTTCAGTAGTTTTGTGGAGCCTCGAATATGTTATTTTAGTTCGGGAGGTAACACATTTTTAAAACTGGCGTCAGAATAATTTAATTTTCTCAATTCACAATTCCTTTGCTTAATTTCAGTGCTTATCAATCAGACATACGATCAATACTGTTCGGATAAAAATCAATGAACGTAACTTAAAATTCGCTATTTTCATTCACCACTAGTTAAGATAAGAACTGCCATATTTAGAATATATTGATTAGATGTTTGTTTTCATAGCGTTATATTCCGAAAGCTTTTCTTATGGCTTATATTTTGTTACTCTTCATACAATTTTTGTATTTTATATATAAGGAGAATTCGATCCATATGTTATTTTACAGTTTGAATTATCTAATAAAATTAGTTTTAAGAAAAAAAAACTTAAATTTATATAGAAAATTAAAATTACTTGAAAGTCATACATAGATCGAATTATTTGGCGTAAAAGTACGTTACAGTACATCCATATAAAAGTATACAGAGTATTATGTAAGTATTATATAACCTAAATATGTTGTATGTTCCTGTAAATGTAATTGTATTTTTTAATATTTCTGGACGTGTTACGAGTAGAATAAACTTTACTATAAATTTCATATCTTGTTCACACGCTAAATAATTTTTATACACGGTACTTTGATCACATACGAATTAAGTTCGCAACACTTGTGATTGACTATACTCATTGTCGGTACTCAAATATTTTTCAGAAATCTCAGTTTACAATATGTGTCAGCTGCAACAAAGTTTCAATTAAAATTTAAGTCTATATTTAAAATAAAATACTAAATTTTTGATGTCATTTAAATTATATATATCATGAACATTTTCACAGTATACTACAATATAACAACTTCTTACAATTTTGTATTTTTGCTAAAATCTGAAACATAAAGTGATATATTTTTGTGCTATGTATATATTGAAATTATGTATAACATGAAGTGTGCATTATGAAAATTGAACACAATTCAGTTTTCCAACTATTTACTTATGGTATATTTGTTAGTTAAGCATCACAGTTAAGTACTCATCATGTATTTTTGAAGATTGTATAATACTAAAAAAAGATAAAATCTGATTGACAAATGAACTGCGATTTAAGTAACCATTTTATATATAACATCCTTATTTTCCAGTATTTTTGAATCTGTCCTAATATTTAAAAAAAGTTAAAATATATTTAAGAATTAAATATAATTTTGTTCAAACAAACAATCGTTAATTACACCTAAAGGTTTTCAAACTTTTAAATTCCCACTGAAACACGAAGGCACTTAAAAAGAACAAAAGCTTTTTCGATGTTACTTCAGTTTCTTGTATTACACTAATATCTGCAATTACCGAATAAAAAGAAAAATACAGTTATTTTCTTTTCAGATCGTCTTTAGTTTTGTATAAAATATTTTGTACTATTAAAACTTTTCTAGTGTTCGTGAGATATTTTAGAGTTTTTGAATTGGCATCATTATGTCAGATGCCTAACTTATTTTATGGTGGATGTACAAAATTAATTATGAATTCTTTTTACAAAATATGTGTATTTTTACTTTATTTATTTTTCATTACTTACTTATCCAATTTCTATCACTTTTTTATTCAGCTTTCTTTCTTTGAACTTGTTTTATTTAGTTATAAACTTCAAGACAAATTTTGGTTAATTTGTATCGTTACACTATTTGTATATTTGGTACCATTATCATATACACGTTTGCGTTAATTTCTCATAATTACCTTCTTTTTAACACTTTCCAACATAGTTGGAAAATGTTTATGAATTTGATTTGTATGCCTGCTGTCTGTCTGCCATCTGTCCGTACTCTAACTCTGTTAAATATACCTGGATTGCCTTAGTTATCGAGGTTTACTATGGCATGTTAAGTATTAAAAATAAAGTGTGTAGCAATTAGTTTTACAAGGACACTCAAAAGAATTCTGTTAAATCTTGGTCTGTGGGGAAAAGCGTTTGCGGTGTATTTTAATAATGTTACGCTATTTAAAATATACTGAAATTGATATATATCATTGAGGTGTACATGCTTACTATAAAATATGGTGTGCATTCATCATGCATTTACAGGAACACACAAAATAATTTGGTTACGGTACTGTTTATGAACAATAATTGCTGGAAGTGCGTTTTCAGCTGTGGTACGCGTTTTTAAATTTAACTAACTTTTTGAACATTATTTAAAAATTGAAAAAAGAAAGTCTACTTCTATTGAGCATACAACTACATTTTTTAAAGATTTGTAATCTAAGCTAATTAACAACGTTTTATTATATGATTAAAATTAAGAAAGAAATACATGTTAAATGTTTATATTTTGCATAAAACATGAAAAGTAATGTTATCAGATGTCATACATTTTTATAGCTTTAAATGCTATTGGAATAGGAAAAAATCTCAGATTGAATTAAATTTTGTTTTATTGAAGTTAATCAGACTTCATTTGCTCCGTCTTCTTAATCGCCTCATGCATTTACACACTAGTCCAGTCGTTTGTGTAGTTATGAAATATAATACCTGAAACTGTCAGCATCTGTCTCGTCGTATTTTGATTGCAGAGGAAAAACGATTAAGTTGTCATCAGTTCAAATATTTTTCGGAAAATTCTGATCTGCATCTGTGTCAATGATGTTGTTTGCTATTGAAACATGCAGAAAACACCATGTTTGGAGCCACGTGTGAGCTAATACGACGAATGTTCAAATAGTAATTAAAAAAATCTGTGTGTATTTACCTCAGATTAACCGATATCAGCGTCTATTTGAACAAATATTAAACGTTTATTTTCACGAGATATTTGTCGAATGCGCTTAATGCGGAAGGGCAACCATTATGAGGTAAGTGCTCTTAAAACTTTGGCGACATTCAAGAAAACACTTTTACTAGTCGTGAATTTGTCATTTTTTTCATCAATACGTTTTCATAGGCTTGTCTCCATATCTGATGAGTCTCAGAAGATCTTTTTTGTAATAAAACTCAAAATTTAATATTCGGTCACTGCTAGATAACCAAAGTTTCAAGCACAGAGAGGACGATAAGCGACAACATACCATATTCGTCACCTTTTGGCTTACTGTCTATCCAACAGTAAGATTGACAACCCCCCCCCCCTTACACACTCTCCCTGACATTCCCTACATGTTGATTCTCGAAGCTTTTTGACTGTAGTTAAAACTTAGTTAAGACATGTGCGTATTTACTGTCTTACGGGAAGTTCTCAACTTTTGCATATTCGGCTATAAAGCAATTCGCTATTTTGCACATTCTTCGCAGTATATGCGAAAGTTTATTTTATAGTTATGTATTTTATAACCTCTTATTCAGAAGAGTTTTTAAACGATAAGCGACAACATACCAAATTCGTTATCTTTTTGGCTTTCTGTCTAACCAACGTGAGAATAAAATATTCCTCCCCCCCTACACACTCCTTGAAGTTCTCTACATGTTGATTTTGGGTAATTTTGACTGTAGTTAAACTTCAGTTAAGACATGTCCGTATTTACTGTCTTACGGGAAATTCTCAACTTTTGCACATTTGACTATATAGTAATTCACTATTTCGCACATTCTGTTATAGATATGTATTTTATAACCTTTTATCCAGAAGAGTTTTTAAATGATTATTTGGTTAAATTGAAGAGATGAATGTCATATATCTTTAATTTTTTTTTAGAATGTATGGAGATCGTAAATGTCATGTACGAAGGGCAATAGAAAAACACAACGTATTACAACACTCTTTATAAAGAAAGAAAAAGAATAAAACATTTAAATTGCTTTATAATTTTATAAAGAAAGCACTAGATATTAATGAGTAAAGTGTTTATATGGGAATTTGAAATATAGTTTTTTATTTAAATTTGATTTTAATATCAGATTTCCAAATTAAATCTCATTTCTGTTCTAAAAAGCGCATTAAAAGAATCAAGTAAAAAATTGACTCTTTTTTATTGAAGTTATGATTATTGTGTTAATTATTAAATCAATTCCGACCACATGATCGATTACCTACCATAGTTTTTTATTACATTATACTGATTTCATAAATCATTATATTATCATTATAATCTATAACAGATATTTTAGCGTAGAAATCTAATAAGAGTTATCATTATAAACTATGTCTAATGAATCAAAAACTCATCTATAGGATATTTATAGGTGGTCTTCGTTTTTCGGAAAATCTTAAGAACCAACTATGTTCGAGAGTCGAAAGCCGCTTGTATATTGTATATCAATAAAAACAAGCATAAAAAGGAACATACAATTTTACATTTATATATTTTATTTCGTTTTTAACTTTTCAAGGGAATACTATTTTGATCTTATCTTAAAAATATGTATCCTTTAAAAGAGAGAATCTTCTGAATAGAATTACCGGTTTTCTATTTTATTTTACAAATGTGAAGTTTTGCATAAAAATCTTGCAACTGAATATGTATACATTTTATATGTTTTCTGCCTTGAGAGATTTTAAAAAGTACAAGATTATTTTCGAAGATGATTTTAAAATGTATATGATCCGTAAAAATGTTACAACTTTATACTGTCATATTAAAAATATTCATTCAGTAATTTTATGGAGGTTAAATATATTGATTCTACCATTAATCATCTATCACCTAGGATAAAGTAGCATATATTTTAAGTGTAATATGAATGTTGCATTTTGTACCTAATAATTTGTAAAATATTTATCGCTGAAAATATAGGGAAAATATTCCTTTTTTCCCATAAATGTTATGGTCTCTTGAGATCTAGATATTAAATGAGCAATATTTTGAATTCTAATGTACATAGCGATTGCAAATTATCACAATTAAATAAACTAATTATATCAGATTTCAATCTTATAAAAGAAATAATTCGAGTGTTAAAATATGTAAGATTAATTATGATTAGAATGAATTATAAATATAAAAATTGTTTATAAAAACGTTAATTCTATATTTATCAGACATCTGTACAATTTTAATTTCCAAATATTTCTGAATATATAAACTCTAATAAACGAGAGATAATTTTATTAAGCCATTATTTATTATTATATTCTATTTTGGTTATAATATGTTAGCTGATATCTAAGAACAAATTTAGAATATTAATGTATTTAGGATAAATGAATTACATGAATAAGATGTAATTTATATTACAAATTTCAAAGTTTGAACTAAATTACAAACGTAAAATGTCCCTCTCCGAAACAAAAACCTATCAAAAATGTAGAAAATTTAAAACATTTAACTTTGGTGCAAACAACTTTATTCTTTGACATAACTTTATTTCGCAGAAATAAAGTTAAGACTAGTATTCGGATTTTTTATAAATCATTGTATATGTAAAACTATAAAAATATATTTTCCAATAACTATTTTTGCCTACAATGTTTGTTTTTCATAATTTTTTATTCGGCGTCTTCTAATTCTTTTCAAAATATAATTGTTAGTTACAATTATAAATACAAGGGAAAAAAAAAATTAATTTGAAAACTACAGAGTTGCTACTCAGTACTGTTAAAAATATTCAGTCATTTTATTTTACAAATGTAAAATAGAAAATGATAAATACACTATTATATGATGAACATCAGAGATAAAAGTTTACCTGGAAATAATGTTACTCAAATCGACCGCCATCTTTATCGATAACCAAAGATAATCTCTTATGCCATTGTTCGACTGCGGCACGAATCATTTTAAGAGGTATTCGGTCCCATTCAAGCAATATGGAGGCTTTGAGAGAGTCCAAACTTCGGTGTTGTTTGCTATTTACTTTACCCTCTAAAATGCCCCAGACGCAATAATCTAAAATATTTAGATCCGGTGAAGAAGGGGGCCAATCTCCTTGCAGGCTGAAGTTCGGAAAATTGACATGGAGTTAATCGGACAGTTTTGTTAGGAGAGTTGGAATTTACGTATGTTAAACCATGGAGCCTGTGTTGATTTAGCTCGCTGCGAAGGTGCAGAATCTTGCTGAAATATCCAATTCGTTTTGGGATTATAATTTATAATTTAATAAATTTAATATTTGGGATGGGTCTGTCAAAATGTGGCAATAAATGTGTAGCCAATATGTCCTGTTTGTAATATTACGCACTGATTTTTATCTCTTTATCGATGAATTTCAAAGGCAATTTTCCATAGTTTGACACTGTTCAGGTATATCCTTGAAGGTTGCTGAATATACGACACCATTTTTAGCATGATAACACTGTTCAGTGCAAAATAGCTCCTCATCAGAAAATATTATTCTGTTAATGCTTTTCCTGCCATGCCGCTTCAGCAATTTCATGCATCTTTGTAATCTTTTTATTCTTTGTGCAGCAGTCAAACCTTGAACTTTTCTTTTGCGATAAGGGCGAAAACCCAGGTCTTCATTTATAATAACTTGCATAGTTCTGCTACTCGTGTTCTCTTCTGAAGACATTTTAATTTCAGAACGTTGTGGATTTCTTCGTATCTTTTCACGAATTCTTTTGATGCGATCTTTTGTGCAAACTGAGCTTGGACGACCAGACCTAGGTCGACTTTAACAGCTATTAGTATCCAATAATCGATTTATAGTTTATATATAAATGTTCTGTTAAAACCAAAGCTTTTAATTGCTTAAAGATTTTACCTGCGGAAAATCGCGATCAAATCAAAGAGCTGTTTAATCATCTTTGTTTTGGCTTCCATCGTTAAAATGATTTTAAATATTTGCTTTATATAAAAATCGTCTACACTAATAGAAAATTTTCAAACGCTGAACTAGAGAAATAAATTGTTTTATCAAACGATTAAAATTAATTCTTATTTTTTGGAGTGCAACAGTATTTAGTAGCCACCTTGTATTTCCAATATTTTAAAATTTATACTCATAAGTTACTTACTTGCAATAAATGCGTTATACAGCAAAGTCGTTTAAACGGAAATCGTCTATTAGATGAGAAAAACTTGTACATATTTTAATTTTTGTTTAAACTACAGTGAGAATAAATAAATATTTCTGATTGCCATCATAGTTTATCGGAAATAAAGAAAAATATTGTATAAATGCTCGTCATAAACCTACTAAAGTGAATGTAATCTCATCTGTCGAGTGATGCGCTAATATAAATTTCACAGCTCAAACCGCAGTACAATATGTATGTATGGCTTTGAAAGACAGTGTAAAGATTAATGTGGGTATTTGCTGCCATGTCAAAAGCTCTATGTTCCATAAATCATAAAGGCTCATAATTGCAGAATACATCTCTTCTAATATGACATTTATGTCGCTACAGTTTCTCAGAATTTCCTTATTCAAGATAATTGAATGAAAATGTCGTATACAGAAAATTAGATTTTGACAGTATGTCTTTGAATATTGTCTTACTGTCGAAGCAGGTGATGTAATCAAAATTATACTGTGTATTTAAACATCAATAGTTGATAAGCATTTCATAGAAATTATTCCTGTGACGGATCTTTTCCTTTAAATTGTGCTTTAAGAACACTACTTATCCTTTTTTAGGTTGTACTATCGGTATAACGTCTATTCAGCATGGAGATAAATTTTATTAATAAATTTGTACTATTTGATTGTAAAAATTTATTAACAAAAATATTGTATTTTTAATTGTATTGTATTATTATTATGTTAAATAAATTTATTGAAAAAAATCTGACGTTAATTAAGAGAGTACTTTAAAGTAAGAAAAAAAATACAAATATGGAATTATTTAAATGCGTAATAATAACTAGGAATAACTTTAGCATGTCAACGTGTATATACAAGATGTAATATTGTAAAATTAAATTATATTTTCTAAGATTTTATGAGACACAAGAAGGCCAAAATTAATATAAAAAATAGTTACTTTTGTAAGCATTGAACTCTGGTAGGAATTATCTTTGTAAGTTGGAGAAAGAGTTCCGAAGATCATGTACAAATAAATGTAAATCTAATAATAATAATAATACATAATAATAATAATGATTCGCTGTAAGTTAAGTTAATTTTTTTAATCTGAATATTTTAGTGGTATTATTACGCATTTCTAAACACATTTACTCTGTTATTCATTTTGGCGATGAAAGAATGAATTCTAAATGTTCATTGTACGGTTGAAAATTCAAGTAAAAATCATACATGTTTCAGTAAAGTCTAAACTGTATTACGAACTACAAAAAATTTACAGAACAGAAACCGTATGCGGAAACTTAAATCACATTAAGGGTCTTAGATGAATATATTTTGTAATGAAAATATTAAATGTAAAACCAAATAAAATATTTATTATGGTATGCATGTTAGGCATTAAGGAATGTGTACTTTTGAATAAATATCTATTGAAAATGTAATCTGTAGTCGCTATTGTTTTCATCCGACAGTTTTCAAAAAATGGGGGTAATGAGTTTGACCGTTGACAATGTAACTTTCTTTTTTCGTTAATAAAATGGGAACGAATGGATGGATTTTGATAAATGTAGTAACAAAATGTTTTGTTTTCGCTGTGCTAGTTTCATGGGCTGTACACTATAAAAAAAGAGAAATGTTTTTTTAATCTACAAAAATAATCTAGAAAAATATGCTGCACCAAACTACAAAAATACGTCAACTGGTGCATACTAAATCGATTTTATGTTTTACTTTATTTTTACTTGTTGAAAGGAAAAAAAACCGTCATTATAAATGATTTTAACACCGTAAAAAAGACAAATGTTTTTTTAATCTGCAAAAATATTCTACAAAAATATAATATAAGCACGAATGAAAATATAATATAACCTCTTTTGAGTTAACCGCGATTCCAAAAAGCGTTACTTTATCTTTAGAAACCTCAGAATCCAATAGATTTCCGAGATTTAAAGAAGCATTTATAAAAATAAAGTCTTTTTTGCTGCCACTTTTTTCGGAAATGTTTTCGAGTAGTTTTTACAGTGCATTAATCAGATTTCTCAAACTAGAACATAGGTTTTTAGGATTCTATTAATTCTGTAGTAAATATTTTTATTCATAAACTAAAACCATTAACAATGTTATAGCGTACAAATATGAAAAAATGGCACAAAAAATTACATACGGCTGTTTCGAGGATTCTTAGATTTCCTTCCTCAGTGAAAAAAAATATATACATAAATAAATAAAAGAATAAAGTGGGTTTAAAGAACTCCTCGGTTATAGCCCCGAGTACTGGTTTGATTTAAAAATGCCAAAGCAAGAGTTTATATATCCAAAAGAAATGACGTAATTAACCGGAACTGAAAAAAAGAGTAACTTCGCAGGATTCCTCCACACGTGCGAGAGAAAAGGGCTGCTGGTCATGTCATTCACAAAGGAAGAAGTATGTTTATGAATAAAGTAAGCTTCGTAAAAGACTAGAGTCATAACTGAATTACATTTTTGAATAATTTTAGTCTCGGTATAATTAAACTGGTGGTTGTAATTCCAACAATGTTTAGCTAATGTAGATATCTCACATTCCTGCTTTCTAACATAATTTTGGTGTTCTTTCGGCCTAATTCTGAGAGCACGCTTCGTCTGCCCAATGTAAGAGAGGCGGCACTCTCAAAAAATTCTATAAATGCTCCAGGTATTATGATCGTCAATTGGATCTTTAAGACTGGAGAAAGAAACTTTATTGGTTGGAGAGAAAACCACTTTGAAATTAAACCTATTTAGAATACGAGAAATCTGTGTACTGATTTTAAGAAAATAAGGTAAGACAATAACATTTTTAAATTCTTTATTTGCTGGAACGGAATCAGTGATTGTCAGAGGTTTAGAGAAAATACGGTTAATGATATTCAAGCTAAATCTACGATCGATGACGATTGCTTTAATATAGTTAATTTCACTATTAAACAACTCAGAATTTGAACAACTTTTACGTGCACGGAAAATAAGAGTTGGGAAAAGTTGTTTGGGAAAGCTTGCAGTTTTTCATGTGGGGGGATGATTAGATCTATAATGAGGGGGCAAATTTACTGCAAAAGGTTTACGGTAAACTGTCGTCCAAAATTTACAATCATTACGAATTACCAGGACATCTAGAAAAGCTAGATGTTGTTGAGTTTCAATTTCAAAAGTAAACTGGATACATGGATCAATTGAATTAAATATATCAAGTACAGCGTTAATATTATATTTAGACAAATCAAGTAAAGCAAAGGAATCATCTACATAACGTGTATAAAATGGGAATTGTATTAATTTAAATAATTTAACTTCCAAATAATGCATATATATATATATATCACTTAAAATATTTGTTTGGGAATTAATTGCATCCAAAAAAAACGATATTCCAGTTTGAGAAAACTGATTAATGCACTGTAAAAGCTACGAATTATTTTGTGTAGCCTTGTATATGATGAATAGCATTTATACATACCACATATTATGGTAAAATTTAGTTAAACGCAAGCCTAACTGAGAGCGCACTTCCAGCAGTTATCGCTTATAGACAGTACTTCGGATACAGTACTGTAACCGAAATATTTTGTGTGTCCCTGTAAATGAACGATAAATGCTATGCACATCATATTATACAAGTGTAACGTAATTCAAATACTCTGCAAACAGTTTTTCTCCGTAGACTATTATGTAACCGAGTACTTTTGTGTGTCCCTGTAAATGAATGACAAATGCTTTGCACTTCATAATCTACAGAAAGCACCATTTAGAGCACCTCACAAATTGATATGAATTTCATTATGTTTGTAAGAGTTTAACATGATTAAAATGCACCTCAAACGGTTTTCCCCGTAATATAGCGGAATTCTTTTGAGTTTCCATGTAAACTTATTATAAGTACTACTCGTACCATATTAGATAGTAAGCATCTTGTAATGCACTTCATTGATGCATATCAATTTCAATATATTTGAAATAGAGTAACATCATTAAAATGCACTGCAAAAAATTTTTCCCCATAGACCATAATGTAACGGCATTCTTTTGAGTGTTCCTGTAAACGAAGTACAAGTGCTACATAGTTCATTTTCAATACCGAACATGCCAGAGTTAACTTAAATAACATATATCAATTACATGGCAATCCGAGTATATTTAAATAAAAATTAGTGAGATATTAAAAATAAAAGTTATTTTCAAACTGTTAAAAAATATATGGAAATCAATAAAAATAACATTTCACTGATCTACTTTTTGTTGTTGAAAGGAAAGGAGAAATAGAGATATTAATGAAAAAAGAAAGAAAAGGAATAGAAAGATTAAGTTGAATGACAGTTGCACTACTACTCTTCAAAGCCAGGAATCCTAGTATTAAATCCTTAAAATGCCGAAAATTAAGCAAATATGAGTTGAATGCAGTAAAATTCTATTTATTTCAAAGAATTTTATTTGCTCTTATATTTTAACATTACATACTGAAAATTTAATTCTCTTTTTATGTTTTGGCATTAAAAGTTTTAATTTTATGGTGAAAAATACTGCTCACTATCTGTAGTGTTTCAAAATTTTAAAATTTAATAATAAAAAAAAAAAATATTTTTATACAAGAATTTGTTTTATTTTAAAATTTTAAAATTTCGAAACAGTACAGATTGCAGTATTTTTAGTCATAAAATTAAAACTTTGAATGCCAAAAGATGAAAAGAAAATTATTGTTACAAAGTTTATAAAATAAGTTATAATATTTAACATCAAAACTGAATGACCCATACGATCTTATATAAACATGAAGTTTCATACGTAACGTAACAAAAAAATCCGTTTATATTATGATAAAACATTTTTACTCCCTACTTTCTCTTTTAAATAATATTTAATATTTCTTTCAGCAGAAGTAGCTAACGTAGCTTAAAATAAGGGTTTTAAGAATAAATTTAATGAAAATCAATTTTTAAAGAGACTCTTTACACTTTCAACAATTATATTTAATTACTTTAAATCTCCGTTTTTGGATATTATTAAGAAGATAAAGTTTTTTTCTTTGTGAAAGACAGTTCTTATTTATTTGATACAGCAGATATAGCTCTTAAATTTCAATTATAATGAAATACAATCAAGAACATACACCTGAAAGTTTTATATAAAAATTGTATTTCTCATTGCTTCTCTACATTTATTCCTATGTAACGTAGGTATAAACACAAAATCTCTTTTTGAAACTGAAAATATGAAATATTACATCCTTGTCCAGAGTTAAGTTTCTTAAGTGAACACAGAAACAGAAATAAAAAGTCGAAAATGTGTATTTATCAGTACTTAGGTAAAGCATGAGAAATCTTTATTTATCTGTTATATTTGTTAAATGTTATAAAATTTCGAAAATAAAGTGAAACATTGAGATGTCATGCATTTGAAATATCTGTATTATTAAGTTTATCCCCAAAAATATGAAGAGATTTACAGTTGTTTCGTTTGAAGGGGAAAATTTCTTTGTATCTTGATATAAACATTTGAAAATGTTATAGATTTGACAAGATTATATTACACGCATATTTCAATGTAATTTCTTTTACTTTAAGCTTAATTTTAATTTATGAAAGAAATTTAAGTTCCTTAGTTAACACTTCTAGTAAAAGATGAAGATTTTTTTGTGTTTAACAATTTGCACAGAAAATGTTCTTTAGAAGGAAATGTGATAAAATAACATACAAAGTTTATTTTGACGTTGTGAGTGAATACAAGAAAAAATGTAGCATAAGTGTTTAGCTATTCTCATGAAGGTAGTCTAGTGTCAAATGGATTTTTGATTTTTGCGTGTGAGAGTTTTGTCCCGATTCTAACATTTGTACTTGAACTAGCCACCTATTATATAATTTCTTTCACTTTCGCAAAGTGTACCTGAATCTCCTGGAATCTGCTTTTCACGATTTCGTCGAGCGATGATATGATAATTAGGTTTCTGCGGTCGTCTAGCCGGTATAAATGCGGTGCTGGAAGTTAGTTCCAGCGGATTTTGTCTGATCTCGTTCCTTGTGGAAACCAAGACTAGATTTGAGTTTTCATCAAACCGTCTACGTACCGATAGTTAGTGACGTTCCATTTTGACTGAGTTTTTAATAAGATTCTTCAGCTGAGAGTTTTTACATGCTAAGGTGTTGAGTTTAATACGTCAAATAAAAATATTAAAATATTAAAATACACGAGGTTCCCTTCAATTAATGATATTGCCATATTCTCCGGTGATATTTTGTGTGAATATCGAATATCTTTTGCATTAAGTATGCAGTAAGGTGAACATTATAGTCAGCGTTTTCTCTTTCTTGCACTATCTCACACATTTATATTTCGAGATTGATATGGTCTCTATTCATAGTAATCAATTTACAAGCAAGCGTAATTCATCCAGTTATAAAGAAACACGTAAGATTTTGTTTTTGTAATAATAAATTTTTACAATGTTCTATTTTTGCTATTTTAAACTGCACTCTTCTAATAATTCTCCTGCAAATATTTAAAAATCCTTGTTATAGCCTTGTAAATATTTAAAAGTCTTTGTTATGTACTTTGAAATATTTAGAGGCTTAAAAAAGTAAAAATGCATATTTTCAAAAACTAATGAGAAGACTTTCATTAATACTAGTCATATTTATTATCTTATTTTGAACACTTTGGTAATTTACATTACCCATTTAGCTCCAATATGTAAAAAATTATAGCGCGTTTCAACATGTTTTGGACACCCTGTATTATATTATGTTATTTAACGTAATTAATTCATACAATTCTCAAAATATGCCAGAAAATAATTTTTAATTAACTGTCAACTCTATCACATGTAGCGAGTGGGTGAATTGTTTCAGTTCAATTTAAGTATACTTAGATATCCTATACTTAAAGCTCAATGATTTCCGTTATTGAATTCTTCTTAGATGGATGAAGTATCTGATTTTAATTAGCGTAAAGCAGTGACACCAATCAAAGTTTTTAAAGAAAAATTCTATACAGTAATTCAGATAAGCTGTACGAATTGTTTTCCGTATATTTAAAACTCCCAATCTAAATTTGGAAATAATGAAATAATTGACAAGAATTTGTAAAAGACAATGAACATTGTAAAGAATGAATGTTTTATTATATCAGATTTAAGAGACACAATTTATATATGTCGGATGCATACAGATTTATAACACAGAGGAAAATATACTTAAAATGAATGAGTAAAAATTTAGATTGTAAGAAACGGTCTAATTTTAATTATATTTGGGTATCAATTAAATACTTGATAAGAATTCTAATTGACTTATTCAATTTCACCGCAATTTATTCGATAGCTTGAATTATACATTCAACTTTATTATATCAGATAGCTTGAATATAATAATAATAATGATATATTGATGAATCAGGTATTTAGAAATTAATATAATGATTTTACTTTAAAATATCAGCCACTGATTAGATTTCCATTATATGGTAGTAGTACACAGTGGGTATACTCCCGAACTTCCGTAGGTCATGTATTTAATATTAATATAGTTATAACTGAGAACAATTGCAAATGGATAACCCTTTAACCTTTTGATTACTAGCCTAGAGCGGCGGCTATTTTTTTATTGAATTGTGCCAAATTTATAAAAAATGTCTTTGTGAAAGTAGTGAAAGTGTGTAGTAGTACTCTTAAAATTATATTAGTATAGGTATATGGCATTATTTTCCAAAAAGTGCTATGAATAGATTAAAAAAAGTAGTCGCTGGGACGTATAATCAAAGGGTTAATTAACAATTGATTAAATATATATAAGCGTAAATGATTTTTGTTGTTTCATTCACGCTGGTATTTTGCTTAAACGGGCTATAAAACTTTCCATATAAACGTTATTAAAATTTACTCGCCCCAAAACTATTTTTATATTCAATTGTGCTCCAATTTATGAAAAAATGTCTTTGTAGTAGATTTATCTTGAAAATATATTAGTATAAGTATATGGCAGATATCATTTTCAAAAAAGTGGAATGAATAGAATAAAAAAAGCAATCGCTGGGACGTATATGTCCCGACGCCATAATCAAAGTGTTAATTAAGCATTTGATTAAATATATACGCATAAATGATTTTTTTTTGTTTCATTCACGCTGGTTCTTTTTGCCTAAACGGGCTATAATACCTTCCATATAAACGTTATTATAATTTACTCGCCCCAAAAATATTTTTATATTCAATTGTGCCCCAATTTATAAAAAAATGTCTTTGTAGAAGATTTCTCATGTTAGTATAAATATATGGCAGATATAATTTTTCCAAAAAGTGGTATGGATGGAATAAAAAGAGTAGTCACTGGGACGTATATGTCCCGACTCCTTAATCAAAGTATTAATTAAACATTTGATTAAATATATAAGCTTAAATAATTTGTTTTGTTTCATTCACGCTGGTGTTTTTGCCTAAACGGTCTATAATACTTTCCATATTAACGTTATTATAATTTACTCGCCGCCAAAATATTTAAATGAATATTTCACCGAAAAAAAAGTATTCTAACTTAAATTACTGATTTTGATGACTTAATGGTATCAATAAGAAACATAAACTGTTATCTAGTCTCAGAGTTTAATCCCTCTATTGAATTATTAAATTTGAGAGGATTAACGTATTGAATTATTTTTATGTAATTGCCTAAAATTGTTTTCAATAATTAAAAATACGTTATTCCATTTCAGGATGTTTATTATGTTATATCAGATGTGCGAGTTACAATTCATGTGTATTACATATACAGGAATACATAGAATAATTGGTAATTAAAAATGAAATCCATTTTAAATATATCACAACAAAAAATGATTTACTACTAATTATTATCTAACAAGAATTCTTATCAAATCAATTTGGAATTCTTATTTACTCTATATATACAATTCTAACAATAGATTAGAATGCTAATTGATAAATTTAATTGCAATTATTCCATCTGAGACAGCTTAAATAAATGAAATTATGTTTCCTAATTAATTAATGATAATTTGTTTCTAATAATTTCCCCTTAGAATACTCTTTTTTATTTGCTGTTCGACTATTTACCATAAAGTAAGAATTTTACCATACATTCTGTTATTATCATTTAATATTATTTCTTAAATAAGTTTAATTAGGTGTCTTTTTAACTAGCAGATGACACATTTAATAACCATTTTAGCGATTTTTAAAAACTAAATAAAACTCTTGGAAGCAAAAGAGTAAAAACTGTACACATATTCAAGCATTATCTTTGAACTATTTTCATTAATACATTTGCAAGTTGCAATTTCATTTTTATTTAGAAAAAAAAATCTAAATCCTATCTACGCCACAAACTTACTAAAACTGTGAAAGCGTCAGTATTATGTATTATTAGGACTTATTACAGTTTAGTAATATGAAAAATATACATGCAAATAAGGGGAAATAACAATAACAAAAGTTGTTAATTTTCACTTTGCTACACAGTGAACAACAAACATTTCGAAAAATGTCCTGGCCAAGGATCGAACCCGGATACCTTGATATAGCGGACCAAGTGCTTTACCATTTAAGCACAGTGCCATTAATTTCCAGCATAGTTTCAGCCCTGCTGAAAATTTAATTACATAAGGGGAAATATTTAATTCGATTATTAGAGTAATGGAAAAAGAAGTTTACATAAACATTTAAATCAATATTTAAAACCAATTTACATTCAGAATATTAAATCAAGTAGAAAGATCCCAAAATGATTTTGTTTGTTTCATTAAGGCTAGTGTGTTTGCCTACTCGGACTATAAAACTTTCCATATAAACGTTATTATATTTTATCCTCTCCAAAAATATTTAAATGCAGATTTTACGAAAATAAAAACATTCCAACGTAAATTACAGATTTTGATGACTTAGTGGTATCGATAAAAAACAAATTATAATCTAGCCCCAGTGTTTAATCTCTCTGTTGAATTATTTCATTACATGGGATACTAAATTTAAAATCAAAAGCAACCATTTTTTAAAATAAAAATATTATATGTGAAACGATTTTAATTTAGCATTTAACAAAACCTTTTTTTTGTATTTTAAATTTTACATATCGTTTCAAAGAATGTATAAATTTTAAATACTGTATATAAATAATAGTATACTAATGCTTGCACATCTTTACAGTGAGATAAATGTGGTTTTGTTCATGTTCAAATGCATTAATGTTTATTTTCAAGTAATAAGTTTTAATTGTTATTTCTTTGTTAAATACTGAAAAAAAAATTTCTCAGAATAAATAAATGCCAAATATTTATACGTAACAATTAAAATCTCACCGCAAACATAGTAGCTGAATTCTTCAAAGACAGAGTATTGTATTCGGTAGCTAGCATTGAAATTCTTCAAAAGGGATATCCATTTCTAAAGTAGTACTATAATCTTAATGTCTCATTTAGTATAACACTTAGGACCATTTTCGATCTCGATTAGAAATATAAAGTGCAACTAATGTGAGTATTTGTCGCTCTGCTAAATAACCTTTATTGCATGTAATATTAATATTAAATTTATTTCACTTTTCTAAAATTTCTTCTTTTTGACCAAATCCTTGGCGTTATTTCTTAGTTATTCATATAATAGATAGTTTATCCCAGATATAGTATTAAATATCATTTTAGATTTGCTGTTACTAATAATTTACAGAAAAATGCTGCTTTAACTATTTTTTTACTTACATTTACATCTCTCTATAACGTTTTGTAAGGTTAAACAAATTACACTTAATACAAAAACGCTATATATTTTGAATCATTTGCAGAATCATTTGACACCCTTTCTAATAAAAATAATAATTATGAACACTAGTTTCATTTTTATAACTGAAATGATTAACTGTTAGTTTTATTTTTATTTTTCTAGTGAAAAGAGAATCGTCAGAAAATGCATATCAGGCATTTAAAAAAATCCATATCAAACACAATAACTTGGATTTTTCTGGTCCAATGTGATTAATGAAATACTAACATGTTTTCAAAAGTTCCTCGTGGTATATGCAGAAACATTAAACATGCAGATACATATATTAATCTATATTCATTTAAACTGGTTAAATAAAATTTTCAAATTAAAGTGTAAGAGTTCTGGTGCGAATAAAAAACTCTAAGCCCATTTAAAGAAAAGTTAGTCAAAGGACTTCTTATTACTTCAAAGGCATGTAGAGTACTAGATGCTCTAATTAACAATAATGTTGTTTACAAGAAATTCATATAATATGAAGCTAATTCAATATATGTTAGAAGATAAATTAGCTGAATTTTTTAACTTTCTTATTAAGAATTATTAAGTTCTTTTTTTATAGCATGATCCACTAAGAAAAAGCTATTTCTAATGTATACCAAAAATCGCTTCTCTAAAAATTAATTCCTTTGTACATCAAGGCTCATTATAAAAGCATTTGATATGTATTTAAGATAATTCTCTTGAAATCTTTATTTTCTGCATAGATGAATTGATTAAAGGATGGAAAAGCAGATCTACTTCAAAAATCACGGTATCTTAAAACTAATCCAACTCCTTATTCATCAGTAAGCAAACATTAATTTGAATATGAAATGAAAGTACGTTTCTCAATCTTATATTTTCATGTAATCATTTTCAAATAAGGCAGCTCAATTGTGCAAAATTAATAAATCCACAATTTTTATTTTATAAAGAAAATAAATTGAAGGAATGGAAAACAAGTGAAAATTGTCAGTATAAGTATTTACATGGTGTGATTTAAAAGTTTTGAAAATTCACCCAAAGTACTTTTAATAATATATTTGCGTACTTTGGTATTTTCCGATCTTGCTGGGCAAGATTTTAATTGGAAATGTTCAGTAAGTTCCTAGATTATTGGTACATGGTTTGATGTTAAAATGCTGTTTTTGAATAATTTATTCAGTTTTTATCTTTAAATGCTTGCTAAAATCTAACATATTGTTGCAAATTTTCAAAATATTCAAAGCGGGAGGTATTTTAATTTGAAGGTCTTAATTTCAAAGCTGCACTGCAAAAAAAAAAATGAAAATTACGTCATTGTTGTAAAAATTCATTAAAATGGCTCTGTTTTATTAATGAAAATGTTCATTTTATTTCATGCATGACACTATTTAAAATAACATATATATTTTGTTTTTCGGGAGAAGGAACTCAAGCTCACTTTATATTGGGAAAGCGAATAACGAAAAGAAAACAACCAAAGTGGAGCATTTTTGTTGTAAATATGTCAGGCAGCAATACAGTCGACCTCGGTCAGTACGGGATGCAAGGGAATAATAAAAGTACTCGTACGATTAAAACAAGGATAATAAAAGTCCTCGTATTAACCGTTACTCGTAATATACATGAAGGTAATAAAAATCCTAAAAAAAAACACACATAATCAAACTAATTACTACTATTATTTGTATTACTTATCTCAATCTGAAATGAACTCAATATCGTAACGTTAACAAAAACATTCAGTCTTACCTTTGCGAGTGTCATTTTCTTTAGATGAGTCTTTTCTTTAGACACTATCCCAGTACTGGTATATAAGTCTCTAAAAAACTATTAGTTACAAAGGACATGAACAACGTATAGTAATGCAATGATCACTTTCTTTTTTTCCTGAAAAAATCGGCTAACAATGCAATAGTTATATGCAATTTACGAGTAATTGATTTCACACACCCTTTTCATTTTAACACTGCAATAAGAGGCATGAAGAAGCTGGTTGAGCTGGCCAGAGTCAGGATTTAAAAAAAAAAAAAAAAAAATGTTTTCCTCTATATTCCTTGCTTTCTGTGGCTCAGTTATTTATTTTCTAACTTTACCCGAAAATTACATTGGAATGAACATAGACTGTTTTGCTCATATTAGCCGTAACCTGCTTTTGTACGTGGGAAGAAGCAGGAAAATCTTAATATAACTTAAATCATGAACCATTCTTAACGTGCAAATTGCTCATTTTAAAACTGTCCTCGTTTTAAACCGCGCATTCTATCAAACTAGTTCGGCTGTATGTTCATGCATAAAGTTTGAATGAATGCAACGATTTTCAAAGTTCTTTGTTTCGTTCTTACATTTTTTTTGAAAGGGTTCCTTGAAGTGGGGGGTTAAATCATTCCAAATGGGATGCCCTAAGTACATATCACTCAGTACATATCAATCACTTGAAATCTGTTTCACCTTTTTTTTTTTAAATTGCTTATTTTTCAAAATGGTTATGTATTTTTTCTTTGAATTTAATATTTTTTATGTAAAATAGTTACAATGTTACATGGCTCTGCAATATGCATTTATTAAAAGCTTACAATATATGTTGATGAAACTAAAATTTAAAGAATTCAGATCAGTTTGGATGTTTAAGAAGACACAACTTCAAGGTAAAACAACATGTTGGATATTATGAATAAAATGAAATTAATTTTTCAGCAAGGATGAGTAATATCATGTTTATAATAAATTTGAAAATGTAATTTTCAGATTTATTTTTATTATGTATGAATATAGGATTTTCATAAAAAAAATAAATAAATAATTTAAAAAAAACATGTTTATGGGGCCTACAAGGTACAGTGTTTATATATTTTTTCTTCTTATACATAAAAATTAAAAATATTCTAATAATCTTCAATAATCTTCATCTGTAACAGATGTAAATAGCTTCGTAAACAGTTAAACATTACTCATGTAGGTGTCAGCTCCAATCTTCAAGTTCTCTCTTTCGTGTGCACGTGCTGAGATTTTGTTTGCAGTCTACGTTGGGAAGTCAAATGAGACGTTTGTAAAATACAGAATGTTTGATTCGCGCGCAAAACTAATAATGTTTTGTGAGTACACGATTTGAGGGGGTCGGGGCAAGAGAGTGCCAAGCCGCATTTTTGAACTTCTGAGATATTTCAATTTGAAAATTTGATCAAATACTCAAATCAAGATATATAACCTAACGTTTTTTCACCAATTTCTTAGTAACATTTGAGATATTCTGAGTAACAATATGACATTACTTTAATGATGTTACTATTATGTTTTTTTTTTTTTTTTTTTTTTTTTTTTTAAATTAGCTATCTTCATTGGAGGCATAAACGTCTGGGTCAGAAACGAAACTTGGGACATATGCTGCCACCAAGTGACATTAGAAACAAATTCTATGTAGGATATTATAATTTACAATATTAAGCAACAGATTACAGTGTTAAGATTTATTTCACCAAAAATGAGGCTTGGCACTTTCTTGCCCCGACCCCCTCATTTCTTCTGCGGCTAATCCTAATGTAAATATAACTTGTGTAAATAATGTACAGAGCTCTGTGTAATGTGACCTCAACCGTGTAATAAAGAATAAGTGATTAAACATCTTTTACAAATAGGTTTCCGAGTGCTCTCTGCCTATAAAAATGCAGTATCAATTCATCTTTAAAACTATAGAACTAGGAAAACAGTTTCACACATCTAGACAAAACCACATAAATATTTATAATTTACATTCAACAGAAAAGAATATTTCTCGAAATATATAGAATATTTAGAGCTTGTTTTCCAATTTAATAAATTTAAATATCTGCATCATACATTACAAAATTAAATTTATTTATTTCGAATTGAATTTTTCTCATTTTTAAGATGTCTCAGTAACAGATTTGATAACTATACTGATATTCACTCTCTGGCGAAAAAGAGAAAAACAAATACTCTCTCTATATAAGAATTTCATGATGAATATTTAATGATTATTCGTTTACTGAATTTAAAACATATGTAACGTATCAATCTTTGTATCAACATTGAGAAAATAGGATGTTGCATTTAGAGATAAATAAAAAGGAATAACGAAAGATTAAAAGTATCTAGTGAATGTATCTTGTGTTATCATTAATGAATTCGGGACGAATTATTTTGTTTATGCATGATAACACTTTGAGAAACTAAATTGAAATTTTGAATTGAAAAATATTTTAAACCTGTTCTATGTTATATTTTATTTTAAAAATATTTGAAAGTTGTGCAAACTTTTACAAGTAAGTTTGAATATTCATTTTTTTTTGGAAGGGTTTATTGCATATTTTAAAAATTTGTTTTTATTTTGTAAATATTTTAAATGTTAACCGACACCTATTGATAACTATAATTAATAAAAGTTTGCAATATAAAGGAAGTGAAAAAAATTTAATTGAAAGAAAAATTCTGATTATTTACATTTTTTTATGAAGACGTTATATATAAATATATATAATATTTTAAAACACTTAATTTGCAAGTCACTAGAAAATGTGAAATATAATTTAAACTTCACGCACATACTCATCAATCGCAATAAAAAATCTGTTAGTAAAGTATATCTAATTCTAAACGTTGCGATAACGGAATAGTTGATATGAAAACAAAATTAATTAATATTATTTAAAAAAGGAGAAATTCTAATTTATAAAGATTATGTAATGTTTTTGCGTTCTTCCATAGAAAAATTCGTACAAAGAAAATAACTTGTAGTACATTCAAAAAATAAAATAGAGTCTGTGAACCCTCCTCCACCTTCCCTTTCCTAAAATAAGCCGCTTTTGAAATTTCGAAAGAAATAGAAAGAAATTTCTAAAACGCATCTGGGAACACGTCAGTACGTCCGCCAAGTTTGCAAAGATCCTTTTCTTGAACCATTTCGGCATACTCTTAACCCCCTCATAACTTCGTTTTGGGGACGTTTCAGAGTTTTCCTTTTTAACATATATTAGTATAATCAAACTGAACAAGGTTTCACGATTTTTTGTTTCTGTATTTAATATTTTTCGAAATATGCGATTCCGGAAAAGGGCTTTTTGTCGCTGACTCACTGGTGATCATCAAATAACTAAGGTTGGAGATAATCAACTAACTAAGGTACTTCTAAAAGTCGCAGAATAATGAATTTTTACAAGTAAATAGGTTTTTCAGCACAATTAACCAGAAAAATCTGAAAATATGTAGTTTCTGCCTTCAAATCTTTCAAACAAGAATGTGCTGATTTGGCCATATACAATTCGTAACACATTCAATTGGCAAATTAAACTATTATTATACTGTTGTAACCATTTATGTTTTTTGTTACAAAAGTCATCTCATCTCCCAATATTATTATTTTTTAATTAAATTTGAGATATGCGGCTTATTTTCAGTTGTCGATATGTCAGTTGTACTACTTTTCTATAACCTGCCTAAAAATATCTGCCTCTACAACCAAGATATTCAACATTATGGCTGGACGATATAAGAAATTTAATATCGCAATACATCAATAAATTAATATTGATATTGCTGATATATCGCTATACTGATTTAAAAGGGGGGGGGGAGAGTAAGAGCATTTGCTGTTTTTTAAAGATAAATGATATAGTATCAACAATTTAAACAAAAAACTTAGCTAAAAGCAACTTATTAAAATATCCATATCTATTTTGTCATAGAATATATATATATATATATAAACAATATTTAAAAGAAAATTAATCAATTGTTCAATAACCCTTTTTTGCATTTACACCATTAGGGAGTCAGATTTAGTGTACTCCTGGGACTGGGCCTTTGGTGACCCTGTCTACCTTAAGCAGTCAATCACTGTAACTTGGGTCCCTTTGTTCGTTCGGACAGATTTAATAAAGACAGATTAATAAAGATAAAATCATGGAAATTCTACGTTCGTTTACACAAAACAACGAAGCGTGCGTAGCACCCCATGTATACGCTATACTTGTATATAAGGCAGCCCTCCCCCAACTCTAGGTACGCTTCGATAGATTTTTATTTAAAAAATATTATACATATCCGAGGGTGCACGCTGCCGAAAGCATGGGGCCCCTAACACTAAATCTCTACCGGAGAAAAATGTCTGATTTCATTACATTTTTAGGTATATTTAAAGTAATCATCCCGGACCCGGGCAAAGCCGGGTGGATCAGTTAGTTTATAATATAAATATCAATGCAGAAAACGTACAGTGTAAAAAGGCACTACTTCATCTCCATTTACTTTTAAAGCTGTTGTAAGGTGTGTTAATTTAGCTTACTTAAAATTCACAATGTTTAATATTATTATATTTAAAATTATTACAATCATTATATGTACAAGAACTAGTATATAACTACCTAAATATTCGAGAAATTATTATCTCACAGAATATTCGGTAGAGCTTTACTTATTAAAACTATTTAATTTGTTTCACACGAGCAGGGAAGACCGAGCTATGCTCGGTCAAAATTAAATCTGAGTTCAAATATCATGACCCATGACCAAAATGACCCACTAATTGAATTTTCTCAAACATGCGACTTAGCCCAACAGTCTTTTCGTGCCCGAAAACCATAGGATGCAAAATTTAGTGTAAATTGAGCCGCTTTTTAGATCTTGACCCACAATGACCCAGAAATGACCCACTAATCGAATTTTCTCGAACATGTGACCTAGCCCAATGATTTTCGCGTGCCCGAAACTCGTAGGATACAAAATTTAATCAAAATCGTTAGAGCCGTTTTTTAGAAAAAATTAATTTGACCCGCTTTGACCCACTAATCGAAAGTTCTCGAACATGTGACCCAGC
This sequence comes from Maratus michaelseni, assembly GCA_963931845.1. Taxonomy (NCBI): domain Eukaryota; kingdom Metazoa; phylum Arthropoda; class Arachnida; order Araneae; family Salticidae; genus Maratus; species Maratus michaelseni. Next base: position 181,905,974 of record OZ007590.1, read on the forward strand.
CCAATAGTCTTCTCGTGCCCGAAAATAGTCGGATACAAAATTTCGTCAAAATCGTTTGAACCGTTTTTAGATACAATTAGCTTGACCATGACCCCAAATGACCCACTAATTGAATTTTCTCGAACATGTGACCTAGCCCAACAGTCTTCTCGTGCCCGAAAACCATTGGATGCAAAATTTAGTGTAAATTGAGCCGCTTTTTAGATCTTGACACACGATGACCCAGAAATGACCCATTAATCGAATTTTCTCGGACATGTGACCTAGCCCAATGCTTTTATCGTGCTCGAAACTCGTAGGACACAAAATTTAATCAAAATCGTTAGAGCCGTTTTTTAGATTAAAATTAATTTGACCCACGCTGACCCAAAAATGACCCACTAATCGAAAGTTCTCGAACATGTGACCCAGCCCAATAGTCTTCTCGTGCACGAAAATGGTCGGATACAAAATTTCGTCAAAATCGTTTGAACCGTTTTTTAGATACAATTAGCTAGACCATGACCCAAAATGACCCAAAATGACCCACTAATCGAATTTTCTCGAACATGTGACCTAGCCCAATGGTTTTCTGGCGCCCCAAAATGGTACGATATGAAATTTCTTCAAAATCGTTAGAGCCGTTTTTAAGATAATTTTTGCATATATATATATATATATAACCACACACAAGATTTGCTCGTATTAGAATATATGATAAGGCCCATTTATTTTCTAGAATAGCGATTCATTCGAATTGCGACATGGGAATCGAGTAGCATAATCAGATTTGAATGTTGTCGTTTTTTACATTAAAAAATGATTTTTCCATTTATGTTTTTTTTTAAAACCTTTTAATGAAAGTTATATCAGCACATATTAACACAGCAGACATTGTGAACTTTTGGCACATGCATTAATTTGCATTTTAATCATTGTAAGCATTGTTAAATTATTAATTAAGGATTTCTATTTTAGAAATAAACACCTTAATTAATTACCTGTTTAAGTTATTGAATACATATTTATTGCATACCATTGATTGTGTTTTCACTTATATATTTCTTTAACATCTACATTTATTTGTAAGTTATTTGTATATATTTAATGCGCATTCATACCAAATCAATCTTTATTGTTAACGATGTAATTTGTCGAACATACATTTATCATATCAATGTTTGAACATATTTAACATTTCTTTGTTGAACACATATGTATCACATCCAATGATATGTATTTTAACTTATTTGTATATTTGTATAACATATCTCTCTCAATTTAAAATTATTCATGTATATTTACTACTCAGTCATATCAAATAGGCATAGCACTTCGATTAAGGAATTGAACTAGCAGAATTATTATAATTTTAATGCTGTAACTTACTCCTATAAAGTATAATTACAACTTCAAATATTGATTTATCACTTTCACAGAAGAGGATTAATCTGTTAAACGAAAAGTTACTTAACATTTTGACCAACATAAATTACTGATTAATGAATTTTGCGTTTAAATAAGCTTTACGGAAGGTAAACATTCATTACTGAAATTTCTCCTATATATAAGGTCATATTGCCTCGTTTGTCGAAATCATACGAATAATTTGGAGCAAATATTTAAATAGAACATAAACTTTTCGTAAAAAATACCATGAATTAGCAGAATTATACAAATTATTATTCTTGTTAGAAATAAATCATTACTAGTAAGACATGAATGCAATGATACTATTTTCCTTGTTTATGAATGAAATAAAGTTTTTAATACCAATACTCAAGAAATTCAAACTCGGAAATATTCCTAAGAAATAGTAAAAATATTATTGATAGTAATGAAATGACATGACACTGAATTATTTATTTATTAAAACCTCCGTGTTTTACCTAAAAGTTTTGTAATTTGGCAAACATATTACATAGCATTGAAAACAGAATTTTATCCAAAAAACAATGGATGAATTGTTTTTTTTAAGTGCAGTTACTAAACTAATACCCCAAGGTAAAAAGGTAGATATAATACCCTGTTTACTTAGTTCCCTTACTTTTACATAGGAACTACTTACGCAATGGCTTATAACAAAATTCATGTCGGCATTATGAAAGTGAAAGTTTCAGTTTAATATTTTCATGAAAATAGCATATTCTTTGTTATTTACAAAGGGGAGGGGGATAAAAATATTTTTTTTATTTAACGCTGTCAGAACGAAAGGTGACACGCTTTTTTATTTTACTTTTAGAATATATAATTTAAGAATGTGTACTACTTATTAACGTATTCTAAAACATTTCTTTTAAAGCAGAGCTCGCCAATATTTTTTGACCGTCAACTACTTCAATACTTTTTCAGTTATTTATCAACCCCCCACTACTTTACTATTTTCTAAGTATAATACAACAATAAAAATGGTGCTTATGTTTTTTTTAGACTTCATATTTTTTGTTACATATGCTTAATGATACTTTTATTATGTTTCTACAATTAAATTGTTTGGAACTTTCAATGTAATGGATGCGGTTTGTGATTATTCATCAGATTAGGAATTTTGGGATCAAAATTCGTGAGCTTTATCCTTAAATCTCGGAAATATTCAATATTTTAATTTCTTTTTTGTTCTGATGTGTTGTAATTAATATCGGCAAACCAGATTAAGCTGCACAAAAGCTAAGAAATGCAAGCAAAAATGAGAGTACTACTTTCAGATAGTTTCGTATATTTTGGTACAATATTTATGCTTCTCCAAAAGTAACTTAGAATGACATTTTTGAAAATAATCTTGGCTTCATGATCAACAGAAAATTCAATAGGTTCATACTGCTTGTTAGACGTTGAAAAAAAATTCCGTGAAATGAAGGCTTTTTTCCGTTGCTCTTTTTTCGTTAAAACACGAAAGTTTTTCCAGTTTGATTTGCTCATTTCCCCCCAAAACACAGAATAATCATCAATCTAACGTAAAAATTACCTAAATTCCTTTAATCTAAAGTTGCATTTTCGCCAAATTACAGTCGTTTTCCGGAAACTGTACTGCGTGTTACTTTTTTCGTATTAGAAACGTAATTGTTGCGCATGTCTCTTTTCCCTCAAAACATGAAACACTCGCGAACTAAGTTCAAAATTTCCTGAAATTCTCTAGTCAAAAGACGGATATTTCTTGAAACAAAACAGAAAAAACTCTTCTAATCACAGAGATGTTCCGCCAAGTTGCTGCCTGTATTTTTTGAGAATGTACGATCAATGCGTTCAACTGTTGTAGAAAATAATGCCGCACTAATCTAATGTGGGATGCGCATATCCTCCAAATCTTAAAAGCACACCTGGCAATCGAGTGGTTTGGCCTGCAAAGGCGTTGAAGAACACACATATCGAAATGAAACAGTGCTTGTATTTGTTTGTAGTTTGGACAGCCTTAACAAAATTTTGCTTATGATAAAAAAAAAAAAAGATTACGTTTAACTTAAATAGTCATCTTGTCTGCGTATCAAAATTTTTTTTATACGAGTCACCTCGGGCACACTTGTCGTAGGTCGCCTACCACTATAATTGAAGTGGGAGAATATTAGAATAGTATGTACTATAATATTTTTATAAAAATCTGAGTTAAATATATAGAAGCTGAAAAAGACCCCATTATAGACTCCATTCAAATAAAATACTAAAATTTCAAAGCCATTTAAACCTTTCGTGTCTGGCAGTCTAACAATAGGACATGTCTTTAAGTTTATTAATATTTTCTCTTTTCAATTATTTTTGTTATTAACTGAATATAGTAGTTACAACATATATCTTTACATTTACTACTATCTCTTCGGTATTATCTCTCTATATTAAAAAAAAAGTAACGATTTGAAAATGTGCCAAACGATTTGGAAATGGACCAATGAAAATCTGCGTAGATCTTCTCGGCTTTTTTTTCTTTCCACTGTTGCAAGGATAAATGAAAAATAATAAATAATAAAGACACGTGGCTTTTAGGCCGAATTTTATTATTAGCAAGTTAAATTTCGGTAAAAATATTTTATCCGCGTGCACTTTATTTTTATAAGCGAATAAAAATTCATATTTATTGTGACGTCACGGGAATATTGTCTATTGGGTTTATTTTATGATTATGCATTTGTTGATGCCATTTTTTCATTACAATTAAATACAAAATATATTTTTATTTGTATACATGGTGTTTGGAAATGTGCCAAATGATTTGAAATTGAACCCATGAAAATCTGCGTAGACCTTCCCGGCATTTTTCTTCTTTTTTTCTATAAAATAGGGATTGCTGCGCGATACCAATCGGTATCGTGAAGCAATTACGCGAGGGTTTGGAGAGCGTAGCGAGCAGGTGAGCAGAGCCCCACTAGTGTAGTAGAAAAAAGTTTGCTTAAAGCTCAATATACAGATACTTCTATGTTAAACTCGTGTTCCATTTGTTAAATTTAAAAATAGGGTCTGCTTTTTCCGAAAGAATAATTTAAAAAAGAAAAAATATTGTTGTAATACGATAGTTTAAAAACACTTATAAAAATTATTTCATAGCCTATTGCCATATTAAATTCATCAGATTTCAGTGAATGACATAATCGTTAAATTTTAGTATATCTTAATTTTTGTCTTTTGGACAGGTACTTTTATTTTTTTTCGAACCTATAAGTAATTTTTCCCAAACATACACACACACACACACACTAATCAAAAACACAATCGGACATAAAAGAGTTAAATTACGGTTTACCAAAAAGAACAACTAACAGTTTAATCCTTAAACATCTTACAATTTCGTTTCCATCGAGTTATTTTGACAAAATTGCGACAACAGAAAAATAGATATATTTGCATATGGATATATATTTCTTCATTATTGGAAAGCATGTAGGAAATAAAATTATTCAATGTAGTTCAATTTTCAAACTAATATTTATTATTTTTTCCATTTAGCAGCACTTTAGCAAAGTAAGTTGCATTGAAACTGCAAACGTAGCTCTTTTGTTATAATAGACATCCACTTCTAAGCCTCTGTTAAAAGATACTGCACTTGAAGTGATATTTTGTCTACTTTATTTTATTTTATTTTCATATTCAAGCATTTAAATAAATAAATACAACGCAAGAATGTACAAGATTTATTAGTCAAATCCCCTCCGTTTTTCTTATCCTTTACTCGCGGCAAAAAAAAAAAAAAACTTTATTCCGAGAATTTCATTTTTATTAAAATAAAAGTAAGTGATATAGGTTAGCAATGAAAAAAAGATAAAATAGAATTTTTAAAATAAGTTAAAATATAATGAAAAATCATTTTAACAAATTTTAAAGTTTTCAGTTGATGTTTTATTTTATTTTTACAAAAATGCCAGGATGTCACAATAAATATTTTTATAGCGACAATCGTTCATTAGTCAAAACATGTTAATATTTTGATCGAAATACTCATTTACTCTTTCTTTTCATAACTTTAAAAAAACATTTTATACTTCACAAACTACTTTCGCTGGTTAATTAGTTTCTCAGATACAAATGTTTTCACGGTGTCTGTTTATAATAAATTTAATAATTCTCCATAAATATAATTGAAAATTTTTAAAAATTTAATCCCAATTTTTAAAATGATCTTTTATTATCGTGGCATTAAATTTATCAATTCAATCGTAGAATTAGTTGAATGATATTTTATATTTTTCTAGAACAAAATTCAATAAATCTACAATACAATATCCTAGAAAAATACTGCTTATAGCAAATGAGCTCTGATTTATGTAACTATTTTTTAAATAAGGTTTTAATTTTACATTATTTCTTTTTAAAACACATCCTACCCTCAACCCCTCACTCCAAAAGAAATTATGAGAACAAAATATATTTTCTTCAAAAAAATATTCCTTAATTATACCTAAAACTGAAAGTAAATTCCCATCGGAAGATAAACACACTGAAAAAGAGAAAAAGCTTTTTCGGTATTACTAAAACTTCTTGCATATCAATAATATCTGCAATTACCGCATAAAAGTAAAATTATAGTTATTTTCTTCTCAGATCATATTTAATACTGAGTAATGTATTGTGTTCCACTGAAAATGTCTGTAGTTTACTTAACACACACACACACACACACATATATATATATTACACTACATTTTATGTCAGATTACTGATGCTCTCTTATAGTAGAATAACTGTAGTTATTTTCTAATATTTTCTATGAAAAACATTTTTTTCTCGAATATTTCAATTTATAGTTATTTAATTTTTCGTAAACTTTCAGTTCTTGTTGAATATAGTTTTAAAAGAAATTCAAATGAAGGAAAAATCCAATTTTCATCACACTGTTATTAAGTTTCATTGTTTCGGTTCCGTATTATTTTATCAGAATGACTTCTCAAAGAGAACATTGAATTAGAACGGGCGTGTATAGAATTTCTTAGATTTTTTCTCATATAATGCCGATTTGAGTTTAAGGCATAAAATTGTATTTTTCTGAAAATTTAGCATACAAGGAGTCTACTGTTTCTGAAGATCGTAATTACATTTTTTTGTATATCATAAGATAATATATTTATCAATGTTTTCTTGATACATTCAGTAGTTCTAAACCTTTTATTTGCCATCCCCACCAACACATATATATAAAATCATGATACTCCCCCCCCCCTCCACCCCGCCTACAGACACGCTGTGACATTTATCAATTATTATTTAAAAGGTGAACTAATTTTACCTAGCGGAAGAGCAATAACTCCTTAACAATAACTACTCATTTCACATTTTTTAGTTTATCAAACAGGTACATTTTCTGTCACAAATATGTTTTTAACAAAGCTCATTAAATGCGAAAAGACTTTATATCTTTGCCTTTATGCCAAAAAGAGTTATGTTGTTCTTTGCCCACTTACCGCAGTGTTAAACAAAAGTGTTACATGTCCTGCATTTTTATCTTCACAAAATGTCTTGAAGACCGCCGCACATTTCGTCTTAAATTGATAGCATTGATACAGATTTCAGTAACTCACTATGAGTAGGTGGAAAAGTTTTGGATACTCTATTTTCTCTATATGGATAACACGATGCACAAGAACCATTTCAAGATTGCCACCTTTATCAAATTTAAGTAGACATTTTTTTCCAATCATTTCTCTGTTATCAGACTTTCCCTTGTTAATTATTACCAGTTGACTGTCATGTATTGTCTGATTTAAAAATTCAAAATGTATATGCTATGGTATGTATTTACTGCGTAAAAGGCATGCACTAGAGTCATAGACATTTACTATTTACATGTTATATTTTCTAATGCCCATTTAGGATTTATTAATTTTATAAAGTTGGTACTACCTCTTTTAGATATTTAAAATATCTTTGAAGTTAAAGAGGATCAAGACAGTCAGTTTTAGATGCATCCTTAAATAACTTCATGTGTAAAAGTCTTTTTACTTGACATTTGATAGAGCAAATAGAAATAGAATGTTCATTCAATAAATAATTCAAAATAATTTCGAAAAATTAAAGCTACGAGAAAAATTTTACATCTTTTAAACTATTTATACATGGGGAAAAAAAAAGTTGTTAAAATATATATTTTTTAAGATTGTTCATATAATTATTTTGGTTTATATTCTCTTTTGAACTTTTGATTGGGAACTTTTTTAAAATTTAATTTAAAAAAAAATATTTTTTTAATTTTACATGTATTACATATTTTTTAGCGTACACTATTCAATATTACTTTTTCCATAAAAAAAGAAAAAAAAGCAGGAATTGCTTTCCGGTTGGGAAACCCTGGATTAAATATAACAAAGATAATAAAACATTTTCGTAAACTGAAAAAATTTCCAGTTTATGTGAGATATTTCAGTGTGTTTGAATTGGTATTATTTATTATGTCAGTGAACTGATTTCTTTATACCGTCGAACTATACAATTAATAATTTCTAAGAAATATCCTTTCAAAATTTTCTTTGATATTTGCAATTTTTAGTGCTTTAAGTTTTATAAATGTTTATTTTTTTTAATTGAATGAAGTGAAAAAAGCAATTTAGATGAAGGAAAAATCCAATTTCATCACGCTTTTATTCAGCTTTCATTGTTTCAGTTCTGTTTTATTTAATCAGAATTATTTCGCAAACAGAGCGTTAAAATATCAAAGAAATGGTAGAAATTTTGTACACTTTCTTTCGTATTAGGCAAATTTGTGTTTACGTCTGATAGTTTTATTTTTTATTAAAAGTAAGATAAAGAAACATTATCCTTACTGATAATGTAAATTACATGTAATTTCGCATAATAAGCTAATTAAGAAGGTTTTTATTTTACTATTAAAGATTACAAAGACATACACGTTAAATACGTAATTATTTTTTGAGAATAGGGAAAATAATGTTACTGAATTCCGCATTATTTAAAACTATTTATTGTAAGTATTTTAAATAAAATACGTATTGTTTTATATTATCATACAACGAGAAATTGTTTTGTATGTCAATAAAATTTAACATTAGAAAACATACACTGCATTTTGCTTTGATGCTTTTTATTGCTATCTATCATTTTTATTTTTTATTTTTTAGTGAAGTTCTCTAAAAACATTTAATATTGTACCACATATGTACCATCATTTGTTATCTGTAAAGCACTTGCTGCGTTCATTTTGTAGAAAAATGTGTATTTCTAAATTTGTAGGCCACACAGTCGGCCGAAATCGCAAAAAAGCTCGTAAATGAATAACTTTTGAACGAAGGGAGCTGGAGGCTTCAAATTTTGACCACAAGTACATCTAACTAAATAGTTGAAGGGCTTTGTTTAGCAGCAGTTTTGTTTAGCAACTGAATGACTTTGTTGCAGTCTAAAAATTCAAAATAATTAAATAATGTTGAAAATAGGCGTCTGGGGTATCAAAATCTACGTTGTGCATTTGGATGCTGAAACGAATGAGATGAACCACAAATCCGTATGACTAACTGTTCTTGAGACATGGCTGTCACTGACTGTTAAATATGAATGGGGAGGGGAATGTTTTTTATTTTGTCCGTATACGTGTTATTTATGGTGAGATAGATCGTTTTTGTTACATTAATAGTATTAAAAGAAACAAAATATTTTCAAAAAATTAGAAACAAAATTGAATATTGAGTATCACAGATTTTAACAGTATGAGTAATTCAAAACACTGTGAAGTTTTTACGCTTCTTTAAAATTTACGTAATATTTTGCCTGAAGATCTGAAAAACGAGACTATACAACAAACAGCTGCAGAGATTTGCAGAACTAAGGACTAGAGGTCGAAATGATTTCAAAAGAACGTGTGCATCTGTTTGGGACATCAAAAAATCAAAATAACAATTTCTGGGATCCCTTAATGATGTTCGTTCGAGCTCATAATCAAAGACATGCAACTTGTATGCAACTTGCGTGTTTTGATGTATTTGCTCCATATTTTAAGTCTCCAGCTCCCTCTGTTCAAAAGCTATTGATTTTTAGTTAGTGATTGTTTTTTTGCGACTTTGACCTGCTGTACAATGCCTACCATATTCATTGAGCTACTGGACTCTTTTCGAAGAACGTATCTTTTGAATATTGTTTTAATGTGTTATATTTTCATAGAATGTCTTCATATTTTGTAAAAATAATTCCCTTTTCAGTGAGACAATGACTGAGATACTTTGCGATGTAAAAACGGAAGAATAAAGGGGATGCGAAATAGCAATCACTATTTTGTTTGTTAGAAAACTCTTTTCGCGAGAAGAAAATTTTGCGAAAGTATATTCTCGCGTTCCGTTTGATTTCATGCTAGAAAATCAGCAGATATTGACTGGAGAAGAAAAAACCATTTACATCATATTGATTTATTTGCCGAAGCAGACGAGAGTATTAACTGACTTCAAAGGTATGATGTTATATGCAATTCATTTGTATGTATTTAATGTAGGTCACGCATAAGTCTTGAACTTATTCTTCGAATTTAATACGTATTTTTTTTCGTTGGAAAATCTCGTTCTGTTGGTGATCGCGTTTCATTTTCATTAGGATCTAAAAATGATATATTTGACTGTCTGTCTGTTTCTTTTTCTTTTTCTTTTTCTTTTTTCTTTTTACTTTATAGATTTTAACTTTATAAGATTAAAAATAAATGTCGGTTATAGAGTGTAACATAGGGTCGGTTAATCTTAGTTTTACCCAAACCCGACTCAACTGAGGATTCGGCTTTACTTCAAAGGGAATTTTAGTGTTCGGTTCAGGCTAGACCTAACACTTAACTGTATTGTGAAAAAAGCGTCGCCATAAAATCACGAAGATACGAAACAGTCCTTTGTTATAGGTTTTATTTTTATCTTTTATTACTTGTTTTAGTAGTATGTTAAGATGTTATAGCGAGAAATAACTTGAATTATCAAACGTTTTTTCTGAATTTTCTTTTGAAGAACCCGCTCAAAAATTTGTAGATATATTATGTATTTTATTACATTAATTTACATACAGGTGTATACTGAAAACTTATTTTTTATATTTCGTATTTGATTGTTGTTTTCTACCATTCTTCTTAAATTGTGTGTAGAAAAATGTTATTACTAAATTTAGTAATAACATTTTTCTGCACACAATTTTTATTCGCTTATGATATTAGAAATAGTTATTGAACATAATGATATGTGTATATAATGTGTTTTAGTAAACATACTCAATTTTGTCTTTGAAATTTTCTACAGGATTACTTTTTAATTTCCACTGCGAAAAAGTATTTTCAAATTATTCACGCTGTCGTGGATTCTCCAGTTAAGATCTTTGAGCACTTTATCTCGTTAGGAACCGATCGTTATGAACTCGTTTATGAAGTATTAAAGAAATTTTTCCCTCAAACTTTTCGCTATTTTTAATGAACCCTCGGGCAAAGTAATGCATCGCATGTAGCTCAAATACTGTTGGATTTAAAAAAAAAAGTATTTGATTGTTAGAGTAGATTTATGCATGAAGAGAAAATTACTTATTCTTAAAGTTCCAACAGTAGTTTATTTCATGTTAAATTTCTTATTAGTGATATTTTATAAACATGCATACAGACATTTATATTTTAATCTCTTAACATAAAACGAATTTATTTATATTTTAAATATGAGGAAATAATGTTACGTGGCCGAATATAAATTGCAAAATGAACTTGGGTTATATAAATTAAGCATACAGTTGAGACCAGATATATTTTTTAACGTTTCTAGAATTGTATTTCACGCATTAGTACATCAAAAGTATGTTTTAAAAATTTAATCATGTGTATTTTCATGTATCATTTTAATTTCATATAGTAATTATGAAAAAACAGAACAAGTGCGAGTAGGACATGTACTCTGAGGGTTCAGTACTGTTATGTCAGCTTACCGAAAACCCTAGAACGTACTCAATTTCTTTACAAATACACACAAATAAGAACTCCCGTCTTATACCAGATGCTTCTTATAATTGTTGTATCGTATAGCTGTAATTTATTTAATTATCTAATAAATATTAAACATCTTAAAAAGATTTGATTTTAATGACTGAAGAAAGAATAGATTACATCACATTGTATGTCAAAGTTAGAAAAAACATTGTCCATAACTGTGTTATGCCTAGTAGTACTTTCGCTTATTAATGACTGCATACCTATTTCGAAAGGAAATATAAACAAATTTTGTCTACAATACGTTAATTTGGCGAAGGTTCCGATTATGAAAAATTCATGTATTGAAAAACACTGTTCTGTTTTAAGGCCTTGACATTTTATTTCCTTGAGTGAGATTCGCGAAATTTTTGTAAAACAATGAGACCTTAATATTTGATATTAATTTCACCTTGATACCAAAATCCGTTTCTGGAAAAAGAAAATGGTCCTGAAATACAGATAGTCAGACTAGTTTGTCACGTAACAAATCAACACAAAGCTATAAATTAATGATTTTCGGATTTTTTCTTTAACATCTACTATAAGACCTTCTTTCGTACCAATTTTCAAGATTTTATGTAAAACGGAAATGCCCTGCATGTTATGAGAGTTTGTATGAAAAAGTACCCGTTGTTTTAAGGATTTAACGTTTTATTGCATTGAATTAGAAGCTTGAAATTTTTACAAAACAATGGGGCCGTGAACTTTATTTGATATTAATTTCTATTTGATACCTTCAGCCATTCCTAAAAAAAAAAACAATTTTGACAGACAAACAGACAACAAAGTGATTCTATAAGGGTTTTTTTTTTAAGGTATGGAAATCCTCTCCCCCCCCCCCCCCGCCTCTTCCCTGAACAAATGTGTTTATGTATTTAGAAGAAGAATTTAACTGTGTAAATTTTCATCATCAACGAAAATCTCTAAATCAGATAAGAATGAATATTTAACTTGGAAGATCGGCAAAATAAAAAAAGCGTTCCGTTCAGTATTCACTTCTAATTTAAAAAAATCTAAAATCTGAACCACTGGTACATTCGGACCTGTCTTCGTGCGATAAATTTACCTACCAATTACCAACATACAAACACATATGCACATAGACAGAAACTTTCGTTTATTGATATAGTTAATAGAATTTTTTAATGATTAATTGTTTCCTTCAGGTCGTTTTCTTTTTTTCAAAAAAGTACTTTTTTATATTTTGACGTAAGTTTAACATTTTTTATTCGAAATCAGGATTTATATAAGCAAAATGGGAAATGTTTTCGAAATGTTCTTTTGCCGTCTATAAAATCTCCAGCTTTACAAATTTTCTTTCTCTTATTTTCGGAGTTTCAAGAAAGCATTATCTCAAATTCAATTTCTATGTTTAAAAAAAAAAAGGTGTTATGTAGGAAAACGAATCTAGCGTTTACGTAACGTAAGAATGAAGTTATTTGAGAGTAACTTGAAAATTTCAATTCTCAGCTGAATTATTTTTATAAGAGAAAAGAAATCTGGATTGTACCGAGAGAAGAAAATTATCAATAAAATTAGTCTTATATAAAATTAATTTTTCTGGAGTAAATATTAAAAAATTCTATTTATTTGTCAAAATGTAAAAAAAAATAAGCAATGATTATTCGATTTAAAAATATTCATATACACTTCTGAGAATGAAATCTTTATACAACAAAATTAAAAACGCAACAAAAGATGCAGTTCAACATAAGATAGTTGACGAACAGGGGTAAGGTACAGTTTATGACCTTATCAAAGCTGTCTTTGAAATACGCAAAGAAGAGTAAAAACCATTTAAAACAAAATAGTATTACCTATAGGAAAATTCCATAAAAACTGGAATCTACAACTACAGATTTCATTTCAAATCTTTCTTTTGTTAAACTATATTCACATGAATTCATTTTTTAAAAAAAAGAGAAGCATAATCTATAATTTTCATTATTTCTTAATTGGATCAAACATGTAAAAAAAATAATAACGTAAAATGTAAAATATGGTGCATTTCTACAAAATACAAACTAAGTTACACCTATTATGTTCAGAGAAAGCATAACGCAACTATTCCCTTGTTGAGTGAGCGAAATTAAAATTAAATCTGCATAGTTTTTATAATAAGTATCTTTCATAATAATTTTGGTACAATTCCATTTTATAGAGGCGATATATATCTTTCACGTTTCTCGTGCGAAACACGGCATAACAACGCCAACTCTTAGTCGATATGCACCAAAACCATATCAGCTCTCCTTTATATCGAGGTCCTAGAAAGTTTTATAGAATTCATACTGTCAATTTCTTTGGTGAAATCTATATTAAAATACATGAAAGCACACTTTAAAAATCGGTCTGCCAATTTGTTTCGGCACACATTTGCAGATCTTGATATTTTGTTATAAGACTATATAAACTTCACTTTAAAGTCCACCAGGATGGTATTACAGTAAATAAAGACAAAATACTTCATATTTTGTTGTTCTTGTATGACATAACTTAGTGTAAAAATACCGTGGTAAGTAAAAAGTGGCATTAATTTTAGATTCATATTGCCCTTCGGCAAACCTGGATCACGGTATCCGCTTATGTCTATTCTTACTTGAGATGTATATTTCTTTCTTGTACCTGATAACATAAGGTTTCATGCAGACACCACCTAGGCCATATTCATGACGTTTCAAAACATGCAAATCCTCCGAATAATAGTCAATAATTAATGTTAATTAATCAAATAATAAGTCAGTTTCTACGTTATATCTTATTAAAGAGGCATTAAAATGCACCTTTTATCTCAAAATATATCAGTAAATAGATATGACATTTAACCAATATATTCCTAAAATTAGCAAAGTTTGTTAAACTAATTTTATAGTTAGCTATCACCTCTGAATTACTAACTGCGACAAAGCTAATGGTTTTCATTCGATATAAGGATACTTGCCTATCCCACACTTACTCCTCAGTACCTCCCTTAATTGAATTCTATTGGATGAATAAAGTATGTGAACTTAATTAGTTAAAAGCGAGACGTTAACCATAATTTTTAGTGAAAATCTCTTTAAAATATTTAGATAAACTGTAAGTTTTATATTTTGTTAGTTGTACTGAAAGTCATCGATCTGATGACGGCATAATAATATATTTATATAATATATGGAATATATATATGTTGCATTCTGCAACAGTCGAAGAAAAAATATATCAAACATCTCCAAATTAATGCAGTCGTACTCGAATTTTACATATCAGCAGCCGAAAAAAATGTATATTGCAGAAAAGAAAAACGCAATGACACTCGAATCCATTTATTTAAATACAATCATCTTTAGATTCCGAGGAAATGCTCTTTTTACATAACGATAATATTAACAACTCTCCATAGAACAACATAACTTTTATTAGACACGAATTCGACGGCCAGCATCAGTTTATTTTAACACTCTTTTGACGACAAAAATCTCTCTCTCTGTGTTTGTCCGTTCGTTTTAGCTAGGAGGGCGCAAGAAAATTTTCGTAACACGTGACCTTTTTTTACCCAATGCATGTTCAACTTTCGGCTCGTACTCATTTTTAATTAATATTGAAGAAATAAGTCTCTGCTAGGCTTCCTGCGGGAAAGAATTTGCTAGAACATTATCGAAATAAATTAAAAAACACAGAAAATTGATAGAATAAGTTTCGGTTTTAGCGTACAGAAAAAACGATTTAAAAGAATGAATTTTTAGATTATTACGAAAGGAAAATGGTGAACTTACAGAGATTAAAAGAAATAAAAGTTATTTAAATGCGGGAATAAATAAGAAATATATAAAATATAATAAAGAATTTAAGAAAATGTGTTTTCAAGAAGATAAATGTTTATGAAATGTGATTTTTACATCTTATTTGTTGGGAAATAAAAAGTGAATTTAAGTAGATTAGGATAAAAAATTGTTTTAAAAATGGACCGTAATGTAACATTTTTAAGAAAGGGAATATTTTAATAAGCTAGAGTTGTAAATGGAATATTAATAAAATGAATTTTTTACACAATATATTTAATAGGGTATGGAATTTTAAATTTTGTAATTTATACATACAGTCAAAATATGTATGTATAATACGGACAGAAGTACACTGTAAATGCAAATGTCAGAAATTCAGATAAAAAAGATTCTGAAATGAATGATTTCATTTTAAGAAGAAAAAAAAAGTGAAATATACCACATGTCTAATAGGAAATACCACATTATTTTAAAAACTGGAAACGTCTGAAATGGCGTCATTTTTTTCTCTCTCATTTTTAGGTATAAAGCGCTCATTATTGATTAAATCTTTAAAGCATAATATGCAAAAATGATCAACCACATTGAATCCATATAGTTAAATGAGAAAAAAATATCCTAAACAATCTCGAATTCATTTCTTATGCAAAATAGAAATACATTTACGTTTCTGGAACATAAACTGCAATTTTCACCCTGATATGTCCATCTGATCAGAAAGTCCCCCGTTAAAAAAATCTTATTTCCTTGTTGTATATATAAAATTTTGGATTAATCGGGAACGCAATCCCTACAACTAAATACTCTGCGCGCGACATTCTTATAATTTATTGTATCGGTACTATAAAGAGAAACTGGTGTATTTCCCCCATTTGGATAACGTTATTTTGTTATGCAGTGATTTAGCGTAAAATTACTCAATGCCTATTAACGTTTTCTTTTTTCTAAAAAATCACCATGTCTTTTCTTTATTCTAACCTGTTGGTCAATTTTTGTCATGTGATTACCAATAATTATTTAAGTAAAAGAAAAATAATCGGTCAAGTGCGAGTTTTACTCTTGTATAAATAGTTCCGTACAATAAAGTCATTAATTACTAACTGCAATATTACAAAAAATCGTTGCTAAAAAAATATTCGACATACCTGGTAGCGTCTAAGGTATAGAAATATGGTAGAACGCAAGACATTTGAAAATAATAAAAATTCTTAACAAAATAAGAAGATAAACTAGTCGGATGTGCCAGTCCAAAAACTTTCTTCTATCTCACACAGGTTTCGCATATTCTAAAAACGAATCAGCACCAATTTATATCATGGTCTAACTGAATCTAAAGTTTTATTAAATTATGTGCATTATTTCTTCAGATATGACTGTCGTTAAAATCGTGTAAATCCTGAAAAATGCTGCATAGGAGCGCCACCTGTTGGGATATTTAGAGAAAACCTAATCAACAACAACTTATGTATGTAGCATAGGAGCGCCACCTTTAGGACTTTTTACACCAAAATGTAATCAGCATCTATTTATGTCAAGGTCTAACAGAATCTGAAGTTTGATGAAATTCCGTGCATCAGTTCTTTAGATACAGCTATCGTGAAAATCATGCAAAAAATAGCCTTGCAGTGCCACCTGTTGAGCTATTTACACCAACACGTAATCAACATTTATATATGTCACGGTCTAACAGAATCTGAAGTTTGACGAAAATCCGTGTATTAGTTTTTGAGATACAGCTATCGTGAAAATCATGCAAAAAGTAGCATAGCAGCGCCACCTGCTGGGATATCTACGCCAAAACATAATCAGCATCTATTTATGTCAAGGTCTAACAGAATCTTAAGTTTGATGAAAATTCGTGCATTAGTTCTTTAGATACAGCTATCGTGAAAATCATGAAAAAAGTACCATAGCAGCGCCACCTGTTGAGCTATTTACACCAACACGTGATCAACATTTATATATGTCAAGGTCTAACAGAATCTGAAGTTTGATGAAAATCCGTGCATTTGTTTTTGAGATACAGCTATCGTGAAAATCATGCAAAAAGTAGCATAGCAGCGACATTTGTTGGGCTATCTGCACCAAAACGTAATCAGTGTCTATTTATGTCAAGGTGTAACTGAATCTGAAGTTTGATGAAAAAAAGTACATTAGTTCTTGAGATAGAGCTATTGCGGAAATCGCGAAAAATACAGCATAGCAGCGCCACCTGCTGGGCGATTTTCACCAAAAACTAATCAGCGCCAATTTATATCAGGGACTAACCGAATATAAAGTTTTTTTAAATTCTGAGTATTAGTTCTTGAGATAGAGCGCTCACAAAATTTTTGTCACATACATACAGACAGACAGACTGACAGACAGACTCACAGACTCACAGACTCACAGACTGACATTTTCTAAAAACAGTCAAATTGTGTTCAGGACCTTCTGAAACGTATAAATATTTCGAAAACCGAAAGTCGAAAATTTTCATGAATCCAATAATTTCTTCTTGTAAAGATTGAAGAAAGTAAAAAGTAGATAGTTAAACAAAAAGTCAAGCAATTCGCGTGCGAGAGTTAGGTTTGGACGAACATGCTTCTTATGATGTGAAGTTTTGTTTAAGCAAATAAAAAAATTATTTCGAAAAATTTCTCATAGATGCTGCTGCTTCTGGAAAGTTATGGAATAAGTAGAATTCTGTTATGTATAACAATGGAGAAAGACGCACAATGCGCATGTGCAGTTTTTGTCTAAACTATGGCAACCCACATTCCAGAAGTTAACGTTACCCGTCTTATGCATCTCGTCTAATCGAACTCAGGAGGGTGAGTTTTGTTAAGTTCTGGGACACGGAGGAGGAAGCTGGAATGTGCCATAGTTTGGACTAAAACTGCGTTTACGCATTGTGCTTCTTTCGTCATTGTTATGTATAAAAGCATTCTACCTATCGATAATTTTCCAGAAGCAGCGCCATCTCTGAGAAATTTTTGAAACTAATTTTGTATTTGCATAAACAAAATTTCAGATCATAAGAAGCATTTTCGTCGTATACCGGACTCTCGTACTCCAATTGCTTGATATTTTATTGAATTTTAAAATGTGTCAAAGACTTTTGGGATAGCCTGTATAATACCTAAAATTAAAACAAATATATTCTTGAATTCGGTGTTGCAAGATCTTTCGAACAATATCCCAAACGATATACACATAACTTTTTTTTCAAGCAACTTAATTAGCTTCCTGAATTTTTCTTAAATATGTTTGTGAATGGGAAATAATCTGTAAATATGTGGGTGAATAGCCTTTATAACTCTGCCAAGTTTAAGCTTTCCACGTTCCAAAGTTTTCGAGAAAAACGGTTGTGACAGACGGACAGACACATGAATGATCTTATAATCGCTTCGTTTTTACTTTTTAACTCATTAAGACCTAGCGGTACCATATTGTCCCGGAATAGCTTTCAACCATTTTGTTGTTTGAATACCAGTATTTTTAAGAGAAATATTCTCTGTATTTGATGACAGAAACTCCATAATAAATGAAGACAAAAGTCGCAATTCTGAAAAATTTGTAAAATTTGTATTTTAAAGAGAAAAATAATTCCGTCCTTAATGGGTTAAGTACGGAACCCTGAAAAACGTCATTTTCAATTTTCGTTTATCCATTATGTATAGTAAAGAAGTCTAGCATGAAACCTATATTTGTAGAAAATAAAGAGATTCAGAGATGCATGCCGACCAGATAACATTATTTTTTAATAAATATTTGAACTTGTCCGTGACAAGTAATCGTAAAAATGAACATTAATCATCTACTACTGATTATATAACTGAATTGGTTACAACAGTTATCCAGAACCCAATAGGAAATTCAAACGAAATGCTGATCAGTCATGGTATGTTGTTGTAACGCAGCCATTTTTGATTTGACAGTATGTGCAAAATTGGATGTGCACTATTCAAATTTCATTTATATGATAAAAGTAATAAATAATTGTGCGTCTTCCCAAATTGACCCTAATGACGTATTTGTATTTCAGTAATTATTATGTTTACACATTTCAACTATTGTCAAGATATACGACAAAAAATTTAGGACACTGTGATTTTCTATATCTGACTAAACTAGATTGTTGTTTCCCTGGTACAATACACATTTTTTTATATTATTTGTTGATGTTTTATCAAGAATTCTATTATTATTGATACTCAAAAAACACATCTCTGGTACTTGATCTTTTTAAAACTGAATTTCATTAATGCAAAAAGTAACAAAAGTTATCTATTCTATAAAGTAATATCAAATTTAGTACATGAGAAACAAATTTTAAACAGTTTGCACCCATTTAAAAATATTATTTTACGATGCCAGAATGTAGTGATACAGTTGTCTGAATTTTGGAATATCTAAAAAGTTAAGTATCTTAATTTCAGACATATAATCATTATTCTGAATTCGTTTATATCCCTTTCTTAGTTAAGACATGCATGTGTCTTAAATTTATACTTCTATAATGTCTGGAGCTTAACATTCAGACATATGGGTGTCAGACGCTTAGGCTGCAATTTGAAATGTAATAAAGAATATGGGCCAGCTATTTTTAAATCTAGTATTGTTAGCTAAGTTAGAACGTAGTTAACAAAGTCATTTTTAAGATCGATATTTTATAGAGCGTTTCCGATTTTTACATGCAAATTTGAAGAGAAGTCAGAAAATATTATCAACTTATTAAGCAACAATTATTTTGAAAAATGTATTTTGAAAAGCCGTGCAAAATAACAAATAATGCCTTAGGATTTGGTTTTGCAAGTTGTACAAAAAATAAGTTTCATGTTTCGTTTCAAATAATATAATTTTAGGAAATTCTTAAAACTACAATCTAAATTTAAGAAACATTCTTCCATGCACTGCATAATGATATACAACATGTGTCCAAGATAATTGTACATAAACGTTGTCAAGTTTTATGTTGTGTCTCAAGTGAATTATACTATTTTTTATTCCATTTAATAATAATTAAAAAAAATACACTAATTAGTCGTTTTTTCTCGGTATATAATTTTTCGTAGTAAGATAAAGAAAAAGTACAGGACAAAACTATTCATTAAAAATATTATTATTAAGATTTAAAAACCTAAATTAGTTGAAACATAAAGCTTTATTTTTGTTTCAAATTAATTTTTTCCAATACATTTCTCAGAAATTCCCTTAAAATATTTTTATTATAATTAAAAATACACATCACTTGAAATATTTCATACACATATATTTATACATTTCTATTTCTTCTTTCGTACTCTCAAATAAATTCTAGAAGCTCTCTTTAAATTATTTTAAACAAGGTTTAAATGTTATTTCTTTAAAATGAGTTATATTATTTTGTCACTTTACCAGAATATATCAGGTTCCAGATTTAAATTTCTCTTAGCATCTGAGGAACGACTTAATAATGATTCAGTTTATTAATTTATAAATATTAAAGATATTTTTTATTTACTGTTCCTTTATATTTCAAATTCCCATTTTGCATTCTAAAAAAATAATTCTTCTCAAAAATTCACTTTATTTATTTATTTTTTATTATAACTAAAATTACACATCACTTTAAATATTTCATACAACTTTCCTTATTGAGATTTCTTCTTTCGTACTCTGAGATAAACACTCGGATTTCTACTTTTAGTTATTTAACACATGTTTTAAGTACTGCTTTTTGGATTGAGTAAAAAAGTCTTTCGTTGCTTACCTACGAAATATAAACTTCCAGATTTAAAAATTTGCTTAGCATCGGAAGAACTGTTTTTTTAGATCCAGTTTATTAAGTTATAAACATAAATAATACTTTTTTACTTATTCTTTCTTTATTATGCATTTATTTAATTTTAAAGTACAAAAGACTCCTTTAAACACGGTCTCAATTTAAAATTAAATTTTTTTTTTCAAGTTTATTTTTCATAAATTCTTCAGAAAACTAAAATAAACTGAGCAGTTTAAAATTACTTTATTTCTTTGTGTGAGATTTAAAGGTAATTCTGTTAAAAATTGCTAGAATAAACATCGATTCTTACCTTCCCTTTTAAAAATACAGTTTGGTTCTGCTT
Source organism: Maratus michaelseni (assembly GCA_963931845.1). Classification (NCBI taxonomy): domain Eukaryota; kingdom Metazoa; phylum Arthropoda; class Arachnida; order Araneae; family Salticidae; genus Maratus; species Maratus michaelseni. Next base: position 181,927,204 of record OZ007590.1, read on the forward strand.
CGTGTTGTCTTTAGTATTATGAATTAAGCGATTTAGTGATAACAAAAGGGAGTAAAAAATCTCCTTTAAACACGTTTTAAATAGAAAAAAAAATCATGTTTACTTCCAAAAATCTAAGTTTTCTAAAAATTAAAATGCAAGGAGTAATTTAATAGTATTTTGTGTCCCTCACTAAAATTGCAAAAATATTGCTCTAAAAATGACTGGAGAAAATATAACTACTGGTCTTATCTTTTAAAATTACAGTTTGTATTCCTTTGCATTTTTTTTAGTATTATGAACTAAATGTTTTAGTAAAAAAGGAAATTTTGTGAATTTGTAAAGGTAACTTTAGTGTTGTTTGTACAGATATTTTTAGCGTTCTTAGTACAGACATTTCAAACAATTTGTCATTTCTAGATTTATTATGTATAATATAGTCGCATAACGTAAAATAAAATAATGATAATAAAGAAGAACGGGAAAATATATACCTCATTTTCAGCATGTGGAAATTTCAACAGGTGATTTTGTATCTATTTGTTTATAATTTTGCAGCACACTGTAGAGTACCATTTCAAACTTAACATAAGGACACTTATGTCAGATTTATGTTTTTTTTTTAATATCTGATATGGTATATTTCTATCTGTTCTGCATTTAAAAATGCAGATCTTAAATTATAAGATTATTTATTAATACGTATCAAAGCTATAGATATCATCATGGTATATGTTAAAGAAAAGCATATACATCAAAATTTTAATTGTATTATAATTTGAAAAGTTTCTAATTCAAAAATTAACATGTTAAATAAATGTACGATAAAAATCTAGATGCACGGTTTATCATTTAATGTGTTTCTCAAATTCCCTACTGAACAACGTGAAACTTTCCGGCACATTTTTGGAGTCATTTTTAAAATGAAGGCATAAAATTGGCAGGCCGCCTGACTGTTAAAGCGATTTGTTATCGAATAGCGTTTTTCATTTTTGATAAATAAATAACTTACCGAATTATAAGAGATTCTTGTCACGTGCCGACAAGTTTTTTTTCTTTTTCTCGCGCTACCACGTCGGGAATTCTGTTCAAACCGACGAATTTGACAGCATTTTCTAAGAGATATTCTCCCTTTACCAAAAAATGGAAAACGTCATTCGATAACATAGTTTCTGAATAAGAACACCTGACAATTTCAAACGTTTTCGATCAAAAAGGAATTCAGATATGTGCCAGAAGATAGCTTCTTTGGATTTGAGAACAGCTTTAAGAGCATGCAATAATAAAAATAATAATACAATCAAGTTGTTTCTGGCAAAACATAGTAAACAAGTTGTTTTGATTTATTCTAATTAACTACATTTATCAACCATTGATACTTTTAATCTTTTTTTTTTTACTGGTACGATATGAGGAGCTACTTTCCTAATAAGCTACATAGAGTCAATTTTGCTTTAAAAAAAATCCAAATTTCAAGTTGTTAAATTAAGTGCGGAAATAAATGTTTTATTTTTCTATGTACTTCTTACAGTGTACAATAAAGTTATTTCTTCTACTAAATAAATTATTCCTATGGTCAATGGTCTATAAGTATGGACTTTATAAATATATATTCTAAGGATATAATTCATCCTACATGATCCAAATCAAATATCAATTATTAAAACGTATAAATAAACATTATCTATGTCAAGGAATAAGCTATAAAAATCAGCTATCTCAAAGCATTAATGGGAGGCCACATTTAAAAGTTTTTAGATACAAAAAAATAGTCACAGTATTAAAAAGCTGGAATAGTTGAAGGTAATTTTCAGAAAGCTATTTACTTAAACTTTGAACAAGAACAAAAAATCATGCATCCTGCAGATTATGAAGCACTTTCCTACACTAACAGAATGTTATTAAGAAAATTCATTTTTTCATACAATGAAATGAAATATCTAAATAAGGAATTTAAAAAACATATCACCCAGTGAAAATCCATTTTCAGCAACTGCTGTCCATATCCGGTAATATATGCGAATTCTTCTGCGTATGATCTATAGAATTTATACCTAACACCTAATACGCTAAAAATGAGATAATTTTAAAAATACATACCATAGCATAAAACGCATTTCCAGCTATTATCGATCATAAACAGTCCTTTAATCGAAGTCTTTTGTGCATATCTGTACATGAACGATAAATACTACGCACTCCATAATCTTAAGCTAACAAGTTGTAGTGCAACTTCATGATCCTTTTAAATTTCATTAGATTTGAAGCAACATGACATCATTAAAATGCACCGCGAACGATTTTTCTCATACATCATAATGTAATGGAATTTGTTTGTGCGTTTTTGTAATTCAACTATACATGCTACTTATTCTATACTCCAGAGAAAGCATGTTGTAGTCCACCTAAGTGATGCTTATAAATCTCATTATGTTTGAAATATCGCAACATTAATAAAATGCAACGCAGACGATTTTTCTCTATTGACCATAATGTTATGGAATTCTTTTGCGTGTCCATGTAAACGAACTATTCATGATCCACGCTTCATTTTCAATGCCGAACATTCTATACTAAACCTCAATAACATATAAAAACATCATGACAATCCGAGTATATTTATTAGCGTTAGAGCACGGGCAGACGGAAGACAGACAAACCGAATTTATAAACACTTTTCAAATATGTTTTAAAGAGTTATGAAATGAAATTGATAAATTTCGTTGTATGTTATCTATAGAGCGGAAAGAATAATTTAAAAATTTTCATTCCCTTGTTTTTAGTTTTCTTAAAATTGTATTTTTTTATTCTAATGCTAATTTTTTTAAAAGGTTTTCGATAATTTCAATTCTGGTTATCAGCTCTTTTGTGCTCTTTTATCTAACAAATCCTATTTTATTTTGTCTAGAAAAATTCTGTTATTATTTTTTGTTTACGTATTACCCTGCGTGTGAAGTGTATTTCCTGTTGTTTCTATATTCTAAACTCCAAACTTCTCTAATGCTTTCGATTCGCATTAGTAAATTTACTTTGTTCAGTCTCTTCTACATTTCTATATTTGACAATTTAGATTAAAAAAAAAAAAAAAAGATTTCTATGCATCCTCGTTTTCAGCCTGCATCTGCGTCACCTTTTGAACGGAGTCGCTAATTACATGTTTTCGAAATTACAGTTGTCTGCATTTGCTTCAGATCTTATATTGGAGTTCAAAGAAAATTTTCTATTGATATTTCGGTTGCATTTTTATGCCTCTATGGTAAAAACAAATGTATAATTGAAGTAGAATAGAAGTACAATAATTATAATACCAGTAATTTATAGATTTACAATAGAAATTATTATTCTAGAATTGAATTGCAAATTTCACTTATGTAGAAAATAATTATGGAAATAACTGATGATAATATATTCCAAATTTCAGTGACGCTCTGGAAAAAGTAAATACGATAAGATAATCTTTATAAAAAGAAACATACAGGTGTTTCATTTAATAATATTTTACAATTTTGAAACGATCGGTGTTATTTACAAAAGTTTGAGCTCGATGAAACAAACAGGTAAAGATGAATGCATAAATTCCATCTTTGGAACCTAATAAACTCTTAACAGGCGGATAGAAAAATGGGTCATTTTAATTTTTCATACGAAAGCGATTCTGAAAATGAGAACATACATTCACAATTAACTGTTGGTGAATTTTTGAATGGAATTAAAGCAATATTTTCAACAAGCACAAAAACATGAAAGAAAACATTTCATTTTGGAACCTAATAAAATTAAAACGGGGCTAGAAAAACAATTTCTTTTTAAATACACAAACGAGGCGATTGTGAAAATTGGAACAACCATTCAAAAATTAGGCGCGAAATTAAAATACACTTGCAGACGAGGTCCCCACATTCCACATAAAAGCTTCGATGGCAAGTAGAACACAACTACAACAAACAATTTTTGCACAGGAAATAAGGGTAGCAATTTATTTATACAAAATTACAAACACTAGTTGCTACATTCTAAACCGAAAGCAGATTTTTAATCATAACTCGAGTAATTATGAAAGCACATTAGAATGAAATTTTCGACAGATTGTTATTCGATTCAGAGAAACAAAGTGATATTAAGAAGTGCTGGAATAACACACTAATTCAGTCAGTGAAATCCCATGTAATGTGAGCTATTGGGTGATCTAAAAGTCATAAAAAAATAAAAACTCAATAATTTAAAAAACATAGACAGTGTGCGCAGTAGCGGATGCGCTGTTCACCGAAATGTGTAGAAAGACATGAGAATTTTTCAAAGAAATAGAATTTTTTGGTCGATTCCATCGTTTCTGGTAATGTTATTTTACACAAAGAAAAGTAAGTGTTATGTATATGTCGTTAACATATATTCAATACTTTTAAAGTTATGAGCAAAATTTCATGTACAGGAGATTCAGATTGGGGTGAGACGCCAAAAAATGTCCACTGAATAAATAGATTGCGACCATAGTTTCCTACAAATTGTTTGTTACAGTGTGCTATAAGTCCCTTCAACGAAAATTCCGGGATACCCAGTGTTATCTAAAATTGAGTAATCTTCTCTTTATTCAAATTAGATATTACATGTGAATTTATATGGAAATTTTTCTATTTTTGTTAATTATGAGGTAGATTTAGGCGCATTTTAACATTTTAAGAAGTATGATTTACTGATAAATCTAAAATGTGAGGATAAAGGATTTTTCTTTTTGAGAAAGGATATTTAAAAAAAAAATTTTATAATAAAAATGCATATATATCAAATGCTTTTCAGAAAGTAACATGCTTTTACACTTTTAGTAGATTATGATTATTTTGTCATTACGTTGTCGTACAATACATTTTTACTTCTTATACAATAAAACAGTTTGTTCTAACTGTGACCCACGTGGACCGAGTAGTTTGTTATTTTCGCCATATTTAATTGCAGAAATTTTGCTATTAAATGATAAACTTCTCTTGATGCTGTTACGTGGTGTCTCCCCCATCCCCTACTCGATAGTCTAGGTTACGTGCCGGTTTGTTTGGCTGTTGCATTTGCTCGAACTGAACCGTGTGCTAGTGACTCGCTTGAAAATCGACAAATGTTCACATGGAGCAACGGGTTAACCTCGAGTTTCTTGAAACTCTCAGGAAATCTGCCACAAACATTGAGCTCCATGTATATCAGGAGTTCTGAGTTGGCGGTCAGAAGCTTGCAAGGCAAATGAAGCATACAAGGCAAAGGTAAAAAATAGTCCGCATTGCCAATGTCAGATATTAGCGTTCTCATTTACTATTTACCTAATTGATGCTTCTATACTTAAGCTATGCTTATCTAATTAATAAAGGTTTCTCTAATTATGCAAAGAATGCTATGAATAACATGTTTTGCCACGAATGTGATTTAAAATTATCGTCACCGTATCCTTCCGCGCTGACGGCTGGAAATCATGTTGGGGAATAGGAAGACAGATCTCCTGTTATATACGGAGCTCAGTGGCCACAAAAACTTATGTCATGTTAAATAAAGTGTGCTGACATGAATGTTTATCGTGCACTCAAGTTTTTGAGTGGTTTAAAAATTTCATAGTTTCATAGAGAGACGAGAAATGTCCCAAGACAATGCGCGTCCTGGACGACCCTGTACTTCAAAAATGGACGCAGACATTCAAAAATTGGTCCGTTGATCCATGAAAATCCTCTGAGTAACCGAGCTACTGCTGAATTGATAGGAAGCAAAAAAAAAAAAAGGGGTTCGTCAGATCTTGAATGAAACACTCATGAAGAATCCTGGATCCTTCACCAGGAGAATGCGCGAGCGCATTCCGCTTTGTCTGTGAATGCGTTCTGGGAAAAGCACACCATCCTTGTCTTGGAACATCCCCGGTACTCATCCAACGTAGCCTCCTGTGACTTCTACTTATTTACAAAGATCAAATCGAAGCTGAAGGGAGCAATATTTCAGATCATAGAATCGGTCAAAGCAAAAGCGGAGCAGTCTTCCAACAAGCTGACAGAAGAGGACTTCCAGCGCTGCTTTTCACAGTGGGACAACTCGGATGGAGGGTTGCAGAGATTGCCAAGTCGAGTATGTTGAAGGCAATAAACTTACTTGTGTAAATAGTGACGAATAAAAAGTTTTATGACGTCATTTCGGTTATTTAATAGCCACACCTCGTATGTACAGGCATATTCCCTGGTTCAAAGAAAAAAATATATATGCATGTTCTATTGAAAAGGTTAATAAATATCAACTGAAAATAATTAGATTATTGTTTTCTCTTTTAAATAATATCTCTTTTTAAATATATTTTCATAACATTTCTAAACAATAATAGATCATTTTGAAATATCTTTGAGAAAATAAATCTATCTATGCATTTTAGTCTGTTATTTCGTGAATTACTAACTAAGAGAAAATTCTACTTAATATATGCTAAAAATCGATTCCGTAACACAGAGCTGTCTTCTAATTTAAGACTCGTTATAAAGTCTTTTGCAAAGTATTTAAGAGAGCTCTTTCTCGAATTCTTTTCCTGTTTTCAGGAAAATCTTTACTTAGTCGATGAACTAAGTATTGGAAAGACGAATCTACTTCAAAAATCATTTTGCATCTTAAAATCAATCCAATTTCATACTCCCCAATGTATAAATCTTGATGCGAGCTGTTAGATTTCTAGAGAAAACTTTAGAGAGGATCGTGTAAGAACAGCAAATGGATGAATCCGTAATTTTTATCTTATTGCGTAACTATTTGAGCACAAACATATTTTAATTATAAAGTGAAAGTCAGTCAAGTATAAAGAGATTTGAAATTTTCACTTTAATCTGTTTCTAGTTTCAAATTATTTATGGACAGATAACGATACTTGAAACTCTTCAAATTACTTGAAATACCTTTAATAAAACTTTAGGTGAAATAATTAATTTTTGAATATCTGAAAAAAATAGTATTTTATTTTTTCTTACAATTTAAATTTTGTAAATTTGTAAATTTTATTGTTTTGTATCTATTCTTGGAGATTTAAAAATCCGTGGTGGAATGAATGGGTGATGCAAAGTATGTAAAGAATAACTATTTTATATTTAAAGTGATTGGAAAAGTAGATAAGATAAAAATCATTTTTGAAATTTTAGATGATAAAATAAAAATTTAAAACTCATTAAACCATAAATAGCAACTTTAACCTTAGTAATTAATATTGTTTCTGTAAAAAATAACACTTAAGTAAATAAACAGACACATATTTTAAATATATATCGTGAGATGCATGAATGTATGTCTTAATCTAACAGGCGGTAGTTTTAGACTTCATGAAGACTAAAATCAATTCCGTATCCACATTCAATCACAAGGAAAAAATATAATGTATGTGTAAACAATAGTTAATATAAAAGCAGACAAAGGTATGATATGAAAGTTACGTGGATGATAATCATATACGACATAGAGGCTTCCGTGAATTGATGGCAAAAAACTAGAGCACATACACCACAAGCACTAGCCTTATGAAATTAAAGTTACTTCGGTGGATCGTACTCCACCAACCATTCCAGCAAGATCCAACCAGGATCTTCGCCCAGAAAAAAACAAAAGCGCTCTTCCATTAAAATAAAAGAATGTCAGTTTAAAGTGCAGTAAAACATCGATTATCCGAGGCAAGGAATGTCACGACTACCGCGGATAATTGAAATCGCCAATAATCTGTACCTAATAAAGAATGTTGTCCTATATGGTTAAAAATTTGCAGCAAATTGGCGTCACTCGACCATTTCTGAAGATAACGGTTACTTGGCCATATTATGCGACGTATCTGACCATTTTGTTTTCCCATATTATGGTCAGAATAGAGATAAATTACAGTTATGTAAATGTTTTCTATAGAAACAGTCTGACAGGACAGTTTGCCACAATTTGCACACAAAACAGTGTAGTTACTTTCACACTGTGTGCTGTTATTACACGCATGGAGTAAGAGCGATGTGTTAATATTACACAGTAAATATTGTAGTATTGTTACTTTTATTAAACTTTATTATTAGTTACTGTTTTTATACAAAAAGAAAATTACAATAAATGTAACAAATGTAAATAAAATATTAGAATTGCAATTTTCTTTTAAGTCATTTCAAGCTGACATATATTAACCAAATTTATTAAATTTTTAGGACATATTTTATTATTAGATGCTGCACATATAAAGATTCTTGAAATATTTTTAGATTATAACAAAACTATTAACAACAATTTAGAAACATAATTTTAAACTGTAAATATACTATAATTTGCTGTTGTATGTAAAAGAGAAAACAGGCCGATTGAAGACAATCCGTACAACCGTAAGGCGTTTAGAGATAATTAGTGTTCTTCTGTATATATCATTTATCACCTTTAAAAAAAATAATTCGAAACATACTTGACAACGTCATGAAGAAATCATTTCTTATAAACTGTTTGATTTCTCTATCTTCTTCTACGATTTCCCTCAATATACTGAATTTACAAAACCTTGCTTGCCTTTATTGGTAAAAAATGTAACAAAAAGCACCTTAATAAGACGAAAGAAAGCCCTTTCATCTCATGTTTAGTTAGTGGTTCTCAAACATTTTAAGTCCAACGCTCCCCTAGGAGGTATGGTACTTTTTTGTCGCCCATAAAATTAATTACTCGTCCTTTGTAAGCTCTTTTTTACGATTTCGCAATCAATGAAGATATGTTGCACGAATCTGCGTTAGCATCGTAGGCTTTCTTTGCATTTAATGAAAACATGCTGGATTCTATATGTGTTTTGACAAAGTAGTATTTTTAATTATTAAATGAATAAAAGTAAGATACCCTCTGTAAATGTTTTTTCTGTGTCTTACAATGCAAATAATTTCACAGTTTCATTAATGAAAATTTTGGGACATGAAAGAAATATCGGTGACCTTTTTACAAACCGAGTCAATACATAAAGATTGTATGCTCTCCACTTCTTAATTTTTGTCTTTAAAGCACCCGTTTTCTAAACCTCAATCAATATATATTTTTTTACTAAGCCTGAAAGAGGTAATAAATACCAGTCCTTTTGACCTGGTACTTATAAGTCTTAATCTATAGTGGTGGAAAAAAGATAGAGATACTTTATAAATTGCTCAATCTAAAGTATTACTGTATTTGATTTCGTTTGTTTTAATCCGACACTTGGTAATCTCAAGTCATAAAGTCTTTGATTTTTTAAAAGGGATTTTTGATTTTCTTTCCTCCTAACTATTTTGATAACAGATTTAAGGTCATCGTTGATGTCCTAATGCGTGGCTTTTGCACAAACATGCCTTACCTTTATTCTCCCGCAGGTTTCATTCGTAATTTATATCAGTAAAACCTTTTCTGCTTCAAACCTTGATTTTGACGAGGATTGAAATATGGATCATGTTGTTATGCTGTTGAAAAATGTATTTCCCATTCTAAGTGAGAGTTAACTCTAGAAACAAATTTCTAGTAAGAGCATCTTGATATGCTTATGAGTTTGTAAAGTCATTTACAAATGTCACGTAGTCATGTTACAGGCAAAATTTCCTATTCCTACTTTGTATTACCGTTTAGAAAATATTGCTTTCTTATTTAGAAAATCCTGCCAATAGTTGTTGCAAAGTCAATAGTTTCAGACCAAAACCCCTATTCTTTCATTGAATTGCTGATTAGTAAATGTTGCCCTCTTATGAAGAATCCTGAAAATAGCCTGAAAATATCTACAGAAACCAATCGCTTGAAATAGGATGAATAAAACTTTATCTAAAATAGAACAAGGTAGGATTCTTGCTTTAAAAAATATGGCCTTACTACTGATACAATTTATATATACAGTGGTGGCCAAAAGTGTCGATATTTTTTGGAAGTTTCATGTTTTTCAACTTTGTTTGATTGTAGAATATATTAATTTTCACTTAAATACAAACGTTTATATATCCAATTGAATGTACGTTAATGTAGAATTTAATAATAAAAACAGTATACAAAAAAAGTTATGCAACTAATAGCAAGATCTATCTTAGATTTGCATTTTTTTAAAGTGATACTTACACAATCAATACTTAGTAGGATAACCCTTATTTTTCAAGACAGCTTCACAGCGTCTTTTCATCGAGTGAACGAGTGTTTGGAGTTCATCTTTCGTAATCACATGGTACCAAGAATCAATTATAGCTTCAATAAGTTTTCTTTTAATGGATGGACGTTTTTTTTCGTACAAGAATTTTCAAACGTCGCCACAAACTTTCAAATGGATTGAGATCAGGGCTGTTTCCTGGCCATGGTAATATATCTATGCCTTTATTTTGAAACCATGCTTTGCATACTTTTGCTGTGTGGCATGGAGCTGAATCCTGCTGAAAAATAAATGGTGCGTTGTTGGGGAAGAGATCTCTGATGGAAGGTATCAATTTTGGTTCCAGGACAGTTTCGATGCATTTTTTGGCATTCAGGATGCCATCAATCACTTGAATTCGGCCCACACCATCTGCAGACATACATTCCCAAATCATGACATTTGTTGGCTTTTTTGTAGTTGCTTCAATGGAATCAGGATGAAGTGCTTCTCCTACTCTACGTCTCACGTATTTTCTACCATCACTACCAAAGAGCGATATTTTACTCTCATCGCTCCAGATTACTTGCTTCCATTGGTTTTCTGACCATTTAATGTATTCTTTTACCCATTTAACTCGTTTTTCGTGTTGCTTTTGATTTAAATATGGTTTTTTCCTTGGAATTCTAGCTTGTAGTCCAAATCCTAATAACCTTCTTCTTATTGTTCTTGAACTTACTGCAATACCCGCTCATTCATTTCACATCTAATGGCATCTGATGAAATTTTTCTATCTTGAAGGCATAGCCGTTTAATTTTTCTATCGGCAGTAGCACTTGTGCATTTTGTTCGGCCTGACTTGGGCTTATTTTCCACTGATTTCGTTTTTTCATAACGTAAACAGAACTTTCGTACACCAGAACAAGTCACTGAACCACCAACTTGCCTTGCAATTTCAGCATAAAAGTGGCTATTTTCTCTCAATATGACAATTCGGCTTCTTTTTGTAGATGTCCAATTAGTTCTTCTTGTTGATGACATTGTTTAAAATTAGTTTAATTAAAAAAAAGGACTTTAAATATTCAAAACCAGCAATACTCTATTTAATTGTACTAGTATGCATCATTCCGCAAAATATTTCCCCAACAATAACTCTTTTACCATCCAAATAACCTAAACTATAGTTACAGACATTTGATTGGTCCTCAGAACAGTGTTTGTGATTGGCTAGTACGCTTTTATTACAAAACACGTCCTTATTCAAAACTATTTGTGTTCGTTTGTTCTACTAAAATGAGCATAACTTTTTTTGTAATACAGATATTGTAATACTGTTTTTACTATTAAATTTTACATTAAATTACCTTCAATTTGATATATAAACGTTTGTATTTAAGTGAAAATTAATATATTCTACAAGCACATAAAGTTGAAAAACATAAAACTTTCAAAAAATGTCCAAACTTTTGGCCACCACTGTATATAATAATGCGATCTGAACTTCTCTTGCACTAGTGGAACAGTTCATAGTTTTAAAGGGGAAAAAAATCCTCTCGTCAAGTATGCAAAAAATGAGAAAACAGGCTCCTCTAAGAAAAAAACATAAAAAATAATCGAGTACAATTTGTTCAAAACTTGTAATATTTAAGAAGAAATGAAAAAATTAATTTCTTTAGATTTTATTTTTAACTTCTTTAGGTTCAATCTTAATCTGCTGGAATTTTTCCATTATTACTGGTATGTATCATTTTTATGTAAACAGATGTAAAGAGTAGTTAAATGGATGTTTGGAATGGTTTTGTCTGTAATGGAACAGTACCAATAGCATTTTTTAGTAACAAAAGAAATTTGAGCTATTCTTGCTGAAAATGTATTGTTTGTATCAACATCCATTTCACCTGGAGAATACAATTTTTGGTATGGTTTGCGTTAGGGATTTAAATTTTGAAAAATAAAATTAAGATCTTAACTGAAAAAATCTGGAGTGACTCCATTCGACTTTCCAAACGTTAGTTCCAGAAAAAAAATACAAAAAAATATATAGTAAAATATATAAATATGCTGGCAATGGAATTACCTCGAAGCCGCTGTGGTCGTCCGATGTATTTTGAGTCGAGGAATGTTATCTCAGCGCTTCTAATACTTGATTACATTGCCACAATATTTATCACTTATTAACTGTCTTTTTACTTGGTAATTTTCAATGTGCAATCGTTTGCAAATTGTTTGTCACATGGGTTTAGTTATCATCCCCAAATGTTGACCATATCTAATTTTATCAATATTTGAGAAAAATGTATAAGCTATGTTTATTTTTTCACTGATATTATTATTTGACTGATTTAATCCAAGGTACTCAAATATGTGTACAAAATAGATGTTAGTTAAAAATGAAAGTGTTGTAAAGATTTCTCCTCACACACACTGTCGCTAAGTGAGTGTCAAGTGGAAATACAAAAAGGTAGTGTTGTAAGTATTACTCCTGGAACACACTGCTGCTAAGTGAGGATATAGTGGAAGTAGAAACGGATCTGTAATTTGTCTTTTCACGGCGTTGTGAAACACGAGATTTTTAGACAAGGTCCCGGTTCGGATGTTATTAATGTTTACACAGTCTCGAATGCTATAGTTACACGTAATAAAGTTTACCATAAAATAAATAGTACTTATGATAAAACACTTTTTAAGCCCAAAGGTGTATACTTAAAATTTGGAAAGAAAATTAAAGAAAATTAAAGTCAAAAATACAAAGTCGTGCACCTAAAAATGTATTAAAAAAAAAAAAAAGAAATAAGGTAAAATTTATTTTTAATTATTTATTTTGTAACAATCATTGTTAATTGATATATGTCAGATTTATGTATTATTTTATTTTTATCTTTATAATTATACTTTTTATGCATTCCAAAATACCAATAATATAACATCGAAGTCCATCTAACATGACAGCAATAAATAATAATTAAAAAACCAGGGGCAAATATTGCAAAATTAATTATAGCGTATATCATTATTATTACACATATTATGTACTTCAAATATTTAAATATAAAATATCTAATTTTAATATATAAAATTTTAATATATAAAATATCTAATTTTAATATATAAAATTTTAATATATAAAATATCTAATTTTAAAAAAGAGGAATAGCCTCAGAGAAATGAGTTCTCACCAACGAAAACTTGTATTATGAACATTTGTAGCCCTGTGATTATATCTTAAAATCCCAAAGACTCCGAAGATTGAGCAAAAGCACCGAATGATAATACACTGAATCATTTTGGAGTTTATTGCATCTATAAGGGTTATAAGGGTGAGAGGGGCACTGAGAGTTGTGTGCATGTTAGTTCAGCAGTGTGAACTTGGATTCCTAAGATTTCTAAGCGATCATGGTGATTTAATCTACAGGTCATCTCTAAAGTTTTTGCTTCTCAGTATATAGAATTAGGCTTAAGAGAAGTGGCAATGGGTGTTGCCCTTGAGAGAAAAGATGAAGGCATGTGTCTAAAAACTAAGCCTTTTCTTTTTTTCAAAAACTGTTCTCTGTATGGATACTTTTGGAAGTGCAATGCGATCCAAGTAGGCACAGATGCTTTACACTTACGCAGCGTTGTTTGGCGATTTTTTGGTTGGCACGATTTTCAAGCCCGCGCCAAATCAATAACTTAATACAATTGCTAGGTTGCCATTAAAGGAAAAAATTCCCTAAATTTGACGACTTTTTTCCTTTTTATAACCGATTAAAAAAAAACTGCGCGTGAGTGTATGACATCATAGCCGCAAAGTACATGTGATTGGATAATTCCTTTTGATAAAATCCAGCATTTCACGTTCGTCTTTTTTAATTTGGCAGATTGCTGAACCAATGCGGTGAACGGCTGCTAAGCTTGAGATTCTCCCTCAGAGAAGAGTGTTGCATCATTTCTGGACTCATATATTTTATTGTTAGCCCCAAAATTTTGTTGATCTGTCCTCTATTGAAATAACTGTCTAGACTGGTGACAGCGTTATCTGCTGACAGACTTTTATGACCCTGTTGGGAGCCAATATTTTTGTCTAATGGCTATACATTATCATAATAATAATATAACTTACATTCTATGAAAAAGTTTATACACTAAAATAATAAAAATTTTAATTTTTATTATTAAAAATAGATTAATTGATATCAATATGTTCATAAGTGATTATTATTCAAAATATGCACTCTACAACAAAACAAATCAACGCTCCATAAAGGAATTGTTCAGGTGCAAGAAAAAATGGTGGGTGTGCAGAATATACACAGAAACAAAAACGAGTAAAATTTCAGAACAATTGAATGATTTATTCCAGAATTTGATCGTTACAAAGTGAGAAAATCAATAAGGCGTTTATACATCTCAATTTCTCACCCAGCGTGGCACAGACTGATAAATTTCCTGGATGGTATCCTGAGGAATTTCGTGCCACATTCTCTCTAACTGTCGGGCTAAATCGGCAACATTCCGGAATAGTTGCAATCGCGTTCCCATCACGTTCCGAATGCGTTCTCTGGGGGAGAGATGATGTGACCTAGCTGGGAAAGGAAGTGTAGGGAAAGCTTGAATAATATTCATGGCACCACATGCCGTATGTGGTTGAGAAGGATCTTTTTAAAAGGTAAGTCCAGAGTGACGTAGAAGGAATGAACAAAACGGGTCGCTGACTGTCGTCTACGTACCACTGTGCTGCAAGTGTACAACTACCAAAGCAATCCGGCAATCAAAAGAAATGGCACCCCTGACCTCAACGCCCTGTTGTGAGACTCTATAGCGTGTGATAATAAAGCCAATATATCTATGCTGCCCTGGACGTCTCCAGACATGTTTTCGGTGGTCGTCAGGACACAGTAGTAAACGGGACTCGTCACTAAAGATTATACGTCCCCAGTCATCGCAGTTCCAAATAGATCGCGCCAAGCACCACTGTAATCGGTCTTGACAGTGTCTATGTATGATGAGGGGTAAGCGACGTAACGGTCTGTGCAAGCGCAGATTTCGCTTTCTCAATCGTTTGCCAATGATAATGTTGGACACATTTGCGCTGGTCACATGTCGGATGGTTGATAACAACGCATCTTGCATACTGACAGCATATCTGACAATCGCTCTAACATTCCGTTCTGTTGTGGTCGTAGGTCTACCGCTGCTGTCCTGATGCTTAAATAAGCCGTTGTTGACCCACTCTTGCCAACATCATCTAAATGTTGCATCGCTTCGACCAAGATGAGCGATTCTTTGATTTGCCCATCCAGTGTTCTTCAGTCCAATGTCACGACCTCTTCCAAACTGTGAAATATGCTTGTAATGAGCACGAGTTCTTCAGCCTAAATTTTTACAGTCGACATGAGATATCCGCAGTTGAAATGCAACAGAAATTTTCAACAGAAGATTGTGAATCACTTCTTATACATCTGCTCGAAACTCAGCTCCTATGTGCTATTCATTCGTTGGATGCCAAATTTTAATCAATTACATGTTAGGTCAAAACGTCTTTGCATACAAAATTTCATTACTTTCGGAGAACCCCTTCCTGATGCGTCGATTTTTATGATATAGTGTGTAGTAAATTGAAAATTATACTCATTGAGGGTCTTAATTAAAATACATTAATAAAAAATATTTTGTGAATTTCTTTACAGCAAAAAGTTAGTAAATTTTTAATATGTAGACGACTCCGAAGCATAATTTATGTATAGAAACCATTTATAAAAGTTGATTGGTGCCTATATTTCTCTATACTAGAATTAGTACAGAGCAATCCCTTTTTTCCATGACTGTAACTTCCTACAATATACATCTGAAATATATTTGCATACAAATGCATTCTGATTATGTTTTAATTCTTTTTCAAAATTAATTGGTGTTTTCTATATTATTTCAGAAAACATTTATTTATATTCATAAAAATAAAGCTTATAAAAGTTCTTGTTAAAAATAATGCGGTATATAGAATAATTGTTAGTAAAGAGATTTATTCTGAAAATCAAAATTTTCTCCTGATTTAATAAGATTATGTTTTATTTTTTGATAACCTTTTTTAATATGCATGCAGTCGTACACACTTCACTGAACTCTTGAGAGAATTTTATCTCGTTATGAAGTCTCTGAATAGCAATAAACGCAGACTTGCTCTATAAACTTTTCTGAATTCTTAAGAAAAAAAGTTTGGGGACAATAACTACATGGCGAACGATGCACTTTAAGTATTATTGCTTTTTAAAATCGATTTTTTTCCAACGCAAATTTTGTGTACATAACAAGAGGAACTTCTTAAAAAAACAATTATGTTCAGACATAAAAAAGAAATAAGTAAATGAAAATAAACAAAAATCAATTAAAAACTTTATTATTATTATTTCCCTGTTATTTTCAAAACGACAGTTATGTTATCATTAATTTTACTTTTTTATTAAAAAAATATATTTTTAAAAGATTTATTAAGTTTTTATGTCAAAATATTGAAAACTTCTGAGAATATCTTCAATTTAATTCAGATTTAGCGAATGTGAATTCCTCCCTCCCTCTTTTTGAGACCAAAAATTTGCTTTAATGTGGAATTTGCAAAATTCTTTAGATAAGTTTTTCAGTAAGATTGTGATTTCGAAGTTTCTTTTAATGATGGGCGTAACGATTATTTTAACGAAACACATTTTTCATTTTTATCTGACATCTAATCTAATTCTAGTTAAAATCAAAAACTTTTTTTTTTAAATTCTGGTAGTAATTGAATGACAATAAAAAAATTGAAATTTGACAGATATGCTTCTGTGTATGCCCGAAGGATTCATTCGATTAATCAAAATAATCGTTATGTCCATCACTAATTTCTCTACTCATAAAAAGAGGATTGTAAACTAGCAAAAATTAAAAATGGTGCTTTCACATTATCTAGTTCTAGCATCGACTATTGTTAGCCATTGCTGGGAAGATAGAGATTTTTAAAAAATGACTATTATTCATGCTGTGATTTAGGCCAAATAGATAAACGTATTCCGATTTATGTGTAAAATCATCTAGTATTAGATCAAAATTTTTAAAAATATAACGTATATATTTTCGGCTTATAAGAAGAAAAAGATTTTGAGCTCTGAAATTTGGATAAAAAATCCCACTACTTTTAGCTCTTTAACACTAGAACTAAGGTGTTTCTTGTATACCTAGAGCTACCGGGGTAGGTCATAGCTGGCCCATGGACTTTAATGAAGCTATTCTTGTTTCGTATTGGAGATACAGACACACAATAAAGTTTGATGTTTAATAAAATGATTTTTAATTAATGATTAATAAAATTTAGCTTCTACAATATTGCATAATATGAAATATAATGATCAGATACCATCAAAGGGATTTAACTTTCTAATTTCAGACTAGATACTTTCAGATTTTGACAGCTTATATGATATGTTAAAATAAGAAAATCTTTCAAAAACTATACATTTAATTATCAATTTGAATTTCGTAATAATGTTCCTACAGATTAATAAGATATTAAAACTGAATAAAAGTTAAATGTATTAAGCTCTATGATTTTTTACTAACATTTTACCTACGGTAATTATAGGTGTACAGACCTGTGCATAAAAAGTATTCGTTGGATTTTAACTAAATGTGTGTTAAGGCATTGTACTGTAATTTAGGTAAAGTCACGCAATTTAAAATTTTTATTCTGAAACACAACAGTGATACGAACGCAAAATCACGTCTTGGGTCATAGATGATACGCCTTAGTAGGTCTAGTTTTAAAGTTAAAATTAAACATTTGAACGAAAATCATTCATCCAAATTGTCAGACTAGTGTATCATATGTATCGAAATGTTTAAAATATATTATTATTCAAAACAACTTGGTCCGTGTTTTTAAAGATATCTTTTCGAGAAAAGAGCGTTTACTACTTAGTGTGACAATTGTGTTGTAAATGTTCAAGATAAAGCGTACCATAACTCCGACAATTTTCTTTTTGGATTATCACGATATTTTCAACGACAGACCGCAAAGAATAGTACTAACGATACCTTTAATAAAACAAAAATAATGTTTTATAAATTATTAGCTCCGTAAAAACAAGATGAAAGCCTTGAGATCTTTCGATTGATTGGGGAAAAATAAATCTAATTTTATTATACACCAATAAAAGATTTATAAAACTATTTTATTAAATACTAAATTTCACATAAGAAATTATATTGACAATACACATTAAAAGTTTTTTTTTTTTTTTTTTTTTTTTGCAAGATGAATCAGTACAATTCCAATTTTTTTGTCAGCTTTTTATATTTACATTTTGATATATTATTAAATGGTTTTATGAAGAAAAACAATTTAATCAGGAAACAAGAAAGAAAAATTATGCGTCACGTATAGATTATGAAGCCCTTTCCAACACTTCCAGAATACTGTAAAAAGCCTATTTAATAAGATAAGAAAAAACATATCGACCTAAACAATTTACAAAACGCACAACACAGTTGAACACGCAGTTTCCGTAATTAGCGCCCATAGTCGATAATATAAATTTAATTTAACTTTTAAATATTAAAACACATTTTTAGTTTTTACCCCCCATAAAAGGCTTTCTTAGAAGAGTGACATTTTTGTGCAACCCTCTATATGACCTACAGATTTTTATACAGACCACATACTAAGCTAAAATTTAATTAAAACTAAATCGCAACTAAAATCGCAGTTCCAGAAATTACCATCCATAAACAACAATTTATCCAGTATTTTGCGTAGAGTATATGAATTTATTTATATTCTACAAACATATCCAGGTATACAAAATATAGCTAAGGTAGAAAATGCATAACACAATTAAAAAAACCTCTAAGTAATTCGCGGCCACAGACAGTAATGCTTACATTTTTTTGCAAAGCTCTGTATATAATTTAGAGAATTCCTAAACCGTTAGTCATATACATATAGTTCCATATGCAAAAATGTTTTAAATAAGGTAAAGAAGTATTTTAAAAGCTATTTGGGTAAACAAAAGCTTTTCTTAAATTTAAGAAATTTTATTTTTTATTCGGTCGTCCCCCGGTCCTATAAGTGATATTTATTAAAATTTTCTTATTACACTAACAAGTAAGACAAAAAAATCCCATTCTTCTACTATTAAAACTGACCTAATTATAGCTGTTTAAAGTTGAAGCATATTTTTTGCTGCGAAATAGGGGCCATCCACATATTTACTAAGAAATATAAATAATCGTCAGATATAAAAAGAAAACAATAAATGAGAGTAAAATTGACATTACAAAATAAATTTGAATTCTATTTTCATTCTGACATATTAAAGCTTAATATACAACTTGTATGAAAAATATAAGTGAAAAAATACCATAAATTTTGTTAAATAAAATGATGAAAAGCAACAGTCGCAATTCTTTACAAAATTATACATATTTTAAAACTCTATTAGATTATGGAATCTCAAATTTAATTAATAAAAATTAAAGTTATCTTAAAACTTGTTTGAAGTAGCTTCCTTTGGCTGCAATGCAGAAACGTACACGTGAAATAAATCCTGTTCTTGTACTTTAACAAACATTGTAGGTGTTACAGTTCGCCATGTCATAGATATACGATTCCACAAATCTGCTCGACTAGTGGATTCTCTTTCATATACTTTATTTTTCAGAAAAACCCTAAGAAAGAAATCTAAATAATTCAAATCTGGTGATCTTGGGGTACATTCAATAGGCCTCCATATCCAATAATATTATTTCCAAAAGCACTGGTTATCACAGTGCGTGGCTTAAGAGATCTATATGCGCCTTCATGCTGAAACCTTATATGTGACGAATCTTGTAATGAAGCATACTCTTCTAAAATATCGGATACTGGTCCACATAAAATGACAGCATATTTTTCTGATGTTAAAGTGTTAATGTGGGTCATTGTAACCGAATTTTTTTGTGTCCTTGCAAATAAACAAGTGAATTGTATGCACTCCATATTATATAGGAAGCATCTTTTAGTGCACCACAGCAATACACATCGATTTCATTATTTTTGAAATAGTATACCATCTTTAAAAGGAATATCCCCCCACAGGCCATAATGTAATGGAATTATTTTGTAAGTCCCTGAAAATGAATGATAAATGCTATCCAGTCCATATTCCACAGGAAGAATGTCGACTAGCACCTCAATAATGCATACCAATTTCATTCTGTTTCAAATAGATTCATTTTATTAAAATGCACTGCAAACAATTTTCCCCTATAGAACATTATATATCAGAATTCTTTTGTGTGTCCCTGTAAACGAACTACTGTCACACACTTCATTTTCAAGAGGGAATGTCGTAAGATAAACTCCATTATCATAAACGAAGCTTATGGTAATCCAAGTATACTCGCGCGAGTTAGAGTACGGAGAGTCAGACGGTCAGACATGCTAGATACGGCCGGACAGACAGACAGACAGATATGCCGAAGTCATAAACACTTCTCAACTATGTTGGAAAGTGTTAAAAATTCAATGCTATTGGTGAAATTTGAAAAATTTATCTTCTCTTATACTTGTTACTTTTGCAACTTTTTTTTGCATGTTTTTCGCACAAGTGATAGGGATACGTTTTCCAAAAAGTTTATTGATTTAACGAAAATAGATAAAATGTCATGACCTATGTAAAATTACAGTAAAAATGACTGATTATTTAACATTTTTATTAAAAAAAGAAAAATTTATATTTATATTACTGAAAATCCGATCCCTAATTTTATGAAGTACCTTAAGGATCACCGAAAAAAAGCGAGTCAGTTGGAAAGTATGTGTTGAAGTTTTGATCATACTGATTTACTGTAAAAACATAAACAGAGAAAAATGAAGATAAAAATTCTTTATTTAAAGAAAAATTCTTATATAAATATTATAAAAATTCTTCATTAAAACTTTATTTAAAGAGAAATGGAAGCAGTAAAAAGATATATTACACATATTTATAACCATGGGATACTTTCGTAACATCTCAAGAATATATCATTTATGTCTAAATAAATGTTAAACAAAAATTTGGAAAATTGATATTTTCATCATTTTCGAAATTTTAATGCACCGAGTGCCCTTAAAGATGATGTTATTTTTCAAAACTATTTAGTTTTTCAAGATAAATTTTCCAATTTTGGAAATGGTGGCATAAAAATAAGTTCGACGACTTTATGCAAAAATATTTCAGTTTTATGAATTTAAATATATGATTTAAAAATGTCACATTTACTCGCTAAAACTTATCCTATTGTGCTTTTTTTTTTCTTTAAACTCATTTTTTGAAAATAGAAAAAATATTTATCCACTTGAATACAAGAAGATTAAATTCTTTGATTGAATATAAATATAAAACTCCATAAATGTACGATAAATGGTTTCTAGAAGTCACTTTAACGACAGGCTATTTATTGTTCTCTGGAATATATTGATTCACAATGCTTGAATATGGGAAAACACACATTTATTTCTTCCAATGTTCTTTAAAAATATAATTTAATCAAGATATTTTCTTCCACCATTCATTCAACTTAAATATATATAGGGGAAATGGAGGATGAATGGGACATTTTCACAAAAAATATTTATTTTAAATATTTTATTTAAGTTATCATCAATATTATATATCACATGTCATACATCAAGTGTTTGACTACATCTTATATGCACACTATTTGTTCAAGATTATTATTATACAGAAATATAAATGAAATTTTAAAAAAGGTTCTTCTATGTCCCAATCATCCCCACAGTAGGGATGAATGGGACACAACCATTTTCCTCCCCTTTTCAATGTTAAGGACTAAAACCTGATAAAAATGCCTCCTTGGCAAAAGCTGAGAGATTATAAATTGTAATATGATCTCCAGGATTATTTGTTAGCCAATCATCTTGGACTCATCTCAGCTCTGCCTTAAAAGGCCCATAAACGGAAGCATTCAATGGCTGAAGACGATGGCTACAATGAGGATGAAATGTTAAAAGAATAATTATCATAAAGTATTAATTTATCAACCTATATAATATTATTTACTTAATAAATATATTTTTCAGCATCCTCTAGGGATGAATGAGACAGTTCCATTCATCCCATTTGAAATGTCCCAATCATCCCCGTGATGTATATATTCAGTTGTCAGCCATTTTGTCTCAAAAATTGTTTTGTCACAATGGTTAGTATGCATTCATTTTGATTACCAATATTGAGCCTTGAAATAAAAAGCTACAACATATCTTAATTGTTTATATTGCATAAGATATTTAAGTAACTTCAAATGTAAAAAAAAAATTACTTTTAAGCAGAGTTTTCAGGAAATGCAAATTTGAAGAAACTGAAAACAGCCATGTGATCTTGCTTTTGGTTCTGAAGCACACTATGGTTGTGAAATCTATGAGGATAGGAAGCAACTAAAAAAAAAGTTTATTGCTTGAAATATTGAGAACGTCCCATCCATCCCTTGTCCCATTCATCCCCCATCTCCCCTATATATATATTTTTAATTTCAATGGGAAAATAACGTCGATAATACTATAGTTTCTCCTTTTCTTCCTTTTTATTAACACTTTCCAACAAAGTTGAAAAGTTTTCATCAATTTGGCTTGTCTGTTTGTCTGTCTGTCGTCAGTCTGTCTGCAGTGGCGTAGCTAGGGAGGGGGTCCAAATGATCTAGATACCAGTAACATTGTAAAATCTTCTTTTCCTTGACTATCGCAGAAAGTTCTCAGATTAGATAAGGCGAAGAAAACTTTACATTATTAGTGGTATCCATAGAATCCGGACGATGCCACTGTGTCTGCCGTCTGTCTGTCTGTCTGTGTTTCCGTGCTCTAACTCGCGTAAATATACAAGGATTACAATTCAATTGATGTATGTTTTTAAATTTACAATGGCATGTTCGGTATTGAAAATGAAGTGCATAGCATTTACAGTTCATTTATAGGGGCACTCAAAAGAATTCGGTTACATTACGGCCTATGGAGAAAAATCGTTTGTGGTGTATTTTAATGATATTAATATATTTCAAAGATGTTGAAATTGATATATATGGACTGAGGTGCATTACAAGATGTTTACTATAGATTTGGGTGTGAATAGTATTCATCGTTCATTTACAGGGACAAACAAAAGAATTCGGTACAGTACTGTTTATGAACAAAAATTGATGGAAGTGTATTTTCAAATTTAACTAATTTTTGTGCATATTGCTTTTTGTGTATAAATTCTATAGATCATATACAGGGCTGTACAAAAGATGTCAAGTACGTTATCGTTCATTGACCGAAATTGCCGAACGGAAATTTTCAACTGTGCTTCCAAATTGTGTTATGTGTTATGTGTTTCCAAACTGAACTAAATTTTAGTATAGTATGCATTCGTGAATGGAATTCTGTCATTAAACAAAATAGAGATTTCTTTTAAAAAGTACTGATAATAAAAGAATAAAATTTTCAGTCAAGCATTTAGTGCACCCCAAAAAGACGGCCAGGAGCCGCCACTGGTATGTATCATATATACAAATTTATTGGTCATATACAGGGCTGCAGAAAAAAAAATCGGATATTTTTCCTAGTATTAATAATAATTTTGTGTTTTCAAATATGTTATTTGTGTTTCAAATATGGTATTTGTTTTCCAAAATTGTTCACTTAGATATCACCTTTCACCTTATTAATCTATGAAGTTTTTTTGCTGTATTCTGATTGTGTTGGAAAATGTATCATAATCTATGCTTAACGCATTAATTATCGTTCTTGTTATATTAGTAATGGAGTAATTTCGTTGCCACTATTATAGGAATAATATATAATTAAAAAATAATAGCTCGTAAAATAAATTCAAATTTCAAATAAGTGTTATTATTATATTCTTGTATACTTAATACCTGGTCATCTTTTCAACATGTAATTCATTCTATTTTAAGAGCAGACGAGAAATACAAACACAGAGCCAGAATTTTATGTAATGGATATCCGAGGATTAATAATGCTCATTTTTTTAAAGATTTTTTTTAAAAAGACGTTTAGTGCAGAAGAGTAAAACTATATATGTAAATTTTTATATTTCGTTATTTAAATGTAAAAAGAAAATTTAATTGTAATAAAGAAATGTGGATTATTTTATGGTTAAAAAAAGCTAGAACATGGAAAATAGCAAAAATCTGTTTAATATATTTAATTAATAATACCGGTATCCATATAATTTAAAACACTTGTATGGAAATAAATTTCCTTTATCCTTTTTGAAAGTATTAAAACTCATCATCCGTAATAAACTGTGCAATAACCCAAACATATGGAAAACATGTATAAACGTTTCTTATGACAAAAAAAAGTATGTGATCATAATTTGAAGCTTTTCCGGAGTAGACCATATGTTCGACAAATTTGTAGAGAATTAAGATTTCTTAATAACAATTTTTAATAAGGTTAATAAAGATTTTAATAAGTTTTTTTTAAAAATAAAAATAGAAATTTAAGTTTAACTAACTGGTTCTATATTTTGAATATTTTTCCTTTAACCCTTTCAAGGCAATCTACTTCTATTCATAAAATGCTGAAATGGTTGAATGACAACAGAATTTACAAACAGATTTATTTGAAAAATAGTAAAATCTTTTCTTCGTGTATCACGTACTTAATAAAAGAAATATTTTCATTACAAAATTCTGGTGCCAATGTGGCATATAGTTAAAATTAAGTGGTCCAAAAATGAAACACCGGCCTTCAAAGGGTTAAAGGAATCCTTAAGCATATATGCTTCAAATAACTTTAAAATGTTTACTGCAAAAAATCTGTTACATTAACTGTAATCTGTATTACATAGTAATAAAGTATATAGTTCTTTTCGTTATATTTCTTAGCTTTTCGATATGTTAATGATAACATAATGGAATACTTACAGCTTATGGAATGATTTTTGCAAAACAAATTAAAAGGTAACAGAAACTGCAGAAAATCTAACTTTATGTAGAAAGACTTTCTTTTTAAATGTTCATTGCGTTTTTATCATATGTGCTAATTTTGTTTATATAGTAAAGTGAATAAAGCAATTTTCAAAGAAAAGTAACATTTTATCGGGGACATTTTTCATGATAAGATAGAAATGGCATTCTGAATTTCTGCCCTTTTTTTCTCACAAGATAAAACTAATTTAGCTGTTATTCAAGATTTACTATCGATATTGAAAATACGTATGTATGAACTTCTTTTTTTTCTGAGAATTCTTTGTAGCGTTCATTTATATATATTTAAGCACACACAAGTTCTTTAATGATTTTGTGGATTTACCAATGAAACACTAAACTTCTGAATGCTTTAAAATTATGCTTCTGGGGAGTATCTAAAGAAAAGAAATGCAAGATTAAAATTCTATTTAAGAAGAGCATAATTATTTTTTTTTCTTCTTTTTTACTGTACACTTTGTGTTTTCTATTACTTTATGTAATATAAGTAGCATCAGAGGTATTTGTTAAAAATATTATAATTTTTTCAATTTTCTAACACTGAAAACCTATCTTCTTTCTTTTAGTTTCATTACATTTAAGAAGCCATTATCCTCAATTCAATTTCAAATTTTCTATCATAATTCAAAAATAATAATTAGACAAATAATATGAAGATAAAAAATAGGGTTACGTAATAGCGGAATAATATTGATTAAAATTTCGAGTTAGACTGAAAAGTTTAAATTTCCTGGATGAATAATTTATAAAAAAAGTGAAGTAAGTGTATTTCAGAAAATATAATGGTACAATAAGGGGGGGGGGATAAAACTCCAATTACATAACATGAAAAATATTAATTCATCTTTAAACACTAATTAAACAAGAAAACAATATGCGCCAAGCATCCATTAGGAAACACTTTTCAACACATTACGAATACTGTAATAAAACTTAATCGCTTAAGAAGAGAAAGACAATATCTAAGTAAACAATTTAGAAAACGCATAACGCATTTGAATACCGAATTTCAGAAATTTCTGTCCATAGCCGGAAAGACGGTTCAAATTTTTTCTGCAACCCTATGAACTATATATTCTTATACAAAAGGCGCTAAATTTAGTTCAATAAGAAAACGCATACGACAGTTCCAAATTCCCCTTAACCAATTTACGCCAATCGATGGAAATGTATTCTAAAAATTTTGTACAACCCTATATATTATCAACATATTTAATAAACACTATATATTTAGCTAAAATTGAATTGAGTTAAAAACGCATAACATAACTAAGAACGCACTTCCAGTAATTATCATCCGTAGTCGTCAATGTATCCATTTCTTTCATTAACCTTGTATATGAATTTATTTATATTCTACAAACATATCTTCGTATAATAAATAAAGTTTAGCTGGAAAATACATAACATAATTAAAAAAACCCATTAACGAATTCATGTCCATAATCAGTATTGCTTACGAGTGCTTCTGTGCAGTCCTGTATGTGATGTATAAAATTTATACGTACAACATAATATGCCCACTTTATAACACTTAGTTAAACTTAAAAGTGCATATCATAACTGAAAACGTACTTCCGCAATATTATTTCACTAATAGACGGTACTATGACAGTATTTTTTCTGTCCCTGTAAATGAACGATAAATGCTATGCACATTATATTCTACATCAAGCATCTTGTGGTGTACTTCAATAGAGTATATAAAAATTTTATTATGTTTGAAATAGCGTAACATCATTAAAACACATTTCAAACGATTTTACCCCTTAGACCATAATGTAACACAATTCTTTTGAGTCTCCCTGTAAAGGAACTGTAAATGCTACACACTTCATTTTCAATAGCGCACCTTCTATAGTAAATGTTAAAACATATATGTAAATTACATAGTAATCCGAGTATATTCACGACAGTCTGCCAGGCAATCAGATAAAACGAAGTCATAAACGTTTTCAGTTATCATGAAAAGTGTTAAAATTTTTACAGTTATTCAATAAAAAAAAAGCGAGTCTGTGTGAACAAATTCACACGGTAAATATATTTTTTTTGCCTCTATCAACCGTAAAATACAAATAACTAATAGGCGTTGGGTATAACAGTTATTTTTTATCGAAAGTGAACATTCTCAGTTTGTAGGCCATAAATATGTACTGGTTTGCTACTAATTAGTATACTTGGAACTGCAGAAACGTTTTTTTAATATTAATCTATTGAACGGATACTTATCATTGTTACTGCCGTTTTTGTACAGGGTCGCCATAATTAAAATGCATGTGTGTGAAGGGTTTTACAAGCTAAACTACTTGGAATAGTTTTAAAAGATTTATTATTTATACTGTTTAGGCAGTGGTTCCCAACGGGGGGCGTACTCCCCACAGGGGGCAATTTGACTTTTCAGGGGGGCAATTCCAGATTTTTGTGAACTCATACCCTCTGAATTGTTTTTGTAATAGTACTGCTGTAGACTGAAAATAAAAGTTACACATTCAAATTTAACAAGTTTTTTATTAACTTTTTTAAAAGCCTCCATTCAAAAGTTTTAAATACAACTGTACCAGAACAATTATAGAAAAAATTATTTAACATATTTAGGTACTTTTATATATCTAAAAATTCTTTATAATTTTTCTGATTTAAAAGTATTTTAGAATTTTAAACAACTTTTTCGACTATTTATTAAATGAGTCGCACTGCAATATGTCACATGGAAATTAATTTTACACATGAAACTATTCAAGTGTATAATTTAACAATTACTTGACGACTTTCCTTTCCAGAATCTTTTATCACGTTTTATTCTGATTAGAAATTGTTGCATAATTTAATCGCAGAAATTCTGTGATTAAATAAGATAAAAATGTTTTATTCAAAATTATTGATTGGTCTAATCAAGGATTCTGAGCACTCTATACATCACGCATACGTGGCGACCGTTGCGAAGAGATTAAAAGTGACTCTTTAAGTGCCAACGATACTTTAAACTACGAGTAGTATCAGATGATTATAAAAAATATTTGATTCATCCATTACCTTCGGTATGTTTCAGTATCAATGTTAAATGTTTTTTATTCTATCAGTTCATTCATTTAAATTTTTATAAGAATTATATTTCTTAGGGGGGGGGGGGGCATCATCATTTTAGAGATGCTTTGGTGGGGCACGGCCAAAAAAGTTTGGGGACCACTGGTTTAGATCATGCGGAAACAAGCTCTGAAATAAAAAAAGTAATAAAAAAAAATTTCGACAGATGACACTGTATATCAATAAAAGAAAGGAAAGAAAAAGAAAAATAAATAAAGAATTTCCTACCAGCAAAATTAAAAATTTTTAATAGAAATTTCAAGTGATTATAGCCACAGAGAGCCTGATGAGCCTTAAAAATTTAGCTAAAAAATACCTTCTATTAATAAAGTGTTTTTATCAAAATGGTAGTAATTATAGCTCTGCTATGACAGAATATCGTCGTCTCAAAATATATTCATTTAAAATGTGTCACTTTTGTTAAAATTTGCTAATAAGACATCTCTAACATTCAAGCACGTCTAGCGGTAAAATTTCAAACTAATAATTTTTATTACATAACTTGTTTCCGCATTCTCTAAACAATTTTAATACAAAAGCTTTCAAAAATATTCCAAATAGTTTAACTTGTAGAGCCCTTTAAACATTTGCACTTTAATTATGGCCTGTACATTTAGTTATAATTTGAAACCCAAAGGCCAAAATAAGAAAAAATATATTTTTTGTCTTTTTTCGACAATTTTCCCTGTTAATTCCACTGTGCGCACATTAAGAAAAATGCATACTTCTGTTTATGAATTGTAATATTACACTCATTTTCAAAATTAAGAGAATTTGCATATTTTGTCAGATTTCATGAAAAGTACTTAACGAAAGGTAAAACTAATGCTTCGAAACAAAGTTGGTAATCTTTAGTGTCGAATACGCAAGCGTACACGTGTGTATATGTGGAGCAAATAGAGGAACAACCTTTATAAGTGCGTGTAGAAATTTTTGCGTTTCGATCGCTCGCACACCTCGCCAAATATATTGGTGTTTGTTTGGTGAACATTTCGTGAAATTCAATATCAAACAGTACAAATGAGTAAAAAACAACGTTTGGTTGATGGAATGAGGTGGCGAATTGTGGGGAGACTGGAAGCATTGCAGTCTCAAGTGCAGATTTCTAGAGACTTCAATGTAACGCCAAGAGCCATGTCCAGCTTATGGAAACAGTTTAAGGATACTGGATCCACAGAGAGAAAGCCTGGCCAAGGTCGTCGAAAAGACATGACGTCCAATGAAAATCGCTGTTTGTCCATAACAGCGAAGCATAACAGGAGTGCAACAGCTTTTCATCAGCTCTCTCGTTACCGGTATGCGGCCACAGGAAGCCGAGTTTCATGAGTTACTGCTTCCATAAGGCTACATGACAGAGGGCTGTTTGCAAGAAGACCTGCTGTTTGCTTCCCAGTCACTTCTGCACACAGCAGAGTCTGTTTAGCATGGTGCAGAGAACATTGAATTTGGAACAGGGATCAACGGGGGACCGTTCTATTCACTGCTGGGTCTCGGTTCAGCCTAAACACTGATTGTCAACGTATTTTCATCTGGAGAGAATCAGGGACCCGCTACTTGCCCACCAACGTCCGAGAAAGAAACCACTATGGCAGCGGAGTTTGATGGTCTGGACATGCATCATGTTGGATGGGCGCACATCTCTTCATGTGTTTGGCAGAGCTTCTGTGACTAGTGTGTGGTATCGGGATAAAATCTTGGATCCCTATGTTCGCCTTTTCAGGGCAGCAGTTGACTCTGATTTCTTTTTAATGGGCGAAAACGCGCGCCCACATAGAGCTCATCTGGTCGACGAATTTCTGGAAAGTGAGGATATTCGCCGGATGGATTGGCCAGCCAGATCTGCAGACCTACATCTGCAGACCACGTCTGGAACGCTATGAGGTGGGCAGTTGCAACTCGCATTCCACCTCCCAGAACCACCCAGGCTAGCGTTGAAAACAGCGTTGCTGGTGGAGCTAATTACCACAGGGACGCATAAACTGCCTGACTTCCAGCATGGATTCACGTTATGAGAGTTATATTACTGTAAGAGGGGAAAATACCCACTATTAACCCATTTTTTTGTTCAATATTGTGAGGTCTTTTTTTTTTTTACCTTCCGACGCTGATCAGTCTTACGCACGATCATGCGTGTGTATTATAATTGCAGAATTTTTTTTTCTTTGCATTATATTAACCTATGTACGTACCTAATTTTATTAAAATCTCTCCACTAGTTCTGGAGATAATGGATCAAATCTGAAAATTTTCTTAAATTTTGAACATGAGTGTATTTATGAACTAAAAATTTAAAATGGTTGAATCTAAAACATGCGTGAACTTCCTGTTGAAATATTGCAATAGTATTATAAAAACAAACTGTAATGAAATGCATAAATTACACTGTCACAGAGGATAAAATAACACAGGTTTACAAATTTAAACATTTTTTATATACTTTTGATGAAACACCTATTTTCCCATTATACGACCTCTTACTATTAAAAGGCGGTATTTGAAAAAAATCTATCACGTCATATTTTTAAAATTTTTACATTTTTCAATATTCACATTTTTAATTCTATAATATATTATCGATCACGTCACATTCAACCTACCCGCATTGTCAACTTTGATTCTATATTCTGTTTTCTTGTGTTTTTGTGAACTAAAGTGAATACTATGGAGAGAATCTTCAAATCACGAAAATGACTGTTATTTTTGTTTGCCAAAAACAGCAGGCTTTAATTAAAAATTAAAAATAAACATAAAATTCAATATCCTGACATTCCATCAGTCTCAAAACCGATATCACATTCGGAAACTCTGCCACATCCCGTATGTCCAGGTATGTCAATTGCGAGTTGCCAAGATTGTAACGATCTGTTTATGGAGGATAAAAATGATGACGAGTTCGTAATCGAAGATGATAAAACGCCACATTTAATAAACCAAAATGAGTTGAACGACCTTGTGCGAGACTTTCTACTATCTAGATCTAAGGCAGAGAATTCTTGCCTCTCGTCTACAACCGTGGAACTTATTGACACCAAATACCAAAGTAACTTATTACCGAAATTGAAGTAACATTTTCAGCAGTTATTTCACAAAAAAGAATGATAATATTATTGTTTTATTAAAAAACTACTATGCAATGTGTGTGAATATGTCTCTGAAGATACTTTTTCTTCATTCACACCTGGATTTTTTTCATGAAAACTTGGGTGCCGTGAGTGACGAGCAGGGCGAGCGTTTTAACCAAGACCTTAAACGTTTTGTAGACAGACACAAAGTTTTTTGGGACGAAAGTATGTTAGGAGACTGCTGCTGTTCTATTTATGGAGAAACAGATCAAGAAAATTATAAAAATAAGAGTAAAATCAATCATTTATATTTTTTTCTTTTAAATTTTCATGTTATTATATTTTTTAAGTATTTAATAAACATTTTTAAAACTAGACGTGACAGATTTTTTAAAATAATTTTTCCGTACTCAGTGCACTAGAATCTATGAAAAAATACACCTTTCGGCGAAAGTATATAAACCGTGTAAACCAGTGTAATCGTCGTTTCTATGTAACATCATTTAGCTCATTATTCAATAATTAATAATACTTTAAAATATTTGTGAAAACTTAACAGAGCTTCATATTTTAAAATTTTAACCGATGACGATTTTAAACCTCTAATAAAAATATGCTGTTGCTCTCGAACCTTTAAAATTTAGACTTAATTTAATTTAAGTAATTGATGTATAGTCATTTTCAAATGTTAAATATTCATATATATGACTATAATTTTTGCAGTATTCGCATCTTTCAATCTTCGATACCGATAAAAGAGTACGAAACATAACAGATCAAAGTTAAAGAGCTCTAATTAGATCGTTCTCATTCAATTAGACAAGTTGTGTTGCCAATTAGAAACTCAAACATGATGAAAATTAGAGGCGAAAACTTAAATTACCTTTAAGTATCTAAACAAAATATTTCACCATTTTATAAGCCATATATTTAAAATTATGCCTTCACTCATTTTACTTTAAAATATTCTAGTGTCATAATAAAAAATGCCAATTTTCATGATTATGGTGCTTATTTAAAATAAAAATAATGATGATAATAAAAATAGGTTTAACACAGCTTTAAAAGTTTTTGTTAAGATTAAAAGCTAGAACATTTTTTAGAGTTTAATTGTACGCCATACTGTGTCATTTTTTATATCTCCCAATATAGTTGAAAAATGTTTATGACTTCGGTTTGTCTGTCTACCGTCTGTCAGCTCTCCGTGCGCTAACTATCGTAAATATTCTCGGATTGCCATGTAATTGATATATCTTAATGAGGTTTTATATGGAATGTTCTCTATTGAATATAAATTGTGTATCATTTATAGTTCTTTTACAGGCACATACAAAATAATTCCATTACAACATTTGCGGTTATATATTAACTAGCTGGTCTTCATCCGTCTAGCCGGTCGCTTCTGAGTGGGGCCTAAATACATTCTGCAGCGTACTGTCTTGACTTCCCTTGGGGCCCAGAAATTGCATTTTACATGTAAATAGAGAAATTTAAATAAAAATCTTTATTTTAAACTATACGAAACTAACTAAATAATATACACTGCTCAAAACAATTAAAGGATATTGCAGTTTTAGGTGGATTTTGTATCTGGGAAACTTTTTAGCTGATTGATACATGGTCGACAGACATAGTAGGTTATATGAGAATAAATTACACATGTTTGGCAGAAAAAAATGCATTTTATTGCGCATTTGTGTACAAAAGGAAAAAAACACAATTTGTGCATATGAGAAAAAAAGAATAAGAAAAGGTGTTTTCTTCAAAGAAAATCATTTTCAGTAGGGGGTATGGTTTCCACGGGCGGCCAGCAACGTTGAACACCTTTGAGGCATGGACTCAATGAGGCTATTAATGACGAGTTGGGGTATTCTGCCCCACTCTTCCAGAAGAGCTCTTTCCAGTTCTTGGAGAGTTTGTGGGGGTTGTTGGCGGCCAGAAACTCGTCTTCCTAGAGCGTCCCAAACGTGCTCGATTAGATTCATGTCTGGAGAACACGCTGGCCATTCCATTCGAACGATTCCTTCCTCGAAAAGGAAATCCTCCACCAGGTTTGCACGATGTGGCCTGCAGTTATCGTCCATTAAAATGAAGTTATCTCCGATTGCTGCAGCGTAAGGGACTACAATAGGTCTGAGGATCTCATCCCTATATCGGCGACCAGTCAGAGCTCCATCTCGAATGATGTAGAGGTCAGTGCGCCCGTCAATGGAGATGCCACCATACACCAACACTCCTCCACCGCCAAATCTGACACTTTCGTGCACGAACGCAGGATTATTCCTACTGACACGGTCCCTCCAGATGAAAATACGCCTATTATCCGGATGCACAGAAAAACGGGACTCGTCAGAAAACAGAATATTGCTCCATTCATTTCTCCTCTAGTTGACATGCTCGGTTGCCCACTCCCTGCGGTCGCGACGATGCCTTGATGTTAATCTAACACATACCATCGGTCGGCGAGCATACAGACCTACAGCATGGAGCCGGTTTCGGACAGTCTGAGTTGAAATCGTGGTGCCTGTAGCCGAGCGAAGGTGTTGTTGGAGAAGAGTAGCGTTCATGTTTCGGTGTCTCCGAGCTGTTAACGCTAAATACCGATCTTCATTGGGCGTTGTTGCCCGTCTACGACCTTGCCCTGGTCTTCGGCCTGCACATCCACTCTCCAAAAAACGGTTCCAGATCCTGGAAATGACACTTTGTGACACTCCAATGGCTTGCGCTATTTCGGCTTGAGTTTGGCTCCCTTCTAATCTACCAACAATTCTCCAAGCTTCTGAATCTGTCAAATGACTTCGCTGAGACATCGTACTCATCGAAACAAAGCAATCACTGAATGCCGATCATCTTTGTCTTCATTCTCTTTTATCCAGTTGAAAGTCAAATTTCATTCGCTGCCGCTGAAGCGACGTTTTTGACGTCGAACTAAAAATTTGCATACTCCACAGTTTGAAAACCAGAAAAATTTGCATTTGTGATTCTCTTCTTCTATTTTAGGCAAAAAAAATTTCGTTTATATCTTTATTTTATATAAAACTTCAAATATCCTTTAATTGTTTTGAGCAGTGTATATAAGCACGTAAATAAATATTTCGTGGCATTAATAATATTTTTTTCATAATCACTCTGACAAAATACTACTGGCCCTGTGCGTATTTATCTAAGATGAGCGGAGAGCTTTCAGATGAAATTAATAAAAATAGGATTGCCTAAGATAAATGGCGATCGTTGCAAATGGCTACAATCACGCCCATAAATTATTAATGAGGTGATCAAAATAACGGTGCCCCGTGTACTTCTCAGCCATATATCGTTAATGTAGCGATCACACTAACGTTTTTCAGTTATTTTGCGTGCATAAATCATTAAAATGAAATAATTTTAACAGGACCCATTCGGTTGCACGCTTGTAATCTGACTGTACGGTAATCACCATAAGGCATCCTTGTGCATCCTTGTGTGTGGGCCTTGTGTGCTCATAAATATGGCAATCAGTATTTAAATCGAAATTTTTTACCTTAAAAAAATGTATTTTGAAAAAAAGTGGAAGCGTGATATTTTGTTTAAAATTTTAAATCCGATCGCTAAAAGACGAAAATCGGAAAAAAATTATAAAATGGGAAATTAAAAAATATATTCCTTGGATAAAATGTCACACAAAATATATAATAAGAAATCAAAAATAGTTATATTTTCCGTCTAATCTTCCTCAATCGGGTTCACAGCCGATGTTGCCCATAAACTCGCTAGCTCTAAAATGCTGAAATACATGATTAACTACTTTTTTGTAGATTTGTAAATCGGAGTTTCACATTCTTACTTAAATTTACTGCTGAGATATGGCACAATTACCTCAAACTTTCGACACACAGTGTGGCCCCCTTCATGGGTTATTATCTAAAACTGCTGAAATACATATTTAACTATTTTTAGGACATTTTTTATCCAAAATTTTACGCTCCTACCTATTACTGAGATATGGCAAAATGCCATAAAAAATTCGACACCAAATCCCTCTTTGGTGGCGGAATTTCTAAAATCGCGAAATACATATTTAACTATTTTTTAGTAGATTTGTTATCCTGAATCTGTGATTTCTATCTCCTAACTGAAAATGCTGCTGAGATATGGCGGCCATTTTAAATTACCTAAAATTTTCAACTCCTATTTAGCCCCCTTAATGGGTGAATTTCTAAAATCGCTGAAATATGTGTTTAATTATTTTTATAGCAGATTTCGTTTTATGAATTTCACGCTCTTATCCAAAACTACTGATGAGTGAATAGGTGAAATCATCGAAAATTATCGACCCCCTATTTAACGCCCTTTGTAGTTGAAATTTCTAAAATCGCCTGAAATGCATGGTTAACTATTCTTTAGTAGATTTGTTATCCCGAATTTCACGCTCCTAACTATAACTTCTACTGAGATATGGCAAAACGGCCTAAAACGTTCGACCCCCATTTACCCCCCCCCCTTAGTGTCTGAATTTCTAAAATTGCTGAAATACGTGTTTAACTATTTTTTTAGTGGATTTGTTATTCTGAGTTTCATGGTTCTACATATAATTTCTGCTGAAATATGGCAAAATGACCAATAATATTTGACCAATAATATTTCTTAGTGGATGCTTACATTGTGTAAAGAACATGTCTTCCAAATTTCATTGTTCTGGGACAAACGGTTGAAGCTCGGCGTTGATTATGAGAAAATCAAGCTACTCTTTTATAAGTATACATGATGTTTACACTATTTCAAACATAATGATATGATTTTCTGAGGTACTTTAAAACATTTTTTTACTGTAGAAAATGCAGTGCAATGTATTCATCATTCAATTACATGGTCATACAAAATAATTCGGTTACGTAGGGAAAAAAGTTTGCAGCGTAATTTAATGATGTTACACTATTTCAAACAAAATGAAATTAATATACATAACGGAGAATCACTACAAGCTGCTTGCTGCAGAAGATGATGTGCATAGAGCATTTGTCGTTCATTTACAAGGACACACAAAATATTTGGGTTACAGTACTGTCTATTAGCGATGATGGCTGCAAATGTGTATCAATTATGGAATGCATTCTTAAGTTTACGTAAGCTTTTGCATGCTACGATGTGTGCATAAAAGAACTCGGAAGCATTGCTGTATATGGGTGTGAATTGCTTAAAAGTTGTTTTTAATTGAGTTATGCATTTTCCAGCTAAGCTATATTTAGTATATACTAAAATAAATATATATTTGTAGAATATAAATAAATTCATTCGTATACGGGGATCAAAGAACTAGATTGTGGTTTACATTGCAGTCTACTATTACTGTAAGTGTGTTTTTAGCAGTGTTATGCGTTTTTTTGCCTGAATTATATTTTAGGTTAATATGTGGTGTGTATAAAAATCAGTAGATAATATGCAGGGATGGGCAAAAAAATTCGAATACATTTTCGTCTCTTGGCAGAAATTGCTGAAGGTGAATTTTTAACTGTAATATGCCTTTTCTAACTAAACTAAAGTTTAACACAGAATGTAAAATGTAGAATTTATATAAAACTATAAATTATATACAGGACTTCATAAAAGTGTTCGAGTACCTTTCTGGCTATGGACGGTAATTGTGGAAAAATGGTTTTCAACTGGTGGTATATGTTTTTTAAATTGTTTGCTTATACGTATATCTTCTTTTACTTTATTAAATATATGATGTACCGACTACTCTGATCATAAGAGTCGGCGAGGGTTTGATTGTGAACATAGTTTTTGTCCACTAATTGTTCATGTGCGTAAGGGTGATCAAGGCTATCTTTCTTTGACTTTCGACGAATGAGTGTGAAAACCTCGGAACTTGTAAGTTTCTGCTTTTCATCGAAATTTATGCAAATTTTTACATCTGGTCGATCGATGATTGAGTATTTAAGCTTCGGAATGCGTTGGGGAATTGGAACTTGGGTCGAGTTTCTCCTCCATGAGAGTTGATGTGAGATCCGACTATTGTGCTCATTTATCTGAAGCTCAGAAGGAGAATAAGCAGTTGGTAAGCGGTTATTACGATGTTTCCTGCTAATTAAATAAAGTTAATTCGGTGCTCATGGAGCGCCATTTTCAACATTAGCCTAGGCGAACATCTTGCCATCAGTGTTCGACTAGCTTGCATAGTGGAGATTGGATCTTTGCTGAAGGCATCCTGACTTGCTACATTGTCAATGTCGTAAGTTACGTTTTGAGTTCATTGCAATTAATATTTGAAGTTGTATTTTTCTAAGTGAAGTTTCGGGGGAGCTAAATTCTTCTGGCATAAGGAAAATTAGTAGTGTCTTTCTCAAAATCCCTGTCCAATTAAATTTTTTAATAAATTTGACTTTGAATTTTACTTTTTGTGCTCTCTCTTACATCTCTCTTACTTTCTTACAAACGGTTTCCTTAAAATATTTTGGAAATAATAGAAAGTGTTATATAATCTATGTTTTATGCATGTTTATTTTTCTTGTTTCTTTTATGCATTAATTAATTTTTTAATTCTTTAAACTCAAATATATCCATTTTGAAATAACAATGCTAAATATCTCTAAATATTATGAAAAAAAAATACATTTGTATAATGAATGCTCAGCGAGGAAAGAATACTTGAATGTTGCTGCATGTGATATATGTTTTGATTTGATCGCACATAGCCTGCTTCTAAATATTGCATACTTTCACTCTTTACATTATCAAACTAAACAATTAATGCTGTTACAAATACACTTTTTTAAAATTTTAAATTATTTTACTTTTTATATTAAAAAAATTAGCATGAATTATGGCAAAATTATTGTAGCAAACAAATATTTGTTGTTAAAAGCGGGTACCCGTAATTCTAGTCGTTTTCGTTAAATAAAGTGTACACTTTAATATACAAAGGAAGCTGTGATTTTTTTACATTTTGTATACTAAGCATGATTTCATCTTTCTGGATAACCCAAAAAAACTTTAACTAAAATGTTGTAATAATAAATATGTTGACCATGCTAGTTAAGCGCACGATTTTGCAAATTCTAAACGTTTACTGATCTCTAGTTCCTTTGACATTAACGCAGCTAAATGAAATTAACAACATATTTTGATGTAACATTGGGCGTTATTTTTTATGTACTTCTTGATTAAAATGTCTGTATCCCACCTCCGTATCAAATTGCGAAAATATGTGTTACAAAACTAATTTAAATTCAAATTAGCAAAATGTCAGTAATTGCATCATTATTAATTTGAACGCATAAATTGTGAATGTTTTATTTCTCTAATGCTGGTAGTAATGTTAATTTCTAATTACCTAAACTATTAAAGTAATGTAGAAACATAAACACCTTTCCGAATTTTGGATACTATTTTAATATTTCAAGTCCAATTATTTTAACAGCTTCATGTAATAAGGTAAATGATCGTGTAGCTAATTATGAAAATACATGATAAATGGTTTAAATAAAGTTAAAAGCAAAAGCAGCATTTTATTTAACTGCAAAATTTATTTTCTAAAGCAGAATTACATTTTTTTAAATTATCATTTCTTAATTTTGTGGCTTGGAATCACGTACTCGCGCTTACATACATCTGCATCAACGAGACCAGTGAGTATTAAACTAGTTCTTATTTTTTCAATGGGAATAAAATTTGGTAAGAATTTATGCTTTTCTCCTCAGGAAATAGGGATTTTGGATAGAGGATGTATAGATTTCGATTTTGAGTCCGTTTCGTAGCGAATTACTTTATGAGAAAGTTCTATTTTTCTACAGGGAATAAATAAAGAATCCGAATATATATATTTTTTAATTCTGTTTTCAAAGGAATTTGTAATATTACATAAAGTACCTGTGTAGAACGAGCATAACTCAGTGATTTTTTTATACATTCATATTGTATTGAAAACATTTTGTTATTTATTTATTATTTAAGTGCATTTATTTCTATATGACGATGTTATTTCAAGTTTCAAAATGTAATAATAATAAATACTAACAATTCGTTTTTTGAGCTTTTGATTTATCTATTATTCTATATTCACTTTCTCAGTATTGTCCAGAAAACAGTTATGGCATTTTGTCATATATTTCTGGAGTCGTTAAGTACGAAGTTTGTTGGTTGTTGGAGTTGTCAATACTTCGTTCTATAAAAGAGGAAAAAATATATGTGTTACTGTCAATATGATTTATCCGGTCATTATTAATAATAACCTTCTATTATTAATAATGACCGGATATAAAGGCCGGAAATTATTAATAATAACCGCGGTCATTATTAATAATAACCGGTTATTTTTAATAATGACTGGATTAATCATATTGACCGTAACATATATACATTGTCGGAAATTTGGATTATATTTATAACAGTAAACGATTTTTATATGAATGCGCGAATGTCAGGCGTACCCTGACTGCTAGGCACTATGCTTTATAAAAATGAAAAAGATTCTTCTTCCACAGTCGGTGTCCAAGTCAAAAGTTGGTGGCAAACGTGAGCGATTTCGGCATCAATGTGATATGTTCGTCAGACAAATTCTATTGGTTTTGTAACTGCCGCTAATTTTGCGCTAAACAATATACATGTAAAACTACGCCATTTTTTGAGGACTCCGATTATTAAGGAACAGCCTTCAAAATGACAAAAAAAAATTGAGTATGGGATTGTTTCATTGAATGAACATTCGCATTTAATTCTATTCATTATTGTACCATATTACTAAAGTTTCATAATTGGAAGTATTGCCAATGCATCAAATAATAGCGATGTTGGCAACTAGTAGTTGATTTAAAAACGTAGCAAAATCCCAAGAGCATTTATCGATCAAGAAATGCTAACATATTTACAGAATGTTTCTGAAAATATTTGAATTCACCAAATCAAATTATTTTACCAAAATGAATTATACAAATAACATTGTAACAAATAAGAGTTATAATACTTCATATATTCTCTAAGTTCTAATACTTTGAATTTTATAAAATTTCGGAGTTTTTCGGAACTAAAAAATCCTTAACCTGTTTTTGAATGCATGAAAAGGCATGTGTGCCTTTGAAATGCTTGCTAAAACGCCTTTAAATAAACTTATACATTTAAAATATATGTGTATATATAAAAGTTGAAATAAAATGGAAATTATTGTTGCTTTTCTCAACAAAAAGACTACGAGAATTTGATAAAGTTGTTAACAATTTCCAACATACTTGAAAAGTGCTTAAGACTTCGGTTTGTCTGGCCGTCTGTTCATGTTCTCACCCTCTTAAATATATTCAGATTGTCCTGAAACTTTTAAATGTTATTGACGTTTACTATATACCCCGCACCCAGAAAAAGGAATTGATTAAAACAACAAAACATGTTTTGTTGAGTACATTATTTTGATTGTTTTAGCAAATTTTTTAGTTGAAGTAAAAAAATTGGTTTTGTTGCTAGGGCAAAAAAATATTGTTAACACTTTTATGATATTTTAACAAAATTTCATCAATTTTACGTGGATTCACAAAATCTGTTTTTTTTTTTAAATTTTAGAATAATTTTGTAATTCTATCAAAATTTTGTTGCTTTTGAAAAATTGAAGTTGTTGTGTAATAGCCATAACTCTCTCACGTAACTCGATTTATTTGAATTATATAGCTATATAATTAAAGGATTAACATAATTTTTGGATAATTAAAACTTTTTTTTTTCATTGGGACGGACCAAGGTAGTTTTAAAAATCCCCCTGTCCCATTTATTACTTTCTTCTATCTTTACAAGAAGAAAGTATTGGAATCATGAAAATTTTCGACTTCCAGTTTCCGACGGATTTTAGAAGGTCCTGAACACGATTTGACTGTTTTTAGGGCCACACAAAAGAATTTTGTTACATAATGGTCTACGGGAAAAATTATTTGCAGTATATTTTAATGTCGTTATGCTATTTCAAACATTATGAAATTTTTATTGAGGTGCACTATAAGTTTCTTATTATTGAAAACTTTTATTTACATGGATACACAAAATAATTTTGTGCGTTTTCAACTTTTGTTTGAGATATTATGTTTAATTAAAATTTTGCATATTACGTGATTTTTAAATTCTGTTGATCATATACAAGGCTATACAAAGAACTCGTAAATATTATTGACAACGGGAGTAAATTGCTTGATGGTAGTATTTAATTTTGTTATGCTTTTCTTGCTGAAATATATTTAGTATACTGATAGTAGTTTGTAATATAAATAAATTCATAATAATGGCTACACAAAGAACAAGATACATTGCTGCTTATGGTTGGTAATTACTGTAAGTGCGTTTTAAGTTGTGTTATGAATTTTTTACCTGAATAAAGTTTTAGCTTGATATGTGGTGTGTACCAAAGTC
Organism: Maratus michaelseni; assembly: GCA_963931845.1. Classification (NCBI taxonomy): domain Eukaryota; kingdom Metazoa; phylum Arthropoda; class Arachnida; order Araneae; family Salticidae; genus Maratus; species Maratus michaelseni. The sequence goes on from OZ007590.1 coordinate 181,968,739, forward strand.
TTTAGATGATAGAAACAGGGCTGTATAAAGGAATTTGAGTGCATTTCCATCTATAGGCGAAAATTGCTAAAAGTTAATTTTCTAACTGAACTAAATTTTAGTAAGCTATGTAATGTACATTCAAATCTATAGATCATATACAGGGTTGTACCAAATAATTGAACTACTTTTTTGAGTATGGAAGATAATTACTAAAACTGGATTTTTGATAGACCTTTGAGATAGGATACGTTTCCTGAAAAATTATTTATTTCTCTTTAACTACATTAACTTAAAAAAATTATCAGGTTAATAGTTTTACGTCGTGCAAATGGCGACCATTTGCGTGTTCCCAAGGAGGCCCGTACGAACACGTGAGCCACCTTATAAAAATTAAAATGGCCACCTTAATTATTTTAATAAAAAGTAATAAAAAGCCTTAAATAAAAAGCCACCTTATAAAAATAATAATCATTTCCTAAACAAATATGGAAATGAATGTAGTAAGGTTAATTTTCAAAATTTCTACTTAAATATCTGAAAAAAACTTATTGCCATTTATTGTTAACACCAAGATACCCAAAAGAAGTCAGTAAATCCCAGAAGAAAAGCCCTGAAGTACCTTGCCCAAAAAGTGCTTAAAAGTCTTTTTGTGTTAAAAGATAAGAAGATTAAGAAGAAAAACTTGAAAGATATCAAAAGAAAGAATCATCAGAGCATAATAGTAAGCAACATAATAAGAAAATCAAAGCCAATCCGTTACACAGCCAAAAGATACTCTCAAACAAACAAATACTGCCATGCCGCCATTCCTGGTACAAGTGATTGCCAGCAAAAAGTAGGCTAGTTTTGCCATTTATGCAAGAAAGAAAAAATAGTGGACATGCAATATGCGCATGAAGAGTGTCAGGGACTTACTAAACAAGACAAAAAAAATCATCTGAACTTTCTGTATGGAATCCGATTACAAAGATATATTTTGGAAAATGCTTATTGTAATTTTTTCTTTGTAATTAAATACTTATTTTTAACTGAACATTGTGTAATACTCTTCTAAAAGTAAAAATAGTTTGCCGGTTATTTTTTCACATTTTAAAAGTGATTTCTATACATGGGCCACCTTTGGAACACTGTGCGACAAAGGTGGCCAATTTTGAAATCCTAATCCTAATAATATTATAAATCTGATTGTGTGCAAATGTTAGGCTGAAGCCAGCGTCAAAATGGAGCATTTAATGATCTTGTACCTTTGCATGTAGGCTGATTATAACCCTCATATGAACATAGGCTGGTTTTTGTTTATTTTATTCAAATATTTTTCTTAATAATTCAAAATTTCGTTATTTTCATTGAGAATAAATGGACATTTTTTCGTATAGCATTTTAAAATGGTTAAATTTACTTTACCGTTGCTAATACTTTATCGTTGCCAAAACTAATGTAAAACCCGAAAAAATAATTTTTACTCTACAATTTAGTTTCAATTGAAAAATTTTCACGGGAAAAATGAAAATGAAATAAAAAAAAATTAAAGAATTAAGAAGAAGATTAAATAATATTATTAGAAATAAAACGTACTTTTTTTAGTTTTTGATAATAATGCATAAGGTTTCAATATGCGTAACCATGGGAAACAGGCGAATATGACGTCATTTATCGAAAATAAATCGGATATGCTTTGATTGGTGAAATAAAATGATCTTGGGTTTTTTCTACACTTTTTTTCTTTTTTTTTCTTTTGTATGGTAACAATCCTTGCTGTTTTGCCGTCTGCGCACGGCTAATATAACTATACCGTATTTTTTATTTAAATTTTAAAAAAAGTAAAAAGAAGTTTCAAAAGAAAATGGATAGCAAATGTCAATAATATGCTCCGCAAAATTACCCATCTCGTAAATGATGTCACGGATAGCCAGAAATAGGGATTTTTCATTCTTAAAACTAAAAGAAATAACTCGATTATCTAAAAAAAAAAAATGACGAATGTTAATAGTTCCATTTTTGTTGATAAAACCTAAAGATTTAATATTATTTAAAGAGTAACATAATTTTCCCTATGCCAGTATTGAAATTAATTGCCTGGAAAAGAAAATTAACAAGAATTATGTCATTAAAAAGGGATTTCTCTGGGGGAAAAAGGAGAAGTCATATTTGAAATAAAACGGGAATTTTCCAATATGTTTTAAAATGAGTGTAAATCAATTCCTTACATTAATAATACAAGGATGAATAAGTATAGAAAGTAGATGAGTTTCACGCCATATTTATATCGAAAAATTTAAATGTTTTGTTATCTATACTGATTATTAAGCATGAGTATCCGTTATTTCGTTCCGCATGAGTATCCGAGTTTTCTGCTAAAAATCACATCAGAATTTTAAGAAAAGGAAAATGAACACGAATCTATTGTGTTAAAATCTGACCGTGTGTTTGTATTTCGTAACTACTCCTAGACTATCGAACGCAACGCGATTTACTACAGGTTAGTTTACTACCGGTTTAGCGAATACCGGTTATAATTGATCCGATGATGTCACACAAACTCTCAGAATTAAAAAAAATTAAATTAAATGCCATTTTTTTTAACGAAGTTTCTCTAAAAATGGAAAGTAACGTACTCCATATTTGTGTATAAAAATGGAGAAATAAAACAGATCAGTATATTTTTTACACCATTTTCTCATTAAAACTGAAAAACAGAATTTATTTTCACTTTGAATAGATGGTGAAAACAAAATCTTGATTTCAGTAAATTTTCCGAAAAATACAAACATATTTTCACATATTCAAACTTCATGAATCAATTTATTCTGGAGAAAAAAAATTGCCTGCCAATATACTCTCATTTAGAAAATAAGATTTGTTTCAACTATATATTAAACCAAGGAGGCAGAATTGAATTTAAAGAAAAAGCATATACTATTCCTAATTAATGTTTTTTTTTTTTTTTTTTTTTTTTTTTTTTAAGGATGGCTGTTAAAACGTTTCACAAAGGCGTTAAAAATTGTTTATCAGGTAAAATTGAAATTTGTTTTTACCCAATTCGTCTATTTCTACGATTTTATTTGGCCCTCCTTTTTGCATTGGTTGCAATTTCATTTTCGCGATTATTTGGCACAAAATTTCACTTTTTTAAGACTGAGTTATGTCAAGGTCCCTATAATAATAAATACCGTATTGTCTCCCATGAAATGTTATAAATAGTTAGTTAATTATTAACGTTTTTAATTATTGGGAGTAAAATATTTTGCTTAATTAATGTATTTATTCTTCTTTTAATGTTGCGTGAACGAAGTCACGGGTAACAGCTAGTTGCATTATAAAACTAATTAAATTTTAATTTACAAAGAAAAGTATGGTTAACATGTATTAGAGATAAGTGTGGAATAATTTAAATAAATTCTGCCATATACACCCAACCAGAAAATTATGAAAAATCCCCAAAGCTTAACTATGGCCCCCTTTGACTCACCTACCTTATATGTTTTCTAAATTGCTTATTTACATATTTTCTTTTACCTTATTTAACGGTGAAGTTGCGTTACAGTGTTCTAGATGTGTTGGAAAGTGTTTGCTTGTTGCATGATTCCTCGCTCTTGTTTTATTTCATTACATTTTATACATTAAATATTTTCGTAAGGGGAATATAATGCAGTTTGCTCTAATAACGTTCTAGATTTTTGTAAAAACAAGATTGTTAAAAATAAATAAAACAAAGAGTTAATAAATCTCACCAGAGTTTTTGACAAAGCGTAAGCAGTTTTTTTGAGGTAAAACATAAATATGATGTGGCCATCACAAAGCATTTTTCTACAAGTTACATTATTCTAATACATTAATTTAAATAGCGATGTTACACACCAACAATTACGAAGTATGACGCATAACTTCAAACATAAACAAATTGTGCATTTTTACCTAATAGAAACTAAGATACAGCAACAATGTTAATCGAAAAATAGCATACTAGCGCCCTGTGATTAGTAAACAAAGACAAAATTAAATTTTTACAAATTTTATAAATATATTACATATTATATTTAGTTAAATTCCGTTCCATAGATGTCGATACATAGTTTTCACGGAAATAGTAAAAACATAGCATACCAGCGCCGACTATTGGTTCATATACACAATGTAATCAGCTCAAATTTGTGTCGAGTTCTAATAAAATATGGAGTTTGATGAAATACCGTGCATTAGTTCTTGAGATAGAGCATCCAGAAAATTTGTGTGACATACAGAGAGTCATTAAAAAAAATAATCAAACCTTTTTCAGGACATCCAAAATCACGCCATCCATCAAAATGAGGAAATTTTCACGGTTATAATTCCTTCTTCTTATGTATATAGAAGAAAGTACAAAAAGAAAAATAGTAGAAAGCTGTTATGTTTGTTTAATAGTGTTGTAATACGGCATTTTCCAAACCTCTTTATAAAATCTTCCAAAGCCTAATGGAATTAATGTTAATAAAATCGTCCCCAAAATTATTATATTCGATAGATTTCAGTAAATGATATATATTCGATAAATTTCAATAAACCAAAATTTTTGTCATTTGAATAGTTACTTTTTATTTTTTAAACATAAAATTTTTTTTTCCACAATAAAAGACAAAAATGGAACCCGAAGTGTTTACATGTATCGCATACGCGCAGCAGAATTTTCTGCAATAAAACTCCTTAAACAACAATAGATAACATGATTTTCGTTTTGTTTTAAAATATTTGGCCTTTAAAAGCAAGATTAAATACAGTATAGTTCCTGCAGGTGGTTCCTTGCAGTATTTTAAATAAAAACATAAGCTCACTTCGCACCAATGAATATGAACCACAGCGCAGGTGGAAGCGAAAGAAAAAACAATCTAGTATTAGTGTTTGTCTGATCTCTGACGCTTTCAAATATTGCCTCGATTCATTCATCGCAGACGATTCTGGATGCAATCGAATGGGATACAAATAGATATTGGTTTACAAAAGTCATAGCGAAACAATTAGCACAATCTAAAACACTCGATATATTTAAACAATCGAGAGAATAGATTAAAACATCTCCGCATCACTCAACACTAATTACAAGCTGGAAGAACCTCCCTACAAGTAACGATCAAAATTGAAAGACTTCTCTAAGCGGAACAAACATTATAGCAAAGCCATTCGATTTCAAGTTTCTCGGACTTCACTATGGTCACAAATAGCCACTGTCACAACAATGGTCAAAAGAAGACTTCTTTAATTTGTCACATAATGACTTTCTTGTGACTGTTACTTTGTCACTCCAGCGGGAAGTGATTGTGACTGAATTTTTAGTCATTTTTCAGGTATATATTCCTCAGAAAATGTAACAAATTGAACTCATATTGACGTAAGTACAATTTATTTTCCACGTCACCTGATGGCAAACCGGATACTGAGATTTACATTTCGATTATGGTGCTTTCACATTTTGATCATATTTCTGGTTGATTGCTACTGCAGTATGTTGTAAGCATTAAACTGATTGGCCGACATTTATACTGAGTTGATCTCGTCGACCAAAAGATTAATCATATACCGTCATCATGGGCTCTTGGTTGTCATTAAGTTTCGGATTGGACGAATCAGTAGCATCGCTTGCTGTGCTGATTAGCGTTAACATACTATGTAAAATTTTGCCGATGATTGCTTCGTTTATAAAATGCTATTAATGATTGTTGAAAGCGATAAAATGTGATTATATGCGTTGGATGACAACATAATTTTATTATTTATATAGTGTTTATAATATACATTCGTAAATTCTGGGTTATACATATATTTGTTTTGATTATCATAATTTTTTCTGAATATTTCAAGTTAAAATTTAAACATTATTGTACGCCTGTATTAAACGTATGCATATATGTTTTACATATGAAAGAACACGTTGCCGCATTGATTTTATTTGCTTTGAATTATTAATGCTTTGTTGAACGCATGAAAGATATAATACACTTCCAGAATTATCTTAGCTAAGCAGGGACTATTTCTTGCTTTTTCTTTTCAAGTTATTACTTCTCCATTAAAAATATTTATTTAATTGAATAATTTAATTACGTTTTCTTTTATCTAATGTCATATAATGTGTTGCGAACGTGTGCAAAGCATGCATTGTAGTTTACATTATCATCAATCTTTCAGAAATTTGACTGTTTTTTGTTTCGTTTCCTACATGCAGAAAACATAAATTGGCATGAAATTTTACTTATTGAACTTTATGAATAAACTTTCTGGATATTTTAGCAATAACATGCTCTTATTAATTCTCAACCATATCATAAATATTCAATAATCGCTAATTGGCTCTAACGTATAACAGAGTACAAATGTAAAGTAAATATTGATAAATGTTACTACATTTTGAACATAAAACGTGTTATGGAAAACAAATATTAATTATTAAAATCATTTAAAATATACCGTATTCCTAAGAGGTATAACGACGAATGCTATTACCTGAGGCTATCCAGGGAATAGACGAGAGAATATATTAAATTATAGTGCGCATTATTATTAAATATGCTGTACAAATACAGTTAATCATAATTGTTTCTAACATTCAAAAGATAAACGCTTTGTAAACACGGATATGTTGAAATATTCATAGAAGTTATATCTGTATTTGTCAAAAACTCTATTTATTATATAATTCAAAGTATCGTAAAATTTCGAAATTTTTAATTTACAATCCCGGAAGAATATTATTAATCGGTATGGATTTCATTATCTCTAGTTTATCTATTACATTATTTTCCTATTACTGTACTTATCTAAATTCAATTTCTGAAATGTTTCAATTTAAAATATCATAACAGATAAAGTTATAATACTTTCACTCTATAGAATTCGCAGTTATTTCTTAAGGACTTGTTAATAAATATATACACGAACGTGCAAATCTATACTATCTATATCTATTTTTTCGCTACAATTTACTTTTTAATTATTTGCAGTTTATTAAAATCTATGTTTTCATCATATAATTTGATGTTTTTAACATATTACTTTTTTATAATTGCAGGTAAGTGGTCAGAAATGTTTTACGGAGATTTAAAGATGAAAAAATTCAAGGTGAACATTTATTCTTTTATTGTTCTTATATACATATTGAAGTGTATAAATTGGAACAGGCTATTGTTACACTCTACATTAGGCTCATTATATCGTTGTATAATTTATTTATTTCTAACGTAGTCTTTTACACGTTGTTTTACATACAAAATTACTTTTTGTCCTCTTCCGCATATGGTTATTGATATGAGTTTAACCCCTTAATTCTCGCTCCCGTCAATATCACTGGCTGAGGTGTCGTTCGTTATTTCTCGTGCCCGTCATATTTCCGGGCTCAATATTTAACTGCTGGAAAAAACTTCTGAAACCAGAAAAAATCAAGTGGAGTGCCATCTGAAGTCCTTGAATATTGGCGCTCGGGTTATAGAACGCAGAGTATTTTGTTCTAAAAGGGATGCAAATAATAAGCGTATTCGAAAAGAAACTCGATATTTTTATGCTGATTGTGATGTTGGACTTTGTATTGCATGTTTCGAAATATATCACGGTCAAAAAACTTATTGATGATCAGTGTTTAATGTATATATGTAATTTCAAATATTATTTGTAAAAATTTGTAAAGATTTGAAAAACAAAGGTCTTATTCGCATTAATTTGTATGGTGTAAAATTAATTTTAACCCCCTAATTCTCGCTCCCGTGATTTTCACGAGCAGTGTAGACTACTTTTTTTTTTTTTTTTTTTTTTTTTTTTTAATTCAGATTGTTTGACTCCCCCCAATTTTTTTAAATAGTGTAATTGGCTTTATTTTCGCATTATTTTATCTGGTGTAAACTACGGTGAATATTTCAACATAAAAAAAGGGGTGGGAATCAAATAATCTGAATTATAAAAAAGTAGCCTACACTTATCGGGTGGGGTGGGGGGGGGCGCCGCTTAATATATTAAGACAGAGAATCCTCGCACGATGGCTTTTCTGCAAATGTGAATTTGTTCTATAACATATTGTTTTTTTTGCCTTAAAAAAAACTAATTGCATATTTTATTTAGAAACCTTATAATTATTCAATTTCTGTAATAAAAAAAATAGGTACTTTTTGGATGTTTTTTTCAAATATTAAGTGACCATGAAGGGGTTAAAACATTCTGTGCTATTTAATTTTATTCTACTAGATAAATTTTAAAAGTAAGTTCTGCAGCTTTACAATCCTTTAAGGATCATGGTCGAAAGTGCACAACTCTGATTTCTTGACCATGGATCTGTGCTATATGGCATATGTACCAGTGAAGTGGTCAGTGTTTGGTTCCCAATCAAGCTTGGTACTCAACTTATCAAGCCTGAAAGCATCACAGGTTGAGTTAACATTGCCCAAATGCAGACGTGAACCTCGGTTCGAAAGTGTAGCAGCACACATGGTAACCTCTGAGCTACCGGGCTTCATTTAATATGATTGAACGACAATTATTCAGATTGTAACTTGATTATTAAGACTGATCTTTTTTTAAGTTTCTTTCTAAAAGAAATATATCAACGATTCTTAAAAGTTCTTTTTTATCTTTAGAATCCTTTATGCAAAGAACCTAACAAAAAATTAAAAACTAAATAGTTTTTTTTAAATTAACCGTTTTACCAAAATTCACGACTAACAAAAAAATTTTATTTCAAAAATGTTCCTGTAAATTTGGGGAATCTCCTGTTTCCTGAGGTTTTTGATTAACCCTTCTACAGGAGTTTTCTGAAAATATGGCTAATGATCACATTACAATGAATTTGTGTTAAAGTTTCTGTAATATTATGACACCTTTTTCTGAAATTGCATTTTAGTGTACCCGAAAGACTTCTTAGAATTCGCAAAATTTTAATTTCTAATTAGTATACCGTCTATAATTATTATTAAAAATATATTTCATTGTGTTTTCTTTTTCCTTGTAATTTAATTTAACCATTTAACAATTTGTTTTCCTGACATATTTTGTCCAAAAATAATCATATTTATGTTAAACAATTTTACATTCAAATCGATTATATGAATTCAAATCAGCAATAAAAACTATTATAAGTATAGAATGTTTACTTTATGCTCATTTTTTGACAGCGAAAAAATAGTATTTTTAGAAAAAAATAGCATTTTCTAGACAATTAACATTCTTTTTTTCACGAAGATGGATGTTAGAGAAGAAATGCTAAATGTTAGTATTTTATAAATACTTAGTTTTAGTTATCTATTGAGAAAATAGCATTTATATGATAAATTTACAACAAGGAAAACACACCTCTACATAACAATCGAGACAGAAATATCCGGTACCTATTACCGCTCGTTTCCAATATCTTTTCTATTTCAGCAACACACACACATCGTTAAATCGTCAATCTCAATCACTTCTTAAATGTGAGATTCAATTAATCAACTAAGTCGGGTCTGAAATTAAAATGAGAGTATTTTCCTACATCGTCCTTGTATAATGAAAACGCATTCCACACTGAAATACATAAAATCAATTTGTTAGAAACAATGTAAATTAAAACAATGGAAAATACCAGTAAATCAGTCGATTAGTGTAGAAAAAGAGCTACCCGAGTATCATTCGTGCAAAATAGGAAAGACTTCCATCCAGTTGCCTGAGTCTCCTAAATAGTTAAATAGTTGAATTTAATGTTTTATTAATTAAAATATTGCATACAAAATAAATAATGAGCATTTGTAACACACAGCAAAGAATTTGCTTACTCTAGAAACAGAAACTACTCTATAGTGCGTTATGATTATCCATTTTTTTCTAAAATATGTTTCAGTCCTCAAGTTCTATCGCTCATTGAAAATTTCCCATTAGTTCTGAAAAACACAGTATAATATAAATTACACTGCAACACATATTGCGCGCATTTCCAACACATCTGAATTACTACAAATCTCATAACTAAGTGCATCAAAAGTATTTTGTAACTATTCTAACTATTCACGTTATGCTCCATTCTAGGTGTTCACATTTTACTGATGAATAGTATGCTACTCAAAAATATCAGCTCTCATCGAGACAAACTTTCCAGACTGCTGACCCCCCAGAATGTTTTTCTGTGATAATTAATATCACACATTATATTTCCGCATTTTATGCTATGTTTAATATCGTATAATTTAAACTTAATGCATGAAAGGAACTCTTTCTAGACATCTGGAAATGAACTTAAGAATCCCATCTGACTACTTGAAATGATTCATTACTTACGTTAAACAAATTGCAATCTTTAAGATTTCATGAAAATATGTTTATCATGGAATGATAAATGAAGTGAGATGCATTCTACGACATATTTCCTCAGCTGTTTTCTTATTTTATTAGTTTTGAAATTTCTTATTTTATCATAATGCTTTCAGTTCAAACGCCGATTTCTACGCATAAATTCTGAAAACTCATATAAAAAGTGATTAAATATATTTTACGCCGAACCGAATTACCACTGGAACATAAATACATATTGTACACTTTTAGATAATTTGTCTGTTTTAATTATTTTTTTTATGTTCACTATAGCATGCCCTTAATTTAATTATAAAGAACAAATACTGTAGTCCTTTATTTCATGTTATAAACGAGTACGACCCTATTGTATAGCGTAATATATATGCATGAACTCTTTGTCGAAGTATGCGTATTAAATTAAAACCCTATCTATTCATAAGAACATGCGAGATGCATTACACACTTTATACAAGTGGCAGCTTTTCGGGTTTTATGAAATGTTTTAATAATAGGATACATAAAGTAAATTTCAAGAGGATAAATAAAGAAAATTTAATGCAATCTTGATTCCTTTGAGATACTTTTGATAAATTTTGAAGAAAACATAGATCTTTGAATGTGTTTTAGGAAAACGCTAATTTTTTAAATAATTTCTCATCAAGTTTTCTTTAGTTTTAATAAGTTGTCTTTTAAATCAGTTTTAATCAGTTTTAAATCTTTTTAATCAGAAAACATGGTAAACTTACTGCGTAATACATTTTAATTACAAAAATAATGAAACATAAATAGTATACAATAAGGTAAAAACAGAACAAAGTTCAGAAGAGAACACTATACTATCCCAATTTTTTTATTGCCTCTACGTCCAGTGTCTGTGAAACCTCAAGTAATCAAAATCGTAGTCAAATGCGCATGAAATTGCGATTTGCGGCTTCTACTTGCGATCGAACTTGAATATCAGACAAAATTGCTGCAACAATTCCAAGCGCCGCTCTGCAGGATATTTGTCTGATTAGTGATGAAGAAAGAAATATGACAGAAATGTATTGACAGAATGAAAATTAGATGAGAACAAATAAAGAACCGAAAAGGATATGTAGAAGAAACTGTAAAACTAGTTACAGAAAGTAATTGTATTTTTCATGTAAGAAAAGACAAGACTATTGTGCAAGAGAAAAAAGGAACTAAGTATTACAAAAAAAATGTTATCGAAGAACATATATCAGTTGTTCCAGAACTTGGATCAAAATTTTCAAGACACGTAAAACCTATTTCTGGCACTGGAAAAGGTATAAAAGACAACTTAATGACATTTTTAAATGGCAACAACCAATACTTAAAAATTACTGCAATTGGATATGATGGAACTGCCTAGAACACTGGATTGAATAATGGTGTGATTGCTTTATTGGAAAAAGAAATATGAAAGCCACTGCAGTGCTTGATTTGTCTGTTTCATGCAAATGAACTACCCGTTCATCATCTATTTTCTTTCCTAGATGGAAAAACTAAAAATCCAAATGAATTTGGAGTGAAAATAAGGAAACAACTGGAAAAGTGTTATGAACTTCCAGTGACTGAGTTTTCACCTATTGAAAATAACATTCCATAGCTAAAATTTAAGGATAATTTAAGTATAGACCAAATATAGTTCTTAGAAATATGTAACACAGTCTCCGTTATAAGTTGCTCTTTCTGATTTGTCTATGAAAAAACCTGAAAAAAATTGTCATTCACCATGGTTTACCTTAGCAAACAGAATTATTCGCTTGTACGTGGGAACAGAATATCCATCACAGAATCTCCAAATACTGACTGAGTACATTTTGAAAGTGTATGCAACTGTTTGGTTTAACATAAAGTTGGAACCATCTTCTATCTATGGGCGAAGCACTTGTGAAAACGTGTCAGCTATTTACGTTACCTCAATTACACTCTTAAAAATGTAATTGATCCAATCAGCCAAAGCAATGCATACTTTGCTGCACATGAAAATGTACTCCATTTTATGCTATCAGGCGGTAGAAGTCATTAAGGAGTTTGCATTACGCCGAATTGTAAAAGCAGGGTCTGGAAAAGAAGTTGGCATCAGAATTTTTTTAATTCCTGTATGTATAAACTTTGATGTCACGGATTATATTGATATGATTTAATGGCATGATGTTAAAGTAACATAACCTCCTATGACGATGTATATTGCTGACGACAAACTAAAGCAGTAAATAAAGCAAGCAGAAGAACCTGATCATGAGAGTAAACTTCAATTTTTCCCTATATCATACACAAGCAGTTAAAATGATTGTTAAATTAGTTACCGAGTCATCCTTGTCAGTTTGCAGCACTTCTGCAAAAGATGCATTGATAAAAACCAAAATAAAATTTTCAAAAGATCACGCCAAGATTTGAAACAAAAAAACAAAAACAAAAACAAACAATCCAATGTGTCAGTGTGATTATTATGGACCATGTGTGATTACTATGGGACATTAGAGAAAAATTAATGTTTCTAAAAAATAACGTATTGCCTTTAAAAACAATATAAAGTCAAATCTCTTTTAACGGACACCCTTATATACGGTCACCCCTCTCTTACGGCCAAATTTAAATTTCTCAGCCAGCATTAACCTCTCGTTATAACTATCAACCAATCTCCTGCAGTCACCTCATTTCTTCAGACATTTTTTTGGTCACATAGGTGTCCGTTAATTAGAGGTTTCACTCTTTTAAAGTTTTTCTAAATAAGTGTGATTTGTTTAACTAAGATACGATAATTAAAGATTGCATTTCTTACATTTCAATGTAGTACTATAAGAATATGTTACTGTAAAATTAATAAAAATTAATATGGTGAAAATCACTAAATTCTACAAAATAATTATTTCTGTAATGGCATCTAAAAATTCGTAATACATAGAATGTACAAGTTTTCTGCAAAAGTATCATATTTTGAATATTCTGTTTACAAAATATATGTATATTACGTTAATAATCAAGAAATTAACTTTTTTTTAAAAAAGGCAATTTTTATCGTTTTTTTCATAGAAAAGTCATTTTTGAAGCTCTTTGCGGCACCTGAAAATATTTTAGTACACCAACAAAATTTTATATTCTTTATTCTAATCCCAAAAGGCAACTTTTGCCGACTATAGCAAATTTCTAACTGAAAAAAAAAAATAATTAACCATTATTTTCGTTCCACCCTACGTCCATTGCCGTGCTTCAGGGTGTAATGGTGCATTGCGCCAGCGAATGAGTATTCATGGGTACTCATGAACATTGTCTTGGCGTCCTTTCAAACGTGTACTTTTTCTAATTTTTTTGCAAAATTAAAATACATTTTAAAATATGCTATTTTGTTAAACGTTAATATTTGCTTGTTTTTTTTTATCAGATGTGTCAGAAAGATTTTTTGGTTGCTTTTCCGGTAAACATTTTTGAGATTGTAATTTCTAAGAAAAATGCAATTCTAAATTTACTATGTTTTATGATTTTCTGCAGTTCACGTTTTTACAGGTTCTCTGTAACACTGTGCCCTTAGTTGTTAAACTTATGTGTATCATGTAGATGTGTGTGTATTGCTATAAATACTATTGCTACCAATAACTATAATTAGATAACATTGTTGCATATGTAACGTATAATTTTATTTCTCGAATAATGGCACCTTTTACTGTTTGCCATCATCACTGAGCTCCATAACAGAAAGGAGGGCTATCTCACCGATGCACTTTTTGCCGCAACCGCATCAGACTTTCATACTTTCAGTTTGCGCAAGCAATAAATCCTTCACCTTTCTTAATATTACAGGCATTTAAAAAAAATCGCATAATTTTTATCACTTTTGGTTATTTCTACAGCTTTTTAATATTTTTTTATTAATACGTAACCAATTTTTCATTCTTTTTTGTTGAGCTTAGATAAAATTTCATTTTTAACTAATAACAAATTAAATATTTGCCATGAATTTAAATAAAATCTGTAGTTTTCAATAAAAAATATTATAAGTAAAAATTGTAGAAATTTTGTCAAAAATTAAAAAAAAACAATCGAAATTGAAACCATCTGCACCATACTACTCCATCAAAGGAAATTTTTATTTTTCTAAAAAGTTTCCTCAAAAATTCTTTGGCATTGTATCCACGGGCGAACCGCTGAATTCAATGTATCAGAATAGGAAGTTAGCTCTTCGTTCTATTCTGGAGCTCTGTGGAAGCCATATGAAGGGCGCCCATGTGTACCGAAAGATTAAATAGCCCTGCTGTAGGATGTTCTTTCTGGTTGTAACCGAGATCGACTCAATTGTATAGCATAAACTGTAGGCATAAAATGAACTCTTTGTTGACGTATCGGTATTAAATTGAAATTACTATCTATTTATAAAAATACGAAAAATTCATTGTCCATTTTATACAAGTTGTAATTGTTCGGGTTTAATGAAAATATGTTTATGTAAGTTGATAAAAAACTCAGATGCAAGCAGTTGTGATTTTCTTGAGTTATTTTATTATTTTTCATAAGTTTGGAAAAAGGTATGATACTTTGAATTTTTTTTAAATGAAAACTATCACTTTTCAACTAAATTGTCATTGAATATTTCTTATGCGAAACAGAATTTCTATATTTCTTTTGTTAAAATTTTTACTATGCTATTCAAACAAATCAGATTTCGTCTAAACATAAAAATTATACTATCAAGGGCTATGAATTTCTTTCTGTGATGATAAGTATTTCCTATTACATTTACGTATTCCATGCTGTATTTAATATTATATAATATAAATTTTATGCATGAACTCTTTGCAGACATCTGGGGTTTAATTTGAGTACTATACCTAAGTACATGAAATGATTTATTACCCACTTCATACAAATTGCGATGTTTCTGGTTTCATGAAAAAATGTTTAACATAGAAAGATAAATAAACTATGGTACATGGTGTTATATGATGCCTAAACTATTTGTCATCATTTTGGAAGGATGCATAATATTTGGAAAATGTAAGAGTAAAATTCTAAGAGTGAATACTAAGCATTTTTTAGGATAAGAAATATTTAGAAATAGCCATTAAATATTTTCTTAGATGAACAGAAATATCACTGGAATATAAAGACCTGTAGCATAAAATAGTTTCTTTAGCAATGGCCAAGGCTGGAGTTGAAAGAGGTATCGTTTATTATATTCAAATGACACATATTAATTGGTTATAGCTTAATGATGTTTATTCTACAATACATTTTCTGGTATATATTTTAGAAATACATGTATAAGTTTTATTTATCTTGGGTATTTTTGTAGTCTTTTAACGTTAAAATGAATGAAATATTGAAATTTTCAAAACTTTTCTATTAGTTATAAATACATATATGTATTTCCGCAGTATATTGTAAATAAAAAATAAAAAATGTATTTTCTTACATAGAAATTGTTTTTGCAAGTGTATATTAAATTATATTAAGCTTTTAAACCATTAAAAATTACAGTCAACATAATTTCCCTGATTAGTATGTTAAAGACTGTGAAAGTCACGTCTGCTCAACATTTGTTTTTAGTTAATTTTTAATAAACCAGTTACATAATGGAAAGGCGTAAACAAATATATTTTATATGTATACATCATAGTATTATCATTTATTAATTTCAAGAGCGAAGGGATGTAAATAAGTTTTGTAGTCAACGTGTATTTTGCTTTAAAAGATTTCTCGAAAATAGCCATAAACTACGTTAATGGGAATAAAATAACAAAAGCTATTTCAAAAATATTTCAATATTAATTTTCATTAAAGTATAAAATCTTAGTCATCTTACATTAAATTTCAAATAGTATTTCTTATATACCATATCATATATTCAGGCTTATGAATTTTATTCGGAAAGTTGAACATATAAAATTCTTGAATGCAATCGCAAAAAAAAAAAAAAAAAAAAAAAAAAAAAAATCTATAAGCCAAGGGGATCTTCTATATATGACAGAAGAATTCATACTGAAGAATATAGGAACGTGATTGAATGCATTTGCTTTCGACGAGGAAAAAATTTGCTTTCTTTCTCTCATGTAGGATTTTTTATTTGGGATTTGTAAATGCCTGTCTGAGTTTTTTATTCTAGTAACGTTTTCTTCGATTATTATGATTTATAAGCAAAGCCGGTGCCAGTGGGGTTTCGGGGGCATATGCCACCCATTGGGTATGTCTGGCCTCTTCGTCGGCTTGCAAATAGAGTTTTGTCGAGAAATATATTTTTGAAATGAAAAAAAATATATTAAACGTAAATTTCCACGGTGACGTTTTATAAATAATATTAAAAATTATTTACAAAGAAAAGAATGAAAAATGAAGTTATAATACCCGCTTTCTGTTCACGAAATCTGTGATCAGGTTTGCAAAAGTGCTTTCTATAAATTAAGATCCGTTACCGTTGATTTGTCACCCTCGGCATTATCGGGATTTTCCTGTTCATATCCCCCTGGCAGCGAGTTGACTTATAGCAATCTGTTCGGTACCTTAGTCTCAACAGATAACTTCTACACATTGAAGTCCGGAGTGCCAGGCTACAGTTTTGCGCGAATTCTACTATAACCCGAAAATCTGTATTTGAAATCAATCCGCAACGAAACAGAAAAAAAATCGTTGACCTATAAAACGATAAAATCATTTTCGACGCCCTAAAGCCCGACACACTTCAATGAGAAACACGAAACTACTAAACCAATCCCAACTTGAAACAGAATAAATCCGGCTTGCAATAAAAGCAATTAGTTCCAAGCTGATCCATCCTGAAACGCGGGTTGAGTCGAGCCGGGTTGGGATGCGGTAAAATCAGACTATTTTTCCCGATGCAGGACTCTAGTGCTGACGCAAATACATTGGATTTAAAGTCTGTTTTAGAACATTTAATTTATCTATTATCTGGTTTTTTAGCGATTTAAAGTTACCGTCTTTTTAACATTTTGGCGTTTAAGAAAGTACTTTGCGGAAAATTATTATGGGAGCAAGAAAAATGAGAAGAAACATGATACACAGCCATGCATGGGTAGAAAATAGAAATCATGAATTTGTTAAAGTGTAATGCAGAATAAACTTTCAAAGAAATCAAGTATGGGAACTCGAATGTACAAGACACCAATGTGGATAGGTGTAAAATACAAAAATAGTGTCGTTTGAAGGTGGTGTGAATTTTTTTATATGATGTGTGGCAATGTGGGCCCTTGAATATTATTGCACACCTATTTTCCATGGATGCAAAGAGATTGTCGATGAGATTTTGAAGAATTATTTCACATTCGCAAAAAGTGGAAACGCCAAAACTAAAACAGATAGCGAAGACATTGATCCAACTGTAATGCGTTGTATGTTGTTTATAAGTTGGCGTAAACAGGTTAGGTAGTAGGTAGTAGTAGTTAAACATACTTAATAGTATTGACAGTAGCTGCAGAAATACTAGTGGCAGTAGTAGTATTAGTAGTATTAATCGTATAAGCTTATGGTAAGAGTATTAATAATGTAGGCTTTTACAGCTGTATGCTAGCAGTACAAATTAGGCTTTGCTTGCTCTTAACTAAAATTCCGAAAAAAGACTTGATTCTGTGCATAGTGACAGACTGTGTATCGTGTCCGTTAGTTGATAGAATTTAATAAATTAAGCAGAATTTAATTGATGTCTTTATTTACTCCCTGAGAACATATTTTTTCTTTTCGAATTTAGACTTGTAATAAATTTGTTGGTGGACACTGAAAAAGATTCTACAGAGATTAAAATTATTCCATACAAATATCCCCTTCTAAATTTATTTTACAACCCTAGTTTATTAAATTATTTCTTATCTTAAACTATATTCCATTTATTTCATTTATTTAAATTCCTTTCTATTTAAAATGCTTATTTAATTTGTTCCCTCTTCAAAATGTTCTAAAAACGCTTCCCGTAATTATTTTTCTTCGAAAACATTTTTTATATCTCAGTTTTTTAAAAACAGAATTTACTCTATTTAAAATTATCATTTTGTACCACTTTCTTTTTTTAGTCTTATTCCAAAAGCTGGATTCACGCCGTTTCTCGGAAGAACCTAAATACGTCAATTTTCTGTTCCCATAAGTTCGTACCTGTTTCGGAAACGTAATTGGCTATTCTGTAAATCTATAATATATAATACCTACCAGCCTATAAAACCTACGCGCTTGGTTATTTAACGTAAAACATGAGCTGATATTTCTGTGATATTGTCTTGCCTAAATAATCCGTTACTGCCGGGAGCGAGACTATATGAATTATTTTGAAATATGCTTCGCAACATCGTATTAAATGTAAGTTACTGAAAATTTTCAACGATGTCTAGTGGAGGAGAGAATGTTTCATCATTATATTATTATGAAGAAATAAAATAAATTTTTCTTCGATGATTTCATTTCGTCTTTTCTTCTGAAAAATCTCAATAATTATCGGCCGGAAAAATGAATATTGGAATGCGACTGCGTGAACTTCGATATGATACGGCGATCTGGTGTTTGTAGCGGAGTAAATTTCTAAATATCGTAACATATCTATACTAATAAAATAAAGCTTCGTTCTGTGTGTCTGTGTGTGTGTCTGTTGGCGATGGCTAGGAAAATTTAACACACCTAGAATTCTGTAAATTTAGATTTAGGTAGTCCAAACCCTCTCTTTGTGCAGCTGACCCTCAGAATTTTAATATTTTGATTAGCCTAGATATTAATTAGATTCTCATTAACCATCGCTTCTAAAATGACATCTTTTAAATCAAAATGTCGGAAGAAACGAACCAGCGTTTTGGATTTGCAAGCGGACATGAACGAATTCGAAATAATTTTACTAATTAGCGAATTTCAAGAAAACTAATTGAGATATCAATTTGAAAATTTCTGAGCATATGTAAAAAATATTCTGCATCTGACTATGTGATTTTTGAAAAATTCGGTCGGTAATTTTTTTTTTAATTTATGCAACAAATTGCCAAAAATCTGCTGTAGCCAGTGAAAACAATCCGAGAAAGTTTCAGATAGGGATCTGCTTTCTTTAAAAACTGAACTACAAAGAGATCTGTTTCTCTGGCCGATCCCTCTATTTAGTTTGCGAAAATGAAAGGAAATAATTGCCAATTTTTAGTAATGAACAAAAATTTAGGTAACTAATTAAGATATAGATTTGAAATTGAGGTCGGGAAGGGATGTCATCTACCAGCTATTTTAGCGTAGCGTCTTCGTTTTGTTCTAACTATCAGAAAAATGTAATTATTTTTTTAATGATCGTTAAAATGTTAATGGTTGTTAATGATCGTCGGGTTAACGCCTTTCGTTGAGATTGTAATTATCTCGGGCCCGGGCAACGCCGGGTGAGTTAGCTAGTATATATATATATTAATTTTGATACTAAATGTTCAATATGGGTGAAATGTTATGCCTAAAACAAGATACAATGAAAGTAATGATATGATACAATTAAAAATTACATAAAGAACGTGAAGTAAGCATTAATTATAATGTAAATATTGTATCTTTTATTTATTGCAATTTATGCACCGAAGTTTTGTGTGTCGATTATTTGTTCTTTTATAATGTAAAGTTAAAAGTCTGCCATTAAATAAAATAAAAAATATTTAAATGATATAAGCTGCCATATTTTTATTTTATATGATAGTAAAATACAACGTATATTACTTTCGAGATGGAATCGCACGAAATAATTACATGTTAAAAGAAAACGTTTATGCTATAGAATTAAATATATGAAAATATATCTGTAAAATTATAATTGATGTTTCACTTATTCATTTAAACAAGAATAAAATAATTCGTTTAGAAGGAAAACTAATTAACACATTACATATATGTAATTAGTCAAACAAAATTCATGAACGTATTTTCTAATCTTTTCTAAATACTCTGTAAAGTTATCGGGATTTTAATTACAAAATATCTTAATTATTTTGGTATGTGTACACGCGCGTCTCCAATTAAATTATAAAATTCTTTTATTTTCTGTAAATCAATAATAAAATGATTCAGAATACTGAAAAATTTAATTTTTGCAAATTTAAATGGAAAACCTTTTAGTGATAAGTTTATAATTAGGTGATGCCGTATTAATTAATTTATTTTTATTATGTAATGGAAAATACATGAATTTACAACAATTTTGCAAACAGATAAAATTAAAAGAAATACTTTAATTAAAATCTCTATTAATTGAAAATTAATAGTGTTCAAAATGTCTGAAAATTTTTCATTTCTATTCTAAAGGGTATTTTTTATAGAAACTTTTATTTATTGTTTCATTAAATTAAAATATTGTAATAAGTAGTTTATAAGTAGTTAAAACTGTCACTTCTAAGATCAATTTTTTCAATGCATACAACTTTTGTTTCTTGGAATAATTTTCAAAACTATATTTAATGTAAAGATCAAAAACTTTACAGAAAATCTCTATGAAAAATATATTTTCTGACTTAATTTTTACTGTCATTTTTATGCAAAAAGTATTTTTTGTGAGATGCCGTAAAAAATAAAAAGGTATTACAAATCGTGCCAAATGATGATACACTAAATAAATGAAGTACTTTTAATTTTTCTATTTGACAAGTTGTCAAAACAAATTTTTCTCTTCCAAGGTTCTAATAATGGCTATATTGTTTGGCTTGTACTCACATTTAACATCGAGTGACGTATAGCAGTTGCATTTATTGTCTTTACGTATTTGAAATTAAAGCCTTTACCAGAACATTAAAAACACGTTTCTTTAGAGCAACATTGAGAAATGAATCGCTAATAGAGTTGGTTTGTATTTTATTGTATAGAAAAAAATTCTTTCTCGAAAAGATACTTCATTCACTATTTAGGTGAAAATAAAATATAAAAAATATTATTTTCTTTTATTGAAAACTAGCAAAACCGGCGGCTTTGCTCCCGTTAATTCTTGAAAACTGTCTAGTGGTATTCGTTGGCCTATTTTTATTAAAGGAAATTTTGCTGCCACAGATAATTCAGAAATTACTCACTAAGCCACACTAAATAAACAAATTTTTGTAATAACTATATCACAGAAATTGCAATTTAAAACTTTTCTATTCCTGCTCCCATTAAAACTTCAATTTTTTTAAAAACTGTTCTGTGGATGCATTTGCGTCTCTAAAGTAACAGCCATGTAAAATTTCAAGTTTCTATTCCTAACAATTTCAGATAAATCATTGATTAGATGGTTTTTAGAAATTTTCCAGCTTATTTCACTTTTTTAAATTTCAATTTTTTTGTAGAAACCGTTTTTAGCGAGCACTGAAATCTTAAAAATAGCAATCATGCCAAATGTCAACTTCCTATACCAGCAGCATCATAAAATCGCAATTTTGGAATGTTTCTTGCTTCTGCACCTTTTTTAAATTTCGAATTTTGTAAAATCTGTTCTGTGGAAGCATTTACGTATAAAAATTAACAGGCGTGTTAAATTCTAAGTTTCTATCGCTAACAATTTAGAAAAAAAACATAATTTATAACGTTTTCCGCTCAGTTTACACCTTTAAACTTCGAATTTTTAATAGACTGTTTATACCAAGAATCTGCATCTTAAAAGTTATAACTATGCTAAATTTTCAATTTATAACCCGAATAAATCCAATTAAATCATAATGTAGAACGTTTTTAGACCGTTTTTCGCTCATTTCAGCATATTAAATTTCGATTATTTT
Source organism: Maratus michaelseni (assembly GCA_963931845.1). NCBI lineage: Eukaryota > Metazoa > Arthropoda > Arachnida > Araneae > Salticidae > Maratus > Maratus michaelseni. The sequence goes on from OZ007590.1 coordinate 181,990,686, forward strand.
ATAAACCGCTCTCAGCGATCATTTGCATTTTAAGAGTAACCACCATGCCAAATACGAAGCTTCTATACCAGCTATATTACGTAAATTGCAATTTTAGTACGTTTTTTTTTGCTCCTGTTTTTTACATTTCACATTTAAAAAAAACTCTTCTGGGTGATCGTTTACGTGAGTAATAGCCAGGTGTTCTAGCCTTAAAATTTCCAAATAAATCGTAATTTAGACCGTTTATAGAACGCTTCTCGTGCATTTCACTCTTTTAAATTTCGAATTTTTTTTTCAAATTGTTCTGTGCGACTATTTATGATTTAAAAGCAACACCCATATCAAATTTTATGTCAAATTTTAAGTTTATACCCCTAAAAATTCCATAGTAATTGCAATTTAAATCGCTTTTTAAACGCTTTCTGCTCATTTCTCCCTTTCAAATTTTGAATTTCTGTACAAACCATTGTTAACGAGCCTTTGTATTATAAAAGTAATCGCCATGCCAAATTTAAAGTTTCTAATCCTGTTATAATAAAAAAAAAAAAATTGTAATTTAGAACTTTTTTTCTCTTCCACCCTTTTAAATTTCGATTTATTAAAAAAAAAAATGTTCTGTGTGTGCACTTGTGTCTCAAAAAGTATCAGCCATGTCAAATTTCACTTGAAATTCCACAGAAATCGTAATTTAGAATATTTTTAGAACAGTTTTCTCTCATATCACTCTTTTAAATTTCGAATTTTTTAGAAACTGTCCTTTGAGAGCATGTATATCTTATAAGTTATAACCTTGCCCAATTTCCAGTTTCTAACCCCTTCAGTATAATAAACATTGCAATTTTAGAACGTTCTTCGCTCTTGCAACTCCCTGAGGATAGTGGTACTGACATAAAATATAGCCTGTATTAGAGCACATACTGTCACCATAAATTTGCGAGCATTAAGTATTAAATTAAAGTAAGTAAAGTAATTTAAAATAGGTTTGGTAGTTTCAAAGATTCCTTAGGAATTGTAATTTAGAACGTTTTTAGAATACATTTAGCTCATTTCACACTTTTAAATTTTGATCTTTTTAGAAACTGGTCTTAGAGAGCATTTACATCTTATAAGTAACTACCATTCCAAATTTCAAGTTTCTAGTTCTTTAAGTATAAAAAAAAATCGAAATTTTTAGAATGTTTTTCGTTCTTGCACCACCCTGTGGTAGTGGCACCGATATAAAAGATAGTTTATGTTACAGTAAGGACTGTTACCATCAATTTGCCACCATTACTTTTGAAAATGGTTCTGTAGTTCCAGAGATTCCATAGAAATTGTAATTTAGAATGTTTTTATAACGCTTTTCGCTTATCTCACTCTTTTAATTTTCGAATTTTTTTAGAATTTATTCTTTGACAGAATTAACATCTTATAATAACTACCATGCCAAATTTCAAGTTTCTAGCTCCTCCATTATAAAAAAAATCGAAACTTTAGAATGTTTTTCGCTCTTTCAGCCCCCTTGGGGTAGTGGCACCGACATAAAAGATAGTCTATGTTGCAGCAAAGACTGTTACCATCAATTTGCCACCATCACTTTTGAAAACGGTTCTGTAGTTCCAGAGATGCCATAGAAATTGTAATTTAGGATGTTTTTAGAACGCTTTTCGCTTATCTCACCCTTTTAAATTTCAAATTTTTTTCGAATTTGTTCATAGAGAGCATTTTCATCTTATAAGTAACTACCATGCCAAATTTCAAATTTCTAGCTCCTTCATTATAAAAAAACGAAATTTTTGAACGTTTTCCTCTCTTGAACCCCCCAGGGGCAGTGGCACCGACATAAAATATAGTCTGTGTTACAGCAAGGACTGTTACCATCAATATGCCGCCATCACTTTTGAAATTCGGTAGTTCCAGAGATTACCCCCTACAAACAAACAAACAAACAAAAAAACAATCATTACTTCTTTATAATAATAGTATAGATGAAGATTGAGTCATAATTACAAAGCATTGAAATATTTTTTGTATCGAAGAAGCTTTTTCGTAATGAAGATTTCATAGTTAATTGCACTTACAATATTTATTACTTTTTTTATCCAATTATATTTCGATACAAATATTAAAATTAATGTCAAAACACAAGTAATTCGATAAAAAATATACATTCTAAAAAAGGGAATTTTTTCAATTATTTAGATATGAGTATGTAACAAAGTCATTTGTAGTTTGAAAAACAGTAATTTGAAAGTAATAATATTTGCGAAACAATTTGCATTCAATGATTCTTATGTAAATCTTTTTAACAAATAAAAATTTCATAGATGTTTTATTTCTTTTAAATTTTAACTTTATTTCGAGAGAGAAATAAGTTACTTTAATTTTCAGACAAATGTCTGAAGTTCAGACAAACTGAACTTCAGCCAAAATATCTGCGTAACCGGAAAATTCGATCCAAACCCCAAATAACTTAATTTATTGAAAAAAAATATTAAAAAATAACGATAATATTCTTGTTGAAAATTAAGGAAATTAACTAAGGATATTGTTTTTACTAATTTTAATTTAACGTTTACGGTCATGCGACCGATCATGGTATATAAACCATGAACACATATACTAAAACTATGAACATATTTACTAAAAGTTAAAAGAAAACCTTTTTGTAATTTACCGAATTTAGCTATTTTTATTGATATGAAAATTGCGATTCAATTTATATTTGATAATTTGCTTAATGTAAAAGCAGAATTTTACTTACATTAAACAGGCATTTGCGTTCTAGTGACAAAAATGTGCTTGGTATGTTAGTCTATATCAGTGGTTCTTAAACTTTGAAATCTCGCGGACCCCCTTTGATGTGAAATGCATTTCTGGGACCCCCAACAACATTTTACATAATATAAGATAAGAAATTATTTTAATGTATACACCCTATTTATTTTTCATTACACGTGTTCTATGTTTAGTTTACGGAGTTGGAAGCTCATAGTTGGTTCATAAGCTGCATTAATAAGTAGAAAAATAATTATAAAACGTATTTTAAGACGGTTAAAATATACATACTACTATCGGCTATGAGAAGGATGCTGCTGCTTTATTTCTACTAGATGTGCAACATTTGGTGCAATGTTTAAAACATGTTTCCTTACGTCTTGTTCGACATCCAGGCGATGTCTACATTTGTTTCTCATGTGCACAAGATTGGAGAAAGTTTTTTCACACAAATATGCGCTGAAGAAGGGAAGTAATTGCTTGGTAGCTTTTTCTGCTAGTTCTGCAGAGGTATATCTCACGCACAACCAAAAATTTGGAAATGCAACGGGAAGCAATTTTCATGCACACATCTCATGGTAATTTCGAATGTTGTTCCTGCTCTAAAAATGCCAAGGTTTTGATTTCATTAATTTCTTGAAAATTAAATGGATCCCTCCTGCACCCTGTTTCTGACTTCGAAGGACGAAAATAAAGCCTGAATGTTTCTTTCAAGTGCTTCATGTGTACAAGAAAATGTTCAATAATACCAGGGAAATTTTTATCGTCAGAAGATTGTAAGATATCGAATAATGTTGGATATGATTCAAAAATATTATTTTCAAGTCGATAACTCGCAAATACTTTTTTTATTGTGGCTTCTACTTTCTCTTGGATTTTGAAAATGTGTATTATTCAGGAAATTTAAAACAACTGTCAAATATGCTACCTTGACAAGCCAGGAGAAATAAATGAAATGATCTTTCAAATAGAGTTTAGAGTCCATTAAAAGTCTTATTTCATCACGCAGTGCAAAAATTCAAAATTTTTAATCGCATTTTTCCTCGTGACAGCCACCTAATGCATAAATAGTTGTTTGTGTTTACTCTCAATTTCTTCTCACAACATTTCGGTGTATAATTCAAGTTAATTTACTTGTTTCAGTATTACATTATATCAAACCTAGTTAGTTTAGGTATAATTTACTACTAAAACAACTTCGTTGAATGTAGTCTTCAGATCTTCAAGAATTCTCAGGCAAACAGCGACTCACGATTAATACAACAGTGTGTTCAAATTACATGTGGTGTTTCAGTTTCAACGAAGATGATCAAACATCAAATCATTAGCAGTTCCATTTATAGCTCAAGCCCTATCTGCGCTTATTGCAATACATCTTGACCGGATTATTTATTTTTCTTGTGTGAAACCATCTAAACATGTGAACAGTACATCACTTGTTGTTCGAGTTGGAAAGAGTTTGCAAAAATCTTCACATATCTTAGTACCAAATTCATAACAAGCAAAAACTATCAAATTAACAATTGAAAATATTTAAAGTCTTATCTAGTTGCAATGTGAAAAAAGGACTAGTTTTTATACGTTCATATTCTTTTAGTTCTCAAAATTGTCCCAAAAGTCTGTGATTCTGCTCTTAACAGTATCATTAGAAAATGAAATGAAATTTAAATTCTTTGTTGTTTTTTCTTCTATCGTTGTTGTGATTTACTTTAGTAACAGGTAGAATTCAATTCGCTGAAATCGTGTGAGGTTTTGCAGAATTTGCTACCATCAGAGATACCTGATATAAGGTAAAAACGGCCTTTACATTATTAGAAGCAGTTGTGGTCTTTGCTTTTCATTTCTGACTTGTTCAGTTCTTTTAAAACTTGCTTTAAAAAAAGTCATTTGGTTTGTTTGCATACTCTTTGTGTTTGTTTTCGGAGTTTTGCTGGTCTCATACACTGATTGGACAGTATATCGTTACAAATAATAGACTGACTGTTCCTCGTTATTAATATAGGTGAGTGTAAATGCAAATGTTAAATATTATTTAAAGGACTAACTCTTTTGCCTTGGCAACATTTTCTTCTCTATTGAATTCTAAAGGTGTTCAATCATCATCGTTTAAATGTAACTCCTTCTCATCTTTACATTTTAATCACTTATCCATATCTTAAAGAAACATATTGTCGAACTATGTAAATATGTAACAAGATGGACTAAAATACGAGCAGTGTATTTAAAAATAACAATTGTCGCGAATCCAATTGAATTCCTACTAACAGGAGATGTTTTCATAAATGTATTCTAAGCTGTGTGAGAAAGATGTTTTTTGTTTTTGTAGATGTATCTTTCTAAGCTGTGTGAGAAAGATGTTTTTTTTTAGATGTATCTTTCCAAGCTGTGTGAAAAAATGTGGTTGTCAAAAATGGTTTTGTAGAATGTTTTGTCGGCACGGAAGTGAGAGAATAAAGATATTCGTTATGTTTTTTAAGAGGACTGTTTTTCACGTATTAAAGTATTATTTTCTTTTGCTTTAAAAATGACGAAAGTATTAAAACGGGTAGTTTTAATGTTTCGAAAATCGCTATGTATGTAATTTGCGATAAATTGGCGCCCGAACAGAAGGACATAGGAAGTAATATTTTTTGTGGAAAACTGTTCAAGTATGGATGCGTTAAAAATAAAAAGAACGCCACTCAGAAGCGCATTTACGAAGACTTTAAATACTTTAAACGAAGCTGTTAACCAGTCAAGCCCAGATGTTAATCTAATAGAAGAGCTATTAGATCAACTAGTAGATAAAGCATCTAGATTACGTTCCACAGATGACGAAATATTGAATTTTATGTTGTCGAATGGGTCTGCAGAAAAAGATTATGTAAAAGAATTCGAAGCATGCGAAGAATACCATGAAAAATTAATAACAGTGAAGCAAAATGTAAGGCATTTTGAATATGAACTATATGAATATGCACTAATACATTTGCATGCTGTCCAATTAAAGTAATAAATTTCCTCAATAAAATCATATACATTTATTTTTGATAGATTGTACTCTTGATACTTAAACAAAATGTTTAAAATTCAATAAAATTCTACAAGATGTAACAGCATTAATTTCGAAATTAATTCATAATTTGAATCCATAGCACATGTATATTGAGCGCTAAAGAAAAATGTATAATAATATTAGTGAAATATAGCTGGAGAAATATTCTCTTGAATATGGTTCCGTTACCGTCCTATGCCTGAGATAAAGTTAAAGACCACTTTTGTGTCGTTAATTTTTCGGAGAAATTAAGTTTGTCAAAACTACGCTCTAACTTCTAAATATTGATTTCGCAACAGTATTTTCAGAGTTGCGTTTATCAGAAATTAGAGGAAGAATATTATTGTTGCTTTTAAAATTGTTATTGGTATTAAAGTCAGTACGCTGACAATTTTTGTGCCATATTTTTTACAGAATTGCAATAGGTCACAAATGTAACATATTGCGTTTTAATTTTTAAAACGCATAATATTTGGATGAAAAATACATTAAAAAAATTTCTTAGAAAATGTTACAATTTAGCAAAATTTTGCAATTTCAATTAAAATATATTCATATCATTGTAGGCAGCTATGAAACACCTAGTTCTTATTTTCTTCAAAACTCCAAATGTACAGTATTTTATAATAATTAATCATATATATTATTTCTGCTGTCAACATCCCATTTTCTAATAAAATACAAACCGCAGAACAATAAATGAGATACCATATGAAAGGATTTTGAACAGGCTTATGACATAGTCCACTCATTTTTCGTTAAAACACGTTTTTCGATTAAAAATTGCTGTAAATTAAAAATTAAATCAGCATTGTTTTCATAATTGAAATAAAAGGTTTGCCTCAAATTAGTGTTCACACAAAAATAAAACACCGCATTATATGATCCTTAACAATGGTACAAAAGAGACAAAATGTGACGTTTTCCTATGGATTTATTTTATATTTATAATTAAAAAACAAAATTGAAATTGAAACATTTAGAAGAAAAATATATTATTGATCGATCGAAGTAGTGGTATTCACGTGTAGAATAAAAGTTATGATTTGTTAAAATTGGATCAAATTGTAATTTAAGTGTATTTCAATTTATTTTTCTTTGTTCTATGTTTTTCTTGGAGAAGATGATGTCATCCTGTAATGCAGTTAAAATATAATTTTTTTTCCTTTTCTCTCGCGTGTGAATTTTTCTATTAAGATTTTACTGTTAGGAATAAATGATATGATATTCTGGCTTGACTAATGTTATTTGCAGATACTTTTATTCTTAATTTTTCTGTAGAAATCTAAATCTCCATCTTAAAATATTAGATATTACTAAAATATATTCAACTGCAGTGCGAAATCCTCGCACGGGTCCACTGGTAATATATATTCTTGATAATGTCTTATCATCAGAGATTGACAAATGCGGTCGCCATGTCGCCATTGGCGACCAAGTTTTTTTACCTGGCGAAGTTATTTAATCTGACTTTTTTTTTTTTTTTTACAAAAATTAAACCAAGAAATGAGCACAATTGTACGGCAGCTAGCAGTGAACTCTCTCTTCTCTTTCATTTCATGCACATAAAACGCCATTCTTTTCCGCTCTAGTTGGCTAGCATTTCACGTGATTAGAATGTGGGTATAGGGGGGAAGTTTCAACAAAACATTAAGAAATACTGTCAATCCAGCCTATGTGGCATTTAAAAATTGGATGCAAAGATAAAAAAAAAAGTTTTACAGTTTTTTAAAGTTTTAAATCAGATTTTTGAGTTCAGAATTAAAACTAATTAACCTATCACTTTCATTTTAAAGAATAATAACATATAAGTGATTATAAATAATTCATTCGAAGTAAATCTATAAAACGTAATTAAAATTTTAAGAATAATTCATTTTAATAAAAAATAATATATATATTTTAAATGTTTCTCCCCCTTTTAAAATGCTTGGTGCTTAGCGCCTGTGTGCACCACATACGTTGGACAATAATTCGGCGTCACTCTGTCTTGAAGTCAAATGTCTGGTACTTGATTGTTACTCCAGAAAAATTTATTATTACATTGTTCCGATTATTATTTGCAGTAAATGGAAATAAAAAAATCATTGCTTGCAATTCAAGATGGGTAATGTATTCCTTTAAATTTATTTATTCTTATATTCTTATCGTAAATCGTTGGATCAAAATAAACCTCAGTCTTCTGCTGATCCCTATTATGTAATCCTAGCGCGGGAAAGTGTTTTTTTTTTTGTTTCTAGCAATGCATATTGCATAGTAGTTCTCGAGTTATTTTGCGAACGTCACAATGTTTTCACAAAACTAAGAGAGTTCATCAAATACAAATTTTTAAATAATAAAATCATAATTATTTAACAAAATTCGATAGGCTAAATAAACAAAAATTCATTTTCCGGCTTCATTATTTTATTAATGCCCTCTCATCATATAGAGATTTTCTAGCACTCAACTATTTGGACATTTGAAGCATTTGGCAATTAGCATTTCTCTAAGATGCCGGTTAGTTCAGAATTTAAATATTTCCCAATTTTTTTTCCTCAAGAAATATATAATTTCGATAGGTACTTAGTTTTATTATTTTTTTGATTATGTACTATTCTAAACTTAGTAACTAATATTTTTAAACTATGTTTCTTATTATTTTTTCTCACCTAATTCATAAAAAACTTTTGTGCCTTTTGAAAATGAATAACGTTGTTGGGGGGGGGGGGGGGTACATTTTTTTGCTGGCGACTAGAATTTATATCTGGCTCCCAGATTTTTAAGATTTATTGTAAGAAGTACCATAACATTTTTACTTCAATGTTGCATTCGGGTATAAATGTGTTTAGAAGGGTCTTTAATAAAAAAAATCAATAAAGCAAATTGGATATCATATTTTGTATTTAATTTATTTCTTTGTTGTTTTTTGCTTTGGGAGAAGCTTTTATGTTTTCACTATAACTAAGGAAATTTAAAGTTATTAAATAATGTAAATTTTAAGAAAAACAAATTAGACCTGAAATACTTTTAAATTGAGTTTTAGCTTATATTATGGGAAAAATTTAATAAAATTGTTAACACGCAGATTTTTCAAATGTGAAGTAATTCAGAATAAAGAATAATTGTAGTTCAATAAGAAAAGATTTATATTCTTCCATCATAAATTTCGATTATGTAATCTGCACGTTATGCCTCGAATAATATAAAATAGTTACATAGAATCGTCATCTTGATTAAGTAAATTATCTTTATTGTGATACTGTATGAAACATGATATACATAAAATATTTATACCTCTTACTCTTATTGTAAGTAATGTTTTTATCATAAGAATTTAAATGTGCTTAGAATTATTTATCTAATAACAGAGAAATTTAATATTTTATAAAATATTATGAAAACGAATAACTTTATTACACTACCTAATAAATATGTTTTGTTTAAATACGAAATGTAATATAGCGTGCAGCCACATAAATATAGAGAAAAAGGGTGAGCGTGGGCATGCATAATAATGCAGTGACATTTTAATGAAACATAAATATCTCATTGTGCGTAAAATTTATCCTGTGTGCTTTTAAAACGAACAAAACATTTCTATAAGTTACAGTTATTTTCATAGGGTTTCCGTGAAAGTCAATAATGCAATAAATATAATAATAATGTGTTAGTTGATATCTTTTATTTACACAAATGGTTTACAAGTTCGTGTATTCGGGAATAATTTTGTAAATATAACTTCATAAAAATTGTAAAATAATTTTTGCACCATTATCAGAGCGTCTTTTTTTTAAATATATTTATTTGAATATATTTATGCTTAGGAATTGAAATATTTGAAATATATTTATGCTTAGGTAGACTTAAGAATGTGGCCCTTTAACTAAGAAGATAGTTGAATGTTATTTATGTAGTATAAAAACCAAATTAAACGTAATTATAACTTTTATTAAGAAAATTCTCATTCCTGAGAGTAATGATTTGAAGCTCGTTGATAAGTCAATTTTATTAAATTTATTTAAAATGTAATTTTATTTCTAATAAGCATTGAAGCATAATTCTTTTAATGTATACGCCGTGGGCTAATTGCAAAATCATCTGCCATTTTCCATTCAACCTGATATTTTTCATGTTTATTGCAATGAGCTTATGCAGTTTTAGGCTAATTAGAAAATGGCCAAAAATCTGCCCAAACAGCTTCGTTACGAACATGTACGGAATGTTTTGGTATAAAACATCACAGCAAGAACTTAAAATGTTTATAAAAAATTATAAGAAAACTGCCTTATGGGAAGATTTGATTTTGCATGCGAGTCTAAGATTAGTTTACTTTATTTTTATGTTAAAGGTATATTTTGTGGAAAAAATATATGACTAAATTCCATAGATAAGACATATTTTTAATAGTTTCCTAGCATTATGTAGAGAAGATGGTTGCGAATGAAAATTATTATAAAACCTGTACAAGACAACCTGTCTTATTGTCTAGAAAACTGTCTAGATTTGATTTACGTGTATGTTTGATGATAAGATTAATAAACACTTCAAGGGGCACCGGGAGTAAAAATTTTATATTATTTATTTATAAACATTTGTTAATGATTTTTTTTCCATAAAATGTGTTTATCCATAAAGATTATTTTTCAAAAATCATTGTTTTTGAAAACTTTGATTACTTTTATAAAAAAATTAAAATTTTAAATTTTAAAATTATTTCATTTTTTTATAACTCAAGAACTCTTTGCCTGATTTCATTACTTATTTCACAATTGTGTGCAGAAAAAGTTTGTTGGTAACTTGTCTTCAGAATTTATAAAAATATTTCTTACAAAATTTATAATACAAAAAAGAGGATTTTTGAAATTGATTTTTACTTCGATTGGTATATTTTCCAAAATTTTTCCATGAAATTAAAAAACCTGAAGACAATTTATTAAAAACATAACATAAAAACTCTGTACAAAATTTCCTACACAAATCTTTGAAAGAAGCTTAGATATATCCTTTTAAATATGACAAATTATGAAAAAGTCTTGATAAATGGACTTGAAGTTTTAGTTACGGATTTGGCAGGATTGATAGAACAATATAAAAATTCTTCTATCTCCTGATGTAAAGTCTTTGAAATACGCGATTTACCTTATTTAATTTATTTAACTTTGTAATATTTTATTAGTCGAAAAAAAAAAAGAAAAATGCATTTTTTGAGAATTTTGACCACCGGACCCCTTTAAGTTTCTTTTATAAGTACAGGTTACTCTTACCACCTTAAATGTGTATAAAACAATCTGCAGATGAGATATATTTTTATTATTTTTCAGCATTATACAGATGATTCATTGCTGAATGAACTACAAATTATATAATATATGTAAGATAACTTATTACACACCTGATTAATAGTTAAGATTAATAAACATTTTCTTTATTTTAAATATATATTTTGCAACCTCCTGCCCGTACATGTCTCGATAAAATCTACAGGTGAGGCATATTTTGAATGTTTTCAGTTTAGAAACTTTTTTAATTTTTTTTTCTTTTACACTCCAAAATTGGTATGTTTGTCCCTTTTCCATAGATGGAACTTCTTATGAAGTTACGTGCAAAATAATCTTTCGAAATGAAAGTAAAATCATTTGATGAACTTAACATAAGAAAAGACGTATATACGTAATACGCTAATTCAGAAGTCTAACTTATACTAAAGAGCCTTTTACAGTTTCTTCTTTGACGCCGACGGATTGGAATATGTCAAGAATTTTCTAATTAGCATAATATTTTCAGTATTATTAAAAAGAATCTATAAGGCTTTAGACAAAATTTAAAATGTCAAATTACTTGTTCAAATGGCTTAGTTTTATTCAAGCTCATTGCAATATGCCCGATGTAGTAAAGGTTTATTATAAATATATAAATAAAAGCAAAAAGAATATTTAAGATCTTTCTTTATTTTACTTATTTTTTGCGATATTTTTTGCGATTTTTGCGAGTCATGACTTTCATTTGTAGTAAAACTCATCACTATAGAAAATTATACGTGACTCCGATGACGAAGATTGTAAAATTTAAATGTATTCTTATTTGTTAAATTTTAGTTGACTGAGAATTATTTTAGACGCAAATAAATCAAATCAAATAAAAATTTAATCAAATAAGATTTCGTTTAAGATATCATACTTTAGTCATATTTATTTCATAATAATATTTGTATTCAAGATTTTTCTTTATTTTACTTATTTTTTAGTGACTCAGTAGTCATTAGTTTCGTTTGTTCTACAACTTCTCTTTTTCACAAATTATAGGAAACTCTGATCATGGAAGATTTCTCAAATGTACCATATAATACATTTGTTATATTTAATTCATAATAATATTTACTTCTATTTTCCTTTTAAAAAATACATTTTGAATATCATTGAATACTACGAGAAGAAACTCCAATCATGAAAAGGCGCAGACATCCAAACTGAACAAAACAAAATTATAAAGTGGTTGAAATTTTAAAACATTAAAAATAGGCTTATAAAGTTAAAAATATGCCTATGCCTTAGTATTCTCTAATGTCATGCACTCAAGCGCGTAAATAAAATCCACCATTAACACAGTTTTCTTATATATTTGTTATAATTATTTTCATTCAGCAATCGATCTTCTATACATAAAGCTGGGAAAACATTAAAACATGCTTCATCTGAATATTATACTGATACATCTGCGCGGGGTATTTTGACAAACCATAACTCTTGAAATAAAATTAAAGTAATCCTAATATTAGACATTCAGGTGCGTAAATCAAATCAGCCAATAAATCACTTATTTTATATATTTTACAGAAGCATTTCTATTGAGAAACCCATTGTCTCTACACAATCTTGAGAAAACATTATAAATATGCCGTATGTGCAGAATTTACAGATTTCGTTGAAACGGAATTTAAAAAGAAGTATTAATGAATCTTATGCACCCAGACTCGCAAATCAAATCTGTCAATATACAGACTTTTTATAAACATTTAAAGATACTGCTGCTATTTTTTGTACTAAAAATTTTCACTAGAATTCTCTACCTTGGACTTATTTCAATAAGACTGGATTGAAATAAATTTGTTTGGACCAACATTTGGTCATTTTCTAATTAGCCTGAAGCTGCATGAGCTGTTCGTAATAAGCCTGAAAATTACCATACTAATTAGAAATAGGCATATGATTTTCTACTCAGCCTGACTCTTTGCAAATATCCTAGAATCTTTGCAAAGAGCCGGATTTCACAATTGGCCTACAACATATACAGAAACTCAGATTTTTAAGTTAAGTTTAATTTTTTTTTATTTCTATTCAAAAAAGTTTCTTATATTTTATTGTGAAATGTCTTTGATTAATAAGAATGAATGAAATAACAGAACAATTTTAAAAGTTTTAATTAAATTCCACTTCTCGCGGCATGAAAAATTGTGTCTTCATTTAGATTTTTAAACATTATTGAATGTCTGAGTAGTAAACTAAAATTTCTTTTAAGTGCCTTTTTTTACGCAAAGATTGTGCGTCTATGTATGTGTCTGGATTAAGTATTTCTACTAACAAGGAGAGTGCCAAGCTTGGTAATCACAGATTTTGATTATTTTTATATATGTTGTAGGGTAGAAGCTCCTTAGTCTCAGGTTCAATGGATTTTATACAACGCTCTTTAGTTCTCGAGAAATGGGGGGGCCTAATATTATAACGCAACTTAAATACACTGCTCAAAACAATTAAAGGATATTTGAAGTTTTATATAAAATAAAGATATAAACGAAATTTTTTTTGCCGAAAATAGAAGAAGAGAATCACAAATGCAAATTTTTCTGGTTTTCAAACTGTGGAGTATGCAAATTTTGAGTTCGACGTCAAAAACGTCGCTTCAGCGTCAGCGAATGAAATTTGACTTTCAACTGGATAAAAAAGAATGAAGACAAGGATGATCGGCATTCAGTGACTGCTTTGTTTCGATGAGTACGATGTCTCAGCGAAGTCATTTGACAGATTCAGAAGCTTGGAGAATTTTGGTAGGTTAGAAGGGGGCCAAACTCAATCCGAAGTAGCGCAAGCCATTGGAGTGTCACAAAGTGTCATTTCCAGGATCTGGAACCGTTTTTTGGAGAGTGGATGTGCAGGCCGAAGACCAGGGCAAGGTCGTAGACGGGCAACAACGCTCAATGAAGATCGGTATTTAGCGTTAACAGCTCGGAGACACCGAAACATGAACGGTACTCTTCTCTAACAACACCTTCGCTCGGCTACAGGCACCACGATTTCAACTCAGACTGTCGAAACCGGCTCCATGCTGTAGGTCTGTATGCCCGCCGACCGATGGTATGTGTTAGATTAACATCAAGGCATCGTCGCTACCGCAGGGAGTGGGCAACCGAGCATGTCAACTGGAGGAGAAATGAATGGAGCAATATTCTGTTTTCTGACGAGTCCCGTTTTTCTGTGCATCCGGATAATAGGCGTATTTTCATCTGGAGGGACCGTGGCAGTAGGAATAATCCTGCGTTCGTGCACGAAAGTGTCAGATTTGGCGGTGGAGGAGTGTTGGTGTATGGTGGCATCTCCATTGACGGGCGCACTGACCTCTACATCATTCGAGATGGAGCTCTGACTGGTCGCCGATATAGGGATGAGATCCTCAGACCTATTGTAGTCCCTTACGCTGCAGCAATCGGAGATAACTTCATTTTAATGCACGGTAACTGCAGGCCACATCGTGCAAACCTGGTGGAGGATTTCCTTTTCGAGGAAGGAATCGTTCGAATGGAATGGCCAGCGTGTTCTCCAGACATGAATCCATTCGAGCACGTTTGGGACGCTCTAGGAAGACGAGTTTCTGGCCGCCAACAACCCCCACAAACTCTCCAAGAACTGGAAAGAGCTCTTCTGGAAGAGTGGGGCAGAATACCCCAACTCGTCATTAATAGCCTCATTGAGTCCATGCCTCAAAGGTGTTCAACGTTGCTGGCCGCCCGTGGAAACCATACCCCCTACTGAAAATGATTTTCTTTGAAGAAAACACCTTTTCTTATTCTTTTTTTCTCATATGCACAAATTGTGTTTTTTTTCCTTTTGTACACAAATGCGCAATAAAATGCATTTTTTTCTGCCAAACATGTGTAATTTATTCTCATATAACCTACTATGTCTGTCGACCATGTATCAATCAGCTAAAAAGTTTCCCAGATACAAAATCCACCTAAAACTGCAATATCCTTTAATTGTTTTGAGCAGTGAACTTACTTTGTAACTAAACAACTGCAGTGGCCGTAGCTCAGTTGGTATGGCGTCTGCTCTTTGTTCCAAGGTACCGGGTTCGAAGCCGGAACGCGCTACGTTTGTTTTTCTCATTTTTTTTTATAAATATACTTGTAATTATAATTTAATAATCACAAAAAAATTGTTAACTTGATTAAATTTTAATTTAGCATTTTCGATTAAATTTTTTTTTTTTTTAATTTATTCCATATATGCTTTATCAATGCAACGATATTGAACAATTGTGTCAATTCGTGATTTAAAAGAAACACCATTTATAAATTGCCATAGCGAAACGCCTTAAAGTCAATGCGATGATAATACTACTCTGTTTTTAAAGTAAGAATTATAATTATATTAAAATCTAGCATAAGAATTCAATTACAACATATTTATGTTTTATTTTATTGTAACTAGAGGGCGCCAAAACAGACTTTGATTATTTCTTTTTTTTTTAGTTTGGTGCAGTTAAGTGGTGTTTTTGTTTTCAATCTTTATCGCACAAGTGTGTATTATTCTATAGCAGCTTATAATCGTATAAAAATGCAGGAAGCAAGCTGTAGTTCACAAGAAGTTCAGTCTGAAGTGTCGGGATTCGATGAAAATCGGAAAAGTGATGTCATAAATGCGTTGAAGCACTGTAAAATTTTATTGCAAAACAGTGGATCTGATATATCTTTGTTTTCTATTGCGATGGGAGAAGAATTCTATAATTCGATAGGAAGTATGCTGATTTTGGAACGATTTTTGAATTTTTACTAGTCAATAATAGATCCAATTTGTATAATGTTCCTTAAATGATGAGAAATGTTTAATAATGGTTTAAAAATCAAGAATGCTAAATTAAAATTTAATTATGTTAACAAAATTTTTTATTGAGATTATTAAATTATAATTACAAGTATATTTATATAAACAAAAAGAGAAAAACGAACGTAGCGCGCTCCGGCATCGAACCCGGGCCCTCGGAACCACGAGCAGACGCCATACCAACTGAGCTATGGCCAACGTAGTTAATCTGTAACAAAGTAAGTATTTAAGTTATGTTATAATATTAGACCCCCATTTCTCAAGAACTAAGGAGCGTTGTATAAAATCCATTGAACCTGAGACTAAGGGGCTTCTACCCTACAACATATATAAAAATAATCAAAATCTGTGATTACCAACCTTGGCACTCTCCTTGTAAGTATAAAATATAATATAATTGGTATAAATTATAAAGGGATTATGATTCTGTATAAAAGTTAGGTCTATTTATTTTTTAAATGACAATAATTATGCCAAACAAAGACGCAATAAATGTTATATACAATGTCTTTCAAATTATTCTAATTTAAAATTTAAATAATAGTCTTTGTTTTAATGATTACGAAGAACGCTAAAATATTTTTGCCAAGCATAATTTTATTGTCTTCTCTAAATTCGTTATTGAAGTTTCCTAAGTTTTTCTATATTTTCTGTAACCTTAACAATACAGATTGTGTTTTAATTCGGTTTCAGAAACATTAAATTATAAATCTGATATGGTGAAAGAATTTTTAATAAGTGTCATATTGTAACATTTTTGTAAAAGTAAACAATGTTTATTGAATTTTAACAAATAAAATGAAATCTTCAATTTATTACTTTCAATAACGATCTCAATGGAAAAGTACTTTAATAAAATAGCATAAAAAATATTTATAAAGTAATGGAATTTTTTTTTATTAGTATATAAATTTGGGAAATTTTCCTTTAAACATACTTACAGATTCAGTAGATAAAATATTTGTATAATTAATAAACAATCCATATATACGTATATATATATATATATATATATAAACTTAATGTAAAATTTAACCATTGAAACATAAGAAACTGACCACATAAATAATGAAATTACAATACCATATAGCCGTGTCAAATTACAAATTAAGTTATGTAGTCTTAATAAATGAAATATTATTAATTCAAATGAAAAAAAAACAAGAGTATAAACACAAATGAAAACTTATAATGTAATTAACTTTTTCAAGGGCAGAGAAACTACATTTATAAGCAAAGAACGATTGTTTTATGTATATAACACCAGCTTAATGCCAAAAATCATGTCATATCACTGACTGAACAATCGTTGAAACAATCTTGAAAAACAAGAAGACATTTTAAAATGGAATTTTATAAATCATACAAACAATATGAATAAGAGGGAGAGAAAAAAAAAGAAGATAAAGAAAAGTTATATATTACTTACATTAATTATTAACCCATATTCTTTAGCATAATTCCACAGGAAAATGGTCAAAAAATTGTATCTAACAAAAAAGGTTAATTTAACCGTTAAGAATAATATCTTTCAGATCATAAATTGTAACCAACAGATGCAGTTATTATTATTTAACTACAGAGATTACAACATTTTTAAGTTAAAAAAGAAAAAATAATAATATTATAAAAACTATTAATTTAATTACTATAATTTTAGTTTAATAAATTAAAGTATATATTATATTACTGGATAATTTAAAATTATATCATAAAGAATATCACTCGTATTCTATATTCCATCTAGTATAATATTTTAAATTACTTTTTTGCTGCTGCCATCTAGTGTAAATATATTAAACTATATCTAGTATAATATTTAATGCTACGTATAAATTATTTATTTGCTGCTGCCATCTAGTATAAATATATTAATTTTACAAGTTAATATTAATGATTTATATAAAGAATAAGAGTTTCTAGTATAAGATATCTTATTTTTTACAGATGACAATATTTATTTATATAATTTTCTTTAAAATTATAATTATTGTAAAGTATTGAATGCCATTTTAACAATCCCATTTATTATTTATCTTAATTAATCTAAAACAATAATGTAGAATTCGAATGATATTTTCAATTTATAAAGAATTAGTAGCAAACTTAGAAATAGCATAGATTGTCCAATATGGCAATATATATGTATATATATATGTGTGTGTGTGTGTGTATATATATGTATATATATAATATATGTATATATATATATATATATATATATATATATACACACACACATATATATATATACATATATATATCTATATATCTATCTATCTATATATATATATTAAGGGGGCTCTTCTCCCTGTGCCATTAGTGAACAAACCCCCGGTCTTACAGTAGACTCCTCCGTTCAAAAGTTGTTTCTAATTCATTCATTGGTGGAAACACACTGTAATCCACTTTCAAGATTAATAATATTCATTAAATTTTGAATTAAAGATACAAATTTATTAAAATTTTAAATTTGGTTTGCAAATTAATATTTGTTATAATATCGTTTCTTGAAATAAAAAGAAAAATAAGAATACCTAACTATTAATAGTTACCGAGACTAATGTACGTAAATATAAGCTGTTTTCCATAGGAATTTAGTAACAGCTATTTACCTCTTAATTTATTCCATTAAGTTCCATTTAAAGTTTACTTTGTTATGTAGTGATTTGCATCAAACAAATTTCTTTTTATTAGCAAATCTGTACTTTCGAAATAAAGTCAAAAGCAATTCTATTAGTGAAGAGTTAATAAATTTTATACAATCAGTTAATCATAATGTCATCTTGATGCAATGTACTCTAACTCCTTTAAACATGATTAAAGTAATTTATACTGATCTGCGATCTTAATTATACTTATAACTAGCCGATTCCGCGCCGAGTATCTGCGCTTTACTGTGTACTCTTTTAAATATATACATGTTATAATACACGAATTTCAACATTATATGCATAAATACTATGCATAAAATCTTCTCTAATTAGTACTGGCTACTTTGAAATAATAAAATATATACACAACATAAGATATGGACACCATTTAGAAATATGAAAACAGAGGTATTTTTTCAGCATGATTCATATAAAATCCTCTGCATGCACACAAAGTTACTGGATACTGGATTAAAAGTGCATACATATTTATTATATTGAAAGTATCTACACCATTCACAATTATCTTTTTTTTTATCGAAAACTTCCTTATACACAAAATTGTAAATTTCAGAGATAGGAGATACTACAGTAACTGAATCAAAAGATATTTTGGAAGATCACATACATCTGACCGTAGCTAAAAACGGGTTTTGACAAATCTAAGCAAAATTTTCCAAAAGTTTGACCCTGGACATTACTTATATTCATTGAAAAAGCTAATTGGATAGGAAATTGTATACGCTTAAATGTAAAAGGTATTTTATTGTCTGATGGAATTCATGGTATTCGAGGAATGAGAAAAATTTCATTAATATTGGTATTGCTTTTTTTTGCTTCAATAACATTATTCTGCAAGTTACTAACTGTAAGTATTATACCATTGCACAGACTTTAAGAATTTATTAAATTTCTTAGTAACATTATGATAGCTCTTGGCTTTAATTTCATTTTATGAGATGGCATTCCAGTTGGTGTTAAACTGTTTTAAAGTTCTTCAGTATATGCAAGTTGATCTTGTGGATCATCACTTATGATGGTGCAAATGCTTTCATAAACCCTTTCAGGTTCATGCATACACCGTAAACGATTATTAATTTCAATCGACAAATTGTTTGTCAATGTTAGTATGGTTCGTCCTTTAAGCTTTTGAGATGTCACTATTTTAAAATCGATGCCACTGAAAAATTGCTTCACTGGATCTTGTATGTCTGGATAGCAAAGTGGGGACAACTTAAGAGTTTCCCCCCCCTCACCTTGACATTCGTCTAACAGCCAACTTGATAACTCTCTTTCTGTTTGAAGGGCACGCATATTTTTTGTAAGTTTCATAACGTAAATTTCCGACCAAAGTCTATGCTGATTTTTCCAACTTGAAACTGTTAGTGATCTTGAACCTCTAAAAACGACAGGTAAGACTTGACGAAAATGTAAATCCAATAAGATGATTTTATTCCTTTATTATTATTATTATCATTATTTATTTATGTCTATTCATTCTGTATTATAAATCACAAATATGTGATGCATCAATAACAATGACGTACGTCATAACGATGCGGACAACAATAAGGATAAACTGCATAAGGTACAACAATGGAGGTAATGTTTTAATTAATAAATAAAATGGCGCGTATTTTGGTTGACTTCGCACTTCATCTTATTTCCTTTTTAGAAAGTAGCTAGTTTTTTCCCCAAAATAAGTGAAATTAACGGTCAATTTTTACAAACATTGCATTTTCGGATAGAGAAATTTTTTCTACATAAACGTGGCGAGTTTTAAATCAATACCTCAAATACTTTTCTTAATATTAGCAAATTAGTTAAAACAAACCACTTGTTGCCCCCGGGAAAAGAGAATAATCGCATTTTCACCAATACGTGCCTTAGCGTTTTATGTATATAGATATGCTTTTTTTTTGTAATTTTAATTTTTCATTGTTTTCATTAATATTTGAAGGAAATGGATATTTTTCTCTTTTAAATTAATTTATTGTGCTTTATTCTGTTTTAAGTTACATAAATCTCTTTATTTGCTGGCTGGTGGTTTCTATCTCACCTGAATCCCTTTATTTAGGATGAATAAAGCGACTGAACTTGATTATAATAAATTTGCACTTCAAAGCTCATTTATATGCAGACATTTTGGTAATGTGTTTGGACAGTGAAAGAGATTTGTTTTCCTAGTGTTCGGAGCTTTTGACCTGGATATCGAAGTAATGAAAAGGCTTTAATAAACTGATGATTGATATGTTGCCTTATGAGAATACCTTAAACTGTTATGTGCCATAAATTGTCTTGACTGCAATTTATGTTGTGTTTCCAAAAAAAACAGCAATAGATTAACTTTGTGTTTCTAACCTTTAGATATAATCAAGCTGGCCTGAAGTTTTGTTAAATTATTTTTTTTTAACTTGGAATTAATAACATGCAAAATTCATTAATCTTCCAAGCGCTTTAAATAAGTTTAGTAATTATTTTGCATTTATTAATCTCTCTGTAAAAATTATGATATCTTTCTTTAACTTTTCTTGTAAAGGATAGAGACGCAATAATTTTTTTTCATTTTTTATAGAGTTAAAATAATTTTTGAAGAAGAGGTAACATATAATAAAGAAATATAAAGGAATTCGTGGTTTATATGAATTGAATTGTTACTACTGTTTGGAATCAAAATCAGAAAATGTTTAACATATTTTAATTAAGGTCGGTAAGGATATTCACTATCTTTTTTCAATTGCTAAATCATCATTTTCTGTATTAATTATTATTATAAAACTAACTAAAGCTATATATATGATCATTTTACTATGTTGTAAAGGCGCAAATTCAGTATTAATAAGTATTAATGGATTTAAAAATTTTAAAACATGTAAAAGGAAATCTTTCTTAACTGAGAAACCACCCCGATTATCTATTTAGTCTGCTAGTTACAGTTAAGATTCTAGATGCCCCAATTTACATGTTCAATTTTAAGGCGGCCAATAATTCTTGATCTTTTCTTGCATAAAAAATATAATTCGGGTTTTTTATACTTTTTTGACAACAATGGTAAAGCTAAATCTTTAACAAGTGCATACACACATACATATATTTCCTGACATAATCACATCTGATTAAATTGTGAGTCAAATTTAATTAATATTACATTTTTTCTTGGTATTTTCCCCTTTTACTGGTTATTAAAAATATATTTAATGGAAAAAAGAATAAGCAAATTATTTTTACTCAAATATTGATCCTTCACAGCAAATATTTTAAATTTTTCCACAACTTATCCATACAAAATGCTTTACATGTTCTACCGAAAAGGATTTATTTAAAGATATACACACTGTTAAAAATCTGCAGTAAACTGTCCAGTCATTCTACCGTTTTTAAAGATAACGGTTACTAAACCATAATTTTAAGCGTATCTGGCCATATTATTGACCAAACTATTTTTAGAGCAAAGTTATATTACGGTTATGTAACCGTTTGCTATAAAAACGGTCGGATGATTGAACAGTTTGCTGTAGATTTTTAACAGTGTACATCGAGAAAAATGACACTTTCAAATCTGAGTAAATCGGTGTTTTCATTTTGTTATGAAACTTTTTGTTTCAAATATGACGACCCAATGCTTTCAATTCTGAAATACCAGAAATACTCAGAATATTGAAACATGGACATACTCAAAAATGAGCACATAGAGGTCAGTTCATACTCATTTTTGAAGCATGGGCATACTCAAATATGAGCATATGATGTTTCATTCCTGAGTGTGTGCATGTTTTCTGATATGAGTATATACATGTTTCAAACTTGAGTAATTTTGATTCAGAGCCATTTTGACTATGCTACGTACTCAGATTTGCGTATTTTTTGCTCAGTTTTGAAAATATCGTTTTTAGAGTGTAGTTTTCTAAAAAATCATGAATTATAATCACAGCTCAAATTTCAATAAAAAATTGAAAAAGGTAATATAAAATTAGAATTTTTTGAGACATTTGTTTAGATTTAAAAATAATAATAAAATCATGATATATGGTTACAAAACGACTTTTATGGTTATTTCAATTAATGTTTAAAAATCATTAATTTAAATTGCATCTCATTTGAAATAAATGTACAATGTTCTTTGCAGCATTTTACAAAAAAATATAAGTTCTTAATAATGGTCTTATCTCTAGTTTCTATAAATAGTTCTTACAACATCCTTCCAATGATATTTTTTATTTAAAACTTGAATGCCCTTTGTATTATTTCATGTTCAGAAAGAAAAAAATATTTTAATTCCTGAAAACATAATTGCATTTGATGATTTTCTTTTACAGCTTTATCAAAAATTAAATAAAAATTCTGAGTTCAATCAAATTTTACGGCACTTCCAAATTGTTTAGATTTATTTTATTTAAATTTGATTCTAATAATTTTTATTTAATGTAACACAATGCTGTTATTAGTTGTTTTTGAAAATATTTATTTGAATTTAAAATAAATAAAAATGTAATATATAGAGAATTCTATGTTTAAAGAAATCAATTTTCTAAACTTAATATCGCCTTGAAAAATATCAAATTTGCTGTAATTTCATTTTTCTGTAAAAGCTTTTTTTTTATACATAAGATTTATTATTCAAATAAACGAATTCTCTTGCGTAGATGTTAAAACAGCGTAGCTGTTTTAATATGTCATACGGTATTTAATATATATATATATATATATATATATATATATATATATATATATATATATATATATATATATATATATAATGTTATTTTACATCCTTGTTCTCAGAAAAGAGCGTTTATTAATGCATCCCTGAATCAGCTGCATTTTTTTTGTTTTATTCACTTGTTTGTATTCACTTTGATTTTAACACATCATATATTCATCACAGCGGCTGTATGTTCTTTTATTTTTCATTAAAGGCTGAAATTTAACTATGATCAAGCTACATCAGATTTATTTTTCAAAATTTTTAACGAATATATTAGTTTGTTAAAATGTTATTTTATAATATTGTTCTAAAAAAAGAGAGTGTATTCTTGCATACCTGAATCATCTGCAATATTTTATTTTGTTTTATTGTGTTTGTATTCACTTGATTTTAACACATGACATATTCATCACAGATGGTGTATGTTCTTTCATTTTTCATTAAAGGCTGAAATTTATTGTAGTCAGGATACGTCAGATTTTTTTTTCAATTTTTGAATCAGTGTATTAATTTGTTAAATTGTTATTTTATAATATTGATCTAAAAATAGAGCGTTAATCCATGCATCCCTGAATCATCTGCTTTTTTTTGTTTTATTCACTTGTTTGTATTCACTTTCATTTTAACAGATCATATATTCATCACAGCGGGTGTATGTTCTTTTATTTTTTATTAAATGCTGAAATTTAACTGCGGTTAGCATTCGTCAGATTTTTTTTTTCAATTTTCAAACTAGTGAATGAATTTGTTAAAATGTCATTTTATAATATTTTTCTTGGAAAACAACGTTTATTCATGCATTCCCGAATCATCTACATTGTTTCATTTCATTTTATTGTGTTTGTATTCACATTAATTTCAACATATCACATATTCATCGTAGCTCATATATGTTCTTTTACTTTTACTTTTCACTAAAGCCTGAAATTTGACTGTGGTCACGATTTGCCAGATTTTTGCTTTTTTAATTCTCGTACCAGTGTATTATTCGTTAAAAATTCATAAATAAGATGATGGTCTAGAACTCTTTAACACATTTGCATCATTCGAGTATATATGCGTAAATTCAGACATTTATTTTTTATTTAGAAATTCCGAATTCATACCAAAAATTTTGAATAGTAATTTTTGTTCTATTTAATGACAGAGGTTTCGTGCTTAAATACAGAAAAATTCTTCTTTCCTAATTTCCTGTTTGGATTTGGGATCTTTAAATAAAATGGAAGTTCCTGAAATGTATGCAAATGATGCAAATGTGTGAAACATTTCCTATCGCATTTATCCATGTACTGAATATATTGTTACATATTTCTAATGATCATTGTACCACCATTATATCAAAGGAATTAAATTATTTGGTAGAAAACTGTGCTTAAATATGGTTATTTGTTAGAAGATTTGGTTAAGTTTAATGTCGAGTGTTATTTTTTGTAATTGCTTTAAATTATACGAATACGAAAACTGAAAAATCCCAAGATTCGTGACTGAAAAGCTGAAAACGAAAATAAATATCAATAATCTTATTTAAAAGAAACAGTATTACTACACTTTTTCAAGATTTTCTATGAAAACAAAATCATGACAAGTACTTTTTCCTTTGTGAAATATTTCTATTTTTAAAGTATATAAGTTTTTGTTTTATATAGTACATTGCCCAAAGAATTATTAAAGTTTGTACTTTAAGCGGTTTTGCAATATATACAACATACGTATTAACATATATACGTTATGTAACATATTCGCTGTTGATCACGTTTTAGCGTCTACTTTCCTCTTTAACTTAAAACGTACAAGATCAGAGAATTTCTTAAAACTTTCGCTTATAGGTCTATCTGCATAAAAATTTTATGATTGATTGCTTATTCATTAACACAAAAACTTAAATAACTATTTATGACGAGAAACACTGGATTGAAAAATGTTTTATTTTTGTTTCTTTAAAATTCGTCAGTAAATCCCGCAATCAAATATAGTTTTATTTTTAGTAAAACGAATATGTTCAGATATACGTATTATCACATGTACTGCGTTCCATTTTATCGTTATACCTAATTCCTTAACATATGAAATTATTTTTTTTTATTGAGAAAAAAATATATTTTAAATAACTAAAGATATTACATCTGCATCAAAATTTTAATATTAAAAAGACATTTAAAATCAGACATTTAATAACAGTAAAAATAGCACAATAATAATACATAATAAAATCAATTACAGTAGATTTTTCAAGATCCTCATCAATACAAATGCCAATCAAAAACCAAAAGTGTTATTTACACATGTTCACGTTGCAAATCATGCATTTAATATGCAGGGTGGTCCAAAATTATTGAGCGCATTTCATGTTTGAAAAAAAAAGAACAAAATCAGGTAGGTACATGTTTATTCTTTTCTTGGAAAGACAATTTAACCCTTTCAGCGTTTGAAGGTTTTCCTATATTTTCATACATATGCTTCTAAATCCTAAAATATATATATTTTGTAATCGTAGTTTGATGGTATAATATCTTCCATATCCCCTCATTCTATATATGGTTCAAAAATTATTTTATTAAAAATATTTTTGTCTAACACAATTCTAGTAACGGAAAAAACAGTTTTACACAACAATATTTTAAACATTAAATAAGTTTCACATAAGCCGGTAGATGGCGCGACAGCATTGGACGAGGCCGCAAAGATTCTCCGACTTCACACCCCTTGACTTTTTCTTTTTGGGGGATATGTGAAGGACCTAGTGTAGGCAACTACAGTTCCTGATACCGACGACCTAAAACGACGAATAACTGAAGTCATTGTATGAATACCTGCTGAAATGCTGCAACAAACTTGGTGTGAAATTGAATATCGGCTGGATATTTTGCATGCTGCAGAATGAGCTCATGTGGAACCTATTTAATGTTTAAAATGTTGTTGTGTAAAACTGTTTTAAATTGTCTTTCCAATAAAACAATAAACATTGTCATTCACCTTTAATAATAACCTTTACTCCTGGTCCTTTCACATCCGTAGCTTTTTATAATTTAGAACCGATATTTTATTAATCCCATTTTTGTTCTTCTGCTTTCATCATACCACAGGAACTATTTTTCACGATTAAACACAAGTTTATTTAATAGGACGAAACATCACACAAAACATGGACACACATAAATATATAAGGAATACCAGTAGCCGCAGTTACACTATTATTATTCGTTCTTTTACCAACTATATTTAATTTTCATACCGTGCCCACCGCACATACACATCCGAATTCTTTGGCCTCCCGCCAACAACTCTCCCCGTCTCTCCTACTCTGCAGTAGACGAGAGAAAAAAAAAGGGTTGCCATAAACCTGACGTCACCAGCATGACAAACATGTACGTATCTCATTTTTTTTTTCAAACATGAAATGCGCTCACTAATTTTTTATCACCCTATATTAAATCACCAGAGAGTATATGTCATAGTGGAACCACATATTCTGGTGGAATTATACATGCTTTGTTTGGGGGAGATTGCTGTAAACTTGTAAACAAACCTTTTATAATTATTGCAGATAGATCCCCTACCTTTAAATTTAACCCTTCTTTCAGAAGTCCGATATAGTTTACAGTATATCTTGTAAAGATTGTGACTATGTTTATATTGATGAAACAATACGATCACGAAACATCCGCTTAGAAGAACAGAAACGCGGTTACAAATCTGGCAATTTAGAGTCGAAATTTGCTAATCATTAAATAGATACCGAGCTCATCCCAGATTTAAAAAGAATAAATTTAAATTTAATATTAAAATAAAATCTAATTGCAATAATTTTAAAAGTAGAATTTTTCTAGAAGGTTGGTATACAAGATTATAGAAATCTCTCCTAAGCGACCATCTACAATTTTACCAGTATATGTGGTTCTATGGTAATATATAAATCCCTAACGATTTAATGTTGTAAATGTATAATTTTGAACGTTAAAAAGTGTAAACAACAGCTTTGGTTTCGATTGACATTTGTGCTGATGAGGAACTTGTAAAGAACTTGAAATGTCAAAATTTAATCGATTTTATTATGTGATATTAGTGTTATATTTTTAAATTTGATTAAATGTCTGATTTTGAATGTCTTTTTAATTTTAAAATTCTGATTTATACGTAATATGTTTAGTTATTTGAAATTGCTTACTTCTCCTCCTCAAGTATGATCATCCCTGTTTAGCCCTTCTCCCCTCCCCTACCGTAATGAGCCTGACTACGCTATTCTTATTGCTTATAAGTAAATAAGTTTCATGCAATTATGTAAGATGCATGCATTAGGCATATAAATAAGGCAAATAGATATACAGTCGAACCCGGTTAAGACGCATTTCAAGGGAGTAGACAAAAGTCGCGTATTAAGCGGGATCGCCTATTTAACGTAATTTGCATATTTTTGCAAAATACGAA
Organism: Maratus michaelseni; assembly: GCA_963931845.1. NCBI lineage: Eukaryota > Metazoa > Arthropoda > Arachnida > Araneae > Salticidae > Maratus > Maratus michaelseni. Next base: position 182,018,319 of record OZ007590.1, read on the forward strand.
CATTTTTACGCAGTTAATCGTTTTTAATTTGCTTTAGAGCTTTCGCTCCTACGTCTACGATCAAAAGATGTGTTTTTTACACATATTTACGTTAAAACTTAATTTACCTAATTCGATGTTTGCGTTTACAGGAACAAATGAAATAATAATCGAAAATAACTACGAATTCAAATACGGCTGTATTGTCGAGTAATCCATAACAACAAAATATAGAACAAATACTAAAAATATTTTTATTCTGAGTTTTTTAACACAAACTAAAATATGTAGCTGTTTTGAAGCACAACACGGTTATTAAAATCATAATTAGTACTTGTGATAATGAATATCCTTATAATCTATCCTTATGTTTTTTTAATTGTATTTTCAATAAAGAAAAATATTCTAGCTAATTTGTGGTTAAAAAAATACTGCTGGAGCTCTTTTTCATTTACCGACATGACACGAATAAATCGTACACAATTGTTTTTCGATACCGGTTCGCACAAAATACATTCATATACACCGTGTATATGAATGCATTCTGCGTGCAGTCGCTGTCGGATAACGACAATAGTCTACGATTTATCGGCGTCGTGTCGGTAAATACAGAAGCGCTCATAGCGTCTCAAACACGTTTATTGTCAACTTTTAATCTTTTAATTAAAACAAAACATAGGACACATTAAAGAAATGAAAATTATAATAAAAATATAATTAAAGGAAAATTACAATGAAAACATAATGAAACGAAACATAGAAAACGAAAAAATATATGCAAAAGCAGTGATTTTTTTCTCTTTTCATTCATCGTGAGTTACTTCAACTAACACCTTACTTTAAAAAAAAAATTCCATTGTGGTCTGTCGTAGAACACGATCTCTATGCACTGTGTTTTCTGTTGCGTTAATCATCCAATAAACCTCATCTGCTCGTCCCCCACTCAAACTAGATGTGTATCTAAGTGAAAGTGAAACATTTGAAAAAAAGAAAATCTCGCTAACTATACATACAATCATCTCTAACGATAACAAGTTTATGACATGCGCAAGACGTTGCAGGGATTTTCTACTTCATATAATGTCGGAATAGGTGATGATGTTTGTTCGTCAACGTCCATATCCTCATCTGCGTCTCTTACGTTGCTCTCCGAGTCATCAGTACATGAAGCTGTCTTTTTTGTATATTTGATTATATAATCTAAACTTCTCACCTAGCTTGGGCTGGTGCCTTCATCTATATCAATATATTCTTCAAGGGTGATTTGATGAGTTCCAAAGCGCTCATTCACAGCATCCCAATCTTCAGACAGAAGAGGGTCGCCTGTTTCTTCGGATTCTTCTGATATTAAGTCTTCGTCACTTTTTTTTTTTTTTTTTTTGTAAAACCAACCTTTCAAAAACAGTTTAAAATTATTTCCTATTTAATGCTATCCCAAGCCGCGTTGAGATAATACATCGCATCCAGCAAATTGACAGATGCAGGTTTAATATTTCTATTTTCTATTGTGTTCCATGTCATTGAGGAACCTTTGGACTAGTCGCTTTTTGTAATGCTGTTTCAGGGTCTTAATTATACTTGATCCATAAGCTGGAGAACACTTGTCAAATTCTGGGGCAAAACCTCAACGCGGACGTTTTGTAAACCAGTATGTTTATCGGGTGAGCTGAGAAGTTGTCCACAAACAGCACTACCATCCTAGAAATTTTCTGCATTTGTCTATCGAAGGTGCGACCCATGAGATAAAAAGCTCTCCTGTCATCCAAGCTCGGTTTTGGTTTCTATATTCACAGGTCAAACTCTGTATGTTTGAAAAGCAGCGGGGAATTCGTGATTTGCCAATCACTAAAGGTTTTATTTTTTCTGTACCATTTGCATTTCTTTCAATAAAAACCGTCCCGTTACTCGATTTTTACTGAGCTTGCCACCAGTACATTGCTTTTCTTTGACGGCGAATGTTTTGTCAGACTTTAATTTGAAGAAAAGTCCAAATTCGTCTACATTAAAAGAAATCGCGATTAGCATATTTTTTCGTAATTTGTGGTTGCCATTTTATCTTTTAAAAACCCGAAGATTTTTTATTGACACTCATTTGTTTTTGTTTTATCAAACTACCGTCATTTTTTACATCCTTCTGAACTACGAATGTGCTGATAGTGTCTTCTTTAAAGAATTTTCCTTAAAAAGAAATCATTGATTGCTATAATTTTTTCCCAACTAGTATTAAATTATTCTAACACCACTGTTTATTTACTTTTACAATAACATTTTTATGGAAAAAAGTGCATCAAAACTGAAATTTTTCAATCAAATTGAAAAGTTAAACTGAAAATAATTCTTAAAATTATAAAAATTGGATATGTTTTTTAAAAACTGCCGTACGCAAAAGGTTTAAGCTCACATCATACAATAAGTCCGAAAAACATATAACTTACAAAGAAAACATACAATATGGCAACCCTAAATCACACAGTTCCTTCACTTTACGGTAAGTAGACAGCGTATACCACACAAACAAATTAAAAAGAACATTTTCTATCTGGCAAGTTGCCAGTGAAAACTAGATACAGAGAAACGAGCGATTCATGCGGGATCAAAAGTGGGCAGGGAAAGAATTCGCGTCTTAACCGAGATTTTTTCCGATACTCTGTCGCCTATTAACAGTTTGTGTATTAAACGTGATATTTTTGCATTAGTCTTACGGGCAATATTCAAGGTACCGTAAAAAAATCGCGTATTAAGCGGTATCGCGTATTCGTGAGCGTATTAAGCGGGTCCGACTGTATTTGAATAGAGATAATATATAAATGTGGAGTATTCAGTATGAAGATATATTGACACTTGAAAAGTAATTATTAATCTAAACCACAATGGGCGCAAAAATAAAATAAATAAGGTAGTTTTATTGTTTGTCAGATAAGATGAATTCGGTTTGTGAAAATACCTTTACAGGTGTAGTTTGTTTCCTCCATAATATGTATTGACTTTCCAAAAAATGTTTTTTCTATCTTATATTTCTTTCTTTCCTTTTTCTTTTTATTATTTTTACTACATTTTTATTTGAACTAAAGGAATAGTTTCGTAAACAAATTCAGCGCTAGTACCGATTAAATTTCTTCGATGCCCTTCCGGGCACCAAACGACTAATATAAGTAATCTGGAAGCTCAGCATATTTTTTTAACCCTCCTCCCCCCGTCCTCGTCTACTATTTTGTTCTGAGATAACTGCATTCTGTAATTCTTCATCATTATTAGAATACTGTACATTCCCGATGATCCAACCCTCAAATGACAAAAAGTACGTCGGAAAACAGAAATTTTCGGATAATTGGGAGGTTACTATCAGATGAAATAATATTATAATAAATAAATAAATATTAAACTATATTTTAAATTCCTATAAAGTAAATAAAAATTAATTACTTATTAGTAAATAAGTAATATTATATTGTAAAATGACAAATACTTATCATGAAAAAATGCTATAAATAAAAATAAGGTAAATTTATTCAGAAAATTAGGTTATTTTTATTTTTTGTTATAAGTAAAATAAGTAAATTTCAAGAAAAAATATCATTGAGTCATTTTTTATATTCTTTTTTTATAAGTGATCTGCTTGCAGAAATATTTTGAATTATATGATAAAAGAACATTCGTTACATGTGATTCTTCCTGATTTTCATGCAACTTTTGTTGTTAAGAGTGAATTAGAATATTTTGAAGTATTAGTTTGTGGTAATTCCTTTGAAATTTACGATCTATTTATAATTGTTATTCCAACAAAATTCTGTGTAATTTTACATAATTTAGAATGAATTTAAGTAATTTAACATAATTTAAACATTTATTAACAATTTTACCATGATTAACACTTTGTATAATTCATTATAAGTTAAAAAATAAATTCATGGAGAATATTGCAGTACAGCCACAGCTTTATGAATAAATATGTGAGATCTGTTGATTCACCGAGTGTGTCGTGTAATCGAACATCGGATAGATTGGAGTCTACTGTTTTTCAATTGAAGTATTTTGTCTCTGGTCAAAGTTTAAATTTATACTGTTTTTAAATCAGGTGTTTCAGAATACATACATACTACTTTAATGATAGAAGATTTTTTACTTTTATTTCAGACTCTGTTGTTTTGGTTCCAAAATCTATTATAAAAGCATTTTAATAGTAAGAGATCGTTACACATAGAGTTCAAAAGCATAATACGAATGTTAAATAATTAAAATTCCACAGATGTAACGCTGCCGCGCATGCGCGGCACCATTTTACTGTTTTTTACTGTTAATTTTACGGTATAATACTGACAGCTGGAGTGCTAGTATTATACTATAAAAGCAGCACATTTTTTGCAGTGTATAATTTTCTGAAAATTGTAAAATCAGTATCCAGTATTAGAAATGAACTCATTCATATTATTTGAAACTGAAACCTGTTATAGTCCCCCAAGACAAAAAACATCGTATTCACAACGGCAACAACAACAACAACAACAACAATAATAATAATAATAAAAATCTTTTATTTATATATTTATTTTTTACTTAAAGTAATTAATAAACTCCGCATTTACTAAAGCTATATTAATGCAAAAATTTAATAATATAGATTTATCCTCATATTCATTCTTTTTATTCTCCTGGGTAGTTTCTCTCGAAAGAATGCATAACAGTTACTCTACTGGATAGAGTTCTCATGTAATACTAATATTTACGAAACTGAAATAAATGTTTGTTGTATTTGTTGAAAGGTTATATTACATTAGTATCTAGGTATTTAGTATTTCTCTAAATCTAAAATCTGTATGTTTGAAATTGAACAGAAAATATTGTAAAAATAGATATACTAATATAATATATTTTTCTCATGGTAAAAAATACTTTATTTCCATAACTCAAGTAGTGAATAAAATTATAAAACGCAGTTTCAAATATTTTAAAGGAGATTTTTTTCTGAAAACGATGATTTAATGGTGATATGAATCAAATTTATTTCTGATGAGATACTGAAGGGTTTAGGAAATAGACTTTTTTTTCCTCCATAGAATGTTTGAAGAATACCAGATGCGTCAAAAGTCCATTAAAACTTTAAACATTAATAAAAAAAAATGATGATAAAAAGTTGCAGTTTATAGATAAGCTTCAGTCTCCGTGAGTTCCAATATGCCCATTTCCAGTCTTGAGTCCTTTTGTCGTGCAAAATTTCTGCAGTCCTTCGGTTGCTGATTCATCCTTTGATGTTAAAAATGTTTAATCAACAATGTTGGATCTGGTAATGAAAGCAAGCTGTTGGCAGTAAATGAAGAATTAACGTACATCCAAATATTTAATTAACAGCTTAATTTGCAAAAAAAAAAAAAAAAAAAACTGCTTCACACATTACATGTCAATGCCCCCTGTCGGTGACTTTTCGAACTAAAATATTTTATTATTATTAAAACAATTTCCGATCTCTTCCTGATCCCATTTCTTTCAAATCGCCTTTTATATTGGTCATCCTTTGTTCGTTTCCAATTAATTTTTTTAAGTTCTAACGAACTTTCGACCCACCCGATAAAACGATAGTTTCAAGAGCAATTAATTTTCAGCTCTTATTATCAGGTGATTAATAGCAGAGAGTAGTTATCCGGCAAGATCTGAACGTGGTCTTCTCTGTAGTTAACGGGGTTTTATCCAGCTAATCACATGACGATGTATGCGGATAATAAATTTTTCACGAAACTATAGCCTACATATTATGATATTAATCACTATTTGAAACAAAAATAAAATACTTTTCTATAGATTTTCCATATTCAGTGAGTCAAAGGAAATATTTCAATTCTGAAAATGTACTTGAAAATAGTTCTTCTGTTATAAGATATTACATAACATGTTGTATATATAATTTAGTATTTGCAGAAAACCACTATATATACTTAAATTTTCCTTATAATGTTTTGAAAAATCACTACAAATGTTTTTCTTAAAAAAGAAAATTAATAGAATTGATTCTTCCTTTTTTTCTATATAAACATTCGCTGCAGAAAATACAGCATTAACTATTTCGCTATAGTTTTCATGCGATGGTAATATTTTAAATAAATGTTTGCAGAACGATCATATTATTTCAATATGGCTAAGGAAATATTTCAATTCTGAAAATGTACTTGAAAATAGCTCTTCTGTTATAAGATATTATAGAACATGTTATTAACAGTAAAAGATTTTAAAAATAATTAACTAATAATTTATTTTCAGAAATATTCTTACGCAAAGAAAAATGACCATAAGCTTTTTTCCTCATTTTTGTAATCATCAAGTTTGTAAAACTTATATCATCTAAAATTACAAAGTTACAAAATATCTAATATTCTTTTACAAGTAATAAGCAATTAATTTTCTTATAAAAGGAGTAGTGTCGATAAGCTTTAAATGTGACAACAATATGCATGGAATTTTTAAAGTATACCATAGAACAATTATTAATTAGCAATATCAATTAAAATTATTTAAACAACGCTTAGTACTTAATATACAATTGGTATTAAAAATGATATAATACAATATACATTTCAGTAAAATGATTTATTTATGGAAACTATAGAAATAAAATTTAATTATTGATATCACAGAAATATATCTTTGAACTTACATATAAAAATTCAGATAGTAAATATACGTATAAAAATATAATATAACTAGCGGAGTCTCGCCAGCTTCCTTGTTCCTTTTTCCCAAGTGAACCTCGAATCAAACGATGCTGGGTTTGGGTGGTTACACGAATCAAGCGGACCTCAAATTATTGTGGTTTGTTGCTTTTGGGCGAAAACCATTCAAAACGAAAATAGAGTTTGAGGGGGTTGGGAAGCAATGTCTCCATCAGTATACAGTTGGGAGGGCTACTCCTGCTCCGGTCGGCTTTCTAATCAAACATGTAATTTGTATAATTTTATATCAAACAAAAATATGTTCGGGATTTAGCGTCGTTTTAACGATTTATGGCTGTGAAACGCAAGTCGCCACTGTTACAACGACTGCCATATTAAAGATTTAATTTCTGACATGTAGGTACATTTTAAGTTCTGACCGATAATTGCTGAGGAAAACGTAAATGTCCGAAAAACAGCGCCCTCTACTGTAACCGTTACATAACCCATACCATTTTTCCCTCTATTTAAATTTTAAAAAATGGTAAAGAAACCATCGAAACCCGTCAATTAGTACTAGTGTTATAAAATTTTGATATTTTTATCACGCAATTTAATGTCATTAATATTTTTCATCTTTAAAGCAACGAGAACTTTCATTTTTGACAGAAAAATAAAAATATTACTTCTCCCGAGTCACATGGGATAACGCTGGAATAAAATAAAAAAAACTATCAACCCTTCTCAGATGACATTCGAATAACATATTTAATAAAATAACCTTGATTCTACGCTATAGAAACCGGTTAGGCATTTTTCCTATCAACAGAAATATTAAAAATCCCTTTTGAGATAGTCATTTCGCTTCCGAAACAATCCATCAATATATTACTTTAAAAGGCAAAATAATTATTTCCTATTTTAATTTTTTTAAATAATTTTCGAGAGTTTTCTCTAATACACAGGGCTATAAAATCTATCTAAGATTTTCTGGATAAGATTTCAAATATATATGTCTTTATACAAAAAAAGTCTACATTTTCAGGAGATGTGGGACTTTTTTCTTTAATTTGCGAAAAATTCCAAAAATAGCTGTGTGGATTCAAAATAAATGTGATTGAAAAGAGACAGAAATTTAATATATTGGGCTAAAGGCAAAATATTACAATTGGATTCATTTTACTAATGTGGAAGATTAGCCGCGGAAGGCAGAAAATCGCTAACAATCACATAAAAAGTTACATAAAAAATAAATTAAAATATCGAAAAACTGCCTTCAATGCACATAATTTCAGACATACATGTAGGGGAGAACGGGGTAATGACGTTCATCGGGTAATAGCGGCCACTTAAAAATCTACTCGTTTCGGTGAATGAGAGATCTACAGGGTGCTATTATTCTAGCATTCTCTGATACAAATGCTGGAAACACCGATACAATAGCATTAGTTGCTTTAGGGAATTAAGATAAAGTATTGTTTGTTTTTCACTTCACACAAACTATTTTTTCTGCTCAGAAAATAAGCTTTTGTTTTTCAACATCTGGATATTCAATTACAGTTTTCACATATTAAAGGTAAGGTATTATAACTTTTTTAAATTAATTTTTGTTGTTATTAAAGATTTCAAATTTTGTGATTTCTTTATGTAAGCATGGTCAACTCCAATCAGGGCAATACTGATCAGTGACCGTAGGATCAGTGAATACAGATGGGCATTGGAAAATCTTCGTCTTTCCAAATATTGAGATGACAGGTGTCATTGTTGAAAGTGCATTGTTGGAAACTGATTCGATTCAGATAATTTAAAGATAGATTTTTAGATAGATTTAAAATTAGAATTAGATAAAGTTATTAATTTTCATATTTTCTCCTGATGCAGTTATAAATTTGATTTAAACAAGATTAATGATAATGGATGTGCATTAAATGTACAGATTGTTTTTCTTTTTTTTTTTTTTTTTTTTTTTTTTTTTTAACGTTTAACTTATACAATAAATCAAGCTTTGTTGATAGTTATCGAATTTTGTGACATTTAACCCTATGACTGCCATGCCATTACCCACAAATTTGGCCGGCATTACCGTACGTATGGGGGAATGCCAGTCAAAGGTACATTTTCATTAATTTGCAAACTACATGGCTTCTATTTTATTTACAGCTTTAAAATTCCTGAAAAATTAAAGGTAAATAACTTGCTGTTAAATAAAGACCAAAATGATGATAAAACTTAGATATTAGACAAAGTTATAACATAGTCGGTGACCTCTACCTTCCTGCGAAATCGTGTAATCAATGCTGTGTACAGAAAACTACCGACAAACATAAAAACACACAAACATCTGTCTTATTTATCTTGTAAACGAAAAAGATTTGTTTCGAACTATGAGCATATTGAGTTATCACTATATATATAGAAAAAATTCTATATGTAAATTTCGAACGTGAAATTCACCTTAGTATACTAATCAAAACATGAAAACATTTAAAATGATTTATAATTTATTAATTACTAAAATACGTATAAAATAATATAAAAGGATTTAAAACATTAAACCAATTCACAGATATGAAAAATTTCGCCGGAGTTCCCTAGCGCTTTCAACCAGAACCTGGCCATCATCAAGGGTATGAATGAGTAAAATTCAGTAACTTGCAGAATGTCCACCGGTTAAATATCGGATGGGGAAAACAAACTTTTAAAAGGAGGGAGTGGGGTGAGTCTATTGAGAGAGATGGACTATTCAGAATAACGCGTTTTTTATATGTATTGCTTGCTTTCTGTAAAAAGTTTTCTCTATACCTGTTTTTTCTGTATCAGAAAAAAAAACAGATATCAAAAACGCGGTCACAGATTGCGAGAGAATCATTAACATTATACCCACTAATAAAAGAGATGAAGTTAGAAGCTTATTATTCAACAATGTTCAAAAATATATAAAGAAACTTAACAGAATACGTAATGCAATTCTAAGTATAATAAAATAGATAAAAAATAATCAAGAAGTTACAATTATGCAAGCGGACAAATCAAATAAGCTACTAGTATTATTATCTACTACAGATTATATTACCAAAATGGAACATTGTATTAGTGAAATGAACTGTTTAAAACTAAAAAACTATCCAAAGTTAAACTTAATAAAAGTTAAACTTATAATAAAAGAAAGAAATAAAAGTTAAAAGCGAGCTGCTTTGATTCAAGCTATCATATTTATTTAGAAACAAAAAAAAAACAGTATAAATACTCAAAATACACATTGGATTTTTTTGTGAAGTCACTATTTTTACAAAGCACTTTCTTAAATAAACAAAAAAGAAAAGTTGCAATCGCCCTATTTATTCTTTTCTTCGACGTATGCGTTTTCCCTGTCAATAAAATGTATTATTCCTATTTTTGATGTAGATTTATATAATGCTAATATTTATAAAACTGAAATAAATATTTGTCGTGCAATAACATTATGTCAATATTTTTGAGGGATCAGTTACGCTCAAAGATCGTAATCGAAAATGATTCCTCAGACGTAAAGTTCAATAAAATATAAAATATAATGAGAAAGATAAAGAAAAATGCTAAACCAATAAGGCATTTTCGGCAATATTTTTCATTTCTCAACGGAAATACAATCTTTGATCTGGGATACACAAGATAATACTATTATAATGGAATTGTTTAAAAGAATCTTTGATAATAGCTACATAAAAAGTTCAACATTAAATGAAAAGAAAATGTCATTTTAGAAATTTTTGTAAATTCACATGAAAAAATTATATTTTCGAAAATGGGTTTATTGATGAATTTGTGCAATGTAACATCGAAATTTGAAATAACTAGCTTTCTGTAAAGTCTACCAAAGTTTTTCTTCCTAAATATTTCTGTATTTCTTACTTATCTAAAATTAATATCAGTCGACGAAGATTTAACATAGTTCGCTGTATTTGAAACTTTAATTCGCCTGGACGATTACAGTGGTGTGGTTTTCATTATAGAAAATGCTATCAATGCGTTCTATGAAAAAAAAATTGTTTTAAATTATTTTATATTTAATTAGTTTTTATACATTATTAAATATTGCTGAATATTGTAAATGAGGTTCTGGTGGAATGCTAAAGAAAATAATATTTATATTACAGCAATTTTTAATTTGAAGTCGATATTCATGTGCTAATTGCTAATGTTTACAAGAGCGTAAAACAACTAATTCTAAAATGTTGATGTTAAATGCCGAATTAGTGTTGTGGGAAATCCGCGTAAACTATTTAGCTAATATATTTTTACACATTTTTAAGAAAAGGTATTTTGAGATACATAAAGCATTTGTAAATCCTAGTATTGTTAGATCTGAGGGAAGGCAGTTTTCTGCATATCATTATATTCCATTAATTCGTCCTGTGAAATACTACGGAAAATAACGAAACAAATATTATATGAAAATGGAGAACATTTTATCTACACATGTGTGTTTGTGTGTAATTACTGTATATAACCGACATAAAGAATTTAAAGAGAAGAGTTTTTATCAATTCGTAAGGAAGAGCTAACTATACAGTGTAAACATGTGCTATTTCCCACTTTTGTGGCAAGAAGAAACGTATCTTGTTTGTGAATACTATGTCGCCGTTAAATTATCCTACTGGCTAATACAACATGTATCAAAATACATTCGTAAAAGAAGCAATTCAAAAACATCATTGAAGTAAAACACCAGGCCTATGCGAATGTGTTCATCATAGGTCGACCAAGCAATAAAATCGCCTAATAGTCACCCAGTTGGCCATTTTTTATCAACATTATTTTTTCGATTGAAGCTGCATAAAATTTAAGTTTTTGGAAATATTGTGATATAACGAAAAATTTTTGCGAGATGATTTATATTCAAAATAAGCCAAGTCCAAAATATTCTTTATTTAAAGATGTAGCGACTAGATGTGATTTGTGAATGAAAATGTCAGAGTTAATAAGAGAGCTAGACTTGGCTCTACATGATGTCAGCATTTTTAACGGTTAAAGAGTCGCGAGACTTGGCTACTTTTTTTACATGAGATATTTTTATTGGGACTTATTTGTCTTTGATAATTATGTTTTTTTGTTTTTTTTTTACTTTCCTTAATAAAGTATTACATAGCTAGCTGGCAAGATCACAGAAGTAAACTCATTTCAAAAGTTTTATACCTACTTGATTCACTTGAAAGCCAAAGGTTACGTTTTTATTATTTATATTTTGAAGACTATCGATATATATGTAGCGAGTTCTTTGAAAAAATGGAAATCTGTTGTAAGTCTCAGTTTTCTTTCCAGCCCTTATTTTCTTTTTATCTGATGATTTTGAAAAAAATATTGCTTTAAATGTACTTCTTAATAAAATTTTTGAAAATTCAGTATGTTATTAAATTGATTGTTTTTCTTTAATTATTTTACTTTTTAAGCTGATTATTAAAATTCACATTTTTGTTTTGTTAATTAAATGTATTTTATAGACGGAATCTTGCAATTTTGTGTAAGTAGATTTTGTTTACATTTAACCTACGTTTAAAAATAATGTTTATTTAATTTTGAAGTTGTTTATTCCAGCCGCAATTTTTTTAAAGTTTTAAATACAATATTGAAGTTCAAATGTTTGTTTGATTTATTAGGTAAATGTATTTATATAAGGCAAATATTTCAATCACGAAACTAACCAACTTTAAAATTGAACAAACACTCTTCTCAAAACTTAAATTAAATGTATATGCAACCTCATTTTATTTAATAAAAAAAATACGTTTATTTGTTATTTTGCATTCTTTTTTTTTACCATTTTTTTCAAACGCAAAATATTTTTCGATTAAAGCGTTCTGTGGTTATAAAATTTATAAAAGCAAAACACTAATTTGTGATTTTTTTAAATCTGGAATTATACTGATTTTTCAATTTCGCACTCTTTTTTCTGCATTTTTTAAAATCAAAATATCTCTGGATTCAAATCTTTCTGTGTTGCTAAAATTTACGAAACTATTCTATATATTTCCAAAAGTATTCTGTGACACTAAAAGTCATAAAAACGTAATATGTTAGTCTCTTATTTCAAATTTCTCGCTTTTTTGTAAATTTTTAACTAAAATTATATTATTTAGAAATATTTTCAGGCGTATAGGAGCGCTCCCAGAGGAGATTCGCGAAGTACAACAGCGCCAGCTGTTGGGCTATATGCACACAAAACTCATAGCACCTTTCTGTGTGACGATCTAACTGAAGATCTAACTTTTATACACACATGCCCAGATATAGTTATTGTTGGCGATTGATCTCAACCACGTAATTAATAAAAGCAGATGGCGCATCGAGTAGGAAAAAAAAAGGCTAACGTAATAATTTTTCGCCCGCCCCTTTTGGCTGACGTAATCAGAGATAGATATGTTGCTGAGGTAGTATTGTGAGTTTTTGAGTTTAGTTTTGAACATGCGTTAGAATAAAAAGAAGACTTAATTTTAAAGTCTTGGGCGTTGACCCACAAATTTTTGCTGCGATGAAATATATTCAAATACACAAGTTTAATATGATAAATTTATTACTAGAAAAAAGCTTCTATACAGTTCTATACAGTTATACTTTCAACTGTGGAAATATTCTAATTTAAGCCGGTTTGGTTGAGATCGCTTCTGCCAACAGAAAAGGTATAATTTAAAATGCGGGAGGTACAGTTCAACCGTGCCACATATTTTGAAAGTGAGTTAGTTTTTTGCACTTATAGTATGATTATTTCTCTGTAAATATTGTAATATAGTTGTGTATGTGTTCTAAATTTAATCTTGTATATAGTCTAAACTTAAGCTTATTGTGTGTATTCCAAATTTAAGCAGTGTAAAATGTTTTTAAGTCATTGTATTTAAATATTCCATTAAAATTAAGATTTATTAATTTGTTTGTTTTAAATTTGAAGTCTAGTTTTGTTTTATTTAAGAATAAGAATTAGCCGCCCTGCGAGCACGTCATCGCAGTTTCGCGGCACATTTCTATGTCGGTTTTGTTTTCGTTTTTTTTTCTTTTGAGTTCTGACATAGAAAATGGCGAGCCAGCCAGGATTGTGTTTTTGATTATGATTTTTGATTTCGGTTTTGAGAAATAATCATACCATTTGATAGTTGTATTCAGGTTAGGAATAACTGATGCTGCATATTTAGTATTTATATTTTAAATATACTTTCGTTTTCATACGTTAGCAGTAAGGGGAATTTTAATTTATTGTATTAAATTAGAATTATAATATTGTGCTTCCTGAGCTTAGAATTTATGAGAATACGAGTCATTGTTAGAAATATTGATAAGATTGTAAATTGAGATTTTGAATATATTTCCATTTATATAAAAAATGAATGTTGAGACGTTAAAGAAAAAACGTGCGACGGCACGTAGCAGCTTTACTAGAACAACTAAGGTTTTAAAGGACGAATTAAAAAAGGTCGAACCGGATAAATCCGTTTTAGATGATAAATTTGTTAAATTACAAACAATAATTACTGAATTAAAATCTTATGATTCGGAAATGTTAGATTTAATGATAACAGCTAAGGCTACTGACGATGATTTAGAAACTGAAGCTATAAGTTGCGAGGAATATTCAGATGAATTTATAACGCTCAGTCGCCTAATAAAAGAAAAAATGGATAATTCGGACTTTAAAATTAGTACGAGCTCTAATGTTGATAGTAGTGTAAATACATGTAATGAAAAACGTTACAAATTACCGAAAATTCAAATTAAAAAGTTTGATGGTCAACTGTTAAGTTTTCTTTCGTTCTGGGGTCAGTTTAAAAAAATCCACGAGGATAAGAGTCTGGATGATGTTGACAAATTTCATTATTTGGCACAATCAATGTTACCGGGGACTCGGGCTTATGAGTTAATTGAGAGTTATCCCTTAACTTCGGAAAATTATCCGAAAGTCATTTCTGCGTTTGAGGAGCGTTTTGGTAACAAAGAAATTTTAACTGAGATATATGTGAGAGAATTGTTAAAATTAATTATCCAAAACGTGCGTTCACAAGGTAAAGATAAATTACCCCTGATGTCATTGTTTGACAAAATTGAGTCCCATATCAGAGCTCTTGAGTCTTTAGGTGTACACCAAGACTCCAATGCTGCTTGGCTATATCCCATGGTTGAATCATGTTTATCGGCTGAAATGATTAGGGTATGGCAGAGAAGCGTTTTGTTTAGTAACGATGGACCACGTCTCTCGAATCTCTTAGAATTTTTGAGAAAAGAAGTTGAAGGGGAACAGAGAGTCAAACTTGCACGGTCAGGGTTTGAAATTTGTCCTTCCTCCCGTGAAGAACGCCCTAAAGAGTTCAAATTCAAAAATAAAAAACTTCCCGTGAGTGCTGCAAGTTTGGTAGCAACCAGGGAGCAAAAGTGTGTTTTTTGCGGAAAAAATCATGAGAGTAAAGAGTGTTTCTTGGCTCGGTCTTTGCCCCTAAAGGAAAGGTTAGATAAATTAAAAGAGTTAAAGTGCTGCCTACGCTGTCTTAAGCCTGGACATTTTGCTAGGGATTGTAAACAATTTATACAATGCCATTTGTGCAAGCGATCTCACCCTATAATTTTATGTCCCGAGATTCAAGAAAAAAAGAGTGAGAGTGCAGCGAGTGTAAAAAGCTCGACTACGGTACAAACTACTATGTCTACACCTTCATGTATAAAAGAAGTCCTCCTTATGACATTAATGGTTGAAGTAGTGTCAGGGGGCATGAGGAAAAAAGTCAGGTGTCTTTTAGATTGCGGTTCTCAAAGGTCGTATGTTCTGAAATCTACAGCCGAAGCTTTAAAATTAGAAAGCCTTGCCTCTGAAAATTTAACTCACACGCTGTTTGGGGGAACAAGAACTGAGTCTAAAAATCATAAACAATATTCTATGAGAGTAAGTCCTGTAGGAAGACGTACGGAATATCAGTTCTGCTTTCTAGATCAAGAAAAAATTTGTGGAGGGATACCACGCGTCTCTAAAGGTCCTTTATTGAAGGAATTAAAAAAGCACAGAATTTGGATTTCAGATGTGGGTGAGGGTTACCCGGATATAGAAATTTTAATAGGTAGCGATATTTATGGACAGATTCTAACGGGTGATGTAATTCAACTTAATGGGGGTTTGACAGCCATTAATACTAAATTGGGTTGGACTTTGTGTGGAGAACCAATAGGATTAAATGTTCAGAGTTTTGAAGGTGCACAATCCATGTTAGTAACTAATCTTCATGTTCAAAACATGAAAGTTTCTGATATGTGGAGTTTGGAAACAATTGGTATTGCAGATGAAGCGCAAACGTTTTCCAAAATGGTGGAGGATCAATTAGCTCAGGAACAATTTTTGAAGGGGCTTCATAGAAACGAAGATGGGAGATATTGCGTAAGCTTGCCTTGGGTTCAAAATTTCCACCTAACATTGCCTCTAATCGGCATATTGCAGAAAAAAGGCTTTTTGCCACTACTCGTAAATTGAAGAAATTAAATAACTTTGACGAATACGATAAGATATTTAATGAATGGCTGTCTGAAGACGTAGTAGAAAAAATCCCTGAATCTGAAAATAATATAAAGGGACATTACTTGCCACATCATCCAGTTATCAAGTTAGATAGTTTAACTAGCAAAATTAGGCCCGTTTTCAATGCCTCGTGCAAATCCGATAATTCGTTGTCGCTAAATGATTGTTTAATAAAAGGTCCGAATCTCGTAGAAGAAATCCCAGCGATTTTAATGAGGTTTAGAGAAAAGGCGATTGGCGTAACTTCGGATATTAGGCGAGCATTTTTACAGATTGGCATAAAGCGGGAAGACCAAAATTATCTAAAATTTCTTTGGTGGGAAAATAAAAATATTTGCGAATTCCGTCATAAAAGGGTTGTTTTTGGGGTTACCAGTAGCCCATACCTGTTGGCAGCGGTGATCTCATTCCACCTTAAAAATATGCCAACAGAGTTTGAAGTTGTTGCCCAAAAGCTTTTAAGTTCATTTTATGTAGATAACTGCGTAACTTCAGTTGATACGAGCGCAGAACTTGAAAAGTTTATGAACCAAGCAACTAATATTATGGCCGAAGCCAAAATGGACTTACGTATGTGGACATTTGGTCCCGAAAATGAAAGTTTATCTTCACAGAACACTGATCATGTCTCTCCCGTTTTAGGTCTTCAGTGGGACCGTATAAATGATGATTTATTCATTCCATTCAAAACGGATCAAATATCATCAGACTTATCAAAAAGAAAACTGCTAGCCATAGTTCATTCGGTATTTGATCCACTAGGTTTCGTTGTGCCAATAATGGTACCTGCAAAGTTAATACTTCAAGAAGCCTGGGCAATTAAGGCAAATTGGGACTTACCTTTGCCAGATGAATTAAAAACTCGGTTCTTACGATGGTACCAGGGACTGTCTTGTATTTCACAGCTTAAGTTTCCTCGTCGTATAGGTTATGGAAAAAGAGATTCTTGGTCACTTCATGTATTTTGTGACGCCAGTAGAAGCGCTTATGCCACCGTTATATTTTTAAGAAGTGAAGAAGATGGAAAGGTTTATGTGAAGTTCGTTGCAGCAAAATCTCGTGTATCTCCATTGAAGAAGGTGACAATTCTGCGATTGGAAGTGTTAGCATGTGTTTTAGGTGCACGTTTAGCCAAATACGTTGCTGACGCTTTGTTCTTAGAAGAAGTTCCCCTCCAATACTGGACGGATGCAACTGTAGCTCTTTGCTGGATACAACGAGACGAAAACTGGGGTGTGTTCGTGAATAATAGAGTCAAGGAGATTCGAAGTCTGTCGAAGAAAGAATGCTGGAGACACATTCCAGGAAAAATCAATCCTGCTGATATAGCCTCTCGTGGCTGTACCTCCCAACATCTGTTACGATGCGGTTGGTGGGAGGGTCCTGAATTTCTGAGAGCTACTCCCGAGGAGTGGCCTGAATTTAAATTTTCACCAGATGAAGAATTAATCGCATCAGAGTTAAAAAGAACAAAAATTATTGACCTAAGCGTGAAAATAGAGAGACCTGAGTGGTACGAACGTTTTTCTAGTTTTTCCAAAATTGTGAGAGTTTTCTCCTGGATGTTGCGGTTTGTGAATAAACTGAGAAAGAAGCCTTCTTATAATACTAATACTCTAACAGTGGAAGAAAAAACTAAAGCTGAGATGATTCTATGGGGTATAGAACAGAAAAAGTATTTTAACGAGAAAGAAAATTCCGTCCATGGTCTGCTGGTGGTGCGAGGTGATGACGATGTTCTTCGTGTGAAAACTAAAATCATCGAACGTGATGATGAACTCTCCTTTCTATATCCAGTTCTTCTTCCGTCCAAGCATTACCTAACTGAATGCCTGATAACAGAATATCATATACAGTACTGCCATGCTGGTGTGCAGATATTGGCTGCCAAATTAAGGCAGCAATACTGGATAATTTCTTCAAAAAGAAATATAAGATCTTGCGTAAGCCGTTGTGTCGTATGCAAAAGATTCACGGCAAAAGCTTTAACTACTCCACCAATACATTTACCCCTTGACAGAGTAAGGGATTCTGCGGTTTTTGAAATAACGGGAATTGATCTCTGTGGCCCTCTGCTTTTAAAACCAAAGGGTAAAGCCTGGATCGTGTTATACACTTGTGCAGTGTACAGAGCAATTCACCTTGAGCCCCTCACGGCACTCAGCACGGAGTCCTTCCTGCAAGCTTTCCGAAGATTCATCGCTAGACGAGGACGTCCGTCAACGGTGTATTCCGACAACGGAACCAATTTCAGAGGAACGGACAATGCATTGAAGCGGCTTGATTGGCAGAAAGTCACTGAAAATGAATGTTATCCAATCAAGTGGAAGTTCAATCCCCCTACTGCAGCCTGGTGGGGGGGATGGTGGGAGCGTCTTATTCGTTCAATTAAGACTTTGCTCGTGCGCATTTTAGGAAGATCCTCGGTGAATTTTGAAGAGCTTTTAACAATCCTTTGTGATGTTGAAGCCACAATAAACAGTCGTCCATTGACTTACGTTTCAGATGATTCTGATGATCTCATACCTTTGACACCCTCCATGTTTTTGCAAGATATAAAACAAGTGGGAGTGCCTGATCTAGATTCCATCGACTCCAATAAACTGAATGTGCGTGTGAGTTATTGCAACACTTTGCGACAAGAATTGAGAAATCGTTTCCGCAAAGAATATTTGGGCCAACTCGTTCAAAAGGCCAGTGTTAAATGCCAAGAACTGAAAGTGGGGGACGTTGTCCTCATCGAAATTGAAAATAAAAAACGTGTGTTGTGGCCCATGGGAAAAATTGTGAAAATCTACAATAGTAGGGATGGTGCTTCCAGAGTAGTGCAGTTAAAGACGAACAACGGTTGTTTGACACGACCAATTCAAAAACTTTATCCACTAGAGGTTTCAACTGCTGGAGATCCTGTGCTCACCCTTACAACGGAAAATAGATCGAGATATGGAAGGTTGCTTAAACCCCGTAAGAAATAATGTTTAAGACTGTAATAGAATGACTTTTATTTGACATTTAGTTATTAGAAACTCTAATTCATCATGTTATATCATTTATATATTGTATTTTAATTTAGTTCTTACTATTTTGTTTTTCATGTCTTTTTATTTAATCTAGTATAGCTCAATTTAACTTTCATTTCTAATATTAAGAATTTTTTGTCAATTGTGAAATAGTTGATTTTAAGAAAATCAAGGTGGGAGGATGTTGGCGATTGATCTCAACCACGTAATTAATAAAAGCAGATGGCGCATCGAGTAGGAAAAAAAAAGGCTAACGTAATAATTTTTCGCCCGCCCCTTTTGGCTGACGTAATCAGAGATAGATATGTTGCTGAGGTAGTATTGTGAGTTTTTGAGTTTAGTTTTGAACATGCGTTAGAATAAAAAGAAGACTTAATTTTAAAGTCTTGGGCGTTGACCCACAAATTTTTGCTGCGATGAAATATATTCAAATACACAAGTTTAATATGATAAATTTATTACTAGAAAAAAGCTTCTATACAGTTCTATACAGTTATACTTTCAACTGTGGAAATATTCTAATTTAAGCCGGTTTGGTTGAGATCGCTTCTGCCAACAGAAAAGGTATAATTTAAAATGCGGGAGGTACAGTTCAACCGTGCCACATATTTTGAAAGTGAGTTAGTTTTTTGCACTTATAGTATGATTATTTCTCTGTAAATATTGTAATATAGTTGTGTATGTGTTCTAAATTTAATCTTGTATATAGTCTAAACTTAAGCTTATTGTGTGTATTCCAAATTTAAGCAGTGTAAAATGTTTTTAAGTCATTGTATTTAAATATTCCATTAAAATTAAGATTTATTAATTTGTTTGTTTTAAATTTGAAGTCTAGTTTTGTTTTATTTAAGAATAAGAATTAGCCGCCCTGCGAGCACGTCATCGCAGTTTCGCGGCACATTTCTATGTCGGTTTTGTTTTCGTTTTTTTTTCTTTTGAGTTCTGACAGTTATAATGTAAATTGAGAAAAATACAGCATAGCAGCGCCGTCTGTTGAGTAATTTACACTCAAACCTAATGAACACCAATTTTTGTCAATAGCTAATAGAATATCAAGTTTTATGCCAACAAAAATTGTAAACATATTTATGCATATGTAGCTATAAAAAGACAGGGAGACATTTCCCAAAAATAGTCATATTGTGTTCAGGAAACGTGTCCCGAAACGTGTAAGTTCATTAAAAGATGGTAGAAAATGTTCACGATTCCAATATTTTCTTCTTATTTATATAGAAGAAATTATTAAACAATATACAAAATGAAACAAGAAAAGGAGTTTAATCAATGCATAACGAAACATTTTTATTCAGTATTTTATCCAATTTATAAATAAAGCAATCCACCGTAAAAGTTTCATTACATTTCTCGGATACTTTTTCTTAATTTCGTGCCATTATTTCAATTGGGGCTTGCCTAATACATTATCGTCGATTGATTTCTTGAAATTGAATGTTAATGAATCATGAATATTTCCATAAATAATTAATTTAATGTAGAAGCATTTGAAATCGTATTTTGGTATGCATGGATGAATATCATTTCATTCAAATTTTATCGTTATTAAATCCTTTTATCTTTTAAAACTCTCGTATTTATCATTTATACTCAATATGAGTTTAATTCCAGTTTAAAAAGTGAATTAATGATGTATTTGAACAGTTCCTTCAGCTTTAGTTCTTTTTAAAGTTTTGAGATTTTACTTAATTGTGCATATAATTGTGTTATTCCAGGGTTCAGCAAGATACAAGAATATCAATAGAAAATTAGTACAGATAATATTTACAGTTTTTACCTTAAATACAGTTTGAAGTGTTACATTTCTTTTTATATATTCTCACCATTAGTAAAAAACTGAATTCTTCTTTCTATACAAGAAAAGAAAAAGTTTAGTCAGATTAAATATATTCGCATTTTGGATAGTAGTAAAAAATTTTTACCTAAATAACACAATAGTTTAATAATAATTTACGCCATTTTTTGAAGTTATTGCTGATGGTACTTTTATTTTATGTCAGATGCCACACAAATATAGCTTAAAAATGTTTTTTTCTTTTCATTCGTACTCCTCCGTCATATTCTACAACATTTCCCATGTTTTAACTGCATAATTATTCTAAAATATAAACACACACGCACATCTTGAAGGTTTTGCTGTGTATCTCGAACTCTATAAATACGAAAGATGATGAACTGCTCAAGTTAGTAATTGTTAGTGTATAAGCATGGAATAATGGGATTTTGTTTCATAAAATTTGGATTCGCCCAAAAGGATTAAAGTTAGGAGTCAGAATTTCTTGGAAAAGTAATTTTAGGTGGGTAATAAAGGGTCTATGAAAGAAATTAAAAGAATTTTCTTTTAATTTTGGCCTCTGTGACATCTTGCGTCCGTTTGAAAATTCCTGCATATATATTCAAGTATTTTAAATTTTAAATAAGCAAGAGAGAATATGTAGACGAGGATTATATAGACATGAAAAAGAAAATTCTCGAATATCTATTCATAGCAACTGTACGATCTAACGATCTTCTAAAGAGTTTTAGGATCTATCGGAGCCAACAGAATTACATTTTGCCAAATTATAGGCATCAAAGCCTACTAACAAAAGTTATCCAAAATGTAGACCATCCGCCTTAACTTTCTTTCAAAAGACGGCAGTTTTTACAAGTGTCCTTGGATAACTGGGAGGAAAATTAACTTCGTAATATAATGAGTAAATTAATAAACGCAAAAGACACTAGAAGTACAGCTTATAATTTATCAAGACTGGAGTTCAGAAATTCTGCAGTGTGGTAAACAGTGCGATTAGTTAAAGAGAAGTTTTTTCTGCAATAAAGTTCCATTACACTCTACGTACGGACCCGAAAATTTCTAAGATTTCAAGGTATTTTATACTTTACTGGTAAGATTGCGTTAAAAAATAATAATGTACATTTCCTCCATTTTTCAAATTTGGAATTCTGAAAGTAAATCTATTAAAAAAAAAAAAAACTATTTTATCCTCATGTTTTTGATAATACTATTGAAAAATTAATCTTTGTTCGCGAAATAAACATTTTGAAATTCTTTGGTATAATTTATATATATGTGAAATTTTAAAAAATACAAATGAATGTTCTCTTTTTCAAATTTCTGTTATTTCAATGGTCAAGTATATTAATAAAATTTAAGTGAAAATGTTAGTGAAAATTTAAGAAATATTCATTTTACCATAAAGGTAAGTTCTTTTTTCTTCAAATAAGTTGAATAAGAATAAACAAGTAGATTTCTTTGCGTTTTCGGAAAAAGAAGTTAAAAGAGATAAAAAAGAAATACGTCACGCGCAGAGTGCTTTAATATTAAATAATAATATTTTTGTTTAGTTTAAATCTTCATTTATTAGCATACTTAAGGTTAAAAAAATTAGATGATATAATGGAAAATTTCATTGTTTAAAATATTTATAATTTCATAGTTTAACGTTATTATATGATAAGGTTTGTTTTTATTTCAAAAAGTGTTAAGTTCTATTTAATAATGCTTAAAGATTTTCTTTAAACTTTATCAATAAATATTATGCTTATTAAATGATGGCAAATATTTTTCTTACCTATCGTAAATCATTTTGTTAATCAAAGGTAACGATTAAATTGTTTTGATTAATTAAAAAAAATAGATCCTTTAAAATACTCATTATATGTTTTTAAATATTTTTATGAACCTAATTAGTATATGATACAAAACAAAAATTAATATGTGTTTAATAATATTTTATCATAATTTATAAAAAATAATAACTTTTCATCACTAATCAATGGCAACTATATTGTTACATTTTTCATAAATGTTGTGTAAACAGGATTTAGCTATAAAGTTCATGGATACATTTTTAGGTACATGGGCAAAATGTTGTTTCAGGTTTTTCTTTAAATGTTGCATTAAGAACATTTTTAATGAAGTATACGTTTAAGAGAAAAGAGAATCCTCCAAATAAGAAAATATGTTGAGTTCTTCCAAGTCTCAAAGGAAAACATTCTCAGGGAAATCCTGTCCGCTGTCCATCAGAGTAACTGTAGCAAATCCGTTATATTAGCACTTCATGTTAGTTATAGTAAGTAACATTTATCTGTCTATTTGCATTCTTTAATACCCTTTTTTACAATAAGAAACACTATATCGAATGTATTTTCTCGTTTTTCACACTTTCCAACCTAGTTGAAAAGTGTTTATGACTTCGGTTTGTCTGGCCGTCTGTCCGGGCTCTAACTCCCGCAAATATGCTCGGATTGCTCTGCAATTTTTATATGTTATAGTCGTTATCTATAGCATGTTCCCTATTTCAACGGAAGTGTGTAGCACTTATACTTTTTTTACAGGGACACTCAAAAGAATTCCATTACATTGCGGTCTATGGGGAAAAACACTTGAGGTTTATTTAAATAATGTTTCACTATTTTAAACGCACTGAAATTTATATATATCACTAAGGTGCATTACAAGAAGCTTAATATGGAATAGTGTGTGCATAGCACTTATAGTCACTTTACAGGGACAGTCAAAAGAATTCCGTTACATTACGTCTATGGAGAAAAATCGTCTGCGGTTTATTTAAATAATGTTTCCCTATTTTAAACGCATTGAAATTTATATAAGGTGCATTACAAGAGGCTTACTACAGAATATTGTGTGTATAGCAGTCATCGTTCATTTACAGGGACACACAAAAGAATTCTCTACTGTCTGTTAACAATAATTCCTGGAAGTGCGTTTTAAGTTACTGAACGCGATTTTAATTTTAACTCGCTTTTTGTCTATTACGTGGTGTGTATAAATTCTGTAGATCCTATACAGGGAAGCACAAAAGTTCGCGAACACATTTCCGTATTATTTAACTCCAGACGGAGAATTTTAAACTGTGCTACGCGTTTCCTAACTGAACTAAAATTTAGCATCCTATGTAGTATATATACAAATCTATAGATCCTATACAGGGCTGATGAAAAGTATTCGGATTACTTAGATGTTATCTTTTAGCTTATTAAACGGTATGATTTGTAAAATTATTTTGGAAGCGTTGGAAAGTGTTACATGCTAACGCATGATTTTTCGTTCTTGTTTAAGAATATTATCAAATTTAAATAATAAGAATATGAAAGAGAATCACATTCACCTGAGATTTAATCCATGAAAAGTAATCAACTATTCGAAATAGTGAGGAGGGAGTCCATTTCCTATTTATTTTGATACAGACTATAATTAACCTGAAGTTTGATTTTAGAGGAGATTACAGCAGAAATACACATATCTTTTCAGTGTTTGTTTGAAAACAATTCATTGATATTATAGATAATAGGGGAGATGGGGGATGAATGGGACATTTTCACAAAAATATTTATTTTAAATATTTTATATAAGTTATTATCAATATTATATATCACATGTCAAACTTTAAGTGTTTGACTACATCTTATGCTCAATATTTGTTCAAGATTATTATTATACAGATATATAAATTAAATTTTTAAAAAAGTTCTTCTATGTCCCAATCATCCCCACAGCAGGGATGAATGGGAGACAAACATTTTCCTCCCCGTATTCAATGTTAAATAATAAAAGCTGACAAAAATGCCGCCTTGGCAAAAGCTGAGAGATTATAAATTGTAATATGATCTCCAGGATTATTTGTTAGCCAATCATCTTGGATTCAAGTCCCATAAATGGTCCCTTAAAAGTCCCATAAATGGAAGCATTTAGTGGCTGAAGACGCTGGCTACAATGAGGATGAAATGTTAAAAGAATAATTACCATAAAGTATTAATTTATCAACCTATATAATATTATTTAGTTAATAAAAAATGTTCAGTATCCTCTAGGGACGAATGAAGCAGTCCCATTCATCCCCATTTGAAATGTCCCAATCATCCCCATGATGCATATATTCAATTGTCAGCTATTTTGTCTCAGAAATTATTTTGTCACAATGGTTAATATTTATTCATTTTAATTATCAATAATGAGCCTTTAAATAAAAAACTACAACATATCTTAATTGTTTATATTGCCTAAGATATTTAAGTAACTTCAAATGTAAAAAAATATACTGTTAAGCAAAGTTTTCAGGAAATGCAAATTTAAAGAAAACTGAAAACAGCCATGTGCTCTTGCTTTTGGTTCTGAAGCACACTATGGTAGTGAAATCTATGAGGATAGGAAGCAACTAAAAAAAAATGTTTATTGCCTGAAATATTGAGAGCGTCCCATCCATCCCTTGTCCCATTCGTCCCCCATCTCCCCTATAATTTATTTTATACAAGAAACATAAGATAAATTTAAATTATAGTCAAAAAATATAATTTTATTCTACAAAAAGGATACATATATTGTACGACCATGTGATTTCAAAAGTTCAAATATTTCCTTTTATATCCTAGGAACAAAAATAAATTTATAAATTTATCTAAAGAGTTGCATTTCGTATCAGTTCTTGCCTCCACACGTTTCCTCAGATATGATTTTCTCTTATGACTTTCTTGTTATTTTGAAATATATCAAAAAAGAATAAAAGTGAATATAAGGGAATATGTCCGAACTGTGACACAATAGGAATTTTCTTTTAACCCCTTGAAGGGCACCGGTATATTGTGTATACCACTTAATTTTAATCCCAAAATGCCACAATGACACCAGAATTTTATAACCAAATTTTGAATTTATAAGGTACATGAGGAAAAGCTTTCACTTACTTTTAAAATAAATTCATTCGTGAATCCTGGTGTCAATCAATCATTTCAATATTTTAGCTGCAAGAGTACTTTTCCCCTGAAGGGATTAAAAAAATAAGAAGGGACTAACATGAAGGGAATGAATAATCAACGTGTGATTTCTTAGGGAATTAAATCACTTTAAAGTCAACGGTTATCTATTTAGGCTCCTAAAAAGTTGTATTTTAAAATGAAAATTAACAGCCATTATAAGTATTTTTCTCATAGTCAGCTGTTCAAGATTAATAGTTTACCTGGCACAGAAATATTTCTTTTAAATGTTTTAAAACACTACACGCTTTTAAAGATTGAGTTATAATTTTTAGTTTTTAAAAAAACCCACTAATTTGTATATATTCCCAAATTTGTTGTAAATCAAAGCAGTAAAATGTTGAACATCTTACTACAGAGAAAAGCATACTAGGATTTCCCTCAAAGGGATTAGTCTGAGTGATATTGTTAAGAACGTAGGATTAACAATTACGACATAATGAAAAAGAGAAAATTGAATGATAATATTACAAAATATCATACATAAATCCATATACACTGTTAAACAAATAGAAAAGAAGTACCGTCCATCAGATTTGTTTTTATAACATTTGGCAAATAATCCCTTTTTTTTTTTGCTTGATCTTATAAAACGCCAAGCTTTTTAAAGTTACGTAATCAGATTTCCAGCCAATAGCGTATTTTAGCAAGCGTGGCTTAACGCAAATTTAATTTCATTGTTGCAACATTTTCCTTGTGACAAATATTTACATTTGAATTAAAAAAATTTCTTGTACCCAAACTCTACCCAACTCTTTACCTGTCTCGCTATCCATCTGCCAATCCGTATTTCTACCTGTCTTGCTTCCCGTTTAATTACCAGTCTCTCGACACGTCTGCCTGTGTACATACTCCTCTCTCTACCCGTCTGTCAACTCGTCTCTGTGCTCTTCTGTCTGCCCGTCTCTCTATCCACCACGCAACCCGTCTCTCTACCTTTACTCTACATGCCTGTATATCGGTCTCACTACTCGTCTCGTGACCCGTCTCTCTATCCATCTCGGTACCCCTCTGTCAACCTTTTTTTTACCTGTCTCGCTACCCGTCTACCTATTCGTTTCGCAACCCGTTAGCCTATCTCTGTCACTACCCGTCTCTCTACCCATCTCACTATCCGTCTGTCTACCTCTTTCCAATAGTTTCACAATTCATTCAATATACAGAAGCCGTTTACCGTTATTAAATACAAACAGAAGTAATTCATCTAATATCAGATGCAATTTTTAAAAATACATGCGTAAACCAGCAAAATAATTCATCAGTTTTAGTTTCATAGTTGTTTATATAATTTGGCAATAAATCTCAACTTCTTAAACCCGAATTGTGTCAAGCTTTTTAAAAAAGCCTAAAGGTCCGTATAACTGGGAAGTATCCTCAGGGCTATTAGATACATGTTATAGTTAAGTGAAAGTTTCATAATCGGGTTTGCAGTTAATTGCTTAAGTCAGAAAGCGTAGCTTAACGCCATTTTAAATTCAATGCTGTAACTTTCTTTTTATTTTTCTTATTTTTTTGAAGAGTTGGTGGGAGGGGGAAAGATTAACAAATATATACATTTGAATTTAAACTTTTGCTTCCATGTTTATGTTAGTGTTGTTTGTATTATTAAGTATTACTTTGTTCACCGAGCTTCATTCGAAACAAATGTAAAAGACTTCTTCTGCAGTTTTTTCCAGGGGAAACTATCGTAATCGGGACCAACGCCAATCGGAGCATTTAATATCATTATTGTAACTGTTATAGAGTTAAAACAATGTTGTTGCTAGCTTTATTGTTGTTTGAGACCAGCCTTGCCTGTGTATCTGAATGGGGAAAAGTTCCGTATCCTGTGCCGGTTGGCGCGATTGGCGAAAAAATTAAACATGGTGCCAAAAGCATCTTACCGAAGCATCTACTTTAAAAAAAGCATCTTATTAAAAGCATTTTATTAAAAGCATCTACTTGAGCATCTTACCAAATTTTTCCAGAGAGCGGAAAAACATGTTTTTCAAATGTTTACAAACGTACTTTTATTAAACCATGTTTTGGAACCATCTTAAAAACATAAATACGATGCTAAAATAAAATTTTATCGCCATTTTCAAAATTTTAATAAGTAATGAAAATACATAAACAAACATATTTAACAAACCTAAGAGGTATATTTGGGATAAATAATTGTTATTGTCAGGGGGCAAATTGTAAAAAATTAATAAACGAACGAAAAACATACCTAAATTAACTTTTGGGAAAACTCAGGAAAAAAAATCTGATGTAAATAGCATTTAAAATCTTTAAATGGAGAAGTGTTCCGTATAAAAATGCAAAACATTATACGCTTGATATAAATATTTTTGGAACAGCTGTCGCTAGCTCACTGGGATTGGCGTGATTTTTGTTTGCGCCATTTTGGCCAGAAAACCCCGTTTTTGAGAACCCGTTATGCCAAGATTGCTAAAACAGCATGCTAGTTTAATTTTATTATGTTATAAAACACACACAATTTTTATTTTAAACACACAGAAATTATTTTAGGCACAGATGTCATATACGCACCACATTGGCGCGATTTTCCCCCGCCAATTTGGCGAAAACTTTGTTTTTGAATATTAGTTACAAAGGTATTTCTCTATTATCTCGTCGACCACTTTATGAACTATTTGATGACATAACAATCACGTATATTGCTTCTGACATCAAGCAAATGGGACTGCATTTTTGGCGTTTAATCTTACAGTTTGGCGATAGTTTTTTGTTATGAAAAGTGGTCGACGGGATAATAGAGAAGTACCGTTACAAAAAGCATGCAATAATAAATGAACAGTTACAAATAATAAACATAATAATATAAATATCACAACAAAACGTAAATATTAACACTTATTAACACATAAACAAAACAACCGGGTTACCATGTTTGCCATAAAATTGCCATTTTGTTGCAATCGCACCAATGTGGTGCGTATATGACATCTTTACCTTATTTTATTATACAACACACACAGTGATTAATTTATTATAAAACACACAATATTTAATTTAACATAAAAACACAGAATTTGCCCTAACGAGTTGCTACACGAAGCAAAATCGCCAGGTTGTCCACACATAACATCGCCATTTTAGTACCAAAAAGATAACCCGGTACGCCTGCGACATCTGTATTATCTTTTTTTAATGTTTTAATATTTTCAAAAGCATAGATAAAAAGGTAAAAATCTCATTCCCAACTGCCATTACAATTAACATATATATACAAAAAAATATCTACAAAACATATGTTTACATAATATTACATCTGCAAAACATAACTTTAGAAAAGGTAACCGAAAGACTGATGATCGCAACAACCACATCGAAACACTTATCACCAAAAAATAACTCGCCAAATCTACCGGCACAGGAGATGAATTTTTCCCTCTGAATGCAGAATAATAGTTTTTTTTTTTTTTTTTTTTTTTTTTTGTACGATGGGTGATTATAATAATTTCACATACCGTTTGATATATTGGTACTTTTATGTTATCCTGGCGCAGTTGATAAATCGCCAAATATTGTTCCTATAACATTTTCATATTGAGTTCATTTCACTTAAATATAAACCTTTCAATCATTTAATTTAAAATACATGCCTTTCATTAATCCCATTTAAAATGCTAAAAAGAGAAAAAAAGAAATAATGCCATGCCATAAAGCGAAACCTTTTATTTAAACACCAAAGAATTTTTTTTTTTTAATCTACACACGCGAAATAAAAAAAGCTGCTATTGCTGAGATTTGCGCCAAATCTCTAATACCATGTCTACCAAGTTATTGCGGGGTTTTTCTTTCAAACAGAAAAAAAATCCAGATTAATTTTCGATTCCTACTAAATTGAAATATATTTTATTGTGATGAATATTAGTGCGTGCATATTTTTTTTATCCCTGTACTCCATGAACTTTTCAATTTTGATTGTCTACGAAAATCTCCCGCCGGTGAAAATGACGTACGCACAAAATTTTTGTGACGTATGTAATTTAATTGTGCTTTTTTATCTATTTTTTTAATATAATTTCCAAACGGTGTGACATTTATTCTTGGTAATAAATAGACGTCGTTGTCACCTTTATTGGTACCTGCTGTAAAAATTTGAACGAAATCCGTTAAATATTTTTTGAGTTATGCTTGACGAAAGGTTTTAATATCCATCGTAGCTATATATGGGGCAAAGTAATACTGCGCTGTGTATGAGTCTTCGTTGCACTCAGACAATTACAGATTTAATTTTAAAGACAACTTTATTTTAACTATCTTACCTCCCCACCCTTCTTCCAATAGGGCCATAGGAACAGCATAAAGATGCTAAAATTATTAGAGAAATTACACCAATTCGAAAAAACTTCTCCTCCAAGTGACGTGGGTTTATTTGGCAGTTGAAAATACGTACAAATTCTGAGCTCCGAGCCTGCGTAACCGTATTTTAGAGGTAGCGAGGCGTTGAATATTTCCGCCAATGCAGGTGAACAATAGTCAATAAGCTGTTTGCAAAGCCGTGGAACTTATTACGATATACGGCTTAAGTTTGAGGTGAGCAAGTGAGACGCGCGAGTCGAAATGAATTATGGGATAGCGAATGATAATATTAATAAAAATAAAAATGATACTAAGAGATATTCTAAAGAAATAAAAATTGAATGTTTCAAAAGAAGAAATAACTTAAGAGTTTTTTTCAAATATGTGTAGCTTTTAACAGATTAAGATTTTTAGAATAAGAATTAAACTAATATATTGATTAAAGATATGGAATAAAAATAATACATTTAAAAGACAGGGGAAAAAGTTGAATTGTAAGAATTTGGAATAAATGAAGGAAAAATGGCGAATTTTTTTATTATTACACACACACACACACACACACACACACACAGATATATATATATATATATATATATATATATATATATATATATATATATATATATATATATATATATATATATATATGTATGTATATATATGTATGTATATTAGGGTGTCCCAAGATACAATGGCAAAATTTTTTTTGCAAAATCGAATACGCATACCCTCTATTTTTTTTCTAATAGTAACCTGACTTTAGTGCCGACTTTAGGTCAAACTTGAACATGAAATCTTATACGGGGAATACTATGGAAAGATTTCAAAATGTACTTTTCCTTGGTACTTAAGACACCATTTTATTAAAATCAGATATTTATTAACATATTACAGTAAAAGAAGCATTAATGAACATATTTCCGTTTCAATGTTTGCTTTTTATAGTCGGGATAAAGCTTAGTATGTTCTTGTACGCAACGTAACAAAAATTGTTTTTGATCCTCCTCAACCGTTATTAAACCATGAAAGTCCTGCATCAATTTTACCGCTCTTTCATCTGTATCATTCACTGCTCTAAGCATTGATATAGTCTTTTTCGCGTCTAGAAAAGAATCATTATTCTCCCATGAAGAGGGACTCTTTTTGAGAAAACTATCATCGATTTTGAGTCTAGAAAACAAAGAAAGGCTTTTGACTGATATGAAATCCTCCATTTTTTTTTCTGTAAAAAAGAATATAATAATAAATAACAATTGCATGATATAAATGAATAAATAAATATACAACTACAAAAAAAAATGTATCAAACTCACCATACAATGAACCACAAAGTTCTTCCTTCGATGGAATGTATCTTTTCTCATGGGTCAAAATATCTTCTCTGTTTAAATTTGCCACCATTTTTAATTTTGTTCCTTCGTCAACATCATCATCAAAAAGTGCTAATATTGCTATTTCATCTGTCAAATACCATAAATGCTTGAGAAATTTCTGTAAAGCAACTTTCGAGATACTTTCATTCAAATTTTCGTAAGCTTTCAAAGATTTCAAAAAGCACAAATCTTTGTAAGGCGCTTTAATTGCTAAAATGCATTGAATCCATGGTTTAACGTAGACAATCACGATATATAAGCAGACATCTAACAGTGCCTTTTTATCCTTAATGTTTAATTTCAGTTGAGAACTAAATAATGATAGTTTTAAGGAGTAAATCGCTCGGGCCATCCATCTAGCTTGGTGCATGGCACCTGGAGGTCTGATTAAAATTTTTTTTCTGCATTTCCACCTAAAAATACGATAGAAAGTTCGATCAATTCACGATAGTCCTCTCGGATCATAATATTTTTAAGTTCAGTGCGGTAAAAGTCAATCAAATTTTCAATTTCGGATACGGTTCGGAACGATTCCACTGTTTCTCTATAGCACTGTATTTTGGTGGGATCGATGTTTTTCCAGTTCTCTTTAAGCTTTTTAAAAAGAGGAATATCGGGACTTTGTTGTCACTAGTATAATTTTCGCTTCGAATACGGCCTTTAATACCAGTTCGTATACATGATGGCGGCAAGCGAAAAAAAGCATTTCCCTTTCAAATTTGTGCTCTAGGAGCGCACAAGCACCAATAAAACGACCTGTATTCGAAGCCGTAGTATCACAACAGAGAATTTGGACTTTGTTTTCGAGATTCCAATCTAAGATCGCCTTCCAAATAACCTGCGCTTGTTCTTTGCCTGTAGAATTATCCAGTCTCGGCACAGCAATGCGTTGTTCTTTAACTCCATATGAAATAACTATGGGCAAGCGTTCTTCTTTCGATTTTCGAACACTCAAAGCAGGCAACAGTTTGCCATCCCAATGTAAAGTCACTACATCCGGTACCTCATTTTGGAAATCAATTTTTATGTTTTCCGCGCGTTCCTTCCGTTTTTCTGTTCGAATTCTTTGAATTGAAGATTTACTTATTGGAAATTCGTCAGTGTTAAATCCAAGTGCATTAATAGTAACTTCAAGAATAAACACAGAATCTCGGACACTTAACTGACACCTGTCTAACGCAGCAACTAACTTTGGAGTAATAAAATTACTCCTTACTACTGGTTTTGAGGTTTCATTGTTCGGAGCTTTCTGGCTGTTCTGAACTTTCATAGATATAATAGATATAAATGTTGGGATATCTTCTTTATCCATATTTTCGGTAGAATTTGAACAGGAATCTTCTTGCAATGTTTCGTATGTTGACGAGGAAGTTGAAGCGGAACCATATTTGATTCGCCGATTTTCTTCTTGGACAGCTCGAAGTCGCGCCCTTTCTTCTTTTTTGGCCAGTTTTGTATCCACTCCACCTAAGTGACCGTGTCGGCCAAGCTCTCTTTGGAGTTGCAAGAACATCCTATCTTCCTCTATTTTCATTATTTGAAGTGCATCAGCATGTGCGATGTCAAACAAATTTTCTAAATTACTTACAAAATCCTCTTGTCGCCTCTTAAATACGTCTTGTAATTTCTTTGCATTTTTTTGTAAATCTCTCCAAACTTGATACATATTAACAAGCTTCCTCACGCAATTTGGCAACGATTTGGTAGGTATGCGTGCCTTTTCCCAAAAGATAATGCATTCGCGAATAGCGAGATTTGCACTTTCATTAACAGTTAAATTCACTTCCCGAATATTGTAAAACAAGGCAGCGAGAACTTGTTTATTAGACGGAAGTTTTGAGCCCGTTATTTGATGTTTTACGTTCCCTACTAAAAATATAACATTTTTAGAACTACGCAATTCTACTGCCATGTTCTGTTCACTGATTCAAAACTGTACAAACATTTGCTAACAAAACAAGTTGGAACTATAAGCACATTGACACGTAGACGTGCGCTGTTCTGAGTAAACTGCGCGTTATGGCTGTCGAAGCATTCCAAAACCTTTCTTTTTTTTCCCTATTGCAGGTGGTGGGTGCTCCTCTGCGGTCACGTGACAAGCTGACACGTGAAACCGTTCGTTCGCTTAAGTACACAAGAACTCGCTGCGATGTTTAGCTGGAAGTCGGCACGGGTTACCGTGGTTCAAATTACATGAAACTTTATTTAGAATTGTTTTGACATAAAAGGAAAAAAAATAAGAGGGTATGCGATAGAAAAAAATGACTTTTATTTTTTTGGGACACCCTAATGTATATATATATGTATATATATATATATATGTATATATATATATGTATATATATGCAGGGCATTCTAAAATGGAGTGGACCTCTTAAAAATTGAAAAATAACAAGGGAATGTTGAAAGCTATCCAAGTTATTCTGACAGGAGAGTAATGTGTAAAGACTAATCTGAGAAGAGTAATGTATACGTTCCCTTATTTTATTTCTATACAGAATGATGGAAACACACAACCAATTGATGGCATTGCACAGCCTCAAACTATAATACTGATTAAAATAACCTTCTAATTTCAAATCGCAAAATGATTTTTTGTCGTTTCAAAAGCTAAGCACAATGAAGGTTTAAATCTCAGTGAGCTTTGATTCATTTTTATACTTTAGTTTAAGTGTTTTAACATTTAGAGAGTTATTAGTGCAGACATGTATACGCAAAGAAGTAAGCGTAGTAGCAGATTTCTGACATCACGTAATAATCTCTTGCAAGATTACCTTCAATAGATGTCACCGTTTATTTGTTAATGAAATTTTAAAGCACCAAACACTTTTTAGGAAACACTCTGTCTATCTATCTACATTATCATCATCATCATCATCATTGTTAACATTTCTATTATTATTACTATTATTAATCCGTTAAGACGGTTTTGCTTCACAATTCAAAAATAATTTTTAATAATAATGAAAACTGATGTACATACTGATGGAAATCATGAAAATGCACCTAATATGACACATTTACATGCATACTTTAAAACTGTTAACTAAAATAATTTTATCTTTTTTTCCATCCAAATATAACACTGTTGATTAGAAAACTAAGCTTTTACCGGCAGATTTGTTTTATCTAAATTTATTTTAGTTTGATTAAAATGAAATGTATTAGTTTAGTAACATATATTTGATGCTTAATTATTTTCTAAGGGTAAATATTTGCGTTTTAATTTGTGTATGAGTTATTTAAAAATGTTTAAATTGAAGCACCGCAAAGCTTTTAATAATGCATATGCTTCCTTTTAGTAAATTTGATTAAATAATTCCTTTAAGCTTAAGTAAACATGTTAAAATTAAATTCAAATAAATGCAAATTAAATTACTATTTCCGAAAAAAAAAATACTCTTGTTAAATTTTTCCATTAGAATTTGATTATTCGTCAAGATGAGAATATAGAATTTAATCATAATTTTCGTATATTTATGAATTACCTTATTGCGTCTTCATTCTAAAAATATTTTTAGTGCATTTTTTGTATTGTGCAGTTGCATTAATAAATGTTGTATAAAAACAAGTATAATTAGATCCTTTTAGGATAAAAAGTAATTACTTTCGCTGTAAAAAAAAAAAAAAAAAAAGTTTTTTGATCTAAGAAGGAGGTTTACAAAAATATAATATAACTCCTTCCTACTTTGCTAAATTTTCGAAAAACGTTTCTTTATTAGAAAACATGTGAATTTATTTTTTAAATTGCTAATAAAGCGTAAAACCGTCACAGTGACAAAACCTTCAGGTCCTTGAACCCAGATCCTTGAAATAATGCTCCACTACTCTAGCTACGAGGACGATACCCAGTCTGGCATCTCTCACTTATATATATCGGAAAGACTGCAACTGCAGCACAAGATAGAAAGGTCTCCATGAGTACACAACCTTGTGTCATACATAAGACGAAACAAACCCCGAATATATGACGACATATAATTTTTAATTAATTTTTCAATTAATTTTTAGCAGTGAAATTACGCTATTATTGAGTATTAAACATCTGAATTTATTCATGATTCATGATTGATGATTCATGATTAATATTCATGATTCATATTCATATTCATATTCGTATTCGTATTCATATTCATGATTCATGATTAATATTCATGATTCATATTCATATTCATATTCGTATTCATATTCATGATTCATGATTATTCATATTCATATTCATGATTCATATTCATATTCATATTCATATTCGTATTCATATTCATATTCATATTCATATTCATATTCATATTCATATTCATGATTCATGATTCGTATTCATATTCATATTCATATTCATATTCATATTCATATTCATGATTCATGATTCATGATTCATATTCATATTCATATTCATAATCATGATTCATAATTCATATTCATATATAAATTCACATGTGTAATACTCAATAATGGCGTAATTCCATTGCTGAAAATTAATTGAGAAATTAAATAAATATTTATGTGTTCACCTATGTTGGGTTTGTTTAGTCTTATGTAAGCCACAAG
The DNA here is from genome assembly GCA_963931845.1 of Maratus michaelseni. Taxonomy (NCBI): domain Eukaryota; kingdom Metazoa; phylum Arthropoda; class Arachnida; order Araneae; family Salticidae; genus Maratus; species Maratus michaelseni. The sequence continues at coordinate 182,054,506 of OZ007590.1, forward strand.
GTTGCGTGATCATGGAGACTTTTCGATTTTATGCTGCAGTTGCAGCCTTTCCGACATATGAGTGAGAGATGCCAGACTGGGTATCAACCTCGTAGTTCAATGGTAGAGCATTGGAGCGTTATTCCAAGGATCCGGGTTCAAATCACGGCTAGGACGTTTTTTCCCTCTGCTGGTTTTAAGCTTTGTTGGCATTTTAAAAAAATAAGTTCAAATGTTTAATATTCAGTAATAACGTAATTTTAATGCTGAAAATTAATTAAAAATTTCTTTAAAAATTATACGTTTATTTATTGTTAGAAACCTCAAAAACCAACATATTTCCGAAATTTAATGGAGCAATTCTGAAACAAAAGTTTCTCTTGCTGCAAATTAATCGTTGATAAGTAATTTTCACAAATGTTGCCAAGTAGTTTTTACAGAGTATTAATCAGTTTTATCAACATTTTATCAACAAGAAATATGGGTTTTTCAGATACTATCAATTCTCAATTAAGCATTTCAAGTTGCACAACAGAATATATACATGCAAGCGTAATAAAAATGTTAATTTTACTCTGTAAATTTAACAAGTTTGTCTGTTGAACATATTATTGAACATGAAAATGTTACTATTGACACTAAATTACTACACTAATGTTATTATTAAACGTGAAAATTTATAGCATTCACAAAAGCGTTATTTCCTGTTGATACCAGGTTGAAAACTGATTAATACACTGTACAAATTATCAAAGACAATTCCGAAAATTTCGGGCAGCAAAATAAACGTTTGTTTCCTAAATGTTTCTGTAAATCTTGAAAATCTATTTAATGCTACTAGAGATAAAGGAACCGGAATAGATGGCAAATGAAAGAGGGGTTATGTTACATTTTAGGTAGCTTTCAATACAAAAAAGTAAAAAGCTACCTATTGCAGCCGTTCGGAGGAAAGCAGTTCCGGAAAATTTCGATATATTTTCACCGATCATGACCCCCAGGCCCCAAAACCACCCTCCGTTCAAATGTTGATTTATATATATAGATATATCCATATATATATATAAACATATATATATATATATATGACCTATGTCATTACGATAACGCTCGTATTTATAAATCAATTTTGATGAAACTAATTGTGTGTATTAAGCTCACCAATGTCTCGACCGAGTTCGTTGGCCAGCTTGGTCCGCCATTTTGTTTCAAGATGGCGACCACTTAAAAATTTAAAACTAAAATAAATATACAAAAAAGTTAAAAATTCAAATTTATTTTTTAAATAAGTGTTAGGCCGATACGAGGATTCCAGAGCATTTTTTGGTTTACCTCTATCTTAAAAAATGGCTGAGATAGAGCAGTTTGAAATTCTAGGGTGGCTGACATTTTGAAACAAAACAGCACATTAACGCGATTACTCGCAAATTATTTTCTTTCATTGTTGTAATAATTTTCCCAATCACACGCATAAAACTATATCTCATCAAAAACAACTCGTTGTAAATGATCCCGCCAAGCCACAAACCTAAAACGTCAGCCATAAAAAAAAGTGATATCACATAAAAAGAAACGATATAGAAGTGCATACTCCGAGTCCCGTGTAAAAATCTATCACCACTCATAATGTTTCCAAAGGACTCGGAGTGAGGTACAGTATGTGAAAACTGCTTGGCGACCTGCAGGCTTTTATAATGTTCACGTTTCCTGCAATTACATATGACTATATATATTTTTTTATTATTTATTTAATTATTTTGCTCCCATAAAATTGTAAAAAGCTGAAGCTTCTGTGTTTGCATGTCTTTTCTTATTTATGAGCTTGAAAAATTAATTTGTTGATTTTATTTACCATTATTTAAACTAGAAACACCACTCTTACGAAGAAGATTTCTTAAGTAAACATGTAAAGATTTTGATTTTTGTAATATATATATATATATATACATATAATGATCATACGCATATTAATAACAATGCACCTTATAATAAACGTTAACTAAATTGAGATACATTGCAATAATTCTAGCGTAAACGGAATCGCATAAGTCTGGGGAAAAATCCGTTCTGTCAGTTCTTTTGCATACAAAAATATTTATAAAAGTGATATAACAAAAATTAAAAATTTATTTTTTCGATTTTCAAAATTGATATACTGCATATATTATAAAAGCCTGCAGGTCGCCAAGCAGTTTTCACATACTGTACCTCACTCCGAGTCCTTTGGAAACATTATGAGTGGTGATAGATTTTTACACGGGACTCGGAGTATGCACTTCTATATCGTTTCTTTTTATGTGATATCACTTTTTTTTATGGCTGACGTTTTAGGTTTGTGGCTTGGCGGGATCATTTACAACGAGTTGTTTTTGATGAGATATCACTCCTTTTTGTAAGGTGTTTAATTTCAATTACACAGATCCCATTTTTATTCAGAAAAGTAAAGATAAAAGAAAGATGAAAGGGGCAAAATAAATGAATAATTGTGATGCTATAAACAGAATTATACATCAGAATTATACAATTGATTGAGTGACTTATTCCAATGTACATGTCGCTACCATAGCAACGGGGAAACTTTTATATTCCTTTCCTTACATTGTATTCATCAGATTATTTATGACATGTTTATTTTCCTTTTTCTTTTGTTAATATCACTCTTCCGTTTATATACATTCAAAAAACAAAAAAATAGAAATTTTTACAGTAGTTTACAAAGTAATTAAAATACTGCAGTTTCAGAAAAATGTGGGGAAATAAGAAGCACCTTTTTTTGATCAATTATAACAATGAGTTTACTTTACCGAGAATAATCAAATTTGTTTTTCTACGAACCATTGTAATTTACAAGGATTTTTATACTAATATATTAAATACTAGCAAGCTACGCCCGCTACGCTGGTCAATTTCTCTTAACGCACCTTTAATCAAGTGAAATATTGACTTTGAATTTGACTTTGTATTTTAAAACCCTATGGATCTTTACTTGGAATGTCCTTCTGCATTTCTGAAAAGGATACGAACGCTATTGCGTTATTACATTTTTAATGTGTCAGACAAAATTTGGGCTATTAAGGACAAATTAGGCCAATTCTCTGTAGACTTTATTATAGAATAGGTCAGCATTAAAAAAAAAACTGAATAATTGTGTTAAATTATGGTGTCTATGGGGAAAAATCATTTCCGTTGGATTGAAATTGAGTTTGAATGAAGTTACAATTTACAATACTTCAAATATAATGAAATTGATATGCCTTACTGAGGTGGACAAAAATATGGTACTCGTCGAGAATTAAATAAAAATCATGCACTCGCGACATCACAATTCACTTTTATATTTTAACAGAATAATAAGGCTACTATAATTTGTGACTCGTGCTATAGTCAGTATATATACGTCCGGACACAATGCCGTTATCATTATCTTTTTACGCGTGAAGATTTCGCTATGGTAATCCATTGTAAAATTTGGTACTTTTTTAAATTCAATATTTGAAAAACGGCATAATCATTATATTTGAAATTTATATCAAGAAAAATACAATTGTTTTACCTTTCTAACGCAGTTTGTCTAACAATTTTCTGACAAATACTTTTCGAGCTAATAATTTTTTTATTAACTTCAAATGTTTCATTTTCCGAGATTAATCTGTGGCAACGATTAGCGAAAATCCCAGTCGTCAGCAACAGATACATTTTTATTAAAGAGGATTATTCTTGAAAATTATTGAGCACCTTAAAAGTTTTTTTATTTGTTAAGTTTTTTAACTCAACGTTTCGAGAATCGGAAAAATATAAGATTCGCAACGTTTGCAAAAGTATAAAAACTGTTAAAGTGATTTCAAAATAGAAAATGTTCGTAGGATGACATGTATTCCAAAATTTTGTGTGATTTTGTAAATATACCGCAAAGACTAATGCGTTTACATAATGAACCGTTTAAAAAAAATGTAAAATTTTATTAAAATTTTTGATCTGATAAATCATAAAGCTTTAAATTAGATTTTAAAAAGGAGCGTGATTAAACCAAAAAGGATTATATTTACTAAATGCACAAAATACATAAAGACACAAAATACATAATTAATGTTTCTAGTCTGTCCATTCCAATTCGGGGATACTAAAATATAGGTCCTCAATCCTCGGCAGTCCATGAATTAATTAGGACATATGTATGCAACTGTTAAAATATTCCCAAAGTCGACAATAGAAGCAATAAGTATAGATCGGCAAATATAAAACACGGCATTGCTTCATCATGACTTTGTTTCGTGAGGTGTTCGTTCTCCAAACATAAAAATCTCTTGAAAGTGTCCGTTAACCGAACATGTGTTCGTTATCCGAACATAAAAATCTCACTCGAAAGTGTTCGTTAATCGATTTGTTCGTAAACCGAACAGTTCGTTACCGATCACCTATTGTATACGAAATATAGCATTTTTAATTTTTATGGGGAATTTAAGAAGATATTTCCTTTTCATTGTGCTCTAGGCCCGTTTTTAGAGCATTTTAAGTTCGTCATAGCCGGAGATTCGATGAACGGCAAATATTTAAACGTAAAACTTCTAATCTTGGGGTAGCAACATTTTTACATTCTATTACTCAGCGCATGAATGTAAAGTTGGAATTTTTTAGTCGCTTTTTCAATCAATTCCTGATACATTTATTAATAAACACAGTTTTTTTAATCGATGAAAATACTATATTTTAATAGATTTAGAGCTTAAGATCGACGAGCTTTCAGGCGGACAAAATGAACGCGTATTAAATTTTAAAGCAAGATAATAAAACCTTACAGAGATTGAAATAGTATAAATCATTAAAATACATCTCACTCAGTAAATATACATCGGTTGTAATGTAATCAAGATCTTCTAAGAGACTCTGTAAACGAAACGTATATGGTTCAACAATATAAACAATAGAGAGTTTAAATGAATCGGATGCAGTAACATATTTGAATATCTTGTGTATATAGCCACTTTGACAAAAATTGTGCTATTTAAACTATTGTTTTTCCTCTGTGTTGAGGAATCAAGTACTTAAATGTAAAAATTCGCTAATTACACAACTATTTAGTCTTATTAAAAAGCTTTTGAGTTACCCTGTAAACGAAAAGTAAATTCTACAATTATGTTTTACAATAGGAAGCTAACTTAGGTCGTTTGTAGTAACATATTTTAACATCCTGCGCATACGTTCTTTTTTAAAAGAATTAGACCATTTAATATTTCTTTTCTTCATCTTACGTTTGAACTACTCATAAAAACAATGCAATTGCTGAAAACCGCGTAAAAATCGGATAATTACACAATTCTTTAGCCCTATATCAAAAGATCTTTTGTGAGAACTTGTAAACGAACCTTAAATGTTACTATTTTTTTTATAAAAGGGAGCTTACTTGGGTCGACTGCAATAACATATCTTAATATCATGTGTATACGACCATTTCTAAAAGAGTTGGGTCATTTATTATTTTTTTGCTCTATGTTAAGTATAGGAATCAATAATTTTAAACTGATATAAATCAAAAACTAATTAATATTTTTTTCATGAAACTTACAAAGGTTTAAACTACTCATAAAAACAATTCAAATGACGTAAACCACGTAAAAATCCGATAATTAGACATTGCTGTAGCCCTGTCAACAGTTTTTTGCTATATGTTAAGTATAGAAATCAATAACTTTAAACTGATATAACTCAAAAACTAATTAATATTTTTACATGAAACTTACAAAGGTTTGAACGACTCATAAAAACAATTCAAATGACGTAAACCACGTAAAAATCCGTTAATTACACATTGCTGTAGCCCTGTCAACAGTTTTTTGCTATATGTTAAGTATAGAAATCAATAAATTTAAACTGATATAACTAAAAAACTAATTAATATTTTTACATGAAACTTACAAAGGTTTGAACTACTCAGAAAAAAAATTCAAATGACGCAAACCACGTAAAAATCCGATATTTACACATTGCTGTAGCCCTGTCAACAGTTTTTTGCTATATGTTAAGTATAGGAATCAATAACTTTAAACTGATATAACTCAAAAACTAATTAATATTTTTACATGAAACTTACAAAGGTTTGAACGACTCATAAAAACAATTCAAATGACGTAAACCACGTAAAAATCCGATAATTAGACATTGCTGTAGCCCTGTCAACAGTTTTTTGCTATATGTTAAGTATAGAAATCAATAACTTTAAACTGATATAACTCAAAAACTAATTAATATTTTTACATGAAACTTACAAAGGTTTGAACGACTCATAAAAACAATTCAAATGACGTAAACCACGTAAAAATCCGTTAATTACACATTGCTGTAGCCCTGTCAACAGTTTTTTGCTATATGTTAAGTATAGAAATCAATAAATTTAAACTGATATAACTAAAAAACTAATTAATATTTTTACATGAAACTTACAAAGGTTTGAACTACTCAGAAAAAAAATTCAAATGACGCAAACCACGTAAAAATCCGATATTTACACATTGCTGTAGCCCTGTCAACAGTTTTTTGCTATATGTTAAGTATAGGAATCAATAACTTTAAACTGATATAACTCAAAAACTAATTAATATTTTTACATGAAACTTACAAAGGTTTGAACGACTCATAAAAACAATTCAAATGACGTAAACCACGTAAAAATCCGATAATTAGACATTGCTGTAGCCCTGTCAACAGTTTTTTGCTATATGTTAAGTATAGAAATCAATAACTTTAAACTGATATAACTAAAAAACTAATTAATATTTTTACATGAAACTTACAAAGGTTTGAACGACTCATAAAAACAATTCAAATGACGTAAACCACGTAAAAATCCGTTAATTACACATTGCTGTAGCCCTGTCAACAGTTTTTTGCTATATGTTAAGTATAGGAATCAATAACTTTAAACTGATATAACTCAAAAACTAATTAATATTTTTACATGAAACTTACAAAGGTTTGAACTACTCATAAAAACAATTCAAATGACGTAAACCACGTAAAAATCCGATAATTACACATTGCTGTAGCCCTGTCAACAGTTTTTGGTCTGTACAAGATTTAAAAAGGGCAAAAAACAGCACTTTTAAAATCGCATTTCCTGAAAACCTATTCGACAGATCTTGCTTTTCTTTTGATTTTTTAGTCACGTGCCACGCCCCATTCCATAGAATCAAGAATTTTGTTTCTATCATAAATAGAACGCGAGATATAGATGTGTTAAAAACCCGTTTTGTCCCGTCCGCAAAATATAAACTAGACAGAGTTAAAAAAAAAAAAAAATTGTAAAATCGTTTGGCATCCATTGGCGTAAATTCCTTTCATTTACGGTTCAATGCATTGCTGTTTCTTATGCTTGGCGAGAAACTCTGTCGAGTTTCTATGATATTCATATCGTTAGCGCAAAATTCTTGCCAAAATTGGCGACATTTGGCAAAATATCGCCAAATTTGGCGACCAAAATAACTCTTCATAAATGAAGCCAATTTGGCTATTGCTCAATTTTTTGGCGAATTTCTTATTCAAATTCAGTATTAACGAATCTTTTGTAAACGTTTCTTTGCATTTTAACTTGCTGTTTTCGTGTAACATTAGCTAAAATTTTAAAACGAAGATATAGGAAAGCTACCTTTTCCTCCCGGTACAGGCCGGAAGGACTTTTTGCAAACCGTCTTGCTAGATCAAGAATCTCTGTTTTTACAGTTTAACATACATTTATAGAAAATGTATTTTAAAATATGTTTTAATTGTTATTTTAATACTGCATAGAAATCATTATATATCCCACTTCATTTCTGCTTCTATGCAAAAAAAAAAAAAAAAAAAAAAAAAAAAAAGAGATGCATATTCGTGTGTAAATGTGTAAGTTTTTAAATTATTTGCTACATGATTCTAAATTTTTTTTTAACGTTGTTAACAGATTTATAGCAGCTCTATTTTGTTAATGCTAGTAGTTTTTTCTATTGTTTAAATTGATTAGAAGTCAACAGTTCATTGTAAAAAAGATTAAAAAATTACATACAACCTAACTGAATTTTATTATCTCAATCGTATGCATTTGATTGCATGATATGCTAAAAACGTTTTTTTGGCCCCCTTAAGTACAGTAAAAATATTTTGTAATTAATATAAAGCATTGTGGAAAATACCAAAAATGTATTTAAGGAATAAATGTTATATTCTATGTTTACCAGTAAAACACAGTAGTTTTAGGTTCTGTAGACTACAAAAATATTTTAGTTGCAAAATATAGAAATTTTATTTTGTATTTTGGATCTTTTCTCATGTATTGTCACAGTTAATGAGTAGCAATCTTTCTCCATGTATTTGAAACCTGAGAAAAACCTCTTCAGAGAAAAAAAAAAAAAAAAAATGAAATAAAATAAAACTGTCTTTTACAAAAACAGCTTTTACATAACGTTTAGAAATGAGTCGGTAAATGAAAAAGTTAATTGATTTTTCTATCAGTTTTTATTTTCTCCAGTGTTTTTTTCTCATTTCTTTTGTAAACGGACGTGTTACATGTTATAAGTGTCTGGAAAAATACTTATGCAATAATAAATAACTACTTTTCCGAACAGAAATGGGTACTATGTAATTTTTCACCGTTGCAACTTGAGAAGTGTTTATGACTTCGCTTTGACTTTTTTCCATTTTTACAATAGCTTGCTCTCTTAAATATACCCGAATTGTCTTTGAAGTGATATATATGTTATTGAGATTTTCTGTGGCATGTTTACTATTGAAAATGAATTGTGTAGCTGCTTGTATAGTTAATTTACAGAGACACTCCCTAAAAGAATCCCTTTACATTATGGTCTACGAGGAAAAATCGTTCTAGTTATATCTTAATGATGTTATACTGTTTCAAGCATAATGAAATATATATGTTTTTCTGAGCTGTAGTGAAATATATCTTCTGTAGAATATAGAGTACAAAGAATTTAACAATTATGTACAGGGTTACACAAAAGAATGTGGTTACATAATGATCTATACTCTGAAAATTGTCTGCAACGTATTTTAATAATATTACAAAATTTCAAACGTAATAATTTTTACATGCTTTTTTGAAGTAATGTTTTTAGGGTCAAGTTTTAAAAGGAAGTTTTGTTGTCGGAATGTTAAAATGAAAGCACTGCTGGAATGTCAAAACGAATCTTATTTCATTTTGAATTATTAGTAATATATTAAAGATAGGCCATATAAGGTCATTGTGCTTAAATGCGACAACACATAAATGCGACTATGTTCTTGTATATAAAATCTTAACGCATGAATCGTATATAAATGTTATATAATAAGGAATCTGAACTTCAGGAACAAAAAGCGAAACATTTTTTTGCGTTAAAAATGTTTTGTCTAAAAGAATTTTCCATTACAATGAACATTGTTCATTATGCAGCGCCCCCGTATTCCCTAAATGCGACGAAAAATCCCGAAAATGGTTCACGATTTTCTTTTTTAACTTTGAAGATCAAATAACCTTATGGACGTCAAGGGCAACAACGGGTGTTTTATTTTCCTGAAGTGTAAGCTCGGAAAATATCAACAAATTTTCAAACTGTAGTTCTAAAATATTTTACTCCTTTTGGTGGCTGATTTTCTTCAAAGACGTAATAGCGAAAAAATGAATGCCCTAAATGCGACGAAATTTTTAGGAGATTAACTGTGGTAAGTTTATATGGTATTTCCATATGTTGTAATAAAAGGATGTTTAAAGATATTGTGTTTAATTAACCTGTGTTGAGTTAACAAATTAGGAATTTCAATATGATTCACCAATAGCATTTTTCTGTGACCGAGTACTTAAATACGTTTTTCATCTGATCAAAATAGAAAAAGATACATGTCTTTAAAATTTGTAATACAAAAATGGCATTTTTCCATTCAGTCAGTGCGCTTTTCAAGAATAATAATTCGATCTCAATGCCATGAAAAATTACTATAAAACTTTACAAAATCCGAAATATGAATTAAACGAATTAAATACTTCTATACCAGCCATGGCAACTTGCCTTATCTTATAGCAAGTTAGCTGTCAGAAATGATTTGTGACTTGCTTCTTCTCAATATATAAATTTTTATTGAGGATTTTTAAGTTAAAGAATCGAGTAGTAAGGATGATTTTTCTGCTAAAGATGGCAATATGTTTCCTGATTTTGAAATTATTCTTAATTTGATAAATATGGTTAATGATAACTCAACAACTAATGCTGACTGTTCTGCAAGCACAAGTTTTGAAACTGAGCACCATTAAAGTAATAATACAACTTCTAAAATAATGTTTGATGTGTCTGTTCAAACAAATTTAAGATTACATAGAAATATAGATGATGAAGATTTTGAATTTTTGCAAACATTGAATGCATATTTTAAAAGCCTAGCTGACAAAATCAGATCAGATTCTATTCAAGAACAGGTCTGAAATTCAACCAGAAACACACTCACAAATGTATATTCCTGAAGCTAATCCATCTTATGCTTTTGCAAGTTGTTTGTTAAAAACAGTTTCACCAACAAATGAAAATCCAGCCAAAAAAGCGAAAATCAGTAGGGTCAAACTTTGCTGACTGCTTAACAACTGAACTTTGTTATTCCGGCACTTCAGCAAAGACAGTGTCTGGAGAAAATCATTTTCATGCAAGATGGAGCCCCTCCACATATTGCTTTGCGGGTACAGCAGCTGCTACGACAGAAGTTCACAACAGAAAGAGTCATTAACCGCTGTTTTACAACTGCATGGCCACCTCGGTCCCCTGATATTACACCCGACTTTCGGCTATGGGGTTACCTAAAGTCCAAGGTCTATCACGGAGGTGTCCAGGACCTGACTACGTTGAAGGATAACATATCGTGAACTGTAGGGAGATTCCTGCAGACATGTTATTCTCTGCTGTTGTAAATGCTGTGTCCAGAATTCAATATGTGGTCCACAAAAACGGCGGCCACATCGATCCTGTGTTGGATGTGCTAAATAAACGGTAATTTTATTTCAGCATTGATTTTTCTTTTTTGAAACTCTCTTTTTCGAATACACAGCGCTACTTATTCCCCTGGCGGTGACTTTTGTGGAACTATTTTTTGTGGAATCCTTCGTCCCCGGTCTTGTTTAATCTTCCTACAAAATATGGCGCCATTCTCGCAATTAGATCGCGCTACAGAACACTCTGAGTACCGTCAGTTTAATTATGGCCACCTTGTATATCCATTCCATTCAGAAATAAAAAATAAAAAATTGAGGCCTACGCGGAAGTTGAAAATCAAAAATGAATTAAAATCAAACCGAGAGGCAAGAGATTTGGTAAAATTTATGTTGTATCAGTCATTCCTTATTTGCTTCTTGTTGCTCATGCGCGGCAGCGTATACTGCTTATTTTACTGTTTATTACTGTTAATTTTACGGTATAATACTGGCAGCTGGGATGCCACTATTACACTGTAAAATAAAAAACTTTTTTGCAGTGTATAGCTGATATAAAGTACAGGGTGTCCATAAATTATTGTCCCGGTTTCCTTACCTCATAACTTTTGATGTAAGAATATGACGAAAAATATTATTACATATTCGTAAAATACAACTTAAAAGGTTATTTTAATAACACATAGTTACAACATATGGGTAAAGTTGCAATTCAAAATGCTATTAATTAAATAACGATTATAATCAAATAATAAATATTAAATTTTTATCAAAATTATCAAAAAGCTGTTAATGAATTATGAGTACAAAGTTATTAAGTTCGATAGATAGGTATTACATAATTCATAATAATTTTTTGATGAATTTGATAAAATTTGATATTAATTATTGTTTGATTATATTTATTATTTGATTAATAGCGTTTTGAGTTGCAATTGTACCCATATTTAACTTTGTTTGTGCAATTAAAAAACTTTTTGAGGTGTAATTTATGAATATGTAATAATATTTTTCGTCATATTCTTAAATCAAAAGTTATGAGGTAAGGAAACTGGGACAGTAATTTATGGACACCCTGTATAATAGAAAATCCACAGTCCTGGCATGATTATATGAAGAAGAAGCAATCCAAATAAATTTTTATGAAAGTAAGCTAATGTTTCACAACAATCTATACTATTTATACAGTATAAGGGAAACTATAGAGACTGTAAAACTTCAATATGTAACTATGCAGAATGATCTAACTTAACAAAATTATGGCTCAAGTTACCCCATGTTCACGAATATGGAAATAAACATCCAAGTAAAAATTAAAAAAATTAAGTGCATAATCTGAAAGAGTAATACGTGAAAAATTGAATGATGGCAAATCAAATCATTGCATCACATATCGATTAAATATAGAACATTCTTATTTGTTTTGATAATGGCTTTAATGTAGTGGAAACATGTGAACAGTCTATTAAAACCTTTTTTTTACTGTTTTGAAAATTTTAATTTATACCTTTTAACAATTAAAAGAAGTATATCCAGAATAACTATTTAATTGGAGTAATGATTTTGTTTTCCTTTTTTAAAAGAAGAAAATATTTTATTTGCTTACAATTTTCCAAATCAAAATAATAATATTATAATAATTACAGATGAAAGACACTGCAATTGATATATGTTACGATTGTATAAAACTACTTTTATACACATTGCAAGAAAGTATATACAGAATGGTAGATTTTCTTTTATGACGTAAAACTTCGAGTTTAAGAAGCTTTAAATAAAAGTCCTTATAAAAGTTGAATTCAAAAGAATAGTTTCTTGAAACTTTGCAAAAGAAAAAGAACATTTTTAAAATTCTCATCAATAAAATATCCGTGAGTTAGAATTACAAAGAATAGTGCCGGTTCTATTTAAATATTTGAAAGGAATTTACTTAGCATTTTTAAATGATTTCAAAGATTTGTTCTATATTTTACTTAAAACATTTAATAATATATCAATGAATCAGAAAATATTTTTAGAATTGAAACTTATCACAGAATTTGATTTTAAAAATATAATATTTTTAAGAAAGCAAAATACATATCATGTAACTAGTACTTGAATTGCACGAAAGGTTTTAAAATCTTTTTGGCCGAAAATTATTGTTGAGTGCTTTGTAGATTCTCTCTAGTACCCAAACATTTTTGCAAAGCTTATATGATCATGTACTCATATAGTTATGTTTATATTACTTTCAATTCTGTGTGTTTTGCGTTTTATTGTACATTTTATCAATTTCTTATGATAATTTTTAGATATTTACTTACACATGACATTAAAATATTTGATAAACTTGCGTCTGATTTTTTTCAAAGTGGAACAAGGACAGTTGAGCACCGACTTTCCGAACTCCAATTAACGGAACTGTCTACTTATCTGAACACCCTTTTTTTTGGTCTGAAATTTTTTTCTGGACTGCACTTGAAATCGAAAAGGTTTTCTATGTTGCGGATCGAAGAAAATGAAAATGAGCCAGGCCCCCCAAGTAATGACGTCTTTGAATGTTTGGAAACAACTATGCAATGTTTGGAATGACAGGAGAATGCTGATCCTATTCAACTTATGTATTTAAGAAGAATTCGTGATGTGGCAGCATTGAAATTAATATCTTCTTTAAAGCAAAAAACAATCCAAAACTATTTTGCTTAAATTTCAGATTTTGCAATTCAGAAAAGGATACAAAAAACGAGAAAAAAAAAACCCTAAAAGATAAACATGCCAGCATTAACAGCTGTCAGTCCTAAGCATGGTTAAAATGAGAAGAAAAATTGTGTACACACAAACGAATCTTTCTATCCACTGCTATATTTTTAAAAAACATACATTTGTTGTATTAAAAAGTTAAAAAAAAAACTGTTACACGTAAAAAATGCATTTTTAAAGATTTTGACATAGTCCGGAACATTTCTAAAATTGCCTGTCCAATATTTGAACTTTTGCTTATCCGAAATATCGCCGGTCATAACAGATTGGGATAACAGGAGCTCTTCTGTAATTTTAAAAGGTGAAAAACCAAAGTATTATGTATTACAAATACGTCCTTACTCCTTCACGGAATTTGACGAGCAGGACTTGTCATACTATGCAGGTAAAAGAGTAAATAAAATTATATTGAAATTGCCGCAAATGGTGTTAACGCTTGTGGTGCGCAACAGTGCATTCGGAAATTTCCAATCTGATCACGAGATTTCTGTTGAATTTGTTTCTTGCGGTTTCTGAGGAATGAAATTGAGCCTTACGATTCTTGCGTTAAGCAGCGTAAACTATTTAAATAAAAAAAGAAAATCCTGTCTTTTAAAAAATCTTACCAGAAAGAGTTATTAAATGATATGGATGTAATTTACTAGGTAGGTTCAGAAATAAATAGAATTGATGATCTTTCTATTCAGTAACCCTTTATTCAAACAAAATATGTTAATATTATATTAGAAGTACTATCAATGTTTATATGATTTTGTATTTTTCGGGCAGTTTTGGATTTTGTACAAAAGCAATTTTTTAGAGATATGCGAGAGCATTCTTAGATAAATGTCTTTATCTTATCATTTTTATCTTAGCATTTGAGCATTATCTTTTCCTATGAGCTGAATGAAGTATAGTTATTAAAAGCAAGAGGTATACCGAGTAAGAAAAGAAAGCCATAGATAGATGGTACCCTTCTGCAGAGCCGGACAACGCCATGCAAGTTTTCTAGTATAAAGGAAAAAGGCTCATTTGAAATCCCGTGATAATTATTAAATGCATATATAAATATATATTATGCATGTGAAAATATCTTCTTAGTTACTAAACGGCTTATTATTGAAATAGATATGATTAATTATAAAGTTACTTTCATAATTCTTCATGCTTGTAAAATTATTAGCGGTCGATTTTACTTTTTATGAAGAAGGACATTTTAATTTTAAATGACACGGATGCAATTACAAAGAAAACTAAATGTATCATTAAAAGGACATGATCACCAACATTATTTATACAACCATGAATACGTGTACTTTATTTTAAAGAAATAATTAGATCTAACAGCTATTCTAACAAATGCGATTGACACGAGATTTGAACATAAAAAGATAATACCTACACAAAGATTGTTCAATTTAAAATGTAAATTATCATCACTTATTTGAATAAGTGTTTTTATTATTTTGGGCAATTTCTGGGAAATATCTTTCTGAAACATTATATCTGAAATATATCGGAAATATCTGAAAAATGATAATAATACTATCAAAAAACTTTTTAATATTTACTATACAAAAATTAATTATTTTCAAGCTATATATATATTTTAATAATTTACTATGAAAACAAAGTAATTGATTTATTCAACCTTCCCCAATGAAATCAACATTAATATATAGAGTAAGGTGTTCATATGGCTCATTGACTGAGGAGAGTGCAAGTATTTTACTCAGTTTTTCAAAACCAAAATGAGGTAACATTGGTTGACATTAGGATAAGCTGTCTTTACGGTCTTTTTTTCTAATGGTCTATCTCGCCAGATATATATCCACGTTTACAATTAACACCGTCCTCAGAAAAGAGGGCGCCTTCTGTTCGCCTTATGATAAGGTAAAATTTAACAATATAATTTTACTATTTAATACAAGACAACGATATGTCTCACATGAAAATTAATGACCTTTGTTTTTGGACAAAAACGTGTTTCTACAAAAAGTAATCTGAATCCATGATTTGTAGCTGAAGTAATAGGTACGAAATAAACATCGATAATTTTTTCTACTATCACTACTAGTTTGCTACTAAAATTTATCAATTCCGATATTTTATGCACGATACATAATGAAAAGTTTCTATCGTTAATTTCAACAAATATTTTTATAAAGACATAATTTCCTTTTAGCAAAATCCTTCTAGAAAAATCATTGCAGCATTTGCTTAACTCCAACAGTTTTATTTTCTCAAAAAACTGTATCGTTTCTTTCTTGAGTGGCTTGACTTAAGAGGTCCACACGAATGCACCCAAAATATGTCCTTTCAGGGTTAAAAATATAGAGACTTATACAATGGAAAATATTGTAAAAAGAAAAAATAATAATGAAGTAATGGAAGAAAGTTGTCTGTTTTCTCGCATCCATCATTTTCTTAATACCGAGTGGCACGTCCAAGCAAGTAATAACAGTGTAAAAGTGAAATTTGTTGCATTATTGCTTCTACGTGTTTCCGAAGCGCAATGAAAATCATTTCGGAATTGCTATTTACTTGAGCTTTACAGGCTAAACAAAGAATAAGTTGAAAATTATTTTATCTTGAAACTTTTGTGCATTAAATATAAAACACATCAAAGAACACTGAAACTCGAAATAATTATTTAAAACTAATAATTATTCAAACAATTGGAAAATTTCGTACAAATACATGAAATAGGAAATGTTGAAAGTTTCTTTTTAACACTTTCCAACATAATTGAAAGTGGCTATGAATTCCGTTTGTCTGTACGTCTGTCCGTGATCTACCTCGCGTAAATATACTCGGATTGCCATGCAATTTTTAATACGTGATTCATATATATGTTATTGATATTTACACTGGAATGTTCGGTATTGAAAATGAAGTCTGTATGTTTTATTAGTTTTACGTTAGTTTACAGGAACGTTCAAAAGTATTCCGTTACATTATGGTCAATGAGAAAAAATCCTTTACAGTGCATTTTAATGATGTCACACTATTTTAAACAAACTGAAATTGATATGCATGACTGAAGTGGACGACAAAATGTTTTTATGGAGTATCGAGTAAGTAACAATTATAGTTCGTTTACAGGGACGCACAAATGTTCTCCAGTACATTATGATCTATGGAGAAAAATCGATTCCAATGTATTTTAATCAGGTTCAATAATTTCAATGAAATTAATATACATTACTGAAGTGCATTGCAGCATGTGTTTTCTATAGTTTATTGACTACCTAGAATTTATCTTTTGTTTTATTTTAGAAAAAGTTGTTTCAGAGAAATTTAAAAGAATTCACGTACATGACGGATTATGAGCCATAACTGCTGGATGGGCGTTTTAAGCTGTAATATGCATTTTTACACTTTTCTAATTTTTAGTGGTTTACGAGTTGTGTAAATCATATAAAGGGCCGCACGAAATAATTCGCACACTTCACCAGCTGGGGACAGCAATTGTTGCAAAAGAATTTTTACTGCGATTTTTTTAAAATGTTTATTTAGATATATCAAATTTCACTGTATGACCAAACTGAAATTTGATAACAATATTATTCCGATATTTTTGCAAAGTTTTTTTTTATAATCCGTGCCTTGATGCATGATGTTTCGTTCTTTCTTTAACTTATATATGTTTTATAATAAGCTATAAAGTTATTTGATGCAAATATCTTTTTCGTATTCTATTTTAAAACATTATCAGCCATTTGAAACAGTTTTTTTCAATTCTTTGAAAAGTTAATTATTTAACGTGGAACAAATTAAAGATTATAAAAAAACATTTAAAAAAAAAAATATTTTTGTATGTTCAACATTACTGAAAATGTTTCCTTATTTCCTTAAAAAAATCAGTAAAGTATATCGCACAATCGGATATTAAATACATACATAAATATGATGCCGTATGAGTGAAGTGTCATTTCGGAATCGTCTGGATAACTCAGCTGGCGGAATATTGGCTCGTTGAGTTCTGTCTCGGATACTTTTCACTCTGTTCAGGAATTTTTAGATCAATTTTGACCTTCATATAAAAATTCTCAACAATAAAAGATATTCAATTTCATGCGTAGATAAAAATGATTTCTTTTTTATGTTCTCACTTAATATCCTTTAATTAGTCTATTTTAAAACTGTAGTTTTCTTGTAGAAATTTGAAATAACTGTCTTTCATATCACAGTAATTTTTATAAATTAAATATTATATTTTATATTTATAGTAAGCAGAAATATAGCACTAAATTAGTGATTTTGTGCAAAATAAAGAAACAAAAAATAGTCCCCAAGAAAAGTTTTCTAATATTTGAAGCATAGACTGCTTTTTTTTAAAGTCAATTTTCCTATTATTACCGTATTCAATTTTAAACTTATATATTTTGGATAAATCACACTTCTAAAGTTAGTCACTCGTCCACAAAGTATTACAAGAAAAGGATTTAATCAACTGAATATTTATACAGTGAAACCTCCCTGAAAGACCACTGTAGTGTAATACTTCTGACACGTTGTGTTGAAGAGGCCGACCACGTGCTAACACGTGGTGACGTGATCACAAGTGAAAGACCGCAAAATATAAATATTAAAGTGAACCCAAGGTCTCACGCTCGCTATTATTTTAGCGATGGACTAGCACATAATTAAAATAAGTAAAAAGGAATTCTGTCACCCATTTTTAGCAGGAACGATGCGATGTACATGACTGATAATACAGCACACTCATTTTAGGAAAAACTGAGACAAAAAGCCCTTTTGATGGTAAAGAAACAAGAGATGATTTATTCATCTATAAAACTCTGCATAGGTGAGGCACTCCGGTGACATCGTGTTCTCCATGACTGATGAAATTCAATAAGATAAGATCTCCCAAACTACACTGAGCACATCCTGAACATAACTGATTTTAACATCAGCGCGAAGTGCCGAGCCGGTTGCCCTCGGCGATAAAACCCGCGATCGTCCAATAGCGATGCGCAGAAACGGAGCGAGCTCCGAAAACACGCCAACTGTTGGCGCGCGCCAAAGAGCAATGAACCTACCGCAACGCGTTCCTCGGCGAAGCATGTGGAGCGCTTTTGCCGGATCGAAGGAACGGGAGAAGCGGTGAGCCGATGACGAATTCCCCACGAAACTGCCGCGATATGCATCGAATGAAATGTGAAATATCGGCGTTTGACGAAAGTTAAAATGAGAAAGAAACAGCGTTGGCAGACAACGGATACGTTAAATTAAAGATAATTAAAAACGCTGATACGGGGATAATTAAATACTGAAAGAAACATATTAAAATTAATAAATTTAGAGATTTAATGGGAAATTGAACACGTGCAATCGTACACATCGCGATTGCGCTAAAAATGTTGCGATTACATCGTGACATATTCCCCCGCAAATGAAAAATTTGTAAAATTTAGACTGGGAATGAAAAATTTGACTGGGAAGCGACCATTTTACATGGGCGAGAAAAATTTGGAAAAAGGAAAAATTTTGAATGTGAAGGAAAAATTTTGCAAAATTTAAAAAGAGGAATTCGAAGCAAATTTAGCAACAAATACGAATTTTGACTATGAATGAAATTCCAACATTGCTGAATGTGGGAGTAAAACGAGTCACCAGAGAATACACGGGATTAACAAAGACGACTATACAATAAGTCGTATAAATGACACAGTAAATTTCTGTTGTAAATGAAATAAATACAGTAATATATATATAAACAGTACATTATTACATAATTTCAGTGATGCATATTACAAATTACCTTCTGTGAGACAAACACAATTTCATAAGTAATTTGACATATTAAGATTAACAATTATACTTCACCATTGGTAAAAAAAAATTCTTTTAACAATTTAACAATCTAAAATATTTCAAAAGCATGACACAATTAGTTAAATGTAAATTCGTTGTGAGTAACACTAATTTTTTTTTTTTTAAATAGTAAATAGATTAACACATTAATTGATAAAAATGTCACAAGAAAAATACATTATGTGCAATAGTAAATAATTTTTAAATGTGAGGAAACCAACTGTCGTTGTATTGACAGTGATGAAAAAAAATTTAAACTTTCCAACTATCAGAAGTTGAAAACTAAGAGTTAAGTGCAAAACACTTTGGATTGCAATACTTAAATGAATGAGTGAAAGGAAGTAGAACATAATGCTAATCATTAGCAAATGAAACAACGTTCCAACTATAAGAATAATTAAAATGGAACACACATGTACAGAAGTACAAACTTATAAAATTATCCTAACAAATTTAATTGAATAGTTACTGAAATGAATTATTAAAAGTACAACTTGTAACCTGTAAGTAAACACAGTATTCATACATACTTTATAAAGCCTAAGCACACAGTGAATTGAAAACAACTCCATATCATGAACATTGAATGGAAAAGTATGAATGCATGAGACACCATTGTATAACATTACACGATTAAAAATGTGCAAAAAAAAATTATTTGACTCAAAATTATGAGACAAA
This sequence comes from Maratus michaelseni, assembly GCA_963931845.1. NCBI lineage: Eukaryota > Metazoa > Arthropoda > Arachnida > Araneae > Salticidae > Maratus > Maratus michaelseni. The sequence goes on from OZ007590.1 coordinate 182,074,640, forward strand.
ACCATTGAATAAATATTAATACCTTGAAAAGGATGTTATGAAAATGAGGAAAAATTATATATGTAAAATTGCAATAAGAGCAGGTTGAAGTAAAAATTAAATGCATCAAGTAGAAAATTATTGGTAAAATGCTGTAAGAGAACACATTGTTTATACATCATAACCTAAAATTTACCATCATTTTTTTTTTTTTTGTAGTTATGCAAACGTATATATACATACTTTATATGAACATATCCTTTTGGGATAGTTGTTGTAAATGTAAAATGTAAGGCCTTACGAAAAACATAAATGCATAATTAGCTTTTCAATATTTCAAAAATTTGACTATGTGTACACATTGATTGCTTTGAAATTTATACTTAGCAAAGGTATGATTGTTCATTAGGTACCATGGAACAAACATATAAGTGCAAAGAAAATAATGTCAAGCGCTTGAACTAAACACATAAATATACACAAAAGTTGAAAAAAACAATTAATAAAGGGCTAGCAAAAATTATAAAAGGGTGAGTTGCAACTCATGAGTGATTTAAATAAGGGCTAGGGAAATACACAAAATACAATTATAAGAACAGTAAGAAAATACAAAAAAAAATCTGTCAAAAAGACAGGTGCCAATCGAAGATATAAAAAATATAGTTGAATAAGTAAAGATTTGCACGAAATATACAAACTGTATATCTCAACCTGTTTGTTATATAAAAAAATTTTGCATGAGAAAATTATATAAGTTAAAAAAATGACCAATGAATTACACAAAAATAGATACAAATAATTTAAATAATTGGTAAAAATTGTTAATTTAAAATAAAAAAAAATACCTTCAGATAAATAAACTTTACAGATGATTATGCTGGAGCCACATCAACAGGGAAAAGGAAAATTGTGATAGTATGCAAATAAATATTGCATGTTAAATATTTACGATAATTACAAATTAAGATGCTGCAAAAGGAGTTCTTTAAGAGAACAGTTCAGGAATGTTATTTATGTTAGGACTTAATCTTGCAGAGTTCAAGGCAAAGGTGAGTACTTGTAGATGAAAACAGTTCACGAAAAAGACAGAGAAATTGCAGTTAAGATGAAACACTAGCTGGAGCACACGTTACTGGTTCAGGTACGAACTTTTAAAATTGTAAATAAATTAAGGAAAAGCAGGGATGAGCAGCGGTACATGCCAGAGGAGAGTTTACAAAATGTCATGAAAGATTCATAGCAGTACCACTCCATTGGGTACTATGCACTCTCTCTAGCACGTACACATATTTCACAAACGGTAAAAACTTGAACACACTATGTAGAGAAAGAAAAACTGTTGAATGTGGAGCAGACACAAAAGGATTGGGTTTAACTATTTTATAAGGCTTGAGCTTAACCTAAGCCTAACTTTTGAAACAAATAATTTAAAAGACTCACATGTGGGCGAAAATGCCGGATGGTCAACATTAAAGTTCCGTTTGTAGAACTGATTATTTACTATACAGTTTTTGCACTTCGGTGATTTTGTGCAGTGGCCTGGTTCATGTGCTTCTGCACACCAGGGACATGCACGTGACTTTTTGCAAGAACTTGCAACGTGGTTGAAAGATTGGCAATTATAGCACCGGATAATACGGATAAACCATTTCCGTTTCACGAAAACGTTCTGTTCACCAATTTTCAAAGTCTTGCAGTTCACAAGTAGTGTGGCGATGTTTGCTGGCACTTGAAAGATGTAATTGTAGTTGTTTGATTTTCGTGATTTATTTTTCTTTATGAAATTACATGAAGGGGTAAAGCCAGCAGTATCCGATATTGCTTGGATGATATCAGGGATACTATATTTCTCGTCAATGGCATAAATGATGATTTTAGGTTGCTTGGAGGATTTGTTAAACGAAGAATTAGAATTACTAGAGGAATTTAAAGTAGAATTGTGAGCCTGAAGAGACTTTACTGCAGGGGATTTTAAGGTGGAATTTAATATGGAGGTGTCATGTTCACACCTATGAACACAGGGATCCAGCACTATAGGAGCACAAGCTGGGGTGTTGCACGTCTGTGTTGATGCATCAGTAGAAGACGGCACATTTTGCTGCAGGTCCTCAACCTGGGTAGTAACATGAGAGACTTCAATCTTCTTGTTCATTTGCATTCGCTGTAATAATTTTGTATTAAGATTTTTAAGATTGTCTCTTTCATGCACTAGGCGGGCAAAATCTGTTTGCACCTCTTTGAACAGAGATGTTAAGGGCTCTATTCTAAAATTGAATACATTTAAAAGCTGCTTTTCGATTTCTGGCAATGCCGGGTTACTTACACTGCTGTGTTTCTTGATTTCATATGTTACATCTCCTTCCACCATGTTGGATAGGTTCATTAAAATGGCTTCAAAACAAGTGAAGCCTGGGACTTTTTGCCACATCGGATTAATCATGCCATTTTGCACATTCATGTTGGTGATTGAAAAACACTAAACTTTTGATTAAAAAAAATATATAAAAAAACTAAGAAATTTAAAGGAAAAAAAAAAGATTGGCACGAGTTATGCCCTGTCAGTGCATCAGTACAAGAATATGAGAGCTTTGCATGAAAAAATAATTTGGCAATGATAAACACATTAAAGGACTTGATTAAATTTACAGCCAGAAAAAATGATGAAAAATTTTTTTTTTTTTTTTTTTTTTGAAAAATTTACATTCTAAAAGACGTTTTTTTTTTTTGATGAATTTAAATTTTAGCTGCTTAATTACTTCATTCTATAGCATACAAAAATAACTTTAACGATTGTACAAAATTTTTAGGGTGAGAGTTTAAGTTTTTTAGATTTTAAATTTTAAACAAATTGAATTTATATGGGAAAAAAAAATAGTCCACGCTAAAATTACGACCTGGATCTGAGGCACCATATGTAGTGTAATACTTCTGACACGTTGTGTTGAAGAGGCCGACCACGTGCTAACACGTGGTGACGTGATCACAAGTGAAAGACCGCAAAATATAAATATTAAAGTGAACCCAAGGTCTCACGCTCGCTATTATTTTAGCGATGGACTAGCACATAATTAAAATAAGTAAAAAGGAATTCTCTCACCCATTTTTAGCAGGAACGATGCGATGTACATGACTGATAATACAGCACACTCATTTTAGGAAAAACTGAGACAAAAAGCCCTTTTGATGGTAAAGAAACAAGAGATGATTTATTCATCTATAAAACTCTGCATAGGTGAGGGACTCCGGTGACATCGTGTTCTCCATGACTGATGAAATTCAATAAGATAAGATCTCCCAAACTACACTGAGCACATCCTGAACATAACTGATTTTAACATCAGCGCGAAGTGCCGAGCCGGTTGCCCTCGGCGATAAAACCCGCGATCGTCCAATAGCGATGCGCAGAAACGGAGCGAGCTCCGAAAACACGCCAACTGTTGGCGCGCGCCAAAGAGCGATGAACCTACCGCAACGCGTTCCTCGGCGAAGCATGTGGAGCGCTTTTGCCGGATCGAAGGAACGGGAGAAGCGGTGAGCCGATGACGAATTCCCCACGAAACTGCCGCGATATGCATCGAATGAAATGTGAAATATCGGCGTTTGACGAAAGTTAAAATGAGAAAGAAACAGCGTTGGCAGACAACGGATACGTTAAATTAAAGATAATTAAAAACGCTGATACGGGGATAATTAAATACTGAAAGAAACATATTAAAATTAATAAATTTAGAGATTTAATGGGAAATTGAACACGTGCAATCGTACACATCGCGATTGCGCTAAAAATGTTGCGATTACATCGTGACAACCACCTCTATAAGGAGACCACCTCTCATAAAGACCGTTTATTTATGGTCTAAAATTTTTGCCTATAAGCTCAATGTTAATTTTCCTCCGTTAAAGGACCACTATTTCCAGTTTCCCTCCCTGAAAGACCACTTTTCAGTCGAAGAGTAGAATTACTTTCCTTTGTTTGGGGAAATCTCGAAATTCCACTCATCTCCGGAAAGCACGCTCAGTAAGTTTGCTTCCTTAGACCTGATGAATCATGGTCATTTCTTCTCCCGCCCCCGCCCCCGTTTAAAAGGAAAACGCCGGGTCTCGTGCATGTTTCATGTGACTATGGTTACGGAAAGATAAGTTGGTGTTGGTGGGAGAAGGGCTATTGTCGCCTTTCCTGGACCTGGAATTAAGTAACAGACACCTGTAAAATGCAGGAGTATTTTTTTAACGGTTAAGTGTGTGTGTGTGTGTGTGGAGGGGGGGCTTCTATTTTATGTCAAGAAACACTTGTTGAAATCAATAGATTGATAGAAAGTTCCATACCTGCTAGAGATGATAGTAATATTAAAAATTTGTTTAAAGAGATCAAAGAATGTTTAGAAACAAAAATTGCTATTGAGAAATTGTTAAAATCAAAGCAAACTACAATTAATTCCTTCTTTAAAGCTGTATAGACATGAAATATAATAAAAAAATTCAATAAAATATTTTTTTTGTTACATGCATTTCACGAAACTTTGCTTTACCCATCACCTCTTTCCAGAGACCACCTCTCTAAAAGACCAATTTTTTATGGTCTAATGGGTGGTCTCCTTAGAGAGGTTTCACTGTAATTTAATATATTTGTTGTTCATTGTACTTTTATTGAATTAATGTATCACGGACCATAGAAGAAAAAAATCTGAAATTAATATATATTTACGGTGGTTGATATTTTTAAATTGTTTTACTTAAATTTTTCGTTGAACACCAAATATGTTGGCATATTTAGTATTACTAATTTTCTTTCAGCAAATTTATAATTATTTGCAGAATTTTGACAAAGAAATAAAGATAGTGATAAAGGATTCTAGAAAAAATTCTTTTGTAGTTTAATTTACTCTTTTTCTTTTTTTTTAATGAAGAACAAAAAATATTTTTGGAATTATTATATTTAACGTTTTAAAAATAGTCATCTCTACAAAAATATGGGTATATCATTCGAAGTTTTAAACTAATAATCAATAAATGCCACAAATATTGACTTATCTTAACGAAACTTTACTGTCCTACAAAATATTGTGACAATTTGTCCCTTACGCTTTTTAGTTTATAGATCAGATATTTTTAGAAAATATAGTATTTTATGTCATAAAGTCAATGCATTCGAGTAAATGCAGTCTGAGTGCGGTTCAAATTCAATAAAAATCGGAAATGTTCTTCTTAGCGTTTGAAGGTTGCTGAAGCACTTTTATGAGATCTGTTTCATTTATTTTCGGCTTTTACATTTTTCTAGGAAATTTCCCGGGTGTTCTTGACAGTATGTTACATTGGTCTTTCATATAATTTGTCAGTTTGATATTTATATTTTAAAATATATTTAGAAAATTAATGCATTTAAAAGACTTAATTCTATTTTTCTGTAGTAATGATATGAAGGGAAAATGTCTGCGATACGATCTACAACATGATTAAAAATATATTGAGAAACTTATAAGGGGTGGTAGTGCTTATCAAAACGGACAATTTTGATATAGGAGAGATGGGTCATAATACATTTTTTATTTAAAAATGTAGTTTGTGTCACTTGAATCCAAACATAACTGCAATTTAGAACTTTAACTAAAATAACGAGTCGAAAGTAATTTTGAACAGACTTGTCTTGCTTTGTGTAAAATTGAAAGATATGAAACGTAACGTAAATATACAGCATTTTGGTAAATGAAACCATAAAAGCTCTCAATTACATTTGGAAATATTGAGCGTCTAGATCATCTCTATTTAAATAAGGTTGTTGGCCACTTCTAACATTTTGCGTAATATCCTTACATTTCGCACAAAGAAAGGTCAGACTATTTCGAATTCCGTTAAAACATTTTCATTTTTGTCAAAGGTATGAGCAAAAATCCGAACTCCGATTAGAGTGAGACATTCTGTATTTTTGACTGAATAATTGGCTTGTACCCCTATTTTCCTATGTAAAAATTTCTTGTCGTAGTGTACACTACCACCAAGTTTGTCCAACTTTTAAAACATGATACGGTTTTTTTAATCATTTTGTATATATGCCCTGGCAAAAAAGGTACTTTTGGTTATAGCGCCCCCCCCCCAAGGAAGAATAGCCATGCGACCAAGATTTATCGCCAAATTATAAAGCACATGTGACATTATAATAATATACGATGGATATAACGTTTCGTGAAGCATATGCCCGATTACAGCCATATATGACGCACATATGGAATATATATATGGTGTGTGTATAAGATGTACATAATGTATATATGGCATATGACCGGTAAATAATATGTATATAATGACGTTATGGCACATATATGAGCGTTTGTAGTATATATATGTGTATATATGATGCATATATATATGCTTTGCGATTATCTTGGCGAAATCGTAACTGCAGTCTTGGCATAATCGTAATTGTGGGGGCCGCTATAATCCAAAAGTACGAAAAAATCTCAACACTTCTCTTATCCTGATTTTTAAAACTCGTAGAATAAGGCTGTTTAGACTCATACTCGTTGTTTATGATCTTTTTCATTTGCGCCATAGTTATCTTTACTTCAGGGGCTATTTCCATTTTTAATTTGAAAACTATTATAGGAACTCTAATTTTTTGTTAGATTTTTAACGCTTCATTTAGTTTAAATATCCGATCTTACTGGTTAATACAGAAACTACTTTAAATTAAGATGCGTTTCAAGACTTTATCAATATTCAGAAGTACAATTTGTAGATTAAATAAGCACTTGCAGCTGTAATAAATAGAAAAAAGAATATGATTGTTTCCCCTTACCGACAGTAAAAACATTTTTGTGAAAAGTATTAATTGCAAAAATAAATGTTCTATGCTGGAATACGTTATTGTTAAGATAACTGGCGTTTTCACTATGTCAGATTTATGGAATTCAGTTACAATGTAGAATTATGTATCTATTCTTGGACTGTTGAAAAGTAAAAGAATAATAATAATAATAATAATAATAATAATAATAATAATAAATATAATAATTATCAAATTTGCATAACGCATTAAAATCAATAATAAATGGATTAGAATTTGCTGAAATATTCAAGCATGAATGGTAGTTTCATTAATTTACAGCTCTTATCCCCACTGTTCTTTTCAACCATTCAGCAGGTTTCTTTAGTCCACATATCACGTAGGTGGAACAAATAATGTGTAAAACTAAAGTAACGCACTCTTTCTTATAAAAGAATATTATTTATTTGCACTTTCGATATTTTCTATTAAAAATCACGAATTCATTTTAAATGAAATTTTGCCATGTTGCATGTGATAAAATACAGCATGAAACAAGAACAGAAAATTGACATTTACTGCACTGTTAATATCGCGTGAACAGACATCTCGCACATTTTCATTTAATATCAATAAAAGAAGAGTAAAATGAGGAGGAATTTTAAACTATAAAAAAAAAAAATGTACTCACATATATAAAATACACGAGTGAATTTTTTAAAAGATATACTTTCTTCCATTGGAAAAAAAGTTGACTTTTGGAAAAGGAAAAATACTTTGAACTTGCAGTACAAGTAGAACTTTTGAGCCTTATCTTATTTTATGATACAGATTTCGAAGATATGTGAAGTGATGTGATATACAACAATAGATTTAGTAGATTCTGGTCGATTTTTAAAGTTGGTGTTAAATGAGATCACACAGAAGATATTAACAGCAAGATTCATAACTTAAGGATGCAATCGAACAACGAACAAAAATAAAACCAGTAAACAGTTTTTCTAATAATAATAATCTTTGCAAATAATTGTATTAACAATTATCTCTATACTATCGAAAAATGTCACTAAACAATAAAGATATTTTTATAATTTAGGATATAGTTATGCTAAAATGAGGTACCAAACTTAGAGAATACAATATACTAATTGTTTAAATATTATAAGTTTATTACATTTTTTCAAAGAATTTTGAAAACAATTTACAAACGTATTGCAAAAATTGAAATTAAAGTATAATTACGCTGATTTTTGTTTACCACCTTCTGACTCTATGGCAACTAATAAAATAAAATGAAATATATTTTTTTAAAAATAAAGTCGAGTAACTTTAAATGTGACTAAATTATACTTCTTTTTGTTATTTATTGAAAATAGTGTGTTTAATGTTTGCACTTATGCGAGGCAGTTTCTAATAATGATATGTAAATTAACTTACATTTTGGAGAACATTTTAATAGAGAAATTTAATCAGGGAACTTATAAGGTAAAGATGAAAGGCATACTTTGCTGTCCTGACAAATACGAACAAAGAGACTGGAAAATAGGTAAACACACAGATTTTGATGAAATTGATGTATTTTGTACAACTCCTAACATGTAATTTTCCGGATAAAATGATTGTTCGGAATTACATTTAGTGATTGAGATATTAGAGATAAAATTAACTTACACAGTAAGTAATGTGTTAAAAATAAATAACTTACTGTTCACTTGCTGTACCTGCAAATATGTGTTCAATGAAGATGTTTACTTGAAAAGGGATATTGCTTTTTTTTTAATATTTAATATTTTAACATAATCATGGAACACATTTTTTAAATGTTTAATATATATATATTTTAATCTTACTAATATATTTCCTACGAACAGAAAGTTGACTATTCGCCAACAGTGTTGGTGTCAATCAGTGAACACGTACGGAACATTTGTAAATAAAAAAAGGATTTTGTAACAAAACATGTTTGAACAAATTCCAGCTTAAGACATTTTTCTTTGTTTTAAATTATTTTAGTTTATCTTTATGACCTGTGTTAGTTTATCTGATCATAAGAGTAGGCGATGTTTTGAATGAGAACGTAGTTCTTGTCCACTAATTTTCCATGTGCGTAAAAGTGATCAAGTGATCGATTTTCGACGTAACTTTCGACGAATAACTTTCGTGAGTAACTTTCGACGAATGAATGTGAAAATCTCGGAACTTGTGAGTTTCTGCTTTGTATCGATATTTATGCAAATTTTTACATCTTGTCAATCAATGTTTGAGTTTTTAAGTTTCGGCATGCGTTGAAAAATTGGATCTTGGGTCGAGTTTCTCCTCCATGAGAGTTGATGTGAGATCCGGCTATTGTGCTCATCTATCTGAACCTGAAAGGAGTAATAGCAAATACTTAAGGGTTTGTTACGATATTTCCTGCTAATTATATAATGTTAGTTTGGTACTCACGGAGTGCCACTTTCAGTAGTAGCCTAGGCGGACATCTTGCAATCAGTGTTCGACTAGCTTGCCTTGTGTACATTGGATTTTACTGAGGCATTCTTGAGTTGCTGTTGTCTTCAAAGTTGTAAGTTACGTTTTGAATTCATTATAATTGATATTTGAAGTTGTATTTTTGCTGAGTGAAGTTTTTGGGGAAGCTGAATTTATTTGACAAAAGGAAAATTAGTAGTGTATTTTTAAAAATCCTTGACCATTTAAATTTTTAATAAATTTGACTTTGAATTTTACATCTTGTGTTCTCTCTTACGCCTGACTAGCCTGATTCACTCTCACTACCAAACGAATAGCTGTTACATCTTTTCGTATACTTCAAATTCCGCAATAACATCTATAACATCTAGTATCCTGTATTTTTGATAATTAATGAGCTGTTTCTGATGCACTTTTTATTATATTTCTTATGTATTTTTTTATGAAAAAAAAAACATTTTACCGACTGAATATATATCAAACATCTTTAAATAAAAATAACATTTTATTAAAAATGTCTAGGTTATATCTTTGTTAAAACTTTCTCATAGTATATCAAAAACTATTGAGAAAACTTTAACGAATGGCACAACTTACCGTAAGAATCAACTCCCTCCCCCCCATAATGAAAGCAAGAGAGAAAAAATGAGAAAATTACTAAAAAAGGTTTATTCGGGTATAATAAAAAAAATTCTAGATGAGTTTGTCACTTGCTTTTCCTCTTGAAATCACGAAAAATGCCATAGCTGCTTTCGATAAAAATTTAAACTAAAATGTTTAATTTGACAAAAAATAAATGCAGTAGTTAATATACAGTGTATTAAGAATATATAAGTCTCTTGTAGATTGTGTTATGCACTAAAGACGAAGAAATTATATGTAAAAATCATCACGTATATTTAAAATTATAGGTAAATTAATTATTATACAAAATTCAACGAAAACATAAAGGGATATTTTCTAAATTTACTGATTTTTTTAAAAGTTAAGAAAAGAACATATTAAAAAATATATAAAACTTACACAAAAATACATATCAACAGTTATTTATGCTTGAGTAAAATTTGATTAAAAGGAGCGATAGAGATTCAAATTTTTAATTTGGGCTTGCAATTTCTAATAAAATTGTTTTATATATGTGATAGAAAATTTGAAATAGAACTTTCCAATTTAACGAAACATTTTAAACTCATAATACATTATACATTTCATAATACATTTCCTGTCTCTTTTTATTTTATTGGGGGGGGGGGGGGAAATGTATTTTTATTTTTTTTGTTTTTCTTGCGTTTTCTCTTTTAGGTTTTTTAATTTACTTCTTTTATTATAATTTGCTTATATATTTTATTTCCATTTCTCTTTTATATATATATATATATATATTTTTAATCTAACAATTTTTGGCAACACATTTCCTTTCTGCATGTGCTCCTCTGTAATTGGTGATGACGGGCTGTGAAAATTTCCCGAAAAATGTCATTTTTTAAAATATATATATGGTGATTCTAACAAAGTTTTATTACTTAATTGCGATTTATCGCCAGTTTTTTCGGTGTTGTTTCATCTATTCATTGCCGTATTATTTGCAGAAATTGAGCATGTAGAGATAAACATAAAAAAAATATTTAAATTTAATACAATGAATATAATGGCTATATATTTCTTTGAGATGTGGTCATTTAGAGAATTAATTGACACAATAAATTCTGCATATGTTTCACTTAAATTTAGAAGCAATAAATTTCTGATTCAAACCCCAATTTAACATATTTTTATACTTTAACAGTTAGTAAAATTTATATTTACATTATGACATTGTCTGTTTTAGTTTAATAATTTTAATAATTCCTTTTTTTTTTTAGGTAAGTGGTTCAAAAACTTCTTATAAAGACCTAAGGATGAAAGCATTTTATGGTGACTTTTTTCAGTTTTGTTTTATAGATTTAAGGGGAGATCCTTCTGAAAAAAATTTCAAAAAATGATTTTTTTTTAAATTTATTTATTTATTTTTTTGCATTTTTGGAACCATTAAAGTATTTAGAATTTCTACTCGAAACTGTTTTTACATTCACCCATTATTTAAATTGTGGATGTAATGGACCACTGTCACGGCTGACAAAAGACAGATCTAAAACTTCAAACACGATTTTATTGAAACAAGTTTTTTTCGATCTATCTTTGTCCAGACGCTGTAAAACAATCGATTTTTTAAAATTAAATTAGATTATTTTAAATGAAGGACAAACCTTAAAAAATATAAAAGTTTTAACAATTTTTGATTTTTTAAATAGTTTCGAAAATGAAAAATTATACCAAATATTGGCGTCACAATTTTGTGAAATTTTTATTTATATTATCAGTTTTAGTTGTGGCCTCCAAATAATTTATTATATTTTATGAATGTATGTGATTCTTTTGTAAACTTTGGAGTCGTATAGATTGATTAAAATGCCAACAATTTTATGTAGCAATATTCTCATACTTACATACTTAGGAGAATGCCAATTAATTCATTTAAAATATTTTGTTTTTTATGTACGTTATTTAAATGGAAACTAATTCCCGGAAATGACCTAAAATCAAGCCGTACCGGGAGAACCCACCCCCCCCCTTAAGACGTAGTGTCAAATAACCTACTGTTATATATTCTAAATGCTACTTTTAGATTTTACAACTTTTCTTGGATAGTATTTTATGTGTTGGTCTATGTTTTAAATACAATATTTTAGGATTTTGCATATCTCAGTTAATATGTAATAAATGAGATCCATGTTGTTTATAATACGATAGAATAATGACAAATGAGACACGTAATAGTTCAACATTTCGGAATGAAATAGGTTAGCGATGTTCTTTTTAACAACAAAGAGTACCACAAGATTACTTTTAAACATATTTTGCTTTTACAAATAACATTGTACGTAAACCCTTTTGCGTAACCCTATAAAATAACTAAATGTCAGATTCAAAATAACTTAAGATCGGGTATATAATGTGGAACGTGCCATGGAAAATCCCAACATGGTACACAGATTTCATGGCCTATTGAAACATGTTTATGAAATTTAGGGTGAAGCAGAAAGACAGTTAAAAAAAAACCGATGATATAAACACTGTGAGTATGTTGCGAATGTTTAAAACGTTAAAAGTATAGTTTTTATAAGTTGATGTGATCCAAGAATTTTTAACTTCTAAATTTCTCGAAAAAAGTAGGATTAAAGTAAATTATTAAGAAAATACTTCTACTGTAGGTAAATATATTTAGAAAACGATAATTATATACGATATAACGCTGTCAAAAACTTGAAATTTATTTTATAAATTTTATTCTTTGAAGGAAAAGATTATTCTTTTCAAAGAGATGTATTTAACTAGAAAAAGCTTTACCTATGATATAGTGTTACTGAGAAAAATTCGACTGCTTAAAATGTACTGAATATTTCCTTCCCCTTAAAAGAGCAAAATTAGGTATAGTTCATAAATTTCGTTAAGTTAAAAAAAAACTTCACACTAATTGTAGAATTAAAATTTACTTTTAAGAAGCCTAACTACTGTGCTCTTAATGTAATAGCGGTTAAAATAATTTCTGAATTTATATAACATTTAATTAAAATATAAAATCCTTCATTTGGCTTCCACATTAATTAATTTTCGTATCCCTGTTATAAAAATTTCATGCAAAGCCAGGCTTTAGGCTTATTTTTAATTCCGACAGTAATGACTCTCATTCTAATTACGACGTTCGGTTTTTAAATTTTTTGATAAAGACAACCCCTGATAAAGGTAGTCATAACTATATGGCTAGAGGATGCTTTATGTACTCTTATTGTAAATTCAAGAAATGGAAATATTCGTGAAACATTTTAAATCTCTTTAGAAATATATGCATGAATCAAAGTGAGTAATAACAGAGGAGGAAAGCAGTAATGATTCTGTATTTTCAAAAAGAATCATATAGTAGATGATTTAGTGTTTTATTATGAATATTTACTCTGAGCAATGAAATGTTTTTCATACATAGTACATATTAATGTATACTCAAGCGAAGTTTGAATCTTTTAATAAGAAACTAATCAGATTGGAAATGTACTACTTTTTAAAAAGCAAAATGTGAAATTTGTTTTATAGGAATAGAACATTTGGTGAATGACATAAAAGGAAACGATAATAATACCAAAGTGTCCTGATAACATAAAATATGCATAAACTAAACTTATTACTTCTCAAGCAAAGAAATTTAAATGTGACAGTATTCACGAAAAGACCAAATGAGTTGTAACGTTCTTAGTATGCATTCAAAACTGAACACAAATACTAGATTTAGGAGAAGAGAACACATTACATAGAACTGGAAAATTGTATTACATTCTAATTTTTGAAAACTGGAGCTAGAACACAGACTTGTTTACTAAATACTAGAATTACATCACAGAGCTGCGTAAATTTAAAAGAGATTTCGCTAAAAGCATATTATTTAAATGTGTCAGAATTAATGCAAAGAAGGATTATCTCTAAATAAAAAGAAAACCCGTATTATTTCCATTGAAATATGTTAAATTTTATACAAGATAAAAGAAATAGCTTTATGAAACACAGTTTCACTCATTTTGAAATTTTTTTTCTTTTTTTTACATGTGTACTGAAATAAAAAACAAATAAGAAAAAAAGGATGGTAGATTATTTTTTTATTGAAAATAAGTTTAACTTAATTTCAAATACATATAATAATGGGAAAACGCAATAAGTGCTTTACTTTACTAAATAATAATAGTTTAATAGGTTCTAAATTAATATTGTACTTATTAAGACAATATAATTGCAATATTTACAAATATTAAGGATAACTAGGGCTTTTTGCTGAAAACATATCAAGCGTCTTAACATCGGATACATGTTCGTTTAAGTCATGTTATAACTTTTGAAAAATATTACCTAAATTTTGTCTACTTTTTTGCGATTTTTTGAAAGCAATTAAACAGTAATAATAATGGTTTTTTTTTTGCAAATAAAAGAAAATATCTTGAAGTTTTCAAAACATTTTTTTATTTGGAAAATGGTTGAAAAATGGTTTTCTCATAGCCTTTGAAACAGAGGTGGGCAAAAAGTGAAGCGTTCCGCGATACCAGATGAATCAAGGAATCTGCTTATCTGTAACAAAAAAAAAAAAAAAAAAAAAAAAAAACCCTTAAACTTTACGATATTTTGTAGTCCTTATCGGATGGGTTTATCAATTTTTCGATCCTGAAGAAAATGACTACAGTTCAAGTTTTAAGTTGTCGATTTGAGACAAACATTTTCGGATTTAAATCGTGCAAAAAATATTTACAATTTGAATGAGAAAAAACGCGTTCTTGAGGTACAACAAAATAGTATATATTAGAAAATCATAAAAATTTCAACCAAATATGTCGATCCAATCTTGAGTTCTACTGTGACCGATTTGTAAAACAGAGTTTCGAGAAATAAAAGTTTAAAGTTTTGCAACGCTTTTAAACATAGATAACAGTGACAACTTTCAATTTACATAAAATCATCTATATCCGGCCCATGATATGAACCCTACTGGACTTCCTCTTCCTCAATTCTTTTGTTTTTAGTGAGTCGGTGCAGAATTCTTGCCTCTAAATTCGCATGCTGCGCGCGGAGGTCAGCTTGGTTGAAGTGGCGGCTATTTCTCGATGAAGCAAATTAGCTTTACCGCAAAATTTGTGAGGGTTTAAGGAGTGAAAATATGCACAAAAAATCGATCGAGAGAACTTGATTACCCGTAGGCAATATCCGTTCAGAATCCTCTGAATCCGGCTACTACCGAATCCATCTATATAGAGCTGCTACACAACCACAGTTACCTAATTAGCATATCATTGCAAAAATAACCGTGACGACCAGATTTCTGCCAATACACACGCACTTTGCAAGTCTTATAGAATGACAAAATAGATTCATGCACAAATTTTAGTGATTCAGGACACTACGATCGAAAGAAAAATGTCAAAACTCACTCGTCCACTAGTTTACCCGTGTAAAAGAGTAGATATAGGCACTCTGCTACAATTCTCCTCCAGAATCTGAAAATCGATTCTTCGACAAAACATGTCCCAGATACTTGTTTCTTAATTCAGAGCTAAAAAGCCCAATAGAAGTCATGATGGGTTATGATAAAATGTCATGATAAAAAGTCATGATAAAATTTGTTCAAAATTCAATTTTTTCCGTTCATTACCTCCTTCAATTGTTTCCTTTCAACATATTTTTTCCTTTCATCTCCTTTCCTTCCTTTCATTTACCCATCAATGCTGTGGTTGCATAGACATGCAATTTAAAACTTCTTCACAAATTTTGACTCGTAAATTCATCAACTTTACGATCGCACTACTCGAAGAAAAAAATCGCTGAAATTAATTCGCCATGTTTCAAGGCTGCAAAAAGCTAACAATTCCGCCTGGATTCTCCGAACTCCGATACAAACCAACAAATTTAGAATCTTCCTTCTGCCTTTGAATCAATTGCTTCTTCGATCTCAATTACAGCGACGACAAAACACACATATTTACCTCCTCAACTACCTCCATACATTCCTGTCGGTTACGAGGTAAAGCATCGACATTCTGTTTTTCAGCCCTATGTTCTTTGCTGGCACTGTATAACGTTATATAACTACACTATACTCTACTAAATTTTAACTCATCAATTTACACCTTTCTCGACAAATATCCTTTATCGTTCGTTAACTTAGTTGAATCTGAATGATCTGTCTGTAATCACTTTTTCCAGTAGTTCATTAAAATATAAACGAAATTTATTCAAAGAGAGCAGAAATGAGGAATAATTTGAATAACTATGCAACCATGCCTAAGAATGTTGCAACTAGTTTACCTTTTTTTTCTTTTTTTTTTTTGGGGGGGGGGGGTATGAGGGCTTTCTGGCCTTACATTTCTACAACTTTACTGTTAAACCATCATTACGTAATAGGGTAAAGACTTATCAACTTTAAATGCTGCTCCAAAGTGGCCGCCATGATGATAATACAGTCCATAAAGAACAGAACTCTCTTATTTAACAGATGTTGAAGGATTTTATACATGGACTTTAACAACGGGAATGGTGCCCCATGTAAATCAAAACACATTCTTTTGAAGTCGAAATAGTAATTTTCAGTAATAAACGCTGTTTTAACCATATCCTCTTGTTTCATTGGAATTTGGAAATACCTAGAAGTTAAATCTAGGGTGGACATAAAATTAGTAGACGTGAGTAGATGGAAAATGGGGGTTCAACGGCCACAGGAGCATGAGCAGGTGTGGAGCTCCAAATCCGATGTGGAGCGGTCTCCTACGTCATAGTATCTTTACAAGGTTCTTATCTCTTTATACCACTAGTTTTATTTTTCCAATGCTATGTTTGATATTATCCTGGCAAAGCAGATTTATTTATCTCTCTCTCTCTATATATATGTGTGTTTGTTTGATAGTATCCTGACAAAGTGGGTTTATTAATCTCTCTATATATATTCGTGTATGTCTGATACTATCCTGGCAAAGCGGATTTATTAATCTCTCTCTATGTATGTATGTACATGAGTAAATATATCATTCATAAAATAGTAAAAGAATTCTTTAAATAAGTTTATTACATAATGTATTAATTATTTAATGTCTTAATTGCAATATCTGATTTCTGAGTTTATTTAAATACCGTTTCCTAAAGTGGAAATATAAATTTCTTCGTACATATAGATTCCAAAATTGAATTATTGAAAACCAAAGAAAAAATCCACCCTTTAAAAGTTTTAATTACCTAAGTTTTCATTTTATTAAGAAGTCTTATTACAGTATACAAAGATCTCTTATCGTATGATTCATAGGTCTGAGAAAACCCCACAATATCTTATCTATATCTCTTATCAGGAGAGCAACGCGCGACAGCTAGATAAAACGAGTCAGTACTAGTCAAAATCTTATGAAGTAAAGAACCCTATCTCTGCACTCCTCAGGAAATGATACATAGATTTACGATAAATTATTTAAATATCAATTAGATACTTAAAATGTCTACAAATAGCCAAGCTGAAAATTCAACGGATATGAATATTCAAGTAACTTTTTTTTCTACGTAATGTTTTAGTTATTTTTTAACAATAATTAAAAATTTATAAGTAAAACATATTTCGTTTTCTTCTGCTTTAAATAACATAGAGAATTTTGGCTACCTAAAAAAAAAAAAAAAAAAAAAAAAAATTAGAAAATTACATATTAAAAAAAAAAAACTTTCGAAAATTACATATAAAAAAAAAAAAAAAAAAAAAAAAAAAAAAAAAAAAAAAAAACTTTAGAAAATTACAAAGTATTAAAAAAAAAACTTTAGAAATTAAGTAGTAAAAAAAAAAAGTTTAAAAACTTTATATGGTGATAAAAATACGTATGTTTGTATATGTGGGTCATTATACGTATGGGTAGAATAGGTTTCAATAAAGGTCACATATATATCATTCTACGAGAAATGTTTGTGTAGAAGTTTTTAATAAGTACACATATTTAAAATTAACATTTTTTATTAAAACAAAAAATACAGAAAGTTTTATTTACTGTAGAGTATTTACATCTCGATTTTGCATTAACAATACAAATCAGCATTTTCTTCTTTATTACAATCTTCATTAATGTCACAATGTCCATACGCTAAGCTGGATATCCCATCATCTAACAAGTAGCGCTTATCGTCAAAAGGACTTAGACTAATCTTATTCTGAGTTAGTGTGTATAGACGATGGTTATCTTGGGCGATCATCGTCTGCTTCTCCATACTTGTTTTTTTCTGTTGTAGACACTCCAAATAGTCTTCATGCTTTATTTTCTGACGAACAATCTGTGTTGACACACCTTTTGCTCGCTTCTTTACTTCTTTCCTGGATTTTAATGAATACATTTTAGCCCTGAGGCCAACAAATTCAAGGGCTAATTCGCCATTTAGCTCGTCCTTAAACTTACCAATCACCTTTTTGTTATCATCAGAGAATAAATTATGGGATTTTGAATAGTCGGAGAAGTCAAACAAATCACGATGTTGCTTCATGTCATCAAAAATATTGTTTGTTTTTATATGATAAGCTAAGGAGTCTGTGTCAGTAAAAAGAAGTGTCGCTCGATTTTTGTATATGCTTTTTATATACCCATAATGAAATTGAAACATTAATAATTTAGATAGCTCTAAAATTGTGAATCCGACATAAATAGGTCGATTCATTAAGATACAAGTATTAAGCTTTTCTACAGCAGCCAAGCCTTCATCATAGGTTTTAAAGGATTTAAATGAGGGTGATGCCACTAGTTTTTTAACTCTTTTTTCATCATTACACAATACAATATTTCACCTTTTTCGAAGATTTTCCATGGTTTTACCAAAAACAGAATTATTTAATAATTTTAAAAAATCCTTTTCAAAAGAAGATGTTGCTTCTTTCCTTTTTTGAGTATTAAAATTAATATATTTCTCAAGCCAAGGTGCTTGTTTAAATTTTATGGCTTTATGTACAGCAGTAATTTTTAATCCAAGCTGCAAATAATATTTTAAGTTGCGATAATCGGTTATATAATTCCTTTTATTATTCAAATTGGGTATAAGTTTAGGGGTTCCTATGAATTTTCTATTATTATTCACCAAGTTTCGTGCATAGGGAGATAGCATTTGTTCCTCCACAGTTACTCTCTCAGGGGCGACAGGGTATTCATTGTGCAAAGGATGTAAATGTTTTGGATAATCGAGGTCCACCTCAAAGAGATACCCAATTTCAGAACTATCAGGTAGAGACAAAATCCAATCTTCTGTGATATGACTAGTTTCACACCATTCAAATCCACCATAGGGTAAAAATTGGCTCATAGCCCATCCATATAAGTTATTAGCATCCCAGTACATGATGTAGCTGGGTGCCTCATTTTCTCTATAATCAGGCGTACCGGGTATGTTTGCCTTAGCATATCTTCGGCTTATCATACTGACGCCTCCACGTATTCCATTTTCAACCATGAGCAACATGTTTATATCAGTAAGTAACTCTAAAGGTGTTTCAGACATCTTCAAACTCGCCTGCCATGCGAGCGAAGGTGCAGTGAACAGGTGAGCAGGATCAATTTCATAATACTGCTGACATAATTTCCTAAAGTTTTGAAACACGTCAGAAAGTAGTAGAACATCTGTCTTCACATACAGATTGTGATAATCCCCCAAAGTTTTAAGACTGAAGGAGTTCCACACATTCTGGGTATGCTGATAATCCTCATCTTGAATATCTTCATTGGTCAGGCTATTAAAAAATGCTGAAGGTAGGGGGAGCTGCTTCTCTCCAAATTTTTCAAAAGACGTAAAATAATCATAGGGGTAAACCCCTTTACGTGTCAGTAAAGATAAATTATTATTTTGTGGGAAATTTTCTCTAAGTATGGTGAATTGATCATCTCCAAGATTTTTAACAAGTTTTTCCAATGACGTAGGCAAAAACTGGAAAGAATCTATAAACACCATCTGAATAGAAGAAGTAGGCTTTTTGATTTTAAATGCGATATAGTTTTCCATAGAAGTAGCAATAACATCAATTTCAATATCTTTAAATTTTCCTAACTTCGTCATAAGGTGGTGTGCATCATAGTTTTTTAAGTTATGGAAAATAACAGGAATTGTCTTTGATTGCCTGAAATTGAGGTTGCAATATGGGTGGGTAGCTCCTCTGTACGCACCTGACAGGTGATCATGGTCACGTGTACGTTTCTCATATAAAGATTTTTTACAAATATGACAAATCTTTGCTTCTCGAAATGCCTTTTCTTCCTGGGGAGTAAGCTTCATAGGTTTCGCATCTAATAACTTTTGTCCCAATATTTCCTTCTCGTGCATCATTTGGTTTAAAAAATGCTCAACAGAGTTTCTACCACGATATACCTGTGCTTTCTTCACACATGTTCCATCGGATCCGACAACCACATAAGCGTACCCACACGGTAAGTGATAGGTTGTTTTCTCAGTAT
Source organism: Maratus michaelseni (assembly GCA_963931845.1). Lineage (NCBI taxonomy): Eukaryota > Metazoa > Arthropoda > Arachnida > Araneae > Salticidae > Maratus > Maratus michaelseni. The sequence goes on from OZ007590.1 coordinate 182,094,869, forward strand.
AGGATGTTTTAGAAGAGGGTGAGGCTAATGAAATGGGTATAAGTAGACTCTCGAAATCCGCATAAATCGTATAGGCCACAGGATGTTGTAGATGAATACCTGAAAACTTTAATATATTATCATTTTCACTAGGCATCTTTATAGCTTGTGCTGCATGGCGAGAACAATATTCGCTATGCTTATCCAACAGGTCTTGTCTTGAAAATCGATGTAAACATCGATAACAATAATAGCCAGCGGCTCTATGCTTGGTAAGATCACCTAAAAGCCTTGAAAAGCTACGTATAAGGCAATAGTGTTGCTTTTCTCCATTGTCGACTAGTAACAAATTAATCACATCATGATCCTTCTTTTCAGATATATACAGAGGACAAACTTCATCCTCTTCATACCCAAACACATTAACCCGTAAATTGTTGAGTTGTTCAATAACAGGTATCTTCTGAAGAGGTACAGGGCATTCTACACTGCCTAATTTAATATCATGTTCATAAGGTCGATAATGGGAAACACGTTCAGGCTTTTTTGAAAAGTCTAAGTTTAGTTTAAACGCCAAAAGACACCATACCAAACACTTATTGTCTTCGTATTTTATGTTAAGCACCGCTTTTTTATCATCCAGTTTTTTAGATAATGGGATGTATGAACTTGCAGCGAGAGGATGATATTTACCAATCTTGAGTTCTAAATGATGAATTTTTCTCATTTTCCTTCCAGATCCCCTTTGTAAAAAATCCTCAAAAGATCTTTGGAGAATCCTTCTTCTATTTGTTGTTGTATAGATTCTTCAATAAGTTCGGTCATACATGAGCATCGAAAAAAAGATTCAATTTCTTGCATCTCCTCATTATTTGTCATACGTTCAAGTGATATTTTTTCAACCATATACCATTTAAGGGCACCCTTTTCTTGAAATTCACTTACTAGGCGTTCATGTATCTCAGATTGTAAGTGTGTATGAAATACCTCTAAATCACTTTCTTCTTGTTCGTCAGGATACAAAATTTCTGTTTTAAATACATTAAGTACATCAGACTGCTTCGGTTTTTTAGACTTTAGACAAAGTCATTTTTCGTTTAACACTCACAAGAGGTGTGCGAGAGTGTTGGGTGCGTATATGCTGTCTCAATTCGAATTTTCGTCCAAACATTTTCGTCTATCTTTACCTAAGTGGATTATTTCTTTGTGAAGATTGTGTTTTGGTTTTTTTTTGCTAATATATTATGGATAGCGTTATGCCTAGTGATGGAGTTATGCCTTTGACGCACCCAACACTCTTGCACACCTCTTGTGAGTTTTAAACGAAAAATGACTTTGTCTAATGTAAAGTCTAGAAAACCGAAGCAGTCTGATGTACTTAATGTATTTAAAACAGTAATTTTGTATCCTGACGAACAAGAAGAAAGTGATTTAGAGGTATTTCATACACACTTACAATCTGAGATACATGAACGCCTAGTAAGTGATTTTCAAGAAAAGGGTGCCATTAAATGGTATATGGTTGAAAAAATATCACTTGAACGTATGACAAATAATGAGGAGATGCAAGAAATTGAATCTTTTTTTCGATGCTCATGTATGACCGAAATTATTGAAGAATCTATACAACAACACATAGAAGAAGGATTCTCCAAAGATCTTTTGAGGATTTTTTACAAAGGGGATCTGGATGGAAAATGAGAAAAATTCATCATTTAGAACTCAAGATTGGTAAATATCATCCTCTCGCTGCAAGTTCATACATCCCATTATCTAAAAAACTGGATGATAAAAAAGCGGTGCTTAACATAAAAAACGAAGACAATAAGTGTTTGGTATGGTGTCTTTTGGCGTTTAAACTAAACTTAGACTTTTCAAAAAAGCCTGAACGTGTTTCCCATTATCGACCTTATGAACATGATATTAAATTAGGCAATGTAGAATGCCCTGTACCTCTTCAGAAGATACCTGTTATTGAACAACTCAACAATTTACGGGTTAATGTGTTTGGGTATGAAGAGGATGAAGTTTGTCCTCTGTATATATCTGAAAAGAAGGATCATGATGTGATTAATTTGTTACTAGTCGACAATGGAGAAAAGCAACACTATTGCCTTATACGTAGCTTTTCAAGGCTTTTAGGTGATCTTACCAAGCATAGAGCCGCTGGCTATTATTGTTATCGATGTTTACATCGATTTTCAAGACAAGACCTGTTGGATAAGCATAGCGAATATTGTTCTCGCCATGCAGCACAAGCTATAAAGATGCCTAGTGAAAATGATAATATATTAAAGTTTTCAGGTATTCATCTACAACATCCTGTGGCCTATACGATTTATGTGGATTTCGAGAGTCTACTTATACCCATTTCATTAGCCTCACCCTCTTCTAAAACATCCTATACTGAGAAAACAACCTATCACTTACCGTGTGGGTACGCTTATGTGGTTGTCGGATCCGATGGAACATGTGTGAAGAAAGCACAGGTATATCGTGGTAGAAACTCTGTTGAGCATTTTTTAAACCAAATGATGCACGAGAAGGAAATATTGGGACAAAAGTTATTAGATGCGAAACCTATGAAGCTTACTCCCCAGGAAGAAAAGGCATTTCGAGAAGCAAAGATTTGTCATATTTGTAAAAAATCTTTATATGAGAAACGTACACGTGACCATGATCACCTGTCAGGTGCGTACAGAGGAGCTACCCACCCATATTGCAACCTCAATTTCAGGCAATCAAAGACAATTCCTGTTATTTTCCATAACTTAAAAAACTATGATGCACACCACCTTATGACGAAGTTAGGAAAATTTAAAGATATTGAAATTGATGTCATTGCTACTTCTATGGAAAACTATATCGCATTTAAAATCAAAAAGCCTACTTCTTCTATTCAGATGGTGTTTATAGATTCTTTCCAATTTTTGCCTACGTCACACAGTGGGGCAAAATCCCGAAAAGCTGGCCAAAATATGAAAATGTTTTTCAAATTGGACGAAACTTCATACACAGGTGTTTTTCAGGATGCTGATTACGATTCTGTAGTTAAAATTTAAAAAATCAAAATGGGAAATCCAATATGGCGGACTAAAAATTTAAATGTTTTGAAAGCTATTCAATTTGTATGAAATTTCGGATACAGGTGCTTTGAAGAATGCTAATTACGATTCAAAAGTTAAAATTAAAAGCAAAAATGGCGAATTAGTATAGATACCGAAAGCATGCAGTAGAAAATTGTTAATAACATTTTAAAATTTTTCAAGAATAATTTTCTCATTTAAAAATCTCTTCTTATGTAGAAATAGTATTCATTGTAAACATTCCCTCATGACAACATTTCGTGATTTTCATATCCCTGAAAATCGGTTTAAATTGGGAACTTTTTTCATTATACCCAACCACTGGGAGAAATCTGACAAAACTCAAATTCTTATTCTTTTAAAATATCATTGTACAACTGCGGCAGAAAGACATAAACACTTTTTTCCGGTCATTCTGGAAAATAATGTCAAATAAAAAGCGAGGATAGATAAGGGATAGCCCACGGTTTCTATATATTAATAATATCGACCATGCAAACGCTTAAGAATCACACAGAATATTTGTCTTTATATTCTTATCAATAACAACTCATTCCCGTTTCAAACTGATTTTCACAGGGTTGTAAAACATTTTAAGAAACTTAGGCTACAACCTTCTTGTTCAAATAGCAATTTTTTTTTTAATTTTTCAATTTGTAAATAAGTAAAATTTTTACTTTGAGCTCGAGCTCTAAGAGAAAAAAGAGAACTGTATCACACTTTAATTAAAACCTCTTTTTTTTTTTTTTTTTTTTTTTTTTTTTTACAAAACTTTTGTTTAGAATATAACTATACACGTCAATAAAACAAAAACGCTGCCATTTTCGAAAAAATAACTTTGCACAAAGAACTGCTGCCACTCAACTTTGTAAGAAGACCGCAGCAACTCTAACAATAAAATTATCTTCTAACACAAGCACTACTCTTTTACATTTTCAGAATTTTTGAAGCGACTAATAACTAGTCGTTGGGGGTCACCGTAATACTTTCCCATCATGGATATGCATAATATAAAATATAAAAATAAAACATGTGTAAACTACTTATATAATGTATTGGAATTCGAATAAAATTGTGGCTTGATGACGTCATAAACTTTAAATACTCTATTACTGAACTGCGTAAACGAAACATCCTCATATCTCTAAAAATGATAATCATATTAACTAAGAGTTTATTGCGTCGGATTAAGTGTCTCATTTCCAATTGAAATACATCTTTGAGTTGAAATTTGGATGAAATACAGGGTCATGAAAAATCGAAGAGTGTGTAAAATAGAATTACAAATATCTCGGCAACTAATAATCCGATAAACTTCATTCTTTATGCAAAATTTATGTTTTTTTATTGTCTTTTATATTCACTCCTCAAAATAAACAATTTCGAAAAATTTTATGTACCTTTTATCAGAACGAATATTTCGAGAGTTCGAAGAAAATAGTTCCGGATAATCGAGGTTACTGAAATTCAAAGGGCTTCTTCCCATTATTACATACTAAGTACATACCGAATTCCAAGCCTCTATCTCAATTTGTTTGGGATATAGAGCGTTTACAGGCACACAGACACATAGACATACAGACACATAGACATACAGACACACAGACGGACGGCAATTTTTTTTTTCTAAAAATATGTTTTTCGGAATCTCCACTGTCTGAAACGTGTAAATCCGTCAAAAAAAAAAAATTTTTTTTCGATTTTTAAAACGATTACAAGACTTACCCTATACTACGTATGACGGTAAGTAAAAGTGACATTTCTACTTGTTGTTGCAAAAACCAGCACGAAACGTAAAATAGCAGTTTTTAGCAGCTGGTTTTTTTATAATTTATTAGATAATAGTTCAGGCTATTATCTCCTTAAATTTCGTTGCGGAACACCGTGGAACTTTTATACTTTTTGATGTTTGAAAGCACAAAAATAATATATTTATTTAAAAAAAATTATCAAAAATAATCATAAAATTATTATTTTTCATATGCTTAGAACAATTTTTGTAACACATCCAAATAATGTACACATTACTATCGTGTGAATCCATTTTAAATCATTGAAATCGGATGATATGGAAATATGTAGCACGTGTTTAAAGAAAGCGTTGTTTTGCGCTTTTTGTGTGCCTCAGATGACACTCGTCCAAGCATCACTTTTGAAATGATGCAGGTTGTCAGGGAAACGCGAAAACCTATTTGTAAATATACATTCTGACGCTCCAAACATTATTCTATCCAACTGTATAATAAAAATTCCCAAATTAGTAACTTTATTTTTCGACTTTTGGCCAGCTTTTCGGGATTTTGCCCCACTGTGCGTCATTGGAAAAACTTGTTAAAAATCTTCGAGATGATCAATTCACCATACTTAGAGAAAATTTCCCACAAAATAATAATTTATCTTTACTGACACGTAAAGGGGTTTACCCCTATGATTATTTTACGTCTTTTGAAAAATTTGGAGAGAAATCCCCCAGCTCCCCCTACCTTCAGCATTTTTTAATAGCCTGACCAATGAAGATATTCAAGATGAGGATTATCAGCATGCCCAGAATGTGTGGAACTCCTTCAGTCTTAAAACTTTGGGGGATTATCACAATCTGTATGTGAAGACAGATGTTCTACTACTTGCTGACGTGTTTCAAAACTTTAGGAAATTATGTCAGCAGTATTATGAAATTGATCCTGCTCACCTGTTCACTGCACCTTCGCTCGCATGGCAGGCGAGTTTGAAGATGTCTGAAACACCTTTAGAGTTACTTACTGATATAAACATGTTGCTCATTGTTGAAAATGGAATACGTGGAGGCGTCAGTATGATAAGCCGAAGATATACTAAGGCAAACATACCCGGTACGCCTGATTATAGAGAAAATGAGGCACCCAGCTACATCATGTACTGGGATGCTAATAACTTATATGAGTGGGCTATGAGCCAATTTTTACCCTATGGTGGATTTGAATGGTGTGAAACTAGTCATATCACAGAAGATTGGATTTTGTCTCTACCTGATAGTTCTGAAATTGGGTATCTCTTTGAGGTGGACCTCGATTATCCAAAACATTTACATCCTTTGCACAATGAATACCCTGTCGCCCCTGAGAGAGTAACTGTGGAGGAACAAATGCTATCTCCCTATGCACGAAACTTGGTGAATAATAATAGAAAATTCATAGGAACCCCTAAACTTATACGCAATTTGAATAAATAAAAGGAATTATATAACCCATTATCTCAACTTAAAATATTATTTGCAGCTTGGATTAAAAATTACTGCTGTACATAAAGCCATAAAATTTAAACAAGCACCTTGGCTTGAGAAATATATTAATTTTAATACTCAAAAAAGGAAAGAAGCAACATCTTCTTTTGAAAAGAATTTTTTTAAATTATTAAATAATTCTGTTTTTGGTAAAACCATGGAAAATCTTCGAAAAAGGCGAAATATTGTATTGTGTAATGATGAAAAAAGAGCTAAAAAACTAGTGGCATCACCCTCATTTAAATCCTTTAAAACCTATGATGAAGGCTTGGCGTCTGTAGAAAAGCTTAATACTTGTATCTTAATGAATCGACCTATTTATGTCGGATTCACAATTTTAGAGCTATCTAAATTATTAATGTTTCAATTTCATTATGGGTATATAAAAAGCATATACAAAAATCGAGCGACACTTCTTTTTACTGACACAGACTCCTTAGCTTATCATATAAAAACAAACAATATTTTTGATGACATGAAGCAACATCGTGATTTGTTTGACTTCTCCGACTATTCAAAGTCCCATAATTTATTCTCTGATGATAACAAAAAGGTGATTGGTAAGTTTAAGGACGAGCTAAATGGCGAATTAGCCCTTGAATTTGTTGGCCTCAGGGCTAAAATGTATTCATTAAAATCCAGGAAAGAAGTAAAGAAGCGAGCAAAAGGTGTGTCAACACAGATTGTTCGTCAGAAAATAAAGCATGAAGACTATTTGGAGTGTCTACAACAGCAAAAAACAAGTATGGAGAAGCAGACGATGATCGCCCAAGATAACCATCGTCTATACACACTAACTCAGAATAAGATTAGTCTAAGTCCTTTTGACGATAAGCGCTACTTGTTAGATGATGGGATATCCAGCTTAGCGTATGGACATTGTGACATTAATGAAGATTGTAATAAAGAAGAAAATGCTGATTTGTATTGTTAATGCAAAATCGAGATGTAAATACTCTACTGTAAATAAAACTTTCTGTATTTTTTGTTTTAATAAAAAATGTTAATTTTAAATATGTGTACTTATTAAAAACTTCTACACAAACATTTCTCGTAGAATGATATGTATGTGACCTTTATTGAAACCTATTCTACCCATACGTATAATCACCCACATATACAAACATACGTATTTTTATCACCATATAAAGTTTTTAGTTTAGTACCAGACACGTATATATAGAGAGAGATAAATAAATCTGCTTTGCCAGGATAATATCAAACATAGCATTGGAAAAATAAAACTAGTGGTATAAAGAGATAAGAACCCTGTAAAGATACTATGACGTAGGAGACCGCTCCACATCGGATTTGGAGCTCCACACCTGCTCATGCTCCTGAGGCCGTTGAACCCCCATTTTCCATCTACTGACGTGATACTTAACAATATTTCATATTAGCATTTAAATTACAGTTATCAATTGTAATTATCCATGCTTCAGGATCATCAGAATTTCCAGCGTTATTATTTCGACATAACACTACTGGTGACGTAAAGGGTGAATCATTACGCATTATATTATCATCGTCTAACATTTTCCTGATATGATAATCCATGATACTCTGTTTAATCTGGTCATAACTATATGGCTTGTTGGCTATAGGTGCTGAATCAGACCCATTAATCTCATAATTTGAGATAAATAAGAGACATGAGTGATGTCTTGCTTATCTGAAAAAAAAATCACTAAACTTCCCCTCCTTAATCTCAGTTAATTTCCTTTTCTCCTCCCCAAAATATAATTCTCCTCTAAATCAACAGAAACGGATGATAATTCACCTTTACGAGTATTCTCATCCCGATTAAAAATCAAAGTTTTCGCAAACAAATCCATACTTCCACCTCTATTCCTCTACACGTGCCGTGCGTGCACTTTACGTTCCCACCCCTCAATAACCTGAAATTCCCATAGAGTTTTAACAGAACGTATTTCAACATATAAAACATTTCAACATAGTTTGGAATGACATCAAATAGGTTGATAGGTCATTGCAAACGGTTGGTATGCTGTTATCATCTGATTGTAATTTTTTATAAATAAAAACTAAAATAAAATAACTGCGAATGACGTGATGGCACCGAAGGAATAAGTTGCAATGCTATTATTGGCTGATTTTCGTTTCCCGACATTATGCATATTTGATTACTGGATATCTCTTGCTACATAACCTTACATCGACTGATCTATTATTGCCAACTACCAATGCAAAAAAGTCCTTCCGGCCTGTACCGGGAGGAAAAGGTAGCTTTCCTATATCTTCGTTTTAAGATTTTAGCTAATGTTACACGAAAACAGCAAGTTAAAATGCAAAGAAAACGTTTACAAAAGATTCGTTAATACTGAATTTGAATAAGAAATTCGCCAAATTATTGAGCAATAGCAAAATTGGCTTCATTTATGAAGACTTTTTTTGGCCGCCAAATTTGGCGATATTTCGCCAAATGTCGCCAAGTTTGGCTAGAATTTGGCGCTAACGGATATGAATATGTAGTTTTATGCGTATGATTGGAAAAATTATTACAACAATGAAATTTTTTGTAATGTGCTGTCTTGTTCCAAAATGTCAGCCACCCTAGAATTTCAAACTGCTCTATCTCAGCCATTTTTTAAGATAGAGGTAAACCAAAAAATGCTCTAGAATCCTCGTATCAAGGCCTAACACTTATTTAAAAAATAAATTTGAATTTTTAACTTTTTTGTATATTTATTTTAGTTTTAAATTTTTAATTGGCCGCCATCTTGAAACAAAATGGCGGACTAAGCTGGCCAACGAACTCGGTCGAGACATTGGAGAGCTTAATACACACAATTAGTTTCATCAAAATTGATTTATAAATACGAGCGTTATCGTATGACATATGTCAGATATATATATATATATATATATATATATATATATATATATATATATATATATATATATATATATATATATATATATATATGGATATATCTATATATATATATAAATCAACATTTGAACGGAGGCTGGTTTTGTGGTCTGGGGGTCATGATCGGTGAAAATATATCGAAATTTTCCGTAACTGCTTTCCTCCGAATGGCTGCAATAGGTAGCTTTATACTTTTTTGTATTGAAAGCTACCTAAAATAGGTTTTTCGTATCACAGTTCATATGCAGTGATTTCTGTTTTCTTTAATTTAAAAAGTCTGAATGAAAGAGCAGTTGTTTCATACTTTTAAACTAAATAGGAGTTTAAACGGGATTCCAGAGTTCATAATAAAAGTGTAAATTCTTCAGTACGCTAACATTCATAGAAATATATTTTCAATTTACCTTTAATTATCAGTTCCTTTTTATAGTCTTCTTTTGTCTCCCTCTGGGCAACCAAGATAAAAATAAAATATTTTATTAAAGTGCTGTTAGAAATATGCTTCATATAAAGGTTTTATTATAAGTAAAAATAATAACAACACATTATTGCTACTTTAGAATAAAATTCAACAAATATATATCGGATTTACTATCCTTTCTATAAATTCATATTCATCACACTCACGAATCTGAAATATTTAATTTAATTAAAATACAAACGTAAGCTTTGTAGATCAAGACAAATCAAATTAATTAAATAACTTCATTCATTTCGATAGAATTAATACATTAAGCTAATTATGTACATTCTGGGAATTCAGACAATAAATAAAAAGCGTAAACAACAGTAGAGATTAATTAGATATGGGTAATTTATAATACAATACCATTTTATTTTTAATTAACGAAAGTTTTCGGAATTTTGTAAGACTTTTTTTAATCTTTCAATTTAACTGCATAATATTTACTGATAAAATTTGGCAACAAGAAAGCGTTTATTTTTTAAGAACTTTTTTTTTCAACGTATTGTATTCGAATATAATACTTTTCCAGAAGTAAATGGAACATTTGATATAATGTAATGCTTTCTAAATTAAATATCCTAATTACATGAAGATAATTCTGTAAAGAATAAAGAAATTTTAAAGCTCTGCAAAGAGTTGTACTAAATGGAAATTTTAAAAACATTAATCAGATTTATTCAAAAATATTTGTTTTTATTACTCTGATATACATGATACACTTAGACCGGGAGGCGGCAGCACAAACAAACACCTCATCGAGTTCACGGCTGAAATTCTAGAATTAGTTAAAACTCGATTCGCATATCAAAACGCAATCGGTCTGCCAAGTCATATCTTGGTGGAAGATACGTGAAAATTCGATTTTGGCGGTTGACTCGTAGGTTTACCATTGTGTTTTCCTGCACCCAGTTCTCCATGTTTTCATACTTTTGGGTTCTATATCTGAGCTGTATCAAGCTGTCTTAAAATTATATTGGATTTAATATATTTAAAGCATGTCACTTAACGACGTATTCTCAAATATTTTAGTTTTTCTGAAAACGTGAATGAGTTGAGGATCATTATTTTACATTTATTATTAATTTTTTACTTAATATGTAAATTCAAAATGTTCGTTATTTTTACTTATAAAACTCCAAGAATTCCGATAAAAATATAGGCCTTTTTTGCTTTTTATGGAATAATTAAAAGGATAAATAAAGACTCTTCCTATTATATGATACTTTTTTAAGCGAGGTTTTGTTGATATTTCACAATTTGCTGCATCTTGTAGTAGAAAAGTGTTGAAACCCACCAGTTAAATCCTGACAACTGATAAATTAGCGTACGAAATTACTAATTGTTAGTATTGCGTTTTAAACTTTATAAGTGAAGTTGCTTATGATTTCTCTTTTACGCTAAACACGAAAAACTCCAAATCCATACCTAATCAATATTAATGTATTCTTTTCGATTAAAAAAGTGTCACAAAATTTCCATTTTAAATAAGTGTTTTATTCAAGTCACTAGTCAGCAAGTATGATATTCCTGGAAATCCTGGATTGTCCCATTGCGTTTAATCCAAGGAATGTATAAGCATTTAGCAGTTTTAAGAAGATAAAATCTATTAGTATAAAAGTTCATAATCCAAGAAGCACAAGGGCATCGAACGGACTTAAATTATTTTAAAGTTTTTTGTTCCATATCTAATTATAACGATATATGCGGCCAGTGCACTGATCTGGAGGCACGGCAGTTCTCCAGATCCACCAAGTCGAGAAAGCACAGCCGAAAGCATTCTTTTCTGGAAGCAACTCAGGGCACTTTTGACCCCCTCCCCACATCTTTGCGCTGGAGTTTTCCAAAAACCTGAAAATTGTTTTATCTAGAGTACGTTGCAAATGGGACCAAATTTTCAAATTTCTAGTGTGTCTTTTCTAGTGTAGAAGATACATGAACTCGAAGTTTCCATTTTATGACACTCACACACTCACTCACCGATCACCAGAAAGATAAGGTACATCCCATAGACCTTGAAACTTGAAATTTGGAATAAATGTAGTGTTTAACTTAAAAAATAAGAAAAATCTAGAAAAGCCGGAAAACTCAAAAAGTCGAAAATTTGAAAATAATTCGATATTGTAGTCGTAGAAACTTAAAATTTGGTGCAAAGGTGTAGTGTTTAGGATTCAATAAAAGGAAAAATTAAAAAAAATCAAAAACATCGAGAATAAAATCAAAAATTCGAAAAATTTGTAAAATATTGAAAGGTTGAAAATAATTTGATTTTGCAGTCCTAAAAACGTGAAATTTGGCATATAGGTAGGGTTTAGGATGCAAAGAAAGGAAAAATGAAAAAATCCTGAACATCCAAAAAAATAACGAAAAATTCGAAAAAAAAAATCGAAAAATTCGAAAAAAAATCGAAAATCGTCCGATTTGTTGGAATTTTGTGGTATTTTTTAATTTTGTCTTTCTTTTTATCCTAAACAGTACTTTTATGCCAAATATCAAGTATCTAGTGCTGTGAGTAATAACTCAAACCGATAGCATCTTTCCTGGAATCAATTGAGAGTATTTTTGATACCGCCCCTGCGCACCCCCATAATTTAGTTATTGCCTAGGAACATGAAACTTCTTTTTTATCTAGATGAACTAAAGCAAACGAAACTGAAGCTCCAAATTTTTGGTACTCTCAAATAATAGGGACAAGGTGTGGGCTTGGCGAAAACCAGCGGATGACGTCCAAATAGAGTCCAAAGTCAAGGAAAGGAGGATTACTTACAAAAAGAAGTGAAATCCCACCAAAAACATCACATGTAAATATTGTAGCCAAGTCTCTTGATTCTTTTACCATTAAAAGTTTTGAGATCGTGTAAAGCCATGTTTAGCTATCTTATTAACACTGAAATTTTCATTCACGAATCACTAACAGTCTATACATCTTGCTTATTAAGTGATTTGGCAATTGCGCAGAACATGGAAGTTATGACACCTTACTATGATATGGGATTATTTATTTAAGAATAATTATATACATCACATTCTCGTACAAATGATACAATCTCTCTTGCAAAATGATACCTATCGGCCTCGTGTAATTTTATGGTTCGCAAAAAGAATGTTAGCTTATCGCTTTTCCCCTCAGAAATTTTAACTAACTGGTGTGACAAAGTTAAATTTGTTGCACATACGTTTAAAGAGTGAGGAGTGATTCAAATTGTTTATGAAAATGAGCGGGTGTGATTAAATTGGATATACATAGATGAAAAAAATTGCGTCGTTGAAACGAAGTGGCTGATAATTCGACCTTAGTATTATGAGTAGTGTGGTCATAAATAGTACGTTAAATTTTGACATCTACTTTTTATAGAATATGCGAGAATGAATTGAGTTCTTTCTGTGAATTCGAAATGTAATGATTACGATAAGGAACAAAAAAAATACATCATTTATAGCTTACATTTAGAAAGACAGTAAATTATTTACTAATTATGAAATATGTAATTAATTGAATTTTCTCTTTTTAGAATAAAAAAAATATTTGAAAGCGGTGAATTTGACTTTTTAATGAAATAAATAGTATGCGATATATTGATATCACAGCATGCTTCCTTCTAACCTGATAAGTCCGGTGCTGATGTTAGCTAATTAAATTCAGGGATGATTGCTGGAAGTTTTTTGGAGTTTTCTTCCATGAAAAATCAAAATTCAGATCACATTACCGGAAAACAATTTTTTGAAGGCATATATATCCTGCTAACTTGGCTAATAATAACAAAGTCTAATAGGGCTTCAGCTTTGTGTATTCATATTTCGTTAACAGCAAGGAGATATATATTTAATTATATAAATATATTATACATTATTTACAATTGCAGCCAAGCGCACCGCTACTTCGTACATACTGGCTTCACTGCCTTACATCTCGTCTCCGTAACTCTCCTGCAAGAGATATTCAATACTGGACCAGCAGCGCCATCTCTGTTTATAGATGGATACTAATCATCGAGAAATGACACTCCTCCCCTCGTAGTTCAAACGAACCACTGGTTTAATCTGTCTGTTGCTTCTTCGAACAGGTTGATTGTCCTTTTTATCAGTCTTTATAGGTGCACTCTTCTGTAAGTCCACATCATTCTTTGTAACGGAATTGTCCTTTACATTTTTATCCATACTATCATCACAATTATTATTCACAACTGTACCTGTTACAATATCATGTGAAGACTGAGATTGGTTAGATTTTTCTGCATTCTCGGCATAAATTTGCTCTTTATTATTTACATAATATCCAGAAAACTTGTTTCTTTTAACTCTTTCATAACTATCAAAATCATTATTTTCTTTATCAAACTGAACCGTTTTACTTTCCTCAGACGTTTCCTCACTTATTTCTCTGTTGTGTCTCAACTGATTAACATGACGTTTACACATTATTCCGTCATCTCTATTTACTAAAACTCATCTGCTCCCTAATAATTTTATAATTTTTCCCTTAATCCATTTCTCCCCTTTTCCAAAGTTTTTAACAAAAACTGATTCATGAAGATTGTATTTATGTAAAGGTTGCTGTATTTTAGGTTTGGATGGTAATACCAAGTGTAGAGCTGTTCGAGCTGACCTTCCAAACATTAATTCTGCTGGAGTCTTACCAGTGACAGAATGTGGGGTAGAATTATTTTCCAATAAAAATCGTGCAATTGACAAATTTATGTTACCCTTATCTAGCTTTTTAAGACTTTTAACAGTTTGAACATACCTTTCTGCCTGTCCATTCGACGATGGATGATATGGCGGAATAGGTGTATGTATAACTCCATTTGTTTTAAGAAATCTTTGAAATTCATCACTTGTAAACGCACGTCCATTATCACTGACTAATTCAACGGGCAAACCAAATGTAGCAAAAATTCTACGTAGTACTCTAATAGTTGATTTACTATCAGCACTGGGTACCACCTGTACCTCTAACCATTTAGTATAAGAATCGACCACTATGAAAAAAATTTTACCCCTAAAAGGACCGGCAAAATCTATGTGAATTCTTTCCCAAGCAAATTCCGATTCCCATTTTAAAGGTTTCATTTTAGGATTATCCCGAGCAAACATTTGGCCTCTACTACAAGAATTAACCATTTGTTCTATTTCTTTGTCCATATTAGGCCACCAGATCACACCTCGAGCTTTAGCTTTCATGCTAGATATACCCTGATGAACGGAATGTAATAATTTTAATATTTTTTTGCGACCTTCATCTGGTATAATTTCTCTATGTCCCCATAATAAACAATTTTCTAAACACGAAATTTCCTCACGTCTACGAAAGTATGGTTTATATTCCTCGCATTTAACCGTTTTTGGCCATCCATATAACGCCCACTCTAAAATTTGTTTTGTTACTGGATTTTCAGTTTTCCACTTTGAAATCGTTTTAGAAGTAACAGGCCACTCATCACTATTAGAAACGAACATTATTTCAGAAGGATTATTTACTACATTTACAGTTTCTGGAAGGGGTAATCTACTTAATGCATCCGCATTTTTATTATTTTTACCTTCGCGATACTCAATTGTATAGTCATACCCTGCTAACATTAACGACCATCTCAGCATTCTGGGTGATAATGTATCAGGTACTTTTTTACAGGATCAAACAATCGAATTAAAGGTTTGTGATCAGTTATAATTTTAAACTATTTACCTGCTAAATATTGATGAAATTTAGTTACACCAAAAATTACAGATAAAGCTTCTTTATAAATCATGTCATAATTTCTTTCAGTCTTATTCATCGTTCTAGATGCAAAAGCTATTGGTTTTTCTTTACCCTCAACAATATGGCTTAACACACAACCAATTCCATATTCAGATGCATCACAGTTTAAAACAACATCTTTGTTTATATCATACAATTCTAAAACAGGCGATTTACATAAAAGTTGTTTAACTTTCTGAAATGCTTTTTCATGCTTCTCTGACCATGTCCACTTTACATTATTATCTAATAATCTATGCAAAGGTTCTAACACATCTGAAATATTAGGTAGGAAGTTTGTATAATAAGAAATTAATCCCAAAAATGAACGTAATTGAGAAACATTAGTACGAAAAGGAGCATTCAAAATAGCATCAACTTCTTCTGGAATAGGCTTAATGCCTTCTTGCGAAATTTTATGTCCTAAATAGCTAACTTCCGAAACCATAAATTTTAATTTTTCCTTATTTAATCTTATATCATGCTCAGAAAAGCATTTCATAATACATTCAACTCTTTCAGAATGTTCGGATTCAGATCTGGCACTTATAATTGCACCATCTAAAAATACACCAACATAATCAAATTTCTTTAATATATTTTCAATTTTTCTTTGAAAAATACCTGGTGCACATTTTACACCAAAAGCCAGTCTTAAAACGTTAAATAAACCTTTATGAGTATTAATAGTTAAAATTTTACTACTTTCATCATCAACAGGTTGTTGTAAATAGGCATCTTTTAAATCAAACACGGTAAAGAATTTTCCACCTGCTAATTTAGCAAACAATTCTTCCATTTTTTGAAGAGGATAATTATCATTTTCAGTATTAGAATTTACTGTTGCTCTATAATCACCACAAATTCGAACAGTACCATTTGGTTTTGGAACAATTACTATAGGACTAGCCCATTCAGATTAATCAACAGGTTTTAAAATACCCTCATTTGTTAATAGCTCCAATTCCAAATCAGTTGCTGTTCTCAAAGAAAAAGGAACAGGACGAGATTTTAGGAAAACTGGTTTTGCATCATTTTTATCAAATTTATTGAAACGGGAGGACCTTTGATCGTACCGATCCCGTCAGCAAAAACATTGGGAAATTTTTTTTATTAAATCCTCTTTGAAATACTTTTGATCATGTTTACATTAGGCCAAAATAATTTTGATGCTTTCAACCAAGTTTTACCAATTAAACTCGGACCTTCCTCTTTAATAACTAGCATTTTTAAATTAGGTATACAATTATCATCAATCAAAACATTTACATTTAATTCACCTAATACAGTTAAAGAATCTTTAGTATACGTTTGCAGCTTAATATTAGATTTAACCAAAGGAGGCTTACCTGAAAATAATTTATCGGCGATATTTTTACTTACGATCGTATGAGCTGCTCCAGAATCAATTTCAAAATTAACTTTAATCCCATTAATTGTAACACATTTTTCCCACAAAACATTATTGCACTCATCCCTCATAACATTGAGGGAATATTTTTGAACAGTTTTAATTTTACTGTTCTTTTTCAGTTTTTGATGCACTGTAGAAAAGTTCCGGTTCTTGCAACAAATTTTTAAATGTCCCACTTTATGGCAAACATGACATTCTGCTGATTTAAATGGACACTCAACAGGTTTGTGATTTCTAGCACAACGATAACATGGTTTATCTTTATAACTGTTCCGGTTTCCAGGTGCATACATCCCTTCTTTCGGCTTCGACAAATACTGGTATACTTTTGTTTTCTCCATTCGGGCATCTTGAACTTTATTTACAGTTGTTCCTCCATTAATCTGTAGTGATTTCACTCCAGCTTCTGCTGTTTCGAACGATTCCGCGATTTCTACAGCTGTTTGGAACGTTAGGTTTTTCGTATCCAACAATTTTTGCTGTATTTTCTCGTCTTGAATTCCAAACACTAGCTGGTCCCGTAGGCGATTACTTAACGTCGTTTCAAAGTTGCAGTATTCTGATAACCGACGTAAATCTCTCACAAAGTTGGCTATGCTTTCCCCTTGCTTCCGTAATCTTTTTTGAAACTTGAACCGTTCAACAATTTCACTTGGACAAGGTGAAAAATGTTCTTTTAAGAAATCATCATACTTTATCTCTTTCAGCGAAGTCGGTACAATGATATCTCTCAATATCGAAAAAGTTGTAGTTCCAACAGAGCTTAATATTATATTTTTCCTTTTATCCGCATCTTGAATATTATTAGCAGCGAAGTAAAAGTCAATTTTTTCAACATAAATTGACCAGGGCACGGTCGAATCATATTCTTCCAGACGTCCCAGAGAGATAACTTCTGTTTCTGCCATTTTCTTTTCTTTTCTTCTTTTTTTATTTCGAAAAAAAAAATGCAACATTTATTTAAAATATTGGGTTCTTTTCCGCATCGTCGCCATTAATAGGGCTTCAGCTTTGTGTATTCATATTTCGTTAATAGCAAAGAGATATCTATTTAATTATATAAATTTATTATACATTATTTACAATTGCGGCCAAGCGCACCGCTACTTCGTACATACTGGCTTCACTGCCTTACATCTCGTCTCCGTAACTCTCCTGCAAGAGATATTCAATACTGGACTAGCAGCGCCATCTCTGTTTATAGATGGATACTAATCATCGAGATATGACAGTGTCAAAACAAACGAACATAATTACCACACGGATGAGATAAAATTTTTCGTTCTGGTTAATTTTTGACGTAAATATAATTTAAATTTATTTTTATAACATTTTTGACGTTAAACTTCTTTTTCTGAAAAAAAAAATTACAATATATATACATTGCAAGTGCACTTATAAATGATAATCAGGCAATCGTCAGTAGAACTTATATTATTTATTAACGATTCATGCATGAGGGTTGTCTTGTGATTTATCTTCCAGTGAAAATATTTTATAGAAAAGAGTATTAATTCTATTAGCATCTTTAAGAATTTTGCATCAAATTTCAGTGGTTAGTTAAACAATACTTTATAAAGTAAACAATTTTTGAGAGATATATAAGTTAAAGATTTATTATAAGGGTAATTCTCTTTAATAAAAAGCTATGTGTTGCTGACGACTGGGATTTTCGATAATCGTTGCCACACATTAATATCGGAAAATGAAACATTTGAAGTTGCTGAAAAAATTAATAGCTCGAAAAATATTTGTCAGAAAATTGTTAGACAAACTGCGTTAGAAAGGTAAAAAATTGTATGTTTCTTGATATAAATTTCAAATCTAATGATTATGTCGTTTTTCAAATATTGAATTTAAAAAATTACCAAATTTCACAATGGAGTACCATAGTGAAATCTTCACGCGGAAAAAGATAATGATAACGGCCATGTGTCTTGACGTATACTGGCTATAGCACGAGTC
Organism: Maratus michaelseni; assembly: GCA_963931845.1. NCBI lineage: Eukaryota > Metazoa > Arthropoda > Arachnida > Araneae > Salticidae > Maratus > Maratus michaelseni. The sequence goes on from OZ007590.1 coordinate 182,113,668, forward strand.
ACAAATTATAGTATCACTATTCTGTTAAAATAGAAAAGTGAATTATGATGCCACGAGTGCAGGATTTTTATTTAATTTTAATATAAATAATCATCTTAGAAACAAGGTTTTGGAATTTTTTTTCGGATATGACTAATAAATTGGCCAATACTGTATATATTATTTTGAGTTTCAAAGAGGAAAGGTGGGGTAGCGCTTTATATTATTTAGGATTCCTCGGCAGCTTTTGATCAGAATTGAAAGTTTAATATATCAAAACGTCAGAAATTAAATCGACATTAAATCGACAATAACTATAACGACTGTCCTTCAGTTCGTTTAGATAGATTTTCATTTAAAAATATAAAATCATTCAACATTGATTTTAGGTATTTTTAAGGTTATTATCATGAGTCCGGACAACGCCGGGCATGTCAGCTAGTATTGTAACATTTGGTATAAGGGTAATATTGTAAGCAATTGAGTATTTGATCTCTTTCTTACGTTTAAAAATCACAAATAACATTTACATTTATATTTATTATTTTTACCACACACTTCCTCCTACTCTTAATAAATATTCCTGATCTTAAAACATTCTTCGGAGAAAATTAATCTTACTTAATTAAAAGTTTGTCAGCAAATAAACAAACGTGCTTTCGGCATTTCAAACTTTATGATTCATTAGAAGATATGATTCATTCCATGAATAACTCAACCACTTTTGTTTTGAAAAATCAAAATAATAAATTAAAAATCTTTAAATTAATTTTTTAATTATAAATCACACCTTCATTATTAATCACAATAATGGTAGTCTTAATATGTTTCTAACTTTTTAAATGTTTCGGAATTAATGATAGTATATCGAAATGACTGATCATAATGACTGATGATTCTAAAATGCAAAAAATAATATTAAAGTTTAAAAATTTAAAATAAGTCAAATAAATATAACGAATTTAACTGAATTAATAAGTCAGGATGTATTTAATTATAACTGCAAATGATAAAATATTTTTAATGCAAAGCTTCAGCTTTTACTAAAACATGTAGCTGGGTAATTTTCCGGGCAATACTCTTTCTATCTCTCTTTTTTTCATATGAAAGTTGACTGCTGAAGATTCGTGGAGCGCTTTCTTAACCGTTATAAGAATCTAAGTACTACTCGCTGTTTTATCTTCGCGTTTTACTAAAAAGCTTAAGTACTAGACAAAATTAGTAGCCAAAACTGAGTTGTATAAAACTTGTTAAGTGAAATAAATATTATAAAGAAAAACTGAATTATTATTTCATGATTACAATTGCAAATTTAAAAGATATGATTATAGCAAAATTTTATATAACACTTAAGCAGTTAGTTGGGTGATTTTTTGGGCAGAACGGTCGTTTATTTGCCTATGGAAGCTGACTGCTGAAGGGGCGTGGAGCGCTTTAGAAACCATTATAAGAATCGAAGTACTACCCGAGGTTTGAACTTTGCATTTTAGACAGCATTTTAACCCCTAGAAGAAATTACTGGACAAAACTAAGTTGTTTAAAACTCACACGTTTATAACTTGTATTTTCTGCAATATCACATAGACCTAAACTAATGTATCAATGTCAAACAGCAAATAGTAAAAAAAACACAAAGATGATGCTTTTAAAATTTAGAGGAATAATTTATGTATTTTTCAGTTTCAAGAAAGAGAAAAATTCGGAGCATTGTGTAATCTATATATTTAAAACGAAAAGCGCATTCCGTCAAATCCAAATGAAAATCGTCTTTTTGCGCATGCGTCAACTTTTTTTTAAAAATGCTCCTACCTTCAGAAACGGGAAACCTGATGGATTAACCCAAACCTCACCTGTTTAGCCTAGTTATATTTATAACCGCCTGAAATGTCAGAGAGTTCGGAAGATGAGAATTATTTTTATTGCTATGTTAAAGGAGCCGACGCGAAAACAAACAAACAAACAAAATAGTGAGAAGAAAACATTTCCTTTACAACTAGATAACAATATTTTTTCCCGAAATTTTTACACGGGCTGTAAAATTGTTTTATTTATCACCAATAACGATTTTAAAGAGTACGGACAAAAAGAACTTTTTATTTTAAAGCTATGAAACGACCCTAAAATTAAAAAAAAAAAAAAAAAAAAAAAAAAAAAAAAAAAAAAAAAAAGAGCGCTTTTATCACTAAATATCAATATTTTTTCACGAATTTTTCATTTTAAAGTGTAATTTCATAAAAAATCGGGTTAAAGATATAAATTAATAAAAACTTTATGTTTTTTTTTTAAATTTATTATCACGGTCCCGGGCATCGGCGGACGGGGGTCAGCTAGTACTTCTTAATTGAATTGTGTAACGAGACATAAACGATATTATTTGACCAATTTTGTCTTCTGTAAATATTTATTATTTAAACTTAGGGGTGTTTATATATTGGAATAGAACGAAGATTTAAAAATTTGAATAGTAATATCTAAATTTGACATCTTAACGCTTTGATTCCTAGATAAATAAATTAAGTTTCATATACCTCATTTCATGACATTCGACAAAGTGATTTAGGAAGTATAAAGGTGCAAAATAATTTCGAACTTGAGTCTAATTGGTTTTAATATTTATACTCCTATTTTCTATAATATTTCTCACCCTTGCTTTTATCTGTTATGTTAGTATTATATTTTTTAAACCTAAATATTTTATTTTAATACACTTTTTTCAGTTTTGTTGTATGAAACACGAATGTTAAAATTTTTTTTTTAAAAACAAAATTCTAATTTTTACTTACAAATATTTTAATAGAAATTGATATGTACACTGTAGAAAATTTGCAGCAAACGGTCCAGTTATTGGAAGGTTTTTATAGATAATGGTTACATAACCATACTTTATCAATATCCTGACCAATGAGAGCTCTTCAAAATATGCTCAAGTAACCGTTATCTAATAAATGCGATTTGTTATTAATATTAATAAATGTGATTTGTTATAAGTACGCCTAATTTCCTAAAATCTTTAAAAATATTTTACCAAACTGATTTACCGAAATCTTGTTATCCATTTTAGTAATATTTCGTTTTATATTAAATCATATTTCATTACTAATATTTCATTCGAATCTAAGTTTCTGATTTATCATACGCACATTTCAGAAATTCTAGAAATATACTATTTTACTCTAAAAAATCGACAGATAATGCACAATTGTGAAATGGGATCTAAACGCTTCAAATCTTACTCAAAACCTTTTTCTTAACTTCAAGCCGAAATATATCTTTAGAAAAAGGCTGCAAGTTGCTTTACTTTGACTATAGTTTTACAAGAAAAAACTTTTATGCTATTTTTGGCACAGGCTGTATTTACTTGAAGTCAATACTTATTTTAGTTTAAAACATTCAGTAATATGTTTTCCTCTCATGCTTTTATTTGCTTTAGTGACACTATAAATATACCAGGTTTAAAACAATTTTTTTTTTTACTTAAATGTATCTTTTCAAAACTATTTATCAAAGATTTTTTTTAATTTTCTGTTATTTACATGGATTTTTTTTTTTATGTATATTATTAGGAATAAAATTCTCATGAAATATTTTTGAAATACATTTCAAGTACTCTTTTCTTCTGCTTAATAATGTTTTTTTCAGGAATGAATTCTTCTATTTTAATTAAATGTATTTCATCTCTGATTAAGTACATTTTTAACAAGTGCGTTTCAAAACTGAAAGCATATTACTTTTGCAACGCTTACCTTTGGGACAGAATATGAGTTAAGTGGACTTACTTTATATTAATATATGAGTTTTTAAAATATTTATGTACGTTTCTTAAGAGAGTCTGTTAATTTATTGGAGCTTATTATTGTTTGGTCGTATGCCGTATATGAAGCATTTCGTAGACTATATTTCAAAGCTGTTGGGTCAATTCGTCGCGCACTATTCATGGCGGAAGAATTCATCCCGCACAATTCATCGCACAGTCAATTCGTCGCAGCGTCAATGAATTTGTCATGGAGAGTGAATTCGTCATGGTATCAATTCATCGCAGAGAAAATGTTTTTCTATATAAATATTTTAATCTGTATCCGAAATTGGCCTTTTTAAATGTAAGTTAAATTATCTCTTTCTAAATAATAATAATAATAATAATAATAATAATAAATTATCATTAAATTATTTTACTAATTTAAATTTACTTTTATCATCATCGCCTTCAAAGACATTTTCGCTGGGATGAACTGTTGCCACGATGAACTGTGCTGTGGCGAATTGATGCTGCGATAAATTGTGCACAATAAATTGTTCCGCAATGACATTTTTGACTTAGATTTTTTGATATGAATAAATGAAAATAGAAAAATAACAAGAAAGAAAAATCATGTGGCAAGCATAGATTTTGAACCACTTTCCAACACTTCCAGAATAATGTAGCGGAACTTCACGGTTTAATAAGGTGAAAGAATGTATCTTGTTGTTGTTGTTGTTGTGGGGTTTACTCCAACTGTCTGACGAAGTCAGACAAGATCCAACAGAACGTTAATATTCAGAAATTCAAGAAAGAGAAGGAGGAAGCATATAAGTCCTCCCTGGAAAGACCCAAGCAGTCCAGGATGTGTTCTAAAGAGGCCTATTGAACTTGACATTTAGAGCAGACCTCAAAGATCTTTCTGCCCTCAAAGAATGAGAGACTTTTCGTGTGTTCACTTGCCAATCTTGAAATTGCCGTTCGAGAGGTTCTGTCACAATTGATAGCGAATGTTTAATGTATCTTAAATAAACTATTTCAAAAACACATAACAACTGAAAACGTACTTTCATAAGTAACTATCCAATGACGGCAATGTATCCAGTTTTTTATGGTGAATTTATCTATAATCTACAAACATGTCTTATTAAACTAAATATTGCGCAGCTGAAAAATGCATAGCTGAATTAAAAAACACCCTTAATCAATTCCCGCTCATACACAGTAATACTTACGAATTATTTTGTGTAACCCTGTATATGATTTATAGAAATTCTTCACACCACATACTACGCAAAATATTATTTAAAATTAAAAACGCATAATAAAACTGAAAACGCCCTTCCAGCAGTTATCGCTCAAAGACAGTACTGTAACCGAATTCTTTTATGTGACTCTTTAAATGAAGGATAAGTGCTTTGCCCTCCATATTCTACGTAAAGCATGTTTAAGTACATCATATCATCATTAAAGTACACCTCAAATGATTTTTCTCCTTAGACCGTAATGTAACGGTATTCTTTTGAGTGTCCCTATAAATAAACTATAAATGCTACACACTTCATTTTCAATACCGAACAAACCATAGTAAACCTCAATAACATATATCAATTACATGGCAGTGCGAGTATATTTACGTAAGTTAGAGCACGGACAGACGGCAGTCAGACAAACCGAATTCATAAATACTTTTCAACTATGTTTGAAGGTGTTAAAATTAGATATTCGGTTTAGCTTCTATATTTTCTTTCAATTAGATCAGACAACCCAAACAGATCTACCAGGGTTAAGGATGTCCGATATAATGTTCGGTGTACAAAACATGGATGTAACTCGGTTTTAATTGAAAATTCTGACAGATTTATTTACATTTGGTATACTTTTTTAGATTGCCTAAAAACAACACCAAAAAACTTTTTTGGTACTTTCGTATGAGTCGCATGCCAGAGGTCAAAACCGTTATGGCCACGTATGTGAATTTTATTACTTCAGTGTTTATGCGTGTAGTTCGAATACATATTTGTTAAATTCGTACTTTATTTATTTACTAGCTGACCTGCCCGAGCCTGTGATAATGAATTAAAAAAATAAAAAATAAAACTCAAGTTTTCGATATCAAGTCGAATGACCCAAATCCTGTTGAAATGGAGCCTATAGAACCCGAGAAAAGAATGAGTCCGCAGGCGGTGGAATGTGTTCCCTTGCAAACTTAACGAATTTCCTTTAACATTAAAGCGATATTTAATTTACGGATGAAATCCTCCCGCCTTCCTCTAAACTTAACCACTTATCATTAACAATAATGCGATTTTTAATTTATGATTGTAGTGAGTAAACGTAAGTTAATGCCGAAAAAGCAGATTAATATTTTTTAAAAAGCTGGTAATTGGGGGGGGGGGGTCTTAAGGAAATGTTTAGTAGTTTATAAAGTAGCTAGAGTACCCTAGAACTATGTTAAAGAAAACTGTAAGAGAATCGAATCATTTTTAAAGAAGCTGCATCAAGGGCCCCAAGAAGGAAATTAATATTCAAAATTGGTGGAAGCCGAAGTCCAAGAATTTTTTTTCATTTAAATTACAGCTGAAAGTCTTAAGAAGTTGTTTAAAAAAAGCTAGTGAATCGGATGATTTTTAAGCGTGGATATAAATTAGTGTCTCAAAAGGCTCCAACTGATATTTTTGAGCAAACCCTTAAGAGGAAAACATCTTAACAGGTCCTAGTACTTAGCACTTTAGAGATTTAATTAGTCGAAATTAAGCAGGGGGTATAAATTAATCATTAGAATAAAATTTTAAAGAAATGCTTAAAAATTGGCCTTAGGGCCCCGATAAAAATATGAGGGTAGTGGTCCAAGACTCAACTTTAAAGTTATGCATTGAGATGGTGACACAATTAAGAAGGGGGGATGCATGGTGCACAACAAGTGCAAGGGCCTCGGATAGGGCCCCAGGAGGGCAGAGTACTAACTGGAATGTAGAAATGGGGCAATAACTAAATCGAGAAAAGGTTCCAAAAACGAAGAAGACCGTATTAAAAGGGTGCAAATTATTAACATTTTAGGGAACAAAAACTTCAGAGGGCCCTGCACCGGGCCGCAGGGGGCAAGGGTCTTAACTGAATGTTGTAATGGAGGAATAACTATGAAGTTTTTAAGTCAAAAGTTTCGTAGAATTTTATAAAAATTTCACTATTTCAACATAAATTTAAAATAAACGAAGAAACTTTACCTACATTTCACTTACGTAGATTATATTTCTAATTTATTTATACACGAAATAATAGAACCAAGTATGAAAAATTAATAATAATGTAAAACATATCTTAAAGTAAAGAGAAAATGTTAAAAAAAAAAAAAAACACTGCTTCAACATTTGTTAAAGCTGTGATTAATTTTTTCTTTGTGTATTTTTTTCTCTTATCATTTTATAGAAAATATTTATAATGAAGTGCAAGAACTAACCTTTTATTATTTATCTGTGATAAAAAATTTAAATTAAAAAAAATCTTGAACGAAAATATTTTTAATATAAAAATAAAAATAATTAACCAAATAATCATACGGTTAGATATCATGAATTGAATAGATTTTTTTTTCTACCTTTAATGATTTAGTTTCTTTTTCATAATGATAAATGAAAAAAAAAGATTGTAAAGTACGATAAAGAGATATTCGAAGAGTACTCTAACAAGGGAATACTTCCATGACAAATTGGAAAGTTTAATGAATAGAACAAAATTTAAGATTTATGCAAATAATTTAATTTTGGAAATAAAGTAATGTATGAGTTAAATTAGATCACGTAAAGTCTTTGCAATTCTTGATAAATGTCCACGCTGTTATTAATTTTCAGGTTATATTAATAAATAATTCTGTATATTGCCTACATTTTTCAATTAACTGGGCAAATTCATATTGAATACATGAAATTAAATGTTTATTTTTCAGTTAAATAGTGTTATTTAGAGGCATATACAAATTAAACTTATGTGTTTATTTTTAATTTAACATCCTTTATATTCATTATAACATTAAGTAGTAAGGCTGTGACTTTGTGATGATGTTTTGTATGACTTTATAGCGCCGTTATGTGTGACTTTATAGCGCCGTTATATGTGACTTTGTTGATTAGTTAGTACCTATCAATCCAAATATAACTGATATTTTTAATCAATAATTAAAATAAATGTTCTCAGCAGCCTCTCTATATAAAAAGAGTTGTAGATACATAATTTTCATAAAATATACGTATGACCTACATATGAATGAAAATCTTTAAGTATCTTTTTAAAGACAATAGATGCGAAAAAGAAAAAAAACTTGACATAATTTTAATATAAAAGTGAGGGTCATCATCTCTTCAAAATTATAAAAATAAGTTTTCCACGCAGGTTTAATGTCTTACTGAATAATTTGAAATACATGTTTCCAATAGATGAACATGAACGAAACCTGCCATAGATGAAAAGTTGGATATAAAATTAATTTTTAAAGGTTCATACTAAAAAGACTCTAGTAAATGATTAAATATTTTTTCTAAAAATTCCTACATTAATAAAAGTTTTAATAACAGTAATAATAATAATAATAATAATAATAATAATAACAAAAATATCTGTTCTTGCAATACTTATTTTTGTCCTATTTGACATTGCTACTCTCAAAAGCAAATGTATCCTAGGCTATTCTGGGTATAATTTTCAAGGAAAAATTAATATTTCTGAAATTTAAATAAATATCTATTGCATTTGTGGCAGAATCATGATGTGCCATTATCTGAGGATTTAGTTTTATTTTACAAATATGCTAAAAAAATGTATACCTGCTGACATGAAATTAAGAAGTATATAATATTTCATGAAAAATAATATAATACATTAAAGTAATAATGAATTTCTAGTAATATTATTATATTATTCTTATTCAATGATGAATAACACGTGCATAACTAAATACAAAAATATTGAAAAAACAGAGAAATTTTAATCTTATAATGATGTCTTTATAACAGATTTAATACACTTTTAAATATTTTATGTAAGAATTTAACAAAGCAATGTTTTTATCTTGAAAGAAATAATTCCTGGTTTAGATGAAACGCTATATACATGAAATCGAAATTTCTTTATTTAACTCGATTTCCTTTTGATTTAGCAATAACCATTATAAATACTCAAACTCTACAGTAACATTTTTAAGACTCACTATTCTTACAAAATCCATTTTCTGGAAAATAAATGGATTGATTTTACAACATATTTATCTTTCTTTACCTTTAAATGGTTATTCTCGGGAGAAAATTTTTCATTTGCTATGCTTACTATAGTTTTCCTGAAATGTCAATATTTACAAAGCTGAAATAAATGTTTATTCAACTTTTGTGTCCATAATTCTAAGGAACTAGTTCCATTCCACAAATGGATTTGAAAGTATTTCTTCCGACATAAAATTTAATAGGACATAAGATTTAGAGGTGAAGCTAACACAAAACAAAAATGTTTAATGAATAAAGCCTTTTCGACAATATTGTTTTTATTCAATGAGAAATAACAAACATTCATCTAGTAGAATAAACAGAAAACAATTATGATATTCTAAGACTTTAAACTGTTATTGAAAACGTTTATTTCAAGAACATGATTTATTACCGAAAACAAACGAAACATACTGTTTTATAAAGCTTCATAAAAAGTCTTAAATTACTAAAAATTATGATTTAAATTCAAAATAACAACTTGAATGAGAGATAATTCGTTTCTTCTTTTATTTCATTTCTCTTAGAAAATCTGTATTTAAAAAATTTGTAAATCGAGTATCCCGAATTTTACTATAAGTTACTGTTTAAAAATCCTCAATATGCGTATACAAAAGGAAAAACAATTGGAATTTAAAAAAAAATCTTTAACTAGATTATGCTGTCAAAAGAAAAATGGTTTTCAATTAATCATAATTTATCCAGTTGTTTAAACATTCAATAAATGCTATTTAATATTTTTCATTAAATAAATAAGGCAGTTTCACAAAAAATCTTTATAATCAATTGTCAGCTGAACGCAGAAAATTGTCAAACATCATTTATGAGTGATTAAAAAAAAGGTTACAAAGTTTACAAGCTGATAGCTCACACTACTGCTAAGCAGAAGTTCCAGCGTTATACTTCGAGTATATTCTTCGGATGCTAGATTTTTTACAGAATAGAAATAAGATTTTGAGCTTTCCAAAATAAGCATACATTCCAATACTGTTATATGTGCATGAAAGCAGTTGTCTGCTGCCCGTTTGTCTTTTGTTTGAAGCAGGCGTGTGGAATACTTGGAAAGAGAAAAATACTACCTCAAACTGGTGATGAAAATCACAAATATATTACGAAAAATATTGTATCTGGCACACATAAAAGCAAACTTGACGTGGAACTTCTGTTACGAAACTCCTGTCAAGCTGAACTTCACAGTTCTTCTTGTCCAAAATGAGTGAATTATGGAATTTTTAATAAGTATAATTTTTATTTAATACATTTCACATTATTTTTTGCATGCTTTTTTAAAAAATTCAATCTAAAATCATAGTATTCGTTTGAGCTACTGATTTATGAACCCCATTTTCTTTTTCTTCTTACTGTTTTTCTCCGTAAATTTCTTTAAATTTCTATAATTTCTTTTCAAATACCATGTTGTTTGCTTTATTTACGACCGTCGTATAACAGATTCTAGTACAAAATTTTATATTCAAATTTAATTATGATATTAAAATGACCACAGACTGAAATAAAAATTATAGCGTAATTAATAGTCGACTGAAAGTTAAACAAGTTGAATTTAAAGTGTAATATATATATTTTTTCGAATATATTTAACAATTACATATAATGTTGATTTAACTAATTTATGACGACTTGGTTTTAAAATGAAATTTGAAAACAGTTTTAAAAAGAATATCTGGCGGGTAAACTACAAATAAAGGGAAGGGGGAAATGATACTCAATAAAAATAATTGTTTTTAAATCACTGAGATATAGATGAGTTGTGCAAGAGAAAATAAAACATTGATCAAAGAAATTCAAATTAAAGAGCAAAACCAAGAATTGGAAAAAGTAAGTGAAAATGAAATAGTGGCAAATGAAATAATTCTCATCTGGATTGCGAAGCCAAAGATAGCTTATGTTTACTATGTTTTGTATTTTTACTGCGTCTAAATCTGCTTTAAAGGGAAGCCATAGAAAGTTCTAATAAAAATGGATTCATTTAGAATGCGTAAAACGCAATAATCAATGAAATGTAATGTACGTGTTGTTTGTGTCAGTAATCTCTAGAATATATTTATGCATCCGATTCGAAGAAGAAAAGAAAACTCAAAAACTGCATGGGGCCATTTATACAATATTTATCATAGAAGATTCGAATAAAGTATGAAAAATATTAACTGATCTAGATGACAAATATTAACTGAAAAATATTAAAATAAATAAATAAATTCATAATAAATTGTTCTAAAATATATTACGGAAAATAAAACAATAAAAAACAGAAAAAAATGAATTTGAAAAAAAAAAAGTTTTATCATTATGTAGAGATATAGTGAGAATTAATTGAGTTAACATTCCATGAATTATTTTTTATTTCGAGATAATTTAATATATATTTCACAGGATCTGTGTTCAGTTTAATGTTATGTTAAGTTGTCAGTAAAATTTAATATATTAAGCGTTATTTTTCGTTTGTTATGAAATTTCAGACAGTTTAACAAAAACGGAAGTAGTATAAAATTATCCAAATAACCAAGTACAATAAACAAACTGAAAACATAGTTTAATAAAGACATAATAAAATATCTGTAGACAGTATTATATTAAGATTTTCAACAAACATTCTTCAATAAAAAAATTCTTTACTTTTTTTTTGTTTGTTTAATTTTTTTTTTATTTCACGTGACCATTTCCACTGGAGTTTGCGTAATACATTACTGGAAATATATTTGTTGATATTGAATGCAATGTATTGAAGAATATTTCTTTGGATATTTAATTTAAAAATGAAATATTTCAAATCTTACTTTAGTAAGCTTGAACAAACATCATATTATTCAATTTATATGGTTATTGGGCTTTCCTTAATATTTTTAAAAATTCTCATAAAACACAAATTAATTTAACTTTTCTTTGGCAGTTTGGTTTTGAAACACTTTCGATATTTTTTTATCTTAGATATTTCTTTAAAAACAATTCGCGGATAAAAATATTTTTGCCTGAAATTAATTTAAGTTGTTTTTGAAGAACGGCAAATTACGAGTATGCCTCTTAGAGAGTTAATGTGGTTTGAACTATTACTTGAAAGATATCATAATAAATCTTCTGAACAGCTTAGCTTTTCAAATATATTACCATTCGTCTTTGGAATTCAAAAAGCTATTCAAACATTTCTATAAAATTCAGTAGGATTGACTTTTATAATTTTTGTTTTAACTAATAATTTTTTATACTTCAATTTTTTTTCGTATTTCTTAGCGCTTTGTAAAAAAGCAATGCTTCCATTCTGTGCAAGAAAACATTGAACCCTCCAGCGTGACATAAAAACATTCCAATTTTTGTTGATCCTGTTAAATCCTGTACTATGATTTTAGATTGAATTTTTAAAAAAAGCATGCAAAAAATAATGTGAAATGTATTAAATAAAAGTTATACTTATTAAAAATTCCATAATTCACTCATTTTGGACAAGAAGAACCGTGAAGTTCAGCTTGACAGGAGTTTCGTAACAGAAGTTCCACGTCAAGTTTGCTTTTATGTGTGTCAGATACAATATTTTTCGTAATATATTTATGATTTTCATCACCAGTTTGAGGTAGTATTTTTCTCTTTCCAAGTATTCCACACGCCTGCTTCAAACAAAAGACAAACGGGCAGCAGACAACTGCTTTCATGCACATATAACAGTATTGGAATGTATGCTTATTTTGGAAAGCTCAAAATCTTATTTCTATTCTGTAAAAAATCTAGCATCCGAAGAATATACTCGAAGTATAACGCTGGAACTTCTGCTTAGCAGTAGTGTGAGCTATCAGCTTGTAAACTTTGTAACCTTTTTTTTAATCACTCATAAATGATGTTTGACAATTTTCTGCGTTCAGTTGACAATTGATTATAAAGATTTTTTGTGAAACTGCCTTATTTATTTAATGAAAAATATTAAATAGCATTTATTGAATGTTTAAACAACTGGATAAATTATGATTAATTGAAAACCATTTTTCTTTTGACAGCATAATCTAGTTAAAGATTTTTTTTTTTAATTCCAATTGTTTTTCCTTTTGTATACGCATATTGAGGATTTTTAAACAGTAACTTATAGTAAAATTCGGGATGCTCGATTTACAAATTTTTTAAATACAGATTTTCTAAGAGAAATGAAATAAAAGAAGAAACGAATTATCTCTCATTCAAGTTGTTATTTTGAATTTAAATCATAATTTTTAGTAATTTAAGACTTTTTATGAAGCTTTATAAAACAGTATGTTTCGTTTGTTTTCGGTAATAAATCATGTTCTTGAAATAAACGTTTTCAATAACAGTTTAAAGTCTTAGAATATCATAATTGTTTTCTGTTTATTCTACTAGATGAATGTTTGTTATTTCTCATTGAATAAAAACAATATTGTCGAAAATGCTTTATTCATTAAACATTTTTGTTTTGTGTTAGCTTCACCTCTAAATCTTATGTCCTATTAAATTTTATATCGGAAGAAACACTTTCAAATGCATTTGTAGAATGGAACTAGTTCCTTAGAATTATGGACATAAAAGTTGAAAAAACATTTATTTCAGCTTTGTAAATATTGACATTTCAGGAAAACTATAGTAAGCATAGCAAATGAAAAATTTTCTCCCGAGAATAACCATTTAAAGGTAAAGAAAGATAAATATGTTGTAAAATCAATCCATTTATTTTCCAGAAAATGGATTTTGTAAGAATAGTGAGTCTTAAAAATGTTACTGTAGAGTTTGAGTATTTATAATGGTTATTGCTAAATCAAAAGGAAATCGAGTTAAATAAAGAAATTTCGATTTCATGTATATAGCGTTTCATCTAAACCAGGAATGATTTCTTTCAAGATAAAAACATTGCTTTGTTAAATTCTTACATAAAATATTTAAAAGTGTATTAAATCTGTTATAAAGACATCATTATAAGATTAAAATTTCTCTGTTTTTTCAATATTTTTGTATTTAGTTATGCACGTGTTATTCATCTTTGAATAAGAATAATATAATAATATTACTAGAAATTCATTATTACTTTAATGTATTATATTATTTTTCATGAAATATTATATACTTTTTAATTTCATGTCAGCAGGTATACATTTTTTAGCATATTTGTAAAATAAAACTAAATCCTCAGATAATGGCACATCATGATTCTGCCACAAATGCAATAGATATTTATTTAAATTTCAGAAATATTAATTTTTCCTTGAAAATTATACCCAGAATAGCCTAGGATACATTTGCTTTTGAGAGTAGCAATGCCAAACAATGCGAAACCCGTTCAAAATGTTGCAATGGTCTATACAAATCCATGTAGTTCAGTTTCTAACTAATGCATGTCCTTTGTATGTTTATTAAGTGAAATTCTGACATGTGATGGTTGTCATTTTTTCCACACACAATTCATCTTGTCAAATAAAAATAATTTTGTTCTTCGTAATTTTTTAGTGATCACAATATTTGTCTATTCGCTGATTGTTATGAGATTTATGCTTTCGGAATTGGAAATGCATGTAAATTTTCAAAAGAAAAAAAGAAGTTTTATTTGGTTATTTTATACGTGTCGAGTTCTTACTTTTTTCTGAACCAGGGATTGACAAATGCGGTCACCATGTCGCCGCTGGTGACCTAGTTTTTTTTTAATCTGGCGACCACGTTATTTAAACTGGCGGATGTTTTTCTTTTTCTTTTCTTTTTCTGTTCCTTTTTATTATTATTATTATTTTTTATTGTATAAAAATTAACTTAAGTAATATAAGCATAAACGGCATTTTTCTCCCCACCCCGATTATGTGACTGACTTCGACAGAAAAATAGGTAAAATATTGTTTTCCTGCTTCACTATTTCTTCTATGCCCTCCTCATCAGATATAGATTTTGTAGCACTCAGCTATCCGGATATTTGAAGCATTCAACAATCACTATTTCCTAAACATACCGGTCAGAGATATATAATTTTGATAGGTTTCATTAGAGCTTAGTTTATATCATCTTTCTAAATTATGTACTATGTAACTAATAATTATAAACTATGCTTGTTATTATTTTTTCAGTTAATTCATAAAAAACTTTTGTGCTTTTGGAAAATCAAAGATGAAGGAGGGGGGAGGGGTATTTTTTACTGGCAACTAGTATATTTAGCTAGCTACCAGATTTTATCAAATTTGTAAATCCCTATTCTGAACCACGTGCTTTTGCGATCGTATTCACACTTACCTGAACTATCGATTGAACGAACACTGGATAAACCCTCAAATGTTATTCGCTATTACCCTAATTGAGGGGCGAAAAACCTTTTCACATTTTCGTACCAAATGTTTTTTTAAAAAAAATTACATCACCTGATGTGCGAAATGAAAAAAAAAAAAATCCGTGGATCAAATACAGTAAAACTTCTTCTAATCGGAACGCGAATAAGGTGTAAACGTGTACGCAATTTAATATTTGCATGGTCCCGGCCAAGAAAATATGCAATATATTATCATTTTTGCATAAAGTAGAATATGTCTAACTCGAATCGGAAAGAAATACTTTAACCCTTTCCGGCGCGGAGTAAGTCTGTTTATAAAATAATGAAATAATCGGCTGACACCAGAATTTACAAAAGAATTTATTAGAAAATAAAAACTTCCTTATTTTTCCGTAGTTTATAAAAAGAAAAATTTAATTAAATATTCCTGGTGCCGTTTGTTAGTTTTGGAATTAAAATTACGTGTCCTTTTTTATGATCACCGTCCGTTAAAGGGTTAAAAAGTCATAAAAAAATAAAGTGCATAGTACGGAAATGGGATAAAACATAAAACATTAATAGAAAAATAATAAATTCACTATTCAAATCGTCTATTCTCCAGACTTCTAACTAAATTGAAAAAGTATAAGTCGCAGCTAATTTGGATGCAAATGTAGCCGGAAATCGTACCCCGACACATTTCTTTTACGATCGAATCTTGAAATGCACCTCTCTCCTCTAATATTGAGCGAACTGTAACTGTGTCCGAATGATTGGCAGACAATACATTATTTAAGTTTGCTTTTAAATTGTTTAAAAGCTTCCAAAAACCGCTAATGCAGCCGTAGCCTAAAATCCGAGCAGCGTTGACTGCTGGCACACCAATGACAAAAATCCAAACATTGAAGTAGTAAACTTTTGCTTACTGTAACTTTTCATTCTCATGATTAACCGCAGTGATAGAAAACATTAATGCGAATTTCATGGGATACAATTTTTATTTTTAGGTAAAATTTAAAGCGATTTTTCCCAAAATCGTTTCTGAAAAGTTTTATAATGAATCATTTTTTTATATATATAATTTGTATGAGTAAGTCACGGCGAAGTATGTCTCACTATCTTTAAATGATAAAGAGAGGAAAACGGGAGAAATGGAAAATAATAAACATTCTGTATGAGAAATAATGACGCAATCTAAGAGAAGGAAAACACATAGTTACTACACAATAAAAATAAAAATAGAATAATGGAAGAAAGGCTGCAAAGAAAGGGAGAAATGAAAATAAAACTAAAGTAATCCCGTAACGTGGAAATTAACGAGATCGTCGGTTAAGTTCTCACTAATGCATGTTCAAAAGGCATGTTTATATCCAGATCAATTCTTCAAAGTGCATCTCTTACTGTAGCCAAACGTCTCGGGAAACGATCAATTTAAGGCGTCTACAGAATGGTTGGATAGCTTCAAGAAGAGACACAACATTTTGTATAATTAAATACGTGAGGAATATAAGGATGTGATTGTAAATGTGGGAAATGAGGAAAAGCAAAAACTGATGAACTTGATTTCAGATTACAAACTTAAGGACATTCCTAATGCTGACGACACATTGTCAACAAAATCACTTATAATTAAGGAAAAAGGTGTGCCGAGAATATACATTGAAGGAAAGACTAAAGGTGTTGTTATGCAGAAATATGGTGGAAACATGGGAATTTCTCTTGTGATTGGAAATGCTACGAAACGTATGTGCTTCAAAAATCTGAAAACTGATTAATCTCCCAGTTATTAGGCACAAAAAACAAGAAGGTGGAGATGTAGGATCAAATAATGAAAGAGTGAAGTGATTATTTTTCTTGACACACATAATCCAAAATAATACTTACAAATGTGAAGCAGGCTTGGTTCCCTCCGAATTCAAGTGTTTTGTAGCCCAAAGATCTGGAAGTTATTTACACATTCAATTCACACTACATGCGGAATCTAATGCAATCATTGATAAAAAATACCGAAGCAGACGAAACCTCTTGCACTCCGGCATGGTCTGTGTCTATACTACACCCGGTTAACTGGATTCACTTGTAAAACAAGAAAGAAAAATCATTTACCAAGCATAGATTATGAAACACTTTCCAACACTGACAAAATACTTTAACAAACCACCGCTGTTTAATGGGTAAATAAGGTATCTAAGTAAACATTTCAGAAAAACATGAAACGCATTTGAAAACCAGCTTTCAGCAATTACCGTCCACAGCCGGAAAAGTACTCCAATTACTTTCTGCAGCCCTGTATGTAATTTATATATTTGTATATAGCAGTTTCTACCAATAGACGGAAACATACTTGAATTATTTTGTACAGCCCTGTATATTCCCTTAAGTTTTTGTACACGCCACATATTAAGCTATAGTTTAATTATAGCAAATACAGGTTGAAATCATACTTCCAGATATTATCATACATAGGCAGCCATGCCTTCAGTTCTTTGCATGGTACTGTATATGATTTTATTTATATTCTACAAACCTTTCTTGGTGTACTAAATATATTTCACGTTCAAAATTCATAGCACTATCAACCCATTTTAACCCATTTACGCTGATGTACCGTAATGCTTACGAATTTTTTTGTGTAGCCCTGTATATGATCTGCAGCATTTATACATACCTCATAATATTCAAAAATTTAGTTAAACGATTACCGTACTAAAATCCCACTTCCAATTATGGACTTCCAATACTTTGGACACAGTACTGTACCCGAAATTTTTTGTGTGTCCCTGTAAATGAACGATAAATGATATGCACATAACAAGTATCTTGTACTAAACCTCAATAATGTATATCAATTTCATTATATTTGAAATGACGTAACATAATTAAAATACGCTGCAAACAGTTTCCCCTGTAAATCATTATGTAAAAGAATACTTTTGTGTGGCACTGTAAATGAAAGAAAAAAACTTTACACTCCATATTCTACATAAAGTATGTCTTAGTGCATCTCAGAAATTGATATCAATTTCTTTATGTTTGTAATAGTGTAACATAATTAAAATGTTCCGTAAACGATTTTCTACATTAAACCATAATGTAATGTAAATATTTTCAGTTTCCCTATAAACTAATTATAAGTGCTAGACGTACCATGTTCGATAGTAAGCATCTTGTAGTGTATTTCAGTGATGTATACCAATTTCAACATATTTGAAATAGTGTCACATCATTAAAATGCACTGCGAAGGATTTTCCACCGTAGACCATAATGTAACGCCATTCTTTTGAGTGTCCCTGTAAAGAAAGTATAAGTGCTACACACTTCATTTTCAATACCGAACATGCTACAGTAAACCTTAATATCATATATATCAATTGCATGACTATCCGGATATATTTACGCGAGTTAGAGCTCGGACAGACAGACAGATAGACAAACTGAATTCATACCCTTTTCAACTATGTTGGAAATTGTTAAAAAATAGTAGGGGTTTTATACGCAAGTATTTTCTACAGGCAGGTTTTGCAGGAAGATGATTAATCAGACTCAGGTAATGAAGCAAGTGAAAATTTAATGGCAATATCCAACGTCTGTCAAGATAGAGCTTCCGTTAGATATGGAAAATTTCTTTAGAATTGTTAACTAACGCCTTGTCACTTGTATGATTCATGAATGTGTAGAATTCCGAAAACTATATCTGTCCCTTGAACAAGTTTTACTGTAATAATGAATCAAAGTTACTTGGATTTTGTAAAATTATAATTTAAAAATATGAGTAACATAAATGTAGGTATTACGCTGTAATAATTATAATAACAATTATATTTTAGAAAGCAATGAAAATATTAAGGCGATAAAATTAGATTTCTGTTTTTGCATTTGTGTAAAAAATAGTACTTAATAGGAGGTCGATACATAATTAAATTTAACAGAATGCAAGTGGAAATGGAATCATTTGGAAATTGGTTTCTATTTGTGTTTTTTAAACTATTATTTTGCGAAAACAACTGCCGTGACTTGCAGACTTAAATAGTCTAAAAAATGCTAAAACTGCAAAGACTTTAAATAATCTGTAGTAAAATTCCAAGTTGTCCTTCTTTCATAATCAATAAGCGTTCTTATAATTGTCTCAGTTTAAAAAATTCTTGAGCCCATATTGAGCTGGAGTGGAATTCGATATGCTGCGATAAATATTCTTCAAATTATTTCCATATTTTAACCGGTAGTTGAGGTATATGGTGAATAGGAGAGTTACAAGATTTAAATATGATTTTGAATTACCTCTGAAAGTATTTAAAATTTCATTGTATTATTTGTTTTACCCCAAAAACCAATGTTAGTAAAAAATACTTAGAAACCAGATTCATTTTTGTAGTTTAATATTTAAAGCATATTGTTTCCTGCCAGATGACAAAAGACCATAGCTCAAAATTTCTTATTTTATTTAGCATATTTTGCTTATTATTTGTAAGTTTTAACAGTTAAATTAATACAAAATACAAAGAAACGCACATACTAATAAAACTGGACATTTTATTTCTTGAACCAACAGTTTTAAATAGCATAAAAGATAATTAAAATTTCAGGAAATCTGAAGAAATTTCATTTGTCAGAAAGTAATTTTTTTTTAATCTAAAATAGTTAGAAAAAAAAATTTACTTTTCTTATTCATATAATAGAATTATCCGAAGAATAAAAAAATATTTTTGTTAAAAGAAAAAATTATTGAAAATAAAAGACGTTTTTGGCTTGGAATTAAACGTTTTTCAAGAATATATTTGAATCAAAGCGATTTAAATACTCTAAGGAAAAATTTTGTTCTTTAGAATATTTATAATTTTATAATAGATTTTCTTATAAAGAAATTATACTTTTTTTATTTGAAAATATTTTAAATTCAGTTTATTGATATGTAAAATCTCATGTTTTAATAATATATTAATGGATATTAATCGTTGACAGGTACTTTCAAGATTTTTTTTTATTAACTTCCTAACATCATTTATTTGTAACAGTTCTTATTCGGGTAACATTTTTAAATTTGTCTTTAAAATAAAATATAATAAGTTATAATAAATCTTAATAAATTTTTAAACATTCACTTTAAACAATTCACACCTTTTTAAGAAGGGTAAGCATATTTTACAACTTATTTATTGTTATTTTTTATTGAATAAGAGTTTTATTAAGTTTATCAAATTTAAATTTAAACATTCATTACATCAGACTTTTATTCAAGTCAAAGGTAATTTTCTACAGATTTCTACAGATTCTTAATAAGATCGTATTAGTAATTTGGAAGGTATTTGTAACTCACATTTAGAATCAACGTGCGTTTCGATTTTAGAGAAGATAATGGCAGTTCTTTCAAAAGGCTGTTGGATTAAATTTCGTCGATATTTCAGCTGATGGATTTTTTATACATAAGAAAAGTAAGATAAATCACTGTTAAAGACAAAAAAGTTCATTCTAAAAATAATGAAAAAAAATATTATACAGTCATACGTTTCCATAAACTGACATACTTTATCTTCAAAACACACACACAAAAACAAGAAATTAAAAAAAAAATAATATAAAGAAAAATAAAGAAAAGAAAAGATAAAAAATATGCGAAGATTTGCGTTTATAACCAATTAATACTACCACATGTTTGTTCACGAGTTTCTATTTTTTTCGTCTTTCTTATTATTTCCGACAAGTTAATTCAATCAGAAAATAAAAGTGCGATTAAAGGTTTTCAGAAAAACCAGTTTTGTGCTGCCAATGTCCTAAGTGATTTTTTTTTAATAAACAGAGATTAAAATGAGAGAAATGAATCATTATATTGTAATATTTTAGAGAATTAAACCCATTTTAAAATTAACGATTTTTATGCAAATTGAAAATTTGAAATATTAATTCAATCGGAAAATAAAAATTATAATAAAATATTACAGTCCTTTTGTGAGTTGAGGATTTATTATATGAGATTTTTTTTTCAAACAAGCAAATAACAAGAACAACAAAAATAGAGGGATTAAAATAATCATAATTTATTTTTATTAAAGAATTAAACCTCGTTAAAATTCAACTATTTTTATTTTAGCAGTTTGTAGATTTAAAATAGGCTAAAATTAGCTCACCAAACAAATAAATCATAAGATCGTGTAGCTTAATTAAATGAATAAAGTTGTTTTTATTAAAGTTTATGAATTTTTTTTAATAAAGTTATAAAATAATTTATATAATCTCTCATTTAAGTTGTTTAAAAAAATTGAACATTGAAACTTAATACTGAAAGAAAAATTCATTTAAATTTAAAATAGCTGAACATCTTTTAATTTGATGAAATAATTTGAGCTATAGCTGAACTTATTTTGATACCAGATTTATCCTAAAATACTTCTAATAAAACTGAATTAATTTCTTTTTAAAGGACAACTCTGATATTAAAAAAAAACTATTCTTACTTAAGGAGATTCTTTATCTTTGGATAAATTTTTTTTACATATGCCCTTTTTGTACCTTCTTTACATATCATTAAATGAAATTGTTAAACAAAATGATTTTCACGACGAAAAATATAACACCATGACTGAATTTTGAAAATAAAAAAACTTTTTTAGAAATTTTGAGATATTTTAAAAACATTTCTTCTTTTTCAATTTTTAATATTTTACACATTTTTTTCTTATATTTACAGCAGTATTCTTCATAAATTTAGTGATTGATATTTCTGAAAAAAAAATTAAACGTCCTTACTTACACTAGTTAAATTTGACTTGTTAAACTAGTTACTTGAGTTAAACGGATGAATACTTTCATGTATATATTTTTAAAAATATTTTGTTTTCATTTTACTGTAAAATTCATTCCGAATTCTATTGAGTATGACTTTTTGATGATGTAAAATATACGTCATTTATTTCATATTTGTTGAAGTTGAAACATTTCAAAAATAGCAAAAGGAAAAATGAAAAAAAAAACTTAAATTGAGAAAAATGGATTTAAAGATTGCAAATCTGTTACATTTAATAAAAAATAGATGCAGTAAAAAACATTTTTCACATATTTATGATCATCTAATTTATACGTAATTCCGTTAGAAAACACGAGAGAAGTTTAAATAAGAACTTGGCAAATTGATATTTTTGTCATTTTTTGCAATTTGAAGGGTGTCGGGAACTTCTTACAAATTACGCATGAATAGCTCTAATTAATCTACGTAGTGTGTGAGTAGTGGTTTTTAAGCTTTTTAATAACATTTCCTATGTAAAAAGTTTGTTAACATTTCAAAATTTGCCTATACAAATTTTATGACAAATGTGATACTCCTTAAACAGTTCTTGAATACGGAACCGAAACTGTCTGAAGGTCAGTGTTATTCCTAAATTTATTTCTTGTCTTCGTAAAAAAAATGGTTTCAAATTCAGTATTTTGAGTCTTTCATAAAATTTATATCACGCAGCCGCCCTTTCAAGTAAATATATTAATTTGCTTTTTCATATTTTAAAGAATTATTTCTGTAACAATGTAATTTATAAGTGTTACACTGAGTTATTCTTTTGTTTTTCATAGTTAATCATAAAATATTTAGTCGAATTTTTTCCATTAAGGCTTCAAAACTAAACAAAACGGAACGGTATTTAATATATATAGCTCGACAACCCTCCAAAAATTAAGCCCTAAATAGCTTTTTCTAAAACGTGTCATTATCTGCTTATAAAATTAATTAAAGAAAAATACTTTATATTATGTAAATATATTAGAACTTATTACATATAAACATAAAGTAAATTATTATTTAAAGACAAAATAAACGTATTCTACATAAATACATCAACATTGATTGAACATTGGGATGAGAATGTAAGATTTTCAGGCACAGATGTCATATACGCACTACATTGGCACGATTTTTTCCCCCCGGAAATTTGGCAAACTTTGTTTTTGAATATTAACGTTATCATGTATATCATCGTTATAACACTAACGTTGTAACGTTATAACATTAACGTTATAATATTAACGTTATAACATTAACGTTATAATATTAACGTTATAACGTTTTGAATATAACGTTATAGCGTTTTGAATATAACGTTATAACTGTTTGAATATAACGTTATTTTATTTTTATATTGGAATTAAAAAAATCACGTGCTATTATTGCATGCTATTCGCAATTAATAATCAAAGACAAAGTTTTCGCCAAATTGGCAGAGGACAAAATCGCGCCAATGTGGTGCGTATATGACATCTGTGCCAATTTTTATTATAGATATCTATTGGTTTGTTAATTAATTTGACGTATTTTTAATACAAAATGACTTCTATTTTTATTTCGTTTATAAAAATACCTTGAACTTGCTTTAGATACTTTTTCATCTAATGAGCACACTTGTTGGTTTTTCTTGGTAAAATATACTCCTATTAAATCCGTTGTAATCAATCTATTTTCATATAAAATAAAACCTGTTTAATTTTTTTAAATGTCGCAAGAAAATGCTTTTTATAAGGTGTTACGCCACCGTACATTGTTTCTGTATTAATCTATGCTAATTTAATTCATTAAATTCGGTTAATTATACACTTAACTTAATCTTATAATCATTTTTCAGTAAGGTCCTTTTTCTTTCTAAATTTTCAAATATTTCGTTAAAGTAATTTTATTCTGTTATTAAATAATAATATTAATCAATAAATCAAATGTTTTAATTATTAAAATCATTAATATAATATTCAGTTAAAGTAATATCAGTAAAAAGATAAGTTTTTCGCGTGTCAATACAAACAGATACGAAATATTTCTAAGTCCAAAAAACGAAAATCATAATTATTAAATATTAAATATTTTGTATTAAAACCATATTCAATCTATAGATAAAAAATTCTACTTCAAGAATCCGTTTACGGTTTTTAAATACGTTATTTAGTTCAGCAGTTACGGCAAGAAATTCTATTTATTCAATTCTCTTTTCAAAGATCGCGCGTTTTGTTTTGCAGAAATATCGACATTTTGATTGCGCATCTTCCCCAAGATACTTGTTGTTTACGATCACGTGACAGGATTTCTCGGAAGAAATAGCGTACAGTTCATTGCACTCAGGCAGGGACGCGCTCCCATCTCAGCGTCCATCCGGGTACTTTTACGGCGTCGTTGCCATTCAGGAGTAATGATGATTTTTATTCATCTCAACTCTGCGTTGCGTAGCGAACGCTCGATTAAGCTCGATGCTCATTGGCTGAAAGTTGGCTTTCAAAAATCTAACTGACTTTTGAGCACGATGTTTTCAATCACTTGTCAGCGAGGGATTAACGTGTTCGGTGGCACTATTTAAGCTGCGGACCTTCGGGTCCCGCAGAGAGAAAGTTAGTTTCAACGATGTTAGCTTCAACAGTCTTCAAAGTTATTGCATTTTAGAGTGTAAACTCTCTAACTAAAATTTTATCGCAGCATGGAGATTAACTTTTCCTGATTATCAGCAGCCTCATACCAACCATTCCGGCCATCATTGATCATCTTAGGCCCGTAGCTTCATCTGTAATGAGTTGTTTTAACATCCAGCTAAACTTCGCTAAATTTTTTTTTAGCCTGAAATCTCCTGTAACGGAGATAGCTTGAACACAACTCAATTTTCCTGATTGTTAGCAGCTTCATCAAACAATCCATTCCGGCCATCATCGATCTTCTTAGGCCCGGTTCCGTTTTAAAATAGCTTGAACACAACTCAATTTTCCTGATTGTTAGCAGCTTCATCAAACAATCCATTCCGGCCATCATCGATCATCTCAGGCCCGGTTCCGTGTTAAACGATTTTAACTTCACCTCTCTTCATTGTGCTCTACAAGCAATATGCCAAAATTGTCTAGCTTCATATTTTTACTGTAAAATTTCCACTTCACAAACTCATTTCATTATAGTGACTTATCCAAAAGTCTTAACGTTATTTCATACAAGAACTCTGATCATCCTATTTGATCCTAATTTATAAACATGTCGATGCAGCGTGGTCCTCTACAAATGAATTTACCATAATCATAGTTCTGAAACCAGTAATATGTAATTTCAATATAATGATACAAAATTTTTAAATGTTTGTTGTTTTGGTTGGCCAACTAAGCTTTCTACACCTTTATGTTTATGTGTTGTTTCATCAATAAATATCTATTTGTTTTACGTCAGTCTCTTTGTTTTGTCAAGACATGGGTGAGTGTTACTTTAATTTACTTTACATCTTAATCTAAGAATCGACTTCATATCTTAACTATTTTCCAAATTATCCAGTGAAGTTTATTTAATTGTTCATCCGGCCTTATTCTTAAATTCTTTTGCTATATCTTTTACTGTTATGTCGATTATTGGGTTAATTGCCACTTTACGATCACGTGCCGTGACGTTGTTTTGGATTGGCATTTTTAAAGCATTTCTTTAGTTCTTTTAACTTTATTAATTTTTGCATCTCTATTTTTCAAAATTACTTTCAATCTTTGAATTTCTCACACCAATCCGAAACGACGTGACATTTTATGGTGCCTTAGCCCTTGGAAGTTGAACCTGTGTGTTTTGTATTATAAGTATTTTCAGGAAAATTTAACTTCTTACTTATATATTAATTTTGGCTTCTTTCAGTGCTAAAAAGTAACGATCTTTTAGAATGCAACGATCTTTATAATTTAACTATTTTCTATTCCAAAATATTTTATATCTCAAAAATCTTATATTTTAACGATGTTTGCTATTTTAACGATCTTTTGTAAATTCTCAAATTCTTAGATTTACTTAAAATAACTTTTCTTTCTGCAGTCTCAAAATTTTAATCTGCATTTAATTTTGCCAAATTTTACATTCTGAAGTAAATAAATTATTTTCTTTGTGATTTTACCATTCTTTGATATCAATTTTAAATACTAGAACTGAGATTTCAAATCCATGTGCCTCCAGTAGTGCAATATAAAAAATATTTTATATTTTAACCAAAGATCAACTTTAGTGAAATTTCCTTTACAAATTTTCACTAAAATTTTAGTATAATTTATTTAATTATCTGTATTCTGATTTTATTATTTGTGTTTTCATATTTTTATACTATTTTGTGTTTCATTATTTTACTGCAATATTATCTATACTATTTAAGAAATTTTATAGTTATAACATGTTAGAAATTATTTAGGGAATCATAGAATTTTTCTTAAAAGTAACTTTTCTTACGTGTTTATATTTTATTTATTTTGTTTTTCTAAATTTAAAGGTATCATGGCAATTCCGATGCATTTAAATGCTTTAATGTCCGCTATTCCGCTTTTTCACGGGAAAGAGGACGAAAACGTTAACTATTTTATTAGAAGCATTATCGACATTTGCAATCTTCAAAATTGGCCTGACAATTATAGAATACCCTTAGTAAGATTGCATTGTAGGGACAAGGCTTTGGAATTTATGTCCAGTGATCCCCAGATCAGAGACGAGGAAGACTTTGACACTGTTGTCAGATTACTCAGAGACCGTTTTCGTAAAGAACAAACGTTTGAGGAAGCTTCGTACGAGTATGCTAGAACGGTGCAAAAACCAAAACAATCTGTAAAAGAGTTAGCAGAGGTCATTCGTAAAATTGTGGGTAAAATGGCTCCAGATGTTGATAACAATCCCCATTTGACAGACTTAAAAATGAATTTAATGTATTCAAAATTCATTGAAGCTCTGCGTTCTGATATTCGAACAGAGGTAATAAAGTTCGGTGTTACAAATTTTGACGATGTCGTAGCCAAAGCAGTTGACATCGAAAAGGCGCTAGAACAAAATGTCTTTGAAGTTAACAACTTAAACACTGTTCCGACTACCAGCAGCAGTAGCCAGGATTCAGTCATGCAATTGCTCTTAAAGCAGCAGGCAGATCATAATCAACAACTTTTGCAACTAACAAACTTAGTGCAAAAATTACAGGAGGACAAGAAGAGTTGTCAAATTTGTGGGAAACCGCACAATGCCAAGGACTGCTGGCATTATTTGGGTGCAGCCAATCAGGGAAATTTTCACAGGGATTCACAATTTTTTTCTTCAAATCCCAACTTTGTTAGCAGAGATGCTAATTTTCAGGGCAGAAATGTCAATTTTTCGAATTTTTCTAGTCCTCATCGTAATGTTTCGGGACAGGAAAGGAGAAATGATCACAACTACATCCCACGATTTAACAGGGGTAGAGGAAGACGTAATTACAGACCCTACAATCGTCATCCAAGAAAGAATTTAAACTTATAGAGGGTTCTGACAGAAATTTTCAACATAATCCCCCTCACTCTAACAGAACCCGTCGTAAAAATTCTCTTGCAAGGTACGAGGGTACAAATTCTAATTTTTCTTCAGTCAATAAATCATTAATGTCTTGTAGCACTCAGAATTCAGAACTGCCCATAATTAAACTAACTTTTGATAAAAATTCCTTCGAAGCTCTTTTGGACAGTGGAGCAAACTTATCTTTAATTCAACCTAAGGCAATAGAAATTCTCAAAAAATATAAAAAACTTAACTTTCTTTCTAGATCTGTCCAAATCAAAACAATAGATAATTCCTCCATCCCATTTTTTTCTACAGTTAAACTCAGCTTTAAAATTAACTCCACTTGGTTTTCGAATGTTTTCTTCATAACTCATAATAACTGGCACTCCAACTATCAAATTATTCTAGGATATGACTTTCTTAATCGTAACAAACTTTTATTGGACTCTGCCAACTCTCAACTCATTATGGGTAACCTTCGATTTCCTTTCCAAAGCAAAATTCCAGATAATTTTGAAAACTCTAATTTAAATTCTGATAATTTCATTTCTGATAATTCTAACCTTAATGATAATAATTTTTTGGATTCTGATGTAATTGAGAACGCTGCTACCTATTCCCCATCCAAGAACATTAATTTGATTTCTAATGATGATATTCCTGATAACGAAAAGAACTTTGTAAAACCCATGTATAAAATTATAATCAGACCCAACCAAGGCAAAATTATTAAACTTAAAACTAAATTTAAAATCAGTAAATCTCTTAACTATTTATTTTGTCCTTTAACTACTAAATTACCAATTAACCTAGATTATAGTCTCCACGAAACTAATGAAAATAATTCTATTCTTATATACATCCACAATAACTCTAAAGATAAAATCACACTCAGGAAAAATGTAATACTGGGATCTATTAAACCAATTGCTAAAGATCAAATCTCTAATCATAACAACTCAGAAACCTTTCAAATTAACTCTTTAGTAACTCAGGATATCTTAGAACTTAGAAAAAAGGAACTTAAAGTAGATAATTTTACCATAAACCACTTACCTGAC
Organism: Maratus michaelseni; assembly: GCA_963931845.1. Classification (NCBI taxonomy): domain Eukaryota; kingdom Metazoa; phylum Arthropoda; class Arachnida; order Araneae; family Salticidae; genus Maratus; species Maratus michaelseni. The sequence goes on from OZ007590.1 coordinate 182,142,188, forward strand.
TCAGACAAAAAACGTGTTCTTAAACTTCTAATGAATAACTCTGCTGTATTTTCTACTTCATATGATACTCTTGGATGTACAGATAAAGTTGTTCCGGAATTCAAATTACTTCATGACTTTGCTCTTCAAACTAAACCCTATCCCATTCCCAAAATTGCTAAAGAATTTGCTCGCAATGAAATTTCTGCTCTCTTAGATGCAGGTATCATAGAAAACTCCAATTCAAACTATTGCTTTCCGGTTATTTTCGTTAAAAAGAAATCTCTTCCAACTGACAATCCTAACAAACTTAAATTTCGTATGGTTATAGACTACAGATTATTAAATGCTATCACAGAGCCTTACAAAATTTGTCTTCCAAGAATCAATGACATCATGCAAAATATTGCTGGGAAGAAGCTTTACACTGTTTTAGATTTAAAGTCTGCATTTTTTCAAATTTTACTTCAAGAGAAGGACAGATCTAAATTAGCTTTCGCTACAGAGTTTGGTAATTTCATGCCAAAAAGACTCCCTTTCGGACTTGTCAATTCAACCAGCTATTTTCATACCTTAATCAATAGTTGTTTAAATGAACTTAAAGGCAAAAATGTTCAATTTTTTCTGGATGATATTATCGTAGCAGCCGATACTCTTGAGGAAATGTTATTCTGGCTTCAAAAAGTATTCGACAAACTTAAAGAATTCAACCTAACCTTAGATCCTGCTAAACTTCAAATTTGCAAAGAGAACATAACTTACTTAGGCTTTGACCTACATAAAAATGGCCATTCTCCTTCTTCTGATAATGTTAGGAAAATTACTAAATTTCCTGTACCAACAAATGTAAAACAAGTTCAAAGCTATCTAGGAATGATAAATTACTTCAGACATCTCATTTATAACTTTGCTAAAATTGTTCAACCTATTGTAAAATTAACCCATAAAAAGTCGAAATTTCTTTGGAGTAATCAATGCCAAAATGCCTTTGATAAAATTCAGAATATTTTGCTCAACAATCCTACTGTCAAAAATTTTGATGAGAGTAAGGAAGTATTTTTAGTGACAGATGCATCCATGCATGCTATCTGTGGAATTTTATTGCAAAAACACGACAACAAATTTTATCCTCTTGAATTTTACTCTAAACAATTAAACCCAGCTGAATCAAAATATCCATCAATTAAACGTGAATTTTATGCCATTTATTCTTCTGTAAAACATTTCCATGAATATCTCTACGGTAGGCAATTTACTATTTTAACAGATGCCAAAGCTCTCACTTACCATCTAAACTTAGAGAAACAGGCAGAAATTATAACTAGATGGGTTTTGTTTCTTCAAAGCTTCAACTACAAAGTTGAACACATTCCCGGTCTTGTCAATCCAGCTGATTTTCTCTCTAGAGTGATAGACTATCCCAATAATCCTAATTTAATTGTTAATGCTCTAAATATTTTTATACCTAGCAATGACTCACTTAAAACTGAAAATATCTTAAAAGAACAACTTAACGATCAAAAACTTAATGACATCAGAAATAAAATATTAGATAAAACATGCACCAACCCTAATTATTCAATTAACCTGGAAAATAATCTTTTAATGTTTGCAAAAAAGAAAGCTAAAAATGTAAATAGAACTAAGAAAATTCTCATCCCTAAAACCTTAATAAATAGCTGTATTGCTCTTGCACATCAGGCACACTTTGGCATAGCTAAAACTTTGGATATCGTTGCTAAACATTATTATTGGATTGGTATGGTTCAGGACGTCCAAAACTTTGTAAATTCTTGTGAAAAATGTCTTCCGCACAAAAGCAAACAAACAAACACCAAACCTTCTTTTATTTCCAAAAGCGAACTTGCTCCTGGAGAGATGCTTGCTATAGATGTTGTAGGAAAACTACCTAGGTCACATGATGGAAAATTTTTTATTTTAACTATTGTCGACCATTACTCACGCTTTTTAGAGGCCATTCCGTTAGCTAATGTTACTTCTCATTCAATAATTAAAACTCTTAATGACTATTTTTCTAGATTTGGAATTGCTAAAGTAATACTTTCTGATAATGCCTCAAATTTTAAATCTGATAAATTTGATGATTACTTAAAATCACTTAATATTAAGCACAGACATTCTTCTATTTATTACCCGCGCTCTAATGGTTTAATTGAACGTATCCATAGATCCCTTAAGGAATCCGTTGCTTCACTTGCTGACAATGTTATTGAATGGTCTGATAGATTAAAATTCTTTGTTCTACATTATAATAACTCAAAACATTCTGTTACCAACTTTACTCCAGCTAACTTATTCTTAGGTAGAGATTTAAATTTGCCAATTGACACGTTTCGACCACCTCAGTATGCTCAGGAACCTTCTGTTTATTTACGGAAACTACAAGAACATATTGTGGCATCTAGAAATTTAGTAAGAGAAAATGAGAAACACTACTTTTCTCTGAAGGAAAAATTTCTGAAGGGTCGTACACCGTCTACTTTGGCTGTGGGAGATATAGTTTATTTGAAAAACCTAATTCCCTCAACTACTTTCAAACCAAAAAACACTGGTCCATATGAAATCTTACAATGCTTTCGAAATGACAATTATTTAATTAGACATTGTACGGACCAAGGGAAAACTACAAAGGTACATATCAGCAAACTAATTCGTACAGGACAGAAATAGTGTATTTTTGGTCAAAATTTTATTGTTGATTTCTTCTGTAGTAACTTAAACTCATTTATAATTAATCTTTATTTCATTATGTTATTCATATAAGTTCATTTTAATTTCCTAAACTTTTATATAAAATTTTACCATAGTAGGTAGCAACTACCTATATAACTTGTTATGATATTCAAACTATTTACATTCTGATCAGTGTAAGTTACCTGCAGTGTGAGTGACTAGCTACCACAAATCGCTTCAGGAAGTATTGTCTCATGTTATATACTCAAACTCATAAAAAATTTTAAGTTATAATATTTTCTCCTTTACATGATGCATTTAAATATTCCATTTTATTTACATTCTGCTTTTATTAATTCAGTTGCTACTATATTTTTTTTATAATTTTTCTATGTTTACTACATGAATTTAGACTTTTATTGTTTTGATTTTACACACTCTCATTTTACTGTTTGTAGTTTGATGTGAATTTTGAAAATACTATTAATTAAATTAATGATACATTTCACAAGAAATGATCAAATTTAAAAGAATGAGACAATGATGAAAAAGAAAATGAAAGATATAAAGAATTTTGAAAATTGATCAATTGTTTAAAGAATGTTGATAATCTCAAAAAATGCGCATGCCTATATGGTTCTAGTTGAGATTTATAATGATTGCATGTAAGAACATGCTTATAGAATACGATGGAGCAATTGCTCTAAGTTTTTCTAAAATATTTTCGGCTATTTCCTAAATTAATGTTTGAGCACACAGAAGGTACATTCGGGCTTAATGGGGTATTAACAATCACAAATATTGCCCTTCCGACAATCCTTCATGGTTTAAACGTTATCAAATTTATGGAATCAAAATTTGTGTTTGTGAATATGTTGTCTAATTTACCAACAGTTGGTTAAAATTTAATTAGCTTTAATTTTATTTAAATAATTGGACACTGCTACAATTCATAGGGAATGTACTCACGTTTTTTCCTTATAGCTATTTGTAGTTTATTTACAATGACATATGATGAATTAATGTTAATTATGTCTCATTCAAATCACATCTGCTCTTCAGTGTTTGTCCTGTATTCTGCTCTTCAGTATTTGACCTGTATATAATATACTTTGATTCTGCACTCAGATTCCTATTTACCTTGTTATATATGTTATAGATTTTATTTAAACATTGCAATAGTCTGTAATGGTGTGCACATGGATATTACATTTATACATCTCAGATTTTCACAATTTTTAGATTTTTGGTTTAATTAAGGCACTATACACTTGTTCGTTCGTTCACTCACCCTTACTATGTATATATATATATATATTGTGTTTATTTGTGGCGTATTTGTAATTGTTTGTGTTTGCTTCATATATATTTTATTTACCATTTTGTTAACTATTTACATTCATGTTTTATATTATTAAGTTTCATATGTGCTCAAGACTCAGCTAAAATTACTTAAGTTCTTCTGGACTTTTTATTTTTGAACTTGTTTATCTGCACATTTTTTTATTGATTTCTGTTATGTTCATGAGATCAATCGTTGAGGTTTTCAACGTTTAATTTTTATTATTACCCTTGTGTAAAATTAGTTTTTCTTTGAGAAAAAACCCGTCAGCTTATTCTTTTTTTTTCTTGCTTTTTTTTTCCACAGTGTGGAGGAAAATGTTACGCCACCGTACATTGTTTCTGTATTAATCTATGCTAATTTAATTCATTAAATTCGGTTAATTATACACTTAACTTAATCTTATAATCATTTTTCAGTAAGGTCCTTTTTCTTTCTAAATTTTCAAATATTTCGTTAAAGTAATTTTATTCTGTTATTAAATAATAATATTAATCAATAAATCAAATGTTTTAATTATTAAAATCATTAATATAATATTCAGTTAAAGTAATATCAGTAAAAAGATAAGTTTTTCGCGTGTCAATACAAACAGATACGAAATATTTCTAAGTCCAAAAAACGAAAATCATAATTATTAAATATTAAATATTTTGTATTAAAACCATATTCAATCTATAGATAAAAAATTCTACTTCAAGAATCCGTTTACGGTTTTTAAATACGTTATTTAGTTCAGCAGTTACGGCAAGAAATTCTATTTATTCAATTCTCTTTTCAAAGATCGCGCGTTTTGTTTTGCAGAAATATCGACATTTTGATTGCGCATCTTCCCCAAGATACTTGTTGTTTACGATCACGTGACAGGATTTCTCGGAAGAAATAGCGTACAGTTCATTGCACTCAGGCAGGGACGCGCTCCCATCTCAGCGTCCATCCGGGTACTTTTACGGCGTCGTTGCCATTCAGGAGTAATGATGATTTTTATTCATCTCAACTCTGCGTTGCGTAGCGAACGCTCGATTAAGCTCGATGCTCATTGGCTGAAAGTTGGCTTTCAAAAATCTAACTGACTTTTGAGCACGATGTTTTCAATCACTTGTCAGCGAGGGATTAACGTGTTCGGTGGCACTATTTAAGCTGCGGACCTTCGGGTCCCGCAGAGAGAAAGTTAGTTTCAACGATGTTAGCTTCAACAGTCTTCAAAGTTATTGCATTTTAGAGTGTAAACTCTCTAACTAAAATTTTATCGCAGCATGGAGATTAACTTTTCCTGATTATCAGCAGCCTCATACCAACCATTCCGGCCATCATTGATCATCTTAGGCCCGTAGCTTCATCTGTAATGAGTTGTTTTAACATCCAGCTAAACTTCGCTAAATTTTTTTTTAGCCTGAAATCTCCTGTAACGGAGATAGCTTGAACACAACTCAATTTTCCTGATTGTTAGCAGCTTCATCAAACAATCCATTCCGGCCATCATCGATCTTCTTAGGCCCGGTTCCGTTTTAAAATAGCTTGAACACAACTCAATTTTCCTGATTGTTAGCAGCTTCATCAAACAATCCATTCCGGCCATCATCGATCATCTCAGGCCCGGTTCCGTGTTAAACGATTTTAACTTCACCTCTCTTCATTGTGCTCTACAAGCAATATGCCAAAATTGTCTAGCTTCATATTTTTACTGTAAAATTTCCACTTCACAAACTCATTTCATTATAGTGACTTATCCAAAAGTCTTAACGTTATTTCATACAAGAACTCTGATCATCCTATTTGATCCTAATTTATAAACATGTCGATGCAGCGTGGTCCTCTACAAATGAATTTACCATAATCATAGTTCTGAAACCAGTAATATGTAATTTCAATATAATGATACAAAATTTTTAAATGTTTGTTGTTTTGGTTGGCCAACTAAGCTTTCTACACCTTTATGTTTATGTGTTGTTTCATCAATAAATATCTATTTGTTTTACGTCAGTCTCTTTGTTTTGTCAAGACATGGGTGAGTGTTACTTTAATTTACTTTACATCTTAATCTAAGAATCGACTTCATATCTTAACTATTTTCCAAATTATCCAGTGAAGTTTATTTAATTGTTCATCCGGCCTTATTCTTAAATTCTTTTGCTATATCTTTTACTGTTATGTCGATTATTGGGTTAATTGCCACTTTACGATCACGTGCCGTGACGTTGTTTTGGATTGGCATTTTTAAAGCATTTCTTTAGTTCTTTTAACTTTATTAATTTTTGCATCTCTATTTTTCAAAATTACTTTCAATCTTTGAATTTCTCACACCAATCCGAAACGACGTGACATAAGGTTTCGATCGAGTTTAAGTATGAGTATAATAATTTTATCATCGTCTTATTTGAACTTTGCACGTATATGCCAATTTTAGGATATTAGCATTTACATATTGATTATTTTACGCCAATTTTCGATCATTCATTTCCGATTTGTGTGACATACATACATATAAATAAATCAAATTTTGTCTCTCTTTCTATTCCTACTGTTTAAAAATCTGCAGTCCATTTCCAAATTGGTTAACAAGATATTGGTAAGACACGAAATTTCTTTTTTTTTTTTTATCTTAAAGTAATTAATTAATTGCAGAAAATGTTAAAAACATTTGATTAAAAATTTTTAGAGTAAAAAGATTTTTTTTCGAATACAATAGGAAATATAAGTTCTGAAGTTTCATTTTGAAAGATACTATAGTTCGTTTTTGACAAATAAACATTTCTTTTTAAATTATTAATAAAGAAAAATGTTTTAAGTTCTTTAATTCAGGAAAAACATTTTTTGAAAATAGTGAAATTTTGTGTTTAGAAATTTAACCCAAAAAGCATTTTTAAATTTTAAGAGTTTCTATTTACTGTGTATTTATTTGAAGTCAGAGAACAACGGGCTGAAGATGAGAATTCAGAATTTAAAAGAATAAAGGAAACCAAAATATTTATCTCTTTCTGAAAAGTTTTCATAAAGAGTTTAGAAACACGTCTGTAAATGAAAAAGTTAATTGAATTTGCTATCTGCAGTCTTCATTCCTGTAATATTTTTAGAGTTTTCAGACGCCTTGAGTGAAAATGATCTTTGAACGTGATTTGAAGTGTAAAAATAAGTCACATACGTTACGTGTAAGCATTAAAAAAATCTTATTTAATAATAATAAAAAAAATATTTTTCTACAGCAGGAATAGGCATAGAATTTACTATTATAAGATATAAACGATGATTTTTTTAAAAAAACTAATGTATTATGAAAGAATCGGCATTATTTTTACTTTTTCTTTGAAATCATAAGAGATTCTGGACCTATATAAAACTTATAAAATACATAAATAAATAAATATAAATGAAATCTACAAAATAATTATATCTTTCAAAAAATAGCTCAAATAGAGTTAGGAAATAATCCAATAAAATAAAACAAAAGTTAATTAAATTTGATATCTGCTGTTTCTATTTTTTCTAGTATATGAGAGGATTTCAGAAAGTATTAATGTAAATGTTTTTCGATTTTCAAATCATTTGACGTCATGAGAGAGCTCGAAGCCGCTGCGATCGTCGTGTGTAATAAAATTTCGCTCCTTTTAAACCCAAAATCGCTTTAACCAAAAATCACTTTTAAATCTTTCAAGGCCACCGAACAGGCAGAATTGTGGCCCACTTCATTCAAGACTGTTGGGAAGGAGGTAGCTCAATCATAGAAGATTCCACCGGAAAATTTTAATATTGAACATGGAAAAAAATTAATCGCATATTGCTGCGCTCACTTTTTTCTGGTGCATTTTTTATTGTAATTGTGAGCGAAATAGTTAAAAAACTAATAATCACCTACAGTTTCGACACTAATTGATACTTTGTGGCAGGGAGGTAACGTAAAATTTAGTTCTAAAACATTAGAATTTGTAATAGGTTAGGTATAAATTTAGTCAAAAAGACATCAGATACCACCAAACATCATAAAAAACTGCTGCTGGTGGCTGCATAGGACGATGCCGCGATCGCTGTACAGCTCAAAATCCTCTAAAGAAAGGTCGAGGAGTGTATATTTCTTCCAGGTGAAGAAAAAGCATTGTACGGATTTGTCATTTTGTGTCAGTTGAGACAAACGTAATAAAATACTAAAATGTAAGATGTACTTTCTTTGCAAAGTTTTTTAATATATATATATTTTATTGTATTACATCTTCTGAATGACTTTCTTAGACATTCAGTTATACTTTGAGGAACAACCTTGCGTGATAGAGCAACAATCTCGACATTTGTAAAATCATAGCGTTACAAAAAACATTAGAATTACCCAAAATGGCGCATTGAAAAATATAGATATATTATTTTCTTAGCCTGTGTAATAGATAGATATTTTCTTCAGTAGAATGAACACTTAATATTTCACTATTAGAAAGGAAAGAGAAATTTTAAAGATACATGAACTGCTATATAAATAAAATTCTGATAAAATTCTGTTTGATAGTTCTGTTTGCTGTTAAATAAAATTCTGATTGACTGTTTATGACATTTTTATATTTCATTAAATGCAAAATTGAATTCATTAGTGATAGCTTGGTACAGTCTTAAATCAATATTTCGAAGATTTGTTAATTTTGGAAGCTATAAGTTATGTAATGTGTCTTTATCTAAAATAATTAGTTCGGGTTTGTTATTTTTAATGGAACTAAATGTAAATCTAAAAAAATCATTTTTTGAAATATTTTACAATATGCGTGAAACTGCGAACAGCATTGTCTGCGAACTCAACCAAAAATAAATTCAATCAAAAATACTAATAATAATTTTGGTTGGATAAGTGTATAGTGACTTATGTTTTATCCTAAAATTTATTTTCCTTGGTTGTTCTTTCTGCTACACCTCATTTGTTTGCTGCGGGGAGGTTTGCAGACATCCATCATGTATTTTATATAATATCATTTCTGATCTCGCTTATAGAAAAATTTTTTACAAACATGCTTATAATGGTAGTTTTCATGTTTAAAAAATTATATTAAATTAGCATAAAAATGTCTTCTAATAAATTTGAAAGTTTAATTTTGAGAAAAGAAATGTCATGTGAAATGACGAAAATTCACTAAAGTTTGATAGGTGATTGCGAAACCTGCAACTAATTTAGACTATAACTTCTTTTTGCATTTATTTATCTACGTTTTGTAAAAATAAACAGTATTTATTAAATTGTAAAAAACTATAATAAAAGTTGAGATATCGTGCAATGAAATAATTTTTCCTACGATTTTGAAGCCCAGGCTCCATAGTTTTAAGTTGTCGATTCTTCCTTATACTGCTTATTACATTGTCTCTTAATTATACCTGCAACAAAAATATAATAAAAACCATAGTAATAAAAAGTTAAAAATTCACAAAAATTATCACATTTTTGTTGTTATCTCTCTATTCGAAAAAAATGTATCTAACGCTGTCACAAATATAAATAATTTTTTTTTGACCGGAGATCTTTCTAGGATATTTTATACGATTTATTAACAAAACTATTGCACATAAAAATATAAAATTGGTAGTTTTATAGAGAAATGTTCCACGCTGAAGCAGACGAATCGAAGACTTATTTTAAGAGCTATTTAATGTTGAAGTTGGTGAAAATAGTTCAGTTAACAAAAGTTTTAAAGGAACAGAACCTCTGCGTTGTACTTTAACCTATTTTGCAAGGACATAGTTGATAAGCTTGTGGTGTGTAATGTGCAATTATTTTATAATTTGACTAATTTTGAAAAGGTTTTTATTTAAATTTTTTATTCAATTTTTTATTATTTCCATAGAGATTTATTTCCTATTTATTTCCTATTTCGAAAAGACAAGATTTTTTTTTTTACATTGTTGCCAATTTTTAAAGTAGCATAAATAATAATATTGCCTTTCAATTAAAAAATGTATTTCCACTTGACTATGATAAACAGAAATTAAACTTTAAAATAATCATTAAATGATAAAGTTTTAAAAGCAGTAAATGAGGAAAATTAGGCCATATTTAAATGTCCAAATAATATTTCCAAACAGGTTCAATGTAAAAATATATTTACACAAGATATTTATTTATTTCGAAAAAATCTTTTTACTTACTGTATTTTTACGTTAATATTAAAAATAGGGAGAAAATTTTGGTGAAAATTACGTCATATCGGAAAAGATAGATTTAAAACGTCTTATTTAAAACAATTTTCTTATAACGTCGTTATAAAATTCCGTGAGACAGCGACATTGTTTACTTAGCCATTTTACACAAACTGATTTCCATTTGTTTAATTTGTTAATTGATCATATATAATCAATCACCAAAAAAAAAAAAAAAAAAAAAGTTAGTTGTCTCAACAGCAGTTGATTCGGCTTTAAAATCCTGAATGGAAAGCCGATTACAGGAGATCGCCACTGGTCGTTTAATTATATTTCGGTCTTCCGTAATATTTTTAAAGCCGATCAAATTAACGTGTTTTTAGAGTCTTCGGTCTCTGAAAGGGGGATAGCAGGCGTAGCTCGTAGACAGCAGAGACCCCTAGTAACTTGAAAAAAAAATTGTTGTTTTTCAGGTATAGTTTGTAGAGAAATTTATTTCCATTATTTTTAATAAAAAACCATGCAAATCCGTTAACTTGTTCAAAAATTATTGTGTCAAAACCGCTAAAGTGTTTCGAGATAATTCGGTTTAAATTTGCTCTTTGCAGGTATCGTCGGTCTGCGCAAGCTAACGTTTATGGCTCGTACGATCGTAATTGTAGAATTTGTCCTAGCTCAGGTGTACGAAATATTTAAATGTTCAAAACTTTAAAATAATAATAATAAAAGTATGGCATTTATTCATTTCACATCGTTCTGGATTCTTTAAGTAATTTGCTGTGGCAAAATCCTACAACTACTTAATTTGGATTTCTTTATTCAGATATTTTTTAGCCTAAAAAAGCAAGTGCTATACGAAAATATTTTTGAAACGGGAAATATAGCGTAGAGAGCAAAAAATTGGTAACACATATTATTTATTTTATATAAAAAAAACAGTTTTTCAATAAATACTGCAGTTACCACTTACCTTTTAACATTAATGCACCCTACATAAGCAAATACAATGTCAGGATACAATAATTTTTGGAGTTTTCTTCATAAGTTTTTAGCGCTAAATTTTGTCACCAAAGTCAAAACGAATTGCCAAAGGAATATCGTCCAATTTGTCAGACAAAGTCGCCATGTTTATTGCTAAGTTGAACTTTTAAATCGGCTAATACATTGCATGGTTGCAAATATCTGTAAAATTGCATTGACGTTAACTACAATGTGTGTTCGGGGAGATAGTACTACTGTTTTTCATATAATTTACATGATATTGTGGCATATAATGCATACATAATACCCACGTTCATATACAGAGCAGAAAAGTTTAACAATGTTATGTTTTTTTTTTTTAAGTGTTAAATTTTCAGAATAAAAACTTTAAATCTAAGTTTTTCTTAAACATTCATAAAAGAGCATTTTTCGTGGAGCATTAATGAAAGAATTAAAGTTTAAAGTCCTCGTCTGTAAAATGAACGTGTGCTTAATTCCGGAGAAAACTGTTTCTATTTAAATTTGCATACAAGAATTTATTAGCATATTTAAATTGCTCTATCAAAAGAAAATTGAAAGTTTTCTTTCAACTTCACTGAGATCATGCACTCACAATTTATTATCGAATTTGAAAATACTGTGTAACAATTAAATCTTCTCAGAAAAATATATTTCAAAAATATAATATGTTAGAGAACGAAATGATCATGTAAGCACTTGAATACTGCAATTTTTTCTCATTTCAATTAAAAGAAGTTTGAAAGAAAATGATATTTTTCTTGAAACATTGTTTGACTGTCTGAAGCACCGAAACGTTATTACAATGTTTATTATGATAAATTTCGTTTTCTTTTTAACTTTCAGGTTTTCAGGTTCACTTCTAGTATTCATATCCTACTTGTGATATTTCTTCGATATTTGTCTTACATATAGTAGTGTATCTTTTTAAAAATCAATATTGCGTTTTTGCCATATAAAATAAACTCTTAATGGTGGGGAAAATAGTTTATTTCATATAGGTATTGTTTGTAAAAATGTAATGTTAGCAAGTCATAACTGATGTAGGTGCATTTTTCATTAATGCTTAAAATAAAAATAACATTCAGATTGCCAAGTTAATTATTAAATATATATCTGCTACACAATATTTTTGCGAATATTGGCAAAAAAAGTTGGTTAATAGGAAATAAATATTTTTCACAGAATTTGAGCAGTAAACCACCCATCCACTTAAAAATACAGGGTGTCTCATGCCACGACGAGACTGAATTTCCGTTCTTATATTTAACAACAATGAATTTCCAACTTGTTTAGTTATAGCAGGTCATACGAAATTGAAATTAAACATAATGTAAACTTGTACATGTATATTTTTAAATAGGTAAGGGAAACATTTAACCCTAAAAAGTGTTAATTTATATTTTAAGAACGGAAGCAGTAAAAATGAACTTCACTAGTTTATTTTTCTAAGTTATATTCATTAAAGAATTACATAATATATAGTAATAGTAATTTAATATAGAAAACTGTAAAAAAATATTTCCATTCTGAAAATTTTTAATGATGAGATAACATTTTCTTTGTTATAAGTTATTAAGTATCACTTATTTTCCTAAAAAGTATTCTTTCCAAAATTACCTGCTTTATAAACACAGAACTGACAGTTTAAGCTTTTAAAATCTGTCAACGTTAACAAAATCAGAAATTAATGCAAAACTTGAACATTTCTGCCTCAAACAATTAATATGCATTCGTTTCTACACTTATCTCTGCATATTAATTACATTTTAAGGCTAAATTGTTCCCTTCGTAAACGTCAAACACATATCCATGTATATTTCACATTGTAATTAATAAGGAGAAAGCCGTAATAAATGAAAGATAATATTTTCTCAATTTTTCATGCATCATATTTCCTAATGCTCGCCAAAAGTATAAGCTGGGTAATAACCGGACAAGTGTTCTTTGTTATATAACTACGTTTACGTGCTCAGAAATAATTATGGAAATCCTTACGGAATCGGTCTTTTAGTAAACAATTTTATGAACTGAAATATTTTTTTGGACTATAGTAAATAACAAATATATTTATGTGATTAAAATAAAAACTCATAAGAGAACGTTGAAAACAGAATTATCTTAGAAATCCTTAATGTTTGAGTTTTATATTTTCAAGAGAAAAACTCTTGATATTTATGTTTCACTTTCATAAAAAAATATTTAGAGACAACAGCTTGGTCGTAAATATTTTGCTTATGCACATAATAGTTGTAGATACTTAACCAATCATACTTTGAGACGTACTTTTAAAATAAATTTGATAATATATCAATATTCGGTTGATTTATTTTGTCACTTAGTTCATTTGTTCCACTGGATGAACACAAGATGGCTTTCTAACTTCATATCCAGTTCAGAATACTAGCATTCACATATTATATTTCCCCGTCTGTATCACATAACATAGATTTTAGTTTTTATTTTGTAAGTGAAATTTTACAGTAATCTATGTATGCCTTTATCACTTTAGATACCACATTTGGTCTATCAAACTTTGATACCTTTAAATTGATATCCTATCAATATTCGGTGATTTATTTTGTTACTTGGTTCGTTTATTCCACTGCATGAACACAATATGGTTTTTCTAACTTCATATCCAGTTCAGAATTCTGGCATTCACATATTATGTTTCCCCGTCTGTGTCATATAACATAAACTTCACTTTTTATTTTGTAATTAAATTTTTACACTAATCCATGTATGTCTTTATCTCTTTATGTACCACATTTGGTCGATTAAACTTTGATACTTTTAAATTGATAACCTTTCAATATTCGGTTGATTTACTTTGTTACTTGGTTCGTTTAATACACTGGATGAACACACGATGTATCTTAAAACTGTGGGTCTAGTTCAAAAATCACATTTATACTAGCAGTCATCCTCTTGTTTAACATTCAATCCGATCTGCATCACATAAGACAGATTTTACTTTTCATGTTGTAATTAAAAATTTTACAGCTATCTACGCATTCCTTTATTATTTTAGATAGTACATTTAGTCGATAAAACTTTGATACTTTTAAAATAAATTTGATATTAATATTTGATTGATTTATTTTGTTACTCTGTTCGTTTACTACACTGGTTGAACACACGCTGTATTTTTTAACTGAGGGTGTAGTGGAGAAATCATATTTATACCAGCAGTTATCCTCTTGTTTAACACAATCTGTATCATATAACATAGATTTTACTTTTATTTTATAATTGAAATTGTAGACTAATCTACGAATGCTTTCATCATTTTAGATACTGCATTTAGTCGTCGATCACATTTTTATACTTATCTAATAAATTAGGTAATATTTCCGTATTAGGTTGATTTATTTTGTTACTTGGTTCGTTTACTACACTGAGTAAACACAAGATTTATTTTCTAACTGCACATCCGGTTCAGAATTAATTATAAGCAGTTATCCTCTTGTTTAACATTCATACATTATGTTCCGCCGTTACATCACATAATATGTATTTCACTTTTTATTTTGTAAATGAGATTTTACAAAGTCTACGTATGCCTTCATTACTTTGGATAACGCATCTCTCCATAAAACTTTGAGTTTTTCAAATACTATCTAATAATGTGCCAATAAAAAAAATGATAAAAATTTGATTTCTTTGACATTTTATCTTACTATACAGAACTGAAATTATTTAAACATAATGTAGATTAAAAAAATATATAGATATAAATAGATAAGGAACACAGTTAATTACAAAACTAGAATTTTTTATATTTTGTTCGTAAGCAATAGAAATTAACTTCGAAACTTCACTTCATTAACTCATTTGCATCTGAAGCGTGTATTTCAGGAATTACATTTTTATTTAGAAATTCCGAATTCATACCAGAATTTCTGAATAGTAATTTTTGCTTTATTTAGTGACAGGCGTTTCGTGATTACATAAAGTAAAATTATTTCTTTCGGAATTTTTCAGTATAGATTCGGAATTTATGAATAAAAAGAAATTTCTGAAATAGACGTATATTATACATGCACTAATGATGCAAATATGTTATGTAACGTTCCCTGTCTTCCTGTACAGGAACTTTAATTTTGAAATGATGGATTGATCTTATATTTCCTTAACAAGTTATTATTTATTCAGGAATTGTTTTCCTGATTAATATTCTTTCCAAAATTATTTGTGTTATAATCAAAAGTAATTACCATTTAGCCTTTTCAAAATCAATCAGTGCTAAAAAAAAAATCCGGATTCTGATAATATAATCTCACTGATTAACATGAAACTTTGAAATTTCTGACATAAACAATTAATAAGTATATTTTGTTCTCAAACTATTTCCATATTAATTAAATTTTAACTTTAAGCCATTTCATTATAATCATCAAACACGTGTTGTGTGTATATTTCTCACTGTAATTAATAAGGAGAAAGCCTTAATAAAGGGATTATAATATGTTGTCAGTTTTATCTCTTTCATTGCATTTCGTAATGCTGGTCAACAGGTATAAGCTGTTAATAACGGCATAAATGGTGTTATTTGCAGCTTTATTACATTTACGTGCTTGGACATTTTAATGGTAATCCACGCGGAATTGCTCTTTAAGTAAACGGAAGCTCTTTAACAAACTGAAATGTTTGTTATATTATAGTAATAAATATATATTTCATTATTATGCGAATTATGTATGAATTGTATTTGAATTATGTGTATTGTTATGAATTATACGATAAAAAAATATTTATTGAAATGTTTGACGCATTTATTAAAATAGAGGCTTAATTTTTTAACAAGAAGATTATTCAATTTCGAATAAAGTAGAAATAATAATGAACATTTACAATATTGTAGGAAAAGCACCTTAGCACATAAGAAGAACATCGTGAATTATTAATTAAGACATTCATTAAGCGTAGACAGGGACAAGACGAAGTAGTAGAACAGGTATAACACAAAGACAACCTTAGAACGGCAGATAGTCATAGAGATAAGCATATACAAAGTTACTTGATTTGCGTCTTACAAATTACTCGAAGAGAGCATATCAACACTTTAATTTTTTAGAACGTCAAAAGATTAGAATCACATTTAAGTCGTGAGCAGCGATTTCTACTTTCACTCTATCTCGCTTTCCTGCTTTAACCTCTAGCAGGTCTCATTATTTGTGAGCGCCATTTAGCGAGCAGCGTCAGGCCCACATTCGGGCCCTCCTGACATCCAGAGATGCCTCAGTGATTTGAACAATTAGAGTTAACAATATGAAAAAAAGTAACTGTTCTTTAAAAAATAATCATGATCTGAGCATCACACTGATCTGTCGTCACAGTCACAGTAGCGTTACACCGTAGGAATTGTTCATTAGAGTCATTTGCGTCGGAATCTGTGACAGTACACAGAAAAAAATAGAAGAAAGGAAAGCAATTCCGCTCGGTAGAATACAAAATTAAAGCCATTTAACCGTTAGGCCCGTGTTTTTCCGTATATTAATATGGCTGTAGACAAAAATATTTTTGACAGAATTATTTTTTTAACAGTATATAGAATGGGGGAATATAAAACATATTACAGCGTCAAACTGCGATTAGAAAATATATATCGTAGGATTTACAAGCATACTTATGAAATTACAGGAAAACTCTCAAAAAGTGAAAGGGTTAATATTCGTTGGGTCACTGTTTCATATACTCAGCACAAGTGGTAATGTTCATCTGTCCGTTGGTAGGCGCGATTTTCTCAACATCGTAAGTGTTAATGGTCTTGATTTTAGTCACTTTATAAGGGCCTAAGAATTTAGATTACAACTTTAGTCCTAGTCCTTGTTGGCTCCTCTTAATAGTAACGAGGTCACCAGGGTTGCAGTTCCGGGATTTCTAGCGTCGATTTTCTAATCGAATTTTAAGAATATTCTTCTTAGCTTCTATACAGAGGTCTTTTCGATGTTTCATGAATTTTTCTTCGATTGCGCTGTTTAAAAGATCGATAATTTGCAAATCTTCTTTCTGCTTCATTTTTGTACCGAATAATAATTCAAATGGTGTTTTCTAAATGCTTCTTTGTTTTGTCGAATAAATGACTTGTTCAACTTTAGTGACATATTTGAATCATTTGTTCGGTCCATTTTTGACATTTTAGAAATTACAGAAATTACGGGGGAATTAAGTCTTTCTACCTGACCATTTGTACACGGAAGACCAGTTGTAATTATCATGTGTTTAATGTTTTCACCCAGACAATATTCGGGAATTTTCTTACTTGTAAAATCAGAATCTTTATCATTTATGATGGTGGGACGATTGCCAAAAATATAAAATTGTTGAAGTAACTTTGATATTACTTCGAAAGTAGGAGTAGTTTTACAAGGACACAACCACACAAATTTTTAGTAAATGCATCAATTAAACAAAAATATATCTATAACTTTTGTTAGTTGTTTCAAGAGTGCCTAAATGATCGATATGATAAGTTTGGCGAGGTGACTCTTTTTTTGGTAACGGATATAATTCCCCTTCCTGTTTTCCACGTTTGCGATTGCACAAAAGATATGTTACACAGTTTTCTAGAATTTTATAAATTTCACTCGACATACTAGGGATGAAAAATTCTTCATTAAGGAGTTCTTTACAACATTTACCACCAAAATGACTTTTGACATGAACGATTTTAATGGTATTTAGCTACATTTAATCTAGTACAACTATCAGATAGAGACATTTGTGATATTAGCGAGACATAAATGACATTATTTTTTAAAACATAGTTGTCACATGGCTTCGTTTTCAAAATTTTCTTTGATGGCTTGTATGTGTTTATCAGTGTTCTGCGATTGCACGATTTTGGAATTAAATCTATCATGAATCAACATACATACTAGATTTCTATTTAAAGTGTCAACATGGCGCATATGCGTGCCTTGTTTGTGCTCAATTGTATAGTTATAATCAGTTAACATTAAAGCCCATCCAGCCATCTTGGTGCATATATCACTTTTATTCATGGCAAGAGAAAATGCATTGCAGTCATTGACTATTTTGAAAGGAATGCCTAGTATGTAAACGTGGAATTTTTAAAAAGCTTTTACAGCTGCTATAACTTCTAATAAATAATTTGAATATTTACGTTTATTATCTGTGTTTTTTTTTTCTCATAAAGTAGACGGGTCAAAACTGATTGTCTATAGAGAACTTTTGAAGGAGAACTGCGCCGTAACGATCAATATAAGCATGTCAATGAAGTTGTGTTTCACTATTAGTGTCATAAATGCATAATACAGGTTCAGACGAAAGAATATGTTTCAGCTGATTAAATTGCATTGCGTTTCTTGTCACTGAAGTGAATTTTAGAGTCTTTTCTAAGTAAATGTATTAAGGGATTGGCCATTAAGCAGAAATCTTGCAAGAATTCTCAAAAATATGATGTCAAGTCGACAAAAGATTGCAGATATTTTACGCTTTTTCATGCTGACAAATTTAAAGCAACTTTAGATTTTAAAGGAGATTGACCAGTTTTAATGGGATAGCCTAAAAAATCGTTTTCTTGTTGTAAAAAGTGGCATTTCTAATGATTCAATTCAAACCATATTCGGATGAAGAGGTAAGTTCGCGTTGTAATTTCCAGTAATTTCCAGAGTCAGTCCCTCGGGATTGCACAAAAACTCAAAGGCTTAGGCTGGGTTTGCCGAGGTGGTCATCCCTGTAATTTCCAGAGTCCCTCGGCTTTGCTTTCAGCTGGTATTATTAAGTCATCCATATAAACAATAAGTACTTTTCATTAATGAGGTATATATTTGAATATAAATTTTCAAATATATTTTTGAAATACTAAAGGTGAATCACTATGCCCATTATTCATATATAAAATTTCAAACTAACTAGAGTGCGTTACAAAAGAAATGTCTTTTCTGTTATTTACTACAACTTCAACATAAAAAAATGCATTTTTAATATCGAGTGTGGTGAATATTTTTGTAGAATGCAACTGATCAATAATGCCATCAACTACTGCGAGAGGGAAACTTTGTTTGTACGTTTTAGAATTTAACTTGCGATAATCGACACATAATCTAAATGATCCATCTTCCTTTTTTACAAGGACAATATGCAACGAGAAATTTCTAGTGCATTTACGTATTATCCCTTTTCAAGCCATTCGGCAATTTTGATTTTCAACAAAGTCCTTCTCTATTGGTACTAGTCATTTGGAATGACAGTAGACCGGTATTTCATCTTTCAAATAAATTGACAATTTAACGCTAGTGATTTTTACTTTTCGGGAAGAATAATTTTGAATAAGTTTCAAAATTTGTGAACGTATGGTTTCGTCAAGAATATGAGATAAATCAAGCTTACTGTTGTCTAGCACTTGAGTTGCATTAATGAAAAAATTACCAGACATTAACTTAACATATATAACACAAAGAAAACTCGAGATCAACATATCGTCATCGAGATTTTTCATTTTTCACAAGTTTTTGCCTAGAAATATTATTTTTAGATATCTTTAAAATGCTTTGTTGTATTATATAGGTACCAATAATACAGTCAAATTGATTAAGGAGAATCTGGCACTACATAAACATTAGTTTTATAACTACAATCGTCAATCACAAGCTCTGTGGAAAAGAACCGAGCGGTTTGATTATGGTTCTTCCTAAACCAGTTAATGATTTGTTTCAATGATCAAGGTTCGAAACTGTAGGGAGTTTCCAATAAACACTTTCTTTTAGCACAGTTCGTTCACTGCCGGTATCGACTAATGAAATAACATGTGCAGAAGAAGTAGTGACTTGTTTAGTTAAGAAAGTATTAGAGGTAATTGTGGAAATATTGGATGGTTCAGACTTAATTCTTGACTTATTAGGCTAATCGCAATGAGCGGATTTGTTGCCAAAATTCCGGCAATTGAAACATCGAGTACCTTTATCCTTGTGCCTACATAGACTACTTTTATGATTACCTTGATATGCTTGACCACAGTTGAAGCAAAGCGAAAAGGTTTCTCTTTGACTGGTATTTTTGGTTTGACTTCACAGGATTTCGTAATAGTTCGAATGTTATCATAAAAGTTTTGAGTTTCTATTTAAACTCTAAAATAGTTTGACATCTATATAAAATTCATTTTCTAAAGACTGGATCAGGTATGTCAATAATAAGGTATTGCATCCGAGCAGAAATCTCAATATTACAGATTGCACATAATTGTTTCATGATAAAAAAATATTCATTCTATTGTAATTTGTGGTTTTTCAACATATCATGCAACTCATCGGAATTATATGACGAAACGAATTCTAATAAAAGAAGTTTATAAAGTTTAAATCACGAATTTATGTGTTTCCTTTTAGTGATTTTCCTTTTAGTGATAGTTCCTTTATGCAAATCAGGCAATTTAAACATACTAGTGGCATCATCAAAACTAGTGATCGATTTATCAATATTCCGGAAGAATCTTCCGTCCCTAAATGCAACGGGAATGCGGTGCGGGTTTTCAAAACATTCAGGATGTGACACCGACGTCTTATTATCTGGCCTTAATGAAATGTTGAATTGATTTTGATCGGCTTTCTTGGGAGGAATTTTAGAAATTTGAGATGTTTCATCTATTTTCGTCTCAGAAGTGAGTTCGTTGTGAGCGATATTTTTAAATTGCAGGAAATGCGTTTAAAATACGATGTGTTATTGCTCCTTTAGTATCATTTATTTCAATGAACAACAAATTGGCGATGGTGATGACATGTAGCTGGTCTAAACTATCAGTGATGTTTTTTAATTTAGTTGTGAATTCAGTGTCATCTTCTACAAATTTGAATTCGGGAAAATAACACAACTTCTTACAATTTTCTCTAAATTTATCTTCATAAAAGATGAGGGTTTGCAGCAGCCTAATATTATCGGCTTTTGCCGACTTTAGCTGTGTTTGTAGGGGGGTCAATATCTTGTAATAACACCAAAGGTATTAAATGGTTAAAAATACTTACTTGAAGAAAAAATGATGATCCTTCACCAATGACCTGATTAAAATAACACCCTGAAATGGAACGAATATTTGACACTAAAATGTTCTGTTCTTCGTTAGATCAGCTTGTTAGTTATATTCGAATGTAAATATTAGTAGGCGTTATGATAAAATACATTTGACAGCAATTTGTAGGAAAAGCACCTTAATACTTAAGAAGAACATTGTGAATTATCAACGAAGACATTTATTAAGCGTAGACAGAGACAAGACAAAGTAGTAGAACATATATAACACAAAGAAAACTCGAGATCAACATATCGTCATCGAGATAAACATAAACAAAGTTACTTGCTTCTCGTCTTACAAATTACTCGAAGAGAGTACACCAACACTTTTGTTTTTTAGAACGTCAAAAGCTTAGAATCGCATTTAAGCCGTTAGTGGCGAAATCTAACTTTCACTCTATTTCACTTTCCCTCTTTAACCTCGTAGCAGATCTCATCATCTGTGAGCGCCGTCTAGTGAGCAGCGTCAGGCCCCACAATATGGATTTTATTTATGCAGAATAAATTTCAATAATAATATTTCATTGTTTACTTTTAAAGATGGGGTAAAAGTTTTACGATCTGCTGATTACATAGAATTCAATAACGTGGGACTGTAATTTATAAAACCGCTATTCTTTTTGTGAAATAAATTAAAGTTTTTCTTGAATGTTTTTCGCAAATATATGTAATTGAATATACAGATCGTATTTTAGTAAATCTTTCAATGGTAAAATATGTAATACAGAAAAATCTGCTCAGACGGAATCGTAAAGGTACCAAAGAAAATTCAGTTTTAGAAAAGATTCCGTGTTAACAGGTAAATCGTTTATTGAAAACAGATTATATTCTTTTAACATATTATATTTATATTCTTCTATTGAATGATTTAATGACATTATTTCGTCTAAATAAAGGATATTGTTTCACTTATTTTACTGTATTTCAGGGCTACTTATAAGTGGCTTTAATTAACATTAGGGAGATTATTAAAAATAATTATTTATTGTGTCCCCGTGTGACTTCTGATTATGAATATCTAAAATAATCAAGAAATACCGTTTTTGTCACCGTATTTACTGAATTCATGCGACGGTTAATAAATATCGATTGTAGATCTAAAGTGAACTTTTTCCAAATTTCTTCTCAAATATGTTGTTAAATTTGTCATTAAGACTCATACAAAACCTTTTGATGTTTCCTGAGTTTTGGCAGTTTAATTATGAGAAACCTTATTAAAAAGATTGCTGTCATATTCGGCTGCATGACCTACTTTTACAGGATTAGGAAACAAATATAATCATGTACGTCTGATTTTTAAATGCTATTAAATGCTTCCTCCGAAAGATAAAAAAAAAAAAAATTGATAATTTATATTGGAAAATGGAATTTTATGGATAAAGTTGAGTTTAATCAGATGTAAAATAAGCAAAAATTTCTTTTTTCCCCCGAAATTCAAGGCGTACTTCATTGGTTTGTATAATAATCAATGTTTCATGCTGAAAGCCTCGAATATGAATCACAGATTTCTAGGGCTTAAAAAAACACACAGTAAGAAAAATGTCGATTTTTCTGTCAAACTACATTTTGAAAATTAAATTATGTTAAACATAAGGATTTTTTAAAAAATAAATCTGGTTAATCTTATCGTAAATTTAATTCAATTTATTTATGTACATAATTATTGCATTTAAATTCTGTTTAAAACTTATGTATATTTAATTGAATGGTATTCTTTTTTAACGTATTTTTATTTAAAAAGAATATTTTTAATTAATTAAGGATTTTAAAACAAAAATAATTATCACATTTATAATATAGATTTATTTTTAATTGATGCAGTAAGCATGGTTTTATGTACATATTTTTACACATTACAAGTAAAATGTCAATGAGTTATGATACTTTGAATTTTATAAAATTTCGGAGCTTTCTAGCAAAAGAAAATCGTCTATCTGTTTTTAGTGACGGAAAGCTCTAAAATTTCAGAAAATTCAACGTATGATAACTCGGTTAGTTTTGGTTTTGGTCGTATGAAAATGGACTTTTATGTTGTATTTAATGGAGAAAATGATTCTAAATATAACTTATAGGACCCATAGATAGTATAATTTTTTTAAAGTAGTGTTTTGAAAATTAATGGCAGGAGTAAATTATAAACATAAACTTAATACCTACCTTATTTTGAACACATATGCAGTTTACATTGCCTACGTATCCTCAAAAGGTAAATAATTAAAACGCGTTTCAATCATTTAAGGGAACACTGTATATTAAAAACTAAGTCTATGACAGATCTTGCAATCTTTTCTACTTGTAGATTCTGATTTTTATCCAAATTTGAGAGTTTAACTTTTTACCGCAAAGAAAAACTTTCACCAGTATTTGTGAATAGTTGTCGTCTTCTTAGTTGAACACAGAATGGCAAAAATTAATTTTCCGAAAAAGTGGTGGAAATTTGCTCTTGCAGGTATCATGCTTTATCAGCCGGGATTTTTCACCCCCCCTCTCCCCCCCCCGTCTCTCTCTCTCTCTCTCTCTCTCTCTGTATATATATATATATATATATATATATATATATATATACATAACCATTATTAAAACGACGCAGAAATATCACACAAAAATTGGGGGAAGGACAAAAAATATTAAAAATTAACATTTTAGAGGGAAAAAAAGAAAAGAAAAAAGATGAAATTAATGAAATATTTATGGCACTGTACCAGAATCGTCAGGCCTAATTTACTGCGGATATCACAAAAAATGTACGATTTAATCCATGTATAAGCTATAATTAGCTAAAGTAATTCATGATTCGGGCAATCGTACATTAATAGACCAGAATTTGAACGACATTAAAAAATACAAGTTGGAAATTGTACGTCAAACGTGACAAACGAGGTGCGTTCGTACTATAGCTAGTTATATAAATATTCCGATCTTGATGATTTTTTATTCTGCGAAATGAATTATATCGTCTGCAGATTAATTTCTGTCATAAAATAAGTATCTCGGTTGCTTGACGATTCAACCTCGGAAGCTCCTATAACAAGAAAGCACCGATAATAAAAAAAAAAAATCAGATTTCTTAATAAATGTTTTTATTAATATCTCCTAAACTTTTGATTCGATTTTTATAAAATTTGAAATGTCTCGACAAAATTCTGCAAAGATAATATATCTTAAATTTCAAACCATTCGGTTGGGTAGTTTTTGCGTTGTTATATGCGGACGGACGGACAGACGGACGGACAGACAGACGGACGGACGGACGGACAGACGGACGAACCAAGCAACGACAATAGGTGCTACGTATTTATATAATTACGAACGCACCGAAAGAAGGATAGATGTGAGGATGATTTCCCCATAAAAAGTCAGGAAAAACATGCTTATATGCATTAATGCTATGAATCACAAATGTTCACCTGTTGCCAAAATACATTTACTAATTCAGTAGATGAATTACAAGAGAAGGTAATTATTCCTAAATATTCAAGCTAAATGATTCAAACCCCAACAAAATGAAGCTCAAACTACGTGTTAAAACCAGAATTAAGTAAGATTAAGGAACATTATTGTCACCTTTTGGCTGTTCAAGAAAGAGTTTCAGAATTATTCAAGACAAGTAAATAAGAAATTTAGATACAGAACGGCCATCTAGTGTTAGTTTACGAAACAATATCAGAATAGTTACAACAAGTATAATTTTAAAATTTAAAGAAAATGCCTAATTTGAAGTGTATAAATTAAGAAACTTTAAGGTAAATAATGAATTAAAAGCTAAGAGGAAGGTGAAAACAGTAATTAAATTAATAGTAATTTAAATTATGTAAAATAATAATAAAAGAAATTAAATAAATGAATTAATACGATGATAATACATAATAGTATCAAATCTATAAGCAAATAATAAGAATTATTAAAGGGGTGCTGTAAATATTTAAAAAATACAAATATATTTATTAAAGAAATATGATTGATAAAGTTAATTTAGATATGATATTGTCCTACATAAACCAAATAAGTTAGTTAAAATACTGTAGATTAAATTAAAACTGCATGTTAGATGATATGAAATCATTACTATTAAATAGAATAGAAGTATTCAAGAAAGAATAATAATTAATTAGGAGGAAATAATTAAAAAAGACAAATTTAGTTGTAAGTTAAAGTGGGATGATTGATGAAATGATTGAAATGACATTATCTCTCACAAATCAAAGAAGTTAATTAAAGGAAATACTGCATAAAGTAAATGCTATGAAATGAATTTTGTTAAAAATGAAGTGTACAGAATCAGCAAAAGAATAACATGCATAATAAACTAATATCTTACTCTCTCGCTTTTTTTATAATTAACCATTTCATTTTAATTATCCATACAACACCGCCACTTTTTCCAAAAATTACTTTTCGCCATACAGTGGTTTTATATATAAGGTTTTTATTCTCATCAATCGTTTTATGGATTTTGATATTTTAATATTTTAATGTTTTTCGCCTATTAGATTTTTACTGATTGTGCGATATATAAGTATATTTCTAATGTCCAATTTCCAATGTTATCATAATACACAATATCTTAAATTCATTGTTAATTGATATTGATTTCTGATTTACATGATGGTTATATACATGAGAAAGATGGACGGGGTGCGACATTTTTTTAATGTTAATTATTACATAGATATAATTGACTGAATTAATTTTAGACATTGCATATATAAATTTGTTTATTGGAGGCATCTTACATACCTAATTTACTAAAACACATGAATAGAAATAGGATAAACAACACTTTTCTGTACTACACTTAGTGCATATTGAGACAGAGCTGTTTTTATGTGTTTAACTAACACACTCAGCAATCTGGTATATGACGTGGTTGTACCAGGATTTCTAAACATCGATGTACCAATGGGCGCATTGCAGAAAGCTTTAAGATGTCCAAAAACTGATAAATAGAGCAATTGGTGTCTCTAGATGCAATGTGGTAATAGTGTGCCTCCTATACATAGGCACCCATGTCTTCAGGATGAATAATAAAGTACCATATAATGCATATTATTCCATATATAATGAACATAATTGTATTCCTACGAAGTTTTAAAATCTGTCAGTATGTACGCGCTTTCATGTCTCACTGTATACCAATTCGTTTTGGCAAAATAATAATAATAATAATAATAATAATAATAATAATAATAAATAAAAATGGTTATATACCTCTTCTTTCAGTTTTGTTCCAGTTAAGTCTGTGGTGTTTAGTGGACAAACAGTACAGCATCGATAAAAGATTAAAACTTAAATACTACCTGCAATGATGCCGAAGATATATGATCTGTAATGAAATTTAGTGAGTATATTTCAAGTCCGAAAAATTACTTTCATTTCGTACCTTCCAAATAATCAAACATCTACACTTGAAATGTGGTCGGTGAACACTTCAAAGAAAACAGCACTGAACATTCTTACATCAATCGGTACAATCACTAACTGCTTTGTAAAACCTTCTATTTTCACTGTGTATTATTTTACCTCTATGTGTACAACTCTTCCGTATATATAATATTTGTAGCTTTAACAATAATATGTATTGCAAATTTTGTGGTTGATTTCCACATTAACATTTTATTGACAAACAGGTTTCGAATGGGAAACTTTGGTCAAAATTCTCTTATTCAGACTAAAATACAAGATGTCTTACTCCGAATCAAAGTGTGATTTTCACTTGAAATTCCAAACGAACCAACATTCACAATTGAAATATGGCCAGCGAATAATCCGAACAAAACTTCAATGAACAGCTTTTCACTTAGCGGTGCAAACTTTGTTTTAAAAGCGTCTCTGGTTTATGTGTAATCTGAAAAATCTTTGTACTCTTTGTAGCTTTGTATTTGAAAAATATTTTATGATGCTCCCACTTAGTAGTTATGTAATTGGCATGAATATTTATATTTGTTTAAACATTTTCGGTATATTACGAGATAGAATCATTATTAATTGAATGTACAAGGAAAGAACTGTCTTTGCGAAAAATATTTCCAACTGTTTTTCCAAAAAAAAGTTATAATGTTTTAATTTAATTATACAATGTATAAGATATAGAGTGGGCGATAAAGATTGTATTTTGAAATAAATGAAAGTTAAGGAAACATAGTACTTTCAGTTCTTACATCCAAACTTTACGGCTTTCCAAATAAAATTATAATATAGTGCAAAGTGAAACGTATGATAATTTAAATTAAAGTGAAAATATTAGAATCTTCAGAATAAACTATTATGTTTAATTTTGTACATCAAAATTTATTTACCATATTTTAAAAAAAGACATTAAATAGTCTAGATCAAATATGTATGGAATAAACTTATTATGGTATTCCATTTACAAAGATTTAAAATTTGTGAATCTCAAATATTAATAATTTGAAATATAATTCGTGCGCAACTAATTGTCTGAAATAAAAAACAACAATTATTATGTCTATGTTTGAAACTGAGGATTATGTTAGCGTTTTTATATATTCTGTTGTAAGCAGTTTCATATGCAAATATTTTATGAAGTTATTTATTATATCTGATTGCAATGGAGGAAATATACATATATTTGAAAACTTTCTAAGAATGTTAATTATTAATCAAACAGACTTTTTTTGTAACATACGTAAGTCCGACAGTCTGCAATGTAATTAATATTTTTTTGAGAATAAGTTTGGAATTTGGAATAGTAGAACCAGTATGTCAGTTAAAATGTCAAATGTGTAGTCGATAATGACAATTTGAGAAGATATGCTGCTGTGTGTCGCAAAACGCAAGTGAAATGGATACAAGATAATCTTTTTACATTTAATTGTCATCTATACTACATATATATATATATATATATATATATATATATATATATATATATATGTGTGTGTGTGTGTGTGTGTGTGTGTTATTAAATGTCATTTGGAAAGTTGATAACACTTAATATACGATCTAAATATAAAGAATCGTGCTTGCTATACAATACAAGTAAATGTCCTTGAATTCATTGCGAAAATTGTTTCTCCAAATTTTCGTCGCTTCAGTTTAAATCTCTGGCGCAGATAAATCAGCCGTAACAAAATATCAAACTACCAAACAAAAAACTTGTATTTTGTAATGGTAAGAAAAACATAATTCGATAACAATTGTTGCTTAAGGTAAATAGTAGCTATTTCACAAGTCATATTTAACATCAGATTACCTTTAAATCTTCGAGAACGAAAACGAATGGCATCAAATTCCTCAGTGTATTTTAGTTTGAAAAAGATTTAGGAGTTTGAAAAAAAAAACGAGACTTTGAGTTTATTTAAAGGAGTCTATTTATTTTTAATCTAAATAAATTCGAAATAAAGGGATAATTTTTTTTTGTTATAAATTGTCAAGCTATATTCACAATTGTCGTTTCTCGATTGTTTTAGAAATTAATCAGTTCTGAAAGTTGGCATTCGTTGGGTAAATAAGTTTTTCACACATTTCAAAAACTACTTAAAACATTTTAAAGATAATTAAATGAAAAATATCTTGGAGTTTTGTGAGAGCATTAGGCATATAATCGAAATGAAAAAAAAGAATTTCGTCTGAGATATTCTAATTGATATGTTTTTTTTTAAGTAAAATAATAATATTTTAAGTGACGTTTTATACATTATTTTTAGAGTTCTGTAAATTAATTCGAATTTAAATAAAGAGTTTTATGTGAATCCGCTAAATAATATATATATTTTTTTATTTAATATTAATATTTTTTGGGGATGTTATTTCTCCTGAAATTTGCTACATTATTTTGTGCATGGAAGTGCAAGATTCATGTAAGTAGCGATCAATTAGTATTTATGTTTTTCCTTAAATGAAATATTACGTAATATTATTTGGAAAATAAAATAAAATTTAGAAGCTTTAGAGCATTTTTCACAAGATCGTAAATCTAGCAAATCTTGGGTTAGAATTGATCAAACTGATTTTTTATTCATTCGTACTAATTAGATTAAATAATTACTCAATTAGGCAATAAGTATTATCTATAAAGTCCACGTATTGTATGTTAAACTTCTTAACTAACAGCAATTAAGCTGTAGGGTTTCGATGCTATTGTTTAGTGAAATATATCTGAAATCCCATTTTTAATCATTTAAACATGTCGTCGTCTCAAATGACGCCAATCAACACTAAGCAATAGTAAACTGCCTCTTAATATTCAAAATCGATTTAAAATCGCAATTTATACCCTAAATTGCATAAGTTGATCAGATTTGTATTAACCTACTATTTAAGTATCAAAATTTAAGCAACTTATTTTTTATAACTTAAGTTAATTTAAAAAGGAAAAGGATCGATCTCCATAGTCATGGAGTTACCAAGTAGAATACAATGTACAAATCTATTTACCTACATCTGTACATATACATTTAGTGAAGTGCCTCTTAATATTCAAAAAATATTTAAAATCGCAATTTATACCCTAAATTGCATAAGTTGATTAATTTTGTATTAACGTACTGTTTTAAGTATCAAAATGTAAACAACATATTTTTTATAACTTAGTTAATTTAAAAAGGAAAAGGACCGATCTCCATAGTCATGGAGTTACCAAGTAAAATACAATGTACAAATATATTTATCTACATCTGTACATATACATTTAAAAATGCAGACATGTACTCATGTACATATACATATCTATCTAAAGATTTAACAAAAAATAAATAAATTCACATTTAAATTCAGAAATATTTCATAATCAGTGTGTTCTATATTTTTTTCTATTAATACGTTATCAAAAAGTAAAGAAAATCGACCACTCTGTCTGAAAAAGTACTTTATTACAGAATATACTACAGATTGAATGTAAATTCGTTAAATGTAAAGGGAATTACTAGATTTGAGTCAATTAATTACGAAATGAACAAATGATACATGTATTATTACAAATTCTTAGGAATCAGATAACAATTTCATGAAAAATACCAATTATTTTGCCTGTTGATGAAAGGTTAATTTATATGTAAAAGAAAAACAGCAGACGCTTTAAATGCATCCAAGTAAAAAACCTTTGAAGCGATCAGTTTTAATTTGTGTTAAATATAACAATAGTTAAATTAAATTCCCTAATATAAAGAAAATAAATTACACCTGACTAGTCGTCAGAAAATCTGTCTAATCAGAAATAAAGAACTAATGTTGTAAAAAAAAAATACAATTAATTGCTTTAACAACCGTTGAAAACGGTTGTATTTTGGGAAATTTGTATAGAAAAATGCATTTTATTTGGCAGCTGTTCCAGAATATAAATAAATTAAAACTGATTGAAGTAATTAATTGAAATTCCATGTAATGCTGAAGAATACTGTCTCTGATACCGATGCGAATACTTTGAGGTTTCTTTTTCATTTGAAAAGAATGTTTTGTTGTGATTGCTTATTTCTTTTAAAGAAGTTTGAACAGAACAGTTTAGTGCAATTGTTTAACAGGAATTTGGACATTTCTTACACTACAAATTCACATGTACATTATATATATATGTTATATAAAAATTTTATTTCGCAATATTCCTTTAAATTATTCTAAATTCTGACATATTCATTATTTCCATAATTTCTTAATAATATTTATTCCTATTTAATTTCTTTTTTAAATTAAAAACGCGTATATTAATAATTATCTTATTCAAAACCTTAATCTAAAATTTTAAGTCAATTCGTAACTTTTATCAACTATCCAATTTATAATATTCTGAGAGAAGCTAGTTTTTCATTTAGAATGTTTTTATAAACTATTTTGTTATTTTTATTCCACGCGGCTGGATTCGAGCGCTAGATTTTTTTTACTTCGAAAACAATGCGCCACTAGATCTGGGATTCTTTCTTATTAAATCATCTCCATCTCGCGTCATTGGCTTAGCCGCTCACTTCTTAAATTTTGCCTGTCACTGATTGGTTCGTGTACATATTACGTCGATTGTGTAGCTATCCGCGCATCTAACAAAAAACAATTGCAAGACTTCTGAGCTCATATTTTTGTCTTGTTTTCAAGTGCTGATCAAACGGTTATCTGGCGTTTTTATGATTCGGAATTTCTAAACCAGCTATTTAAGATCCACTAAATGATGTAATGATTTAGAGTCAAGCCCGATGGCTTTAGAAAACATCTTCATCCTGTGGGAATTGTTTCTTCATCTCTCCTGTGCCTGAATAAACACTTTATTTGGAAAACTGGCTTAGTCTTTATGGTGAAATTACCCAATGGGTACATTCATTGCCTACACATCTCGCCATGATTATCGATTTATCGACTGCAATTATTCACCATCTTTAACAAGCTGCTAGTTTCTCGGGGATTTTTAGTTCATACAGCAAAAACCTAACATATATATTTTTTTATCTTTTAACATTTAATTTGAAAAATAATTTGATAATTATCTCAGAACTCTAAAAAAATGTAATATTTGTTTATAGTGATAGTATTGTTTATAGTATATTCTGTGCAGTAAAATGCAAATATTCTTATATACAACCCTAATGAGTGATAATGGTACTATAATGTTGTATGTGTCTGTCTAAATAATTCAAATAACGTATTTTTCCAGATAGGTTTGAGAAATAATAATTTGAAATTGTTCTTTTTATACTTCAACACTATATCTGATTCATTTCATTTTTATGAAAGATAGTAAATGATTACAATTCTGAAATCCGTTTGATAAAAAAATGATTCAATAAAAGGATGCTTAATTGGCAAAGATGTGTGTTTAATGTTATTCTGGGTGAGTTAATGTGCTTCCGATTGCAATTTATACAGTACGAATCGCCAATGAAACTAATGTTTTGTGTAAAAGTGTGTTTCATTTGATATCATAAGCTACTCACAAAGATGTCAGAAAACATCTTATTAAAAATAATCACTATTTCTTTGAATCATCGTTATTTAGAAGGTTATAGGTTAAAAATAATTACAGAAAAATAATTTAATAAAGATCAACAATTTCGTTTCGTACTATAAAACACATTTTGGCTGTATTTAATCCTCCGTCGATCGCAAATGATCTATTAGGCACAGCCAATGAACGTTGGTTTGCCACACCTCCCCAAAACCACGTTCTCTCTTGCCCTCCCCAGTAGTGTCACCTATCGTAGTGCTAATGAGAGTGGTAGCATCAGTCAGTAAAGTTTTTTCTTTTTATGCTGTTGCTAAGCCGCTGGATCTAATAGGCTCATTGCACCCGATAGTGCAGCATTTTTGTAAATAAATATCTCTCGGTTATTTCTAAACTGTATCACATTTTTGGTTACTCATTAAAATAATGCAGAATTAAAGAAATAGAATATGATAACCTATTAACTGCAAATGAAAGATAAAAATATTTCCGTCTGGTGCAGTTTATTACCCAACAAGGTCGGATACAATGGGATTGTGAGGCCGCTTTTGATTTATTAATTTAGTTCATGGAAAGTTTTTATTCTTTCTAAAACAGGGCTATATATATCATTTTTAAACACTCTCAAGTTTAAAAAACTCTGAAGCAGCAACAAGATTGTTTTATTTAGTCATTTAAAACGACATTTATGAATTTCGTTAAACTGCAAGAAATATTGAACTTATAGTTATCGATTTTTTTTTTTTTTTTTTTTTTTTTGTAATGTTTAAGAATCATAGCTCATTCTATGAATGGACGTCGCCTATGAATGAGCTATGGTACCTTTCCAGTTTGAAGCCCTGTATTGCATATATTACTAAAAAAAACTAATTAGGATTTATTGATATCGTCTAGAATGTGTCTTAGGTTTTTAAAAGTCGGTGTAATAGATTTAAAAAATAAATAAATAAACGGCTTTTTTGAAAAATCAAAAAGATAAACAATTATTGTTGATAAAAACTAGTCGTTTGTGGCCACCGTAATACTTACCCATCATGGATATGCATAATGTGAAATATTAAAATAAAAATATGTAAACTACTTATAAAATGCATTGCAATTCAAATAAAATCGTGTCTTGATGACGTCATAAACTTTAAAGGCTCGATTACTGAATTGCTTGAAAGAAACCTCTTTATAACTCCAAAACTAATAATCCTATTAACTAGCGGTTTATTGCATCTGATTAAGCGTCAAATTTCCAATTAAAATATATCTTTGAAGTGAAATTTGGATGAAATACAGGGTCATGAAAAATCGAAAAGTATGGAAAATAGGATTCCAAATATCTCGGCAACTCATTATCCGATCGACTTCATGCTTTATGCAAAATTTGTTTTTTTATTGTCTTTTATATTCATTTCTTAAAATAAACAATTTCGAAAATTTTTATATACCATTTATCAGAACGAATATTTTGAGAGTCCGAAAAAAATAGTTCCGGTTAATCGAGGAAAATGAAATTTATGAAATTAAATAGGCATCTTCCTATTATTACATACTAAGTACATACCAAATTGCAAGTCTCTATCTCAATTTTTTCGGGAGATAGAGCGTTTACAGACACACATACACACAGACACACGGACACACAGACACACCGACACACAGACACACCGACACACAGACACAGAGACACACAGATGGACGGCAATTTTTTTTTTTCTAAAAATATGTTTTTCTGAATCTCCAATGTCTGAAACGTGTAAATCCGTCAATTTTTTTTTTCGATTTTCAAAACGATTACAAGACTTGCCCTATACTACGTATGATGGGTAAGTAATACATGCTTATGTGACTATCATACGTTTAGCATTATAAAAGTTTTTTTTACATGCTATTATTTCCAAAAAATCTTTGAATAGCTACTTCTCCAGTGCTTATAAACATTGATTGGAGTAAAGAAGAAACGAAATAGGTCGAAAATATGTGCGTGAGGATAAAAATTATTTGAATTGATGAGTCAACGACAATAATGAATTGCTAATTACATAATAGATATGCATAATTTAGAATAATAAAATTATAATATTAAGAACTGTTGTACCTTTGACGCTTTCAAAAATGGTGATAACAGGGCTATATTTTAACTGTTAAAACTCAAACAACAGTTATAGGGGTGCACAACCTTTTTAAGCGAAGGGCCACTTACAAGAAGAACCAGGTTATCGATGGCCACCATCAGTAGCACAGAGAGAATTTTGTTTCAAGGTGGTGGTGGTGGAGGGGGAATCTAAGTCTACAATCAGATTAAAAAACATCGGAAGGGTAGTTTTAGCCCCCTATGTTCCTTCCTTCTCAGTCAACATATTCAGTTCTGTTGGCAAGGATATATTAACAGTTTACGTTTGTATTTATAAAAGAGATACAGCTAAGATTATTTTCAAAGAGTGAAAATACTCCTTGACTTTATGTGAAGGAGTAAATTTAGCTTTAAAGGTTGCCAGTACCGAAAAAAAAATTGTGCTTTCATAAATGATGGTGGGGAGGAGGAGAAACATGTATTATCCTAAATTGTACTTTTTAATATATTCAGTCATAAAATGTGGATATCAAGTAGTGGTGCACAACTTTTATAAGAGGAGGGCCAGTCACAAAAATGAGTGGATTGTCGAGAGTCAACATCCGCAATGTAGACAAAATTTTTTTTTGGGGAAGGATCGGCCTAAAAGTTCATAAAAATGCTAATTTTAAAAGGAGGGTTAGCCCCCTATACACAACCACCTCCTTAGTCAGTATAACCCAATTCAGTTGGCAAGGATGGAAAAAACTTGCATTTTTTTTCCACGCACGATCAACAATATTCACAGTTTTTTCCTAGTGATTGACGAAATTCCCACTTTTTTCGCACCCAATCGGCGAAATGTGCAATTTTTTCGCACACGTTCGGTAAAATTCGTGATTTATACACACTCGATCGGCAAAATTCGCGATTTTTACGTGCCTGATCAGCAAAATTTGCGATTTTTACGCGTTCGATCGGCGAAATTTACAATTTATACGCACCCGATCGGCAAAATTCGCGATTTTTACGCATCCGATCGGTAAAATTCATTATTTTTATGCGCCCGATCGGCGAAATTCACGATTTTTACGAGCCCGATTGGCAAAATTTGCGATTTTTCTGCATCTGATCGGAGAAATTTACAATTTATACGCACCCTATCGGCAAAATTCGCGATTTTTACGCATCCGATCGGTAAAATTCATTATTTTTACGCGTCCGATCGGCGAAATTCGTGATTTTTACGCGCCCGATCGGCGAAATTCACGATTTTTACGTGTCCAATTGGCAAAATTTACGAAATTTTATGCATTCGATCGGAGAAATTTACAGTTCATACGCACCCGATCGGCAAAATTCGCGATTTTTACGGGTCCGATCGGCAAAATTTGCACTTTTTACGCACCCGATGGGCAAAATTCCTACAAAACCCAAAATTTTTACTCGTCCGATCGGTGAAATTGGACAAAATTTGCGATTTTTACGGACCCGATCGGCGAAATTCGCGATTTTTTCGTGTCAGATCGGCGAAATTGATCCGCGGGCCACTAGTAATCCCATCGCGGGCCACAGGTTGTGCATCCCTAGCTTTAAAGTAATATTAAGCAAATGTTGCTCTTTTGCGTTACACACACATTCACACAAGAAAAAAAACTGGATTGATTTTGCCTTAAATTTACTGTCATAGTGCCGATAGTGACACTTCTTTAATCGATCATGTGCATAATTTACTTTTTGTATTCACACGATTATGGAGAATAATTTTTGTTCAACAGCTAACATTTAAAAGTAAGGCCAAAATATGCAGCTGTAAAAAAATTAATTAAACTTCTGTTAACTGCCATCAAAATTTTATCGATTTCTGAATTTTTACAGAATTAAAAAGTAATGTAAAAAAAAAATCTATCTCGCTAACAGCGGAGTAGCCAGTGCTCAGGTATCACAATTTTCAAATAAGAATCTGCCCTTTATTTAAGCCCAACAAGTTATTACAAATTCTGAGATTACGTTAGGCGAATAATACTATTTAAAAACAGTAGTACCGTGAATATGTTCATTCCCATCCGGGCTAGATACTCTTCCCTAGCGTAGGTAGATATTTTGGTTAATATATGCACATTCTTTTTCTTCTTATTTTTTTTATCTGTTCCAATTTCAGAAATTAAGTGCACTTTGGTTTACAGAGAAATGTTTGATTAATTTTGTATACGAAAAATAGCCAGGCAAATAATTATGAAGATATTTAAAATAAAAAATAAATCTCAGCATGCAGCGGTAGCACTGTACTTCTTATCTTTAAGAATACAACTAAATTAAAATTAAACTAATCCCTTAAGTGCATGTGGGTGAAAGATTTATCTGGTTTCAAATGATGGTAAAATGTTATTGAATCAAAATAGTTTAAGAGACGTAAGTTTTTGTGAGATTCGTACAGTTTTAATTACGTATGCTTAATTTAAAGTGGCTGTTTCTTAAATAAGGCTTATCTTTACATTAAAAAATCACATCATATTTACATTTTTCCCTCAAAAGTCCTATTCAATAGTTAATCTTTTGACATCGCCTTATCATACTAAAGAAGAGACTTTTTTTCAGAGTATTTTAATCCTACTTAATTAGGTTCATCGGTAGAAAAACGAAAATACTTTCAAGATATGAAGATTATGATTCTAATTACATACTTCTTATTCTGTAAGCAGTCAGAAACTTCTTTTGATTAAATGTGATTTAAATATTTTTTTATCAGTAATATTATTTTATTTCGACATGATTATTAATAAGTATTGCATTTTTATGCTTCGATATTTCATTCTTTCTTTTCAATATTTTTTTCAGTCATTTAAAATCAAAAAGATATGTATTTTCAAAGAAACAATAGCATTATAAACATGCGTTTTAAAAAAAGCTAATTAAAAAAAATATTATCTGAATATTTTCTTCTGAACAAACTACATAGAAGGAAAGTCTTTAACAAAATAAATATAATTAATTTCTAGGACCAAACATTAACAAAGTAATTTTTTATAAATAAAAAAGTATAAATTTCGGAAATACTTAGTTTAATAATTTTTGATATAATAACCTTCTCAGTTAATAATTTATCGATTCATACAGATCAAGCGAACATAAAAAAACCTTTTCCAGTATTTAACCATACTTGAAATTTTCAGTGAAACGTACTTCAATTGAATGTAAAATAACTCGCATTTATACAAAAGTAATATGTTATAAAAAGTACATGACATAGAAAAAGTATGTGATGATGTGTTTAGCATCCCACACAACATAATGACGTCACTTTATTTTTAGATATTTTTCATGTGATATACCGGTACTGAGTTTTGGCAAGACATTGTAGTTAATATTACAAGAGTCCCTCCGCTTTTTTATTAATTTTTTTTATCTGTTTTAGTTACCTATTCGATTTGGTGTCGCCTCAATTCATCTCGCACAATTCATCGCGGAACAATTCATCGTGCACAATTCGTCGCAGCGTCAATTCGTCGCAGCGGAAATGTCTTTGAAGGCTATTATGATAAAAATAAGGATAATTTAGTAAAATTATTTAATGATAATTTGTTTTTTAGATATACAGAATTACGCCTAACGTTTTAAAGGCGATTTCGGAGGAATTGTTTTTTAAGTGATTTTTTGGGAATTTTCTTATTGTGAACATGACAGTTTAAGGAATAAGAACAAGTCATTTCTTATTTAAATTAGAGATAGAATAAATATTGCTTTAGCTAACCGAAAAAATGGCGAAGGATTTAGGATAAAATCACCCAGATCCAGAAAAAATGACGAATACAAATGCTAGAAATTTAAAAAAAAATTATTAGTTGACATATGTGTACACAGGGTACAACCCTCCCCCCTTCCTTATATTTGAAAGATTTAGGAAGTAAAAAAGTATTGAGGGATGTAAACATATAATACTTTTTGTGATTGCGATTGAACTGATTGCTGCATGAATGCAATTTCATTACGTAGTATTTTCGTTTTATAAGTTTTTTCATTTATTTCATCTATACTAATAAAAGGAAAGTGTTTGTCTGTCTGAGTTCTGTGTACGTGTGCGCGATGACAAGCGAAATCTACCGCACGTAGAAGTCTGAAAATTTGCGTGTGGATAGTGGAAGGCAGGTCCTACAGACCTGACGCTCCAGATTTTTAATATTTTAAGAACCGGGGCCCCTAGGGCCCTTTTAAGGTTTTTGCATTTAAATTATTAATAACTTGCCCCATTTTCATCTGATCTCCCTTCTTTTTGTGGGCCTTTTTTCATTAAATTCCCCGCCCATTTCTACATTTCAGTTAGGACCCTGGCCCTCTGGGGCCCGTGGCGGTGTTCACTTGAACCTTTTGTGCGCCATGCATTTTTCACCCTCTCAGTGCGTAACTTTTAAGTTGAGTCTTCGACTCCTTTCCCCGGGCCAACACCTTCATATTTTTACTGTGGCACTAGGGCCCTTTTTTAGCATTTCTTTCAAATTTATTCTAATGATTAATTTATACCCTATGCTTAATTTCGACTAATTGAAGATGTAAAGCGCTACGTACTAGGATCTTTTAAGATATTTTCCTCTTAAGGCCTTACTCAAAACTATCATTTGGCCATTTTTGGGACCTCTAATATAGCTCCCTTAAAAATTGACCGATCCACTAGTTTTTTTTTAATGTAACTTTTTTGGACTTCCAGCTACTATATGAACGACAAAAAAATTTCTCGGACAAGTCCCGAGCCCCCTGGGCACCTTAAAATGTTTGTGCCCTAAGTTATTAATAATTTGCCCCATTTTTCTCAGATCTCCTTCGTTTTTGGTGCCTTCTCTTCATTAGGCTTTTCTCCCATTTCTATGTTCCAGTTAAGTTCCCTGAATTTTTAGTAACTTGCTCCTTTAACCCCTTCAGGGGCAAAGTACTATTGGAGTTAAAATATTGAAATGACTGATTGACACCAAGATTCACGGACGAATTTATTTTTTAATAAGTAAAAGCTTTCCTTTTTGTACCTTATAAATTCAAAATTTGGTTATAAAATTCTGGTGTCATTGTGGCCTTTTGGGATTAAAATTAAGTGGTAATATACCGGTGCCCTTCAAGGTGTTAAATCCGATTTTTTTTTCGTTTTTGGTGCCTTTTCTCCATTTAGTTATTCCTACATTTCTACATTCCAGTTAGGACCCTGGGGCCCGACTCGAGGCCCCTTGAACTTTTTGTGTGCTATGCATTTTTCACCCGCATAATTCTGTCACCCTCTTACTATGCGACTTTAAAGTTTAGCCTTGGATTACTCTCCCCGGGTCACCACGCTTATATTTTTATTGGGCCTTTAGGGCCTTTTTTAAGCATTTCTTTAAATTTTGTTCTAATGATTAATTTATACCCTATGTTTAATTCCGACTAATTGAAGTTCTAAAGCGCTAAGTACCAGGATCTTTTAAGATGTTTTCCTCTTAGGGCCCTGCTCAAAACTATCAGTTAGCCCCCTTTGTTAGCTTCCATTAAAAATCGGCCGATTCACTAGCTTTTTTTTTGTCTGACAACTACTTAGGACTTCCAACTACTACTTGAACGACAAAAAAATATCTCGGACCTCAGCTATCACCAATTTTGAATATTAATCCCCTTCTTGGGCCCCTCTATGCAGCTTCTTTTACCTCAGATGCCACCAATTTTGAATATTAATCCCCTTCTTGGGCCCCTCTATGCAGCTTCTTTTAAAAGAGTCATAGAAGCTTGAGTTCTGTTTATGGTTATTATCACGGGTACGGAAAACACCGGGTGGGTCACCTAGTTAGAAAGTAAACCATAATTTTATTATATTTTAATTATTTTCATCCACTAATGCTGCTTGTTGTATTCAGTAAATGATTCCAGTTTATGATTTTTTACTTTCTTCTATAGAAGAAAGTATTGTAATCGAACCTTCTTTCAACTTCCAGTTTTCGACGCATTTACACGTTTTAGGGGTCAGAGATACCGAAAAAGAGGTTTTTACAAATTGTCTGTCTGTCTGTCTGTCCGTCCGTCCGACTGTCTGTCCTCATTGTATAGCCATTTATAGATTACAATTTCAAAAAGTTGTAAAAATAAAATTAGAAATCCTAAAACCTTTTTGCGTTAAATGTTATGTCTTGATCCAAGGATTCTAGAGCCTTTTTTTATTTTCCTCTATCTTAAAAAATGGCTGAGATATAGCGGTTTGAAATTTTAGGGTGGCTGACATTTTCAAACAAGACAGCAGAATTCATCCATAAACGGAATTAATTTATGAGTTTTAGTTAACATGATTTCGGCAAATTTTCTTTCATCTCCCCCCTCTTTTTCTCCCCTATACTGAGTCCCAGAGGGCCAGGGTCTTAACTGGAACGTAGAAATGGTGAAAAGCTTAATGGAGATAAAGCCCCAAAAACGAAGGAGATCGGGTAAAAATGGGGCTCATTATTAACAATTTAGGGCACAAAAATTTTAACGTGCCCAGGAGGGTCGGGACTTGACCGAGAAAATTTTGTCGTTCTTTTGTAGCTGGAAGTCCTAAAAAATTATCAGTAATCAAAAGCTTAGTGGATCGGTCGATTTTTAAGGGAGAGGTCCCAAAAGGGGCAAAGTGATAGTTTTGAGTAAGACCTTAAGAGGAAAACATCTTAAAAGATCCTAGTTTAATTAAATTAATCGTTAGAATAAAATTTGAAAGAAATGCTAAAAAAGGGCCCTAGGGCTTCAATAGAAATATGAGGGTGGTGGCCCGTTGAGAGGAGTCCAAGACTCAACTTAAAAGTCACGCATTGAGAGAGTGACACAATTAGAGAGGGTGAAAAATGCATGGCACACAAAAGGTTCAAGTGAACAACGCATCGGACCACAGGGGGCCAGGGCCCTAACTGCAATGTGGAAATGGGGGGAAAGCTTAAAGGAGAAATGGCCACAAAAACAAGCGAGATTGGATAAAACCGGGGCAAATTATTAACAATTTAGATGCAAAAACCTTAAAAGGGCCCCAGGTGCCCCGGGTCTTAAAATATGAAATATCTGAGTCTCAGGTTTTCAGGGACTGCCTTGGACTATCCGCACCCAAATTTCCAGACTTCTACGTGTGGTAGATTTCGCTTGTCATTTCGCACGCACACACAAAACTCAGAAAAACAAACAACTTTCTTTTATTAGTATAAATGAAATGAATGATAAAACTTTTAAAGCCAAGATATCATATAATGAAATTGCATTCATGAAGCAATCAGTTCAATCATAATCACAAAAAGCTTTTATGTTTACATCTCTAAATACTTTTTTTACTTCCTAATTCTTTCAAATATAAGGAGGAGGGGGGGCTCCTCTTTTGTACCCTGTGTACGCATATGTAATTTTTTTTCTAGCATTTGTATTCGTCATTTTTTCATGCTCTGAGTGATTTTATCCTAAATCTTCCGCCATTTTTCGGTAATCTAAAGCAATATTTATTCGATCTCTAATTTAAATAAGAAATGAGTTGTTCTAATTCATTAAACCTTCATGTTCTCATCAGGGAAATTCACAAAAATCACATATGAAAAAAGATTCCACCAAAATTGCCTGTAAAATATTAGTTACAATTCTCTAAATCAAAAAAACAAATTATCATTAAGTAATTTTACTGAATTATGTTTATTTTTATCATAATACTCTTCAAAGACGTTTTCGCTGCGACGAATTGACGTCACGACGAATTGAGCCCGCGACGAATTGTCGCCGCGATGAATTGACGCTGCGATGAATTGACGCTGCGACGAATTGACGCTGCGACGAATTGTGCGCGATGAATTGTGCGTTTTCGATGCGACGAATTGACGTCGCGACGAATTGAGCCGCGATGAATTGAGTTCACGACGAATTGACGCTGCGACGAATTGTCACCGCGATGAGTTGACGCTGCGACGAATTGTCTCCGCGATGAATTGACGCTGAGACGAATTGACGCTGCGACGAATTGTGCGCGATGAATTATTCCGCGATGAATTGTGCGCGACGAATTGACGCAGAACCGTTACTTGGCCTTCCACAAATCGAATTGACCAATTTATATTCATTTCTGCATTTCTAAACCTACGCACACAAAAGCAGATATTTGTTATTTAGTTTCTTGGACTCGGCCCCATTGAGTGAAAGAGTTTACAAAATTGTAAGGTAAACAAACTGTATGATTCATAAACAGGATAAACTGGATTTGTCTGTTTGAAAACTATGTGACAAGTAAGTTTAAATACTAAGTGACATTAAATAATTCAGTAATCACTAGAAAAATTCACTTCTCTCTCAGATGATGACTAAAGTTAATTTTATCAGACTATGATTAATTCAATTGACCCTACGTATGCACTTTTGATTGGTTTAAGGACTTGAATTAAAGTTAGTGTTTTAGAGGTACAAATAACTAAGAATGTACGAAGACCATTTTTTTTAAACGTATGATGTGTAAAATTTATATTTATGCGTATAAATGTATACAATTATATTTATGCGTGTAAATGTATACAATTATATTTATGCGTGTAAATGTGTAAAAATCATATTTAGGCGTATAAATGTGTAAATATTACATTCATGTGTAAAGTTTTATGTATTTCATAAAATAGTTGCATACAATAGCCAATTTCTATGAAACATACAACCAAAAGTAATCAATAATTTTATAGGGTAATAAATTTTGTAGACTAGGATTCATAATAAGCAATCTTCCTAACGTTGATCTGTACTCTGTTTTTCTTGTTGTGTCTGTTACCGTTTTCATTATATCTGTAAAATTAGAGACTTCTTTGTAAGAATAGATTACATTTGCAAGTATAAAATTTCAAATACATGGTTTTCAAAGTATACTTATATCAAATAAGTTGAGCTATTGCAAATCTGAAAAACATATTTACATTATAAGATAATTTTCAGTCACACGTTCGTTTTCTATTTCTTGAAATGCTATTAGAAGATATTTCAGCGGTTTTAAAATTTTTAACTCACTGTAGAAAAAATATATTTCATTATATTCGTATATTCCTGAATTATTTAAATAATCAAATTATTTAAACATAAATTAAAAAAAAGTTTCATACTAAGAATATTATGGTTTGAAATTCTGTTAGAACAGTGGTTCAAAATGATTAGAAAAATGCATTGTAAATACCTTTCCTTGGGCTCAATCCATCGTTGCAACTGTGACATCTATACATCAAAATTATTGCTGTATGGAAAGGATTTAAAGCCTTAAAATTTTCTTAAAATGTTTGTTATAGCGAATAAACTTTTATCTATCTGAACAAATTGTACTATTAAAAAAAAATTTTTTTTCATTTAAAAATATTTTTGATTCGTTGCGGTTGTGACATAAGAACGACTCACACTTTCACTTTGTAATGCATGATTCAGAATACCTGCGAATTATGAACTGGTACATTTTGTTAATACATTTGTAGTTAAACTGTAATTTGTAGTATATCATTCTCAAAAGGCAATTTTATTGTGATATCATTTTGTAAAATTTTATAAATGTTAAATTCTGCGTGAGTTTGTAGTAGTTATCATGCGGATGTGACATGTGTGATACATTTATCTAAGAAACGGATCAAAATAACTTTTCTTTTCAGAAGGATGTAACTTTTAAAATTTTCGAAAATACTAAAATTCAAATTATTACATTAATTATAACAATTTTTGTAAAATAATGTAATTATAACAATAATTTCCCAAATTATAATACTAATTACAACATCATATACTACATAATTCTAACGCTTATCAAACCAGTTATAAAATTTACAATAACAAATCTATCTACTATATATATAACAGCATCTAAATTTCTGTTTGCATACACAGTTGTTTACATTACGATGATATTTGTATAGGAATGTGCGATTATGCATTTAATGAGATAAAAATGACTACATATCCAACCAACCAAACGCACATATGAAGTATAGTGAGTACTGGTGAAGAGTTTTCAATGAAACGTGATCATTTATCTGCAATTTTTCATAAGTTATACGTTCTGTAATGATAACAGGACTTTGAGTGCACTTAGTCATAGTCATAACATCTTAATGCCAACAACTGGAAAGCTAATCTAGATTTAGATACTGAACAACACTTTGAAAAAAAAACTTGAACATTTGTCTCAAATATTTCCTGAGTAATACCGTTTTTTTATTGATAACAGGAATTCGTGGTCATCCTGTATGTCACGCACGCAACACAAAATAACAACATTTTAAAGATGTAAAAACCCCTTTTTTTGGGTGCAAGTGAATACTTCTTACAAAACTATTTTTTGATCATAATATCATCTTAAATCATTCAGCTATTCTACTGTGAGAAAAATAAATATCACTTATCTGTTGCGGGCGTGACCGCACAGAGCCGTTTAAATTATTCGGTGTTCATATTTGTATTAACCCGAAAATTAAAAAAAATAATAAAAATGCTTTTATTTCCTAATTTTCTCCATAAGTGAAAGTATCTTTATTAATAATTACAGATTATCTATGCAAAAGTGGAATTTCATAACATTCAATCTGTAACTGTACTAAAACTTGAAATTTCATAGAATTGAGAGGAATATTTTATCGTGCACATATCATAAATTTTCAAATGGAATTAATAATTTTATTAATCCCATTTCCCTTATTTTGAAGCAAAATATTTAAATTGTACTCTTACGAGTTAATCATAATTAATTCGGATTAGTTGGATGAATTTAAGGTTTCCAATCAGATGTCCACTTTTCGTTGATTTGGCGCAGGACATCTATATATTCTTTTGGGATGGTATTTAATCTTTAAGTATAAAGATTAAATACCACTTTGAAATTTGTTTTAAGAAGATGAATAACTTCATATATTTTTTTT
Organism: Maratus michaelseni; assembly: GCA_963931845.1. NCBI lineage: Eukaryota > Metazoa > Arthropoda > Arachnida > Araneae > Salticidae > Maratus > Maratus michaelseni. The sequence goes on from OZ007590.1 coordinate 182,187,139, forward strand.
AATCATTAAATTACTTTGATATCTTTTCCTGTTTTTGTTCATTCATTTCTTTTATATTCTGGTCTAATTATATTTCGTTTCTTATTGCAGGTAAGAGTGATAATATGAAATATTTTATTCTGGTGCTTAAATGTAAGTAATAAAATGTTAATTTGTTACTTTAACTTTTTAAATATGCGTAACAATAATTTTGCATAGCAGTTCTTTTTTAATTTGTTTTTTGCAATTGAATAACACTAGTCGGCAAAGAAAATTTTTTTCCTCCCTGCAAATCAAATGAGTGAACATTATGAATTTGACATTCCTGATTCTAAATATGACATGGAAATTACTCCATCACGCACCATTTTTAAGAGAGATAGATTCGCAATTACAGTGTCAAATGTAAAATTAATACATTCATCGACCATGCAACAAAACAAGAAAAAAATGAAAAATGATTTATCTTCATTATCTTAGTTAAAGAATGAATAAAACCTATCATGAAAAAGTAATTTTGTTGACATTGTACTTTTGGTTTTTCGTGTTTGTGTTTTGTTTGTTTATTTTTTTTGTGTCTCTCGTACAAATTTCAGTAGCTATTTGATAACATATTTTTTTCCATTTGCCGCTGTATCTCTTTTCCATTTCAACTACATCCTTGTGGAACATTTCTTCATGTTCATTAGAAAAATCTCACATATAAACTGAAAAAAATCAAATTAAGAATGTAAGAAGTACACCTTTATAGACATATTCCTTCCCAACACTCTAAATGAGAAGAGTAGACTCTCCACAATTTCTTTATAATTTTGGGACTTTCTGTTTTGCCAAACAATTTTTAAATACTTTTTCAAAAGTGCTTTTTGTGCTTCTTTCTCGACAGCATTCAGTTTATTTTTTGAAGTAGGATCTTGAAGTTCTATTTGATGTCCTACAAAGATACCTTCTTTTATTTTGGCACAGCTCATGCGTGGAAATTTGGTCATTAAATATTTAAATTCTTCAGTCTTTATTCATCACTTTAACAAGTTATTTTATAAGTACACTATTCATATGGAGAGTAGGTAAACATACACTATAATAACATAACATATACATATACATATTGTCAACTAATACCTTGTGTGCAACATTTTTCGTGCCAAGAATATTTTCTTCTCGCAGTGCCCACGTGTTCAGACAGACTTGCTTATTTATCTCCTGCTCGACTGCCCATTCGCATAAAAATTAATTAAATTTTATGAAATCTTGTTGTAACTCCATTAGCAATGCTAATTAATTATTTAGTTAGTTATTAAATTAAAAAATAGATTCTGCGTGTGCCTCTGAACAGTGAAGCTATGCAAATCTCCTCAGTGAGTAAAATATAGAGTGTCACTTGTCATTTAATATACGCGAATTCAGATCGTTGAATTGCAGATGATGGTAGAAATATTTTCAAATAATTGTGGAAGAAAACAAAATATAGGAAAATCCAAAAATGAAATAATAGGATGCATTTAACGCTAACGTTTCAGCAAGGGAAAACTAATTTTTAATTTTGTAAGCGACCCCCCACCAAAAAAAAATTGGTACGTGATGGATCAATTTGATTCTCATATTTGATTATTGTATCGTTAAAGCTCTCAGAAACAATCATTATTTTTACAGGGAGAATTTTGATGCCGGCCAGAGTAACTTATTCTTCTAAAAAAATAATTTTAAAATAATTAAAAATTAATAAAAATTAATTAAAAATTAATTAAAAAAATATTAAATTAAATATGTGATGGCTATACACTACTAAGAAAATGCCTGCTTGTTTGAGCCAAATTTTAGTTTTGCAGTAATTGCAATCACTTGTAGCTGCTGTCGAATAATTACCCTAATTTGGTAATTTAATTTTAGAAAGATTTTTATGTTTTAAAATATGAAAAAAAAATATTAATACATCTTCTTTCCGTAAAATAAGCATGTGTGTATTATTTTTCCATTCCAAGCTAAAAGAAAGATGAAGTGAGTCGTACCGTTTCAAAGTGAATATATTCTCTAATATTTCATCAGTTAAACAAACAAATACTCAAAACACGATAACAAAAACGAAAACATGCGTCATGAAAAGAATAATAAACCATTCCGTGTATTCTTTCGTACACTTACAAAGAAAGACAAACGTTTCTTAATTTCGCTCTTATCTTCCTTGAGGTTTACAAAAATATAACAACTAACGAATTACTAACGATAATGAAAAGAGAACCTTTAACTACAAAAACCCCAAAAATAAATATATTTACAATATTTGAATAGCATTTGTGAAATAAATATTTCGGCATTATGTCTTACACTCATGCATCTTTATTTTTGTTTTAATCGGTTATATAAAAAAGAAAAAAGTCGCCAAATTTTGGATATTATTTCCTTTAATGGTAACCTGGCTATTGTATTAAATTATTGGCTTGGAACGGGATTGAAAATCGTGCCAATCAAAAAATCGCCAAACATCGGTGCGTGAGTGTAACACATCTGTTCCCGTTTCTGAAAAGTTTCCGAGTAATTTTTACAGTGTATTAATCAGTTTTCTCAAAGATAAATATAAGTTTTTTGGATGCTATCTAGTCTTAAATAAACATATTATGTTTCACAAACATGATAAATTAACAACATTAACATTAAAATTAAAACTAATAGCATTAACATTAACCTTAAAATCAACATTATTTTGAGACTCTTGCATTATAAGTTCTGTTACGCAGCTAAAAATGATTACATTATAACCTATAGCATCCATAAAACTCATATTCCGGGTACAGAAAACGGTATAATACACTGTAAAAACTACTCAGAACGTCTCCGAAAATTATGGGCAGCAAAATAATCTTTTGTTTCAGAAATTCTTCTTTAAATATCGGTAATGTATTCGTTTCAAAGACTTCGTAAACCTTAAGAAATATAAGAACTCGATTAAGAAATATTTATTTTACAGTGTACCTGATCAAACAATGTTTTTGTTACGAAGCATATTTCATTGAACTTTTCGGTATATTTAACTCTTTCATTGGTTGTTTCTTCTTTCTGCATGTGGTCAATTGCTTAAGGGACATCTTTCCTCACGCGAAAAGACCGCTCGCTAATGTTAATCCTAAGGGGCATTATTTTTCTAATATCTCATTTGCATTTCAACATTTTTAAACGATTTTATTTTGCATTGGATAGATGAGATCAATCTCTATTTTCGCCGTTGATTACTTTTTCGATTTTCTTTGCGGATTGTTTTACGAAGATATTTTCAGTTTCGTAAAATGCAAAGGAGATATTAGAAAAGTAATACCCCACAGGATTAACATTAGCAAGCGGGTCTTTTCACGTGAGGGGAGTGGACCCTTACCTGGAAAATGACCAAACAGTAATTTGATTCTGAGACATGCGCGTGTTTTATTTAACTTTATGGTGAACCTAGTATAGTTATTAATACATCTAGTATAGGTTATTAATACATTTAGTAATTCGCGCCATGTACTGCGTGTGTTTTGACATGATTCATTGAAAAGTATTTCAAGTGATATAGCTAAAATTATTTTCCCTCTATCTCAAAAAATAGTTGTTTGGTAGATATTAAATAGTTTGAGTTATTTCATTTAGAACATTAGAAGTATCGATTTCTCTATAAATTATTTAAAAAATCGTTTTTTCTATCTTTTAAAGAATTAATGTAAATCGATTCTTTATTTTCGTCCAATTAATACCTTTGTGAGAATTCACTTTTACGAAGTTTATTAATTAAAAGAAAAAACAGCGAAAGAAATGCTTTCTTTAATTCTGTAACTAGATTTCTTGTTAGCTTAACTCTGTCTTTTGTTACAATATACTTGTTAACTAAAATCATTACTAAACTAATCTTTTATTCATTATAAAAAAAAAAAAAAAACAGAGAAAAAAACATTTTGAAATAACTAAATTGTGTGTGAGTAAATGAAAGAAAAATTCAAAGAAAAGAAACTGAGATTAAAATAACACTTCTTATTCATAAAAAAAAAGAAAAAAATTAAATGCTATTGATTTAAAAAACCTTTTCAATGCATTAAACTATAAATGTCTGAAACAAGTAAAAGAAAACTAAAACAAATTTAAATTTTTGTAAAAGGCTTTTAAAAAATACTGCATTAAAAATACAAATAATGCTTATCAGAAACTCTGAATACTATTGAAATTTAAAACGGTTTGAAGTAGTTTAATTTAAACAAAAGAATTGTTTTCAGATACCGAAATAATTACAAGTTGTTAATTTGCGTATATATTACTAAAATTGATATCAAAACATTAAAAATGAACTTATAAATACCCGACGTTTCGACTTTATCTTCAAAATCATCTTCCGGTGTAGTTGATTGACCTTCGTTGAGAATACCTTTTGGACACTTCACATAATCGGTTGCTTGAGTGAAATCAGAAACACGTAAACGCACTATCACACGAACTGAACTAATATTTTATTCATAAAAAAAAATAATAATAATAATACAGAAAAAAACCACTTCAAAATAACTAAATTGTAAATATATTTGTAGTTTAAAAAATATATATATATTATGTTGATGCATAAATATTTGCCTGTTTATTTAAAAAATATATCGAGCATTAAAAAAAGGGTGAAATTACATATAAACTAATAATTATGAGCATAATGTGTATTTATGTGTTAGTAATTTCACTCAAGCAACCGATTATGTGAAACGTCTACAAGGTATTCTGAACGAAGGTCAATAAATTACTAAAATCTGGCCCCTCTCTCCCCCCCCCCCTCCAAAAAAAAATTGAAAATCTTTTTAAAAATTTTTTATAATATTTTTCTTTATTTGTTATTTTATTGTAACAATAAATAATCAATCATCTAAATCCCCTCAAAATTACTGCTTCTCCCTTTGCCTCTACCCCTTCTAGTACCAAAACCCTGTAGTTTAACAGTTATAACTCTTTCAATTAAATTTTTTTTTCAGACTTATTTAATACTCTATATTAACAATAAATAAACCTAATCTACCATCTAAATCAACCCTCCTCCTAAAATCTCTGTTTTTCTCCCCCTGCCCTCACCCCCCAACTTCATCTCAAGAATATTCTCCCCCTGCAAATGCATCTCATTAAATTTTAAAATTCTTAATTTTTTTTTGCTCTATTTGTTATTTTTTGTAATAATATTTAAATAACAATCTAAATTATTCCCCTCCTCTCCCCCAAAAAGTCCTCTTTATTTTCTTTGCCGCCCCCCCCAGTAAATATTTAAATAATAATTTTCAATAATAATTAAATAAGTATCTAATTTGCTCCTCCCCCCTCCCCCATCCAAAAAAATTCCGCTTCTTCCCCCCCCCTCAGTGCACAAACTTTAAAAATCTTTAAAATTATTTTTTTAAAGATTTTTACGCTTTATTGTTACTTTGTAGAAAAATAAATGAATGATCATGTAACTCTCCCCTGAAATTTCCATTCCCCATCCCCAGATAATGGGGTGAATTTCTAGACGTGGAAGGGGGGAAGGGGTGAGGCAGAGAGGAAACTTAGGTGACAAATTATCTATTTATTTTTACTAGAGAGCATCAAATAGGACAAAAGATTTCTTCAAATAAGAGTTTTACAAATTTTAAACTTGGTATTTTCAGGGATGAGGGGGTAATATGAATTTCAAAGGAAGGGGGTTTGTATTTTAGATAATTTGTTATTTATTTATTATTAATAGAGAGCAACAAATAGGACACAAGATTTTTTTAAATAAATAGTTTAAGAAAATTATAGGGGTTGACAAAGAGGGGGTAAGCAGAAAATTTGGGGGTAGAGAGGTAATTATATTGGTTGATTATTTATTTATTGTCACTAGACAGCAACAAATAGAGCATATATTTTTTTAATAAAGAGTTTTAAAGATTTTAAACTTTGTATGCTGAGGGTAGAGGGGGAAACATAAATTTTTGATGGATGGAGAGATTGTAGTTTGGAGGACTGATTTTTTACTTATTGTTATATTACTAGCGAGTAGTAAGAAGGCCAGAAGAATTTAAGATTCTCAAGATTTTGATTTTTTTGTATTGGAGAGGGTAGAGAAGGGAATCAGACATTTCATGGGGGGAAGGGGGTATATAATTAACAAAATACAAAAGCAAAAGTGGAAATCTGCCGAAATTTTCAAAAGATTAAAAATTCTCTTCCTTGGATTTTTAAAATAATTTTTTTTGTTGGGGGAGGGGTTATTTAGGAATGGAAAATAAAATCAAAATTGCTTAAATGTTGGAGAGGAGCTTACTTTCGAGGGGGGGGGGTGTGCTCACTTTCGGGATTTTACGGTAAATGTTTTCAGTTTAAAATACAAGAATATTTAAATTGCAGTACTATAATTCCTTCACAATTTTACACTGTAGTACAGTATTCCTAAATGATTTGAGAGATATCTCAGAAAGTCAATGATTTCAGATTTTTCTGAAAAATGAGTCATTTTTTTCAATTTTTTCTTAAAAACGCCTGGTAGTTTCATGTTACATAAATATTAGTGGTTTTTAAAAAGTATATTAATGTATAAATATTTGTTTTTGTTTGTATATTTCAAAAATATGTCGAGTATTAAAGAAAAGGTGTTATCCATGTCTATAAATATTAAAACTAATAATTAGAAGCATAATGTATAATTAAATCGTACTTTTACTTCTCGTCAGCGGATCTCAGATTTGTTGCAGTAAAATATATTGCTGATGCGTAAAATATATCAGATATTAGAATTCACTAAAATCCCCTTAAATATTAATATGTTTTTATCGAAATGGAAAAAAATATACCTACATCATAGTTAATAATTTTCTAAAATTTCCAAAATGTATATTTTTGAACTACATCAACTTAATACTTGATATGAATCAAATCTGTCCAATGTGAAGTGTAGGATTTGATTTTTCTGATTTTTATATTTCTTTTAAATAAACCGATATGAAGTTTGCGAAATCCTGAGTAAATATTTAGAAATTTTTGTAACACAACTTAATAGGATTAAATTTCCATCATATTTACTTTTTGCTCTTCTTTCTAGTTATACTTATTGGAAACTATATCATTTTGTTATTGCAGATATCGTTTCGGTGTAATGCTTATATTTCGAAAACTGCAATATAGTCTGTAAAACCGTCCTTGTATGTTATAAAATATTAGTAACCAAACAGCTCTATTCAGGAAGTAAATACTTAATTGGATGTTCTTATTCAAAATTTTATAAAGTACAAGATTTAATATGATTTAAAAAAAATGAACAGTTTATACATTTCTGAAATTGCCTTCCTTACTCTACTAAAACTAAGTGTGTGATTACGTTTTAAAGTAGAGTTTTCAAGAGAACATAGCTGAAACATTTAAACATTAACTCAAAAAAACTTTTCATTTTCTATATTTTTCATGAATAATAATTCAGTAATTTGTATTTTTTTAACCTAATTTATACAAAAACAACTACCTTATTTGCATATACACAAATTTATCTTTTTAGAAAACACTGCGACTTCAATATAATATATCCTGTCTAAGGACGTTATTGAATGTTAAAGGATCCTTTTAAAGAAATAATATAAGCACAATAAAAAAAAAATTTAAGAACATCCTTGTATGTGCCTTTAAATTACATATCTTAACATAGTATAAAACAAAGTCGCTTTTTCTGTCCCTATATCCCTATGTACGCTTAAATCTTTAAAACTACGCAATGGATTTTGATGCGTTTTTTTTAATAGATAGAGTGATTCAAGAGGAAGGTTTATATGTATAATAACATCCATTAAATAGTGGAGAAATACTGTTATTTTTTAGGTTTAAGTCGCTTTTTCTGTCCCTATATCCCTATGTACGCTTAAATCTTTAAAACTACGCAACGGATTTTGATGCGGTTTTTTTTAATAGATAGAGTGATTCAAGAGGAAGGTTTATATGTATAATAACATCCATTAAACAGTGCAGAAATACTGTTATTTTTGAGGTTTTTAATGTGATGTCGTAAATAATTTCATTTTTTCCGCTTATACATTGCAAACGCAGGCTGAACCCTACAAGATTTATCAAAATAATGTACTAATTATTGTACACATTAAAAAGGTCTACAGAAAACACAAAGAGATGTAGGTTTTCAAGGTTAACCCGAAGCAAAGCGAGGGAGGGCCGCTAGTATTGTAATAAAACCTACCTAAGTTTTATTTTTCAAACTTTACTTAATGATTATATTCCACAAGGACTTTCCGAAATTATCTTTCTCATACTATTTTATAAAGGCGATCTAATATATTCTGATTGTGAATAATTATATCAGTTTTGAGTCTTCATAATAATTGGATGTTTTAAAGAGTTTTAACTGTTTGGTGTTATTGAATCTTCGACTAATATGAAATGAAAAAGATTGGAACATTTTCTTGTAAAACATCTAACATAAAAGTAGCCATATAAAAGATAGTTACGAACTTCAGCTACTTCATAAGTTAGCTGAATAACTAGTTTTTAAAGCTAGTTTAAAAGATAGCTAAAACAAATATAAAACAATGCGTTGAAAGATAGCATTTCGCTAACAAAATTTGTAAAGAAATTACATATATTTGTATCTTGAACAATTAAACCACGGAGTAAAAAAGTTAAAATTTAAAAGTAACAATGCTTTGAAAAATCTATTTTTCTGTATTTGAGTTCTATATTTCCTTTCTTTATATATATATAAAATACATTTAAAAATACTACTTAAACGCACCGGTAATTAGTTCCATGCAGATAACAGGGCACAATGAAAATGTGCCCGTTTAGAAAACTTGTCCGATGACCTTGAAAAAGTTCGAGATGATACAGAGAAAGATAGCTTCTAACACATACGAATGTTACAAAAATGGATTATTTAATTACAAATCAGGTTCCTCTAGTTGCTAGTAGTGATTGTCACCTTAATTAATGAATAACTTAATCTAAGATGGCATTGCTCATCGGCAAAGTTATTGTGCGTGGACTACAACAGGTACCATGAGGGCGCGAGTTTGTTCGCTCAAAAAACTCTTAAATATAATATTTATTTTACTTTATATAAACATTGAATATAGAAAGTAAAAAACTATACATCATATTAATGGTTTGTAATAGCTGAATGGTTAGAATGACGAGTTCATAACCCCGTTTGGTTACCGGCAATTGGGAACCCTTCCATATACATATACACACTATATATAAGGCGTTGACAACCAGAGTAGACCAGCCTCGCCAGCTGTGATTATGAGAAAACTGCTTTCCAAAATTTGTAAAAATTCTTTTCAAACTCTTTTAGGTTAGTTCTGGCAGTACCAGAGGCGATTAAGCTTCTTCAGAAGCATATGATGATTAAGTTGATAGTGCCAGAATGCACCAAAATACTTGATCCACATTTGCACTGGCAATTTACTATTCAAGTTACGTTGGACCATCTGTTAAACTGGCTCTATTACTTGAATAGTTTCAAAATTAATAAAATTTATTATAAAGACAATAGATGGCATGACATACAACGCTTTGGCACGTCAAACGCATTTTTCACTCTCTTGCTGACTACTCGCTCGATGGGGTGATTGCTTGGGGTAGGGTGCCGGTAGATTGACCCCCTTCCCCTCTTTGGTATAAAATTAAACTGTTCGGAACCCCTTCCTCTCTTGAACCTTGGAGCTTTTCCTGAATATAAACTTAGTGTTATACTTGCAGGTAATTTCTGCAAGTTATATATATATATTTGCTAAAATAATTTTGCTTAAGTCAACGTTGCAGGAAGCAGTTCGCTCTGTTAGCTGGGAAGAACATAACATTTCAAGCTCAATTTAGGCAAGTTGCTTTATCAAAAGTCAAGTATACATAATAGTATATTTTAATAATGCAAAAATAATAGAAAAAAAAGAATGATAAACAGTACGTGAAATCAGCATGAGATCTCCATATGCTGATCATCATGTATAATAAGCAAATTTAATTCTAGAAAACTGTCTATAAAAACTACCTTTGGTGTGACGCTGGAAACCTTTAACACTGTCTACTCAATGTTCCAACAAAAACTAGTATGTTGTGACTATCGCAATTTTTTTCTATATAAATCAAATCAATTAAATAATTTATATAATATAAGAAATTATACCAATTTAGCAAATAGGTTTTTCACACAGTGTATTCCCATTTTCAGGATGCTAAGCGGAAAGTGTCGTTGAATTCTGGGCATTCGCACAAACATTGCATTGCATTTTGAACAACTCATCGAATTTCGGCATCCCATTTTAGATGAATTCAAACCAAAATTGAATGACAATCTATTCCTATCATGTGCATTCTAAATTTTATATTTCGTTTTTGAATTCTGCGTACACAAACTGGAGATATAAGCATTGTATAAATCGAACAAATCATCGATTTACGGCGCCCCCTCTTGGGTGATTTCGCACAAAATTAATCAGCACTAGTTCATATAAGGATAGAACTTTATATGAAATTTCATCCTATTCTATGCAGTAGTTCGTCAGTTAGAACGCCCACAAAATTTGTGTCAAATGATGACAGACAGACAGATACACAGACTCATGGACAGACATTTTCTAAAAACAGTCAATCCATGTTCAGGACCTTCTAAAATTTATAAGCTCTTCGAAAATCCAAAATGGAACATTTTAAAGAATTCAATACTTTCTTCTTGTTTAAATAGAAGGAAGTAAAAATTGAGTATCAGTGTTTAAACTTGTATTTTGTTACAAATGTATGTTTATCATATTCAGTGTCTTGTGAGAAATTTTTTCATGTACGATTTTGGAAATGAAAAATTAAGATTTTAGGGATAATTCTTACTTTTATTTGAATGTTATAACTAATTAAAATGTCTTATTTTTAATCTTTAAGAAAAAATCTTGAATGAATGTAAGATCATTCCTACGAGCATAATTTAGATGCAACTGAGAATATTAAATCCATTGCTCAATGCTTTTATTCTTTACATCAAAGGTAAAACATTATTTTATTGAGTATGAAGCAAAAAGCATATAATTGCTTCGAAATAGTTATTCATTTCACATTTAAAATCTGATATTACATATAATTAATATCACGTACAGTAGCTGATAAAAACATAACTTTTATTAACAAATGTGCTACTTTTTTAAATGTTGATTATGATATTTATATTGCATAAACCATTCCTTCCGTTAATATATTTTTTTGCATAAAATTAAAATATGTCAAAGTTAAAGTTTATTTTTCTTTATTGGGATGCTTATGCGATATGGATACTTTTCATAAAAAATAGTATCATACTTATGTAAAATCGAATAACATTGACGTAATCGAATAAAGAGCTGTAATTAAACATTTTGTGGGGTTCTTTTTTAAGTCTTTAAAATAATATTACATTTCCTGAAATTTAAAATTAAAATTTTTAAAGAGCAAACTTTGTTTAGTAATTGAACGATTGCCAGTAATTAAAAGCCTAGGCATGACGGTTTTGCTAGGATTGGCAATAAGAAATTCTATTATTAAATGTAACCTTCTCAATTATGTTTTAAAATAATGCATAATTTTATTTTTAATCTTGTAGTAATTTTTTCAAAATATTAATGGTTTAACTAACTCGCTTAAGTAGTTCTATAACTCTTAATATTATTTACGTATGTATAACATAAAGAAACATTTATATACAAAGAATTGACATGTCACTGTATAAATAACAATTAAATTTCCATCCGAAATATTTAAAAAACTTTTCATTTAAGAATTGTATAATTTTTTAATGCGATGTGATAAAACATTTAAAAGTTTATCTAAGTCTGAATTTTTAAGCCAGTAATCTTATTACATATTATTCCAAATTAATGTAAAATGGCTATGCCTTTAGAAAAAAAAAATACTCGTTCATTTGAATATTTCATCAAAAAGAATTATTTCATGAGAATGTGCCTGAAAAACGTCTTTAATGTTTGTATAGAATTCTAAATAGTGTTGGTAACATTTTGAATTAAATACTATACTAACACATTTCAGAAAAAGTTTCGTTTGTATTTGCTTTAGTTAAAGGACAATAGCTTTTGTTAAAATAAAACGTTTTGTGTTACATCTTTTGTATTTAATGAATTTTGTAAAACTAAAATATTTCTATACACCTTTTCTGATTCTTTATTTAAAGTTAAATAAAGAATATACAACGAATATACTATAAAGAATATACTATAATATATAAAGAATACTAATATATTTTTTTATATAATTCTGTTTCATGAGGATCATAATGTAAATGTAATGAGCAATATTTTCTTATGCATCCAGATACTATGTTTATTGTATCATTATTATTTGTATGAATTTGTTTTTCTTTCAGTACGCATGTTTGGGATTTGCTTAAAACTCTCCTGTTGAAAGTGAGTTCACATTTAAGAATAAGAAATTTGTTTATTTGCAAAAAAAAAAAAAAAAATGAAGCTCTAATCTTTTACATTAAAATATATACGTCATATTTAGTTTTAGGAATCACTAAAACTTCTAAAAATAAGTAAGTTATGAAAGTGTGGCATCGTGGTTTCAAACATTTCTAAATAATACAGAATTTTTAAACAGATATACCGCACAAAAATGCATTTCAAAATATGTTGCATCAAGATATATCTATTTATGGAACAAAATGCTTTCAAATCATGGCAATGTTTCTGCTCCGACAACGAGTGGAACACAAGATCCCTTGCTCTCATGAGAATTTGCTAATGTTTGGTGTTTATTTTTGGTTCTTAAGTAGACATTATCGTTGTCTGAATATTTATAATAATATTGCCCTGTCCAGTTCTTCATATGTTTCCTATCTTTCTATTTTCACTTTAAATCCAACACTCAGAGCAAAGATACTAGTTTATTAGAAAGGCTATGGTCCAACATTTACCAAACTTTTCATCTTTAGTAAACAACACATTGGCACGGCAGGACTGCAATGATTCTGCTTCGATAATGGGTCGAATACAGGATTCCTCGCTCTCCAGAGAATTGTCTTGAACAATAAACCATTGGAGTATTAAGCTGTAGATCTATCGCTTTTTGTCACTAGGTTGGTTTCCACTCTGCCTGTGTTTAAGTATAGTAATTACATTATATGTCTGTAACTGATTAATATGAAAAATTATTTTATTTTCGCTTAACGGGATAGTTTTAGTAGCATGTAGAAAAAATGCCTTTCTCCCTCTTACAATCAAAATTATATTTGTGAAATCATTCTTTTTCTGTATATTCAGAATCATCGAGTCAATATCACAATTATTGAATTAAAAAACATAAAAAATTTAGTATTTTTTTTGCAACAAATATTTCATAAAATGTTTGAAAATGCACTATCTCTTGTTATACTCACCTTCGCTATATCGTTCTTTTTATATTTTTTCTAAAAAAAAAAAAAAAAAAAAAAAAAAAAAAAAGAAACAGTAATTTCTACTTTGACAACAATTTATGATTAACTTATATCTAAATCAAGTACATTATGCGTAATTTGCGTAATTTTCATTAGATATTTTTTAAAGCATATTGTATTGTAGGCTTAAACTAACATTTTGGAAACACATGTAAAACATTTACTTATTAGTTATCACCATTTTTATATTTTCTTTTCTCTTGTTAGTTTTTTTCTTAAGTCTTTCGTAATACCGACCCTACAGGAAGTCAAAAATTAATATAATTACTGAATGTGTTATTATCAGCTGAATCTTTCATATACGCATTTTTTTTAAACTAAAAAAAGGTTATAATGGATATTATCTAGTGTAAATGAAAGTATTTGGGTTTTGTATTTGTGAAAGGACTTCTATAAATAAATAATATTTTTAAATGCGTGATATACAGGGCTTCAAATTGTAATATTTCTATCATCTGGTTCAGTTAAAATAAAATATTTCGTTTTGGTTGCTGTTTTCTTGTTAATGGTTTTAGGTTCAGTTCCATCAAAAATAAATGTTATTTTCCATTTTCGATTTAGTTACGGTTCAAAGGCTTAATTTCAGTAAATCCTCAAAATACGTACACTTAAGCAGGGGTAATTGCGTTCCGGTATTTTGTACACCACTAAATTTATATAGTAATCTTTTTCTTCTTTAATCGACAAATTCTGCGATGACATACTAAGAATATTGCTATATAAATTTAGTGGTGTACAAAATACCGGAACACAATCACCCCTGACTTAAGTTAATCACATGTCTGTTTATCAAAATTTAATTTTTTCTGCTATAGGCCTTTCACAATTTAAGAAATTATTTTTTTTAATAAAAAAGTTAAAAATTCACATTCAATTAACATTTTCTTTAATTTTCGTGACAATCTTGCGTCCTGTACTGCAAAAATAATTTCTAGTTTTCACATTAGAAGAAAATACTTTTTCGGTTTTGGGTTGGATGCTTTAAGGCGGTTCCCAAAAGAATTTTTTTCTCCGCTCAACAATGCAATACTTTCTGTCATATTTTGGACTCATTTTTAAACATAAAAGCAAGTAATTGAATAGTTGTTTTTTTTCTTTCATTTTAAGAAAAAGGAATTGCGTCTTTGGTTATAAGCTTTTGTCATCACAAGACTATAGTTTTTTTTTTCTTTCATGTGCTGTAGCGTCCGGAAATTCGGTTCAAAATGCCGATTTTTACTGCGTTTAAAAAAATCTCCTGCCTTTATCGAAAGCCAAAAAAAACAGTCCGATTACATAGTTTCTCAGTCAGAGCGTCTGTCAAATTGCGAACAAAAATGAGTTACGATATGTGTCAGACAGTTGCCAGCAGAGTTGTATAATATAGACGCACGCGCGCACGCCGTGCGCGGAAAATTTTCTGCAAAATTCGGAACTTTGCAGAAAATATTTTTAGGGGGAATTTTTTTTTTTTTTTTTTTTTATTTATTTATTTTTTTTTAAATACCAAAAAACCCCGTGGCAGAATGTACGCGACGCTGCGACGGGCGTCGCAGACTTTTTAGGGCACCTGCAGACAGAAATACATTCAGCGGACATTCAGCGCTATAGTGCGTAATTTACGCGAAAAAACGGCAAACTTCGTCGAAGGATCGCAAAAAAAACCGGCGAATTTCGTCGAAGAATCGCGGAAAAAACGTGAAATTTATTTAAAGATCGCGAAAAATGGCTAATTTCGTTAACAGATCGCGAAAAAAACGCAAATTTAGTCAAAAGTCCGTGAAAAACGTGAATTTCGTCAAAAGGCCGTCAAAAAAACTTTAGTTTCGTTGAAAGATCTGCGAAAAATGCTTATTTTGCCGAAGGGCTACGGAGAAAACGCCAACTTCGTCAAAGGATCGTGGAAAAGACTGTTAATTTCATCGAAGGATCACGAAAAAACGGTCAATTTCGTCGTCGGATCGCGAAAAAACGGAGAATTCTGCCGAAAGATCGCGAAAAAACGGCAAATTTCGTCAAAGAAGCTCGAAAAAACGGTAAATTTTGTCGAAGGAACTCGAAAAAATGGTAAATTTCTTTGAATGATCTCGAAAAAACGGCAAATTTCGTCGAAGTATCTTGAAAAGACTTAATTTCGTCGAAGGATCACGAAAAAACGGTCAATTTCGTCGAAGAAACGGCAAAGTTCGTCGTCGGATCGCGAAAAAACGCAGAATTCTGCCGACAGATTGCGAAAAAACGGCAAATTTCGTCGAAGGAACTCGAAAAAATGGTAAATTTCGTTGAATGATCTCGAAAAAACGGCAAATTTCATCGAAGTATCTCGAAAAGACTTAATTTCGTCGCAGGATCACGAAAAAACGGTCAATTTCGTCGAAGAAAAGGCAAATTTCGTCGTCGGATCTCGAAAAAACGGAGAATTCTGCCGACAGATCGCGAAAAAACGGCAAATTTCGTCGAAGGATTGCCAAAAAACGGTAAATTTCGTTGAAGGAACTCTAAAAAACGGTAAATTTCGTCGAAGGAACTCGAAAAAAAACGGCAAATTTCGTCGAAGTATATCGAAAAAACGGCAAATTTCGTCGAAGTATCTCGAAAAAACGGTAAATTTCGTCGAAGGATCTCGAAAAAATGGTAAATTTCGTCGAATGATTTCGAAAAAACGGCAAATTTTGTCGAAGTATCTCGAAAAAAAACGGCAAATTTCGTCGGAGGATCGCGGAAAAAACGCGAATTTTGTATGATTACGTATTGCAGACTATTTTTGAAAACATTATTAGCGTTGCAGACACTTGAAGATAGTTCTGTCACTGGGCCAAAAAATTAAAAATATTCCCCAATTTATGTACGTTTATGTACGATTTATTTACTGTTTGCGCACAATTCAAAATTTTAAAGATGCAAAACATTGTTGTGACATTACAGACGCTTGCGAAGAAATCAAAATATTAAGGATTGGGTTGTTTCTAAGTGCATTGAAAAAATTTAATTGATAAGAATTCAGCTCTTCCTATCATGGATTTTTAAGTTTTATTATTATTTTTAACCAAAATAATAATTCTTTAATTAATATTAATTAATTTTAAATGGTAATTATTTTAAACTACTGTTTTTAATTTATATCGTCCAAATAATATAACACGTAATTTTATTAAACATTAAATTAATTTGCAGAAAGTTTTTGACTCAATATTTATGTGCGCAGAAAGTTTTTGGTTTTATACAAGTCTGGTTGCCAGTTTCGATTTGAGAACAGTCTTAAATAAAAAAAATAAAAGTTCAAAAGCGAGTGATATTGAATTTGCTTTTTGAATTTTATTTAACTTGAATTTTATCTTTTGAATTATGAAAATTTTTTAACTTCAATTTTCAAATATAAGAATATTTAAACGGTTAATTTGAAAAGTAGAAAACAGAATTTATGTTTAACGGTGGAATAAAGAATGCAATTTTAGTTCCATCTATTGTTTTGTTCCAACAAAAATAATGGTTTTCTTCGGTTATCACTTCGTTTCCAGTATGAAACCTTGGGATAAGAAAGTAGTGTTTTTATAAACAACAGAGTAATTTCAATCCAATTATGTAATCCTTCGTTAAATATATATCGATTTTTAATTGAAAGTTTTAAGTTACTTTTTTTAATATTAATCCTTTCTTAGATATTTTGAGAAAACATGATATACAAAATTCTATACAAACTAAACAAACTTATTATATTTGAAAGCAGAGTATCTTAGTGTGTGTTACTTAACAAAAGAAAAGTCAAGATAATAAACTGAAAATATTTTATTCAGTATCTCTAGAAAATATCATATAAAAAAGTGTATACAAACTATGAAACATACTTATTTTATTTGAAGTTAACGTATCTTAAAGATAATACTTAACGAAAGAAAAAAATAATATTACGAATCGAAAGTATTTTATTCATTATTTGAAAAAAAATCACATAGAAATTTTTATACCAAGCATATGACATACTTAATATGTTTGGAATCAGCGCGTTAGTTAATCAGCGCAAAATAAACATAACAATTAAAATTAATGATTTTTTAGAGTGGTAAGAAAAAAATCCCCAATAATTTGACAGTGTGGAATTCCAAAGGAGACCATTATTAGCCACATCAAGCGATGTAAATATTCCAATCTATGAAAATAATCCCTTAATAATCCCTTGCTTTGCATTAATTGCATTAATTTTTTGAAAGAAATTAAATAGTTTACACAACGTCATGTTAAAATAAACAAGGCTTTCTTTAATTTAGTATTTTTTGTTAAAAATCCAAATTAATGTCAAAAAATTAATACACAAAATAATTACTCAGACACTCAGGGCAAACAGATTGCCATACTTACATATTTTAACTGTATTTAAAGTAATTAGTCACTTTTCTTTGCAATAGTTCCAAAAGGGATCTTTTTTGACGCACCAATTTCTGCTTTTAAGAGACTCAAAAATTTTATTTGTTACATTTGATCATTTTTTTTGGTAATATTGGAGAACAGCCGAGAGCATTGATTGAAACTCTCTCTCTGTCGGCGGTGGAATGTTACATTTCTCTTCATCAGTGCCATAAACACCTCCCAATAAAATATGTAGTGCCAAAGTTGCTTTTGAAAATAAATAGAAAATCAGTAATTCTGCCCAGTTGAATTTTGAAAAATGTGTCCGCATTATTCCATACGTTGTACGCATTAAGATATGTCCATAACATTAGTTACAAACAGAAAATGAGGGAGGGGGGGAATGATGTTGTCCTCATTAACCGTTGATACGTCTTAAGCAGAGACGCGTTAATGAGTGTCCATTGTATAATTGTTTTGTAAATGTATAAACATATATGAAAACATGTACACTTATAAGACACGAGAATATCGTTTTAAATCGATATAAATAAAATGGTCATCATTAGATGTATGTGTGTGTATATGTAGTACGCTTTTGCATGCCCAGCTAGAAAAAGTTTGCAAAAAAGTGCAAAAAAAAAAAGTGCACAAAATCCGAGCGTATTTGGCACCCCTGCTTGTGTATAAAAAGTGCAAACTGAATTGTGCAAAAAAAGTGCAAACTGAATTATACACAAAAAGTGCATAATCAGAGGTGCCAAATACGCTCGGATTTTGTGCACTTTTTTTTTGCACTTTTTTTGCATACGAAATAATCCCTAAATTTTGCAGTTTTTATGCACAATCAGAGGTGCCAAATACGCCTAGATTTTGTGCACTTTTTATTTTACACCTTTTCTGCATACGAAATAATCCCTAAATTTTGCAGTTTTTATGCAAAATCAGAGGTGCCAAATACGCTCAGATTTTGTGCACTTTTTATTTTACACATTTTTTGCATACCAAATAATTCCTAAATTGTGCATTTTTTATGCATAATCAGAGGCTCTGATTATGCATAAAAAATGCACAATTTAGGAATTTTTTGGCATGCAAAAATGTGTAAAACATAAAGTGCACAAAATCTGAGCGTATATGGCACCTCAGATTTTGTGCATTTTTTTAAGTAGATTTTTTGCATACCGAACATTTTAAGCATATATTTAAATCCAGATTCAGCTTACTATGAAATTTACAGCTATCAATGTAGTAATAAACCCACTTTTGGAAAGATGCATAGTTATAAATAGGATTATGAACAATAATTTTATCAGACATGGTACAAGTTCACCAACATGCGGAAAAAGAAAATAAGCTTAAATTTAAATATGTAAATTTTATAATTAAAAATAACACTGCATACAGTAAAAAACATGTTCAATATTGTTAAAACCCAATAATAGAAAATTATTACACTTACTTGAAAAGAGCTGCACTAAATTCTAGTTATTGGTTGAAAATGTTTAACTAATGTATTTGAACTTAGAAAAAGGTATTAAAAAATCAACTTTACTTATTTTTGTTTATTTTACACAAGTGCAATCAGCTTTTTATCAACATTTCACTTCCAATGCAGTCATTGAAAATTTTGATTGTTGCAACTGGATGCAATCATTCTTCTGACTGCAGAGAGCTTTGATAGACGACCGCTAAAATCTAGCTGCTGTTGGGAAAAAGTGAAAGAAACCACAGCACACACAAAAAAATGACCATTGCAGTACAGCCGCTGCATTTATTTGAAATCACAACATAAATAATAAACTAATGGTACTCTGTTCCGGTAATGTAATGTATCCAGTAAATGTTCCGGACTTGTAATATGTTATAAAATAAATACATTTGAAATTTTCTGTAATAAATATATAGCATTTCATAGTTGAGTTGAAGAATATGACTACCGTCAACTTGTACAGTTCAATTCAACATTAAAATTCTTTCACCCGAATAATTATGAAAGAAAAATAGGGAAATTTTCTTGCTTTTAGATTTAAACAAAATAAATTCTGACAGTCACATTGTGGAGGTGTATCTTTGGATGATTTTCTTTTATCACATCAATTTCAAGCTGTATCCCGTTTGTTTCCTGTGTAAAAATGAAAAATAAAAATAAATGATGCTGAAATATGCAAACTGAACTACTTTACAGACATTACATAAATATAAGAATTCAATATTAGATTTTATTAAGTAGTTTGTTTTTATACAGGAAAAAATAATAGTTAAAATTCACTTATTTTCATGAGTAATATATGAACAAACTGTAAAATGTTGATCATATAAAGAATTTCCCAAATATCAAACTTGAAATTTACTATCTATACTATTAAAAATGCATGTGTGTAACTATGTATCTATATTAACCTCAAAGGCTCAGAGACTGTTGGGTGCAGAGCTGAGAAATTTTTAATAAAGTTGCATAATAGAAAGGAACATAAAAAAAATCCAAAATTTTAATCAGATTTTTTTTATGTTTTGTGAATTTTGCTCAGTTAATTTATATTCAGAGTCGCTAGAGGAAAGGGGGGAGGGGGAGAAGTAGTTGTCAGAAGAAATATATAAAATTTAGGAAGCTTGAACAGTGTTTTTTTAAAGAAAAAGTTTAATTGTGTGTGAATGTGAACGAAAAATTTGATTTTCAATTAATTTTTAAATAAAAGATCATTTTTACATAGTGTTCTCATTTGATGTTTTTCAAAGGGTGCTGCACCCTACCCTTTTCCTTTAACCTGCCGATGCTCGTTTTCCCCAGTAGCTTCTTTGTATCTTCTACATATTTTTTAATATTTGGCTTTTTCCTCTCATACCTCTCCCTCCCGAAGAAATCATGTGGGCTTTTGAAAACAGAAGTTCTGTTGGTCTGATTGACTCATGTGTTGTAAGTTTTAAATTAACCTAAAAAAAAACAGATGCAACAACTGCATATTGTATTTCTTTTAAATGCTAAAAAGTTGTAAATTAACAACATAATACAAATATAACTTTTATTAGGTTGTTTGACATGTTTTGACTCACTCCGAGTCATTTTCAAAAACATTTTGAACAACATTTTCCAAATCTCAAACTAGAAATTTACTCTAGATTAATTTTAACACAATTATTCAAATTCTTGGCCCGGACATTTTTTGTCCAGTTGGAAAATTACAACTAGTGATGCACAGAATATTTGGTATGTATTCGGCCATACTACAAATATTCAATTAGGCTAAATATTTGGCCTAACCAAATATCAAACTATTCGGTTTTGCTGAATATCTTTATATACGGCCCAACCGAACAGGCTTTTAAAAATATTTTTTAAAAATTAATTTAAATTTTATTTTTAACTGTTAATAAATAAAGATATCCCGGAAAATTAAGAAGTAGAATTATATTCAAATAAGAGAGATTACTTGTACATTTATGTATTTCCTGTTTGAAAAGTAACAACTAAGAAAATTAACTGTTAATGATGACATTCATAAGAACTAATAATGCATAAATGTAAGATCATGAACATTGTTTTCTTTTTCACAACTGAGTGTTTCTAAACAAACATAATGGAAGATAATGTGCAGCTTTCAGGGTAAAGGTGAAAATAAGCACTCGCCAGTCGCCACTAGTCGATTAAACTTTAAAAACTGGCGATTAAAAATATGGAAAGAACTGGCCAAATGTAGGATTTCCTGATTGCCCTTTTTCCCTAAATTTTACAATTTTTCAGCATCCATTCGACGAAATTCGTAATTTTTATGCACCTGTTCGAAGAAATTCATGGCTTTTATGCGCCCGTTCGAATAAATTTACGATTTTCTGTGCATAATCAATTCATGATTTTTACACGGCAATCAATAAAATTCATGATTTTTACGCATTCGATCGATGAAATTCATGATTTTTACACGCCTGGTCAATAAAAATTCATGATTTTTACATGCTCGGTCAATAAAAATTCATTATTTTTACATGCTCGGTCGATAAAATTCATGATTTTTACACGCTCGGTCGATAAAATTCATGATTTTTACACGCTCGGTCGATAAAATTCATGACTTTTTCACGCTCGGTCGATAAAATTCATGATTTTTATGTGCCTGATCAACGAAATTCATTATTTTTACATGTTCGATCAACAAAATTCATGATTTTTATGTGTTCGATCAACAAAATTCAGGATTTTTACACTCCCGAATGACGAAATTTTATTTTTACGTAGCCAATCGACAAAATTCATTATTTTTCTGCGCCCGATCAACGAAGTACATTATTTTTAAGCGGCGCGATCGATAAAATTAATGATTTTTACACGTTTCATCGGCGAAATTCATGATTTTTACACACTCGGTCGATAAAATACATGATTTTTACAGGCTTTGTCGATAAAATAATTTTTACGTGCCCGGTCGACGAAATTCTTTATTTTTACACGTTCGATCGATGAAATTCAGGAATTTTACGCGTTCGATCGACGCAATTCAGGATTATTTTACACTCCCGAATGACAAAATTTTACTTTTACGTAGCCAATCGACAAAATTCATTATTTTTCTGTGCCCGATCGATGGAATTCATTATTTTTATGCGGCGATCGATAAAATTCATGATTTTTACATGTTCGATCGACGAAATTCATCATTTTTACGCGGCGATTGATAAAATTCATGACTTTTACACGTTCGATTGACGAAATTCATGATTTTTACACGTTCGGTCGACGAAATTCATGATTTTTATGCGTTTGATCGACGAAATTCAAGATTTTCATGCGTTTGATTGACGAAATTCCGGATTTTTATGCGTTTGATCGACGAAATTCAGGATTTTTAAGAGTGTCAACAATACCCCAGATTGTAAAACATGCAATAGGGAGTTATGGGATAGAAAAAAAAAGCAAAATATTAATTGGTTATTTTTTTAAATCAAAAACATTGGGAAGGAGGTGTCTCTCAGGAGTTATAACTCAAAGCTAAAGCACAGTTTTTTTCTGTAAAGGCTTCTTGTAAAAAGGTCTGGTTCATAAAATGGTAGTATCTGTGTTAAATATTATGTAAAATTGTTTTATAATTTAACTTTTAATACTTTAGTCTGAAATATAAAAATATTAGGCCAGCCGAATATTCGGTATACTTGTGGGCTGAATATTCAGTATTCGGCCAAAATCACTATTCAGTGCATCCTTAGTTAATAGTAATTTAAATTTACTTTATAAGCTTTTAAAATTTTCTTAATTACATTTTAAAAGTTACAGATTACTAACTAATATGCTAAAATATATGTATCAACAATTATACATCCCAAGAAGGAAATCCATATACTGCAATAGTTTTTAATATTCCTTTAGATTCCGGTTTCAGAGGTTTTATCGAATAAATACATGACAAAGTTGATTACATAGTTCAATATTATGTAGTACTTTATGATTAAGTTAAGTTGGCTATTATTTACTTTGTGGAGGAGGAAGAGGGGAGGGGGGTGAAGGGCATCAAAAAGTATGTTTACCTCCTGTGAACAAAAACAGCATTTTGGCCTTGAACGAGGGTTCCTACAGCCGAACACGTTTGGTCGACGAAATTAATCATTTTTACGCGGCGATTGATAAAATTCATGACTTTTACACGTTCGATCGACGAAATTCATGATTTTTACACGTTCGGTCGACGAAATTCATGATTTTTACACGTTCGGTCGAAAAAATACATGATTTTTACACGCTCGGTCGAAAAAATTAATTTTTTTTACACGCCTGGTCAACGAATTTCATTATTTTTACTCGTTTGGTCGATAAAAGACATGATTTTTACATGCTCGGTTGATAAAATTAATTATTTTTACACGCCCGGTCAACGAATTTCATTCTTTTTACGCGTTTGATCGATGAAATTCATGATTTTTACATGTTCAATCTACGAAATTCAGGACTTTTACGCGTTCGATCTACGAAATTCAAGATTTTTACACGTTCGGTCGATAAAATACATGATTTTTACACGCTCGGTTGATAAAATTAATTATTTTTACACGCCCAGTCAACGAAATTCAGGATTTTTACGCGTTCGATCGATGAAATTCAGGATTTTTATGCATTTGATCGACGAAATTCAGGATTTTTATGCGTTTGATCGACGAAATTCAGGATTTTTAAGAGTGTCAACAATACCCCAGATTGTAAAACATGCAATAGGGAGTTATGGGATGGAAAAAAAAGTAAAATATTAATTGGTTATTTTTTTAAACCAAAAACATTGGGAAGGAGGTGTCCATTAATGGCATTTATCTACATAGCTGCAACCTTGGCATAATCGTAATTGTGAGGGCCGCTATAAAAAGATAATAACAAAATTCCTAAACAGCGTAATTAAACTGGACACTGTAATAAAATATTTATAATGTAATAAGATTTACTAAATTATAAAATAATACTTACATGAGATGTATCAACAAGTCTCTGTTCAACCACATTTTACTAGCAGCTAAGCTTCCACTCTGGAAGAGTAGAAAATCAATAACAACCCAATACAAAATGGCTTATAACTGAATATAAGAACATTTTATAAATTTATTTTAATTCACAGAAAAAGCTACAAAGTTTAATTAATCAAAGTTTAACTAAATTAATTAAAAAAGTTTTAAGACTATCCTCTTTTTAAGTTATAACTCAAAGCTAAAGCACAGTTTTTTTTTTCTGTAAAGGCTTCTTTTAAAAAGATCTGGTTCATAAAATGATAGTATCTGTGTTAAATATTATGTAAAATTGTTTTATAATTTAACTTTTAATACTTTAGTCTGAAATATAAAAATATTAAGCCAGCCGAATATTCGGTATACTTGTGGGCTGAATATTCAGTATTCGGCCAAAATCACTATTCAGTGCATCCTTAGTTAATAGTAATTTAAATTTACTTTATAAGCTTTTAAAATTTCCTTAATTACATTTTAAAAGTTACAAATTACTAACTAATATGCTAAAACATATGTATCAACATTTATACATCCCAAGAAGGAAATCCATATACTGCAATATTTTTTAATATTCCTTTAGATTCCGGTTTCAGAGGTTTTATCGAATAAATACATGACAAAGTTGATTACATAGTTCAATATTATGTAGTACTTTATGATTAAGTTAAGTTGGCTATTATTTACTTTGTGGAGGAGGAAGAGGGGAGGGGGGGGAGGGCATCAAAAAGTATATTTACCTCCTGTGAACAAAAAAAAGAGCTAGTTATGGCCTTGAATGAGGGTTCCTGCAGCAGAGATCCCCCTCCCCCCCCCCCCCGACAAATTTTGACAAACAAAATCAAAGCATATTTTTATATATTTTAAATAATTTTTTAGTTTACTTTCAATTAATAATTCCAAAATAATATTCATCCACATTTACTTATTATAAACACATTATTTAATTTTATTGAATAATTTATTTATATTTAATAATAATAGAAGTTAAAATGTTTTGATTTAACTTGGTTATGTCAGAAACTAAACAAATATTTAAGAAACTAAACAAATGTTTTAATTTAATAATAATAATAATAATAGAAGTTAAAATGTTTTGATTTAACTTGGTTATGTCAGAAACTAAACATATGTTTTGATTTATCGCTCAAGGTCAGAAATCTCATTTTTTAAATCAAAATATTTTAACTTTCATTATTAAATATAAATAAATTAGTCAATAAAATTAAGGGGGGGGGGGGCAAAGAGCTAGTTTTGGCCTTGAATGAGGGTTCCTGCAGCAGAGTTCCCCCGCCCCCCCCCAACAAATTTTGACAAACAAACTCAAAGCATATTTTTATATTTTTTAAATAATTTTTTAGTTTATTTTCAATTAATTCCAAAATAATTTTCATCCACATGTACTTATTATAAACACGTTATTTAATTTTATTGACTAATTTATTTATGTTTAATAAAAGTTAAAATGTTTTGATTTAACTGGGTTATGTCAGAAACAAAACAAATGTTTTGATTTAACTGGGTTATGTCAGAAACGAAACAAATGCTTTGATTTAACTGGGTTATGTCAGAAACAAAACAAATATTTTGATTTAACTGGGTTATGTCAGAAACAAAACAAATGTTTTGATTTAACTGGGTTGTGTCAGAAACAAAACAAATGTTTTGATTTAACTGGGTTATGTCAGAAACAAAACAAATGTTTTGATTTAACTGGGTTATGTCAGAAACAGTGTTAGAAATTAGCAGTCAGTCGTCAAATACAACTACATAGCATTTGACGGCTACAAAATTGTTCCCGGGAGTTAAATTTGATGCCTAACCAACGCCCCCTAGATAAGAAAGCCTTGACACTGGTCGCGAAAACGTCATACCAAGCAGGCAAAACAAAAAAACAAATTCGAAAACTTGCATGTTTCGATTTCATTGGCTCATATTAATTCTATGAGCCAATGACATCGAAATATGCAAGTTGTTCGAATTTTTTTCTTTGTTTTTCCTGCTTGGTATGACGTTTTCACGACCAGTGTCAAGGCTTTCTTATCTAGGGGGCGTTGGCCTAACCTTTTTTAACACTTATGTTTTGTTTAACTTAGCCAATTACTCGCTTTTGAAAATTTGGTCTGACACCAAACATAAATTCTAATGCGAGACAGTTTGACAGCGATTTTTAGCAGAGTGTAAAAATCCAAATGAATACATTAATTTATGCAAACTTCTAAACTTTATTTTGAACCTGCCTTTTAGCACTGCTGAATGTGAAAAGGGATTTAGTCAGTTTAATTTAATAAAAAATGATATACATAACCGTTTATCCACTGATATTGTTAATGATTTATTAATGGTAAAACTGTGTAGACACACACTGTAAACCCAATTTAGCAGATTTTTGTCCAGATAAAGCTATAAATCCCTGTGAAATGATGTAGCTGAAGGACGGTTAGACATCCTGATTTTATTATCTAACGTTATTAAAATTAGTGGGTATTGTTTGACTTTCATCTTTGCAATCTACGTGCAGTCAAGCATTGTTAGCATTAAATTGCTTAATGAGGATTTTTGCTTAACATGAATGGATAATGCAGTCCCAACAGATAAGATGGTACTATTATTTTAATGGTTAACACACACACAAATGTGGTCCTTTAGGTTTCATGTTAACAATAAAGTTTTTTTTTTTTTTTTTTTTTTTTGTTAAATTTAAGTAATTATCAACAACGGATAAAATTTTGTTAGGTTTAATTTTATTTAACATGGTTAAGTGCATTTTTCTATTAACCCCTTAACTGCCACGTGAGTTTATATACGTGTTTAGAAAACATATTCTTCTTTTACAGGTTTGGCAAACCCGCGTGCCAATAAGGCATTTTTCATTACCAGTTCCGTATTTTGCGCACGGTAACATCTGTATTTTGTTATCACTATGCCAGAAAAGTTATCTTCACCTTATTTATTCGCAGAATTCTCTGATAAAATAAGGTATTGGGGGATCTTGTCAGATTTCGTTGGCAGTTCAGGGGTTAAATTTGAAAATGTAGCATTAACTAAAAAGCTTTATCAGTTTTACAGTTGCTTCAATAATTATAATATTGTAGATTATGGACTTCAATAATTTAAATAAAAACAAAATATTCACAATTTTCTGTAAAATAGCATATAACGATACAGTTATGTGAATTTTAGAAATTGCAACTAGAAATTTTTATTAGACGCCTAAGATAGTTACAGTAGACATCACTTCACACCTACCTTTCATTTCCCAATTTCTATCACTGGTCAGAAACAAAACAAACGTTTTGATATATCGTCTGCGGTCAGCCATCTCATTTTTTACTTTCATTTTAACTAGACCTGCCAACCTTTGAAAATTAAAAATAGTAGCATACAATATTCACATTAATCCGGAGGTTAGCTGTTGTTATTTTTACACCAATTTTAAGCGAACAAATACTAATCAATTGAACTGGAATTATGGTATAATAATATCTGGTGCTATGCACAGAAAGTAGGAGACTCTTCTGTTTTCATATATGTACATATAAACACCTATTTCCAGTTATGCCACTCAGAAAATAACAAAAAAGAGAAAAATACGCATGAAAGAAAAATGAAGAATTTTGTAAACTATATTGTATCAAATATAAAATAAATTAGATTTGAAATTTTCTTGTAATTTCTATAATAAATATATTACATTTTCATAGTTGAGTTAAAGAATATGAATACCTGTAAACTTGTACAGTTTAATACTGGCAGTAAGTACTGGAACTTTATTTTTATAAACATGAGAAGACTTATTTTACTTCCTTTAATCATTATTCAACGCTAAATTATACTTTGTGAAAGTATTTTGTTTTGTTTATTTGAGGAGTTCTAAGTATACTCCTTGGAATTTTTTTAATTTCTAAGGAGTTTCTAAGTAGCGTAAGAAGTCTGTATGAACCCTGCTATAGTTATTAGTTAAACTGAAAAGCACAAGTCACTGTGAAAATTGAAAAAAGCACTGGTCTGCCAGACCGCAATAAGCAGCTAAAAGGTGGGTTAAATTTAAGTATTTTTTGAGCAGCAAGTCACATATTTATATGACCGATGGGTAAAAATACTTGAAAACAACAACATAAAATTGAATAACTTACCCTTTTCCTTAAAAATAGACTTGCAGCAGTCACAATCTTAAAAATATTGTTGTTTACAATACAGCGTTTATACTCGCGCAGACTTAATATATCCACGACACCTCTACGAGTGTGTGTTCGTAGCTGTTCAAAAAATTAGCAGTCTGTCTTCAAATGCGATAATTATCGCATTTCAAAATTATAATAAATATACGAATTTATTATAATGAATATACAGGGTGATCAGAAAATGAGTATGCATTTGAAAAATTAATAATTCACGGAATAATGTAGGTAGAGAGGTAAAAATTGACACACATACTTGGAATGAAAAGGGGGTTTATTGTATCCACAAAAAAGCTCATAAAATGGCCGACAGATGGCGCTTCGTGTGATAAGAAAATCAATAATTAGCATAACAAATTATGACAAAGCAAAGACGATGTTCTTCAGAACGAATGCTCAACATATCCATCGTCATCCCGCAACAATAGCTGTAGCCGAGGGACAATGTTGTGCACAGCACTATGCAGCATATCTGTAGTTATGGTGAGAAATTGGCGTTGGATGTTGTCTTTTAGCATGCCTATTGATGTCGGTCGATCGCGGCAGATTCCCCATTTTGATAGTAGAGCTTCACTAACATGCCTTTTCTGTTGACGTCAACATGCTGCGATTGCTGGTGCATCTGATTCTCTTTCTCATTACAGCTCCTTTTATACACAATTCTCATGCAGAGTCACTGACGTTTTGCTGTTCAGTGCCATCTGACGGATTTTTTTATGTAACCTTTTTTTTGTGTGGTTACAATAAAACCCCATGTCATTCCAGGCATGTGTGTCAATTTTTACCTCTGTACCTACATTATTCCGTGAATTATTAATTTTTCAAATGTATACTCATTTTCTAATCACCCTGTATATTTAAATCATTTTGACTGTCTCTGGGAGATGTTGAATATCCCAATTGTGCATTTGTCAGAGGTAAAATTATAAAATTTCAAATCTTAAAAATTTTAAATTAAAAAAAATAATTTTTTGAAAATTTACCGAGATGAAAATTTTGAGGTATTCTACCTTTAAATTTGTAATTTTTGAAAAAAAAATTAAATTTTATCAATTTTTTTTCTTTTTTTTAGAAATAATAATAATTAAATTTTTAAAAAATAATTTACAGTAAAACATGTGTTTTTATTTTTCTTCATAATACATGCACTTTAAAAAAATATACAGATTTTGAATTTTCACCATTATGCATAGAAATAATGAAAACTTGGAATATACAAATTTTTACATCTATAAAAAATAAAGAGTTTTGTGCATAAAAATGCACACTCTTTGCGAACACGGAATAGGCAGTTATTTTATGCAAAAAAATGCGCATAGTTTTTGAAAACAAAAAATATGCACTTTTTTGTATGTATAAAAAGTGCATATAATGTGCACACAAAGTGTACACTTTTTTAAATATTCAAAAATATTCACTTTTTTTGCACAAATTGTGCATTATCGATACTTTTTTGCAAAAAAAAGTGCAAACATTTTCTAGCTGTGTGTGCATGATGTTTTTTACATGAAGAATGTAGTGGCATACTTATCATAAGATTTATGCAAACAATAAATATGTCGGTGTTTTTTTACACGTACGTTAAAACTGAGGTAGGCCAGAATTATATATATATTATATACATTTATTAACGCGGGTTTGATAATATCCGATTATTATTTGCTTTCAGTTTCCTCTTTAGCTAAGTACATATATTTAGAATATAAATAAAGAATATTGGGTTGATACAACTTTCATATTTAAACTATTGTGGAACTATTATATAAACTATTTAAATTATTATCGAGTGTTGAGTTTTAGCCTGTGATGCTTTGAATAAAATTGTAATGAATATATTTTTTGGGGATACATTATTGTCAAAACTCGAAATAAAATTAATCTTTTGTAAATAGCCTTATCAGTAAAATAAACTTGATAATTAAATTACAAAGAAAAGTACTCATTACATTCGAATTCTCTAGAGGTAATTTATTTTGCATGTTTTATAACAGTATTCAAAAGAAAATTTCATGTAAGATCTTTTGACAGAGGTATCTATGTAAATGTAACACCTATTTATCATTTGAATGAGAGGAAATGTATATTGTTCGCATGGTATCTCTCAAATTTATTTAAATATGTAAATTTTAGTAAGCACGATGCATAAGATCACTTAGATAATTGTACACTTGGAAATCATTTATCTTGTTTTAAACAAATACTGGAGAATCTAGTAAGTTAAATGAATTTGTGTTAAATTACTTGCTTTTACTCTATCTAAAAAATGTGAATCAATGGCAATCTTGCTGTTTGAGTTGTTAGAACTAATTCTTCTTTAAATCTGGAAGTTTCAAGCTGTCTTTATTTAGCGGTTCTCTTTTTATAAACGTTTTACCAGCACTAAATAAAAGCAACAACTTCTCAGAATTTTGCATTATTTCAATATTGTCTTTCGGAATAATTATTTTATAGCTAAACAGAATGTATATATATATATATATATATATATATAAAGCTGTTTTCAAAATTGTAATATTCATGAGGTGCAATTAACATAATAATAAATAGTTCTTTTGTTTAATTATGAAGGTGGAAGAACAGAATATCTATAAAATATTAAATATTTTAAGGGATGAAGTAAAAATAGAAATTATCGTTTCGTTGTAAATCAAGGGATGTAGAAGCAAGTATTTCCAGTACACAAATGAGTTAGAAATTATTATTGAAAAATAAATATAATTTTACCAGAATTCATCCATGCGAATTTCTTTATAATGAGCTCTAGACTACGTTTCTGCACATGTATATATTGTTTTTAAAAGTGCATTTATTCCAACCTCAAATCTAAAACTTTTTAAATAGCAAATAAAAATTTTGGACTATATTTTTCTAGCTTTCCGGTATATTTCATACTTATTAATTCCTTATCTCTCTCTCTTTCTCTGTGTGCGTGTATCTGTTTGATTGTCTTTCTCTGTCTTTGTATCTGTGTGTACGAGCATGCTGTACGTGAGCTTGTGTGTGTTTGCGCGCGTGGTTGTGGATCTTCTTAGTGTATGCATAACATAATGCGTTTCACAGTTAAATTGCTGTTTAAAGGTATGTCGACTACATGACAAAAAAGTTTGTTTGCCAAAAAAGTATTTACTATGTATGGATGGCTAATATACTCAATAGTTGGCTAATGTACTGAAGTACCACAAAATGATTGTGCCAATGCTGCACAGTGTGGTATTTAGTCCCAAAACATGGCCAAAAATTATTTTTTTTTAAATTGGTTTCCTACCCTGTATATTATTCCTAAAAAAAGTTTAATAGTTACTGCATCCAAAGGCGAAACGTGCAAGGCGCTAGCACTACACGGCGTGCCACGCGATCAGTCCAAAGTTGCCGTTCGCTTCCACTGGTCCTGTGATTTTACGATGCGCTCAGATTTTAGTGTTTTAAAGTCTCTTGTAGTTTTGAGTCTAAACAATTTAGCGGTTGTTGTTGTGATGGATTATTCTGAACCGGTATATACTTTATACACACTACATTTACCTAATGAATATCCTGCGGATTTTTTATCTATATCATCGACAACTTAGGTATAGTTAATAGTGGCATAAATAATTACTTATAATATTTATAAAGGATTTTGTTATATTTTTAAACATATTTAAGCGATAAAAACTATTGTGTAATATGCAGTACTTAGTATACAAGGCAAAAAAAAAAAAAAAAAAAAAAAAAAAAAAAAAAAAACAGCCGACCGAAACCGCCCCCATATTTAAAAAAAATTGTTGGTTCCTACAATTTTTTTATATAAATTACTGCGATTAATTTTTTTATTTATTTTGGTAACAGGGCCTTCTGAATTGAGATCTATGTCTCGAAATGAGTTGTATACCATCATGCAATGCTCAAATGAGTCAACATTTGATGGAAATCATCAATTTTTGGAGCAAGAATTATTGCGAAATTATTCTGAAGGTGATCAAAGGATAGCTGAGATGAAGCAAAAGCTCTCCGTTATTAAAAATCCGTTCAAACAAAAATGGGTAGCTACTCATAAAAACAAGAACAATATTTGGAGAAAACAATACTAATATAAAATTAATACAGAAGAATTTGAAAAATATTGGTAAGAGACGGCTGAACTGTATGTGTCGCTATATCGTTTTTATCCCATGTCCCCTACAATGCACAAGGTACTTCGTCATGAAACAGACGTTATGAAAAAAAGCTATTCGGCCAATAGGCCAACTGTCTGAAGAGGCTGCAGAAGCTCGCAATAAACATATTAGGTCATTTAAATTAAACTACAGAAGAAAGTTTTCGCGAGTGTCCTGTACATTGATGTCCTCAATAGGCTTCTTTTAACTTCTGACCCCCTAATAACTGGCATGAAATGCAACACAAACTAGAAAAGAAAGCCCTTATCTTCTGAAGTTTTACATCTGTTATCAGAAAGTGATATTACAAATGTTAATATTCTTAAAGGCAGTAATAGTGATGAAACTGATGAATAAATGCTTTCATTTATAAATAAGACTTTATTTTACCGTTTTCACTCTACAATTCAAATAAAAAAGAAAACTTCTCAGTTAAACAGAGGACATTGAGATCACAGACATTTCTCACTAATTGTATATTATACACTTGCCTCTCAAAAAATAAGGAAATCGACTATATGTTAAGGGGAATCAACCCTCATTTCCCTCTTTATATTTAACCAATGAACCCCCAAAACTAACTAGAGAAGTGCTTTATTACAATGAATATATATATACAAAATTTGAAGATAATTGAATAATGCTGCATGAAAAACTCATTTATCTAAATTAAAAGGAAGTTAGCCCCCCGTTCCCCCCCTTTATATTGAACCCGCAAAACTAACCAAAGAACTGCTTTATTACAATGAATATATATACAAAATTTGAAGAAAATCGAATAATTCTGCATGGAAAACTCATTTATCTAAATTAAGGGGGAGTTAGCCCCCGCCTCCCATTTATCCTTAACCAATGAACCCCCAAAACTAATCAGAGAAGCGTCTTATTACAATGGACCTATAAACAAAATTTGAAGCAAAACGGTTATTTCTATCAAGAGTTATCGCGTTACGTACATACATACGTACATTACATACATACATACGTACGTACATACTGAATCAGTGGGCACATTAGCTCTCAGGATTTGATAGCTTGTGAGCTAATAAAAACGTAGATGTGTAGCTTTTAGAAGTATAAAATAATTTTGGCCAGGTTTTGGGACTAAATACCACACTGTGCGCTGGATAATTGTTAGATAATTGCTGTTCCAATTTGGCCCATAATAAGAAATGTCCGTCTTGTCCGCCATTAGACAACTGTAATCTACTGTAAGAGGTTTGGTAGCGTTTCTTGCAAGGGCATACGCTGATTCATTATCAAAGATCTGCTTGTGTGCTGAAACGTGGTCAAGCGACGTTTTTTGCATTAGAATTTTTAATTGCAATTTAATTTCCTGTACTTGGGGATTCGTTGATTTAAAGAAAATAATCGCCCGTAGATTGGAGAGAATGTCACTGAATATTTTAATGTATTTATTTGAGAATTTCCAAGATATCCATTCTAAGGCATTATGGATTGCGTAAAGCTCTGCTTGATAAATTAAATTATTGTCACCCAGTCTACAGGCCCTCTCACGGATCACTACCTTCCGTTGCACAGAATGCTGCACCAACGCCAGTTCCGGTGCGTGAGCCATCAGTGAAAACCATAAGATTATTGGAAGGTTTATGTAAATTACGGTTAGGATTTACCTGAAAGTGGGAAGTATCTTTAGAAGGATGTAGCTGCCAGCGTGGGGTATTTTGTTGTATCAGAGTATTTGGAAGTGTTCTATGATTAAGTTATTATGCATGTGTGTAATTTGAATTAAATTGTATTCATATAAAAAATGGTTAAAGTGATAGGGGAATACAAGTAATGACAAGTAATGCGTCCGTAGAAATAGTTCTGTAGACCTTGCAATGTTGCAATAGGAACGTGCTTTATAGAAATTAATTTCTCTCGCGCGGTTTTAACTAGACACCCGCCCCTTATGTACTTATTTTTTCAATAATTGATAGATACCAAGTTTTAAGCATTTTGTTATTAATTCCCCTTGATTTAGATGTTAATTTAATAGTATTATAGTAATTTAAAAATGTTAATTTTAAGAATTTTATGTGAGAAAACCAGTTAAAGTGCTGATCTATAACATTTCCCAAGAGTTGCAAACTGGGTACATGGTGAATACTGGTTCCATTTATTCTGATGGTTGGTTTTCTTTTGAGTTTACGTGGTTTTGCGAATGTTAAAGCTTTTGATTTTCTGGTAGACTTAGATGGTAATGATTCCAGAACTTGTCAGAAGATATCTAGGTCAGTGCCTGCCTCCAATTACAGGTCCAGACGCTGACATCCAGAGAAGATACAACTGAAGTCATCCACAAAGGCCATCAAGTCACCTAATTATTCTCGCTCTTTAACAACTTTAACCACAAGATTGGTACTAGCTCCAAATCCTGCTCATATACAGTCTAAATAAGCTGCAAATACCTGCACCTACCATTTGTGAACAATTTTCCAGCCCTAATATTTCTCAACAGTTTCCACTAAGTGCCAAGGATGGGCTAATAAACTGTGCTATTTGGGTATAATGATTTACTACAGAATCTTTTACATAAATCAATCTCTTAGAAAGAATTACATAAAATATTTAAGTAAAATACTAATAAATTAGTATTTTGTGAAAATGTTGAAACACATCCTTGAAGGTGTAAAATCATAGTTATAATTAATCGAAAATGATAAACTGTGAAATACATCGCTGAGGAAATTAATGGGTCAGAATTTAAAGGCGACACGTAATAATTAGATCAATCCTTCACGTACAAATTCTTTAGCCGCTTAGCATGCATTTTGCTTTTTACTTTCAAAGTAATTACATGCTTCTGCGAGAAACTCTCGTTTAAAGCGAAGTTAATGTATTAACAGCTTTCTCGCATCCATCACATTTGTTATTGCTTGACATCTCGATTGAACGTGGAATATTGTTGTGAAAATAATATTTTCTGCGTTACAGATGTCCAAGTTTGCAAATTATGATAGAATTTGTTACTCAGCTATTATTTAAGTAAACGCTTTAGAATTGGGAAGCATATTAAGTAAATAAGTACGATACTCTACAATTTAATAACGCTTAATATTTCTAAATATAAAAGAATTTCATTCGTTTCAAATTAGATATAATTAGAAAACAAAAACTAATTTCGTACTTTAAATATTGATTAACCTTTACAATTTCATGTGTAAATAATTTAATCTTTAAAATTTTATTTTGTTACATTGTAGGAAATTTTAACAATTAATAGAAAATTACGAAACAATTTAACGAATATTTGATTTCAAAGAAATAATTAGTATAATATACATATACCCATATTAATTATGAAAAGCAATAAATATGAACAATGCAACAAAAGTATTTTCTAAAAATATCAGTATGGAGGGTGTCTCAAAAATTCTGAATGACGCTTTAATCTTTCACCTCTGAGAAATTCGTAAAGAATATACAGGGTGATTTTTTTAAAGTTGTGAAAGTAAAACCCTATAACAAAAGAACCACTGATTCAAATGACCTGAAATTTCACCCGTAAGCAATGGGAATTTTTTAGGCGTGGTTAAAAAAAACTTAAAATTGCATCGACAGGTGGCGCTGTAAGTTAACAGAAACAAAGAATATCGTCAGTGGGAGGAAAACAATGTACGGTACTTTGAGAAAAATAAAACTTTATTTCGCATATCAAAAACATACATAATGCAGTAATTGGAAAAGGAACGGCGAACACCTTCGCAGAAACAGAACATAATAAAAATATGGAGTAAAGCATTCATACGAAACTGCGCAACTAACGCAAGAGATTTTCAATGTGCTGTCCACCATTTTCAGCAACGAGTTGGAAACGTGAAACCACATGTTCCACAACAAAACGAAGAGTATCCGGCTGAATGCTGTAGATCTGGTGCACAATGCGTGCCTTCAGGTCAGCTAAGTTGGTAACACCACCACAATACACAGTACTCTTTAGTTACCCCCAGAGCCAGAAATCGCAGGGATTGAGATCAGGAGATCGAGCTGGCCGGGCTGTTGGGAAATTGCGGCTTATAATCAGATCATTTCCGAATGTTCTCAGCAGCAAATCCTTAACTTGTAGGCCAATGTGTGGAGTAGCACCATCTTGCACAAATACGGTGCTACCCAGACACTGATGCTTCTGTAGTGCTGGAATAGCGTAACTGGACAACAGAAATTCGTAGCGATTGGCATTGACAGTGCATGTAACAGGACCTGCAGGAGTAACTTCCTCGAAAAAGTACGGTCCAACGACAAACTCTGCTGTAAGCCCGCACCATACAGTCACCTTTGGGGAATAATGAGGTAAAGGTTGAGAAATGTTCGGATTTTCTGTTGCCCATATTCGGCAATTCTGTCTATTGACTGCATTCTGCCGGTGGAAGTGGGCTTCATCTGTTCATAAAATGTTGTAGGGCCATGCGATATCCACTTCCATGCGCGCAAGGAATTGCAAAGCAAAATGTTCTCG
Organism: Maratus michaelseni; assembly: GCA_963931845.1. NCBI lineage: Eukaryota > Metazoa > Arthropoda > Arachnida > Araneae > Salticidae > Maratus > Maratus michaelseni. The sequence continues at coordinate 182,224,111 of OZ007590.1, forward strand.
TTTTGGAAGGTCTGTAGCAAGCAATTATTGCACATGGTTTTTTTTGTACAGATAGCATCGCATGACTTTTCTCAAAACTTTATGTACCGTACTGACCGTCATGAACAAAGTTCTAGCAATGCTCCGTCCACTGCAGCTTCCCGCACCACTGCTGGATCCTTCTTCTAATGCAGTAGCTACGCTTCCCAGAGCAGTCATAATAACTGGTTTCCTTCCTCTACCGGGTTTTAAGCTCAGTGAACCAGTCTGTTCAAATTTCAAAACCATCTTCTTTAGGCCTTCTGTCATCATTGGATCTTTTCTTAAATTCTTAAGTGTCCTAAATCTCCTAAGAGCAGTTGCTGCGCTGTCATTATTCTGATAATAAAGTTTCACTAACAACGCACGGTCCGTCAATGGCACAGTCATTGTTAGGATATCCGTAGAATAATGAACACGAGGTGTGCATGCTTCAAATTTTTTCACCACTGTGCGCAAACTCGTCTCACGACTTAACTGCATATACAGCGCCATCTGTCGGTGCAATTTTAAGATTTTTTTACCCACGCCTAAAAAAGACCCATTGCTTTGGGAGCATACTGGTGAAATTTCCGGTCATTTGGATCAGCGGTTCTTTAGTTATAGGGTTTTACTTTCACAACTTTAAAAAAAATCACCCTGTATATTGCACAAGTGTCCAGAGAAATAAAAGGAAATAACGTAGAGATCGACCGAAATTTTGGTTTCGGTTTCGGCGGAACATCGCAGTTTAACCGAATTTTCGTTTTCGGCGAAACTGCTTCCATAATTTCGGCCTGACCGAAACTATCTGTATTTCAAAATCTTGTTTCTTCTTTCGGAAATTTTCAACTTTACTCATTGATATGAGTTATATCGGCTCAAATGAGACACTGTTTATTTCTGTGAACTCCCCTGTTTATCATTATCCGTCATGACTGATTACTGATGTGAGTGTAAATTATAAAGCAAGTAATGCATAAATGACTAAACTTAAATGACGCTTATCACGTGATCTTTAAACGCTGCAAACTTAACAGTAATAAAAACTTTTTACTTTGAAATTCCAGATTGTTGTGAATGTTTTATAAGAAAGGTGTTATTAAAACATATGAAGATTTACGAAATTTATTACAAAAGATATATCGAGGTATGTATACTTAAAATATTTTTTTTATCTACGCTTGTTTGTTAGAAATGTGGTTCAATAAACGTGTAATTAATAAATTAATTAGTAACGTAATTAGTTATTATTAAGTAATTATTAATTATTTGTTATTAATAAAGTAAATAATTAATAATTATATGCAGTTATGTATGTATTAATCAGATTTAATTTTTTTTACACTTTCGGTTTCGGTTTCGGTTTTGACCGAAAGCAGGAAGATCACCGACATTCGGTTTCGGTCTTAAGAACTTGTTTTGGTCGATCTCTAGAAATAAGATTTTAGTAATGAAATAGTCCTGCTATTAACTTTCACAAGCTGCACATTTCAAAATCTTTATAACCCCTCTAGACAAAATTGATCGATTAGAAATGTTTTGCTATTTCTACAATAAGATGATTACAAAATTCTTCATACCTGTATCATTAAAATTAACTAAATTATGACGATGGGAAAAAACCGTGTTGTACAATATTTTTGTGTTTATTGTATTAAAAATGCTATTTCATTATCATCATATGGAGAATTGCTAAATTAACGATGGCATACTTTAAATAAAAACTATGTTAATAAGTATGAAAAAAACTGCATCATAAATTCCACTAAATAAGCCATTACACAGTCCGAGTTCAAGAACAGAGACAAATGTAATTTTATATCCTAGAATAATAACTGAAAAAAAAATTACAGTTCACAAATCTTTTGCAAAGTGTTTGCAAAAATCTTCAATGGAAAACTAAACTCTTCTAAAAATTCTTATATTCCTACTAAAAGACAGAACTAAAAAATGTTTTTCAAAATTAAATATTTTTACATGTTAGGATTTCGGTTCAGCTTTCCCAGTAAAATGGGAATTTGAAAAATACACACTTAAGTATAGATACGGAATAAAGAATACTGTATTTTTATTTTATTGATACAAAAAAAGAATTTAAAAAAATATATCTTTCTAATAAAGGAGCAAAATATATTTATTCCACGTTTTAAAGTGGTGATTTAAGGAAAGAGCATTCAAAAGTATAATTCTTATAGAAAACCTTGAACCTTTTTTAAACATGAAAATACAAAAATGTCAAGTAGTGACGCGTCATCCATATATTGAAATTTTTAATCCAAATTATCACAAATATTAATTATTATTTATTATTATACAAATTTGTATTAAGACACAATAGTGTTTTTTGATTAGGTTTAACGTGAAATTTTGCCATTTAAAATTATATCATATCACTTAACAAAATTATAAGTTGAAAGAATGAATAATTGCGACCATAAGAAAAATCCTCTTAAACTAAAATAAATACAAACATTCTTAAAAAATTTTAAGATACCAATTATTTACCTTTTCATTTTTCTGTATTCTTTCCTTTTGCAAGAAAAGAATTGATATTTGGCATCCACTTTTCTATATATCTTTATTCTTTATTTGAAATATCCATGTTTTATTTTAAATAAAAATATTGCAGTGCGCGAAAATTTGTTAATTATTCATTTTAAAATAGTAAATGATATTTTGACATATAAAAAAAAAGGTTAAAAATGAGAAATAAATATGTAGTATAAAATTTGCAGTTTTATGCTATTTGTATAACGTATGCAAATTTGCACACTCATTATAAACCACAATTTACAGTGATAGATTTGAAATAATTTGATTAATATCGTCTCAAAAACATTTTTTTCACTATCATTCTTTATAATCATGAATCATTTGCAATTAGTATTTTCTTATGTTTTTCTGAATATCATTGTTTAGAGAAGGAAAATAAGGATGACCTTTAAAAATTCATAAAAGTTTTCCTTTTTTGTAAATTCATACAATCGGTATTTGAGACTTTTTCATTCAAATTCTGCCTCTGAATGAAAATAAAATAACAATAAAAGCTCTAAAATGTATATTTTAAAATTATTTCCAAAGAAATTTTGACTTTCTTGGTATTTTTTTAATATGTTGCTGCAACCCAAATATTAGTAAAATATTTTTAAATTTAAAAAAAAAGCAAATTTTATAAATCATTTTTCTGCTACTTATTAAGTACAAAAATTATTTAATGCAAGTTCTACGTAGCAGTAAATCTATTTTTAATCCATTTTAAAATCTACGAATATTTTTTATATAGTTTTTGTAAATGCTGAATATTAAGATTGTTTTTAGAGAAAGACTAATATTCATCTTTATGTAAAATATTAGCAGAATATTAAGTTATATTTCTGCTGGAAACAGTAAAAAATATTTAAAATATAGTATATCATGCGCTTTTTTGTAACAATGTCTTGGTTTCAGGTTTGTTTATTATTAATGTACAATTTGAATCAATATATGCTGTTTCAAAGTCCCAGTATTAGAAAAATAGTCTACATTCTGCTCATTGTATTTTGACTAGCAGCCGTAGTGTTTGTAATGATATTAATATTGTTTAAAACCTCATAAAAGGCTGTGAGTGTTTTATTTCTCAAGTCAAATTTCAATATTGGATTTTTTACCTAATTTCGTATGTAATTCATGTTAGTTTGTGTTTTGCTTTACATATATATTGGTTTGAAATTTCCGTGTATCTTCTTAAATAACTCATTTTTGATTTTTCTGCATGATGTAGGAAAATTACGAAAAAAAAAATTCTCGCCTTTTTTCCGCAAGGTCTTACTTTAGAATCAGCAATAATTGATGTTTTTCTGAAATATTTAGCAAATCACTCGTTTTATAAAATAATAAATCCTTAAGAAAACATACAATTCTGTTATCACGAATAGATTGAGCTCACGCGAAGGAGTCATGAAAAATATACAATTAAAAAGCTGAAACGTATTGTGCTTTTTTTGTCTTTTGTCATGCGTATTGTGAATCACCATTTGGGTATTTATCTATATAAAAATCTTTGTAGATTTTTCAAATTACTTTACATATATTTTTAGTCATGTTTCTAATAAATTTTCTAGGTAATTAAACTGTAATATCCACCGTAATTCTAAAACAGTATTAGTTTCAGTTACAATCGTCTAGAACATTTTCATTTTAATTAAAAGAGAATTTTGAATGTAGCAAGAGGTTTACTCAATTTTTACGAAGGTAAAAAAATCGTTTAGCAGCCTTAACTATAAATAAGTTCTTTGCAAAATAAATGATTACTTTTCCAATAATGTTTTACGTAATTTATCAATATCACGAGATTTGTGAGAAAATAAAATCAAATGTTACGGGGGAATTAGGTGCTGAGCAGGGAAGTACAGTTTTCGCTTTAGCGTAAAGTTTGCAAAATGCGATGTTTAAGCACCGTTTTCTCAAGAATGGGACTACATTCAGAAGTAAAATTCATATCATGTTAATTTATACTCTAATTATACATTATATTTAATTGTTATTTAATTTCATGAATAATAAATAAGATTTTAGTATTTTTTTGCTTAATTTATGAATATATAACACCTTTTTACTTTTGCTATTTTATACAATGTAATTCATTTTATTTATTCTATTATATCATATATATTATCATAGAGAAATTGTTACTCTTTTATATTATTCATAAAACTTGCATATTTCACTGAGATCATACGATATATTTTTTACCCTGTATATATAAATATTTCAATCAAAAATATTGTATTTTCCAAAATTGTTATATATCATATAGTTTACCAAAAATCATGCCAGTTTTTTGGCTGTAATTCATATGAGAAAGGAATCAAGTTATTATTTACTTTAAAAAATAATTATTTGCATCATGTGACAAAAATAAAAAAATATTAATAAAAAAGAATTTGGAAACAAATTCAATTATTATTTAATTTTATACTTAATTACAACTGAAATCAATCTACAAGTAATCATAATAATAACCTAAGTTCCAAAAAGAAATATCCGGTTTTGAAGCTCTACTTCTGCTATTGAAAATAGCAGATGATCAGAGGATTCAAACACTAAAGTAGTGGTTACGATTTTATTAACAATCCCAAACATCTACAAGGGATTTATTGCTTTTGATGATTAATTTCGGCATCCAATTAATTGTTTTGTGATCATAAATTCTAGGCGGAATTTATTGAGTAAACAAACATAAAAACATACTCCAGAAATAATATTTGTTAGCTCATAATTATGCGTTGTGTGATTTTGACGAAATTCCAGCTTATGAATTGCTAGTTGATGAATTACCTATATAAATCTTACGAACCCAAAACTTTTCTAAACTTTACCTAAATAAAACAGTTAACATGATGCACTGATAAAATTAAACTCGGAATCAAAATTAATAAAAGAAACATTTATTTACAATTTATACAAATATAAAGAAAAATAAGAAAAATAAAAAAAACATTTTAACATATAGTAAATATCTATCACATAGCGAATTAAAAGACTCTTTTCTAACATTATTAAATTCCCAGTTGGAATTATTTGGATTCACTGCGTTTTTAATTTAATATCAATAAGTAACATAGTGACAACGTTTGTTGCATTACACTTATAATTATGCTTAATAAAATTATAATATTTTAATTATTTACGTCACTCATTGAAATTAACATACCATGCCCTACACTTGGTATAACCTCACAATATAACTTTCAGTAACACATGAACTAAATAAAAGAGTAGAGATGCCTGGGGTCATCATACAAGGACATATAGCTGTAGAATGCATCACTGAATTCTCCTCATCCGTCGATTATGGAACTTCGGAATGTCGAAAGCCCAAAGATGAAATAGTTATCTTAAATACGGATCTGGAGTTCAAATTCACATACTTTTAGGGGGAGCGGGCACCCTTTCTAATTGTATTAGAGGATAGAATTCATGACTATTAGCAAAATCGCTTTAATTAATACTTTTTTAACACAGGAGATAACCATCTCTGGGTCGTATTGACGAGATGCTATTATTAACAAATGCAGAGTCGTAATAAGTGATCTAACAAGGAAGGTCTCCATATACGCATACTCAGAAATATTTGAAAAAAAAATACAGAATATTCTTGTCATCCAGATATCTATATCTAAAAAAAAATCCTGTGGAACCTCGATATAGCATCCGTAAAAAAATAATGAAAATTTTGTCTATTTGGTGATTTCATATCTGTTGGCGACACAGCGAAATAAAAAAAAAACACTTTTATGATAAATACATTTTAAGTAAAAACTTTTCTACTCTTCATATCGAACAAGTTTAAGTAAGTTTGACTTAAATATATACACTTTTAAAACTGCAGTTTTGTCATATACTGTATATGTAATATATGCACTGTACTGTATATAGAATGTATATATAAAGAAATATGATGATTGTATTATACGATTAAAAACAAAATTTAAATTGATTACAATTGTTTCAAGCTCAAAATTAAGTTCTGGCCTTGAGCACTGATAATTCGTCTTCGACTAATGTTATTAATAATGTTAGTGTAGGAGAAAACAAGGGAACAGTGTTGTTGCCATAGAAACAATGACTTATTTAATATCGATATTTATAATGACAACTTTCTTAATAAGGCAATTAATTTTAAAAAAAAATACTCAAAACTTATCCTGTCGGTGGAACCATGTAAACTTTAATAACTGGAGCAATACTTGACTTATATATTAGGCTGTATCAAAAGTAATTTCGTTTTTTGAATCCTTAGTTTAAAATAACGCCTCAAGATGCACAAAATCTCAACATTTGTATCAGTCAGTATGTGCTTTAAAAATGAAAGAAAGAATCCTGTATGGTTATAGAATATAGAAGTACATGTTTCATCTTAAATAACATTTTATGTTCAACAATAGGATTGAGAAAGTTCCAACTATATGCATTCTTAAAAAAGCATTCAAAAAATTAAAATACTTTTGACATAGCCTAATACATTATGTAAGATTATAGAAATGATAATACACTGTTTCATCGTTTAAGTTTAAATTCAGTAAGTACTAATTTAATTCAGTAAGTACTAATTTAATTCAGTAAGAACTGATTTACATTTAAACACTCATTTAACAATCAATTTCAGAATGCATTAAAATACACTTGCATTTGGTGTGGAAAAAATGTTGCTCGCCAAATCGTGGCTTTTACGCCAAATACTCGATTATTATTATTTTTTTTTTTTTTTAAACAGATTTTCTACTTGAATGTCGCTAAATTTGACTTATCATTTTTTCGTTCATGAGTATTTTCTTTAGAATTTTTGAAAAATTATTTTGAGTATGCGATTTATAGAGACATTACTTGTAAGTGATACTCTGAAGAGAAATAATGTTTCTAACACATACGAGGAGTAAATTAGAGAGCTCCTTCAAGAGATAAGTTTGTTAGTTGTCTCTCAAAACAAGTGTCTAGGGAATTGTATAAAGAACTGTGTTGCAAGTGTTCAAAACTTTTCAGACACAACGCAATATTAGCCCCCCATAATTGCGCAGCTCTATCATATACAGGATTAGATTGCTCCCCAATATATGCTCGGTATCTAATCCGTTGAAAACCATTTTGCTATTGGCAGTAGGTGGGGCTTCCAAACACCAGGCATCCTCTCATTCCCATTTCCTTGTTCCATTCCATTGCCTTTAACCCTATCTTAAATTTAACAGAGAGTACAATCTTCAAAACCATTTTTCATTTAAGATTAGCTACAGACTCTGGGGAGCTGTGGCTGAAATTATTATTATTATTTATTTTTATTTGACATAAAAAAATACTTAAAGCATATTTATTATTCATGAAATTAGGCAAAAATTAAGTATACTTTATAATTAAACATGTGAATTACTGTGATCTTAATTTTATGTCTGAACAAAGTCTCATTCCTTAGAAAACATTTTTTAACCCATTTCCTGCTGATGGTGCGTTTTCGCAACATTCAATATAAAAGTGTATGAAAAAAACCCGGCCAAGCTACTATGATTTTAATACGTTAAAATATACTTTATTTAATGACAAAAACTTTGCTATTAAAGATTCCTAATATTATCTTTCAGAATTTTTGGTGGCAAACGAATTTCTCTAAAAACATTGAAGACTCCGCCCATATAGTTTCGGCAGTTAATGGGTTAAACATAACATTTTTTGGAGCACTTCGCTAATGCAAAAATGAAGTTTCGCTGGGAATTTACAATGTGGCTTTCATGCCAGCATCTTCTTAAGGCCAGTCAGTCCCAATTTTAAGAAACTCACTGGTGTGTATTGAAAAATGAAAAGTTGTTAATTAATTATTATATTTATCAAACATAAAAAAGTATTTTAAGCACAATTACTTAATATATCTATTATTTATAATTGTAACAATATGCTTAGCATTATTATTATCATACAGATAAAAACTTAACAATTTAAAAAAAAAAACGTTTTTGTCACATTTTTACAAGTTTACATTTTCGCCACGGTAAATGTAACTTTGGCAATCCATATTATCCTACTGATTATTGTAGATTCTGCAAAAAATCTGTGCAAAATGTTTGAGACTTCAAATTTAATAATATTACAAGCGTTTGTACATTTGTTCTTGAATGTGACATATAAAGGTTAATTGACAATTAAGTATGTAAACTAAGGTGTAAAATAAAATGCAAAATTTTTAGCTTCGAAAAACTTTTACAAATATAATGCGTACAGTTTGAAAAAGAGGGCTAATAATAAATGTAATCTCCATTCTTCAACAGATATTATTGCGAAGCAGCTTGTACTTTTGTATCAAATTTACAAAGAAGAACAAATTTTTAATGCATACACTACTATCTGACAAATATGTGTTTCTACACTAAAACTTGCCTTAAATTAAAATAATTTATTATGTTTAAAAATAGGAATATATTTGGAATAATTTTACTATTGAAATTCCCTTATGTAAGCCATATTTGTTGATAGAAACTTTTAGAGTAACTTGCACATCGCTCTCAAAAATATTCTTAAAAGTTTAGGCTTAAAACTTTACGCTTAAACATGCTACCACCTGTCATTAAATGTACATTTAAATGTCTTTATAAGCGATAGAATTAAAGCATTTTTATATTTGTTTTCCGTACAAAGTTCAAGAGCACAACTTCTTTCAAATATTCAAACAATCAGATGTAATGTGCCTCATAATGAAGTAGAGACACTACTTCTGACACTACACATAAACAATTAGAATTATCTCCCGAACCGTTTTAAACAGAAAATATTTGTTTGAATACTTGAAACCATTTTTCTCTTTTTCTGAAAAACTGCGTTTCTTAAGTTGTACAATTTTACGAATAAGATTGTTGTGCATATTACTTACCCATCATACGTAGTATAGGGTAAATCTTGTAATCGTTGAAAAGAAAAGAAAAAAAAAAACAATGACGGATTTACACGTTGTTAGTATGCTCAAAAGACAACTTTTGCACCCTCCGCTAAAAGTAATTAAAGAAATAAAGAAATAAAAAAATTATAAATTTTCATAAAACTTTCAATTTTTAATTATTTTTGGGGCGCTTGGAGCACCGGAAGATATGAATGGATTTCAATTAAAAAAAAACTAATATGCATAAAACCCAACTTTTGCACGTCCGCGCCAAAAGTAATTAAAATATATAATAAAAATAATAAAACACATAAATTTTCATAAAAAATTCATTTTTAATTATATTTGGTTCACTTGGGCACCGAAAGATATGAATGGATTTCAATAACAAATCAGATGTAAACTAATATACATAAAAGGCAACTTTTTTATCCGTCGCCGATTCGATTATCCACATTTCGATTTTTCGATCCATCCTACTAAGGACCTCAATAATAAATCCCTTCCCAAGAAAAAATGTCTGAATTCAACGCTTTTTTAAAAGTATATTTAAGGTACTTGGCATCCCAGGGCCATGCCCCGTGACAGGTCAACTACTGGGGGGTCAGCTAGTGGTAGAATATTTAAATTTTATATAAAAAAATAATATTGTTAATGTGCCCAAATTATATAGGATATGATCACAAAATCTTCTAAAAATATTAATTTCCATGGTTGTAAAGGAGTATAACAATTACAGATTTAATGATATTTTCTTAAATGCTAATAATTATTTATGTTAAATAATACAAACTTATTCTATTTCAATTTATGAAAACATTGTAATTTTTCATAATACTCTGTGTTTTTGATAAAGACACGTTTTAATTACACATGAATGATCCCTGATCTTTAATTTTGAACTATTTAACAAAAATACTTCAATCTTTAAAAAATCTTTATTAAGAAAGCTGAATTCGAAATTTTAGTTAATTTTACAAGAGTTACTCTTTTGTATATATATATATATTTTTTTACGTATCATGAATTTTTTGTAGTTCGTGTCTCGTAAAAGAAAAATAATTTAGATATTGTGATACAATAGAGAAAAACAGCAAACAGCAAAAAGTTATTGCCGCTAAAGTTACGGATAGAATTTATGCGCCTTGTAAATTTTTTCAAAAATTTTGTTAGCAAGAAAACACTATTATATCTAAAGTTGCTTTATTCAACTGTATTAAAAAATAAATAAAATGTCTTTTGAACTTTGAATGTGATCGTAATAATTTTTTTTCTATTTAAGAACACTGAGATTCCGCATGCGTGAAGAAAATGTACTTTTTATTGCAAAAACACCAAATGTTTTATAAGAATATAATCTTAAATATTTTCTGCATTACATGTTTTGATATTGAAATGAATTATGATGAGCGAACTTTGTATCAGAGCAGAAATTATTTAATCTTTTCCCACGTCTACTTTACACATTGTATTACATGTTTATATTCTACTTATATTGAATTACTTTGGTTCTATCGTATTTTTCAATTTAAAACTGTGTTTAATGCCAGATATAAACCAACTACTGCGACAGAAAGTGCTTATTGTTATTTCTTGTTGATTGTTTCATGATAGTCTCGGAAGAATGTGATATCTATAAATGGTGAAATGCTATTTTGAGTGTGACATATTCCAATATTTAAAAATGTGTTTGATTTTAAATAAAATTTCTCAACATAGCGGAAAGAGGATTAAGCAATAATACTAAGGTATTTTTAAAATACTTTTAAATAAATGATGTAAACAAACCCATTCTTAGATGCTTCTTTTCATGCAAATTTATCTATTTTAACTTTTTTATTTGTATCTATTTATATGCTAATAGAATTATTCTCTGTTTGATGTTAAAACATTCATTTCCCTCTACATAAAAAAATTACATTGAAAAATAAAAGTTCACTTTTATAGTGTATTCAAATGGCCTGAGCGCACACTCTTTTTTCACAAAATAGTTTTAAAAAAACACAAGTCCACGTCTTAACTTTACTTTTTTACCGACTATTAAAATAATGAAAACAAGAAATTATAGCAACTGGGAAGTGTTACTATGAAACATTTACTGACTTCTGCAAATAATAAAAAATTGGGATTGACTTTTATTATGCATACTTTAAATAAACATTTTTTACTGAATTGAACATAAACAAAATAAAGAGATAAAGAGCGACGTCTTTATACATTGACTCAGGTTTTTATTTTATTTATTTATTTTTATTTTTTTGCTTTTTACTCATAAAAATACATCAGTGAAACTTCTATTATGTGAACGAGAAAATTCGTCATAAAATATTTTTCTAAAACCATATTCTAAAATCATATTCTAAATTTAAAAACAAATTGATGTTTTATATTTTCAATTATACTACGGCTCATTAAATTTATCCTACAATTAATTATTTTCCTTCCCATTTTTTAAATTAAAAAAATTACAAAGCTTTATTTCTTATACATTTAAAAAAAAAAGTTTTATTGCATTTGATTTTTTCAAACTCAATCAATATCAATGTATTGTATCTGCCTGTATGTAATTCGCATGTGCATATAATACGAATTCTGTTTTTAAAAGGAAGAGCAGAAAAAGTTATTTTTCATATAAAAGTTGCAGCTTACTAATTGAATAGCGAAAAATTTTAGGAACTTGAAAACAAAATTTCCGTACAAATCCTGACGCAAAAAAGAAGATATCTCTAACTAAGTTACCGCATATGCTCACATATATTACACCCTCTTGTTAAACACTATAAAAGTTTCGAAATATCATTTTATTTATTTTACCTCTAAACCACATTTTCTCTGGCTTCTTCGCAAGTGTTTCTTTCTTTCTTTCTTTTCTTTCTTTTTTCTTTTTTCTTTTTTTTTTTTCAAATTTAACCACCGGAAGGAAGGAAATTCACAGAATGCTTCAAGTTTTAATAACTTTTAAACATCTTACATTTATACTATCAAAGTGATTCGAAAAATATTGTACAAACTATAAGAGGTAGTTGTGCGCACCAAAACAAATATTTTTTGTTTCAGAAACCAGGCTTGTAATCCATTTATTTCCCCCGAAAATACAAGATGTATCACTCCAATCCAAACATAATTACCGTTCATAAGTTTAACTAAAATAAAGAGGATTGAAAGCAATTTTCAACAGACTTTCCTTTGTTTGTGTCAAGTGCAGTGATATCATGAAAAGTGTTAGAACAGTATGAATTCTCAATTACATTAAAAAATATGTAGTTAAGTCAACGCTAGTTGGATATGGATAGTAGCCAATTCTACCATTTCTATTGATTTCTTTGCATTTCACAAAAAAGATCAATTTATTTCAAATTTCGTAAAAAGTATTGTTATAGTTATGAACACAAATTCGAATTCGGCTTTGAGTAAGATACCCTGTATTTTTGACTAAATAAATTCGTGATTCAAGACAAATTTGCTTGGGAGCCTATGTTTTCTATGGAGACGGTGTTTCCTGTAGTGTGTACTACCACTTCTTAAACTATGTTTGTTTTAAACAATATGTATATATAATATTTTAATTAATAATGTAGGAAATGTATAAAAGGCTATATAGTGAAAACTACGTGTATAAGTGTGTCATATTTTAATATTGAAAAATATTTTGACCATATAACACATTTTCTTTTTAACTTCGAGAAAAACCAGAATAAAACTCTTAAAATTTATCATATAAAAATAATATATGATACTTTAAATAAATAACATTCTCTCATCTCTTAAATTTGAAGTGCAACTTTTAATGATATTTGTCATCAAGCGTTTCTCGGAGAAGTTTCATTAAATAACTTAAGAACTTGAAATTTAATTAAAGAAATTTATATGACGACAGAAATATGCTTAGTTGTATGTTTTTGCTCCGCATTTCGTGAAAGCACTTTAATATCTCATGCACATATGTTTTAACTGATAACGCGTGCTTTACTTGCTTTAAATGTTTCACCATTTCTTAAGATGGTAAAACTTTTGGTGAAATTAAAATCCTCACTTAGTTAATATATTACTATGTTTAGAACTTCAACTTGTAGTTTTGCAGTAAATGTTCAAGAAATATAATTGTGAAAAATATACGTGTTTTGTCAGTAAGATTAAAATATTTGTACGACTGGAGCCTGAATAGGCATATTTGTTTAGACTGTGGTAACAGAAAAAAAGTATTTCAGAAATTAAATTAATAATACTCTATATCCATACAAATGTTCGAATTTATTGTTAACACATTCGCAGTCGTATGTTATCATGTTTTTAAGATTATTCCCACCAATGAGCATTATTTTTGCATGCTGCATTACTTAAAAAAGAAAAATTGAAACATTTGCTGTATTCGTGTTTTATATGGCAGATTAATCTATATAAGAATGATAATGATTGTAAGTGACACATTTATGTGATAATACACTGCTTTTATAAATATGGATATGCCGTATATTTTTGAGAAATAATGTAACATTTCAAATGAAGAATTAACGTAAATAGGTGAAGTTAGAAATATCCAAAAGACGTGAATTCCTCGTCAGCGCTCCAGACTGAGATAACTTATATAAATTTATCAATTCAGTCAGCCTATTTCCCTAAATTGCAAGACCAATTGAAACTTACATCTTATTTTTTTTTTTAAATAAGTTCCTTAATTTTTCTGATTAATGTTCAAATTGCGTGGAAGGTTGACATCGATTGCTAGCTTCAACTTACGAAAAACTCACTATTCATATAGTAAGAAACTAACTATTCATTTGAAAAGAATGGCCTTAAAAAAAACTAATTATTTTAAAATTCTCTTTTTGTGGATTATATTGGTAAAATAAAAAAAAAATATTCTGAAATTTTGTGTATTTCTAATGGTAGCAAATATGTTACTATGATGTTTCTTTGCACTTTTCGTTAGTGGAGTATTTACAAATTTAAAAATAATATAGGTTTTTATTATATATGCTAATATAATGTTGTTTCTTTGTTAGAATATTCATATATGTTTTAGAGTGTTTTTCCAAAAAAAAAAAACATGTCATATATTATGGAAAAAAAATTATCCGTAGTTGGAGTTTGAATTAATAATACTATAACATGAAGATAAGTGCATTTAGAAAAAAATTAAATAGTTTAAAATTGTAATAATATAGATACAATTATCCTACTTCTAGAGTTGAAAATTAAAGATTTATTAGCAATTCCTTTTTCGAAAATTAAACGCTTCTATTTATACAAAAAGTCCACATTGAAATATCAATATTCTGTAAGGTTGATTGCACATTACAATTAAAATAAAAAGTATATATTTAATGTTCAAAATCATCATGAAAGTAAGAGTTTTGTTTTTATATTACACTTTAAAGTTTTGCAAAAGCTATGACAAAGAAAATAATTTCACGCTATTATACACTAGAACACAGTAATCAAGAACAAAAGGTAAGATGGATGTGAGAAAGCCCACGCTGTGTTAACTTGCTCTTAATATTGATTATTTACAAGAATGAAGCCGAAACAGTTGCAACAGAAAGCGCGAAGAAAATTATGACCTGAATATTTAAGTAATCAAACAAGAAGGCCCATTCTACTCACGTTCATCAATTGTTTATGTAAGAAGTTTTGTAGTTTCACATTAATAAACTAATCGTTACTCCGATTTCACCCTATCATTACATAGATAGTTTTCGGAAAGGATTTTTATGAACTTTTAGTTTTACATTGAATTTGTGGATGAAAACGTTTAATATTTTGGCAAAAAAAAAAAAAAAAAAAAAAACTGAACATCAATAATTACTATTTTACAGCCCTTTCTGATATGAATTTTAACAATGGAATTTTTACAATAATTTTAGTTAATTGAATAAACAAATATTTTATTTTGACAATTATTCATTTATATATTTTTACATTATATTTTAATTTTAAAATCGTTATAAAATACTATATGATGTAAACTCCCACATGATTCTTTGTTGTTCCTGATATGAATCAAAAACTTTTATATCAAGTTAATCCGCAACCTCTCCCGAAACAGCCTGAAATTTTTCCTCCACTCTTAAAGTTGTTCTCAGTATGAAAAGTTTTTCCGCTCTTGAATGTGAAGCTTTCTGACACATTCCCGAATCTATGTTTTATACGTAAAAACATGGAATTTCTTGGTAAGACTTCGTAAGCTTTTTGGAATCGAACAGTGTTTTTCATTTTTAAACAAATAGCACACACCATGAATTGCAATGAATTACTCTCTGCTTTATTTAGGATATTTCCCGTATGTTTTTGGATCTATATTTATTGTCTCGTTCCAAAAATAGGCTTAAAATGCCAATTTAGACACAATCTTTCAAACATCCGTTGTCTTTATTTGCAAAAGCAAACCACTATTCCATTTTTTAGAATCGGAATTTGAACACCTGTAAATTTCATGCATTTGCGATTATTAATGGCTTTGTGATTCTGTCAGAAATTAGAGAGTTTGAGTTTTAAAAGAGCTTACGATTCCTACAATTTGCGTTTAAGGACTCAATTTCAATTACAGCTTATCCTACTTCTAATTGAAATCATCATAAGATTTGTATAAAAAATTATACCAATGCTTAAAAAGCAAACATTATATATTATAAAATAAATATAAATAACTTTATTATATAATTACTATTCAAATGAGCTACTTATTTTGCTATTAAAAATTATAAATATTCTAACACGAATAAAAAATTTAATTGCTATACGCAAAACAGAAATTAAGATGAATAAAGTTTAAAAATATATTCCTTATCTTTTCTTGATTTTTCATCACGTTAGTAGAGGATTTGAAAACTTTTTTAAAAAGTTGAGTGGTTAAATCTGCCGTGCATTTTTTCAGCTTTCGTTAAATTATTTAAAATGAATTTATTGTTGTTTGTAAAACCTTAAATGTATTAGTGTAAAAATAACAAACAAATCGTACCTAAAACTTAGATTTTATTGTAATTAATATTTAAAATGATAATTATATGTCTTCCATACAATTTGTATGTTGTAAATTTATTCAAAGTTACAATTTTGTTTCAACGTTAATAAATGTCACAAAATATATTGTTTTCCTATGGTGCGCAGCACAGAATTGTTTCGTCTGAATTGCATCTTTGAATGTTTATTAATTTAAGAAACTGTGAACATTTCTCAGTATTTCAAGTGAACACAATAAATGCTAATAAATGAATATGGAGACCAAAGATGTTCTTCGCAGAAAATTCAGAAAGTAAACAAGAAATAATCTCATATCAATCTTTTTATTGGGCTATAAAAATAAAGATAAGCAATAGACAATGTAGAACTGTTGAAGCTTATTAAAATGGTTATTATATCAAGAAACAAAATATAAAAAATACAACTCTAAAGAGTAAAAATAAAATTCTATACTAAAATTCAACAGGAAGCTTCAGAAGATACAATGCGAAATGCAAGAAAGTAAAATAAATTGCAACATCAAAACAATATATATATTATAAGGCGGGATATCGATACACAATTTGTATAGATTCATTGTCACTCGTTTAAAATCAAGTTCTCTCATGAAAGTCAAATTACTAAAAAGATCATTATGGGACCTTCGGACTATTTAAAGACACATAAAAAAATTACTATACACAAAAGAAAAAGAATACATAAACTTCACATGGCGTAATGCCGCATTACAGTGCAAAGTATTGACATAAGGGACAATATCTCATAAATGTGATTTTTGAGTGCTGATTTTCTGCTGATATCTGATTTTTAAAAATCTCATATTGTGCTCCATTTCATTTTTTAGTAACCACTGATAGATTGCAAAATAATAATTAGTAGATGGGCAGAAACTTTATTGAAAAATAAATATGATATGGTAGTTTTTTTAAGACAAAACACAAACTGTAAGGAACAGTAGCAAATTTTTTTTACAATTTTGCCACTTTACTTAAAAATGAATATTTTTGGAATGTTGTATGCACTATTTTCAAAGACATATGGAACCTACGATTCAATGGCTAGATATTGGTTAATCTATAAATATCAATATTTGAATTGATAATGGGGACAGTAGTGATGGATAATAAAGGTACGATTACCTTTTCCTAATTTTTTTCAATCCAGAAAATCTTCTTTATGAACAAACAACAAGCAATGTCGACTTTTTAAGAAGAACGTGTGATCCCCTACTAGAAACAATACTGAAAATGACTACATACTACCATCTGGTGGAACTATGATGAAATTCAAACACCGGGGCAGTAGTGACCGAAAATGTGAAGGACACAACTTTAATCCCAAGAAAAGCAAATATTACACATTTCACTCATATAAAAATTATATTATTATGCTCCATAAAATACGTATTTATAATAAATGCATTTAATTTTCAAAATTTTTTAACAATTATTGTTTGTTGATGCTTTTAATGATCAAGTTATGGGTTGAGGACAAGGGAAAGTAGTGAGTTTTGAGAAATTTAAATTCTATTTTAAAGATAAAAAAACAGATTTTCACAGTAGAATTAACATAATATTGTAGAACAGTCATAGAGAAACATCTTAACATTAAATGAGCAAAGTAAATGTATTGAAAAGAAATGCAGAGAGACTGGAATTGGAGACTGAGAAATCACACTTATGAGATTTTGGCCCTTAAGCCGAATTCAGATTTGCACATGCACTTTTTAGAGGTTACATTCTTTCTGATGTTTTAACGACATATTTAAGTTTTGCTAGATACATTAAACTCAGTATTATTACTCAGCCAAAATTAACTTGGTATTGCCTAGTATAATATAAAAAAATACCAGCTGAACATTTCACCCATTCCAACACAATTGGGAATACCTGTGTTGAAAATCAACATAAATTCATTCTAAATAATTCCGAGCTAAATGTGTCTAAAATATATTATAAACCACTAACTTTACTTTTTTAAATAAAAAAAATATTACTTTTATTTCTATTTTTCAATCCTTTCTTTTTTATTGTCGAATATATTACTTTTGTTAAAATATATTCTTTGCTATTTTCAAAGCTTAAGTTCATCTTTAGATTTTTTTTTGTTACAAGAATCTGTGCATATTAGACGTAGAAAATAAAATAAAACAAATGGAACACACACACACACAAAAAAAAAAAAAAAAAAAAAAAAGTAAAATTGTCAGATTCAAAAAATAAAAGTTAAACATCTTGAAAACCTACATCGTGAACGTTTATTCAGTTCAAAAAACATATTAAACGAAAGTACGGGACATTTAAGTTTAAGAATCTGAATCTTTTATGTTATCTTTGCACGTTTATTATGTGAAACATAAGGCAGAGCATTTTAATGGATTTCAAAAATGTTGTAATGCGTTTTAAAAGGAGAGGGAACTAACATTTCTAGAGCCCGCATTAAATGTAAGTGAAGTATTCATACTGAATAACACAGAAATCTAATTATTTTCGTACAGAAAGGAATATTTCCTAATTAGGGATATCGGAGTACCATCGTTCATACACTACGAACAAAACTTCAGACAGAATTTAACCTCTCAAAAGACAATACGTAAATTGAGTCCGACTTGTGTGCCGATGCATTGCATTGTGATTACTATATTACGCGAAGTGAAATTTATATAGTATTTAGTTTTTTGTGTAGTATTTTCTAATGTGTGATTAACTCGTGCGAAGGTTTTTATAATTGTATTATATTTATTGAATTGCATCATTCTATTGTAACATGTATTGTTATAAAATATTTCAATATGTTGTTGTTGCAATTTCTTTTAGCTTCTTGAAATTCACACTTCATCCATAATGTTAATAAAAATTTCTGATGAATTAAAAATGTATTTTTTTAAACTCTGGAGATGTATTTTTCATATTTCTTTTCTTAAAATATTAACCGTTTTTATAAACTTTAACAGTTCCGCATTATTTGCTTCTTACCTTTCACTTTAAACAGCACAGAAAAAGATTGCTATTAGATTAAATTTACGTTCTTGAAATGCTTGTAAATATTTAATTTCTGCATTTACTTAAAAGAACATTTTTGTTCTCCATATTTATTCATTTTTATATATTGGTTCAATTGAAACACTTAGAAATTTTTACAGTTTCTGACATTTATAAAACTTAAAGGATGCCATATTATTTGCAATAATCTTTGCATTTTTATTCTGAAAAAAAAAAAAAAAAACATTGGTAAAATAAAAGAAAAAAATTGTTAACAAATAATTAAGAAAATATTATATAGTGCTATCTAAGCTCTTAAAACATTCCAAGTTATTTTAACACCGAAGTTATTATTTTCACCACTAAAGTCTACATCTTTAAAAATCTACAATTTTTTAATGAGTTTTAAAACTTAAGGTAAGTGAGTTAATTCTCGTTAATAATAAATTTATTTTTAAAAATATAAAAGTAAAGCTATGCAAATATAATATTGAGAAAGGAATTAAAGAATTCAGAAAGGAATTACATTCCTATTTTTAACAACTAATTGCTTAACAACTTTAATAGTCTTTCTTATAATCGAACATTTTTCTGAACTTAAATATTACGTACATTTAACTTCTACGTAGAGTTTTATATAAAATCGTAATCACATAAAAAACACACATATTTGTAACTTTCTCTATTTCTGAGATAGCTACAATCTTTTACTCTAAAATTTAATCCTTAATTTTTCTTATTTTTCTTTGCGTCATAAATTCACCCATAATACTAATTTTTAAAATCTTTTTAGACGAATTAAAATGTATTATCAATCACTACCTCTTATTGTCTTTAAACATTATATGAATATCGAAATTAAATGTTAAATGTATTTTTGGAGATTTAAAACTCATGGTGACATTTGCAATTTGAAATGCCATCATAGCAATGTTTCTGTTTTCATGTTTCTTTAGAAAATGCCACTCTTTCCCTAATCACTACTACTATTCGCATAACAATTATTGCCATTTTCATTAGCAGAATAATGCGTAGGTGAATCACGTAGTTTTACAGCGTTGATATCTCTCGATGATTCAGCAGTTTGACATATAATCGTATGTCGGTTATACCTATTTCTGAATCACACGAGACAGGTTTTAACTGATCCTCCGCAGGATATGTTATATTATTGTACTCTTATGTTTGAACATAAATATGTTTTATATGTATTATTGAATACTTAGGAAAGTTGAAATGCTTAAGAATTACTCCGCAAATTGTAAATGAGAGGATTTTGTTTTTGCATTACTTAAAGAAATGTTTAAATTTAGTTATTCTAACTTATGAATTTATTAATTTTCTGATATGATCGCCAAGAGCTGCTGGAAATGATTTATTGTTCAGTAATGAAATACACACAAAAGTAAATCTGCAACCTTTTATGCAAGGATTTGAAGATTCAGGAAGGAAATTAACTGCTGTATTTGATTTCGATCCCAGTTGGCTAAATCAGTACTTTTTGCGAAAAATATTCTTACACCGCTATTTTCAAACAATAATATTCCCCTTATATAATTACAGAAATTCTGCAGTAAAATAAACTTTCTTTAAAAAATATGGTAAATCTGCGGACCGCGAGCTACTTAGTAAGTACCATTTGTCTATATAATTACAAATTATTTGCTTTATAATTTGCACCAGTGTAAATAACAATAGTTAACAATTTAAGCGATGTAGGATACAAAAGGCTTTTTCCATTAGCCTCTTCCAAGTCTAGGTACATCGGTATATTTTATTTATCCATATATTCATTTAATTCCTTAATGCCATAAAATAAACAGCATTGTAAAGAAATTATAAACAATATATTAATGCATATTCACCAAAACCGATTCATATTGCTGCCATTCTCTTAAGTTATGTGAAAGGTCGTATCCAAGCAATGCGACTTCGGTATGTCCGACGAGATGACTAAACAAATAGTCTTTCTTACTACACATTGGAACCACCAACTGACTACCAAGTGGGAGTTTTTATGTGACGAAGTAAAGTTGTTCAATTTTTGTCACCACTGCGACTGCGACACTTGTGATTATTTGTGACGTCATAAAGGCGTCACATCTGATCAAAAGGAAACTATCAAACTGGTGCGAAAAACCTTAGAATGTTTATAGTTAAGGCGGTATTCAAAAGAATTTTTTTCCACGCTCAAACAACTCAAAATTTTGAGACACATTTTCAGACTCATTTTTTAAAATAAAAACATGAAACTTTGCGGCGTGATTTATGAAGACATTTATAAAGGCGCCATGTTTTTATTTTTCGTTCAATTAATTAGAAATTGACTTACAAACAATTATTTTCACAGTACGATATATATATATTTTTCCAGCGCTATCGCTTCGGGAAATTCGGTTCAAAATGTCCAGTTTGACAGCCTTTTTAAAAAATATATTCTGCCTTTATCAAAAAATCGAGACAATACGGCACATTATAAAGTTTCTGAATAAGAGAACCTGTCAATTGGATGCATTATAGAGCAAAAATGAATTTACAAATGCGTCTCAAAATAAGCAGTTTGGATTTGAATACACCCTTAAGTGAAAGGTCATGAATTTCTTGAGGAATAGAACCAATTCTTAAATTATCATGTGATACCTTTCGTAAAATTTTGTATTTTGAAATAAAATCAGATTGTCTTACAACTGAAAAAATAATATGTTTTTAAAGACTATATAATCACATAAGTAAGAAGCTTTTATTCTATAGTAAGATGTATGCGGATAAATAATTGTATCTTTGAACGAAAGATTGAATTAACAGGAATTCAAAATATTATGCAAGGTTTCATTTATTTTTAAAAAGTATTTAAAGATTATTCTATTAATAACAAGGAATAAAATTCGTTGACAAATAATTAACTAACTAAGGACATTTTAATGTTATCATTTATTTAATAGGATATAAAATTTCTAGAATTGCAATTTATTATGTACTTAATATTGATATTTAATTAAAATGACATCTTATAAAATACAAACAATATCAATAATGTATAAGAAATAAAACTAGAGTTTTAAGATAAAACAAGGTAATAAATAATTCCAAAACATGTAATTAATTAATTTAAAGATAATTTTCATTCTTCACTTAATTAATAATGCAGATTATTCTTTTTTGAAAGACATAATTTATAGCGTGGTTGACAGTTAACAAAATTAATTAAAATCCGCTTAAGCGGGAAATGTTCTTGTTTTAGCATCATCTCTCATTTCTTTAGAGGAGATATATATTCTCTAGAAAATAGATAAGAGAAATTTAATAGTTTTTTATGAAATAAAAGAAATCTTTCGAAGCATCATATTTTAGTGTAAAATTCAATAAACGATATTTATTTATTTATTTATTTTAATAATGAAAAATCAATATTAAAATTAAAATATTTAATTAAAATTTTCAGGAAATGAGTACAGCGTTAAAAGATTAATTAAGAATAAAATGTTTTTTGAGACAGGCAAAAATGAGGGCTGTGTGTATCAAATACAGAAAAAGGAATTTTTAAGACGACAAAAGCTTTAAAGAGTTGATATAATTCCATTTTACATTCATCATGCACTTTTCACGCCAGATCGAAAGATCACGCGATTTGCGCAATACTTTTAAGAACCCCACTTAAATAACCACGTTGTCGAACATTCCCTCAAAATTTTGGTTAATACCTGAAGGTGCCACCTTACCTTTTTCCTATCATGAACCATGAAATCACTACTATGGTAATAAAACAATATTAGGGCAATACTGTTGTTATTCTCTAAATCTTCATAGCTGTTATCATACTGATATGCTGTCTGAATTTGACCCCTGCCTAATAAAGATGCTTTTAAATGGAAATTTTACTTAATTATGCCGTTAAATAAGTACTACAAAGGAATAATGCACATTTTAATATTTTTTTTTCTGATTCAAAACATTTTTATTTTACTTGGTCAAATGCATACAACGTTCCAGAAAATATCGGTGTGTTAGCAACTATGTATCTTGGACGTTACGGGGAATTCCGGCATTACGTATTCCTCGGAAGTTACTTGTTTTCGCAATGTTGGCGTCTCCATCCGATATATCTTATGTAAAGCCAATATTTCTGAAATGGAATTTAACTGAAAATAGTTCACTACACAAATATTTCTGATGAAATAAATAATGGTGCAATAATGGACTACATCATGACAGATTTAACCAACGTTGTTTTGGTGCTAGTATAGTAATCACTTTTAATTTAGTCACTTTTAATGCCTGGAAAACGTCAATAACAGGAAAAGAAATACTTTTATGTTGCAGCTATTACTGTAAATAAAAAAAAAATGCGCATGTTTAAGAAACATAAGTAAGGATTATTCAGTTAATGTTATACACAAAAGATACATTTACAAAGCGTTTATATTTGTAGAGAAGTAGAAAATAATAGGGTAATTTCAGCAATGAGCCATATGAAAATACTATGAAATAATAGGTTGCTTAGTTTATAGAGATATTTGTTATTTTAATTTGTTACTAATTCTAAATTGCAATATTATTCCATAAATTCAATTCAATTTATAAAGCATAAAAAATGTAGGTTGACATGTTTCAAATGTAGTCTTTTAACGTCCCATCTCAAGAGTAAAAAATTTTAGATATTAAAAAAGTTGTATTTTTTTCTATTACATTATTTAACATTGAAATTGCTTTGACTATGTATAAAAATCGGGATATGATTGCATTAATTATATACCAATTAGTATTAATGAAAAATGAACGTTGTACTGGTACTAGGATAGTAATTCCTTTTAATTTGATAACTTTTAATGTCCAGAAAATGTCAATAACAGGAAAAGAAATACTTTTATGTTGCAGCTATTACTCTAATTTTTTAAAAACGCGCATGTTTAAGAAATATAAGTAATAGGGTGGAGCGATTTTTTTTTATTTTATCAAAAACGGGTAGGTGCCAAAAGTTGTTTTTTTACTAGTACATCAACTGCCTGCAATTTTAGCGCTGAAAAAAATGGCTTGAGTCTGCGCTTTTGGTCTAAAAGTCGAAATTTCGGTAAAATTTGACATTTTTTCAAAAAAATTAAAAAAATCCTATAGAGATGGTTATTATTTAAAAGTGGTATTTAAACCTTTATTATTAATGGCTTAATATATTTAATGTATGATTAACATCATACAAACGATAAAACGATATATTTATTCTGTATAACTGGAGCAAAGCTGACAATTTTCAGTAAAAAAGGGCGTTGCTACTTTGTTGTGTCATTCAACGAATTGTTGTTTAGAATACAGCTCTTACCTAGTTGCTTTCAAAACTACCCCGGAAATCTAGCTCGACCACGCTACTATCTGAACACAATGATTTATTTATACATTGAATTGTGATTTTTTTTAATCAAAGACTGGCATAAGTTTTCTACGTATAAACCTAGTCCACCTTTTCTTTGTATGCACAGACTTCGGATGCTGCTGCTTTGATCTACTTCACGTATTTTTTTACTCCTTGTGTAAGAGAAGGCAAACAATGTAATGCAGTGGGGATGATATTCATGTAATCTATTCAGCGGTCTATTATCTTCAACCAGATTGCACCCGATAAATGCATATTGATGAGGGGTCTTTTTACCACAACAATTTTTCAATCAATTAGATTTATATAATTATCTGCTTCAAAGTTGAGTGTCGATATTTCAGATTTGCGTATGCCATCATTTACTCTCATCTTTCGACTATTATGTGCTGAGCAGCTAGCTGTTTA
This sequence comes from Maratus michaelseni, assembly GCA_963931845.1. Taxonomy (NCBI): domain Eukaryota; kingdom Metazoa; phylum Arthropoda; class Arachnida; order Araneae; family Salticidae; genus Maratus; species Maratus michaelseni. The sequence continues at coordinate 182,249,222 of OZ007590.1, forward strand.
ATGTGATGGCGATCGTCAGAGAGTATTGAAATCAGAATTTCCTCTGCGTATGCAAAGCAACCATTATTCTAAATAACTTTTTTTAGTATTTGTTTTATTCCTTTTTGTATGTTGTTTACTAGCCGAGTAATTTCCCATGAGTTTTTAGATCCCTTCTTTAGATGTGGATTACATTTGATGGTAAACCATTCTGGGGCAAAACTTGGGTTACCAAGTACTTTTTGAGTCAACGTAGAGACTCTGATGGGCAGTGAGCTCATTTCTGTTCATAGTTGCCATCCATTCTGCGTGGGACATGTTTAGAATAAACCATTACAATGGATCATATGCCACCTCCAAGTCCAGTGAATTTCCTCTGCATCATTTATTACACAAGATCGTAGACACAAATTAGATTCTAACCCACAGGGATTAACCGGATCAATGGTAAAATCTTTGTCCACGTGCCATTCCCTTCTTATTTAAATTTTTGAAGCCATAGAGCGTAATTTTGAAACATTATTTCCTGAAATCGAGAAAAGGGTATTCAGCACAGACCAGAAATACCTGCTAGACAGTTGCAAAGTTATTTGATCAAGATATTGTTTAGAATAACTAGCGAATAAGAGAAACTTGTCCTACGGAAGATGGTTCACTAGAAAGGCGAATAAAATTTTTCGTCTTTATATAAGCACTTATTGACCATCAGAGTCTGTAGGCTCACTCACAAAGTATGTAATCCGAGTTTATGAAGCAGGATAGTTTACGCCAAATGTAATCCTCATCTAAAATATAGATCTAAAGACTTATAGGAAATTACTCGGCTACTAAACATCACAGAAAAAGGCATAAAACCAATTCAAAAAAAAAATATTTAGGACAATGGTTGCTTTGCACATCGAGAGCAAATTCTTATTGAAACGCTCTCTGACGATCGCCATCTTATTAAACAGCAAGCTTCTCAGCATATAAAAAATGCAAAAGGTATAGTAAATGATGACATACTCAAAGAGTACCTAAATGTTGTAGAATGTTGTAGTTGTACTAATAGAAATCCCAATCACTATGCATTAACTGGATGCAATTTTGGTGAATATAATAGATGGCTGAATAGATTCCACTAATTCCACTGCATTACTCTGCTTGCCTTATCATACACAAGCAGTAGAAATATACGTGAGGGAGTGTCACAACAGCATCATCCAACGTTTGTGGATACACAAAAAGATGGACTAGGTTGATACATAGAAAACTTACGCCAGTCTTTGATAAAAAATCATAATTCAATCTATAAATAAAACGTGCTCAGATGGTAAGGTGGTCGAGCTATGCACTTTTGTGACATAATGCAGCCACCTGCAAGTGGTACCTCCTGGGTAGTTTTGAAAGCAACTAGATAAGAGCTGCATTCTGAACAACAATTAGATATATGACACAGCAGAGTGGCAACGCCTTATTTTACCAAAAGTTGTCAGTTTTGCTCCAGTTGAACAGAGTAAATACAGTGAAACCCGGTTGTACGTTTTTCACCGGACCGACGGAAAATAACGTATTAAGCGGAAAATCGTAAAATCGGGGTTTACGGAAAACTAACACATTGAATAGAAAATAAATGAAAGAGACACTCTCCTTGTTACACTAAAAATAGTCTGTTATTTTACCTTGTTTCCTGTTTTTAGACACAATGTCATTTACGGCATTTTCAATACTTGTAAGCTTTCGAAAATACAGTTCTTTGTTTACATTAGCAGATAAAAGTTTTTTGCAATTTTCAAACTTTCAAGAACTTCTTTCGATGAAGACACACTATATGGTGGTTCGTCGTCTTCATCATCTCCACTGACATATCCCGAAATGAAATCAGACATGGTCTAAATTCCTGAAGTGGCAACATCTTTATCACCTTCAACATATTCATGGCCATTTATTTCTGGATCATCAAATTCAATATTTACAATAAAATCTTCCTCTTTTGTCTCGTCTGGATGTGATTCACTGGATCCTTCATCGGTTGACTTCGGACATCCCGCTTTTACGAAATCATTGGAAATGCACTTTTTTCCAATATTATCCCACACCGAACAGATCAAATGAAGGCTTTCTAACACATTAATCTTTTGCTTCTATGCATCTTGGAGATCACCAGAGTCAAGTGCAAGAAGTAAGTACCTTTATTATTAGTGCACTTCTGTAACTTTTTGTTCACTTTGAATGCTCGAATTATTCCAAAATCACACGGTTGAAGTTTGCTTGTACAATTTGGAGGGAAAAAATCCTCATGATCAACATGAGCGGTACATAGGACCAGAAATAAAATAATTTTTCGATTTTGCATGCGCATATTTTATCCAATTTCTGAAGAAAATCTTCAAAAAGTGATTGGGTCATCCATGATTTTGTGTTGGCGTCGTAATCAATTGGTAAACTTTTTACATTTTTGAAACAGCGAGGTTTCTTGGCTTTCCCGATTACAAATGGAGTCAGGTTTTCGCTTCCATCTGAATTTGCATTCGCCAAAACGGTCAAACGCATTTTTTTCTACAGTTTTTCACCATGGCAATTTTCCCCTTTAATCGTGTATGTCTTGTGTGGAAACAATTTAAAAAATAGCCCTGTTTCATCAGCGTTAAAAATGTTCTTTTTTAATAACCCTCCACCAGAGAGGGCAACGTTTTCTCCATCCACTCTTGAACTGTAGCATCCTCTACACTATTCGACTTTACACAAATAGATTTGAAACATAAGTTATTTATTTTTTAAATCGATCTATCCAACCGTTTGATGATGTGAAATCGTTCAGTTGAAGTCAAGCTGAAAATTCTAGTCCTTTTTCCTTTAAAATGGATCCATTTATCGGAATGTTAGCTGTCCGCACGTCATTGAACCATTCAAGGAAATTTTTTTCAAATTCTTCGTATGTAGATGTTTTGAGAGTTTTTCTTTTCTTAGCAAACTTTCTCAGTTCTTCGGAATGTAATTCCAATGTTCCTTCTTGTTTTAAAATTGTTTGTAATGTGGAATAAGAAATATTCAACGATTTGGCCAGATCTACTTTAGTGCCATGAAAATATTTAACCTTTTCAATAGTTTCTATGAAACGCATTCGCTGTCCGCTGTCTGCCATTGGCTAACACTAACTCGTTTTAACTTTGTTTTTCGTCGGAGGTTTTTTAAAATGGCGGTGTTGATTCATCCTGTATTGAGTTCTAAAGTGAAACGTGTCGTGCTTGTTTCTAACTAGCAAAATTCGAGAAAAAAATATTTTCTGCTTCTCGGTAGAAAAACGTACGATGCGGGATATCTTCAAAATGGATGACGCAGAATCCGGGATTTCTTAATATTATCAGTATAGGTTATTTCTTCGAACCAGTGAAAAATGACGTACGAAGCGGATACCGTAAAATCGAAGTTCTACTCTATATCGTTTTATCGTTTAAGTATGGTAAGTCATTAATAATAAAGGTTTAAATAACACATTTAAATAATAACCATATCTATAGAAAGTTTTTAATTTTTTTGAAAAAATGTCAAATTTTAACCAAAATTTCGACTTTTGTACCAAAAGCGCAGACTCAAACCATTTTTTTTCAGCGGTACAATTGCACGCAGTTGATGTACTAGTATTAAGGCAACTTTTGGCACCTATACGTTTTTGATTGTTAAAAAATATTTTTTTTCGTTCCACCCTAATAAGTAAGGTTTATTCAGTTAGTGTTATACTTATACACAAAATATACATTTGCAAAGCATTTATATTTGTAGAGCAGTAGAAAAGAATAGGGTAATTTCAGCAATGAGCCATATAAAAATAGTACTATGAAATAATGGGTTGCTTAGTCTTTAGAAACATTTGTTATTATAATTTGCTACTTATTCTAAATTGCTAATCTTATCCCATAAATTAAATTCAATTTATAAAGCATAAAAAATGTAGGTTGACATGTTTCAAATGTAGCCTTTTAGCCGTCGCAAGAGTAAAATATTTTAGATATTAAAAGAGTTGTATTTTTTTCTATTACATTGTTTAAAATTGAAAATGCTTTGACTATATGTAAAAATCGGGATATATTACATTTACTATGTACAAATTAGTATTAATGGAAAATGTAATTTGTTAAAATATGCTGAACAAATATGAAATTAATATATTATGCTAAAATTCATAGACCGATATCTCAAACACTTATTAAAAACATTAATTATATACAACTGTTACATCACTAGGAAATAATGCAAACATGTTTATTATTTTTTGTACTTTAGAAATTAAAAAATTAACTAAAAAAATTTAAATCCAAACTTTATTTATTATAATATATTGTAATGTTTAAAATACACATGGGAAAAATGCTTTTATTCTTGGAAATATCATTCAAATTCAGCTCACAAAGTCATACGAATGTAAATCTTTCCCATCAATTCCCAAAGGCCATTTTCTCTGCCGACTTTGATAGCTTATAAAAGGGCACCGATTCAAAGAAATCAATAGGGGCCCTAAGATACGTAATGTTTTCAAAAACATTGAAATTTACTGAAATTAATTAAAACACCATTTTAATACTTTTTTGTATCCAGTCTATTTTGTAAGATCTTGAGATAATGAAACGATCCATTTACAATTACAACTAAAAATTAAAATACACGTACAAATTTTCCAATTATCATATTTAAAAAAGAATAGTAAAGGTTGTATTACAAAATATCTAATGCAGTGAATTTTCAGTTATACATATCAAAGCATAAAATGTCGGAATAATAATAATAATAATAATAAAATTCTTTTTCGAAATTGGTGAAATAAGAAAAACAAAACAAATAAAAGCACTTTTCATATTAAACTTTTAAAGGTAATTAAAAAGAGTCAAACTTTCATATTTTTAGAGCAAAGCACATTTTAGGAAATTTCATAAAAGTTATTTTTGATTTACTAATTTTAAGTTAGAAAAATACTATCTCTAAATAGACAGAATAGAAAATACAAGTACATTTTCTAAAATTATCCGATTTATTAAAAATTCCAATCAAAATTGTACAATAATAAATTCTATAATACTACGTGCATTGTTTTGACAATGTCACTCTTATCAAGTCTTAATTTTTGCAACATGACGTTGATAGAAGTGATGTTGGAAATTAAAACATAAACGGTGAATAAATTTTGAGCGGGGGTAAGTATTCATGTAAACATTTAAGAGAATGCAGGCCAAAAATTTGTTTCTTATACAGATTATACATATATTTGAAATAATTATTAAATGGTAATTTATTTCCCCACTTGCTAAAATAATTTTATTATCAACTTCTAAGACAAAATAATTTAAAAATTAGTTAAACTGCAAGTTGAATTTATTCAGAAATAAATTAAATTTATAGAATATTTAAACATATATTAATATAGACAGTTAAAGAATAAAGAGAGTAAAGTTAAACTAGATATGGGAGGTAAAACTCATAAATTTGGAGAAATAAAAATAAAATAAAATGTTGATATCAATGTAACAAATAAAACCTTACTTAATAATTATTAGTAATTGACTTAATAACCATTATTATATTCGACTGGTGTTTAATATGTTGCCCTATATAGGTAACTACTAATCTATTTGAAAAAAAAATCCTGTTATCTTCCGCGCATACACAGTTAAAAAGTATTTCATACAAATGCTCATATTTCATGAAATATTTAACATATTTATTTTTTAATTGTGCAATATGTTATTTCTACTGTGCTTTGTAAAGTTTTCTAAAAGTGGCGTTAAATTTTGTCGAAAACCATGCATGCTATAAACAAAAAACACGCGAAAATTTCTTGTATTTGTAAAAAAAAACTTTATATCTCCATGAATACGCGTGCTATTTTTACACAAATGAAAATAAATATAGACCCATATAGCCATGCGTTATAGATACAGATTATTTCGAACATTGTTTTATCAATTCATCGCAAACATTATTTTTTTTTATTCAGTTTGTTGTTGGTTCCCTAATTACTCTCGCGATCAAACCTTCACTGAAAAATATGAAATCAAACATGTTCTTTATCAAAGTTTCAGAAGAATTCGTCAAGTACTTCTCTAGATACTTGACAAAACGTATAAACTCGAAAGTGTCTGGTGACTTTTGGTCATTTAGTGTATATTCACGGCGCTGTAAGCTGGCAAATGGGAAAAAATGTTCTGCATATAAGCTTCAATGCATACATGCTTTTCGTTAAAAATTTCCATAATACTTATTTTGTTATTAATCCTCATAATGCCTCATATGTAAACTACAATTATGATAGATAAAACTTAGCACTTCGAATTGTTTTTTCCATAGCATTTTAATAAAAAGATGTGATGAAGCACTATTGCAAATGATATTATTAACATATTAACAGCAAAACAGTATCAAAAATTGGGCAAATAGAAACTCATAATATTTTAAAACTGCTCCCAAGTACGTGAATTTGGTAAAGAATAATTTTGTAATCATACTTCTTAAAACTTTTAATAATAAATATGTACATGATTCTGTTGTTCATTTATTTGAACTTGTTGTTTCATTGTCGATTATGATCGAAACAAATTCGTATTCTCATAAAATTCATCAGCTGCTAGCTATTTCTTCAAAAAATAATCTTAACATAACGTTTAGAAAAGAAAATTTATGAATATATCAGTAGGATTTTCAGCTTTCATTTTTCCTATTTCCTTCAAATCTAGGGGTTGCACTAGAACTGTAGAAAAATCCTTTTGTTTTATAAAATATTCTACTATATTTTAATAGAAATATTATATTTCATGTATTGTACAGTCTTTCTCAGTTACCCAGCGTAGACATCATTTTTGTCCTCTAGGGAAATTTTTTAAATTTATAAAATCTTTAATTTTTGGCTTCCAAACAAATTCGCAAATATCAGAAATACTGTAAAAAAAAATTAAAGTGGCCTTATTCAAAGAACTTTCTTTTAATTAAACTATTATTCTTTTAACAAACTATTCTTGGAAAACCAGATTCGTTATAGGATAAGTAAACTGATCTGGAATTTTACCTATGTTTTTGTTCTAATTATGATTCTTGTTATGTAACACACAAAATTTCATTTCATACCCTCTCCGTTAACGTATTTTCTGTAAAATGAATTTTTTTTTCTTTATACGAAAAAAACTCTGTTTCACCGTAACATGATTACTCAGTTCGTAATACGAATAAATTCTGCTTTATGCAAAGAAAATCTGTATCCATTTAAGATGATTCCTCTGTACAAATTACATGGGAAAACCCGTAGCATTGCTGTCAAAATTTTTTGTAAAATCTACAGCAGTTTTTTTAGAGTAAGGAAATTTCCCTTCTTTAGTCATTAGTTAGTCTCTAAGTCAATTAAAATCCTATGAATTTATAAAGATTCACAAATCAAAACTATCCTTTATTTTCTTCAACCAAATTTGTTTTATGTGAAGTGAAAGAAATTGTCCTTAAATTATGAATCCATCTTAACTGTAAAGGATCAAATGTAATTTGCTTAGAGAGATATATCACTATTTTAAAACATTTTTAATCTTTATATGTTTTATTTTAAAGTATTTTACAGTTCATAGATTTATTTTGACGTATTTTAAAGTTTATAGGATTTTATAAGGTGAATAACAAAATTATGTATAAAAAAAACCCTCTCTTATATAGTATTGTGATATTTCTTAATTCTTAGAATGTAATTAAAAATTAAGCGTAACAATTAAGAATTAAGCATTGCGTCCTCTAGGAAATTTATTCTTTTAGCTCTCTTTTATTAATTTTAATCGAATCTGTATTAGTCATTAACTTTCTGTTCATCGTTCATAGTTAAAATGTTTAAGTAATTCTGTAAACTAATTCATGCATACAATAACACATACCCTTATGCATTTAAACATTACTTTACTCGTTGCTGTCCTGGAATACCAATTGCGTAATTTCTATTGTATCTAATAAAAAATTAAATGCTGTAACGCAGAAAACACCATATTCACGCTGCTATTACTCACTCGAACGATTTGTCCAACGATTGTAGTGATGATGAATGTAGAAACATCTTAATAGATTTTCCTTAAAATACTATTTCTTCTGAGCAATTAATTATTACAATGAAGATGAAGGCAAAAACAGAAACAAAATACTCTTTAAAGAAATAGCATGACCTTATAATTTGAACAGTTACCAAAACTTTAGTATTCTGGTTTCGTTCAACAATTGCTTTTGTTAGAAACTTAGAGCTTTGAAGGCATCAATTTATTACAGTTTTATATTTTTCTCTTTTAAAGTATATACAGCTTCTGAAAATAGCAACTTAAGTGTTTTAAAGGTTAATATATTTTCGTTTATGAGTAATTTCTATGTTAAAGCTAGTTGATCTAATTGAAGTAATGAGGAGGTGTGAATAAAAATAGGTAACTTTTAATACAGATAGATAATAAAATGTTTATTGCTTAAAGCGTGTTATTAAATCTAAAATATATATATATACAATTAATCTTAATATTTTATTTAAAAAAATGGTTTTCATTACAATACTTTGAGAAAATATGTATTAGTTTTTTAACAGAAAAACATTTATTTAGAACATAAAGGAACAGGTTTGTTTCTAATAATTCTGGATTATTTTAAAAAGAATTATTTTACTAGAGCAGGGTTCGTACGGGTCCTGGAATTTTAAGACCAGGAAATTATTTGGTACCAATATTTTCTTACAGATAATCTCTTCTTAAATAAGGTGAAATTTTGCACGTTTAAACTTGATGTATTTTTTTAGAAAAATATATTGGTATGTCACCTGGAAAAGTAACGGTACCCGTACGAACCCTGTAGAACTATAGAACTGTTTCCTTTGATCATGCAATTTGCAAATTTATTTTCCTTAAAATTCGCTTTAATCTATTTCTATTATTTAAAATAATTTTCTCTATATTAGATGTCAAAAACTTTAGTTACGATAAAAACATACTCATAGATGTATCAGACTCATAGTACTGATGGTTACACCAATAGTGAACTTGGCAAAATTAAAATTACAGCAAAGGATAATGGTTTTTCTGAAGGGTTTATTAATAAATTAATATATCAAGATAAATATATAAATAACGATAACCAAGAATTTGCAGAAAACTTATTAAATTTTACAAATTTAAATATATTCCTGAACTTTTTGAAAAATTGAAATATAATTTAAAGAAATCTATATATATAAAAGCCGTTCTTGGTATATATGTATGTTCCTTATACAAATCTACAGTTTTTGTCCGATTTGAACGAAACTTGGTGTACATATACTTTAGAACATGAGTAAAATTGCTGTCAACTTTAAAAATTTCTCAGACCATACTTTACCACTTTTTTTAAACATTTCCCATAGTTTATCATTACAGAAATCTATTTTTTCTCTCAATTTCTAATTCAATTTCTTTCCCGTTGCCATTCAAAGGAACTGCGTATGGGCAATATTTTTATAAACCAATTTCAGATTAACTCGCTATAATTTGAAATCTGAAAGTGACGTCAATTTTGTCAGTTGTGATTTTTTTCGCATATTACAAAGATTACTATAAATGCTTTAAACGACATAGTACATACATTTAAATGTGTTTGGAGAAAAATAAATACCTTACCTCCTAATTTTACAAAGGCAAATTGTTTCCACTGGTTTGTTAATATTAAAGTAAATTTTCTAAGAAATAAAAACATTTTTTGCGCATTCCAACTTCATGATTGAATTTATTCAACATAATCAAAAATCGTCTGTCAAATATTGACATTTAGCAATCATTACATCGTAACTTTTTTCAGATTGAGCCTCAACCAAGGAGGCATATTTAAATTCCTTGGATGTAGATGGACAGTAGATGTCCTATTAATAAAAATTGAATTTAAAGAAAACAATACGGTATTTTCCATTATTTTTTCTTTAAAAATGGGTGTTAAAACAAATGGGATTAAAAGTAAAATGGTTTATCGGGGGAAAAAAATTTGAATGCATTTTTTTTAAATATAAAACATTTATTTTAATTTAAAAAAAATAATATATTTTTTTATACGTTCGACAACGTGGCGACATTTTCATTTCACCAGCTTCGAAATTATTATCCAATTCTTAAGAGAACACTATATTTTTGGAAAATAATGTTTTGCATCAAAAATCACATAATTTCAAAACGCAATTTTAGCAAATTCAGTTTAAATTACACTGTGATTATAATTTCTTAGTTAAATTTAGTATTTAAAATTATTATTTTTTTTTTCTTTGAGTACAATAATATTGAATATCTTTAAGCGCTTTTATGTTTTAAATAGATAATGTGCAATGTAACGTCATGCACTCAAGTAAAGGCGTATTTCTCAACTAATTTTAGGCGAAAAGAACAATTCTTGCAGATTTAGTAATTAATGATGTATTATTTCCTATACATAATATAATGTATTCCAAATACTTGAAAATTACGGGAAATTTAACGAAACTTTAAGCTATTTAGCTCAACGTTTTGCTTACGTTAAGTTGAGTAAACACGCAACAAACCATTTTGCTTTTCAGAGGTTCAGAGAAAAATCTACCGCGGTGAAAGTGTCGTCATATTTTAAATCATGTGCCAGTTTTCATTCACAAAATATTAGTATTTTATAGCAATTACACAAAGTAGCGTAATTTCCATGTATTCGTCGCCAAAGTATAAGTTTAACATCCTTTTACCGTACAATTTTCCAGAATATTAAATTACTTTAAAATTACTTTAAAATCCATAAGACCGAATACATAAAATCCGAAATATGAATTGAGATACGCTTTTCAAACGAATCACATTGAGAGTACATTTATATTATTCGACCGCATAAAAATTGAATGTGCTATGTTTAGAAATAAATGTCTTTTCTTTATAAAGATCAAACAAGGTAATCTTTCGTAATTGGATTGGACACAGATTTAAAAATATACATGCTTTAAAATTACTTTAAATCCATAAAAAATCAGTAAATTGAGATAAACTTTTCAAGCTACATTTGAAAGTGCATTTTTTTCGAATTGATAGTTTTAAAAATGAAATTATGCAATATTTAGCAGTTACAAATATGCAGTTCAAGCAAAATTTAATAGTTAAGTTGGCGCTACCGTCCATATGATGGCGACATTACTCACGATATGTTTTTGTTTTATAATATAGATACATGCCATATGAAAACGAATTTCGCAAAATGTTACGATATTTGGTAATTTTTTTTTTCAATGTCAGGAAAATCGTATATTTTTATATTGTATGCGCAAAGAAAACGTGCATTCTCATTTATAAAGTTGAGAAATTTTACTATGGTTGATTTAAAGCAACTCTTTTTTTTCTAATTGTCTTTTTTTATCGATTTATGGTTGAGTATGCACAAATCATATTGTGGTCATTGTTATTGTCGTATTATTGAATTTTAATTTATGTTAACCCGGGCAAAGCCGGGTGGTTCTGCTAGTATGATATAAATTTGATAGCATCCCCTCCTGTACAATTGGGAACTTTATTACATAATAAGATTGATCCTGTACCTATGGAAGAATCCTCGGGAATCTATAGAACTCCAGTCACTGTGGAAATAAATGAAAATGGTAAGAAATGTTATAAAGTAAAATACTAAATAGCTATAACCTTCAGGAAGTTAAAAATTTGTTTAAAAGAGCAAATTTCAGATATAAAATTCAATAGAGTTAAAACTTCACTTTCAAGACTAAAATAAGAGGAATCAATAATTAATGAATCCATAGATGTTTTATGTAATATATATATAGCATATATATTACATATATATATATATAATATACATATATATATATATTACATATTGAATATATATATATATATATATATATATATATATACATTCAAAGATTCATTATCCTACAATATTCCCAAATTATGGTATAGACTCATAAGAATTTATCAAGATGAAATGTGATTATCACATCCCTTTCCCTCCCTCCTCTCACTTTGGGTTTCTTCCATTCTCCAGAAATTAAACGATATATTTCAATGGATTTGGTCGTTTATGTACTTGAGTTTGTTTTGTAACCATGAAGATGACCAAAGGTTTGCTCGAAAGCGCTTGGTTTTATATGTAAATACAGTTTTGTATGTAAAGTTCAAACATCTTTAGTAAAGTATTTATAAAATGATATGTATGCTTTTAGAACATTTGTGTTGTTTTTAGTTATTTATTCTCTATATTACTTGTGGTATAAATCCAGAAATAAAAGATATACTTATGAAAATAAAATTCATTAAACACGAGCTTTGTCTTTTTAGTTATTTAAATTCACTGATTTGTTTTACACATAAAGCGGTCGTTTTATTTTTCTAGTTCTGTAGCTCAATTTCTAGCTATTAATCTTTTTTTTTTTTTTTTTTTTTTTTTTTTTTAGATACATTACGATGTATTCCGATAGAATATTTATATTTATGTTTTTTTCGGGTGATATTTAGTGTTGAACATAGAGTTATGTGTGTGTCAAATTTATTTAAAATTTAATAACTTCCTTTTTGGTCATAAAGAAGACGTGCATGTGAATTATGCTATATATGTGATAATCGTTCCTATTCGTCCTAATGCACTAGTTAACTAAATTATGCATCTCGAACGTTTTTGATTATAATAAAAGTTCCCCCCGCCCCAAGAAAAAACCCCCAAAGTAATAGAATATGCATTATTAAAATACTTGATTTATTCTTTTTATATTTTCGGTTACAAATTAAGAAATTGGTAAAACTATATAATTATAGATTATGTCTTGCGTAATAAACAATCCACTTTAAAATACTCTTTTTGTTAAGTATTCAATACAAACACACTGTAAACTGAAATGTCTGAAATTCAGACATTTAAGTGTCTGAAACGGTGGTTCAAAAAATAGACACTTTAAAGTGTCTTAAAATTTTAAGACACTTATGTGTATCTGAATTTCAGACATTTGAAACGTATGAATCGTGGCCAATTTTCTGCTCTGATTTGTCGACAATAAACAGCCATTTCTGACCACATTTTTTTTTGAGGATTAAAGGACATTTAAGCATTAAATATTTGACCACATTGAATCCTTAATAAATGGATAAATATAATCAAGGGCTGAGGATTGTTCCAGAAGCAGAACCTGATTAAAGTATGGGTAAATTGGGCCATGGTACTCCCTGTGCCACCCCCCTACCGATTTTAGGGGCCCCCAAATTTGATATGCAATTTTCGTAAAGCTTATATTTTAAATCTATTTAGATACTGCACTGATTATATTGAATGTTTTGAACTTTTACAATAAGATAAGATTAAAAACATTTTTTTTAAATTTAAAAACAGTAAAACCTTTCAATAGTGGACACTTCTGTGCCGTGGCATTTGTCCGCTATTCGGAGATGCTTGCTTCTCAGAAGTAAAAGTATGTAAATATGTATGCGTCGTGAATTCAAAAAGTAGTTCGCAAGATAGAGGTGTCTGATATGGATGTTTCACTCCGCTGTGAAGGTAAAACCTCCATAACAAACATTCCCGAATATCGGACACCTCTATTTATCGGACACCCATATTTTTCAATCCCAGCACACATATATTTACATACGTTTACCTCTAAAAAGCAGACACCTCCGAAAGCGGACGAATTCCTTGGTCAAGCGGTGCCCGCTATTGGGAGGTCTTACTTTTTAGATAGGCATTTTTTTTAAAATCTTATCTTGCTCTAAAAGGTCAAAATATTGTTTATAATCAATGCAATGTCAAAAAAGATTTAAAATATTAGCGTTACTAAAATTACACACCAAATTCGGGGCCCCCTAAAATCGGGGGAAGGGGGGGTGGACAGACAGTGCCATAGCCCAGTGTTTGCCCATGCTTTAATCTGGTTCTACTTCTGGAATAATCAACAGCGCTGCTTTATATTCTAATATTTTTCCATTTGTTATTATACAATCGCAGAAAAATGAAAATTTCATTTAAATATTAATTTATTTTACATATTAATTTATGTTACATGAAATAAAATTATCTATTAAACAATGGAAAACTTGAATACTGATTTTATTAATAATATAAAGTCACAAATATTTGTTTCTTTTCATTGTGAAATTTATAAATGGGAAATAATTTGGATATAACAAAGCATTTAAAATTTGCTTTTAAACCTTAATAATAATTAAATAAGGAACTTAATTTGACACTTTTATAAAATTAGTTTTAATGACAATTTTAAATTAAGAATGAGATTACTAAAATATTTAAGACACAAAACTGGGGAAGAAAACAGTTTTTATTTCGAAAATTACGCATTTAAAAAAATATATATAAAAATTAGATCCCAACAGATATTTAAGCATTTAAATATTTTTAATCCAATATTAAAAATTGAGAAATTTACACGTTTTTCATAGCCAACAAACAATCAAAATCAATTATTAATAAAATATTGTTTTGACCGCAACAGAGTATGATATTAAGAATGCAACACATTAACTCCTTAATATATGAACTTTTTTTTCTCTCTTACGAAAAGTGTAACAATAAAAGCATTTCTTCTTTAGCAAAAGATTTAATAATTTTCAGTTTCTACTTTTTGTTATATATATAAAAAAAATAGATATTCTAAATTAAGCAATTTATGTACACTGTTTTTGATTTAGAGTAAATGCATATAACCCGAATTTTTAAAATAATTTTTTTTTTAACAAACCAATTAAAAAAATTACATTTTAAACATTATTTTACGTAATACTAGTCCAGAATATATATTTCAATATGTAAAAAAAAATTACTTGAAATAGTAGATATGAAAAATTTTTCTTTTGTACTGCACCAGTGAATGAGAGGAAGCAGGTTTTGCATGTTTGTAAAAGAAAATCCCTTGAAATACATACAAATTTATATAGGAGAATGAAAAGCTTTCATCCTTCCGACATAAATCAGCGAGACAAAAAAAAGTTATATTTATAAACCTTTCATGACATCAAATACGACTTGACGAAGGAAGGTGTGCGAATTAAAGTCAGAAAACTTAACAGTCCAAAAATCCAATCAAATCAAACTAAATTATTAATTATTATTTGGGCGAACGTGCATTTAAAAACGAATATCCAGTTTCAGTTACAACTCGCATTAAGTTTGAACGAAGAAAATAAGTCTTATGGTGCTATCACACGTACTCTCATATCATAGTCAATATCAGATATTTCATCCGAAACACGCTTTTCAAGAGGAAAACGCTCGAAATCGTCCCGTTTGATAGATTGCCTCTCATAATTTCTTAAAGATCTATCTTACAGTAGTTTGTATCCTCTACGATAGGTATCAGCTCGAAATCCACCGATCAGAGCTCTTAAAAATTCCAAGATGGCCACCGTCAGTAAGTCAACATCTTATGTTTAGCATGGTCGCAAATATTGAAACCAAAAATACAGAAGAATTAAGAAAAAAGCAAATCTTTAGTAACACAGGGACCGATTATACACGAAAATAACTTTAAAAATGTGCAGTTATATTGCAATTAAAGAATGACATATGCGTCGATTGTCTCTTCCGAGTTCGTTATTTACACTCCCGATAAGAACTTTATTTACTAATTAAAAGTTATTTATTGCGATTATTTTATTTCAATCCCTTATTATATTTGCTATATGTTATAATTGTACTGCCGTAGTCACTTATTTACTTCTCAAACTGTAGTAGTTTAACTACTTTCTGCAGCTATATTTGGCGTTATTTCGTATTTGTTGCCAAATTATGTCGCCAAAGATAAAAATGCAAGCAAACACGCATCAAAGTACTTTATTGCAATACAAATTATTGCCTCCTTTTAGCATGCAGCGTTCAGAATCTAAATTTTGTAGAGGAGGGGTGGGGATGGACAGAAAAATTTCTTATACTTTTAGAAAAATAAAATTTAATAAACGGAAATTTAATCTAGCAGCTATTTATAGTTAATTATATTTTACCTTTTAATAATTTTCTTTTAAAAAAATCTTGATAATCTTTTTTAAAAGATATACAACTAATATACAGACATACATATTTATTCGTAAATCGCTGGAATAGTAAAAATCTATTAATATGAATATAATATAATATAAAATATAAAGTATTCACAGTTGTTCGGTCATTCAAGGCTGTCTGTTAGATGGTTGGCCACTTTCTCTCCAACATGGTTTATTAGTGAGAAATTGCAAGTTCAGAATCTCTCTCTCTCTCTCTCTCTCTCTCTCTCTCTCTCTCAGCCGGAGTGGCTCAGTGGTTATAGCGATAGCACGGAACGCTGTGGACCCCGGTTCGATTCCCGGCTCTAGCTAATTTTTCACTTCATATTGTGTTTATTGTATGTGGGTAAGAATGTCCTTTTCAGTCTGTTTTTCCTTTCTAATTATTGAATTTCAACTACCCTAAAATTTTCTCTTCCCCCTCCTAGCGGTGTATAAATTTTAAACCTTTATTTGTTTTTCAATTTGTTAAGCAAATTGTGCCCTTTTTTTACTTTGTATTAATAATAAATAACGCATATAACACCCCCCCCCCCTCCAGTTAAAATATTTTGCTTCCCTTCAAAAAAATTAAATTAAATTAAATTAAAATTTATATATTTTTGAAAGCAAAAATGAATTGTTACGTAAAACTTTCCTAACAGACATAGATTTCTAGAATTTTCAAATATGCAAACCCAAAATTAAAGCTCATTCCGCCAAATAGTTTTTAAGTTATGCTTAAAAGGAGTTGTCTTGTAATCTGTTTTGCGACGATCGAACATTTATTTAACATTAGGAGGTACAAACATAAAACCTGCGTAATTTCTAAACTACTTTAACGAGTGACTTTCAGTTTGATACACAAACGTAAAATTTACCGAAAAATATGATGTTGAAATTAGTGTTTAGTACTAAAATTTTAGAATATGTTACAATTGCTATACGTAACTTCATCCTTCCCTCCAGCAAAATTTATGTACAGCGTTATTATTAGATGTTATTACTAATCCATTGTTACTTGTGATATTTTTATACAGTGATTTGCGGCATAGTTAATAGAGGGTATAACCCCCTTCCCCCCAGGATTGTACACAATATATATAAAAATAAGCATTGTGTTTTTGAAACGAAAAATATCAAAAACTCATTTAAACTTTCGAAAAATGATTAAAATCATCAAAACCAAGGAAGAAAAAACTATAAAAGAGTGGGAACTATATCTAAATTCTATTACGTGTTTCATTTTTATATTACATTCAATATGTAACATGAATTACATTTAAAATGTGTAAAATATATTAACTAAAATTTTGATAATAGTGATTTTGGCAAAATAACTAAAACTTAATTTTAAATCTTTCTTTGCGTTACAGATTTCGGCTTAGCGATAAAGTGCGGTTCCAATACATGTGACTAAAACCTATTTTTAATATACTATTGTTTTCTAAATCACTTAACTCTAATAGTTGAGAATTCATAATATTTACAGGTAATGAAAGACGTAAAGTGAAGATATGGACTCTATAATTTAGAATTTTAATGTTATAATAGCGAGAGTATTGTTTTTATAATCTTGGAATTTTAAGTAAAATGATCACAATATTATATATATATAGAACAGACACGAAAAGAAACTGCAATATATAAAATTTTAGTATGCGATAATGTTTCCTGTTTATCAATCCAACTCTACACTAAATATTAAAACACTTGCTGCAATTACTCGCCAAATGTTATGCCCTCTCCTTACATTAGCAGATAACTTTCAGTAGGGAAAATAACCCTAGTTGCAGCGTGAAAGTGTAGCTCCAAGCAAGCGAGAGGCAATAGCATATATTTCATATCGTATGGTCGTCCGTGTGATAACAGCTTAAAATGAATGAGTAGCTTATAGGAGGCAATCTGGCAGGTTTCTCCTGAATGGATATTTCATAAACAAAGAGAATATGACGTAAACCATTGCTGATAAACAGCAAAGCCATTGCCATAGAAAGAGCAACATTTTCTATGCAAATCCATATCCAAATAGGTTTTGTCCGTCTTTATATATTGTAATTAAAAAAAAAACATTCCCATCCATCCAATATTTTACACTAAAAAATCAGGCATTCATGTTCAAAGCACTCTTTGAAAGAACTTGAAAACATTACTGACTTACACAACTATGTCACCATTTTTTATACGTTAATGACGAATTACTCACCAAAGTTAGGTCGCTGACTAGACTTTATTTTCAATGAGTTACAAAAAGTTTAAAACAAATCATTAATTTCTTATCAGCGAGATTAAAAACAAAAACAAAAAAAAACTGATTTTTTCCCTTGTTTAATGCGTTACAATAATCAATTATGTGAATATAGACTTTTAAATGAAGAATTTGTCGTCACACTTTTCAATAATTTATCGAATTAATAAATTCTTGTAATTATTTTTAAGTTGATATGTTTAAAAATTATCTTGCGCGATGCAGTTTGTGAAAATATTCTTAGATTAGCTTTTTTAAACTTTACAATCTGCATTTTAGAAAATCGATCTAGCTGTGTACCACCTTGCATTGCTGTTCCAAAATCTTGTCAGCTCTGCATTTCTTCTACCGGTAGCGCTCATGTCGCTTTGCATTTCAAACAGTGATGAATTCAGACACTTTTATCCGGGAGGTATATCTGTGGCTGGGTGGGGGGATATTATAACGTTCCTTTGCGAAAATTCCACGTTTTGACCATTGAAAGCATAAAATCTCAAATCTTCCGAGGGGAGCTTTTCGAAACTCTAAGGGAGGGAACGCCCCCCCCCCCCCCACGGATCACCCTCTGAATTCAGCACAGATTTCAAAATGTATATCTTACTATTTTCAAATATTTAGATGGGGGCGTCCTTCTTGCACCCTCGTGCGTACAGCCGTGAGTGCAAGTATTTTTTGGATATTTTCATGAAAAGAATTCTTTAATTAATGCACAAAAATAACATTTTCCAGATTTATAAACAGCATTGTAAAATTTTGACATATATCTTACTGTCTAATCAAGTTACATCTTCTACAAAGTAATATTAGCTAGTAAATGGAAAATAGTTTTAACTCCTTTCATCAAAGAGAAAACATTCTTTGATGGAATGGCATGTATACATTGATACAATGACATTATAATCATCGCATGTAGAACACTATTGCGTTAAATTCAGATACTTAAACGTCTGAATTTTTAAATGTCTTATTTTCAGACATATCATCCGTATTCAGACATTTTTCTCAGCTCGTTTACTCCATGTTCATAGTAAGGCACTTGTGTGTCTTAAATTCAGACGTCTATTATTTCTGAAATTTCACATTCAGACACTTAAGTGTCTGAATTACTTTTTCAGACGCATATGTGTCTGAATTTAAGACGCATCTATTTTCAGTGCAAAGTCTATGGTGGAAGGTCAAACAAGTTGATCACCAGAAGTTGGTCAACAGGTCGTTCTGTCAGAGAAAAAGATGTACTTCTTACGGCAGAGAACAATTTTATGTTGGATACCCGGTGTACAGTTATAGAATAAATATTGATGTTTATACTTCGCAAAGGCTATATATATATTTTTTTTGTTGGTTCAGTATTTGTAATCCTAGCCAATTTTTTAAATAAGTTTGCTTTCATTTTTTTCTTTATCACGTACATTTTCTGTAAAAAAAACAAAAACAATGAAAGTAACATTAATAATTTTAACTAATGAAATGTATTTTTTATTCCGAAAAATCTATAAATACAATTTTAAAAATGTAAAAATAATTGACATTTTTACATTATTTACACGCTTCACTTGTCCTTTAAAAACAAAGATTCAACTGTAAAATTATAACACCGAAAATGATGATAGCATTCTCTAATTTTTATGGATATTGAAAAAATTTATTTTATAATATCATTTATTATAAATAGACATATAGCCTATTTTATGCAAAAACATGGTATCTTATGTAGATTATTAATAGTCTATCACTATGAATGATAATCTTGCCATATTTTCTTAATTAAATCTCTCTGGAGGCGCATTTTGACATTAGATTTACATTTTACGCAATAATTTCATGCTGTGATTCAATTATTCTGCGTTTGCTCTAATATATAGATTTTATACTGTGGTAAAATTGCTTGTTTTGTATGTGCAAATATAAATAATAATAAGCATTAGGTTACGGAGAAAAATTTAAAAATATCGGAGTATATGTATTTGTACTTTCTGATATAGTACATGTATTACTTTAAATAATGCGTGAGACTTTTTAGACTTCTTAAATGATTATTTAATTTTTTTTTATATGTAAGGAAAATTTCCTATTTTAAGATTATTGTAACATTAAGCATAGCCATTTTCTTTTAAATGAACATATTTATTGAAATATATGATCTTTGCAATATGAAACATTGCTAGGATTTCCTTAAAAATGAAAAGATATATCTTACACTAAAACCATGTGTAGTCAATATAAGGGATTTACAAAATAAAGCCCCAGATGCTCAGAATCGTTTCTGAAAATGATTCGTGAACTGAATAAATTTAAAGTCTTCACTTTTCTAAATGTCGTGTACATATATCTCGACATTTACATTTGCCTTGTAAACTAAAATATTTCTTTTATACTTGTATTTTGTTTTGTATTTTGTTTTGTTTTTTATTTTGTTTTCATCTTCATCGCAGATAAAAAGATTGAAGAGTAAATACAGAATTTAAGAATATTCATCAGTACTAATAATACCAAACGTTATTTGACTGCGGAGTAAACTTTAACACGGTTTTTACACGCTTAAATGAAAACTGTAAACTTCTATAATAGAAAACATCGGTATATGGTTAAAAAATAAATGGATGATAATATTTTAAACCGAAATATATATATTTTTTATTTCTTAGCTTTATTGAAAAATAGAAATACAGTAAACAATTTATACCTTAGGAAAATTTTTAGAAAGTCTGTATTTTTATTTCCAAAAGGTAGGTATTTTTATTAATGTCTATCATATACTTTCGTATTAGAGTTAAAAATAGTCTATAACTTAATGTTTATTGAAAAGTTATTTCTAGCGAGCTTCTATGCACAATATGTGGGAAGAATATCATATATATCAGATCATTTGATATCTAGAAACATATCTGTGCATTTATAAAAAAAAATAAGAGACATTTCAGTATATAGTTATAATATTAGAATACTGTTTTAGCGAAAAATGTTTTTAAAATCTTAAAATTTAAAAGAAAGCATTACCTTTTCATAAACATATAAACTCATAAAATCTTTCTTTTAGTTAAGTAAGGTGTCACACAAAATACATATATAAACAATTAAACCACTTGACATGTTTCGTTTTCATTAGAGATGAAAACCATTATCATAAAAATTCATCTTCGAACAATACGAATGACACCGGGCAACGAAATATATACAGCATCCAAAACACATAAACGCCTTCTATTATCAATCATGAAAAGAAATAAAGACACTGATTTAACCCTACAATGCATCGTGTAGCCAATTGGCAACACTTTTCAATGCTTCTTTATTACTGGCTCAATTTAAAGTTCACAATAGTCAACAGCAAATGTTCTAGTATAATTTTAGTCCGCTTTACTTAAATTGTTTACATAATGACCAGCATATAGGCAGCATAATCACAGCATTTTCTTCAACTTGAAAATTGAGAAAACGCTGCAAGTGCTATGCAAACATATTTCTAGTACTTCAATAAAAACTGAAAATTTATATCAGTCTTAGGTAAAATTTTAAAGGGTAAAACATAGTATATAATTCAGCTATAGTATTAATATAGTATTTTATTATTGTATATAAACCAGTCCATTTCATAGTGTAGCATTTTGGCATTGTTTTCTAGGGTTAAGATTGTTTACTTACGTGGCTCCCCTTACTCAAGCTTTCTTTAAAATATTTATTTAGTAATTCCAACCATAAAGTTTACTATGGTACTTTCCTAAAGAACTCTTTTAGATATGTAAAGTCACATTCCTACTTAATGCCCCTTTCATGTCCGAAAATATTTCTTGCCAACATTCATAGGACTCTTTAATTAAATATGCAGTATATTTTAAAATTCGAAATTCTTGACAAAGATATTTTCATTATTTTTTAAAAGTTAATGAGTAATAATAATTGAAAATGTAAAGAAAATATACAACAATGTTTATATAATCATATAGTTCTTAAATTAAAAAAATAATAGTGCTTGAAAGAAAACTAAAACCATTAATTCCAAATCCATTAAATTTTGAATAAGTGGTAAGACAAATGCCAAAAACCTGAGACAGATTAAGAAAAAGAAGTTTCACAAAAAAGAAGTTTCACGTTAAACGAAAAAGCCGCTCATAACTAAATGCAACTATCGTGACTATAACTTTATTATCATTTTTAGTTAATGAGAGATATATAAAAGATACCAATTATATTCTTTCAAACTGTGTTCCATTTATCATATATTCTAATACGGGCAAATCTTGTGTGTGGTTATATATGCAAATTTTATCTTATAAACGCCTCTAACGATTTTGACGAAATTGCGTATCCTACCGTTTTGAGGCACCAGAAAACCATTGGGCTAGGTCACATGTTCGAGAAAATTCGATTAGTGGGTCATTTTGGGTCATTGTCTAGCTAATTGTATCTAAAAAACGGTTCAAACGATTTTGACGAAATTTTGTATCCGACTATTTTCGGGCACGAGAAGACTATTGGGCTGGGTCACATGTTCGAGAACTTTCGATTAGTGGGTCATTTTTGGTTCAACTCGGGTCAAATTAATTTTATCTAAAATACGGCTCTAACGATTTTGATTAAATTTTGTGTCCTACGAGTTTCGAGCACGACAAAATCATTGGGCTAGGTGACATGTCCGAGAAAATTCGATTAGTGGGTCATTTCTGGGTCATTGTGGGTCAAGATCTAAAAAGCGGCTCAATTTACACTAAATTTTGCATCCAATGGTTTTCGGGCACGAGACGACTATTGGGCTAGGTCACATGTTCGAGAAAATTAAATTAGTGGGTCATTTTGGGTCATTTTGGGTCATGGTCAAGCTAATTGTATCTAAAAAACGGTTCAAACGATTTTGACGAAATTTTGTATCCGACTATTTTCGGGCACGAGAAGACTATTGGGCTGGGTCACATCTTCGAGAACTTTCGATTAGTGGGTCATTTTTGGGTCAAAGCGGGTCAAATTAATTTTATCTAAAAAACGGCTCTAACGATTATGATTAAATTTTGTATCCTACGAGTTTCGGGCACGCGAAAATCATTGAGCTAGGTCACATGTTCGAGAAAATTCGATTAGTGGGTCATTTCTGGGTCATTGTGGGTCAAGATCTAAAAAGCGGCTCAGTGTACACTAAATTTTGCATCCAATGGTTTTCGAGCACTAGAAGACTGTTGGGCAAGGTCACATGTTCGAGAAAATTCAATTAGTGGGTCATTTTGGTCATGGGTCATTATGGGTCAAGCTATTTTATCTTAAAAACGGTTCAGAGGATTTGAAATAAATTTAGCACCCTACAGGTTTAAGGAACAAGAAGAATATTAGGCTAGGTCACATGTTCGAGAAATTTCGATTAGTGGGTCATTTTGGTCTGGTGATGGGTTATTATGGGTCAAGCTATTTTATCTTAAAAACGGCTCAGACTATTTACACTAAATTTTGCAACCTATGGTTTTCGGGCACGAGAAGACTGTTGCTCTAAGTCACATGTTCGAGAAAATTCAATTAGTGGGTCATTTTGGTCATGGGTCATGATATTTGAACTCAAATTTAATTTTGACCGAGCATAGCTCGGTCTTCCCTGCTCGTAATACATAAAATATAAAAAATAATTGAAAATAAAATTGTATTACTTTCTCTTGTGGAAGGTATTTCGTACTTAATTATTTAAAAATAATCAATGAAATTCAATTGAGAACTATACATTTTTAAATGTAGGCCATCTGTATGTTAAAAGAACAGACATATAGAAATGAAATAAATATAAATAATTCATACATATAAAAATTAATATAATGTTTATAAAAATTAATATAATGTAAAAGTAATTCAAACATTTCATATTTTGGAACATTCATATGCTTTAAACAAAAGTTATATATATATATATATAAAAAAGTACTTTTATTTTTTTAACTGTCGCAATACTTTAAAAGAAACTCAATAAAAATTGCAAAACTTCCTTTGAAAATTAATTGCAGCATTATAAATAAATGTGGTATGATATTCTATGAAGATAATGATTGACTTTTCTCAAAATAATATTTGTAATCATATTTATATTAATAGAGAAGGTTTATAATCTGATTGGAGATATCTAGAATTGTTGTTGTAAATTTTTAAAATAAGTATAGTTTAAAATTTGGCCTATTGTTGATCAAAAACAGTACTCAACCAAATAACCATTTACACTTAATTTTGCTAACAATGTTTCAGAAATATTTGTAAATAGGCAATTTTTTGTGTATATTGTTCAGAGTTTCAGTAAAACATTTCTATGAGTAGTATTCAATACTTCTTAAAAACATTCGATATAGCAATGTAAGATAAAAAGCACTTCGGCAGTTTATTATTTTTTTCACATTTCTTGTTGTAATTTTTTTTTTTTTTTACAATGTCATTGAATTTATATAAATCAATTTATTTTGCGCATCTTGTGATGATGTAAAGTATGGGATGAGAAATAAAATTCATATACATTTTTAATATTTATATAGGGTCTTACACACAACTTCATTCACCCACTCAAAGAAAAAATATTGTTCAGAGTTTCAGTAAAACATTTCTATGAGTAGTATTCAATACTTCTTCAAAACATTCGATATAGCAATGCAAGATAAAAAGCACTTCGGCAGTTTATGAAAAACAATCTATTTTTTTCGCATTTCTTGTTGTATTGTATTTCATTTTTTTTCACAATGTCATTGAAGTTTTATAAATCAATTTATTTTGCGCATCTTGTGATGATGTAAAGTATGGGAAGGGAGATAAAAAATCATATACATTTTTAATATTTATATAGGGTCTTACACACAACTTCATTCACCCACTCAAAGAAAAAATCGATTAAGCTGCATTCTAAATGAATAAATGGAATTTACACATCATACAAAATTGATGAATGATTTCAGAGGCGATGAATTTTTCTTTCTGTACTAAAGAAAACTAAATTTCGCAAAATATATTTATTTATTTATTTATTTGCAAATGTGTTGTTTCTAAAAGCATTTCCTCAAAAATTTGAAAGAAAGGAAATTGTGTTTTTCTTCGATTCAATATATTAAATATACACTTTTCTGAAAATGTTTTTGCGTTCAAATACTGTTGAAATATTGAAAATAAAAGTTTCGCTATAGATGTTAAAGTATAGAAAAGAATTTTTTGAGAAAGTAAAATAATTATCGTAATCTGAAACAATGAAACAGGGCAAAAAATATAGATTAAACATTGTTATTTTTTTTTACTTTGTGCTATTAAAATTTAATGAAAACTTTCAGATATTTCAGACGCTGAAATATTTACAATTCATGATCCTAGATTGAATGTTACATTATAGGTTATTAAAAATTGTTTAAGCACAATAACCTTTTAACTAATTTCAGACTAATTTCGGTAGCATTTAGCGTACCGTCATCACGCAGGGGCACTGATGGCGGTATACTGAATGCTTGGGAATTTACTCTGCAATTAGTTAAAACGTTCTGTTGTTTAAAACGTTGTTTTATCTACCTGTATTTTACTACGCCAATTATCATCTTAATTGTCAGTTAAATATTACATGTTTTTCTTATGATTAGTTGCAAGAGCATTTCTTTTTAATGTCTTCCACTTTCCTTAGACAATAAAGCCAAGATTGGCCCGTAACTTATAAAAAGCTCCACAACTTTTGAAAATTTTATGTTTGAGTGTATGTCTAAAAAAGTTGTATCCCTCAAGATAATTTAATGTGACTCGTGGCGTTCGTTGTGCAGTTTAAAGAGATTCTCTATACAATATTTTGTTTAATCTGCATTTAAAGTGTTATTTAGTAAGATGGACAGTAACAATTGACAGTTTTGTTATGATTTACTTGTTCACAGAGAAAGCAACAAATTAAACAAATATAATGAACAAATTAAATGAAATATATTTAACGCTTTTGAATTTTTTCAGATCATTTTCAAATGTCCAAGTCAATGCTTGATGTTTTTCCCAGATATAATAAAAATAAATTATTTTATGATTCTAGAAAATTCATCAAAACTTTGCATTACCGTTTTCAAAGGTTTTAATTTTAAGTATGATGCGGTATTAAATGAAAACAATTTATAATATTTATTCGAATCGGGAATTTACGGTGCTTATATGTTCACAGTTGTTACAACTACAATTTCGTATTGATCCTGTAATGACCTTTTGATTATTACTATCCATATCGTCTATATCGTCCTTTTGATGTTAGATGATGATTCTACATGCTTGAATCTGTACCTGATGAATCTATCTTTGAATCTCTACCTCTCATCTACATAATGATTGTTTAGCTATTACCTCCAGCTAACGACTGCCAGTCTTCCTAGCACCGTATTTTTCAGATCTCTTCTAGGATTTCGTATCGCATTATTCCTAAAATATATCCTTGAAGATACAAGTAGAAGAAGGTAATGTAAAAAATTCATATATTTCCAGAAAACTAAAATGAAACATCTCTGTTGTAAATTTTGTATTTAGAACGAATGTAGGCGATATATCTTTTCTAGAATTATAAATAAAAAACTAACAAACGAAAATCCAATTATATAATGTTACTATTTAGTACGAATAATTTATTTATAAGAAGCAATGAATTTTCGTCCGGTCGTGCTGTAAATTTTTGCGTGAGTTGGGGCGTATAGTAATTCTTACACAATATAATGACACTATCAGTAAAGCAACATATTTTGCAAAATGAATAAGAGGAAAATTACATGAATAGTTACATATATGAATAGCAAAAATTATGTTTTATTTTTGGTACCATATATGTAATTAACTGTAAGAAATCACGTTTACCATACATTTACGTCAGAGCGCTCATTAAAAGGTTAAAAGTTATTAAATGAATTTATATTAACATTTGTTTGATATATATATTTTATAATAATTAAGGATTTGAAATACAATTTTTAGAGCTATTTTCAAAATATGATTAGGAGATGGTGAGGAAATAAGATACAGACAATAAAACCCTATGCTTAATATATATTTAATTTTAAAAATGCAATAATATAGTTTTTACTTTTAATTATTATTATCTAAAAGCATGTAGCATTATTTTTTATAATTAATTTTTAATCTTTGAAAAATATCTTGGCTTTGACCTATAAATAATAAATACAAGCTAAGTTTTTTATAGGTACGTATTTTTAGCAATGTCTCTTATTACCCTGTTGATTTCTTTTTGCTTGGGTAATAATAGGCAAGAATCTCGTAATCTGTCCCTACATTTCTTTGTGTAAGTTTCCGATTTACATCCTTGTTTATGTCTACACTTAATTTGTGTGCAGTTTTGCATTAGTTATATATCTACATATTAAATGTATATTAATTTGTAGGACAAATAAAGAAAGTTTGTTGTGTAATTAAACAACATGTATTTTAGAGCCTTTTCTGTAGCTCTTTTTTTTTTTTTTTTTTTTTTTTTCAATGGGACAAGCAGAAAGAGGCGGCACTGAAAGAGCTTTTTTTTTTTTTTTTTAATTACTTTCAACACGTCATTCAATTTAACATAGTCTTTATATGAATCTCTGACTAGATGGGAAAACCAGTCTTTTATTACCCCAAAGAGGGTAATAAAAAACAGAGAATTAGATTGATTAAACAATTATATTATTGGTAAAATTAGAAAAAAAAACTATACACCAAAAATTGCTTTAAAATGTTTATAAAAGCTACTTCAATGTTATGAAGTGTAATATATATTTTTCAAAACCAATTACAAACAAGGAAAAAAAGAAAAAGAAAGAAAGATTATTTTATTTTTGAATGAATATTAAAAATGTGTGTTTATAAGTAATTATTCCTAATCACGAATTTATCTACATGCGAATCTATAATAACAGCAACTAAATATTCTGTTGGCATACATTTATAATTCTGTTTTTTTATGTCATTTCCAATCTATGATAATTTAAAACTTTTCAAATCCCGCATGATTATAAATGTACAATATTTAAACATGTATGTTTGCAGCTATTTAATTCCCATCTCAAAATTGGCTGAATAGGAACCTTTAGTACCCAAAATAATATTTCTGTTGACATGCAAAATTTATCATAACGTATAAAATTCCTATTGAATAAAGAATCAACAAAGTTTCAGGTGTATACTCAGGTGAGAGATTACGATTCTGAAAGCTATGAATTTTATCCTATAGTTGGATGTTTTTTGTTGTATATAATAACTATTTCATTTATGAAACATGATTAAAATAATTTGAAAAGTTTAAATTTTGGAATTTAAAAAAAATATGTTAACTGTAATATTTAATATTATTTTTCAGAAAAAATCATACTTATTATTATTTGGAAATGCCTATGTTTATTGTAAAATTTATTGCATTAAAACGTTTTTTCACAATGTGTGAAGAAGGTAGTTTTAGTATTTTCCATTTGCATGATAATTTTTAAATTAAAATATTCGCGTTTCGATAAGAATATATAAACACTAGTATTTTGTTATAGTCAGATTATATGCAATAAAAATATTAATTTACGATCTCTACATGAAATATAAAACTCATTAAATGCATTTTGATAACTTATTTCACTTTTCTGACCTCAAAGATATTTTTGTTGTTATCTTATTGACTGCCTTTCTAAATTAATTTGTTTCTAAAAGTAATCAATATGTAACATAACTTGATTTCTTGATGGCTGCTTGTAACATAAGGATTATTTAAGAAAATATATTAATATATTGTTTTAAAATAAATTTATTCTGACAGAATTCAGCATTAGTACTACAAAGAATGTGAATTTTCGTTTCACTTTGCTTAACAGCGTACAACCAAATTGAGTGAAAAATGTGTCCAGACGGGGATTGAACCTAGATACCTTGGTATAGCACACCAAGTGCTTTACCAATTAAGCCATCCGGACGACGAAAATGAAGTGTGTAGCATTTATAGTTTTCTTACAGAGACACACTAATGAATTCGTTACAGTCTGGTCTATGGGGAAAATCGTTTGCGATGCATTTTAATGATGTTATGGTATGTCAAACATAACTACAACATGCTTTCTATAGATTATGAAGTGTATAGCATTTATTGTTCATTTAGAGAGATCAGGCATGAATGTGGGAAATAGGAAAAAAGGTGAAATTACAATGCGTCAAACTTTTATAATTTATGCACATTTTAACAGTTATTTATATAATAAAATCAAATATAACTGAACGTATGTTTGCATTTCGTAACTTTATTAAAAACAAATATAAACTAACAATAAAGGTATAGGTTTATTGAATCAAAAAAGAAAATTAAAGACTGTTTGCAAATATATCTGAAATTATGTGAAGTACAATGATTAATTTTTCACAAAAATATTATTCTGGATGATTTGGCTGTTTAAGAGTTTCATAAAGCACTTTTAAACAAATGTTGCAAAGTGTTCAAAATTTTCGTTTCAAATAAAATATTAATTGAGTTATAAAGCTTCGTCTAAAGCAGTGAACTGCAAAACTTTTCAACGTAACAATCAGATGCCAATGAGTTGATTTCGGACCACGTCTATCCACATAAGTAAAAGTAATAATTAAAATAAATCCCATTATTTCACTCACATTCATTTATTAATTACAATAAATAAATATTCTGATAACAATAGAGTTACTGATGGTATTGTTTGTCGCTTGACAGATTTCAAATATATGGGAACAGGTTGAAAATGGTTACACGTATAGCATCTAAATGACCATAATTAAATTTATTTTAGTCGACAATTGATCTAGTGTTAGGTAGGTAGTTTCAAGAAGTCATTAACTCATTTTTTGTACGTCATCAAGTTAGAATTCTGAATCACAGAATTAAAACAAGAACGCAAAATCATGCATCAGGCATAGATTATGAAAAACGTTCCAATACTAACAGAATATTATTAAGAATTTTCTTTTTTTCATGCAGCGAAATCGATCAGAGTCTGTCCTGTAACCGAATTAGTTTGTGTTTATCTGTAAATGAACGATACATGCTACGTACTTCACAATCTATAAAAAACATATTGTAGTGCACCTCAGTGATACTTAATAATTTCATTGTGTTTGAAGTATCATAACATCATTAAAATGCATAACAAATTATTGTTCCCTATAGATCATAATGAATTGAAATTACTTTGTACGTTCTTGTAAACGAACTATAAACGGTAATTTGACTCCTGACCCCTGAGAAAGCATGATTTAGTAGAACTTGGTGAGGCATCTCAATTTTATTATGCTTAAAGTATTACCATTGTTGAAATGCATCGAACACAATGTTACACCATAGACCATAATGTAACTGAAATATCTTGTGTCCTTCTGTAAACGAACTGTAAATCTTACAAACGTTATTTTTAATGCTGAACATTTTATAGTAAAGGTCAATAACATAAAAAAAAATTACATGTCCGAATAAAATAACAATCCGAGTGTATTTACAAGAGTTAGAAAACAGACAAACAGACAGACATACAGACAAACTAAATTCCGAAACACTTTTCAACTATGTTGGAATGGGTTAAAAAATAGGTCTGTGGTCTGACTGATTGAATGATGTTCTGCATCGGTCCCAAACTTTAGTATTACGTGACCCACCTTACAGTTCCAAATTGCTTTTGGCACTCATCTAATATGTACGTACATACAGCATTTCACTAATGAATTTTAAGGAAAAGATAAACTTTGCTGCAAAGCATTCACATGAGAACAGTTACAGGCGATACTAATGTGAAATTGAAGTTTTAACTCATGTGAAAATGAAAGACTATGTAAAAAAAGATAGAACTAAGTAATGTATTGTAAAAAAATACTGATTAAAAATCAATGTGGTTATGACATTGCTTTGTACGAATGAGATAAACTGCATCGGGATTGAAACTTTTTAACACGTTCCAACATAGCTAAAAAGTGATGATGTTTGTATTATGACTTCGGTTTGTCTGTTCGTGCACTAACACATTCATTAGTCATCACATTGTTCATAACAAACATCAGTCTGAAGATGAAACAACACCGATGCTGTACAGGTGTCCATATAAAAAGTCATGGGATGTCATTACTCTAAAATTTGCAACAGCAATGCCTGTTGGAAGATCTCGAGGAATAGTATGAGTCAACAAGTCATTCCATTTCTTTTCCGTGGCTTGCAATTTGAGTAGATTGTCCACTCTCTCCTTGATTCTGTTTTTTATTACTGCACAAGCTCAGTGGTATGGGTAATTGTATGTGGGTTTTTGCAATCTGCAAGCCTGTTTAGCAAGATGATCAGCTCGTTCATTTACTGTTATTCCACAGTGGCTAGGTATCCATTGGTAAGTAACTTTCCAATCAGCATTCAAATACTGCTCGACAAAGCACGTGTATTGGAAAGGCGAGTAGAGCTATCATCCTGGTAGGAGCAGAGGGCCAGGATTGCTGCTTGGGAATCAATAAGGAAAACAGCTTTTCTATAGTTAGAGATGTAAGAAAGTCTAGTAAGAGCTTGGTAGATAGCTTCTCTCTTCAAAATTAGTCTCTGCTTCAAAATTAGTTGCGTTCACTCCAATTGCGACAGAACCCTCAAAAATACCTTCACAGTAAAAACGAGAACCTGAGGCACCATTTGGTTCAGAAGAGCCATCTGTATATATATGAAGCCATTCATGAATAGGATAATGAGTGTGTATGGTCTCTAGGGAAAATGCTTTTAAGACACAGGGTATGGCATATTTTTCCTCATTAATTCCAATTGAGAGATTAAAAGAAGGAATCATGTGGTCTGAAGGCAAGCAGATATCTCTGTGAAAGGGCTCTAGTGCAGAGATGTTAAGATTATAATAGGTTCTGAGTTCTTCTGCAGCCGTCAAAAAAGTCTTATGTGTTTTTAATCTGGGTTGACTTGGCAGATAATTGGTGATTTAAAATCATATAAAATCATACATATAAATATAAAAGGTATCGGGATGTATTGTAGCCTGTTAAAACGTTAAATTTAATCGAAAGTGCTCTAATAAGATTATTTTATTGGAGAAAATTTGCTTCTATAAGGAGTATTACATGTATATCAAGTGCAATGATATGCCAAGGTGTTTTTATGAAAATTTCAAGATGTCCAACATATTACATTTATAATATTGTTTTTACATTTATAATAAAAATTAATGGAAATACCAAGCACACACACACACACACGTATATGTCTATATATATGCATACATATATATGTGCGTATGTAGATATGCATGTATATATATATGTATAAATGTATCTATATATGTATGTATGTATGTATGAATGAATGAAAGAAAATATAAGAATACTTCATTGAAGAAAATATTATCAGCAATTTAAAAACGAATATTTTGAAAGCTATCAAACAAACCTATATATTAAAAATAACATTTATTGCTGAAACATTTTTTACTTTTTATTTGCCAAGTTATAAGATTAAGCCTAATTTCATTACTCCGAATATAATTATAATCGTTAAGAAAAAACATGTAGTATTATAAAATCGCGTCTAAACTTTTACGTTAAACTTAATTTTGTCCAGATAACTTAAAAAAACTCTACTTTGTCAATTTTATCATTAATAATCCTATTACAAAATATTTGCAGTAGTTTTATTAAATTTGTATGGCTTCATTAAACTTTGTTTCTTTTTATTTTAATTTAAAAGATTCTAAAATTAAATTATCAGAAACGATGGATTTATAATTGCTTAAAAGGAATGGACGTAAATGGGGAAAAAATTGTGATTTCAGAATTTTCATTTTTGCGTCTGGAAAATAAAACATAATAAGAAATGCAGGTTAGGTAAAATTTAAAATTTAGATTTTATGAACATATTTTCGGCGGTTAATTTACGAAATTAACAACTTAAACATCTGTCGAAAATTAAACTTGCTCAGATTAGTAATTAATAATATGATAAATTAATGGGATAAATAGCGTGTTCCGAGCTTGATCTTTTTTCACGAGTTACTTCACTTCTCATGCATTTTATATTATTTATCTTTTAGAATTCTTCCCCGTTGCATGTGTTTATTCAAAAATTCAGAAAGTAGAATTTTTACATAGAATCCTGTCACGAATTTCCTTGATTTCAATTTTTTAAGACTATATGCTAAGAATATTAAAGAAGTAAGTTGGAAAGTTAAAATACTATGTTTTGTATAAATATACCTTCCTGTTTCAGAAAATATGTTTTTCAGTCATCTCTAGGGAAATGTTGGGTAAAACAGCATACCTTATTATTAGTTACTTCTTCAGGTCCGAATTTCCAACAGAATGTTATTAATGAAACTTTGGGTACGTACTTTGCACTTATCCTTGTACCATAATATAATTTTAAATATATATTTTAGTTCATCACATTTTCATAAATAAATGATGATTTTTAAAAAGTCAAATCATCCGGTCTTACCCTACCGGTGAGGTAAAACCGCATGGAAATGCCAATCTTACAGTAAATGACAGAGTTAAGACGTTCTATTACAAAGGAACGATATATTGTATGTTACAACTTTAACTAAGGAACTAAATTATTATTATTCCAGTTACAACTCTGATGATATAATATTTAAACACAAATGGAAAATTATCTCCGTTTCAATTTGAGAAATTATTGAAAAAATGTCTCACCTCTTTATCATCTTTATAAAATCAGAATCACTCGCGTCCATGTAGTTTTGAATGCCTTCTAAACATTGTTTAACGACCCGTCAATTATTATTTTTCCCGTATAGTTTTTTTTTCATTTATGCTATCTAGTTTTACTCCAACAGAACAGGTCGCAAAGCAAGTTATAAAATTCCGCCTATAACTGTTAGCAACAGTATCATTATGGGAAATAAATAAGTATTAAATATGCTATACAGAATAAAAAAAAAATTTAAGTAACGTTAAATGTCCTCACAATTAAGAATTCCTACATAAACTAGAAAATGCTTTTTTTTTCAAACGTTACGTATTCAAATGTAACCTAATGTCAACATAATATATTCTAACATTATTATGTACTAACATTATTATGCTACTGAGATATCCAGTTTTCACTGGACTATACTTTCCCCCGACTACTTTTCCCTATACGGGATTTAAACAATTACGTTTTGTTAGATATTATATTAAAATAAGTAATTTTTATATGTATATATAAAATGGTTCGTAACATTTTTTTTATTTTATTAGTGAATTCCAATTGATTTTTGAAAATAATACATAAAAAGTAAGCTGATATTCGACTAATTTCAGATTGTTTTATTTATAATTTTAGTTTATTATCGAGACTATGTTAGAGTCATTTATTTAGCAAAAGCATTCCCCAGCTTACTTTCATCACTCCATAAAATTATTCGTCACCAAAAACATTACTTATAGAAAAGCTAGCTTAAGTATATCACAAAAGAAGAACTATTTATCTCTCTTTAACCAAAAACAAATTGTTTCTGGTAAATGAATAAGATTGATTATTTTAGTCAGTGATGAAATATCTCTGGAAAAAAGCTACGTTATGAAATCCCCGAACAGCTCCACCTGTTTACATCTGATAGAATTTGGCAAAAGTGATTAATGAATTTACTACTCCTTTTACTATATGATTTGTATGAATTTATGAATCATTGAAAAAATGTTTTCGATATACTACTCTGACGGAATTTTCTACCTTTATGTGTAAAATGAGAATTTGAATTTTACTTGAATCTATTTTGAATATTTTAAAATTCACAACAAATTTATATATTATATATATATATACAGGGTGTCCAAAAATGATTGAAACGCGCTTTTATTTTTTACCTGTTCGAAATAAGGAAGCAATGTAAATTGCAAAATTGTTCAAAATAATGTGGGAATTAGAATTATGTCAACGAAATTATTCAGCCATTAATATTAAAAAGATACACTTTTTTAAATTAAATACTACAATACACTATTTTAAATATTATAAGTAGTATTTAAAAGAAAGTCAAAATGCTGCGATTAGTACAACAATAAGAATTCCATTCTTCTGCGAGCAAAATTCACCGAATTCTGATACTGTGAATTTTATGAATTTTCGGAGCTTTCTGGTTCTAGAACATCGCCCGTCCCTTTTTAATCCTAGAAAGCTTCGATATTTCATAAATTATAAGTATCATAACTCGGTAAGTTTAAGTCGAAGAAGATGTAATTTTATTTTTATACCTGTTAGAGCGTGCAGAAAAGTTAGATTATAAAAAAAAGTATATTATAGGTATTATAAAGTATAGATTATAGGACCCAGAGACCATATAAAAATTTAAAAAGTGTAACTTTTTGAAAATTAATGGCTGTACTATTTCATCATTATATTACCATAATCTTAAATCCTAACGTACTTTGAACAGTTTTGCAGTTTACATTGCTGATGTATCTCCAAAATATAAAATATTACAGCCTTTTTCAATATTTTGGTAGACAGTTACTCAAGTTTGAATATTAAATTTATTGTGTAAAATCTGGTTTTAGAGATTCTAGAGTAAATTTTATGTTGGAAAAGGCGTTGGAAGTGATTTATTTCTTTTAAATATATCATTTACTCCAACATTGCTAACCTCAAACTAGTCAATTATGAAATTTATAATAAAAGTCGTATAAATTTTTAAATGGGTAAAATGTGTAAATGTTTAAAAAATCTTCATACCAAAAAACTTTTAACCCATATTTATGCAAATTACAACTACATTCAATTAATATCTTTTTTGAAAAAAAGAGTTTTTTAATATTAACAATAAATAAAATAAAATTAAGAATGTTTTTAACTTTCCAACATAAAAAAAAAATGAATTTGATAAGTTTACAAGAATTATACTAAGTATTATACTAAGTTCTTAGAGAAAATAAATGCCGTTCTTTGAATGTTACTTTAATAAAGGGAAAATTTAATAGTCAATATGATATGAAGAAAATAGTGAAATAAGAAATTCTGCATGGCATTTAACGAATTTTTTTATTTTTATGTGCTACATAAATACTAAATTTTATTGGTTTTGAGTACAAGATTAAAAACAACACAAGCAGTTTTCATTAGCCATTTTTGAAAAACGCGTATTCAAGTTACCGTTAACAATATATTTCTTATTTACATATTATTATTGCATTTTATTAGAGAATATAAATGCCATTTGAAGCCTTTATTAAAAATGTCACAAAAATTTTCAAATCTACCAATTTTATGTGAAAATTGCTTTCAAAGAGATTGTCAACAGATTTTCTTTGTTGGAGAGATTTTTCTATGTTATTTAAAGAAATTTCCGTCTTTTGACTGGGGAATTTCGACAAATTTAAAACATCGCTTCGTGAATTTTTCATGTTTTGAAGGGGAATGGACATACATAAAACTTCTGTTTTTAATACGACAAACGCAAATGGTTTCAGGAGCACCCTTGTAATTTGACGAAACTGCGGCTTTAAATTTGATAATTTCCGGCAATTTTTGCGTTAGAATAGTGATGTTTCTGTAGTTTTTGGGGAAAATGGGTAAATAAAGCGGAAACGTTTGTGTTTTAACAAAAAAAAAAAAGAGCAACGGAAAAAATCTTCCAATTCACAGTTTGTTTATACTGTAAGCAGTGAACAATAAAAGGTATATAAGACATTAAAATCGACGCATAAGATTAACCCATTTGAATACAAACCAATATTTTTCAAAAATTGTACTTCCTGCCCATTTCATTGATATTCTATAGAAATGTTAAACAAAATTTATAATCACAGATGCTTAACAATTATAAACATATAATAATTCACTTTTTGCATTTTTAGCGCTACCTTAATGTTCTCAAAAGATTAGAAATATGTGTAGTATATAAGACAATTTTTATAACGCTTGCTCTCTCAATCAATTTGCAGATAACTGTGAACATTTAATTGGAAAACTTTGCTTTTAAAAAATGTCTTTGAAAGCATGTTTTTTAAATTCCACTTGCCGATTGCAGATCATAAATGAAAAAAAAAATCATAATAAATGTTATGTGCTTTTTAAACGATCCATCATTATGATTAAAGCAGATTTTCAATAACTGTCATAGAAAATATAAGGAACTCACGCTTAAGATTATTGAAATTGCTGAACTTCGGCAAATTAATTTTTTTACAGCAGATTTGTAATTTTACTGGTGTGTGACAATCTTTAGAATAATATCTTTATTTTATTACTAAATCAGTTTGATAATATACTTTTAAAGAATTATACAGGGGTTTTTCATTTATGGATTAAAATTGGAAATACTCACACAGGCACACCGGAAACAAAACAAAAAAAATTCCCAGAAATTGCATAACGTATATCGGTATGTACAAATATAAGAAACTCAAATTTTCCAGAAAGATTCTTTACTATAATATTTATCATGGGAATATACACACATATTAATATTTTCATGTACTATGCATAAACTCACTAGTCTACTTTCATAACTGTTCGTGTGTGTGTACATTATTCTACAAACTCGATCAAATTTGATCGTCAATATTTACAATCAATGACTACATGAATTTGAAGTAGGATCAAAGTTATAAAATTTGCTAATATGTTTACGAGTACTACATACTTTTCTCCATAGTAGAATTTATTCGCATAGAATCAAGGAAAAACACATGTTTTATCCTGATAAGATGTTACATCTGTGACAACAGAACACGATTAAAAGAGAAAAGGATGCATTAGGTAAATTAATTCCTTTGCATTATTGAAACAGTTGCTAATGCAGCGGGTGATTAAATGTCTAATCATATAATTAGATCCACAAAAGTACTGTTTGAGAATTCAGAAAGTAATGCTTTATAATAGAATGCTTACTTAAAATACACTTACTAAAAGTACACTACAGTAAATAGTAATGCATACTAAAAGAATTTTAAAGAAAATTTGAATAGGAATTAAAAATAATAATATTGAAACTACATTTTAAAATCTCGAATAGTATCAGATGACATTCTTTGAAACTTTTTATTACATTTGTCAAAGTTCTTAACATTTCATGAATATTCAATTTTTTAACTTTCTAAGTCGTTTATTTATCATAGTATTGTTAATTGGCTTAAGCTTTTAAATTTCTTAATACAGGATATCACGTAAAGAAAACACGTTAATGGG
The DNA here is from genome assembly GCA_963931845.1 of Maratus michaelseni. NCBI lineage: Eukaryota > Metazoa > Arthropoda > Arachnida > Araneae > Salticidae > Maratus > Maratus michaelseni. The sequence goes on from OZ007590.1 coordinate 182,287,512, forward strand.
CAAAATCGAACCAAGAGGGGGGGGGGGATGGAGGGACTATTTTGTGAAAACAGAAAAAACCCCATAATTACTTAATTATGATACGTATCGAATCCGTTTAAAGTTATTATTACTTCTAGGAAAAGGGCCAAAAATTTATGTACGGCAGATTTTTGATTTCAATAAAACTGCCCCCAAGGAGGGGTTGGGGGTAGGAATAGGGGTTTCATAAGAAAAAATTCATAACTTCGTCAATTCCCAAGATATCAAATCCGCTTAAATTTATTAAAAATTTTCTTAATATTATATACAACTTATATATTGACAAGTTTTTTATAGAACCAACTTTTACGGTAAAAAAAAATAAAAAAAATCCCTGCTGGCTCCACCTAGAGGCAGAGGTATATTTAGAAGTGGGTGGTCCCAACTGGCACATCATGGCAAATGGGTCTTTCTTCTGCAGTTCCCAATAATAAGGTTTTCCACGGTCTGCATCTTCGAAATCTACCTGTGTCTATAGGCCGAGCCGTCAGGGATTTTTTTTTATTTTACAGTGTATTGGAAGTAATCGAAAATTCAATATTGATTTGTAAACAGCTATAAATTAATGTATAATGTGTATGTTTCATTTTTATACATTTAGTGTAATAATTTTAATTACATTTTTTTAATAAGATAGAAGGATAGTAATTGTAGAGATAATATAGAATAGTAATAGAAACTGTATAAAAGGTATGAAACATTTAATTTCAATTGTGTTTCTTATTGACTCTGATTAATTAGACTATGAAATTTTGAAATTGCATGTAAATGGTCGGAGATAAATATATATCATGTACGCAAGACATTTTTTTACTCGTTTAGTTCAATTTTTTATTGATATTGATTTAAAAAGAAATACAACCATGTTTTTTTTTCTTATTTCTTGACTCCTAACTTTTGTTGCCCGGTTCCTAATATTTCTATATAATGTTTAACCGCTGAATTTAAATGATAAAACGTTAAGCAAGAAAATAGAAAGGGAATTCTAAACACATATTTTATTTAGAATATTTCGAAATATTAGAAAATAACGTCGCTTTTAAGAGTAGAAATTATATTTTCGTTATAAAACAATAATACCCTTGAAACGTATTGAATAAAAGAACTATATCATGACAAATCTTAGCGTTTTTATAATAATATATTTTGAAAGTCAGAGATTCTTGACAAACTTTGTTAAGGAATATTTGAAGAAATTCATTCTTCTTCTAATTTCAGAAGGAACAATTTCTCGAAATGACAAGGTGACAATTTTGTAAGTGTGAATTTAGAAAAAGAAATTTTAGACATATATACATTAAATTTCCAATAAAATAAGAAAACATATACATTAAATTACTTTTCATTTAACAATTATTTTTGTATCATTCACACATCATATCATTCTCAATATTATTCATGGACTCCCTCGCTCCGTATAAACATTCTTAATGGGATTTATTAAATTAAATTAATTTTCTTTCTTTTTTACAACATTTGCTAATATTGCTTAGCACTTTAAATTTCTTTTTTACTTATAAACGTCCTTCATAGCAGGTATTAAAATATAGGTATTCACTACGAGAACCATTTTAATGCTTTTCTCCGATTCAGCAAAATTTATGTTTTTAATGTAAAGAGTTTAAATGGCTATATTTAATATGCATTTAGCTTATAATTTACATTTCTTTTATTATAACTTTTATTATAACATTTTGTACCATTGACAATATGCAACGTGAGACAGTGTTGAAATAATTTGGTGCATCTTTTTGTCTGTTTACATGCATAAAACATGCTTATGCCTTCATACGTATATGTACCGCTGCATGTTATTCACAGAATATGCTAAAGTTTACATTGATTTTTTACCATATGCTGTCAGGTTTTTACAAAAACTATGTATAAGATGCCAAACAATATTGCCATTTAAACTTTACGTATACGCATATATTAAGGTATATATTTGTGTTAATAATTACGTCTTATATTCTGTTCAGAATATTTTGCTATAAATATTTATTCATACTTTTTTTTTCATAATTAGTTGAACAGGCAAATAGCCTGTCTATAGAAATATAATTCAACAAAATATTCTTCCAAAAACTTGAATATTAAAAAAATATATATATAACATTTTATAGGAAGAAGATTTTTAAATTCTAATAAATTCAACCGGAAGTTCAATTAACTGAATGATAAACTATTATACTGATTTCATAAGAATGCATGTGATAAATATTTTGTTTCCTGTTATATTCAAAGTTCGAAACATTCGATTCAAATATTTTAATACTCTTTCGATCGTACTATTTAACTTCTTTAAAAAAAATATTTTACAAAAATTTGCCATCATTATGAAACGTTTTCTATAGCTGGTCGGATTCACATTCAAAAGATTAATCTAAAAATATCAAACCGAACAAAAGTCTTTTCTCCCAACGTCTTTCGGAAGATTTCTTTTTATTTACTGTTAAAGCTTCTAGACTTATGAATAAGATATTTCTTCAAAATATAATTTTTTACTGCGGAAATTTGGTGCATTCGGATAAAGGCATACTGAGTGCTGAACGAATTCAATAAAGGCTAAAAAGTTTCCCTTTACTTTGAAAGAATTGTCAACGAAGCACTTTAATAGCATATGTGCTGTTTATTTTCGGCTTAAATTTCCGAACAGGAAATTAAATTCCGCATTTTAATATGAACTTAAAAATGAATATTTAATAAAATTTTGTTTCTTGAGGTTGATTTTTCCAAAATCTCGAATTTAAGAATCAAATTAAAAGATTTGAAAAGTCTGAAGTTGAAAATTTCACGTTTTATGAATGAAGCTTCATTAGCATATCGGAAACTTACTAAATATTTAATGAAGTGTTATCGACCTAAATTATGAATACGTTATTAAAATTAGAAAAAATTTGAAAAGGAAAATATCGTAAATTTTCGAAGTTATGACGTGGAACAAAATATGATGTACAGTCAAAGGCCCATACTTGGGACAATATCAAACTTTGGACTGAGAAATCAACCCCTTAAAAATACCCACGTTTTGAAGGATATGTGGACTATATTTACTTAAAATTATTTTTTTAGGATCACATGTAATACCTAAAAAAAATGGTGTCTGCCCCAATTTTGGCTTAGGCAACTTAACTGGGGTCATTTTCATTTTTTCCAGTTTTCTCGTGTTTAAGTGCCTTATTCTAAGCATATAAGGCAGGTTTTATCTTTTTTTAAATGATTAGACACAGTAAACAACATAAAATGGCTTAAAAGTAATTTGTTTATCAAAAATAAGGTTGCAGTCTTCATTACAATATCATAGGTCCAAATTTCAAAGTTTCACTTTTTTAACGAATTCAAATTATTATGAATACCGTTGTTAAATGTAAGAATGGCTAATGAACACTTGATGACTTTAGAAGACAATTACTCTAATAAGGCACATCACAATATGCTCTTTATTTACAAATTCAAATGAATGAAAACTAGGAAGACCAGGGACAAAATTTGAAAAACGAGAGAGAAAACGGAGTGTCATTCACATATGTAAATATCTCTTTGGGCTGACTAAAAAATTATGTATGTACTACATGTTTTCAGTAGGAATAAGGGAACAGTTATGTGTAGAATCAATGCAATCACGGTACGGTCTTTCAATGTTAATCAACCACTTGACTTGCGAAAAAAAAAATCCGTATTGAAAATGAAGTGCATAGTATTTATAGCTCGTTTACAGAGACACTAAAGTAATTCCGTTACATTATGGTCTATGGTGAAAAATAATTTTCACTGTTTTTCAATCAAAATAGAAACACACAATTTAAATTGATAACTATCAATGATCAGCAATCTAAGATACTTACTGTAGAATATGGTGTGCTTAGCATTTATCATTCATTTATAGAAACACACTAAAGAATTATATTACTTTATTGTCTATGAGCTATTATTGGTAGAATAGTGTTTTTATTTGTGATATACGTTGTTAAATTTAACAATTTTTTTTTTATATTACTTGGTGTGTATGTTTTCTACGGATCCCTTGATGATTTCCTTGATGATTTTCTATGGAGAGAGTTTTACAAAAGAATTCATTTCCATTTATTGAAGCTGAAAGAGAATTTTTCACTGAGTTATGCGTTTCCTATTGGAACTAAATTTGAGAGTACCAAGTTGTATACATACAAATGTATAGATCATACATGGGGCTACTAAATAATATAAATATTGTACTAAATAATATAAAAATTTAAAATAATTTCAATACTTTTCTAACTATAGAAAGGTAATTGCTGAAATTGTGTTATGCATTTTTCAAATTATTTAATTAAATATCATATTTTAAGTTATTAAACGGTGAAGTTTTGTTACAGTATTCTGAATGCATTGGATAATGTTTCATAATCTATATGTGACGCATGAATTTTTTCTTATTGTTGTGTTTCGATTGATTCTATGAAGCACAGTGATGCACCGCGCAAAGCTATGCACGCTGTGCAAAAACGTTTTAAATTAACGATACCTCCACGAGTTTTTATGTTTTTCACACAAAAAAAAATCACACTATAGACAAAATCATACATGTTTAGTGGGAATAAAATCCGCTTTTGTTTTATTTATCTTTCATTCGGGAAATGTAAAAAAAAAAAAAAAAAAAAAAAAAAAAAAATAGCTTTTTAAAGTAGAATATTTCCGATTCAGTTGCCGGTCAAAAAAAATTAACAAAGTTAATCTTTAAAATTTGATATGGGGTTAATTTCTTCTTTTAAAGTTTTTATTGCTTCGCTTCGTCACTCTTTCTGTTCATCTGTGTGTTTTCCAGTCAGCAGCATTAAATCTTTTTTCTATCTTTCAGTTTCTACAAATATAAAAAAGTTCGCACCGCTTTAGAAATTAAATTATATGTTATTAAATTAGATGAGAAGATATTTCCAATTTAAAAAGTATATATAATTTGCCTCATGGTTTAAAAAAGTGGAATCATATTAAAAAATGGATTCAATTACATTGCCAGTAACTGTTTGAAGCAGATACTTCATGTAGTAATTGTAAAATTACGGGCAGGAATTGTTTGAATTAAATTCGAACAATGGTTAAAAATTCTATATGATAATTTTTGAAAGTATACGAGTTTAGTATATCAATCTTTCTGCCTGCTTATATTTTGGTCTGTTTGTAAGATATTTCGTCTCTCAAATATTTTCCCACCTATTTAAAATTATTTTGCATTTTACCTTTAAACGATTTTCCTATTTCAGAAAATTAGAGATTTTTAATATCAATGGGGAAATTTTTAAGCTCATTTCAATAAGTTTAAGACATTGACCAAGGCGGGCGAGGCGTTTAATACATCCCACGACCATTGTGGCTTCCGGATAATTATAGCTAATTATTTATTTGAAAAATCGAAATGTTCTTTATCACTGTTAGATTCACAGAATTCTGGGAAGTCAACATTTACAGCATTTTTGTACAGATTTAAAAAATGTTGTTTATGTTTTCTAGCTCTGCACTGTTGTGACGATTGATGAAAATTGTCGGCCTCGCCCTAAACAAAGTGAATTAGTATGCTAGATTTTTGTTTTAGAACTCATTAATGTTTTTATAGTACAACAATAATTTCGTTTCTTAATTATGATCTTTAAAAATAATAAATACTTGTTACGTCTAAATTATAGACGTTTCAAAAAACCAATTATAGTACGTGGAACGTGAAAGTATATGTATATACGCTTGAAGAGTCTTGTAAATATAGCGTATTTATGCATGTTTGTAAGAGTTTGCCGCAAAAGTATTTAAGAGTGCTTTAAAGGCACGCTTTTTATTTTTTCATGTTTGTAAGGGTTGGAGACTATAAAGTATTTAAACAAGTTTAAAGAAACTCATTTTTAAGGCAACACGTTTTATTTAACTATGCAATAAACTATATCTAGAAAAGTTACAGTTCTTAATTTATTCTTTTGAATTTCAATTTAATCACCGCATTTGTTGATTGCATCTTTTACTTATTATTATTCCTATACACTGAAAAAAATGTAGAATTAAAAACATGTAATATATATATATATAATTACAAAACAAATTTATAATTACTTATGTAGATAAATCTCCAAATAATTATGCTATCATTTGTAAAGAATACTATAAAGTGTTAATTCACAATGCAATCAACACAAGTAATATTTTTAATAAAACTAAATTAAATATTGAAATAAATAATAGAAAATTATTAAATTATCACAAATTACTAAAAATCAAATGTAATAATTTAAATTATCCTTATCTTGTTATAATTCCAAAATTTCATAAAAATCCTATTAAATTTCGCACTGTTACCATCGGGTGTAACACATATAATAATAATGCAAGTAATTTATTACTTAATATTTTAAAGCAGATATATGATATAACGTTAAAACATAATAACCAATATTGCCTAAAAAACAGTTTTCAACTCATTAATAAAATTCATAATATCAATCCGGTAAAATTCATAAAAACATTGGATTTTAATGATTTATTTAATAACATTGATATAAAAGACTTACATAAAACAATGTGTATATTATTTAAAGAATTTAAATCTCAATTAAAATTAAAAGAACATATTTCAGTAAAATTTTTTAAAACTTTACTAAATTTTACATTGCATAATAATTACATCATATATGATAATATTATTTATAAACAATGCCAGGGAATTCCGCAGGGCGGAACAGCATCTAGTATTCTCTCTGACCTTTACTTATATTATTATGAAAGAAATATTAGTACGTACAATGATTATGTATTTTATCGCTATATAGATGACATTATCATATTTTATTTCAATGAAAAAAATTGCACATCACCACTCAATTTTTATCCTACTCAGCTTAAATTAAGCGAAAATTTTTTAATTAATAATAATATAAACTTTCTTGACTTAAAAATCAATATTAATAATAATTATAAATTAATTTTTGATATTTATGATAAGAGATTTGATTTTCCATTTAAAGTAAATATTTTTACCAATATGTTTCATGTTTACATAAATCTGTGTATAAAAATATAATTATCAATTATCTACATCGTATAAAATACTTATGCTCAGATATAAATACAAACAAAAATATTAGATTTATTTGAGATCAAGCAAAAATATATGGTTATCCAATTTTTATGATAAATTCAATCATCAACTCTTTTAAATAACATTTATTATATCATTTAATTATTAACACTGTATGTAATAAATTTTTGTTTTAATGTGCGATAACATATAACAATAGATATAATATTACAATTATAACATACATTAATACAATTATAACATATTAGGAAATTTAATATTTGATTGAACATTATATACACTTTGTATAGTATGTGATTGTGCGTTGCCGATCACATATGTTTAGGGTGTTATTGATGAGCAGTTTTCATACATTTATAATTTAACTTATACAATAACACATAAAATTATACATGGATAACATTGGTAATTATAACTCACAAACATATCTATTTGAAATACATATAAATATATATATAGTTTTTTTATTTTTTATCTATGAAAAATTAAATTTAACAAGTATTTTAATTACTGCATTGCATTAATTTGATTGAAACACAGTAGTAATACTAATTATTATTTAATTTGATATTTAAATTAATCTCTGAAATCTAAAATATATTTAAGTATTAGTATAAATAATACATCAATTATTTAATAACAAGTCTAAAATATTTTTAAGTAGTAGTAACAATAAAACATTAATTATTTAATTATAAGGTTATAATATATATCAGTGGATTAAAACAGCTGGCAGCATAGCACTTTGCTTTAAAATATCTCTTTTACATAATATACTCTTGTTAAGAATATCTGAAATGCTGTGCAGGATGAATAAATTCTGTGTAGATTTATTCATATAGTAGGATTTTATTCGAATTTAATGTAAAACTACAAGGTAGTATTGTTTTTAAAAAATTATTTATATAATTAAATCTAATGAAGTGATTATGTAAATAATAATGTGGATATGTAACTAAATATTAATTATGAATAATTATAATACCAACAGTTGGCGGCACTTTACGTGTCAGGTAGTTGATGATAATATTATAAATATTAATTTTAATTTAACTATAGAGGGTGCTATTGCTTGTATATTAATTTTACTTTCAGGAATTTAAATTAGATGGAGTAATTATATATTCACGGAAATAATTTTGTTATAATAGTATTATCAACAGAATAATTTTGTGTGTTTTTGAATCATTTTGTGTTGGGGTGTAAATGATGGAGTTGTGTTTAAAAAAATGAGCTCTCAACTTGTCTTTCAAATCATTTCTCACAACTCGACTGTCAACATGTTTGATGCGTGCCATGTGGACGTGGACATTATGCAGAAGTTTCTATATTTTGAGGATCTTGGATAATTATTGTGAGTAAAATATTTTTTCTACAATTTATGGATTCTAATTTCCAATATTATTTCAAAACTGATATCTGGTGGTAATTTAGTGTGGTGATTTTTAAAGATTTTAGGATAATCGTTGTAAGTGAAATATATATATATTTCTTAATGGTTTTTATTTCCAACTTACATATTTCCAATTTTCATTTTTCCAATTGTTGTCTGGTAATAATTCAGTATACCTGGTTGATTCTACTGTTCTTAGCATCATGCCAGTAGAATTATGAAATACTGAATTATTATTTTTTTAAACACATGTGGGTGCAACCAGGCTGACGAGTACATCTACATGTGTTTTTTCATATCCAATTCTTGATTGGATCTCTTGCGGTCCAGTTTTCCATTGTATAATGTTCATATTTGATTTATTAATTCATTTGTGTTTACTTAATAGCAACTCCAATTTATAATTTTTTCCCCTTTCTCTCTCTTTCTTTTTAAATGTTCTTCATGTATGAGTAAATTTGGCCAATTAACATTGAAGCACATGCTATGGTAATATTATGTTTGCACATGTCAATTATTAGCTATGTGGTATTCTGTTTACACAATATCATTAATTATCTCTTTGTAGATTCTAGTAGAATGATATTAGAACTTGATATGTTTTTTGAAATTCATAGATATTATAATTATATATATATATATATATATATATATATATATATATATATATATATATATATATATATATATATATATATGTTTTCTTCAATACACGTTTTCAATCTTACTTAACATATTTCAGATCTTGATAGTGAAACTGAATCAAAGATAGACTTTAAGATAAAAATTTGAATTCATAGAAAATATAACTGAGACACTTTGTAACAGCTATTTTTTTTCTCCGTGAATAAAACATAGTTTGGGAAATGAAATATTTCCTGAAGGCCATTTCTACAAAAAGAAATATGTTTACATTATTTTACACAAAAAAATATTTTGATATGTATCTCAAAGTATATATACGTACATATATATATATATATATATATATATATATATATATATATATATATATATATATATATATATATATATATATTATATATATATATATATATATATAATTCAAAATTTAGTAAGAAATGAAATTATGTAATTTTAGTGAAATCAATAAACTTACAATAATAAATAGTGAATGATAATAGTGAAATAAATATTATAGCAATATTGAGACCGCAAAATATTAAAATGAAATACTAGACATTGTTACTAAAAATAAATCAACAGACTTTTAAACTCTGTGCTTTTGTATACGTTTTATATCCAAATGATTTCTCCTTTTTATTTTAATTATTGAAAATATTAATGCTTATCAAAAAGTTATAATTGCACATTTAAGTGAAAAAAAGAAAAAGAAAAGAAACAAAACATCAACTGAAGACGTTACTTGACGGGAGGGGGGGGGGGTGGTATCGTCTAATTATCTGGAAGTACCTTTTGGCATTATTTTTTTAATAACTTGCGTACCACCTGAGAATTGTCTAATATTCTGAAGTACCTTTTAGTATTCTTCTTTGCTCTTCATTTATTTGTAAGATTAAAGATCACATCATTCTGTAGTTAAAAAAATCTTTGAGCACTGTCATTATTTCGTAACATGAATGTCATTTTTTATGTGTCACCATATAAAAGTATGTGACACAATTGACATTTAATGTTTAAAGTTTTTATGTGCATTTTTCATTGTTACATTCATATTGTGTGTCATATATTAAAACGAATTGAAAGCATGGAAGGTACAAATTATACTATGTACATCAATCCCTTAAAAAAATTATTCAGACTTACATATGAAAGAAAATATTTTTATGTGACGTATTTAAAACCAAAGCGAGAAACGAAATAAAAAGAAATATTTGGTAAAAATAAAACTTGTATAAAATGGAGAATATTTTAGAAATATAATTATTATTTTAAGAAACTGTAAAACGAATGTTACATTGGCAAACGTTTGAATGTTAAATATTTACGTCGTTCCTTTTTTAAGTGCAATGCTTTAAATTTCCGAAAATTACATTTAATGTTATGGTAAGGGATTAATTTCCCAAATAAACAATTGCTATACCTTTAAACAATATCGTATTTATGTTAAATGATGGCAGAAAAAATAATTACATTTTGCTTTATATCTTCACATTTTAACTCCATCTCCCAATTCAAATGCAGCCAACATAAATTTTATATTTAATTTAGAAAAAAAACTTTTTGTGCATAAAAAAAAGCCACTTGTTTATCTGGGGTATATGAAATTCCATTTGAATTGACCGATGGTACAAATTCTGCATATATTGGTATGACAAAACGTCGCATCGTAGAGAGACTTAAAGAACACAAGAGTGATTTGAAATACAATAAATTTTCCACTGCCTTATCAAGGACTTTTGCTAACGGACAGGTTAGGTTTATTGATTTTAACAACGTCAAAGTTATTTCCAGACAAAACAATCCCTTTAAAGCCTACATCCGTGAATCTATAGAAATTTCACTAAGAAAACTGGAAATTTGCAACGATATCCCATCATTTTCGGTTCCTGCCATATGGAAATGCATTTTAAAGTGAACTTTAATTCCGTTGAACATAAGTTTCAGTTACATTGCTGATTCATAGAGGGCGCCACCAGGCGTACTTTGAATATGTTGTTATAATTTCCGTTATTTGAGCGTCTTGGCAGATTGAATATTGTGACTCAATCATATAACACATTTTAATTTTTGCTGTTCATATTTATGAAGTTTTTTTCTCCTGATGATGGTTATAAAGATTAACCGAAACGTCGAGGTTTGATTTCTATATATGTAGTTTTAAAGTAACTCATATTTATTAAATGAAATTTACGTTGGAAGCAAGTGTTTGATGAGTATTTATATGTGCAACGAAAAGTCCTTATTAATTATAAAAAGGAAATGCTTATAGTTTTACTCTAAAAATATCAAAGTGATTCACTCTACACTGTAAAAAATGACCGATATTTCTTATTTTATGAAAATATGCTATAACCACGAACGAAAATATAATATAATTTTCTGAGTTATCCGAAATTTCAAATAGCATGTTACATTGTCTTTTGCATCCCCAGAAACCAATACATTTTCAAAATTTAAAGAATAATTTATAAAAACAAATTATTTTTAGCTGCCCGAATTTTTCAGAAACGTTTCTGAAGGGTTTTTATAGTGTATTAATTAGTGTCTTCAGCCTGGAATACCTGTTTTTCAAATGCTATCAATTCTGAAGTAAACATTTTCATGCTCAAAAAAAAATGTTTAACACACAAACATGCAAAATTAACAGCGTTAACAATAACATTAGAATTGAGATTATTTCTTTACTCTTTCATGTATAAATTAACTTATTCGGCTGAAAACGTTTACTTGAGAATGGATAACATTCGAAAAACAGGTATTCCAGCTTGAGGATACTAATTAATACACTATAAAAACCCTTCGGAAACGTTTCTGAAAAATTCGGGCAGCTAAAAATAATTTGTTTTTATAAATTATTCTTTAAATTTTGAAAATGTATTCGTTTCTGGGGATTCAAAAGACAATGTAACATGCTATTTGGAATTTCGGATAACTCAGAAGATTATATTATATTTTCTTTCGTGGTTATAGCATATTTTCATAAAATAAGAAACATTGGTCATTTTTTACAGTGTACTGTCCAAGAAAAAAAGAACTTGTTAATTAGATTAGTTCCAAAAATTAAAATTCAAATTTTCGAACTATTCCGTACCAATTGAATATATAATTAAAACATATAAACGAAAAGATATTGCGTAAAATATTTTAAGACACTTTTTATACAATAGTCTATAAGGAGATGAAATTCTAAAACTCCCTCAAAGGTATTTCTTAAGAAAATTAACTTACCAGAACATACTAAATATTTAGATAAATAGCATCACCCAAATGCAGTTTTACATAACAGCTATATGACTACATTAAACAAAGAACTCCAAACACCATTACTGAAAAAGTAATAAAGTTACAACCATATCAAAGCTGTCTTTTTAAAACTTAACGGACTTTTTAAAAATTAATGTTAAAAAAATGTTTTATTATATCCTGTTCTAGATAAAAATAAATTAAGAATATGTTCTAACGCGAACCACATTTAAGACTTCACCTAAGCTTAATGATGTATGCAAATGAAATAGGTATGATAAACGTGGAAAATCAACATATTGTTTGTTAAAATATAATTTTTACATAGAGTTATTTCTTTAAACCTTGGTAATAAAATCCAACGAAATTAAATGTTATTATTTTTTCAAAGTTTCGTATTTTTAAAATCAAAATAATGACAGGGTAGTAAATAAATAAAGAGTACGTAGAGGTGCTTACATTTTTCTACCACTATTTCGAAGTAGTATTTGTGTGCCTTATCTAATCTTAAGATGCTGCAATTAAATAAGGCAAGTATTACTATTCAAAAATAGTTGTAGTCAAATGTAAGCACCTCTACGAACCTTTATATAAAAAATTGGTAATTTATTGTTAGTCTTGCCTGAAAAAATTTCAGAATGTTGGAAAAATTTAAAATAAAAGATACAGCACTGAAAATATCCTAACAACGTTTATAAAATTTATCATTAATAATTCGCATGTTATATTTGTCATCAGGTATTAGATTCGTCTGAAGTATCCACCATTTCGTAATATATATAACTGATATTTCGTAATATTTGATACAAATATAATCAATATTAAATCAAATAAGAATATACAATTATTAAGTTTTGAAAGAAATTGGCGGTGTTCCAAAACCTGGTGGTTTTTTATTCAAAATTTCTGAAATTTACCAGAAAATATGAATAGTAATTTTTTGTTTATATAATGATAGACATTGCACGAATAAAATAAAATAAACTTACTATCCAAAATTTCTGGTATAAATTTGAAAATTCTCAATAAAAAATACGCTTCATTTAGCAATTATCGCTAATATAGTAATATGCTAGATGTTAGTTTTTTCATGCTGTGAAAGTCCATAAAAAACTTTTAGTGTTCGGTAGCAACAAAACTAAATTGATTTTATTGATCATATTACTGTTAAATATTCCGCCAATATTGCATTAAATGGAAATTCTTCTAATGAAGTATCAATAATTATTAATTGTTAGCTTCATATTGGAAATATTTGGATGAAGTGCCCGTTCTTGTGTAAATTTGGGATCTAAATTTGAAATATTTGCAATAAAATGTCAATATGGCAGAAATATGAGCTTTACGTTTGGAAATATTACCAATAAAATTCTCACCAATATTTGTGCAGTAGTGACAAAAGGTTTACACTTCATTGTTGGAGAAATATTTAATACCAAAATTGCCAATAATTTTTCAGGCCACATAGACAATACTGCATTTATTTATCTTATGTGTTTTGCTACCAATATTCTTATTCAATTGAAAATATTCTTGTCACAGTATGTGAAAAGAGTATTTTCAATACATACCCCTGTTACGTTTTCATTTCAAAATACTTTTATTCCCATAAAAGACAATTATTAAATTAAGTAATGTGAAGCATATATAATAAACAAAACATCATGTTTTTGTTTTCAAGTACTTTCTATATATTTTTATTATTTCGTATAACGTTATAGCCCTATATTTCTTTTGGAAGTCAATTATAAAATCTTTAAAAGGCAATAAAAATAAATGTCCTCCTATAATGGTGTGTAGTAACTTTCCATATTACTTGATACACTATAATAATGTAGTTCATTTTCTGAAATAACACTGTTCTTTACCTGAAACACGTTAACAACTATCATTCTCGCATTATCTGATTTATTTAAGAGTTCTAATGTTCATATCCCATCGCCATGTGTTTAATGATAACGGATGAAATATAGCTGGGCAATATTTTATCTTTTGATAGATCCATAAAAAGTTTATGTAGTTATATCATTCATATGTCTTATTATATCCTATTATTTATGGCCCATGAAGTAAATTGTTGCTTTTTTCTAAAAGAAGATTTCCTTTTAAATGATATTGAAGGTTAATCATATTATTAAGAAAAATATATTTTGCCTACCTTCAGGATCATGTTTTCATTTTCGGTCGGTTATGATATATTTTTGTAAATTTATAAACAAAAACACTATTTAGCGGTAATTCTGAGGTTTTATAATACTTTACGGCACTGATTGCTGCTTTAATTTATTTATTTTTATTTTTATTTTTACTTTTGAATTATTTCAATGTAATATTTTACTTTTTTATATGAACTTCCATAGGGAAAAGTCTTCATAACATGTCAGATTTTAATGAATATGTTAACATATTTAAATTTTAATTTAGTATGCGTTGTAAACTTAAATGAAGTTTAATGGTTCTTTAATTAGTTTATACATCTAAGAGTTTGTGGAAAATTCAGGTTTATACTATGCATCTATTCCTACGTAATTGATGCTGCAAAGTATCGTTGGTTATAATAATCAATTTAAATGGCTTGTTAAAATTACGCAGCTTATTTTATCCAGAATATTTTTACAATACATTCTTCATAGCTTCATAAGTTGAAGTAGCTTTTATTGTTGTAAAAAATTTTATATTATTATTCATTTTTGGCTGTGATTGAATAATTTTTATTTATATGTTGGTAACATAATATTATACTTTTGATACCGAAAATGAAATTAATATCATTGAAGAATATGAATAGAATAAAATATGTTTTCAGAAAGGATACATCAATATAAATAAAAAAATGTTACGATGTAAAATTCAATAAATATGTCTTTATTAATTCTAAAAAAGTGAAATGCAGGCAAAGAGAATATTTTAATCTTGTTTACCGTTTTTATAATTTTTTTCAACTACACTCACAACTGTCAGTTCTAATTTTGTTACAAGTTAATCTTATGAAACACATAATTTTATTAAAGAAAGGAAAATGGAGCAAATAGCGTCAGTATGATTTTTGTTGAAAATTTTATTATTACTATTATGAAAATACAAAGCTGTTTTAAAAATCAGCATTTTATCAGTTGTTTTGATATTTAGTGTTTATGCAATCTGTTAAATTATTTTACTAATTATAAATGCATTAAAATACTTATTGCATTTTGATAACTTAATATCTCATTTTGTAGTCTTTACAATACATCATTTAGTGAGTATAAATTAAAAAAATAAGATCAATTTATGTTTATAACATTATAAATGCTGTGTTAGACGGTTGAAAAAGCAAATAACTTATCTTAAATATCGAAAAAAAAGGAAAAAAGAAGAAAGTGAAAATATTTTTTAAACAAATGTAATTTATATTACATAAACAAAATGCAATATGTGTTTTATTAATATATCGCTCATGCTTCTCGGAAATGAAAATATATCTTCTAAATACACACTCTCAGTTTTGTACTACATTTACACACACATACTGCATTGAATGAAACAGTTATATCTTTTTCGAAAACATTTGTTTTAGTAGCTACGATGTGTACATCACAATGCATATGTAATGTTAAACGCTCAAATACACATATATATACATAAACTGTTTCACTTATATCCAACTTTACAAAGAATATTTTTTTTAAACTTTTAATCGTATTGGAAGTTGTTCACAGACATGTGGATTGTGTTATGACATCTTTAAACTGATAAGCCTGTTTTGTTCAAATATAATTAATAGAGAGTTTAGTTTAAATATAACAGATTTAACCCCAAAACTGCACATTAAGATGAATAACATTGACAAACAATATTGCATATTAAGAGAAAGCATGTATTGTTTTAAACAACCAAAGCTTATTGGTAATAATAATACAATCATGCAAATATTTCTCTTGCGTGAAAATAGGAAACAGTAAAAGAAATTGCCTTAAAAAAAAACTTATAAAAATTCTTCGAATAATCTATTTATTTTGTCGTGTTTTGAATTGTCACTAGATGGTTTGTTAATGCGTAAAATATTTAAAAGTGTACATTAGATTTATAACTTTCTGGTTGTTCAAAGTTAATGGAATATAATTGATATACCCACTAGACAAAAAGAAAAAAACCTAAACACAATTACCTAAACACATGAAAATGGTTGATTATTTTTTTAACATTCTTATTTTGTCGATCTATAAAATTTCTCACTTTTGATCTAAAAATCGTAAAAGATTTTTGGACTCTTTTAAAACTGAAAATATGATATTTTAAATCTGAAAACAAATAAATAAACACTTAATCAATTATCTCAAAAATAAGCAAAGTTCATGGGAGATTTTATTCAAATTAATAAATTTGAATGAATTCTCTTGTGACCTTTATTTTTGAGATTTTGGTAGAATCGGACAATTTTCTTCTATTTTTAATTTTTAATAAGCACTTACTTCGTAATCATACAGGATAGTACTATTGATATTGCGATAACACAAAACATCAATATTGGATTAAAAAAAATTCTAAATTGTGTTTTAATTTTAAAATCCTTCTTTGGATTTTTGAAGTACGCAATTCCTTATTAAACTGTCTTCTCGTTATATTTAATAGCCGTTATCCTTTTCGTGGAAGTATTTTTAACTTAGCATTTTATCATAGCGAGATATAAACTTTATTTCATGATTTCAGACTAATTTCAGACTATGAGATATCATAGTCTGAAATAGAAAATTTATATTAAAAAGGATTAGAAAATTTATAGAAAATTTATATTAAAAAGGGATTCATATACTTCTTTGTTCATTGAATAAAATTTTATTTATTTACTTACTTAAAATTATGTGGCTTTCTCGAATAATATTAGTAATCTAGATACGTATTTTAAAATGTTCTTTCGTTCGTAAAATATGGGATTTAATTTCGTAAAATATGGGATTTAATTGCGTAAAAAAAATCTAATTTCTTCTCAAATGGTTTAAGTTTTTTTCTTCTCAATAATATAGTTTACCCAATAAAAAGAATCCATGCAATAAAAGTTAATTTGAATCTATTTGAGGATTTATGCAAAAATAAACATATAATATAACGTCCTACTCTGGTGCTCACTGATTTTGTTTGCAAAGACTTATTCACTAAATTTCAAATGATAAATGATTTGAATATGATGTTGCAGAACAACGACTATAATGTGCTGTTTCAATTATTCAAACAATAATGTTAGTTTGTATATCACTTGATATACATTTTAGGGCAAATGATTAAAATAATAACATACTGAGTAAAGCACTATTCTAGCTAACAAGAGACTATACTAATTATATTATATGGTGATGCATAAAATTTAACAAAAGTACTTTGTTCAATTAATTTCTAGCTAATCAAAGGAAAAAACTATGCCTTTGTTATGTGACATATTATTCAGGAATTCTTAGAGCACTCCACAATATAATACCTTTTGATTAATTTTCGAACTCTTGATCATTTGTATGCATTTTCAAAAAAATGTAATTCTCTAAATGATATTTTTTACTTCAATTTAAACATATAAAATGATAGTTACAGTAAAAACCAAAATTCCAGGTAAACCGAACCGTATTTTAATTTCTTTTAAACAAATGAAATGAGCATTGTAAAGTAGAAACAAATGGTATCAAAAACGCAAAATATTTTAGAATGAATATTATTGTATTACTATGAAAAATAAATAATAATAATAAAAAAAAAACATTGTTAACTCAAACTTTCTAATAAACTCTTTTATACATACGTTTCATAATTTTCGGGGATAAAAAAATTCTTTAGTTTTGCCTGAAGAAATGATCTAAATCACATCTTCGTCTGTGATGACGCAATATTATGCCAACGTCTTATAAATAAGACATCAGTTGACGTTGCATCCGCTGCTTTACATAACAAAGTGCTATTGTTTGTGCATTTGCAGCATCATGATATGATACACGAGCATAAATGCCACCATCAATTACTTCATGATCAAAGTCATTTTGAAGTTTATTCTGAACCAGAAAAATGATTTATTATCCATGCAAACATTATGAGCTTCAGTGTCAGATGTCAACCACTCAACTACAATCTTTTCAATTGCATCTTCACAACCTGGAATTAATTTTAAAAGAGGAAGAATTTCGCCTTCGTTTTATTTCATGATTTATATTGGATATATTGATTATGCAACATTCTCAGTTAGTTTGGATTAGCGTGATTCTAAGCCTCTTCCTTTAAAAATCAATTTAAATCATTTGTTGATTGCTCAGTATCATAACTCCAATGCTGTGATATATTATGTCGATGCTGTGATAAACAAAATATTGCACATCCTTATGGCTTACTAAATTTTATTCGTTTGTTGGAATTTTTTTCAAGACAGGCACAGTATTTATATTTTAAAGGTTTGCGTTACGCCTTTTCACGGATAGTTTTGAATAATGATACTTACTTTAAATTTTCATGCGCTTTACAGAACAAAAATGTGTTATGAAACAATGCTAGATATTGTACCAAGGAATGAATACGTAACTCAATTTGTATAATTTATACGACACAAGAGGCACAATTAAATCAAATAAATATATTTTTATACTTCTCTAATATTTACTAGCTTTTCATTAGTAAAAAATAACATATTGGGATATTTCGCTCTAAATATATATACAAAAAATAAATACATTAAATTTTTTATGCGAAATTGACTGTAAGTGATTTATAGAGTTTAAAATGTTGTAATTTTTATCAATTCATTGCTGTATGAGTTTAGTCTCGTTACTGATATTTTAATTCCTATCGCCCATTAACAACTATTATTATACATTATTAGATTATTTTGTATCATCTTAAAAGTGATTCTACTGTTTCACGAATTATCTTGAAATACGACATGTAACATTTCTCATTAAACTGTGCCTGTTCAATGCGTTTGTTTGAAATATCTCTTCGATTGATTTAAGATAATAAGGTTTTCTGGTTCATTGTGCACACTGATGGTGCCTTCGATCTTCTTAAAGGCTTCTTTAATATTGTAATAACCGAACTGTTAAGCGCTGCAACTCGTCCGCAACATGTGCGTATGGATAATTGCAATGGAAAACAATTCAGCGATAAAATTTCGCTGGTCTTAGGAAAATGACATGTATACGAAGTAATACGATTAAAGACTTCTTTAATATTGTGATAATTGAATTGTTATGCACTACAACTCTTCCACAAAACAATTGCATATGAAAGTAATTCAACGACAACATTTCGCTCTTCTTAATAAAACGACATGTTTACAAAGTAATTCGCTCAAAGGCTTCTTTAATATTCTAATAATTGAACTGTTAAGCACTGCAACTCGTCCACAATATATGCATATGAACGATTGCACATGGAAAATAATTCAACGATAAAATTTCGCTGGTCTTAGTAAAACGACATATCTGCAAAGTATCACGCACAAGGGCTTCTTTAATATTGTAATAATTGAACTGTTAAGCACTGAAACTCGTCCACAATATGTGCATCTGAACGATTCCATATGCCAAATAATTAAGCGATAAAATTTCGCTGGTCTTAGTAAAACGACATATCTGAAAAGTAATACTCGCAAAGGCTTCTTTAATATTGTAATAATTGAACTATTAAGCACTGCAACTCGTCCACAACATGTGCATATGGATAATAGCATATGGAAAACAATTCAGCGATAAAATTTCGCTGGTCTTAGTAAAACGACATGTCTACACATTAATATGCTTATAGGCTTCTTTAATATTGTAATAATTGAACTTTTAAGCACTGCAAGTCGTCCACAATATTTGCATATGAACGATTGCATATGGAAAGTAATTCAACAATAAAATTTCGCTGGTCTTAGTCGAACGACATGTCTACAATGTAATACGCTCAAAAGCTTCTTTAATATTCTAATAATCGAACTATTAGGCACTGCAACTCGTCCACAATATGTGCATATGAACGATTGCATATGGAAAATATTTCAACGATAAAATTTTGCTGGTATTAGTAAAACGATATGTTTACAAAGTAATACGCTCAATGGCTTCTTTAATATTGTAATAATTGAACTGTTAAGCACTGCAACTCGTCCACAATATGTGCATATGAACGATTGCATATGGAAAATAATTCAACAATAAAATTTCGCTGGTCTTAGTAAAACGACATATCTTCAAAGTAATACAAACGTAACTCTAATTAAGAAGTCACATGAGAGTTAGACGATCGATGGTGTCATTGTAATTAAAATTGCCACAGTGCCGTCTAGCGATAGACAATACAATACAGTCACAATTTTGCTTAAAATAAGTCTTTTATTTCCTGTGTACGACTTTTCGTTCTTTATCTGTTTTGCCGACACTTACAAAATGTAGATAAGTGAAAGGATTGGATAAAATATTTACATATTAGAATGAAACATTCTGTCTTCATTCAGACATTTTTCTTAGTAATGTGTTCCGTTGTTTCTACAAAAATTCACGATAAGACTGAAATGTAAATTTAAATCCATTTATAAAATGTTTTCAGATAATAAAGAAAATAATAATTAGCAAAATTATGATGTAACATTAAATTTATACATCTATAAAGTTTTTATGTTACTATTAATAAAGTTTTGTTTAATTCAGAATGTTCGAAAATGTTATATGCCACATGTTTGTAGCCTTACAAAAATGTACTTTCAAAATAATGCAAATAACCATTGAAATTAGCTTTGTATGTAAAAATTCAATATACTGCATTACAAATTTTTAAAATGTGATTTATTATCAGCTGTTATTTTAAGACCAATTCCCAAAATTATAGCCAAAGAATGTTACTTTTGTGCAGACTAGAGAAGAGAATGATTTCGGAATTAAAACAAACCGTATTTTTGAATTTTTATATGTAATGGTATGAAATTTGTGTAATTTAAAATGCATTGGTTTTTACCTGTAAGCACACTGTAAGCGCACAGTCCTGAAAAGTTTCATAAAAAATTAGATCTCATAAACTATTTGAAAATTTCTGCCGAATTTAATAGATTTTTATGTTGTTGTTTTATTCATTAATAGTTTCTTAATATAATATGTTTATTTAAAGTCCACTGTTAAAAAGTTTCGCATTAAAATATAACTGATTATCTCTTAATGAGGGGAACACTGAACTTTTATGTGTTACAGAATATTTTTAATCTTTTGAGTATAGCACAAAGCATCAAAGCATTTTATATGGCATAAATTCCTAGCCCATAACCCTGGTTCTGTTATTGAGTTTATATAAAATCTTTGTTTTTACAATTTTTATTTTTTTAATTTGATTATGAATTCCCAAAAAATTTTAGGAATCTATATCTTCACTCGTAAAATGTGAAATATATAAATTTAGCACTCTATAGAATAACACACTATCATTTACTTAGCATTTGCGCTATAAATTTGAAAGATATGTATATAAAACTAAATAAATAGAAATCAAAATAAATTATTAGTATATAAATCTACTATGCCGTACGTTCCATGTAAATGCTTTCCAATTTGAAAAGCTTCCTGTAACTGCACAAAAGCAAGAAGAAGAACCATAGTAAATATCAAAACTTAAACCGAATTTATATGATATCCCTATAAAACCTTTCGCGTCGAATTACAGTTATTATGAGGGCACCGACACTATGAGGGTAGACATTTGTCATCTTTCATCAAGAGACAATTGTTCTGTCAAACTGAATGGTATTAATTTATTTAGGTAGGTATGAGTTGATCAAAAGTTACAGTTGGGTCAATCCGGGCTATTATGAGACAAAATTCACAACTTTTCATAGTTAGTTTCAATCTGTTTAACTCTAGCTGCTGTAAAAATTGCTGTAATTGTAATTTTTGTTTCCTTTATCGGTTTAGGATTAAAAAGTATATTTCATGTCATAAAAATAAAGGTAAAAAAATAAAACCTTGTAATTATATTAGCCCCGCGGAGGATGGTTAATATGAGACAGCTGTAGGGCTAAAGTAGGACACCATTATTTTTAAGTAGTTGCAAGCACTTAGAAAATGAAAACCACGTGATAAAGTTGTGCGGATATAATATTTAAGCTCTATATTTAACTTTTTTAATATTTCATTTTGCCTGAATTTTGGGACCTTTTTTATGCGTCCTCTAAAATACTGATGAAAACCCACTACAATAAACCCCCTCTCTAATTCCTTAATAGGTAAAAATCTAAGTTGAAAGTTATCTACAACCCTTAAACTATATTTTTATGAGTTTTTGGAAATAAATTTGCAGTGGTATAATACCCGTTATTGAAAAAGAAAAAAAAAATCAAAAATGTAGTCTACGATCTTGAAAGATTGAGTTAACTTCATTGTTCCTCAATATTATGCGGACAGGAAAACGAACAAGTAGTTTTCCTGATTTTTAATCGGGTTTCAGGGAAAGACAGGAACGCAATAGTATCCAGAATGTCACTGAAAAAATTTGAACTTCATTTTTTTTTTTGAACACACAAATTTGAACACAAGAAATCAATTTTCACAACAATTGTTAGAAAAACTCAAACCAGACTGTCTAATTCCATATTAACGTCAATTGAAACAAAAGTTTCTTTTTTAATATTCTCATGAAATATTAGTGCGTCGTATACAACTGGATCAATTTCTTCCCATGTGGCATTTGTAATAAATCTGTGAATGTTTATTCAAAACTAACATGCAGAGAAGGCAATTCATGACTTTCTGTGATGTCTTCTTTGAACAATTTATCAATCAACTTATTTTTTAACTTTTTTGTTATTAAGTTTTTGTATCTTTACAACAGCTTCATTTTCAGTTTTGTCTAAACTCTACTGGTATCTCATCTGTTATTTGGGTAATACTTTCTATGTTTGTGCAATTGTTTGCACCTTAGATTTCTCCTTTATAGTTTTCAACATTTATATGTTCTTTTCGTCTTCCGTATACATAATTTGATTTGTCTTGCTTTTGAATTTCTTTTTGGTTTTACATCTCTTCTTTAGTTTATTATCTGTTCTGCACTTGTTAAGAGATTTAAGTTCGTTTGCTTTTGAGTTTTTTTCGCAATTTTTCTTTCTTATTTGTTTTGCTATCTATCTGCTCCTCAACAGTAATCACTTTCGCAATAGCATTTAATATTTTACTTTTCTTTATTTCAGCAGCATTTTTTGTATTAACTATAAAAGCAATATCTTAAAACAATGGAGAAATTGAAGAATCTTCGCCATCAGGAGTTACGATAGAAGATGTAGAATTTGAACTGATTGCCACAATTTTACAATGCAAATAAGAACTATATTTATTTTTTGCGCTGTGTTAAAAAGACAAAAAAAAGTTTCTCACGTATTTACGATTTTTGAAAAAAAAAACTATCGCCAAACTGTAACGCCAAATAAACAAATAGTAGAATTTTAGGCACAGGTGTCATATACGCACCACGTTGGCGCAATTTTTTTCAACCGCCAATTTGGTGATAACTTTGTTTTTGAATAAATTGTTTATTTACTTTTAATTTTTATTTTAATTCTATAATTTTTTTTTTAAATTATGTATATCAATATTTATTTATATCAAACTATCATTTATTTATTTCCTTTTTTAAAATAATATAAGCTATTTCATTTATTAAGTTATTTTATTTTTATATTCAAATAAAAAAATCACGTGTTATTATTGCATGCTATTTGAAACTAATATTGAAAAACAAAGTTTTCGCCAAATTAGCGGTTGATTTAAGACGAATTTTGCCATAGGAATTTCAAATAAAAAGAAAAAAAAAGAAAAAGAAAAAAGTAAATAAATAAACAAACAAATAAATAAAATACAAGAAATTCGGAAAACCCCCACTCACCAAAGTGTCAACTATCAGTAAGTTTAAACAATAAAATTTACAATATATTAATGAAAACAGAAAAAAATAGTTATTTCGGTATTTTAACGGTAATTATTAAACGTAAAAATATAGTTTTTAATTGAGAGGAAATATTATTTACGCTGTTTTAAAATTTGCAATAACAGGTAAAATATTTGTCGGAACAAATTAATCTGTCGTGTAAATATAATTTTTAATTGAAATTGTTTGGAAATATTGCTATTTGAGCATTTTAAATATGACGTAAGTTTCCCTACTTAATGCTTTGAAAACGCTTAGTAATTTAATTATTTCTCGTTTTAATATTCACGCGCAAGTATTTTTTTATTACGTAATTTTCTACATTTACTGCTTTTATCATGTGATCATTTAATTATTATTTTAAAGTTTTATTTCTGTTTTTAATAGCCACGTGTAAATACATTTCTTAATTAAAAGGGAATGTTATTATATGCGCTATTTTACAAATTGGCAACAATTCAAATAATGGATTTTATGAAATTTGAAATAAATCTTCATAAAAATAATGAAAATTTTAAATAAAAAATTGAAATATAACCTCAAAAAATTACTCAAATAAAAAAAATAACTGCAGTCTGCACACCGCAAATTTGTCAACTATATCCTTACAAATTATGGTCAAATTCCTGTGCATAGTTTTCGTTCCTATAAAACTTTTTTTCAGAAAACTGTTTTGACCAACTTTGATTTTAAATATCTTTTTAAATAATTCTTCGATTTAAAAACTGTTTACTTCAGCGTGTTTATCGGACATTTCTTTATAAAACTACCAATTTTTAAATTTTTATATGTAATAGTTTTCTGTATATTAGTCCAGAAAGACTTCAAGGCACAAAATCTTTATTGACAGCGGCTGCTGTGGCTGCTGCGGCGGTGGTTACATTTTTAATATAGAGAGAAACATTCTTTTTATTCAAACGATTACTATACACTGAAAAAAAATGGTAGATTTTACTGTATAATACTAGCATCCCAGCTGCCAGTACTATACGTAAAATTAACAATAATAAACAGTAACACGCTACCGCGCATGCTTATTTTAATATTTATTATTGTTAATTTTACGGTATAGCACTGGCAGCTGAGATGCCGGTATTATACCGTGTAATCAACAATTTTTTTGCAGTGTACAAATGTCAGTAGTACTCCAAATTCTCCTCTGTGTTCGTCTTGGCTTAGAGATATAAAGTACTTTCTTAAATGGATTACTGTTTTTGACATCCATATACCCGTTTCTTTTGTTGATCAATAACGTGAAGGTAATTAAAAAAAATATTAAAAAATAATTTAACTATGCTTTGTGTCCCTAAATAAGAAAGTCATAGAAAGATAGAAAACCTGTTTTTTTTTTTTTTTTTTTTTTTTTTTTTTTTTTTGTGATAGAAAAACAGGGTTATCATGAAAGAATCGCCCGATTACAAAATATATATTTTTTTCATAATTACAAACAGATAATTATAATTAATATGTCATTGTAAAAGAAAATTGTTAAATGTTTAGTTTGTAACATTAAATCTTCTTCAAACGTTTACGGACCGCTCTGTTTTTCCGAAAAATCTGTGAGTGGTATTACCTACCTCGACGTGTTGGAAATTTGGCTTTTCCCTCAGTTGAAGGAAGATATGCAAAGTTTCGTTTTTTAACAAGATGGTTCACATTGACATTTTGGGGTGGTTCATAAACTTCTGAACAGAGATCTACCACACCATTTTATTGGTCGCAGTGCAGCCGAGGATTTGGTCCTACACAGCTATCTTCCTAGGTCACCTTGCGATTTCTTCTTTTGGGGATATGTCAAAGATCTCGTATTCATACCACCTTTGCCTACAAGTTTGTTGGAACTCAAACAACGCATTTGTGATGCTTTACAAACACTTAATAATGAAATATTACAACGTGTTAGGCAAGAATTGGCATAGCGCATTTATATTATACGGGTGATCATATTGAACACTTGTGAAAAAAGAATTAACATTTTTACTTTACAATGACATACTAATTATAATTTTCTGTTTGTAATTATGGAAAATATTAAATTTTGTAATCGAATGATTTTTTCCTGATATCCCTGTACTGTAGTTTCTGTTGTAACCTTTAACTTTTGTGAATGGCATTATCCTTTTTTTTTAAATATTAACGTGTTATAACGGTTATATTTATTCAAAAATGCATATGAATAGGAATATATGTATACACAACATCATTTTTTGTTTTGTATCATTTTAAATCAATCTTAATCTTATTTTTGTATTTCTATATTCAACAGATGACTCTGTTATCTATTTAAGAATTTCTTGTTCTTATACTGCAGAATTTTAGAGTTGGTTTTACTTACAGAGCAAAAAGTTGTTAATTTTTTACAAGTTTATAATTTTTTAGAAAATATCATATGTGTTTTCCTCTGAAATTATTTCTCCTTGTTATTTATTTTTTTTATATACAGGG
The DNA here is from genome assembly GCA_963931845.1 of Maratus michaelseni. NCBI lineage: Eukaryota > Metazoa > Arthropoda > Arachnida > Araneae > Salticidae > Maratus > Maratus michaelseni. The sequence continues at coordinate 182,314,211 of OZ007590.1, forward strand.
TGATTCATAAAAGATGGGCAGAACTTTAAGGGGTTATAGTACACTTAAAGACAAATAATATTAAATAGGAGACTAAGGGTCCCAGACGTATTCCCAAGGAGATAGGGGGCATTAAAGTTTAGGGTCCGAAATTTCAAATGATTATAAAACATGGAAAAATTGGTCGATTCGTTTGCGGTTTTTGCAAAAAATTTTCTTTATGCCAGTATTTTCTTGAAATAAAATTTTAAAGTTCAATTTCAAAAAATGCCGATAGGGGGCGCTTTAGACTTTGGAGTAACAAACAACTATTTTTTAACGTTATTTTTTGTATTTCTTTAAATGATTTCGAAAGCTTAGACTTAAACTTAAATTTTGATCTAAAAATCTGAGTCCTAACGAGTAGTTAAGTAGCGTAAACTGAAATTTGAAATTTGAAACCCTTCTCCCCCCAGAACAAAAATCAGTTATTCCCGATCTTTGTGTCGTAGATTAGGCTCTAACTACTGCCGCGTTTTGCTAAAATTATTCTTTATGTCAGTATTTTCTTGAAAATAAATTTTAAAGAAAATTTTCAAAAAATTCCGATAGAGGGCGCTTTAGACTTTGGAGTAACGAACAACTATTTTATACCGTTATTTTTTGTGTCTCATTAAATGCTTTCTAAAGCTTAGACTTAAACTTAAATTTTCAGCTCAAAATCTGAATCGCTGAGCGTGGTTCAGTAGCGAGGGGAGGGGGTTCAAATTTCAACTTCTGAACATAGTTCAGTTTGCACTACTTAACCATGCCCAACGATTCTCTGCTGTGATACGAGGCAAAAATACAACTTTCGTCAAGGACTGCATAGTCGGAATTCACTCATAAAGGCACTGGCACAGTTGGAAACGTCGCTCATGCAAACGTTAAAGCTCCATTCCTGACGCTAGTCACCGGGTGAAGAAGGAAACAGAAAGTATGCAAATGTCAAATGGGGAAGAAGAAGAACACGTATGCAAAATTTCGACACGATTCAGGCATAAAAACCACTGAACGGTGAGTCAAGTGTAAGTCGCTGTAGTAATGAATCGGAAGATGGTGCCCTTCACGAATAAGGAAAAGGCTGAGATGCATTTAATTTACGGAGCGGCAGATGGAAATGGTGCAGAGGCACAACGAATGTACGGAGAGCGATTTCCTAACAGGCGGTTGCCTAACCGCAAAACTTTCGAGCGCTTGCACAGACAGTTGTGTGAGACGGGATCATTTCTCGCTTCCCGGTCGAATGCAGGTCGTGCAAAAAAGGACGAATCAGTAGTTGTTGCAGAAGCCATTCTGGATGTAGTAGCGGCGCAGCCAAGTACAAGTACACGAACAGTGGCTAGCCAGGTGGATACCTCACAGTCCACGACTTGGAGGGTACTGAAGGATGAACATTTGCTCCCGTTTCATGTGCAACGAGTCCAGAAACTGTCTCCAGGGGATTATCCAAATCGTATTGAATTCGCCCGCTGGTTTCTGCAGCAGAACGCGCTAAATCCACATTTTGGACGAACTGTGCTTTTCACCGATGAATGTACCTTCACACGTGAAGGTACATTTAACACACACAATGCACATGTATGGGCGGATGTCAATCCACATGCTACGTATCCACATGCTCATCAGAGACGCTTTTCCATCAATGTTTGGGCAGGAATCCTCGGAGACCACCTAATCGGACCGTACCTTCTTCCTGAACGCCTCAACGGTAAAACATACCTCACATTTCTGCAACATGTGCTGCCAGACCTGTTAAACGTTGTTCCTCCACGCATCCGGCGGGTCATGTGGTTCCAGCACGATGGAGCGCCAGCCCATTACGTACGAGACGTCCGCAACTATCTGGACATCACATTTCCGAACAGATGGATTGGTCGAGGTGGTCCTGTTGCTTGGCCTGCTCGCTCGCCAGATCTTTCACCCCTCGATTTCTTTTTTTGGGGACGATTGAAGGCTCTTATGTATGAGACACCCATTGAATCCCCCGAGGAACTGGTCGCCAGACTTTCCGCCGCTGTAGGGGAAGTGCTCGAAAAGCCTGATGTTTTCGCGAATGTTCGCCGTTCCATTCGTCGCCGTTGTTCTGCGTGCATAACCTCTGGTGGTCACAATTTTGAACATTTATTGTGATTACATGTTAATAAATATGCTTTGGTAACATAATCCTAATTTGTGTCTTTTTACCTCGTATCACAGCACACAATGTGTGGACATGGTAAACTGAACTGTGCTCAGGAGTAGAAATTTCAAACCCCTCTCCCCAGAAACTTAACCACGTCTAACGATTCAGATTTTGGGCTGAAAATTTAAGTCTAAGCTTTAGAAAGCATTTAATGAGACACAAAAAATAACGGTATAAAATAGTTGTTCGTTACTCCAAAGTCTAAAGCGCCCTCTATCGGAATTTTTTGAAATTTTTCTTTAAAATTTATTTTCAAGAAAATACTGACATAAAGAATAATTTTAGCAAAACGCGGCAGTAGTTAGAGCCTAATCTACGACACAAAGATCGGGAATAACTGATTTTTGTTCTGGGGGGAGAAGGGTTTCAAATTTCAAATTTCAGTTTACGCTACTTAACTACTCGTTAGGACTCAGATTTTTAGATCAAAATTTAAGTTTAAGTCTAAGCTTTCGAAATCATTTAAAGAAATACAAAAAATAACGTTAAAAAATAGTTGTTTGTTACTCCAAAGTCTAAAGCGCCCCCTATCGGCATTTTTTGAAATTGAACTTTAAAATTTTATTTCAAGAAAATACTGGCATAAAGAAAATTTTTTGCAAAAACCGCAAACGAATCGACCAATTTTTCCATGTTTTATAATCATTTGAAATTTCGGACCCTAAACTTTAATGCCCCCTATCTCCTTGGGAATACGTCTGGGACCCTTAGTCTCCTATTTAATATTATTTGTCTTTAAGTGTACTATAACCCCTTAAAGTTCTGCCCATCTTTTATGAATCACCCTGTATATTTGTCTGTATGCCTTGGTGCCTCGACAGTTGCTTCAACAGGAAAGAAAGCTCTTAAAACGTTTAAATTCGGATGTTTTTTCCATGTCTCTTTAAAGCATAGAATTAAACGAGTTCGGAGTATGGAAAAATTAAAAATAGGTAGAAAGGTTACGTAAAATTTTTGCGTATGTAAATACATAAATACGTACATGCACGAAACACCTACACTCTCTCTCACACACATATTATATACATGCTCATTTTAATAAAACTGGAAGTGATGTTTGCCTTACTTTGATATTAAAATATTTTTTTGTGTTTTTGCAAATAGCGTAACAATGTCCTTTTTTTAATTTCAGGTAAGTTTAAGAAATCATATGCCATTTTACCTTCTTACATCTCACGTATAGTAAGTATTATTTAATATAAAATTCTTATTTCGAAATTTTGATACATTAATATATGAAGGGGTTAAAATGACAGTGGAGTCAGTCAATATTTAGTAATTTGAGAAATGAAGGATTTTGTAAAACTTGCCTTATTTCCGTTGTATTAAGTGGTCCAACTTGTTCTGCCTTCTAGCGACTCCCTATGTGAACTATGACTTATTTGACTGTCACTCTGAACAGAAATTCATATACGTTCAGTGAAAATATGGTTATCTAGATTTTTCAAATTTTTGACTTACTCTACTCTCATTCTAACCCCTACATATGTATTTAAGTTCAGTAAAGTTAAGTTTACTAAACTAGCTAAATTTAATTTAAAGAACCGCTAAGATTTATTTCGCAGTTCCTTGATTTTGTAGAAAACTGCGAATATTGTGTGAATAGTGCGTTACGTCAATGATGCATTTTGGAACATTTGTTCACGAAATATTATAAAATAATACCATTGTCTACTTAGTTTGAAAGTTTTTGGCAGGTTTTGACAAACAATCATTGTATTTCTTTTTCAATGATGTATACCCCTTATGGCAAACATATAAAACACATTTATTTAACAGTTTTTGATATAATGCTGGTTAAATTAATTTTCATTGATGATAATTTATATCTTTTTTCCAAATTGCAGAAATGTCCTGTTTTTGCTTTCATTTTTATAAAAAAAATATTCAAATTAGAATGAGAAAAAAACAGGTTAATAAAAAATATTTAATTTCAAAATGATGCGGCTAATAAAATATGAAAAGCTGAAAAAAAGCGTCGGTGATCTGTTTATTGAATAATTTATAACTGTTTTATATAACTTATATGTACATCATGATGGCAACGTATTTTTTAAGTATTATAAATTCTCCAGGAAACATTAACTTTTATGAAGAATTCTGATGTAGCTGTAAATCCTCGTCTGTTTTACGCATTGGTGAAGCATGGTAGGCAATGTTTGAAGTGACCAGGCATTTCGCCATTTTCTAGACTTCAGGCATTGATCATAACATTATATATTGACTTTATTTTAATGTACTTAATAATAATGGTAATGGGCACAATTTCAATAGAAAATACTATTTTGTTTTGGCTGATTCACAAAAATAAATTTATGTAACAACATTTACACGAATAATTCTATTTTATCGCTTTTTAATTAAAAAATATATGATGAAGTTTTCTAATGATATAAATTTTTAATTATTGCGAAGAAATATTTTTCAATCGCTCAGTTTTTTATGAAAACATTTTACAACTTAAAAACATTTTCTAAGCCAATTACGCAAAATCATTAAATATTACATACTGTTGTTTTAAATACAATTGCAGTAATCTATTGCAGTTTTTTAATCCAATGTCCAGAAATATTTTTGAGAAAAGGTATTTCTGGAATTTCGCAGATGAATTTATCGATGAAAGATCTTTAATAAAAAAGTCGGAAAAGAATGGACCTGTCTATCAAATCCTCCCTTTTTATTTTCATTTGAAAAAAACCTTTTATCACGTACCTGACATTTATTAATGTGTGTACAGGATAATGTGTGCATTACATTTTAATTGAAAAAAATTCGGTACTTTTCGGTTATCAGGGCTCCAGTGATATATATATATATATAATATATATATATATATATGTACATATACATATACATATGTATACATATATATATACACATACATATATGTGTGTACACATACATGTATATGTATATATATATATATAAATATATATATTTCACTGGGGCCTGGCTAACCGTAAAGTACCAAAAATTCTATTGCTGGTGAAAAATTTTAAAAAAAAAGAAACTTTATGCAATAATTAAAATGATGCAAAAAATGTTTTTCTCATCTATATTTTAAGAAAGGCAGGCTTAATATCTAAGTAAAAATCATTTATTAAAAAGTCGAAAATTTGAGATTATTAGACGTAGTTTCTTTATTTAAGAATCTTAAGCATCAAAATATATAAATGCTTGACTCAAAAATGGATATATTATTTTGAATATAGTATAATGTTATGTAGTTTACAAACTTGTGCATCTTCGAAAGTTATTTCCAAATTCTTATACTTCTTGAGATCATGTACATTATTGCATATATCTGTTGGTTCTCATATTTTGGCGATAATTGTCTCTCCAATACTAAAAATGTATGCATTTTATACTAAAATTTGTATTGTTTGACGTTTGAAAATTTAGAAGTAATATGTTTTATATTACTGTATATTCCAGTGTATAAAGCGTAGTTCAAACACACATACTTCGACACAGAAATTTATTTCATTAAATGCAACTTTTTGCTGTACCGCACTTATTTCAATTAATTTATTAAAAATAATTACTTGTTCTAAATAAATTCATTTGATCCTCGAATTATACATCGAAATATATGGTACATCGTACAGATATTAAAATGTTGAATAAAAATCTCAGCTAACACAGACCTTTTGGCATACGGCAATGTCGGTTTAATATCGGTTGATTGCTTTTCAATAGCACTGTGTTTGTTGGGATTTTACATTTTAAATATGCATTTAATTGAAAATTCACTCTAAATCTAATTTAATTGAAATTTTATTGTAAATCTCAGTTAATTTAAAATTCTTTGTAGTTTTATATTAAATAAAAATGATATTTTTAACAGAGAGAAACTTCTAGTCATGGGAACATATAAATAATACAGAGTTAACTATTTCACTCCATGAAATAAAAGTACAACAAAACACAACGTGATGAAAGGTATAAATTGAATTTGCACTGAGTATTTCTTTCATTTATATATTATAGGGAAAATATACTGCAAGAGTTAATTATTTTTGAAAATATGAAATTGATATTCATACTTCAATTTTAAAAAGTCCACAATTTTACTGCACACTTCAACTGAGAATTTCAAATTCTGGATATAACATATTTTGGTACTACTGCGCAGTATTAATCATTAAATATTGCAAACCTTTTTTTGAAAACCAATAAATATATTTTTTATTTTTTTTTCACACGGATTATGGGGATACATTATATATTTATTGTATAATTACTAGGTCATTGAGCCTAAATCCTACAATGTTCTTGTATTTAAACTCTTTGCGTATGAACCGTATATAAATGTTATATATCGTATATAAATGCATAGTGCACCATGGGACATTCGTGGCTACTACCACACACAAACATCAGTGTTCTGCACTGGGTAGTTGTGGCTGAAAAGGGAATTATAAGTACACACATGTCTATTTTTACATTGAAATTATGCTAGGTCGACCAGTTTCAACCACTATTTCTTTCACACCCCTACAGCTACCGACCTGTAACCACCATAGTGCACGATGGGAAACTCGAATCTACTACCACACACAAACACCAGAGAGTCTGCGCTGGGTAGTTTTGGCTGCAAAGTGAAGTATGCAGACACATACGTCCATTTATAGAGAGAGATATTTGAAATTATTTTATTAGTGAACCTAGGCATTGTTAATTTTTTTAAAGTTTATTTATTTATTTTTTACAAAAATCGATTTCTAGAAATCGAAATTCAAACATGCGAACCAAAATTACAGCTCATTCTGCCAAGTAGATTTTGTGTTATGCTTCAAAAACTATCCGTATTACAATGTGTTAGGTAATTGCATTAGGAAGTTTCCAACATTGAATCTGCATACTTTATAAAGTATTTGTCCAAATCACTTGCCGTTTGGTATTATAAGATACAATTTAAAGAAAAATACAAATATGTCGTCTGAATTCTATGTTATAAATGTGAAGTAAGTAGTTACACTGCAAAAAAAAAAAAAAAAAAAAAAGTGTTTGCGCGGTAGCGTATTACTGCTTATTTTACTGTTTATTACTACTGTTAATTTTATGGTATAATACAGGCAGGTAGGGTGCCTGTATTATATACTGTAAAATCAATTTTTTTTTTTTTTTTTTGCAGTGTAGTGTTGTGGTGTTTTGGTGTTCTTTCTAAACAATTAACTTAAATAAAAAAAAAAACTCATTTACAACTCTTCACTTGACAATTAAATATTTAAAAAAAAATAAGTATGCCTTGATTAACTCCACTGAAATCTGTTGCCATGAAATGAAGCAGCAATTTAGAATAAATTTACCAAAATAACAAAACAAAGAAAAACTGTTATAAGTTAATATAACATGATATTTTTGAATTCATCATTTTAGAATAATACTAAATGTAGTAAAGGGCAACAGATTTCTAAATCAAGTAGCATACTGAGATGCACAAAGAACACCTAACTCCACTCCAACCCGATCAAGCTTAAATCTCCATACACAGTAAATTAGCAAAATTTAATCATCATATAATTTAGAAATATGAAGAGAATCTGAAATTCCTCCAATACGAGGACCAGAAGGGAAAAAGAAAGTTTAACAAAATAGAGATATGATGAGATACCAAAATTTTAGAACAACTATGGAGATTTTGAACCAGATCAGATCGGTTAACCGAAAATCGTATAGTGGTATAAAATAACTGAATACCTTTTTTTTTTTTTTTTTACTTTGTTAAAATAAACATTTTGATGTTTATTTTCGATAACAATATACCTGAGAGAGGAAAGTTAAAGCTTAAGTTAACATTTATGAAATTAAATTTAATATTATTGTTTCACTTATTAATCTATCCATCATTAAATCAAGATCAAAAATACGATTGGATAATATTGAGTAAACCTCAATTAATGTTTATTAAAACCCTCATTTATGAATTTAAACTTAAGAAATTTCAAAGTTTAAATTTAATAAAGTTGAATTTTTTTTTTTTTTTTTTTTTTTTTTTTTTTTACAAAACAACCATTTTGTTGTTTGTTTCGAATAATACTTCAAAGAAAGGATAATTAAAAATTAAATTAATCAATTATGAAATTAGACTTAATTTTACTTTAGCATCAATTATCAGTATATCCAATACTGAGATAGGAACAATAATTACATCTAATAACCTTACGTAAACCTCAATTAATTTTCAAATAAACTATTACTACGAATTTAAAATTTAAGAAATTTAAAAATATTAATTTAGTAAGATTATAGCTTTCATAACCTTACTCACAATAATTGAGAGGTTAAGCCTCTCTCATAGGATTGCTGTAGATATAAGAATACTAATTAAAGATCATATAAAGAAGAACATACCATATTTGAGAATGAACAAAAAACAATCTTTATTTGAATAATTAAAATTTATAAAAACAATGTAATTCCCCCAAAAAAAAATTTACTATAATAACACCAAATAAAAGTTGATCAATATTGATTATTAAATATCTTAAAATCAAATATTAAGGTTCTCAAGACTAACATAACATCATAAATTAAAGGATGATCAACTTTTCTGAGATAAGTCATTAATTACCTTTCAAATACGCATTGTAATTCTTAACATATCATACTATAAATATACATATATGAATTTACAAGTTATTCTTGCTTATTTTATATTTTACTCTCCAACTCTGAGTCACACAAATATATTCCCTCATCAGGGAGACATGTAAATAAAAACTATGTAAAGTTTACTTACAGTGGATGAAGAATTCAATGGTTGAATCAGTGGGCAGGTTTTTACACTCCCCTCTCCTCTTTTAATGTTGCAGCCGATTGCACAACATGCTTCTCTTTCCTCTTTGTTTTGAGAGAAAAAACTATTGCTATATACCAGCAGGCAAGCTGACAGGTTTCTTTTCGTTCTTGGCTTACACTATGAAAGGGTATGATAAGTCACCTAATTTCAACGGGTTGGGTAGCCTCCGTACATCTAGTTGCCTTCTAATAACGAACAATACTTGGAATCTTCGTCTTAATAGGGACAGAATAGTCTCATGATGAGGACTTTTGAAGCCTGATTTTTGGAGCAGGACTATTAATTTTCTCAGCTTTTAACAATATTTCCTTCGCCCTTCACACTGGAGACTATAGGGTATTAGCAGTGGTCCTGGTAAGAGATTCATCTCTATTCTAAGACAACGATCATTCTATTTAAGCAAAATGCCGATCACACACTCGAGTATTCATAGCTCTAGACCTTTACCATGTCTCTGCTAATGTTACTTCAACTTAGTAACACAGAATACATCATTTCGAGCGCCACTACGCAATACCTAAATAGTTTACGAACCAAGTAATGAGTGTCTCAGCCAAGCAACAAGTAACAAGTCAGTTTACGAGCCAAGTGATAATTCGTAAACATTCTCTCTCCCGCGCTGCTTACAAAAACTGGCCGGAACCACTCTGTCAAAGGGGGTACGGGAATGGAAACAATAGGAATGGACTAACCCTGGTGGCGGCACTGTGTCGCTCATTCCCTGCCGGCCGCTACATGGGGGAAGACAACCATGCTTCACCCCCATGGCGTGTGCTGAAGGGGGTCCCATGAGCTTATGTTTACATGCGCGTCAGCCAGACGCTATGGACAAGTATTTCTTTTACTGCAGGTTGTAACACACAATGCTTAATTGCGTCCATAGTCTATTCACCAGACAACGTAATACCTCTTGGGGTGTACTCGCTTTCTTTTAGCCAAAGATAGACACAGTGTCACCAATCCCTGTTTCCAAGCATGGGAAAGTGCATGGCTGTCTCCAAATTTGTCACCTGTGTGGTCTTTAACTGACAAACATCCCTCCTTGCTTTTTATCTTTCGCATTTGAAAACAGGAAGCAAAGCTAGACTATAAACGTTGAAATTACTTTGCAAAAAGAAAAAGAAAGAAGAAAAAATAAAAACTGATTTTATTATTATTATTATTACAATTACTTTTATTTATTTAAATTTTTATTAGAAACAGAAAAAAGAGTGCTTTTAAATAAATGTTAAAGTGAATGAAGGAATTTAATGTAGATAAAAAAAAATGGTTAAAACTAACCGTAACAAGAATGCTCCCCTCGGCTAAATAAAAAAAAAATTGAAAAAAAACAAATTTTTTTTTTTAAATGCAGCTGGGTACCACATGGTATGCTGGGGCCTCAACACTGAAAAAACTGACCCACATACACAAATCATACAACGATCCGGGACGGGATGCAGATAATTCACCGCTGAAACACCACCCTAGAAGTATATTCCGGACATATACAACCAGAACTCGCACATCCGTAGCAACCATTACCTAAAATACTACTTCAAACATTACTATAAAAAGAGTATAACCATAGGAGGAACCACAAACTGTTTTTACCACTAAAATGACCAAGATAAATTCTGCACCTGTAAAAGAACACAAGTTCCACTTGGACTGTGAAACCTCACTTCCCTACTACTGTCATTCCTACGCATAACTGCATCTCACCTCAAACTTCTGGTAACAGAACTGTAAACAGTACATAAATTGAATTTTGAGGAAAAAAAAATAAGCCGAAAAAGAAGGAAGTGCCCACTGATTAAGTTTCTCACTGCATACATACATAAATTCAATAACTGGCATCACAGTATATTACAACACTATATATTAATGTAAATAAGTACTAGTAATATTATAGTTACAACGCTGTAAATGTCAATTAATCTATGAAAACACACATTAATTCTACCATATAAAAAAAACACAAGAGCAACTGGTGAAACAAATAAAAAATATATACATATACGTACTGTAAGACACATATCATGGTATCACGGACCATGGTAGAGAGTTACGCACACATTTATAACATTTTTCTACATGAAGCCATGTTGTTTTTGAAAAAAAGTCCATTGATTCGGTTCACTGTGCAGATTTTACAAATGCACTTACAAGTAATGTGCAAGGGAAAGAGTATCTCTGCCTCTGTGCTACTTATAGCAAAAGCAGTTTCGGGCTTTTGGGCACTACAGGGAAAACATTCCACAAAATAAAAATAAAAAACAGGGGTGGTGACATATATCACCAGAAGGAAAAACACACACACCACCAAAATAGGAAGTAAAATTAAGAAAATACTTAATTCTAGTAATTTTAGCCATACACAACCACATCCAGGTATGTACATGAGAACGTATGTACAAGAAAAAAGAAAAAGGGTCCACACTCCTTAAAGTTTAAGTTCAAATAAGACCACAAATTGCATAGTAAATAATAAATCCATCTAATTAAAGTGCATTAATTAAAGTAAACACACACTTAAAAGGTTATATACAAAACACAGATGCATTTAAAAAAATGAAAACACAGAACAACTTCGGCAAAAGGGTAACCAAACATACCATCCTAAAAAAATGTTAAAGTCACGAAAATTACACACTTTTTTTTAAAAAAAAAAACACCCAAAATCTACGAAAACGGGGTGCGGAAGGGTATATACCACAAAAACTACCATAAAACAGACAAAAACCTCAAGTATAAGCATAAAAAGGGGTAAAAATGCATACATGAAAGTATCAAAACACAACCAAAACAAACCTTTAATACGCTAGAAAAACTAAGTTCCGTTTTAAAAATGCCAAAAAAAATAATAAAGTATACATACACATTAACTAAACTACAAATAAATACAAATAAACAAGGTAAAATTGAATAAAAATGCACGACTAACGAAAAAGGTAGTTAGTATTTATAACTCGGACGATCTCTCCTATCCCGTAGCGAATAGTCGGTTCTAGAAATCGATATTGAACGACTACTTCTATTCGATTTAGCAGCTGGACGAATCGATGAACGAGACCTGCGCGAATCGCTGTGCGCAGCAGCTGAACTGCTTACTGCTGTTGCTGAATTTTTACTTACGCTCATCGTGTTGCTTTCTGTCGTTGCCGAATTTTCATTTACGTACATCACGTTGCTATCTGCCGTTGCTGAATTTTTACTCTCCGCTGCTATCTCCGGAGAAATGGGAGGTGGGGGAGAGGGAGTTATGATTTCAGTTCTGTCACTGTCTGTTTTCTCCAATTCCGGCGCTACCGGAGTTTCGTTATTGTTGACGTTCACTACTGCTGGTGCGCGGTTACTATCATATGGTGCCCAGGGAATGAATCGGTTGCGTTTACACCTGCGTATAGGAGGAGAATCGCACGGTTGTTGTGGTGAATCGATGGTCACGTTTTCAGTCGATCCCAGGCCAATTGTTTGTTTTGGTTCACTGGACCAGATGGGGAGTCTGTCTTTGAAAGAAGACAACCTGTCAACATGGACAACCTGACAATTTTTTGGATTAGCAACTAGCGCTATTTTAAAATTAACTTCATTTAGCTTCTCAATTATAGTAAAAGGACCATTATTTTGCTTGCTTAATTTTTTTGTATTACCAGGGACGACTGTGGGTGTAAATAACCACACAAGATCTCCTATTTTAAAATTTTTATCAACAGCTGTCTTTTCATGGTATTTTTCCTGCTGTTCAGAAACTTTAATTAAATTACTATGTACTTCAGTGTATACTTTTTGAAGAGCTGGGATTAAGAGTTCGCAAAAAGAGGGTGCATCATTATAATTAAAAGAAGGTGGTTGAGAAAAGAGATTATATGGTAGATTCATATTTCTGCCATACATAACTGCAGCTGGGCTAAGTTTAGTTGATGAGTGGACAGCTGAACGCATAGCTAGTAGTGCAAATTTGAATTTAGTGTCCCAGTCAGATTGATTTTGATTGACTATGTGACAAAGTGCATTTTTAAGGGTACGATTCTGTCTCTCCACTTGCGAGTTGCCAGCCGGGTGATAAGATGAGGTCTTAATATGTTTAATACCAAACATTTTATATACGTGCTCTATCGCATCTGAAATTAGATTCTTCGCGTTGTCCGTCGTAATAAAACAGGGCGCTCCGTAGCGTGAGATGAAGTCAGCTAAAGTGTCAGCAATGACATCTGAAGTGGTTGAACTAACCGCATATGCTTCTGGCCACATAGTAAATGAATCTATATATGCGACAATATACTTATTTCCCGAAAAAGTTTGCGGTAAGGGTCCAATCAGATCCAAATGAACCTTGTTCATGGGAAACTGGGGGGTTGGCATACGTTGCAGAGGGGCGAGCTGGTTCGCTCTATAAGCTCTCTTCTGCTGGCAACTAATACATGACTCCACTAGATGCTTGACATCTGACGACATTCCTGGCCAATAAAAGTGCTCACGAATGCGATCAATGGTCTTTTGAAAGGCTTGATGACAAGCCGCTAGGGACTCAGTGCAAAAACTTGATTAACCAATTCTTTTGGCACGACTAACTTTACAGATTTATTCAAAATAGCTGACTCCCTCGTATCCTCACAAACTAAAATGTCATCTCTAAAAAAAAATTTCATGTATTTAGGAGCAATTTCTACACCTTGGTCTAGTTTTCTTGCAATCTCGCAGCATTTCTTGTCTGATTTTTGTAATTCACCAATTTTTTCAAGTAGATTGGAATGAGGCATAAAAGTAACTTCCTTTTCGACTTGTATACAAAAATTACAATTAACAGTATCATTGGAGTTATCATTGTTGACATACCTCGAAAGGAAATCTGCGACACTGTTACACTTACCTTTAACAAACTTGATTGTAAAATTAAAGTCTGAGAGAGTGCAGATCCATTTAGCCATGCGTGAGGTAGGGTCGTGAATTTTTAACATAAATGTTAGAGGCGCATGGTCTGTATAGATGAAAAAATGGGTATTAGCAATGTAACATTTAAAGTGGGCAGTAGCCCAAACTAAAGCTAGTAATTCCCTTTCAGTGGTGGAGTAGCGGGTCTCAGCATCTTTCAATTTTCTGCTGGCAAAGGCAACAGGATGGAGCATGTTATTTTCATCTAATTGTGATAACACTGCCCCTAATGCTTCGCCACTGGCATCACTATATAAGTGGAATTCTTTCTCAAAATCAGGGAGTGCAAGACATGGTTTTGAAATAAGAGCCATTTTAAGGTCTTCAAATTCTTTCTGTGCATCTTCATTCCACAAAAATTTTCCTGTCTCTTTCGTTAAGTTGATGAGATTTTTAGCCCTTTTAGTAAAATCTGGTATAAATCTCCTATAAAAAGATAGAGTTCCAATAAAGGACCTAACAGCCTTTCGGGTAGTTGGAGGTTTAAAATTTTCAATTACCGCAATATTTTTATTAATAGGTGACACTTGGCCACTACAAATCTCAAAACCTAGATATTGTATTTTATTCGAAAGGAAAGTGCATTTACTGGGCTTAAGTTTCAATTTATGCAGTCTTAACCTATCAAAGACCATGTTAAGCTTCTCAAAATGAGAATTAACATCACAGGAGGCAATTACAATGTCGTCGATATAAACAAGAATTCCAAGATTGCCTAAATTACCGAAAATAGCATTCATAAGTCTCTGGAAACTGTTACCTGAATTTGAGAGCCCAAAACAGTTACGGGTCCACTCAAAAAGTCCCTTGTGGGTGATTATAGCAGTTTTATGCCTATCCTCTGGGCGAATAACCTGCTGAAAAAAACCACTAGTTAGATCTAGCGTTGAAAAAAATTTAGCCCCACTTAAAGCATCAACAGAGTCGGTGATGTTAGGTATTGGATAAGCATCTTTAACAAGATATTTATTTAATCTTCTGTAGTCAACAGCAAGTCGATAGGAACCGTCTGATTTCCGAACCAGAATAACCGGAGAAGCAAATTCAGACATGGAAGGGGAAATTATGTCCGCCTGTAATAAGGTATTAAGTTGGTCTTCCATTTCTTGACGTAATTTGTAGGGGACTCTATAAGCTTTGCCTTTTACTGGTTTATTTGAAGTTAAGTTAATTTCATGAGGGATTGTATCACAGCCGGGTAAATCTAAGACCGATGCTGGAAATACATCTTTGTTTTTGTCTAGGAAATTTTGCATTTTAAGTTTTAGTGGGGGCTCTAAATGATCTAAATTAATTTCAGAGCTCCAAGTGAGATCAGCGTGATCAAAGTCACCAATTGGAGGGGCCAAATTTACATTACAAGTAAGGTTATTTTTAGTTACGGGTACATTTGACTTGTCTACACATTTTTGAATTTTGGCAACAAAGGTTCCTTTATTTAAATGAATACTATTGTCTGAAAAATTTGCAAATGAGATATATAGGCCATGTTCTTTAGTGCAAATGGCTCTGGAGGTAAGGAGACCTTGATTTAAATTTTTCGCCAAAGGTTCTAACATAACAATATCATTTTCCTTAATAAAATTTTCCTTATAACTTTTAACCTGGGCTAACATTTTTGAATGCGGGGGAATTGAAATTTTGCTACATAACACAGCGAAACTTATACTTTTATTTTTATTGGTTCTATCACTACTGCTATCTTCATTGCTCTCCTCCTCGACTTCAGGTACCTTATCCTCTATACTTACCAAATCTTCACTTTCATCAACATTACAAATTTCAGTAGTATCTTCAGCTAAATTACCCTGAGTTACCTGACTCGCTGCTGAAAGAATATTGTCGACATTTGGAATACTTGAAAAATTTGCAGTATTATTACCCTCAGAGCTACCGCCTGATATTGTTTGCATGCAAAAGTTCTGCGCAACACTTTTAACTTCCTTATCTGACTCAGTTTGAATGATTATCTCAACAACTTTTCCCATATTACTCAACTGCGGGTCCTGATCTACCATATCTTCACTACTATGATTCCCATTTTCAACACTGACTGAGTCATGAACATTAATACATGCAAAACTTTCAGGGGGGCTATTGGCATTAATACTTTTTGTATTTCCCTCTACTTTGTTGACACATTTTATATTTACAGAATTATTTTTTACAATATCATTATTCACACAATTATTATTAGAATTTACACTATATACAGAATTAGAAATATTTACAGAATTAGTAGCAAGGCAAGTATTAGACCCTGAAGTATTACTTGGGGTTTCTACGCTTTGTTTACTTTGGCCTGTAACTGGCACTTTAAGAGCGACAGCATTTGTATCACAATTTATACTTGCCCGGTACTCTTTCAAAAATGGCATTCCCAAAATCATATTAAATTCCTCTGCTAATTTACCTTCCACTACATAGAATTCAGCTTGACATTGAACATTATCAAAAACAAATTTTAAAAATACTTTTTTATTTAGGTGAACTTTCTCACCGGTGACAGTCATAATGGGGATATTGCAATTCTCCGTTTCAAAATTCTCTAAATAGTTACAATCAGTACCACTCAGGAGATTAATTGCAGAACCCGTGTCACATAATGCATTCAGGCAAACTTTATTTATGTAAATTCTTGCAGTTGGTAATGTATATGATTGGGGGTGAAAAACGCTATATACAGCTGGGGGGTCCAGGGGCCTGTGGGGGATCGAGTTGACCACATTTGATCCGGCCACTAATAGTTTAAAGGTTCATTTACACTATTTGCTATTGGGGTGCTATTTACCGCCTGCTCCTCATTTCTGTTCACAGCTGTATTCCTACTGTTTTGGTCATAACCACCTCTTCTTCCCCTGTATCCGCCTCGCTGATTGTGGTTCCCTCTAGAATTTTCACCTCTGTTTCTATAATTTTGCTCATGGCTCCTGAAATTTTGACCACCTCCCCTTCTAAGATTATAGTCGACAAAATTTAGTGGACAATCTCTGGCATAGTGGCCTTGTACGGAACACCTATAGCAGGTTACGGGTCCTGGTTTTTCTCCTGTACATCCCTAGCCCTAAGATCAACTAAACTGTCTATCTTTGCTGCTAAAACATCAATTTGTGATTTCAGCTGGTCTATCTCCCTCTTTTGTGAGCTATCTTGCTGAAAAACTGCAGCACAGGGTAGGTTTTGGGTCAAATTTGGGTTGAGGAATTTCCTCGCGGTGGTTGTAAAAATGGTAAATGCTTCTATAAGCTTTTTCTTCCAGAAGTGCAATTTTGAGAATTTCTTCTGGGGATTGCGGGTTTCTCGCAATTACCCCCTTTCGCACTTCTGGTGCAAGATTGCTCAAAAGCATGGAGTGAAGTAGAGCCGTTCGGCTTTTATCGACAACTTCACCCTGGATACCTTCAATTACAAGGGCTTTTAGGGACATATCATACGCCTTATCATAAAACTCCTGAACACTCATATTGGGTGGCTGTTTAAAATTTAGAAAGTGACTGAGTGCAACATCTGGTGTGGCCTGTGAAGTGTAACTCTCTTTTAGTATTTTCAATAACTCATCAGATGTTTTCGCTTTGTGAATTTTTATCCGCCTAGATGCAGCTCCTGAAAGTCTAGCAAGTAAAACAAACTTCTTTTCCTCCTCAGTCCAGTCGAATAATTTGGAAAAACTCTCAAATTTCTCAGAAAAATCTGAGAAGCAGACTGAGCTGGCCTCTCCATTGAATGGGGGAATGTTTGACAAATTGTCCACTAGTGCATTTTTCCGCTGAATAGTGGCAATTGCCTCTGAATGCTAATCAGCCATGGTTAGGGTTAGAAAATTGATAAACAAACAACCACAAAAATGGGAAAATGGGGGGGGCAGCTTAAAAATGAGAAAAAGAGAGGAAAAAAAAGGAAACTTACATACACATAAAACTTAAGTACAGGACTATGGTTTTTTTAAATAAGAAAAGGTTATGCTCACAAGACATAATTTTGACTGGGAATTGTAGCTTATAGCACAGAGAGAGAGTATGAACCTCTTTTTACACTTCACCATATAAATAGAATTTAAATTGCAAAATAACCAGTTGCTCTTTGATACACATAGTACATACAAGTAAACAAAATAATTAACCCAGAGACCGAATTGTTACGGCTCCATTTGTTGTGGTGTTTTGGTGTTCTTTCTAAACAATTAACTTAAATAAAAGAAAAAAACTCATTTACAACTCTTCACTTGACAATTAAATATTTAAAAAAAATAAGTATGCCTTGATTAACTCCACTGCAATCTGTTGCCATGAAATGAAGCAGCAATTTAGAATAAATTTACCAAAATAACAAAACAAAGGAAAACTGTTATAAGTTAATATAACATGATATTTTTGAATTCATCATTTTAGAATAATACTAAATGTAGTAAGGGGCAACAGATTTCTAAATCAAGTAGCATACTGAGATGCACAAAGAACACCTAACTCCACTCCAACCCGATCAAGCTTAAATCTCCATACACAGTAAATTAGCAAAATTTAATCATCATATAATTTAGAAAAATGAAGAGAATCTGAAATTCCTCCAATACGAGGACCAGAAGGGAAAAAGAAAGTTTAACAAAACAGAGATATGATGAGATACCAAAATTTTAGAACAACTATGGAGATTTTGAACCAGATCAGATCGGATAACCGAAAATCGTATAGTGGTATAAAATAACTGAATACCCTTTTTTTTTTTTTACTTTGTTAAAATAAACATTTTGATGTTTATTTTCGATAACAATATACCTGAGAGAGGAAAGTTAAAGCTTAAGTTAACATTTATGAAATTAAATTTAATATTACTGTTTCACTTATTAATCTATCCATCATTAAATCAAGATCAAAAATACGATTGGATAATATTGAGTAAACCTCAATTAATGTTTATTAAAACCCTCATTTATGAATTTAAACTTAAGAAATTTCAAAGTTTAAATTTAATAAAGTTGAAATTTTTTTTTTTTTTTTTTTTTTTTTTTTTTTTACTTTTTTTACAAAACAACCATTTTGTTGTTTGTTTTGAATAATACTTCAAAGAAAGGATAATTAAAAATTAAATTAATCAATTATGAAATTAGACTTAATTTTACTTTAGCATCAATTATCAGTATATCCAATACTGAGATAGGAACAATAATTACATCTAATAACCTTACGTAAACCTCAATTAATTTTCAAATAAACTATTACTACGAATTTAAAATTTAAGAAATTTAAAAATATTAATTTAGTAAGATTATAGCTTTCATAACCTTACTCACAATAATTGAGAGGTTAAGCCTCTCTCATAGGATTGCTGTAGATATAAGAATACTAATTAAAGATCATATAAAGAAGAACATACCATATTTGAGAATGAACAAAAAACAATCTTTATTTGAATAATTAAAATTTATAAAAACAATGTAATTCCCAAAAAAAAATTTACTATAATAACACCAAATAAAAGTTGATCAATATTGATTATTAAATATCTTAAAATCAAATATTAAGGTTCTCAAGACTAACATAACATCATAAATTAAAGGATGATCAACTTTTCTGAGATAAGTCATTAATTACCTTTCAAATACGCATTGTAATTCTTAACATATCATACTATAAATATACATATATGAATTTACAAGTTATTCTTGCTTATTTTGCATTTTACTCTCAAACTCTGAGTCACACAAATATATTCCCTCATCAGGGAGACATGTAAATAAAAACTATGTAAAGTCTACTTACAGTGGATGAAGAATTCAATGGTTGAATCAGTGGGCAGGTTTTTACACTCCCCTCTCCTCTTTTAATGTTGCAGCCGATTGCACAACATGCTTCTCTTTCCTCTTTGTTTTGAGAGAAAAAACTGTTGCTATATACCAGCAGGCGAGCTGACAGGTTTCTTTTCGTTCTTGGCTTACACTATGGAAGGATATGATAAGTCACCTAATTTCAACGGGTTGGGTAGCCTCCGTACATCTAGTTGCCTTCTAATAACGAACAATACTTGGAAACTTCGTCTTAATAGGGACAGAATAGTCTCATGATGAGGACTTTTGAAGCCTGATTTTTGGAGCAGGACTATTAATTTTCTCAGCTTTTAACAATATTTCCTTCGCCCTTCACACTGGAGACTATAGGGTATTAGCAGTGGTCCTGGTAAGAGATTCATCTCTATTCTAAGACAACGATCATTCTATTTAAGCAAAATGCCGATCACACACTCGAGTATTCATAGCTCTAGACCTTTACCATGTCTCTGCTAATGTTACTTCAACTTAGTAACACAGAATACATCATTTCGAGCGCCACTACGCAATACCTAAATAGTTTACGAACCAAGTAATGAGTGTCTCAGCCAAGCAACAAGTAACAAGTCAGTTTACGAGCCAAGTGATAATTCGTAAACATTCTCTCTCCCGCGCTGCTTACAAAAACTGGCCGGAACCACTCTGTCAAAGGGGGTGCGGAAATGGAAACAATAGGAATGGACTAACCCTGGTGGCGGCACTGTGTCGCTCATTCCCTGCCGGCCGCTACATGGGGGAAGACAACCATGCTTCACCCCCATGGCGTGTGCTGAAGGGGGTCCCATGAGCTTATGTTTACATGCGCGTCAGCCAGACGCTATGGACAAGTATTTCTTTTACTGCAGGTTGTAACACACAATGCTTAATTGCGTCTATAGTCTATTCACCAGACAACGTAATACCTCTTGGGGTGTACTCGCTTTCTTTTAGCCAAAGATAGACACAGTGTCACCAATCCCTGTTTCCAAGCATGGGAAAGTGCATGGCTGTCTCCAAATTTGTCACCTGTGTGGTCTTTAACTGACAAACATCCCTCCTTGCTTTTTATCTTTCGCATTTGAAAACAGGAAGCAAAGCTAGACTATAAACGTTGAAATTACTTTGCAAAAAGAAAAAGAAAGAAGAAAAAATAAAAACTGATTTTAATATTATTATTATTACAATTACTTTTATTTATTTAAATTTTTATTAGAAACAGAAAAAAGAGTGCTTTTAAATAAATGTTAAAGGGAATGAAGGAATTTAATGTAGATTAAAAAAAAATGGTTAAAACTAACCGTAACAGTAGCAACAGCTATTGATCTACGAAGAATGAAAGATGTAAAATATTATTGCAGGAGCAGCTTCGTACTTCATTTACTCACGGCAGTGAAATGTTCATCAATCGAACTTTTAACCTAGCTTTAGCTAGAAATTTTTTTAATATCAATGTAGGTAATAGGGATTTTGGTATTTAAGGGTCGAAAAGGTTTGATTTTTGAAATTTTTCAAATGTGTATTTGGCACAAAATTTAGTCGCTAAAGTGGCGAAGTTTCATCACTAATATCGGCCGATATACTTACCAATACATTAAACACCTTATTAACAAATATCTGTAAAACTATTTTTCGGCAACAATAGTGTGTGTGCGTTTAATCATTTGGAGCATTTGTATAAGAATAAACAATATTGAATTTAAAAACGTGTAATTTAAAGGAAAAGCATTTAAAGCTTTCCATTAATGATAATACATACGAGCTTCTTTTTAGGTGCGTTCGTAATTATATAAATACGTAGCACCTATTGTCGTCGCTTGGTCCGTCCGTCTGTCCGTCCGTCCGTCTGTCTGTCCGTCCGTCTGTCCGTCCGCATATAACAACGCAAAAACTACCCAACCGAATGGTTTAAAATTTAAGATATATTATCTTTGCAGAATTTTGTCGAGACATTTCAAATGTTATTAAAATCGAATCAAAACTTTAGGAGATATTAATAAAAATATTTATTAAGAAATTTGATTTTTTTTTTTTTAAATCGGTGCTTTTTTCTATAGGAGCTTTGGAAGTTTAATCGTCAAGCGACCGAGATACTTATTTTATTACAGAAATTTATCTACAGACGATATAATTCATTTCACAGAATTAAAAATCATCTAGATCTGAATATTTATACAACTAGCTATAGTACGAACGCACCTCATTTGTAACGTTTGACGTACAATTTCCAACTTGTTTAACTCTGAAAAAAGAAAACTACAGAATTTACAGGTATACTATACAGACGCCCAGCTTAAAAATGCATAATGCTATTGAAATTATTATAATGCAACATTCTTCTAGCAATCGCCGCCAATAAGGAATTGTGCGAATTCTTCTGTGGGACTTTGTATATTAATATTATCTAATATTTTATGCACTGTTTCCTACAGAAAACATTCTGTTGTACATCTGAATAAAGTATAAGAATTTCGTTATACTTTTAGTGGTATTATATCACTAAACGTATTTCAATTAATTTCTGACGATAGGCCATAATGTATCAGAATTGTTTTATGCATCCCTGTAAACAAATGTTCAGCATGTGTTGGAATGAATGTAGCAACGAATGTTCAGCATGTGTTTACCATTTTCCTTTTCAGATACCATCATAAATAAATGGTATGTTGTAGGAAAGTTAATAACGTATATCGATTTTGTAGTAATCTAAGACTACTTACAGAAGTAAGGACGGCAAAAAAATGGACAAGCGAACATATAACCAGAAGTATAGAAAAACAGAGGGACGAACAGACACAGAAATTGACCTAATCCATTTTAACTGTGATCGAGTTAAAAAAAAAAGACGATAAGCTATAAACTATTATTGAAAATAATTTATACTTAAAAGATAATCTTTTTTGTCAACATTTATGGAAACAAAATGTAAGAAATCATTTTTGGCAACAATTCATACCAAGGCTATAATGTTCACTTTAATTTAAAATAATCAAAATTTAAACATATTTTGTTAATATTACAATATATTTCATGAAATAGAAAGGTAATTAATTAAAACATAGTTTATTATTTATAACAATAAAATATTATTTAGCATGTAGATGAAATATATGCTTATAACGCATCAAATTAGATAAGGATTATTTTTACGAAGTAAATCCTAATTAAGAATAAAATCTTTTTGTATTCCTTATTTCCTTTTCTATTGTTACATTGACTATGTTTTATTCTTTGCATTGTTTTGATTTGTCTTGTTAGATTATTTAAACCTTATATTTTAATTAACTAGAAAGCCATATCTTTATAGTTAAAAAATGAAGTTAAATAAACAATGTTATTAATACAAGGGTAAGCATATGTCATAATATATAGGCTAAAGCGAGTAATACATTTTGTATTCTCAGGAGCTTTGTTTCATGCCATTATATTAAAAGTTAAAAGGCATTTAAAATTTTCATTAAGTAGCTAATAGTTTTATGACTGAATATATTATTCTCCTGACAATAAAATAAAATAAATCGTTATTATTTAAATTAAAATTGTTTATTAATAAGATATTAATCTAAAATAATATTCTATCATCATATAAAATATGATGCATCAATGATTCATAATATGATCACATAAATGCAGCTCACCTATGCATTTATGTGAGCTGGAATAACGGAAACAATGAATAATATATATATTAAATAATATTAATATTTCAAAAAAAAAAAAAACATAGTAGTCAAATCATACTCAATTCTTAATTTAACGTTTTTTAGACTAATAAAAAACAACTTCATTATGTGGATCATACTTTGTATACTTTTCAAAAGTAGACTGAATATTAAATTCAACAAACACGGTTGTCAGTAAAGCTATTTATTGTCAAAAACACTATATTGAAGAATATAATTTAGTTAAAAAAAACTTTTTAAGACATATAAACAGCAGAGCATCCATTTAGTACTGAGAGATAAAGATAATAAAATTTACGATGCATCATTTTAAAATTTATTTTTTGTGTTCCAATTTAGGCTAAGTAAAAATTCCACTGTCTATTTAAGAAAAATAATTATCAGATGAATTTAATATTTTTTGGAAAGAAAAAAATCAAAATTCATTAATACTGTAACTAAATAAGCTTTTCCTTATACCTATATATTTTATGATTAAAAAAAAGATGATTACATTGAAATATCATTATCCTTTTGAAGATAAAGAAAATATATGTATAATTATTTTCTTTTCATTTATAAAAACCTTTTTTTCCTATACCGCATTCTAAAGACGATAATGTTTTATAAGTATCTATCTATAATGTATTATATATATAAATTGTGAAACTAGATAACCGGATTGAAGTCTACTGTAATTAGGAAGAGCATGTGCAAAAAGTTTTTCCTTATAAGAGAAATAAAAAAATGTTTCTCCTGTGTAGTTCTAAAAAAAAGCAGATATAACAATAACACAATATGAATAAATTTAGCAACATAATGCGATTTTGGCAAAGTATATTTTTTTCTGGATATCTAATTTTAAATATCATAATATGTTTCATTAAACAAAAAACTAACCTAATTCATTAAATGTACGGAAAACATTTCCGCTTGAAGGGAAGTAAAAAAAGGATTCATTACATTTTTGTATAATAAAAATGCAATTTTACCAACAAATTTTGTTTTAGTGTCCTTTGAGACTATGATGCTGTGGTGAAAAACAGCGGCTTTTATTTTTTTTTTATTTTGTAGTTCAAACGAGCTTTTTGTTTCTTTTCGTACTTTTCTTTGCACAGTTATTGTCCTAATACATGATAAAAAAGATAATATACATACTTTTTTTTTTTTTTTTTTTTTTTTTTTGACAGCTGATGTTTTTTTTTTTTTTTTTTTTTTTTAAACAAAAAAGATAATTTTATTTCAGCATAGCTTTAAATTTTAAAAGTTTGCGGATAATAAATTATATTTAAACGTTAACTAAAATTTCTGAATATTGTCAGTCAATTATAAATTGAAAAATAATTTGTTATTTTATTTTTACTTTAACTATACATGGAAATTTGAATATCTAAACTTGGGAATCTGAAATTCCTTCTAGCTATACATTCAAATTTGGAACTAATATTTATGAATATAGCTAGGAATTTAGAAATTACAAAATAATATTTTACTTTTTTTAATTTATCATGGAAAATAGATTTGGATTTGAAAATAAATTGTTTTCGAAAGACTATCCACTAGATATTTCTGTAAAACTAAAATACATTACAAGTTTTTGTCATTAAAATATTAAAGCTTCTAATAGCTATTTATTAAGAAAGATAGATTACATTTAAAATAGTTCAGTTTCACTTCATTTCTTTTTAAAAAGCTGCAATATGTATTAACAAAGCAATTTCAATATTTTATGTCAACTTAAGAAAACCATCTATGTATAATTTAAAATCTTTTAAATTATGAGAACATGTAGTGACGTTTTAGAATGTTTCGTATTTAGATCAACATTGTTACTCTTTAATCAGCATCATTGTCAAGTCTAAAAATATATCTAACTCTTTGTAAATAAATTAATATGAATGAAAAGGTAGCCAGAAAAAGGAAAAATAGCTTATATTATCAAATGACAAAATTAACGCACAACTTTCATTTGGAAAGAATGTGTTCAACAATTCTTTATTAATAAAGTAAGCTTAAAATGTTATCTTTCTGTTATCGACAAATTTAATTTTTTTTTAAGAAACACTAAAATTTGACACATTATATCGATTCTATAATAAGCCGTGTATTATAGAATCTTATCATATAGAATAATATCAGTCTAGAATCATATATCTAGATTATGATATGATTATGACATTATAGATATCTAGATTTTATATCTGGATCATAATCTAGATATCTATCTATATTATGATGTTATCTAGAATAATATTAGTCATTTGATGAAACGGCGGAGACATTTAGGAATTATATAGAAGTACAATTTTGAGCTTTTGAGCTTTCAATATTTCTAGACACATTTTATCTGATAATAATTTTTCAATTAGTAACAAATCATAAAAAAGTTATTTCAACTTTTATCTTTATTCGAACTTGAACTATAGTATTAAAATTTGAAAGGATTATATATTGCAAACTGCATTTATTTTAACAGACGTTGATATTTGGAAGTTTCGTTTTGTGTATATAAAAAATCAGTAAATTCCTGTAAGTAATTATTAGTCTTACTAAAAATATCAGTTTTATGTCTCAGACAACATAATTATTAATAAAATTATTAAAATCTTGCAACCTATTTTAACTGTAGAAAATATCTCTATTATTGTATGGAATATTTTGATGTTTATGAAGTGTTTTTTTTTTATATAAATAATAATGTTTCTTTATATCCAGAGTACTGAAACTTATGTATTGTGTCTAAAATTAACTGTAACAGATTTCAGCTTAACGAGTACCCAAATTCAATTAAAATTTAAATATTGCATACCCCAAAACAAATACTTAGAAACATCATGAACGTTTTTATGTAAGATAATAAAAACATTTAGATTTGATTTCAAAGTTAAATTTAAGTCTTGAAATTTAATTAATTCAAGACTTTAAATTTAATAATTGAATTAAGTCTTGAAATTTTAAAAGAGTTTTGTATACCAATATGGAGATAGCAATTTTTTTGTAAGATAAAATTTAAATCAAAAACTATATAATTCAAATAACTATTTCGATAACCGAAGCATTTAGTATTAAAAAAGTAGCATTGTCTGTAGTTTGGGATTAGATATTTTAATAAAACTACTGCAAATTAAATTTGAAAGTCTATTTTCTGTCACTTAAAATATAATAAAAATGAGCAAATAACGTTATAATTATGCATGCAGAGGTAAGCAATTTCACTATCGAAGGAAAAAACAGATTGCATAATGATTTTAATAATTATAACAACATTTCACTCAACTGCATTGCGTTTCTCAATTTTGACATTCACCCCAAACGCGTTTATTCACTCGAAAGCTTTTATTCCTTTGTGTTTTAAGTTAAAGCAATAGAATTTTGAATTTAGGTTAAATAAACTATGAAAAATAATGTTCGAACGGAATGAATTTAGTATACTATACTCAACTGTACTCACTCTATTGAACCAACAAAAATGTTAAGCAAGTGCAAAGTTCACACATAATATACTTCGGTGAAAACAGCTTTATTCTTCAATTTTTATCACGCGCGTTATGATTTACGTTCGGACATTTTTCTTCCGTATTTTACTTAGATACGTATAAGGCATATTTATCTTCCAGTTTAATGAAAGGTGATTAAAATAGAAAAATGCAGATTATGTTAAATGAATGAACACTTATTCAACTATCCTAACAGCACCGTGGCTCGAATGTGACAAAAATGTGAAATGACTGTAACACAAACGAAAATATCATATCCATGTTGCCATCATGTGAAGCGTAAAATGATTCATTGGAACATCCCTGTGAAGTCGTTATGTCCCATTTTGTAAACGCGTACCAATAAAGATCGATCAGATTGGACTCATTATGAAATCGGCAACTTCACAGTGAATTCACAGAATAATTACGAATGACACTCACTGAGGGTCTTTGTGTGACGAATTAAAGATATCTTGTTTTTATTACCGTCGTGGCTTTGATACGTGTGAAGTAACAGCGATTTAACATCTTCTGGCAATGCTATTAGGGTAATTATTTAGTCACACATTGAACTAGAAAATGTGAGTAAAATAGCACTGGATAGTATGAAGACTGCTGACAATTACAGTGGAACTAACATCAATAGAAAATATAGTTTGTAAATTGTTTGATTACTTTAACGTTAGCGTTCTCCTTACTTATATGTCAGTGAAACCAATTATTGAATGAATACCAGTGTTATTTGAAATGTTATCAATAACCTTTTACCTAAACAAGATACAACTTTAAAATTTGGTTGTTTCGCCAAATAATGTGCCAAATAATAGCACCAAATGATGTTTCTACGATATTTATACCACTGATTCCTGTCAAACGAGTCTTAGCACAGAATATACAACATGATATTAAAGTAGTTTTTATTTTGTATCTGTAATTGTCTAATTATTTTTTATACAAAAATAATCTAATCAGTTATATAATGTTTTTAGTATGAATACAAAATAAAAGACTTTCTATATTAATATATTTATAGATATTCATTACTGTTTAATAAGTTAAAATATAATATATATATATATATATATATATATATATTTCTTAATTAGTATTAAAGATCTATTTGATATAACAAACATGTATGGTGATTCTCTGGTAGAATTAATTAATTACAAGTTTTGGAAAAAAAACTGAACTGAACTCTTCTTTTACCGTTCTCTGCATTCTTCTACAAATATGTCATCTTGATAAATGACCATCTCGCGAAAAAAGAAAAATGAAAGAACAATTATTTCTCAAACTCTTTTCATTTATCACATGAATAATTAAATATATAATGCATCTATTCGATACGCTTCTAAGACAATTCAGCTACCAATGTTCTTGCATATTTAAGGTATTAATAAAGAAAAGGGATCGAAAAGGCTATTTATTACTCTATCTTATGTTTACGTCTGAAAGTGTGACGGTTTACTTTTTCACTACTTGCATTTTTATTAACGACAGAAAAGCTGCTATTTTTATTTATTGAAAAAATATTTTCACTACAAATGTGCCGATTATTAAAGATTTCTACAATAAAATTAAATATAAGATTTAGTTAAATCAGATTTATGAAGGATTCCCTAATTGGAAGATTACACATTAGCTGCAGAGTTGAAAGAAATACTATTATTTGTTAAAAAAACGTTCTTGTACGGAACCTATTTACTCTATGTATATCCAAGTTTATGTACTTTATGTACTGAAAGTTCTTATGTGTAACTATATAGGTATGGGGGATGTAACTATATGAGTATGTAACTATATAAGTATGATGTAAGGTGTATATACACTGACTAAAAAAATAATCCCAACACAAAGAAAAAGTTATTGGAGAGTAATGAAATTTGGACAATGCA
This sequence comes from Maratus michaelseni, assembly GCA_963931845.1. Classification (NCBI taxonomy): domain Eukaryota; kingdom Metazoa; phylum Arthropoda; class Arachnida; order Araneae; family Salticidae; genus Maratus; species Maratus michaelseni. Next base: position 182,342,951 of record OZ007590.1, read on the forward strand.
TTTGTCTAGTTAACATGTTTAATTTATTAGATTTTCAATATAACAGGTTAATTTAAACTCAAGAAAATGCATTTCAAATGTGAAATGCTGTTACATTAATAGCCGGTGTAACCTCCAGACTATTTAGTGCAAGCCAGCAAACGTACATGCATTGTGTCATACAGGTGCCGAATATCACTTTGTGATGTGGAGTTCCATGCTTGTTGTACTTGTTGTGTCAATACTGGGACGGTCAGTGCTGGCTGTGGATGATGCTGGCGTTGTCGTCCGATGTTTCCCATACCTGCTCCATTGGAGACAGATCTGGTGATTTCGTAAGACAAGGTAACATGTCGACACTCTGTAGAGCACGTTGCGTTACAACAGCGGTAGGAGGGCGAGTATTATCCTGTTGGAAAACTCCTCCTTGAATGCTGTTCAAAAATGGCAGCACTACCGGTTGAATTACCAGACTGACGTACAAATTTGTAGTCAGTGTATTGGGGATAACCACGAGAGTGCTCCTGCTGTCATATGAAATTGCTCCCCAGACCATGACTCCAGGTGTAGGTCCAATGTGTCTACGCCGCAGACAGTTTGGTTGCAGGCGTTTCCCTGGCCTCCGCCTGACCAACACATGGCCATCACTAGCACCAAGGCAGAACCTGCTTTCATCAGAAAACACAACAGATCTTCACTCCGTCCTCCAATGAGCTCTGGCTTGACACCACTGGCGATGCAAACGGCAATGGCTTGTAGTCAGTGGAATACACGTTACAGGGCGCCTGGTTCGGAGCTATCCTTGAAGTAACCGATTTCTAAGATTTCGTTATATGACAGTAGTACCAACTGCAGCTCGAATTTCTGCCGCAGACGCAGTGCGATGCGACACAGCCGTACGCCGAATACGGCGGTATTCCCTCTCATTAATGCGACGTAGCCGGCTGGAATCCGGTCTTCTTGAGGCAGTACCATCCCCTGACCACTGTTCCCAACAATCATGCACAGTGGATACATTCCGGCCAAGTCTATCTGCAATATCGCGGAAAGAAAATCCAGCTTCTCGTAGCCCTATTGTACGACCTCGTTCAACCTCGGTGAGCTGTTGATAATGGCTTCTTCATCTTCTTAAAGACATTCTTGGCTAACATCAACTCAATACGCCAAATTTCGCTCACGATAAATAACGCTCACGAATTTTACAGCACGCATTTAAAGCAAATCTGATTTGCAAGTTCTGAGTGACGCTGCTAGCGCCACGCTTGTGCGCGAAGCACGAAATTTGAATCGATGTCATCTTTCAGATGTATAAACATGCCTACCAAATTTCGATTATCTAACACAAGTCTTTCTTGGTGTTGGGATTTTTTTTCCGTCAGTGTATGTATGCACGGACGACACAAGGTCTATATAAGTGATTTAAATGTATGTATTTAAACTATATTTTTGTATTTGAGTATCGAATGCTGTATTAAGTATGGAGATAAAATCTAATAAAGTATAAAGTTAAGATAAAAAATTTTCATTAATCTTAGCATACTATGACACGTAAATAAAATATGCTCGTAAAGCAGCTTTTTTTTTAAATTGTTCTGCACGGATACATTTAAAAGATGTTTAACATATTTATGTAAGAACGTATATTATTTCATACAGTATTTATAATTTTAAATGAGTATATAATATGAAATTATATTTTTTTTATGTGCGAAAGGTCGCATTATTTCGCTTTTTGCTAATCTATAAATATTACAGAACATATATATCTGGCGTAGTGTGAAAATTTTATAATATATTTATGCTGAAATTCACAAGTTTACAAAACATTTAAACACAGAAAATATATGCAATATTCCACAATAAAATCTAGAAAATGATCTACCTTCTTAAAAAAGAAAAATGTTTATTACATTGTAAAAAGATTGCAGCAGAGTAACCGGCCATTCGATTTTATACAAAACGGTTACATAACCGTAATTTAACAGTATTCTGACCCTAACATGAGCAATATTATATGTACGGTTAAGTACGGTCATTCGACCGTTTTCATAGAAAACGGTCGAATGACCGGTTACTTTGCTGCAAAATGTTTTACAGTGTATTTTATTATTTTTAGAACTTTGCGATAATGATCTTTTGAAATTTAATTATGTGACAAAATTAATGTTAGGGTAACTCTGAAATTTCTGAAACAGAAGCAGACGATAAACACTGAAAAATTTTATTAGCCAGATATGTAAGTTTGAACTCTGTTATGTCTGCAGACGATAATTTTAAGCAAAAGTTGCGAGTTGGTTATCTTAGAATAAATTTTGAAATGAAGGAAAGCGGATTTAACGCGAGAGCATTATCAAAGGAACTTATGATTGGATCCGCAGCTATACATAAAATTATTCATTGCAGTGCAGGATTGCATGTGAAAAAATTAGTTTGTTGTTGCCCGCGTCCTAATTTAACAGCACACCAAGAGCGTTTTAGAATCAGTAAAGGGACCCTAAAATTACATAATGACTCATTATGTAATGAATCATTATGAGCTCATTACTTCTATGATCTTAACTGGTAATGAACTGCACATATTGTTTTCTGGCGTTCAATTACGTAAAGTAAGTAAAGTATGGGTTTTTGAAGATGAAACAAAGTAGAAATTGTGAAAAAGTAGCAATGAAAAAGTAAGATATGTCATACTCTGCAGAAGTACAAGGCTTGATCAAAGCCATAAATCTAGAAGGACAGAAAACAATTACAGCTTACTGGTTCACCACTAAGTGTCTCCCATAAATTCTTCTATAAGTTAATGTTAGGAAATCAATGCTTCACCATTAAAGGCATCTTTTCACTCAGAGATAGTGACAGTCCAATTTCTTGAATACAAACACATCAAAGTGATAAAATATCCACCCTATTGTACCGACCATACTATGAGTGACTTTTGTCTAATTTCTGAAAAAAAAATGCTTGTGCATAGATTCCATTCCGAAGATCAGATTAATGAGGCTGTAAAAGCATATTTTCCATCACTTGAAAAAAGGATAACTTGAAGCATTTAACCATAGTAAAATTGCCAAAAATGTACATTGATGCTGAATACTTCCAATACTTCGTAAGTGTAACTTATGCCTTTTAGCCGTAACTCAATTTTTAGCTGTGTGACTTTCGTAAATAGGAAAAATCAATAATTTAATTTCATTATATTATATTTAAAATCCATACATTTTAAACATTTCAATTAACTGCAATTTGATTCATATGTCTATAATAAAGATTAAATAATTAAAAAAATATATTTTATTATATATCTCATATTGCATCATTTATTGTTAAATTTTGTTTTAGATTAAGATACATTTCATGCAATTCTTATGAAAGAATGTGATTATTTGTAGAAGATGTTTAGTAACTCATGTCTTTGCGGAGACTTTGTTTCAGAAATAAACTTTTAATTGTGAAAGATTATTACGAGGAAGTAAGGAAGACTTTTCATAGAAATCTCAATTGTATGATAAAAGTATAATGGATTACATGTTCGATTAATTTCAATTGAAGTAGTAACTAAATAATGCATTTTAGCCTGGACAGAACATAGATTTTATATATTTGATTCATGGAAAGTTTTATTTTCTTATAATGAATTAAATAGATATTATAAAATATAATCGTATTATTGTTGGAGAGTTAGTTAGAAATTCAGTTGTCTTATTCGACAATTTTTTAAGCTCATTGTACAATATATCTAATACATTTTAGAATAAAAATAGTATCCTTTACTTTAAAAAAGCATCAAGCCTAGCTTTTAAAAAACATTTTTTTCCACTTTATTAAAAATCGTCAACAGATATTGAGTTTGTTTTACTTTGTTATAATGGAAATATCGCGTAACTGAAATTGGGTTGACAAATATTGATCATTTGCACCTCCTCACTCACGCACAAAAAAATGCGTAATTTTTTTTCTTTCTTCTGAGTTGTTTCTAGAGTTTTAATATTATTTAGGATCTGTGTTTTGCCTCTGTAGAACTTTTTTTTAAAGATTGTTTAAATGTGTTATACAATATAAAGAACACAGGTTTATTTAAGGAACTTTAATGTAGTTCGATTACATAAATTAATTTCGCTTCCATATGAAGTCATCATTACACCATAGTACATTTTACGTATGTTATTATGGGCAAAATAAAGTAAAACACGGGAAAACTACAATGGTGTTATGCACGCGCATAAATCAAATTGATATAATTGAAATACATTAAAATGTCTTTAATAAAGCTATGTTTCTAATCCTATATAACATATTTGAACCATATTTAAACGTATATTGAAAATTCGATCAGAAAAGCAGTAAATATAAATCCTAAGTTATATTAGAAGAATCAAAATACCTTAAAAACTTACATCTTAACTTACACTTAAATTTTATCTTATCAAGGAAGGGGATGGGGGAGGGGGGCAAAAATCAAAGTCAAATCAGTCATTAAAACATCCACATCAACAACAAAAACAAAAAACAACAATAATAATTGAAAGGTTTTACTAAAAATTCATAGATGACATGTTTTATATATAAATGAAATACATTTTACTGTGTCAGTATCAATTTCTTTTATAAAATTTGTTACATTTCAAACAAGCACTTAAGAAGTAAAAATATTTACATATCAGAATTTAAAGAAACTTACCCGGATTCATTTGATCTCATCAAAAAGAATGTAATCTCGAAAGCATTTGTTCTTTTTGAAAAGGGTTTGTGTTACATAATCTTCATTTTTATCAATTTTGCTATGGAATAGCAATATCATCTTTTAAGAGTATCGAATTTCCAATGATGTAATATTGTATGTGATTAAATATTCATTTAAAATTCTTTTTCAAATGTAACATTTTCTGTCGACAGCTTTTCCGCAACGAGTGAATTTTCCATTAAATAAGAATGAGTGTAAATGTTTATTTCAAGGTAATTTGTGTACTAGAGCAACATACATTATTATACATTTTTGGACAAACGTATCTCGTACCATGTACAGGGAATTTGAATTCCTATAAAAAGTTTCATATTAAGCTTTACAGTAGCATGATCGTGTGTTGATAGTATGTAGCAGTAGCAAGAATAATACACATTTTATTAGGTGATTTATAATATTAACGATTTTGTTTTTTAGAAAGCAAATGAATCATTTTAGATGGCAAGCTAAAAGTAATCTATCATACAAAAACATATACATTATTTTCATAAAAAATAAATTTTACAAATTTTTAATTGAATTGGAACTCTGTTGTTAAAGACGGTCAAAACTAGATAAGTAACTTTTGTCTACGTTAAAAATTAAATTTCAAAGATTGATTAAGAAGCAAAAATATTTTTGAATTAAATAATTGGAGTGAAAACCGCATTAAAAAAAAGCTATTTAAAGCTGTTTAAAATAAGTATAAAAATTAAAAAATCTGCTCAAAAATCTTTTCTTTCAGTTATTTAAATTTTTTTGTAAAAACGTAAATGCAAAATAGATAAATCTTTGTTGGGTATATTATTAATATTAAAATGTGCAGCTTGTTCAAGAAATTTTTTCATAAGAATTGAAAATATTTTTTTATTAAATAATTGGAGTAAATTCCGCATTAAAACAACTATTTAAGATAGTATAAAAATTTAAAAAAAACCTTCTCCAAAAATCTTTTCTTCCTGTTTCGTTCTTTCTTTTTTTTTCTGTTGCAAAAACTTAATTGTAAAATAGGTAAATCTTCATTGTATATATTATTTTTATTAAAATGTGCAGCTTGTTTAAAGCCTTTTTTCACGAAATCTGAGTCATAAAAGGCATGCAAAGTATACTTAAGCAAAAACATTTCGTTTATTTAGAGTTGTCAAGCATTCTTTCATATACCAAGTTACAAACACTTAAGTTTGTTTAATGCACAAGTGTTTCGTTAAAAATAGGTATTTATCGCGATAGATATTCAAAATTGGAAAATTAAAAGCACTTTATCAAAAAAGTAAAAATTTTGGCAGTTATTAAAATACGTTATTTGATATAATGGGTATCATTACCCATGAAATGTCGTCAACGATGATACAAAATCAAAACTTCCCTAAATTATACAATTTAAATTTTATTATCTTTAGCACAAAGACAAATATATAAACGGTTTTTTGTATAATATAACACTCCAAAATTTCACAATTTTTTACGTGATGACCTTTTTTGCACGGGAATGACATTTTTTGTAAATAAATGTACTTGCAGTATTTCTGCTACTTATTATATGATCATTATAAATAAAATACATTGTCATATTATATTAATTTAATATCTCTCTTCGGTATGAAAATAGCTGCATTGTTAACACGTCTGAAAAATATATTTTATTAAATGTTTTAAATATATTCCGGTGCAGAAGAAATCGCTTCTGAATTTCCATTTTCTTTTTTCGTGCTTTAACTTTTGTAAAAATTGTTATATCATATATATATACGAAACGAAAAATTTCTAAATCGTTCTTATAAAATGCGGACTTTTATAATTGGAACAATCTTTATTGGTATAATTTAAAAAAAATAATTTAGATATGTTGCATGCAAATCACCAAGTTGTACAAAATGATTTAAAGTACCAAATTTGTTTTTCACAATGAAATAAAATACCTCATTCAAGTGTTAAATTTAGTTGGGATATTGGATAACACTAAGTTTTTTTTTTACATTTTTACTCTCATATTATATATACAAAAAAAAATGTAACATTATTTGCCAGTCTTAAAGTTTATTTTCTTTGTCAATGAGAGTAAAAGAATAAAAAATGTATTCTACAAAGAATTGTTTTTTTTTTTTCTAAAAGTAATTAGTGGCGCAGACAAATGTTGTTTATAATTGTTCAAAACAAACATAAAGCAAAAAAAAATTTAAAAAAGACACACTCTTGTTTAATTAGCCGCGTAGTTTCCTAAAAGCTATACATTTAGGTAAATTAAAACATTTTCAAAGATCCTAATATGCATTAGTTGCTGTTAATGAAATAATGGTGTAATAAGATGAGTATTTTTAATGCATGCCCATTGTATTTTACGTATCGTTAATTTTAAAAGTATTTTTTGCTTTAATTAAAATTTTTTTCTTTATTAAGATCCATTATTGAGATTTATTATGAGATGTACGACATTAATCTTTCTTAAAAACTATATTTCTTACACGATCATTTTTAATATTATTTAATTAGCCAATTTTATAAAGGAAAACATATATTTAGTAAAATAAAAGTGAAAGAGAATTGTACAGTAGTTATAGTTATTTTTTATTGAAAAATTACACAACTTGATGAAATGAAATGTTAAATTATTTTCTTTAGTGCGAAATATATATGTGTGTTTGTGTATGTTTATTCAATAGATACACTCAGAGAATACTTGAAAGCAATTCACGTATAATTTATATTATCTAGGAATTCTTAAAAACACATGTTTAAAAAATATATATGTAACAAAATTTTAAAAATATCAACAATAATCACGGCTGAGATCTATATAATTGTGGTAGAACTTTATCATTACGGTTAGTAGAGTTAAAAAAAATTAGAAAAAAAAATACGGTACTAAATACTTTAGGATATTATACTGGTTATACTGTCACAAGTAAATTAAAAATTATATATTAAATTTTTTTAGTGGCTTATACTAATTAAGAGTCGAAATTTAATTTTAAAATATACAAATGAAAATTGTTTTGAACATTTAATTTTATCTGTATATTTAATTCATTTTTTACGTGGAAAACAAACATATAAAAATAATAAAACAAATCTGGATGATACAACATTAATTAAAAATCTCGACTCATGTTTCTTATTCAATCTTTGCTATCTTTTGTATTTTTGTCAGTTAGATGGAATTTTGTAAGTTATTTAAATTAGCATTTCGACTCGGATTGAAAGGAAAAAACACTACAATAATAATAATAAGAATAAAGATCATTACGAGATTTTATACCATATTCGTTTTATTTAATTAAAGAAATAATAAACTTTAAATCATATTAATCAGGAAAAATGAATTTTACAGCAGCATTATTTTCCTATATTGGCACAGACGGAACTTTAATCTCAGATGTCAGAACAAACAGTTTATTTAATTAAAAATGTAATTAAAAATGCACTACGATACTGCAGTTCTGTGTATAACAATAAACTTTGGGTATCATTTTTTTTGCTTTATTTATAATAACGTTACTGTTGTTTAAATATATATGTTTATAAAAAAGAACAATGGTTTTTATCTAAATCATTTATCATTATTTCTACATTTTAAAACATGTTTCTCATTATAGAATCTTTTCCAAATTTTACTTTAACGCATTAATATATTTTTTGAAGAAAAAAATTCTTTAATACTTTTAGTTTGAATATTATTTTCATTCTAAGTGAAAACATGTGGAGAATTACAGACAAAAAGAGTTTTAAAAATTAAATTTCCTTTCGCCATTACACATTCTAAAACAAAGTTCGAAAAAGTCATTTATTGCAATACAAATATTACCAAACATTTACAGTTATCATTAAAAAATTCATATATTTGTTTTAAATATATTTAGAAAGTTACCGTTCATCAAATTTTTTATTCAATCCGACAAAAAGTTTATTTTAATATGTTTTACTATTTGTATACTCCAATTTCATGTCAACATTTACGATTCGCTTCATGTGTGTCAATTAACCAAAAAAATATCAAGAGCAAATTGCTGTGGTTGAAAACATAAGATAATCCGACAAAGCGCCACTTCTAAAACAATATATTATATTTTTCTTAATATATTTTTCATCTTTCTTTCATGTTGATTTAACTGTTTCCATTCTTCGTGCATTAATAACATCTTACATAAATGAAAATTTAGTTTCTGATGTATGTGAAAATCATATTTCTAAAAATTTAAAGTCAATAATTATGAAAAAAAATATTTAAATAGTAAAATTATTTCTATTTTTAGATATATTTAATTAAAAGTTCTAGCTAGGTAACTGTAAATTCATTATTATGAATTATTATTATTACTATTATTATTATTATTATTATTTACAGTTTTTAATTGTTAGACTGATTAGGTAATTTTTTTTTAGATTGAAATCTTGCAATGTTTTTATCGAAGGTATTTAAACAAGGCTGAAAATTGGAGGAGATATGCCAAATAATGTCGTAACTATGAAATTAGGCATGTGCGCTCGTGCAGACGTGGTTCGTTAAGTAGTCATTTAGTCCTTAACGACAAAAAAAAATCGGACGATATGTTAGTTAAGATTATATACTCTTTGGGGTCTTTTGCAAATATTTTAATGCCAATCAGTTTTAAAATATCACATTCGAATTTTGTATGCTACCTCCTAAAGCATTTATATAAGTTACAATAAACGAACAATTCAAATGCATGCCGCAAACGAATAAAATAATTGTAGGAACAGGCGTGTTTTTATTTGGTGCGGAGGTAGGAAAATTAAAACTTTGCGAATAGAAGTGATTTCATTAAATTGAGTATATAAACATATTTTAAGTCGAAGTAGTTGTGATTGAAAATAAGGTAAAGTATCATAGGAATATGCTCATTGTAACAACTCTCCTCAATCCATAATATCTGATTAATAATGGAAAAATATGCAAATATTTTTACAAATGTTCATTTTGCCTATTTTAACTTTGCGTCTTTAAGATTCATGCTCCAACAATAGTTTGCTACAACAGCTCCACTATAGCTACAATCTTGATTTTAAGTAATTTTTACAAATACTTAGGATGTGATATTTACATCCTAAAAATCTTCTGTATTTTGAGCCAGTCCGACTGGGATCGTTAATTCATTTAGAATTCATAAACTAGCTTGCCTCTCTTATACAAAGTTTGGAGATTTATGAAGATCGGTTACTCATTATAGTTTCTGTGTTTTCGTTAATGGGTAGTTACTCAGTTGCTGTGAGAAATTTCTTTCATATATTTTGTTCTATAAAGGCAAAGTTTGGTGCCCTTTTATACAGCTGATATAGGGTGTAAATGTTTCACAGATCGTAGTTATGTGTGGCGATTGTACTAAATAAAATGTTAATGCGAACAGTCCCTGTTAAGTACTCAATAAAATGGTATAATTGTGAATTAATTGTATATTTATAATTGGGGATTAATTATGTCTCATTGAATTCACTACATTATGTCTGAACGTTCCGATGCATTATATCTCACAAACAAAGGTGACGCTTGATATTCCGAAGGGAAAATGACAATAAGTAACGAAATATAAAAAGAATTTTCAAGCGGCAAATGTTAATTTGATTCCAGATCCATATACTCGATTAGAAACAAAACTTTAAAGTTTTACAGTGTAAGAACATTAAGTAGCATAATATTTTCTGACATTAACAGAAATGATTTAAAATGTTTTACATCTTGCATTTTGAAAAAGTTCCATTCTGAATAATGTTATTATAGTTTATAATATTCTTACTAAAGTAAGTAACACTAGGAATTTCAAAGGCTTCAAATTCTCTGAATAAAGTTGAAAAGAAATGGAATTTATCAAGCGGAAGGAAGAACTGCCAAATAGTAAATATCTTATATGAATATTCATAAATATCAAATATGGAAAACGTATAGCTTTCTGAAAAAAAAAGTGTTAAAGGGATATTTGGATTAGAAAAGGACGTTACACATAAACTGTTACTATAAGACGCAAGTAAGAATTATATTATTGCTTTAAAGATTAAGTTTTTCACGCTGGCATTACGTGAGAAATTCTTCGCTCTTTTTATATTAAAAAAAGTAATCAAAAGTATGTTGAAAATAAATGTAAAAATATTCTGAATTTTATTGTTATCGTTCTTCAATGACATAACATTTTGAAAAAAAAAGGTAATTTTTGTATTAATTAGAAAAAAGAGTTTAAAATTTGAAGATTTATATTTTTTCCCTTTATTCTATTTGTCTTGTCCGTTTCACTTCGTAACTATTTTGCTTACCTATCATTGTTGATTTGCTAATGATATTTCATAAGCCCCCAAATATTTTCTAATGAAATTTTTTGTATATTTAATTAAGGAAACTAAAATTTTTGCTATACTTTATATATTTATATCAGTCGTTTACTTAAATATTTATCAAATATGTTTTTGCAGAAATGCTAAACTTTTTCCCCCTTGTTCCATTAAATTCAGCTTTTACAATGTTTCTTTCAAATAATTTGGAACTATATGAAAAGTTAGTTTACAGTTTTTTTTAAATATTATTTTAAGTCAAGCTATTAAGTAAGCTGAACGTGAAGAAAAAGAGGGTGAAACAAATATACACTCTGTAAATGTGAAAAGTAAAAGAAAGTTCAGAAAGGGTTTAACGATTGCTTTAAAACTGATTTATAGAATGCTTTTTATAAAGTTCTTCATTTATGAACATAAAATAGTACTTTCTCTCAAATACGAACATTGAGGAACGATTTTCTTTCTTCATAGTAGCACATCATTTCTACTCTATGTGTTTACATTTTTAAAACCTTCACTGTCTCCATTTTTAGCGATATGAAAATGTCCTGTTAAGTAAGTTAATGCTCATTTAAGAAAAATCAAGCTCCTAACAAATTCATAATTTGATAGTTATATTTACCTGTTTGATTATTTAATATAAAGTGCATTAAAAAACTTTTCCATACGTTCCATTTTTTTATATATCTTACATTAAAAAATGGCTAATGCCAGGAAAATATTGAATTCATCAGTAACAAATAATAGTATTGTATTTCGTTAAAACAGAAATGTAACGTACATAAAATAGTCATCTGGATCATGGCATTTCATAATAGTTTGCAGGAATAAATTATAAATTATGTTATTGGTGACAAAATCGTGTTTCAATATTGTGAAAATCTTTTTTTTTTAATCCATTTAATCCATTTTAATTATTTTTTAAAATATTTCTATTTAAATTATTCAGAATTGAAAATACACTGACACAAAATATATCTGATTTTTAGCAGTTAAAATGTATACAAAACGAAACACATATTATTCGATATATCTTCAAATAAATCGATAATTTTTCGACAATAGGAAACAAATCTTTTGTTAAGACATCAAATATTCTTATTATGAATGTGCCTATTTAGTCTTGCAAAATTGAATATAATAACGGTAAATTTACTTCATTGTACTTTTTTTATTTGTTAAAAACAAATAAAATATTTATATTTTAAATTTTAACGTGAATGCTACATAAGCTATTGCTGAATAACATTTTTAAACGTACTTTAATTTGAGTTCTATAAACTACTTGCTGTAAATATAAAAATACAGTTATAAAATATTTTATAAGGAATTTAAAATTGGTTTATTTAAAGTCTAGTAGTTTTTATAAGAATTCTGTTTGCTTGTTTCAAGATATTGTACATTTTTAAATTTCGTTTTAAGTTTCATTTTTAAATTCAAAAACTAATTTATTTTTTTCTTGTACATTTTATTTAAACTTAATGAATATTTTTTTGTAATTTTCTATTACACAAATTGTAGTTTTAAACAAATGAAAATATTGTAAGGCACTTTCATATACTGTAAAGTCTCAATTATCTCGATTATGCTCTAGAAATGTTTTCCAATACCAACACTGGAATTTGAAAGTTCCGTTTTTAAAATTTGGCTCGCTACAAGACCGGTAAATAATATAATCCAAGAATACATAGAAAAATAAACAAATATTTTCTAATTGAAATACATAAAAATAACATTAAAATAAAAGAAGGGATGTGTTTTAATGTGCATAATTCTGTATACAACTACAAATAAAACAACAGAATGGTTCTATAAAGAAAGCATAATAATTAGATAACACAAGTAAAAACTGTGAAAGAAATGCATATGAAAAATATTATAGTTAATAGCCAAAAAAAAAATATATATACATAATCTAAATAAATCAAATATATATCAGCTTATAATAAATGCAATACGCATCTGTATCTATCTGTACATTATTGGTTAATATCTGTACTTTATAGGTAGGTACATAATATTACGAAATAAAATCAATCAATGTTTAATGAGAAACTACTGTTCCGTTTTAATTTTTTATAAATTTACAAAAGTATAAATGCATATATATATATACACACACATATGTATACATATATACATACATACACATAAATCAATATATATAATAGTTTTGGAATTCATGACTTAATATTTTGATTAGCAGAAGACAGTAAAAAAAAAAAAAAGAAAGTAATATCGTCTACCTTATATATGCCACTTTCTTTCACTTTCACGCCCATGTGATCGATGACCAGCAGATGTAAAAAACAAAACAAAAAAAAACAGAGTTTCTTAAATGCTGTTGATATCATGCAGTGATAAAATAGAAATAAAATTCTTCCTTACAGAAATTGAATATTAGATTGTTTTTGTATATATTGTGACTATTTATATCATTTTTTATAAAAAAAAGTATTGGTTTTATTGAATACGTAGAATTATGTACAATGAAATTAACATTCTAAATAGTTTTTGAGTAAGTTTATGGTATAGATATTTAGCAATGAATATTTGCCACTTATATTTCAAAGAGAATCTGATAACTTTAAACGTAATAAAATAATACGAATGATAAAAATCTTTTAGTTGTTTTTATTTTTGTGATAAAATTCATTAATAATCGTGCGCCATAGATGAAAGAAAATTTAAAAAATGCATTCCAAAAATTAAAATTAATTAGAATTCCTTTTGATAATGGATAGGACTCAATGTTGAAAACATTTGTCACATCTGTAAAACCTCTGTAATCTCTATTTCATCATTGTTATCAGTTTTTAGCTTAATTATTATTGAAATGACATATTTAAAAAAAAATCCTAACTAATATATTCTAAAATATCTGAATATAATAAATGTTTTAAAAGTTCTGTAATTGCCAATTCGTCCAGGAGACTGTAGCCCCACTAGTGGCTGAGAGGTTCTGCTCTCAAAGCTGGTACACGTGAGGTGCTGGATTCAAATCCCTGTCGGGCTCGTCGACAACCGCTCGGAGTTTTCCGTGGTTTTCTCTGAACGTTGCCGTAAATACGGGTTAGGATCGCTTAGAAAGACCCTCACGGAGGGCACACCCCCCTAGGGCCTATATCCGAAAAGTAGATAATCGGCTGACATAAATCAACCAATCAACCAACCAGGAGACTGTACATTCCTAATATAATGCTCAACCAATTTTTTTTTTCATTCAAATCTTAATAATTATCTAAAATCTGACCTCCTTTAGTGAGAAACGATGAAAAATATACAAACAATTGCAAAGCTCATTCTATCTGTACTCAAACAGATACTCGTGTACAAATCTATGTATATATATATACATAGATTTGTACACGTATATATATATATCTAAACTAATAAAAAAAAGTTTCGCTCTGTGTGTCTGTGTGTCTGTGTGTGTGTCTGTTGGCGATGGCTAGGAAAATCTGGCCCACCTAGAAGGCTGGAAATTTAGATTTAGGTAGTCCAAACCCTCTCCTGTTGCACCATTACTTCAGAATTTTAATATTTTAATTACTTTCTGAAATATTAATTAAAATGCACAAAAAACTCTCATTAAAAATACGCTTTTATTCTCTTGGGTTGGTTGGTTCACTGGTTGGTTGCATCGATTCTTCACAGAAGTAAACATGGATTGAAGATATCAGCGCAGAGGAGCCATGCGAATGTCGCGCCACCTGTACAAGACAAATTACACATACGTCCCACTGATTGAAATATTTTGCAGGCATATTTTTCTTCATAACAATTAGTCGGGTTTAAGTTTTTTTTTTTTTTTTTTTTTTTTTTTTTTTTTTTTACATGACATTTATTATTATGATGGAGATTGTTAATACAGAAAACTTTATTTAACAGATTCTTTTTTATATTTGCGGGAATGAAGAGGGGCAAGGGTCTAATTACATTTAAGCTTCAAGGTGTATTTCTAGAAAGCAGTTACCAGAATTTCCGAATAATAGTGTAAGCCAAATTTCAAATTAAGTTCCTAGCTTAACCAAATGAATCAATCATTAAAGATGTATTGTGATCCTCCTAATTAGTTATTTGCTGAAGGCCACTTGAACAACCCCCCCCCCCCCCCCCCCACACCCCACCCCTCCCGGCCCGTCCTTCAAGGTTTTTTCTCTAACTCTGCTTCGTTTCCATATCTCAGCAACTATCTTCCCGATTTCAACGCAAGTGATTTCAAATATTATAATTAATTTAATAGTCACCCTTTATAACATTAAACTAAATGTATGAGTAGCGGTTACCACTATTTACGAATAACAGTTTAAGCCAAATTTGTAATTAAATTCAAAGTTTAAGGAGACGAATAATTTTGAAAGATGCATAGTGGTCCTCCTAATTAGTTATTTGCTGAAGGCCACTTGAACAACCCCCCCCCCACACACACCTCCCGGCCCGTCCTTCAAGGTTTTTTCTCTAACTATGCTCCGTTTCCATATCTCAGCAACTATTTTTCCAATTTCAACGCAAGTGGTTCCAAACATTATAATTAAGTTAATAGTCACTCTTTATAACATTAAACTAAAATCATGAGTAGCGGTTACCACTATTTACGAATAATAGTTTAAGCCAAATTTACAATTAAGTTCAGAGCTTAAGCAAACGAACGATTTTTGAAAGATGCATAGTGCTCCTCCTAATTAGTCATTTGCTGAAGGACACTTGAACAATCCCTCCCCCCCGGCACTCCTTTCAAGGTTTTTTTTCTCTAACTATGCTCCGTTTTCATATCTCAGCAACTATCTTTCCGATTTCAACACAAGTGATTCCAAACATTATAATTAACTTAAATGTCACTCTTTATAACATTAAACTAAGTTTATGAGTAACGGTTACCACTATTTCCGAATAATTGGGTAAGCCAAATTTGTAATTAAGTTCCTAGCTTAAGCAAACGAACGAATTTCGAAAGATGCATAGTGCTCCTCTTAATTAGTCATTTGCTGAAGGGTACTTGAACAACCCTCCCGGCTCCTCATTCAAGGTTTTTCTCTAACAATGCCCCGTTTCTATATATCAGCAACTATCTTTCCGATTTCAACGCAAGTGATTCCAAACATTATATTTAACTTAATAGTCACCCTTTATAACATTAAATTAAATTTATGAGTAGCGGTTACCACTATTTACAAATAAGAGTTTAAGCCAACTTTGTAATTAAGTTCCTAGCTTAACAAAACGAACGAATATTTATGCATGCATAGTGCATTATGCATGCCTCCTAATTAGTCATTTTCTGAAGGACACTCGAGCATCTCCTCCCTTCGGCACCTCACTCAAGATTATTTACTATAACTGGGCTAATAATGTTCCAATCTTCTCGAAACCAGCTCAATTTTGTAGTGCACGTACTATACAGTAACGTAGGCAGCAGGGACCTGTCTCAGAAGTTCGTTCGGAAAGAGGTTTGTTTAGAACAGAATGCTTCCCTGGCGGTGGTAGGGGGAAATAAAAGATTTTCTAGAGCGTACGAGCATGTCTGGTATACGGTTCCGAAGCCATCGTAGACCGTGGCCAGAGTTCCGTTTTTTAAGAGATTTAAGTTTATTACAAGGGCTCGGGCAACGCCGGGCGGGTCAGCTAGTATATATATATATATATATATATATATATATATATATATATATATATATATGCAGTTACTAGTGCGTAAAACGAATTTACATGAAATAAAGTTACTATAAAACAACACTAATACAATCCATTACATTAATAAATCGTTAAACGCTTATTGAAAATGAAAAAAAACTTTAATGGAAAAAGTGATGTGTCCTTTTACTTATGCTTTCACTGTGAAAGGAAATTAAAGTAAAAATATTTTATCTGAATATTTAAAACCAACCATTCATTAGTATAATTATTCAGTTTATCTGAAGTGGGAGAAAATTTCTTGAGATTTTCTTTGTTTAAAACTAATACAATATAAAAGCGCCCCTTTTGTTAAATGTTTAAAGAATTCCTTAATTACCGTTTCTCTTAGAAGCTTTTAAACTGCGGAATATAACACTTTGACAATATTTGATGATTTCAATTCATAGTAAGTTTATTAAGTAAGAAAATAAAAATAAATTATTTAAAAACTTTCAAAATTTAATCATTGAACACTTAATACAGTAAATTTGAACTAATGCATACCGATATCATAAAATGATTTTTATCCTACATTTAGGATTTTCTTTAACTTATTAGCCTTAAAAACACATCTTTTAGAAACTCTCTTTCGTTAGCTGTTTAATTAAGACAAGTAATTTTCAAGATGTCATATATATATAATTTTGAGAAATGGGCGACTTGAAATATATGTGCTGCAAAACTTTATTTGATAATCATATAATAAAATCACTAATTATCATTAAAATACAGATTTAAATGCATAAGTGATAAAAGTAAAACACAAAAAGGCTTATAAAAACCTTTTAATATAATGATCGACATGTTTCGAACGCACAAATCAAGATCTACATGATAAACAACTATTCTCGCAAAAATATTTGAAAATAAAAATAAGATATAAGAATAGTAAAATAATTTATCTATAAAGACTTTATTTCCCATCTATTATCCGTGAATCAATAGAAATCAATATGCGTAACGAGAACATATGCAATGCATCAGCCCCTTTTGAATTAAAAAAAATCCGGCATGAGGTCTTGTTCAATTTTAAAAGAGCAATAAGAAAATATTAATTTTAACGTTTACATTTGACTATTTTTAAGCACCTGCTATTATTATACATGTGATTTCGTGACTTATTTTTTTCCAGTTTATTTTCAAAAATTTTTGCGAGAATAGTTTGTTTATCATGTAGATTTTGATAATGGCGCAGTTTGTGCATTCGAAACGTGTTGATCATTTTATTTAAACATTTTAAAGCCTTTTTGTGTTCTACATTTATCATTTAAGTATATAAATCTGTATTTTAAAAGTTTATTTATTCATTAATTTTGGTACATAATTTCTAACATGTATCCCATATAAAATAGCTGTATTATTATTCAACGTTTTAAAAAAGTGAACTCTTATAAAAGAAAGAATGAAATTTAAAGATTGACAGAAAAGGATATCTGAAACACATGTTAGAACGTTTATTTAAAATTTAAACCCAATTTTAAAATGCTACGTAAAAAATCACCAAACGTTATATGACCAAAATTTGTTGATCTTTACCATAAGTAAACATTCAGATCGTTATACAATAGGGGAATATTTTAATTTCCCCGATTTTACATTTCAGTAAGGTAAAGCCAAGAGAGATGGCGCGGTCGGAGAGATTGCGCACATAGAGCTTCGGGGGTAAGGAGTATATTGAGCGCGCAGCCACTCCAGGTAGTTGTACAACAGTAATAGTGGATTGTCTACTTGAACGTGCACGTTGATTGTTTTGAGCGTCTGAGATAAAGCATTGCTATTTTGTTTTGTTTTCCCAAAGTAAGTGCTTAAATTTTCATAGCTATTCATCAAAATTTCTATACAATGTCAGTAGTACAAAATATTTTAAACTTAAACGATTTTTCATAAGCTACTAATCTAGACTAACAATGTTAACATCAACGGTTCGTTTTAGTAGCGGCCATGTTTAAATAAAAGGCCGCGCAATCCCTCCTACCGAAATTGGAGAGTTTGCGCATCTGCTACTTAGGAGAGATGGCGCATTGTTCCCATTAGTTTCCATGCTAGGAGAGATTACGCAGCTTATTGGTAAATTTGCATACAAAATGAAAAATGAAAATGGACTAATTTTAAGTTAAACTTGTTATCAAGTACCTTAATGTTATTTTGTATTCTTATCTGGACTTGCTTTTTCTGATTCTTTAATTTTTTTCCTTTAATTAATTTTTTTTAACCGTTTTTAAAATTATTTCCTTTTTCTGATTCTTTAATCATTATGTTGAAATATTTACTCCTAATACAATAATATTTGTTCACAAAAACCTTAGAACAATGTCATTTAAGTGTAATTATTATTGTTAACAATTTAATTGTAGTTATTATTAGTAACAATCTCTCCTACCCATGTGCGTAATCACACCAACCCGGCAAGGACAGATTGCGCAAAATAACTTTCTTGGTTTTATTACAACTGTTCTATTAAATTGCAACATAACAACAAAATAGCAATGAAAATGCATAAAAAACAAATGAAGTAAAAATTATTCAGGGATAGTTTAGCAAAAAATTAATATTTAGATTTTTTATTGTTATTCTTTTGAATTGTGCGCAGACTCTCCTAGCTTTACCTTATGTGAAAACAAAAGTACCAACTTTCACTAAAATTTCACGAATTGATTTTCTGTCTATTCAACGAAATAAGATATTACATAATGGGCTGCGAGAGGAAAAGAAGATATCGGCTCTTTTTAGGCATAGTCGGAAAAAAAAATATTCTCTTACGGTTTAACCAGCAAATTGTAGCAGAATAAAAACGAAAATAGTCATTCGACTTTGAATTATGTTTTCTTGTAATTTATGTTACAAACATTAGCTTAAAGGATAACAAGACTAAAGGATTCAGACTAAAATTGTATCATAATTTTCAATACGAACAACCAATTTTGAAATCATATCTTAAGTTTTCGGAAATTCTTTACTTCTTCTGGGGTGTTTCTCCGTGTAGTAGTTTAGGATTTATAAAGATTTAAAGTTTTGAACCTCTAATGTTGTGTTCCTTTTCAATTGTTGAAAACAAGTTTCAATGCAGGTCGATTTTTAAGCATAACTCAAAAAATACTTGGCGGAATGAGCTTAATTTTGGATTCTTATATTTAAAGATTCTAGAAATTTATTTCTCTTTAAAAAGTTATAGGTTACAATTCATTTTTATTTCGAATTTTAATTTCTTTATTTACATTTTACGAAGTTAATACTCGAGAAACTATGTATTGTAACTTACAAAATTTTAAAATATATCGATTTATATAAGCTTCAAATATGGCAATAAAAAATTACAGCTCATTCGAAAGCAAAGTGCCGAGGAAGTACCTAACAAAACTACTTATTTATCTCAAAATTACTTAAACTACTTTTCTGAGAGGAAAACTTTTTATACAAGAGTAATGTATGATGTGTGAAAGATAATAGCACGAAGTTTTGTGAAATTCTCAGTCAAACAGTAAGAATAGCGCTGTAAAATTTACGCCTTTAAAATGCTTGTAGCTCATAACCAATCTTCATCCCATGTAATCAAAAGCTCGTTGGATCACCATGTTTATCCCAACAAATTTATGAGATGAGTCATATACATATCCGGCATGTAAACATGGTAATTAATGTTCATTTTAATGCTTACGGAGGTGTGAAATGCATAGTTAACTACGTGCTATAAGCACATGTGTGAGAAAAATTAACGCAATTATCCCACCCCCGTTGCATTACATAAAATATACTATATCTAACGACACTCAGACAAGTTTCATCGTAGTGAAAATGAAGAGAAGAGTTTGAGAAGAGTAGCTAAGTAAAATAACTTCTTGTTGTAAAACTGTAAACATGCATTCACTTTTATAATTTATATCTATCAAGCATTAAATTATGTAATGCGTAATTCTTGAATAGTCTGCAAGTCAATGAAACTTACTTGCATGTGAAATAATTCCCGAGTATTAAGAATTATAATATTCGTTTTACCGCACATTCTGATGCGTGCATATAAAAGTGTAGTGGTAAGCAACATTTCTTACCACTATATGCTGAACTTTCGAATTCTGAGATGTTTTTTATGACAATCTTACAGATTTCTTGATATTTTCACGAATAAGGAAAAGTTCATTCTAATCAGACTAAGAGTGCATAGCTGAGGAGTGTACTTATGTCGATAAAGAATTACAAGCAATGAATGGTCTTCTAAAACTTAAAATCAGTGATGGCACGTCACTGACGGTCTTCATTCGATGTAGAAATGATACAACGTGAGGAAAATTTGTTTTAAGACGTACTCCTAAACGTTCTAAAATAGGCTGTATAAAATATATAATTTTGACACTTGTGTTATGCATAAAATTCATATCTGATGCATAATGCATGCATAATGCCATTTTGTTTTGTAATTTGTTAAGCTTTTAAAAGCTAAACAGCTTGTACGAATAATTTTCTTATCTATGAATGTATTTGTAAGGGAAACTCAGTGGGCTGAAAATCAGTCAATATCACATGCTTTAACAAAGGTCCTTTGTTTATAAACAAAATATTAAAGACAATTATTGCTAAGTATAAATACAATTATAGCTTTTCTAAAAAAAAATTAACTAAATCTTCTTTAGAATATATAATATTAATATTTTAACTATCAATATTTTTATTTTAATCATTTTTATCAAACAACATAATAGTAATAATTGTATTTCTGAAAAGGAACTCTGAATAATTACTAAAATTCTTTGGTGATAATGGTGATTTATGACAGCCGATTATCTACACGAAGGATAGCCCGAGGGGGGGGGGTGCCCTCCATCGGGGTCTTTTTAAGGGAATGTAACCCGTATTTAGACAAGTATGTCAAAGGTTCGAAGAAAACCACGGAAAACTCCAAACGATTAGGCCGACGGATGCGATTGGGTTCGAACCCAGTACCTCCCGTCTACCAGTTTTGAGAGCAGAACCTCTCGACCACTAGTGGGGTCTAGAATTTTCTAGAATTTTATACCTATTAAAGTACATTTGTATCTTAGAAGAAGTTAGCTAATTCCAATTAGCTGTTTGTTCAAACTAAAGACAATTATAGCTTTTCTAAACAAAAGTTAATTAAATATTCTTTAGAATATTTAATATTAATATTTTAAAGCAAAAGTAAGAAAAACATCTTTTGCATAATTTATTTCAAGGTCTTTAACAAAATTTTCATTTGATAAAATATCAGTTGTTTGTATTTTGATTGTGTTTCCGTAATGTCCAGTCATCTCCAGTGTGCCAGTGTGAACATACCTAAATGTTCCCTTGAACAAATTTTCAAATGCATTATTATAAAATACCATTTATTACAGACTAATAGAAAATTATTAATGTTTAACAATGTTGTTTACAATTTTAAAGCAAAAGTAAGAAAAACATCTTTTGCATAATTTATTTCAAGGTCTTTAACAAAATTTTCATTTGATAAAATATCAGTTGTTTGTATTTTGATTGTGTTTCCGTAATGTCCAGTCATCTCCAGTGTGCCAGTGTGAACATACCTAAATGTTCCCTTGAACAAATTTTCAAATGCATTATTATAAAATACCATTTATTACAGACTAATCACTAATATTAAGCACGGTAAACGTCTGTGTGTGTGTGTGTGTGTCTGTGCACTCCGCCTTTGTACCCGCAAAGGCTCCTGGACTAATCGACGCACCGACGGCGGACGCGGACCGAAAAATTCGCAAAAAAGGCGCGACGCTCAAGTTTCGATCGGGTCGGGATTCCGACCCGGACATGGGGAGTTATTAATGAGCGAAAGTGTTTTAATTACCGACCGAAACCGAAGTTGGAAGAGAAGTCAAAACAGCGAAAAGTTTGCCTTCCGTTTTGATAATCGCAGACATCCAAATCGTCGCTTTTTAACGCATCATCGAATAAAAAAAAATGTACCGGAGGTATCGATCCGAAAATCGGGGTACACACGCGGCCGATTTTTATCGTTGCAAAACGTCAAATTTTTTGAAATTCGGACCGTAACTTTTCTTTATTTCGGCCAAAAACTGACCAGACATCCAACATCGACCCCAGACGTAAAAAGAGGTTGCCGTAAAGAATGCAGTGTCGACAGATCCGAGATCGAATCGCCCCAGTCCTTTTTGAAACAAGTGGAAATAATGACTCTACATTCGCGAAAATTTGCTAACACGTGTATAAAAAAATCGCGAATTCAACAAAAAAAAATTCGTAAAAATCGACCAGTAATTTTTGAAGATATCAATTAAAACTCATTAATGACACGGCAAATGAATTTATTTCCATTCCGAAGAGACAGCTTCTTTTTTATTTCAACATTCAACGGAGACAAATCGTCTGTGGATAAGTCATTTCTGAAAGAGATAAAATAGTCAACTGCGTTTTTTCAGAGGGGGGGGGGGGGCATTTCCGAATCTAAGGGGCGCATTAATTCGAAACTTTGACAGGGCGACTCAAAATGGATTCTGCTTTCAGAATATCTAAAAATTATTCTCATATCTTCATTAGGAGCCGATATATTATTTTATTGTATAATTAATCATCGTTATTTGTATAATTAAAGCAAAAGAAAGATTTCTATTACAGTGCCGGCTAGATATTACGATTTTAAGAAGTAGGCCGCGTCTAAAAACTGCCATAACGAGTATCTTAAGTTTTTGTTTTAGAGTGGCAACCAGATATTATGATAGGGAAAAGCGGGCTTCGCCCGTTATCGATTTTTTTTTCTTTTTTTTTTTCAGTTTTAAGTTTTCCTACAGGTCCCTGTCTTTGAACAACGAGTCCGGTAGTCTAAATAAGTTGTTTGACATCAGATTTTTTTTTTCCGGCAGTCTAATTCAGTTGTTTAAGGAAAAGCAGTGTCCTCCCCCCCCCCCTCCCTTCAAGTTTTTTTATCTTAACTGTGGGGTTCTAGAGGTCCGCTCAGTTCGAGGCTTATCTTATTCGAGGTTTATTTTTTCTATTTGCGCCACCTGGTGGCGGAAGGTGGAACTAACGTATACTGCAGCGCGTGCGCAGCACGACTGCTATACGGTCCCGCAGGCAGCGGGGACCCGAGCCGGAGGTTCGTTCAGTTAGAGGTTTATACTATTCTATGTGCAATTTAAGCGATTATCCTGTGCGTGCGTAGCACGGCCGGTATACGGTGCCGAAGGCAGCGGGGACCAGGGTCGGAACGACTGCTATACGGTGCCGCAGGCAGCGGGGACCCGAGCAGGAGGTTCGTTCAGTGACAGGTTTATACTATTCTATGTGCAATTTAAGGGATTATCCGGTGCCGAAGGCAGCGGGGTCGGAGATTAGTTCAGTTAGAGGTTTATACTATTCGATGTGCAAATTAAGGGATTATGCAAATTATGGGATTATCCGGTGCGTGCGTAGCACGACCGGTGTACGGGGCCGAAGGCAGCGGGGACCCGGGTCGGAGGTTCGTTCGGTTCGAGGGGGATGCGAGCCGCAGAATACAAAAGTTTCGAGGCACCGATGTAAATTAGGGGCCCGCTGGCGGGCGAAGCCAGCTAGTCCCTAATATTAAGCGCCGTAAACGTCTGTGTGTGTGTGTGTGTGTGTGTGTGTGTCTGTCTGTGCACTCCGCCTTTGTACCCGCAAAGGCTCCCGGACTAATCGACGCACCGACGGCGGACGCGTACCGAAAAATTCGCAAAAAAGGCGCGACGCTCAAGTTTCGATCGGGTCGGGCCTCCGACCCGGACCCGGGGCGTTATTAATGAGCGAAAGTGTTTTAATTACCGACCGAAACCGAAGTTGGAAGAGAAGTCAAAACAGCGAAAAGTTCGCCTTCCGGGGTTGCCAGTCTCCGTCGGGTCCGGGAAGGAAAAGACGGCGGGGTTCCCAGGGAGCGATTTAAGCCCCAAACCGCAGTGCAGGTCCGACCCGTATCTCCGTAAGTCGGAGGGCCAGAAATTCGAAAGTCGTACGTACGGAACCGGGACGTCGTCAGGTTTGATAAATTCGAAAAATCTTTTCCGTACGACGATTAGAACCGAAAAAATCCTTTAAAAATCGATCGATAAAATGTAATTTTCGAATTCTTTTTCACCGCTGGGAATGTCAGACAGCAGACAGCCGGAGACACGGCTGCAAAACGATTTCATTCTCCGCCACCGCAGGTGTTCCGGAGGATTTTCACGTGACCGGCCTGTATTCATCGCTCCAGTGCGCTTTCGAAAAACAATGAAGTCGGGGGACCAGAAATTCAAAAATCGTACAGACAGATTCACGAGAGCATTTGCTTTCAGAAAATCGAAAAATCATTCCCGTACGACCATTAGAACCGAAAAAATTCTTTAAAAATCGATCTATAAAAAATTATTTTTCATTTCTTTCGGCGCTGCGAATGCCAGAAGGCAGACGATTGTCTGGATCGATTTTCAAGAGGCAAGGAGGACGTGGTCACGTGACGTTCAACTGCGTTTTTTCAGAGGGGGGACTCATTTCCGAATCTAAGGGGCGCATTAATTTCAAACTTTGACAGGGCGACTCAAAATGGATTCTGCTTTCAGAATATCTAAAAATTATTCTCATATCTTCATTAGGAGCCGATATATTATTTTATTGTATAATTAATCATCGTTATTTGTATAATTAAAGCAAAAGAAAGATTTCTATTACAGTGCCGGCTAGATATTACGATTTTAAGAAGTAGGCCGCGTCTAAAAACTGCCATAACGAGTATCTTAAGTTTTTGTTTTAGAGTGGAAACCAGATATTATGATAGGAAAAAGCGGGCTTCGCCCGTTATCGATTTTTTTTTTTTTTTTTTTTTTTAGTTTTAAGTTTTTCTACAGCTCACTGTCTTTGAACTAGAACACAGGTAGTCTACATAAGTTGTTTGAGGAAAAGCAGTGTCATCGCCAAACCCCCCCCCCGCTTTTTTCTTTTAACTGTGGTCCGTTTCTATAACTAAGAAACTGTGTTACGGATGTCCACCAAACTGATTCCAAACATCATAATTAAAGTAATAAGGACCCCCTATCCAGATATTATGATAGGGAAAAGCGGGCTTCGCCCGTTATCGATTTTTTTTTTTTTTAAGTTTTAAGTTTTTCTACAGGTCCCTGTCTTTGAACTAGCAGCACCGTATAGCAGCACGACTGCTATACGGTGCCGCAGGCAGCGGGGACCCGAGCCGCAGGTTTTCGTTCAGTTAGAGGTTTATACTATTCCATGTGCAATTTAAGGGATTATCCGGTGCATGCGTAGCACGACCGTCATACGGTGCCGAAGGCAGCGGGGACCAGGGTCGGAACGACTGCTATACGGTGCCGCAGGCAGCGGGGACCCGAGCCGGAGGTTCGTTCAGTTAGAGGTTTATACTATTCTATGTGCAATTTAAGGGATTATCCGGTGCGTGCGCAGCACGACCGGTATACGGTCGGAGGTTCGTTCGGTTAGAGGTTTGTACAATTCAATGTGCTAATTAAGGGATTACCCGGTGCGTGCGTAGCACGACCGGTATACGGTGCCGAAGGCAGCGGGGACCCGTGTCGGCGGTTCGTCATGTTTTAGGTTTTACAAGATTCGAGATTTTCTACAATTCGAGGCACCGATGTAAATTAGGGGCCCGCTGGCGGGCGAAGCCAGCTAGTAGAAAATTATTAATGTTTAACAATGTTGTTTACAATGATTATTACATAACAGCATTTATTTATTACAAATTAATAGTAGAAAGAAGATATCCACATTTGGAATCTTATTGCTTTTTAAATTTTATCTTATTTGTACAAGTTTTGTTATATTCATATTGACGTCCTTTATGTAATTATTTTTTATAACTTTTCTTTTACATACATATTTTTCGTTTTTATTTTACACGCAAGAATGGAGATATTTTTAGGAGGGTATTTTTAATACCCTCAATATATTGAGGTCTATTTAAACTGCGCTTTTTAGTAACTTTATACATAAAGTATATTAAAAACAATAAATTTAGTTCTCTATCATTAAATATATTAAAAATCTATAACATGCATACAAGCTAATATTTGGAAAAAAACTAAAATATTTACTTATAGATTATTATCGTTTATAATTTTTAATACACTCGATTTTATCGAATATTCGGATATACCACGCTTTTTTCTTGACTCCTAAGCTGTGGAGTATAGCGAGGAGCAAATGTTCTTAAAAGGTAAAATAAAATTAAAAAATAGTAATTTTAATTTTTAAATGAATAAAGTTAATAAAATGGTGGAAAAATTCGTTTAGTTACAAAACAAAAAAAGCAAAACTAAACTAAACTAAACTAAACTAAAACCATTTTCACTATGGTTTAATTAACGCACAGTACACTAGCAAAACATAAATGCTTTTCAGATAAATCAAATTTGAGATAGAATTGCGAGAAAAAAAAAAGTCAAAAACACTCATTGTACACAGAAATATTTACTGATTACTTAGATTTTGTATAAAAAAATATCTAATTTTAAATCATATTAACGCTAACTTTCATACATATGGAATTATGACAATACTTATTCCATATGATCTTTTACTATAAAAAAATATATATATATATTAATAACAGCAATATATAAAGCGTTCGAAATGTAAGCCTAAAAGCTAAATATAAAATGCTAAAACAAGTTCTAACCCTAGTTTTAGAATGGTCCCTTCTATTTCACTTATAAAGTATCATGTTATGAAATGAAAAATGCAACAGTAATACATAAGGGTAGATTGAAATATAAAGGGGTATTTCTAAGACTAGTCGAATCCCAAAACTTCCTTCTTCTCATACAAGTTTCACATACACCAAAAACGAATCAGCACCAGTTTTAGTCAAGGTCATGAAGGAGGAAGTCGATCAAGCGTGGATGGTGTCTCAAGAAGATTAAAAAGGATAAGATAAAATTATCTTACCTTTTCTGAAGGTGCATCTCATGGCTTAATCCAATTGTATATCCATAAATTGATTTTTATCCATAGGTTCTCGACGATTAATCCAAGATTAATTAAGGCACGACATGTTCAGCATCATTTACTTTTAAGCTGAAAAAACTAATTATTTAATTAGATGACTCGGAGTAAATAGACTGATTGTTCCATTTAAAATACTATTATTAAACACAAAACTTTACATATATTTTACAAGTTACATTTAAACATTAATAGCGGTTATTTCACATTATAATGGAGCTAGCATCTGCTCCTGTTTACGCGTTTACATTTTGGTGGAGGACTGAAAAAATTAAAGTCAAAATAAAAAGTTCAGAGTTTTTCATTACATCATTGGAAATTACGCATACGTCAGGGGAAAATTACACATTGCAAGGTCTGAGCGTAAGAACGTAATTGGAATAATAAAGTTTCATTTGTTGCTATAATTATTGTTCTAAAGTGTTTAATCTATTTCGTATAATAACAGTTTATCAATTTAGAAGAGTTCCGGAACATTTATTCGAAGTTGAGTGGTCATAAATATCACTTTTCAGATCATTATGCGTTGAAAGATTTGTTGATTACTTTGAACTTATTTAATTTCTTTATTAGACGATCAAGGTCTTTCCATCTTAACCATTGCGAGAGGAAATGAAAAGTGGGTTTCTTCTATTTAATTTCTCGGATGAGGTTAATATTTCTAATATTCCCCCTTAAGCTCCTCCGAGGAATTGTTCATAAAAAGTTTCATTGAATTTTTATGTATTTCCAGTGCAGCTTGGGTATGGGCTTGGTTAACGCGTCTGCTATCATCTGATCTGTAGGACAATATTTTAATTCTATAATACCTTCTTCTCTAAGCTGTTTTATGGCATGAAATTTGACATCAATGTGTTTGGTATGCTTACCAAACTTTTCGTTGTGTATCATCTTTATGCAGCTTTGGTTATCTTCATGCATTATTATTGGTTTTTCTTGAGTTAATCCTAAATTTTTCAATAATTTAATTAACCATAAAGTTTCTTGACAAGCGTTTGCTGCAGATATATATTCTGCTTCAGCAGATGATAAAGCGATGCATGACTGCCTTTTTGTGATCCACTGTATTGGATTGTCTCCCAACATGTAAATACTGCCAGAAGTTGATTTTCTCGTTTTTGTATCTCCCGCCCAATCTGAGTCGGTATATACTACTAATTTTGGTTTCTTTTTTGTATTTAAAACTAAATTTAAATTTTTCGTACAGTGTAAATATTTGATTATTCTCTTTACTGCATTCCAGTCCTTGTTTCGCGGTGCTTCATTACGTATACTAAAGATGTTGACTGGTGCTGATATGTCTGGTCTAGTAACTGTCGCGATGTAAAGAAGTGAGCTTATGGCTTTTCGATATTCTGTGTTATTTGGTAACAAATTTTCGTCATCTTCTAAATTAAAACCGGGTTCCATTGGTGTACCGTATGGTTTTGCATTTTCAAGATTAAATTTCTTAGCTAATTCTTCAATTTTTGATTTTTGATTTCTGGTTTAGTGGGTAACCGTCCGGTATTTTTTCTATTTCGGTTCCTAAGTATCTCTTTATTTGTCCTAAATTTTTCAATTCATATTCTTCGTTTAGTGTTTTTACGATTTCTTTTATTATTTCCGGTTTACTTGCTATAAGAATATCGTCTACGTAGATTATTACGTATGTGAAATTCTCTATATCTTTTCTTATGAATAAGCATGTATCGGCTGTGCTTTGCGTGAAATTAAGTGTTTTTAATGAAGTTTCTATTTTCCTGTGCCAGGCTCTTGCTGCCTGTTTGAGACCATATATGGTCTTGTTTAGTTTACAAACTTTATAATTAGAGTTTTTTCTATGTAACCCTCTGGTTGTTGCATGTGAATTTCCTTTTGTAAATTTCCATGAAGGAATGCCGCATTTATGTCAATATGGTGTACATCTAGATTTTTGTAGGCGGCTGCGGATAAAAATGTACGAATGGTGGTGTGTTGCACTACTGGTGCAAATGTTTCATCATTATCTTCACCAAATTTTTGGCTAAATCCTTTAGCAACTAATCTTGCTTTATATATGGGTGATTTTCCTGAGCTATTGATTTTTCTTTTAAAGATCCATTTTGATCCTATTATTTTTCTATTTGGTGGTGGTTCTACCAGTTCCCATGTTTTGTTTTTCATCAGCGCATCTATTTCCGCATCTGTGGCTTTGAGCCAATTTTTCTTTTATCTAGGATTTTTTATTTCGTTGATTTCTTTCCAATTTTTCGGTTCTACTATTTCATTGTTTTTTACTATACAGATATAACTGTGGGATGTATATCTATTGGGTGGAACTCCCCAGTTTGTCCTTTCTGACCTTCTTAATGTAGGAATGTTTTGATCGGGTTCTGCTTGTGTTTGTTCTGTATTGTGTATTTCCGTTTCAATATAATTTTTTTTATCAAGCAGGCATTCTGGTTCATTATTTTCTTCATTCAGAATGTGTGTGTTATTCTCTAAGAATTTTATAGTTCTCCCGATTATGATTTCATTATTTTTAGTGTATACTCTATAACCCTTTGAGTGGTTATCATATCCCATAAATATTCCTTCCCTGGCTGTGTTATCTAATTTTCCTCTATGTATCTTATTTATGTATATATAAGCTTTACAGCCAAATACTCGAAGGTAATGTAAGTTTGGTTTTCTCTTGAACCAAATTTCGTACGGAGTTTTATTTGCAGCCTTTGTTGCTAGTCTGTTTTGGAGATGTGTTGCTGTATTTATTGCTTCACCCTAGAATCTGTGTGGTAACCCGGCTTCTGAGAGCATAGCTCGGGTCATTTCTATCAAGCTCCTATCCTTTCTTTCAGCAATCCAATTCTGGCTCGGGCAGTGTGGAACAGTAAACTGGTGTTTTATACCTCTTTTTCTAAGAAAGTCCTCCGTATTTTTACCGATATATTCGCCCCCGTTATCTGATCTGAATGCTTTGGGATATCTCCCGAATTGTGTGTGAAGCATTTGTGTATAGTCCTTTATTTTTTCTGAGACCTCATCTTTGTGAGATAGTAAATAAATTACTGTGAATCTTGAGTGGTCGTCAATAAATGTGACGAAGTACCTTTTCCCCCTAAAGAGGTTGTTCTAATCGGTCCACAGACGTCTGTATGTATCAGGTCGAGTACCTGTGTCGTTTTATTTTCAGATAATTTCGGATATGGTGCATCAGTAGTTTTTGTCTTTATGCATGTTTCACAGTGTGTAGTATGACTGCAGTTGTTTAATTTTATGCCATTGGCCAAGTTGTTTTCCATCATTTGTTTTATACTTTCGTAATTCCTATGACCTAGGCGTTTGTGCCAAAGTTCTAGACATTCTGTATTTTTGCAATCGCTTCGATATTTGCTGTGTTTGGGATATCTTTATCTGAGAGAATTACCTCATATAAATTATCTTTCTTTTTCGCTTCCAGATACGTTTTGCCGTTACAGGATAGCATGCATTTTTCGTCTTCAAATATTAATTTGTAACTGTGTTGAGTTGCTTTACTCACAGAAATTAAGTTTGTTTCCAAATCTGGAACATATAACACGTTTTTTAATTTTATTTTATTTGAGTCCCCGTTTGATATTTTTATTGTAATCATAACTTCACATGATCCGTAGGAATTGAGTGTGTTTCCGTTCTCGATTATTACGGATGTTTGTTCGGTGTTATTTATTTCAGTAAATATTTCTTTGCTGTTCGCAATATGGGAAGATGCTCCGGAATCAATAATCCAGGTAAGTTTTCCGGGCCTTTCGATTATGAATGCTGCATCTTGATTTTTGTTATGATTTATTGGTACGTTTTTATTTATTTTTTCTTTCGTTTCGTACCTATCATTTTCACTATCACCGATTGTGTTTTCGAAGCAGAGCGACGATGTAAACTTCTTTGGTTTAAATGTATATTTTGGTGTAGCTTTTTGTGAATATCTGTTTTTTAAGTGCCAGCATTCTTTATAGTTATGATTATTTTGCTTACAGTACGTGCAATATTTATTATGATTTTTGTAATCGTTATTTACGAAATTTTTCTGTGTTTTAAACGCTTTTGCCGAATTTTCGGTTGGTTCCGAGTTTTCTACTCGTTTAGTATATTCGTCGACAAGTTTATTTTTAATATTATCTGGTGTTAATTCATTTTCCGGCCTGGCTTCCAGAGCCGTTATTACTGTATTATAACTAGGTGGAAGTGAGCACAGTAGTAGTGCTGATATATGCGAGTCACTAATACTTTCTCCAATTGCGGAGAGTTTATCGATGGTTTCAAGAATGTTTATTATGTGACGTTGCATATTACCGCATTCTTGTAATTTGGCTCCATATAATTTTTTGAGTAAGTCAAGTTTGCTTGAAAGATTTGCTCTTTCATGAATGTTTTTTAATGTGTCCCACGTCTCCTTTGACGTGTTTAAATTTCTTATATGAACGATTTGTGAGTCCTGAAGACCTAAGTTTATTATGGCCCTTGCCTTCTTGTCCCTCTTTTGCCAACCAAGTGTTATTGGGTTTGGCGGTTCTTCTGTTATTAATTCTGATAAATCTTCTTTTATTAATAACATTTGGACCTTAAATTTCCATATGGAATAGTTATTTGGGTTTAATTTTTCAATTATCTGTGTTTCTTTTGAGAACGCCATTTCTTCGATTGATTTTTCTTTATTGTTTTTTATTAAGTTTTATTTAATTAGTTCTATAAAGATGCTTATACTTATTTTCTTTCTTTTGAAATTAGTTCTAAGTGATTTGTAAATTTGTTTAAACAGTTTTAGTTTTTAAGTTTTGAAATCACACCTTCCTTCTGAGACAATTTTTCAGTCTCTATAATCTTTGAAGGAGGAGGTCGATCAAGCGCTGATGGTGTCTCAAAAAGATTAAAATGGATAAGATAAAATTCTCTTACCTTTTCTGAAGGTGCATCTCATGGCTTAATCCAATTGTATATCCATAAATTGATTTTTATGCATAGGTTCTTGACTATTAATCCAAGATTAATTAAGGCACGACATGTTCAGCATCATTTACTTTTAAGCTGAAAAAACTAATTATTTAATTAGATGACTCGGAGTAAATAGACTGATTGTTCCATTTAAGATACTATTATTAAACACAAAACTTTACATATATTTTACAAGTTACATTTAAACATTAATAGCGGTTATTTCACATTATAATGGAGCTAGCATCTGCTCCTGTTTACGCGTTTACATTTTGGTGGAGGACTGAAGAAATTAAAGTCAAAATAAAAAGTTCAGAGTTTTTCATTACATCATTGGAAATTACGCATACGTCAGTGGAAAATTACACATTGCAAGGTCTGAGCGTAAGAACGTAATTGGAATAATAAAGTTTCATTTGTTGCTATAATTATTGTTCTAAAGTCTTTAATCTATTTCGTATAATAACAGTTTATCAATTTAGAAGAGTTCCGGAACATTTATTCGACGTTGAGTGGTCATAAATATCACTTTTCAGATCATTATGCGTTGAAAAATTTGTTGATTACTTTGAAGCTATTTCATTTCTTTATTAGACGATCAAGGTCTTTCCATCTTTCCCATTGCGAAAGGAAATGAAAAGTGGGTTTCTTCTATTTAATTTCTCGGATGAGGTTAATATTTCTAATAGGTCTAACTGAATCTAAAGTTTTATTAAATTCCGTGCATTACTTCTTGACATATGACTATCACTAAAATCGTGTAAATCCTGAAAAATGCAACATAGCAGAGCCATTTCTTAGGAGATTTACACCAAAACTTAATCAATGACAACTTATGTCAATATCTAACAGAATCTGAAGTTTGATGAAATTCTGTGTATTAGTTCTTAAGATATAGCTATCGTGAAAATCATGAAACATGTAGAATAGCAGCGCCACCTTTTGGACTGTTTACACCAAAATGTAACTACCATCAATTTATGTCATGCTCTAATAGAATCTGAAGTTTGATGAAATTCTGTGCATTAGTTCTTGAAATATAGCTATCGTGAAAATCATGAAAAATGTAGAATAGCAGCGCCATCTTTTGGGCTATTTACACCAAAATATAACTACCATCAGTTTATGTCAAGGTCTAACAGAATCTGAAGTTTGATGAAATTCTGTGCGCGTTCGTTCTTGAAATATAGCTATCATGTAAATCGTGAAAAATGTAACATAGCAGCACCACCTGTTGGACGATTTACACTAAAAACTAATCAGTAGCATTTTATATAAGGGACTAACTGAAACTAAAATTTTATTAAAATTCGTGCATTAGTTCTTGAGATAGAGCCCCAAAAAATTGTGTCACATACAGACAGACAGACAGATTCACAAGCAGACATTTTCTAAAAACAGTCAAATCGTGTTCAGGACACTTTAAAACGTATAAATTCGCCAAAAACCTGAAGTCAAATTTTTTCAAGAATCCAATACTTTCTTCTTGTAAAGATAGAATAAAGTAAAAATTAAAAATCTAAAAATGGCAAAAGTTTAATGTATATGGTAGTAACCAGCATATGTATCGTTACTTTTATTTTTAAGATACACAATTATTTGCCAAGTGTATAAAGTACGTAAAGCGTTTGAAATGCTAGTGCTACAAAAATTAAGAACATTGCTAAAGGGGATACAATGCAAGTGCTTCTATAGTACAAACTTCACCTTTCACTTATAAAAATGGCAAAAAAAAAAAAAAAAAAAAAAAAAAAAAAAAAAAAATCCTGGCATTTGATATAAGATAATTTTGCAAGACCACCGAGTTCAGAGATTTAGTTTTTATATTTTAAATATTTTAATCTAAAATTTCCGACATTAATTTGTTGGAACATTACCCATTCCTACTCCGCTTGTAACTTGTAAAATGCAATGATAAAGCTGAGTTAAGGAATTCTCATAGTAAAAAGAACTGTGTAAAATTGTGTAATGTTTTTGCAGTTGTTTTCGGTGTTTTAAAAAAATAATAAGAAGAATTAATCAAATACTTTATTTTGTTAATCAAATACTTTATTTTATTAATCAAATACTTTTTATTTTTTAGATTTTTGCATAGTAATAAATGACATCAATATTATATTGAAAAACTAAATGATTCGAAATAGACCGAAAAAACTTATTAACTAAATAAGAAATAATCAATAACAATTATTTTATTCATATCCAAATTTAAAAAAAAATTCTCGCTATTGTATTTTGTTTAATAAAACTACTTGAAAAAACAATTTTATACAAGATTTTGCCGTGAAAAACGGAACTGTCAATATCAGATGTTGCATTTGTCAATTGTTTTATCAATAAGAAAAGATATAAGATACCCAAACAAAAAAGGTTATTTCAGAAATATGCAGTAACCAACGCGTAGTTCATAAAAGACATATTTTTTTTGTATAAACTAAACAAAGTGATAAATAAAAGTGGTATTCGTGATGTTGACAATAATTATAAATTAAGCAAAATACTAAAATAAATTATTTTTCAATTTAGTCATGCGATATAAAGACATTTGTTGAATGTTATTTAAAATAATACGTATGCGTTTGTTAATATATATTTCACTCACTAATTATACGGCTTAGTAAATGTATTCATATTTCATTTTTTACAAATCTAGAATGATTTTTTAATCCCGTATTATACAAAATTAATTATATCAATTTCGTTAAAATTGAAATATTTATTAAAACAATGCATAGTTAACGGCATTTTTTACATTATAATTAAAGCATTATGTTAGTACCGAAGATAAGACTAAAAATTATACATAAATATAAAATAAAAATCACAATGTCTTGTATCACTATACAGTATAGCAAAAATATGAATTTTTTTAAAAGTATTCTTTGCTATCGAAAGTATGTCTGATCGCCTGTTTATTTATATTTTACCTTGGGAAAAAACGGCTCAATTACATGTATGAACAAAATGTTAATAAATAACGTAAGTGTAGTTAGCAATACAATAGCATACATCCAAGGCATGGCACCAAACATTAACCTCTGGTTAAAACAATAGCCGGCCAGTACATAACAGCGTATAAATTACGTTTTATATGTTTGAAAACTCAACAAATTTGTCAAATATATTCAAAAGGGAGATACACATTTTTTACATTTGCAATGTTAGTGTCTTTTACTTGAAGTTCATAACTGAAGGAATGTCCGTGACACAGCTTAACAGTCTGGTTATATGTTTTCTATAAATGATGTGATATTTAAGAATTTTTCTTTTCATATGTTAGTATTTTTAATTGATTTTAATAACAGAAATAATGTCCTATGCACGGAACAAAGTCACAACTTTTAAAAGCAAGATATTGTTTAATCAGTTGCTCAATAAAGACACTATGAAAGATGACGCAAGAGATGTTTCTGAAACTATATAAAAGATAAAAACAAGAACGAAAAATCATGCGTCAAGCATAGATTGTTAAACACTTTCCAACACAGCCAGAAAACTGTAACGAAACTTCATCGTTAAATAAGGTGAAAGAAGATATGTAAGTAAACAGTTTACAAAACACATAACACATTGAAAAATACAGTTTATGAAATTACCTTCCAGTGTCTAAAAAGTGGTCGAATTATTTTGTGCAGCCCTGTATATGATCCATAGATGTGGATATATAGTATGATAAAATTTAGTTCAGTTAGAATATCCACATTTAGCAATTTTTTCCAATCGATGGAAATGCACTCGAAATCTTTTGTAAAGCCCTGTATATTATCTGAAGACTTTGTATACACCACCTATTAAGCTAAAAGGCAACTTAAAACTCACTCGCAGCAATTACCAAACGTAAACGACAATGTATCTTTTTTTTCGTAGCCCTGTATATGAATTTATTTATATTCCACAAACTTCTATTAGTCTACTAAATATAGTTCAGCAGGAAAATGCGTAAACACAATTAAAAACTACCCTTAAGCAATTCACTCCTATAGTCTGTAGTACTTATGAATTTCCTTGTGTAGCCCTGTATATGGTCAACCGAGTTTATAAATACACACGTACTATGAAAAGAAAAAGTTAAAAATGCAAACCAAAGTTGAAAACGTACTTATCACACATAGACTGCATTTATCGCACGTATACTGTAATTATTTTGTGTGTTTTAAATGAACGATAAACGCAAAGCACACCATACTTTCAAGAGAGTAATTTATAGTGCACCTCAGTAATGCATATAATTCTCATTATGTTCGAAATAGTAAAAAATCACTAAATTACACCGCAGACGATTTTTCCCCATATAACGATGTGCAAAATAATTCTTTTGTTTGACCCTGTAAATAAATAATAAATGCTTTGCACCCCATATTCTACAAAAAGCATGTTTTAATGCGCTTCATAATTATATATCAATTTCATTATGTTTTAAATGACGTAGCGTCATCAAAATGCGCTTGAACCGATTATTCCCCATTGACTGTAATGTAGAGGAATAATTTTGACTGTCCCTGTAAAAAAACTATAAGTGCTACACATTTCTGATGAAATATGGAACATGCTATAGTAAACGACAATAACATACAAAAATTTCAGGACAATCGAATTATATTTACGGGAGTTAGAGCACGGACAGACGGCAGACAAACCGAAGTCATAAACACTTTTCAACTAGTTTGGAAAGTGTTTATAAAATAAAGAGGAAGTTAATAAAAATATTGATTATGTGAGAGATGTCAGAAGTAAGATCTTGATGGTTACTTGAAGTTATAGTTCTTGATTTCTATATATGCCAGGCAATCAATTATAGTTTTTAATAGCATAGATATATCTAATAATTATTTAATATACACATTTAAGGACATAGAACTTCGTTTTATGTAAGGCCTCGGCGTAAGCGGGCAGTCCAAGACATAATCAAGTGGAGTTCAAAATTTTCCACAGACATGTTATTGTGAATCCCTTTTGCCTAGTCGAAAAGATATTTTTTGAGAAAACCATGGTTGAAAAAAAAACTGATAGAGAAACTTATTATTAATAAAGTTCCCCAATAATACAAAAAACACCAATAGATTCAGCTATCTGGCTGTTGAGGGCTCTCGAAAAATATTAAATTATATCAAGCCACGAAAAATTAAATACAAGTGTGAACTCTTAGTGCTCATGAAAGCAAAACAAAATCATTAGATTCATCTAACTCGCTGTATAAAAACCTAAAAAAATCATTAAGGCCGCGATAATTACAGCGCGTGTATGAACCCATTAAAAAT
The DNA here is from genome assembly GCA_963931845.1 of Maratus michaelseni. Taxonomy (NCBI): domain Eukaryota; kingdom Metazoa; phylum Arthropoda; class Arachnida; order Araneae; family Salticidae; genus Maratus; species Maratus michaelseni. Next base: position 182,380,742 of record OZ007590.1, read on the forward strand.
ATAGATTCATATAACTTTTTGTTTTAAAATCTCAAATAATATCAAATCAGTTGACGCTGCGATTACTATAACGTATGTTTATGCGCTTCGCCCTCATAAAAAGTAGGGTTTTCAGCTAATTTTCTATATAAGAATCTCGAAAAATATGTAATTAATTAAATCCGCGATTTGTGCACGCGAATATGAGCACTTCGTGCACATAGGGAAAAGGTCAGTCGATTCAGCTAATTCATTACATATGTTGTAGTTAATGTTTAAAATTATTTTTATAACTAGATATTTCGGAAATAGCGCACGAGTCATATATCTTACTATAATGAGATAAAAATTCCCCTAAAAGATCGATTGATCGCCAATTACATAAAACGATCGTAAAAATAGTTGTCCTACATCAAAATTAAAGCCGGACACTAAATGTTCGTTAGCGGATGACTTGAGATGCTTTTCCATGCCTGTTGACGACTTGGAACTAATTTTAAAAATGGAAGAGTTGACACCGGACAAAATAATACATCGCTTTTCTCACAGCTTTTTTAACACATCGCTTTTTTGTTAAACTCTGCTGAAGATGCATAAAGCTGAAGAAACTTTGTACAATATTTGCTTAAAACGAAAATAAAATATAAAAATATTGGAAACAGTATGGGGTATGGAGTATGCAGCAATCTGTTAGTTATCATGTTATATCCTCACATCGCACAGTGAAAATAATTGTAGAATGCAGATAAGAACTGGCAAAATCAAAAATTTAAAAAAAAAGTTATCCTATACTATTAGACATACAATTCATGTCATTATATCCCCTACTTGCAACGTCGGAACGAGAAATTTGTGACAAAACGAAGAAAAATAAATAAGGTAAATTTCACCAATATTTTTGCAAAAGTAGGGTTGTTAGTGTTGGCGAGAGAAAAAATATTTTTGGATTTTAGTCTCTACTAGATTTTATTCAGTAAATTCCGCAAAAAATTTCCACACGCTGAAGCGACACAATATACTGCATGACATATCTGTAGTTACTGAAACTGAATTTTCGTCATTTAACGCTGGATCGCAATTTTAACAGGTTCAAAATGATACTTTAACATAATAGACCAGCATCGATGTATTAACTTATTTTGAAAGGACACGTTTCTACTTCTAGAAAAACATCAGAAAAACTTGACGTTAACTCAATAGACCATAGTAGCTTTGAAGAAATTTTACTAAGTAAGATAACTCGAAGAAGTATTGTACAAGCAAAAAGAAAAAATAGACACGTAACATATATAGGAATGTAGTTGTTATAGCACTTGATAACTATATGAAACGAATAAAAGAATAAGAAAGAGAGAATATTCCTAATAAAAAGAAAGAGAAGAAGACTTCAAAGAAAATATTTTACCATAAGAATCTGGAAGTTCATTAGATGATTGAAGTTATCATAGCGATGTATAAACTGACATCAGTTTATCAGGCAGCAACAATGCCATTTAATATTGCATTGACATTTATAAGCATACATGAGCATCTTATTTGCTATACATATAACATAGAAACCTAGTGTTTAATAATTACCCCTTGCATTTTTAAGAATTACCCCAATTGACGGGGTAATTTTTAGACACATTTTTATTTATTTTTCTTGATTTACAAAACACATTTAAAATATTCTGAGAACGTAATTTATGTAACATTAATAATATAAAGATATAAACTGTGAACTATATAAAAAAAATTATAATAAAAGTTTACTTTTTATCTAAAATTATTCCGGTTACCCCAACATAAAACCATAAATCACTGAAGAATCGAGACATAGAAGAGCTAGGCAGGACTGAGTAAAGTTATTTCCTCACACACATAATTTACCCCCCTCCCTTCTGTGGTTGCAAAGTCGCATAGAACATAATCTAGCGTTTTTCTGGGTAACTACACTTATGACACATTTCCTGTGGCAAAACACACATAAGTCAAACACATTACTGCAAATCCTTAAGCAAAATGCATTTTTTGGATTGTGTCACTTTTCTTGTTGGGCGAGCGACATATGGAATAAATTCATACATATTTTGTAATATTTTGTAGTATTTGAAACTTCGGAAATTTTCAGATGTCTATTTATATCCTTAAAAAGACTCGAAACATGGGTATGTTTTCTCAATGCAATATCTGATTTTGAATATATATATATATATATATATATATAAAACCTTTATCCTTGACAATTGGAAGCATTAAAAAAAAAAAAAAAAAAAAAAAAAAAACATATAACTGAGATGGCTAAACGAAAGATGAATTGCATTTCTTCTTCATATTCTCTATGGATTCAAAAGTCATACAAGAAAGATTTGGTTCTAAAAATGATTAGATTTCTTATTTATTGATATTTAAAATTCTCGTTTACTATTTATTCTGTATATAATGCAAATATTTTGTATTTAAGCCTCATCGGTGAATTCTTTTGAAAAGAAACAGATAAAATGCTATTCACGCATAAAAAAATAAATTACGAGTCTGAAAAGGATATTCTTTGAATGAATGAAAACTGGTAGACAAAAAAGGAATGTCTCCTTACAACATTGAAAAGAGAAAGCAAATAAATGCCAAAGATTTTTCGAAATTCAACTTCACTGACAAATGTTGTTTCAAAATACAAAAAGCTGTTTCTTTAACTGTTTTCAATACTTCTAGAAATCCAGCTAGGCTACCTTTAGTAAAGTTAAAATAATGTAGCAAAAGATTCTGATAATTATCTGAAACAATCATAACCTATATTCATAAACCAGATGTACTGTAATTAAAACTAAAACACCAAAAATTATGAAAATTGTAACACTTTATTTTAATTTTCGTGTTATATATAAATATATAGGAGGCACATTCGGAAAGTAAGTACCGTTTCATCCTAGCGCCGCCGCAGCGCTGCGGTGGGCGTTCCGCGAATGAGCACTAGTCTTCCTTGTTCATAGTCTCTCAACTGACGCCATTTTTGCTACGTTACGTTGTGTTTTCAGTTTCCTGTGCACATTTAAAATGTTTAAGACAATTACTGATCCCGCCGACTGTTATATCCGTGCTGTTATTCGATTTTTGAACGCAAGGAATGTGAAACCGACCGAAATTTATCGTCAAGTTAAAGATGTTTACGGTGAAAACGCGATGACTGATGGAATGGTGAGAAAGTGGGTTAGAAAGTTTAATGAAGGTCGACGTAATGTCCACGATGAAACTTGGTGTGGTCGGCCTTCTGTTGTCAACGATGATCTCGTAAGGAAAGTTGGTGAAAAATTCCATGAAAACAGACGTTTCACAATGACAACGCTTTTGCACGAATTTCCGCAAATTTCGTCAATGGCGGGAAGTTTCTATGAAGAAGGCATATATAAGTTGATCACCCGCTACGACAAGTGTTTCAACATTGGCGGAAACTATGTAGAAAAATATTTTAAGGTATGCTCTTTCATGTAAAAATAAAATTGACTTGAAAAAAAATGTTTTACTTTTTTTTTTAACGGTATTTACTTTCCGAATACGTCTCGAAAGTATTCTTTATTGCTTTCTAATATTTTTTTAACTATAAATATTCGATATATGCCTATAAATAATTAAAAAAAAAACATATTTCTGTGAGACAAAATCTTAATATTTGTTAAACAATAATTTACTGAAAAAATGTTTTAAATATACTTTGTATCTTGCAATTTGCTCCTAATTATAGCATTTTTTCTTAAGTAATATTTTTAATATCTTTTTTGCTCATTGTATTTAGAGATAAAGAGAGGTTTATTACAGTCAGCTTTTACACGTTGAAAAATACATCAACTACCCATCTAAAACTTTTCGTTTTAAAAGAAAAACAAAAGTATTTTCTTGAAAAACCTTAAGTCATATTTCATTAAATTACAATTTAAGATAAAATCTGAATAAAGTAAGATGTTATATGAAGACACTTTCTCAAAAATTAGCTCTTACATTATATCACACATAATAATACATACGAGATTTATTCAGTAATATTACCAGGTAAATTTTTAAAATGTTGTTTTGTAATTAGGAGCACCTTTTAAGGGTTAAAACATTTTAAAGTTATTTATGACATCTCATTTTTTTCTTTATGTGTGTATTAGCTTGATATTTCAAACACAAGTAAACGTAATTTTTCTTACACATGTAAAATCCTTAAAGCTTGAAGGAATCCAAAATCACTCTTTTATTTTTTAACTAATTGTTGATAATATTAAATATTTTCACTTAGTACTCAAAGGTTCTCACACAGTTGTCATAGGGTATAAAAAATACTATTTAATACCCGTCAAGATTTGACGGTTAACAGCTTGAACGTTCCATAAGAAAAATGTTTGAATTTTTAAATTGTTCCTTTAAATTAATTAAGAATTAAAAACTTAAAGAATATCTATATTTTTTAAGCGATTCCTATAGATATAAGGCAGTAGATGTTGCTGTCAGTCCAACATACTAAATTAATAAAGGAAATAATTTTAAACGTAATGTACACCATATTATGCTACAATTTGCATTGTCACTTTAATATTATAGGAACGCTTTTCGTAAAACAAATCAGCGTACAGAACTCTAGAACAGACAAATATATATAAGTATACTTTTAAATTCGTAAATCTATGCAATTTGTTTCTTTAAATGTGGATTTTCTATTGTATTGAAAGAAGAAGAGGTTTTTCTAAAATGTGTAAAATAAGAAATCTAGCAAAAATTTATTTTCATATAAAAAAGTATTTTAAATATCTTATTTAAAGGGAAGGTAATGCAATTGCAGTCATTTATTCCATACTTCTATTTCAAAATAATTTTTATACATGCAATTTCGAGACTATAACATTCTGTTTTTCGTAAAATACATGTCATAGAATATGCAATGGCAATTTGTTAACAGCTTTTTTAACTAGGAAATATCAATGAAAAGTTTATTAAATAAAATAATTTAATCTTAAATCTCTAAGGATACAGCTGAATATCTCGTTTTAATCAATATGAAAATAATAATCTTTTATTATTTGGTGTATTAAAATTTTTATGACTGGAATATTATTAAGCTTAAGATATGATATGATTTAGCAATAAATTTTTTTGTTTATTTTTAAAAATATCCTTCTGATTTTAATGCTTGAATGCTCAATTGTTTCAAAATAAATATCTTCTGCAATATAGAATCAGCAATAATTTCTATTTTAACCTCGCTCTGAAAATTAATCAATTGAACCAGAAAAAAATATTTTATACTAACATGTTCCTTTCTAAATAATTCTACAAAGAACTGGCAAGTTTTATTTACGGAATATTCCAATTTAATTCATTACTGAGAAGTTACTTTAAAATTTCTTTTTCTCTAACGAAACTGCTAGATAACAGTGTTCGTTAGGGTGGAAAATTTTAGAACTATGAAATGGAAGCATAAAATGATATTTATGTTTCGATTAATTTTAAACAACATATTAAATGAAGAAAGCATTTTGTTTAGGATAAAGATCCTCACTTTGAAAGGAAAAGCTTTTCTGAAGAGAATACTTAAGATCTTTGAGCAAATTTAATCTGATCTCAGTAAGGAAATGTTAATGTAAAGTTTATACTACTTGAAAATTAGGTAATGTCTCTTCCAAATTTAATTACTTTTTCTATGTTTTTAAACTACATATGCTTCTTTAAATATAAATAAAAGTTAGATGTTTAGTTTTATGAAATATTCTGCTATCATCTAAGAATGCAAAACATGTATTTTTTCAATATATATAAAAAATTAGTATTGCACTTACACATAATAAACCATTCTTCTTATATATTTTTAAACATTACAGGCACCAAAAATTCTCTCCATTGTACTGCACAGTAAAGAAAAATCAAAAGTGAAATGAAATGAAACATCTGCGACTATATTAGAACAGAGAGAAATGTTAAAGTGTTCAGATAAGCTGCTACGGAAAAGTATTCGGAAAATAAATCAAATTCAGATTTTAAAGGTCCCAACAACTTATTCATGAAAGAAAAGTTAGAAAAATTCTATGTATTCTGTGTATTAATATATTAAGAATGGATAATATATTAAGATATCAATAATAAGATATTTCAATTATTGAAAAGAAAATAACTGCATCGACATAGTTAAAGTGGTTAGATTTCAGCAAACGAAAATCAGGAAGCAAAGTTCAAATATTGCCACCTCTACCTGTAGTCGCAGAATATAGGTCCGGAGAAAAAGTAAATCTAAAAAATTATATAAAGGAAATACTAGCACTACATAATAGCACGAAATAAATAAGTAAATAAAATAAAATAAGTCAGACATTTTGTGATAGTGATTGAATACAGAGAAATACTGTAAAAAAAATTGGAATTTACATTAATTATTTTCACAAGATTTTCTTGAAACAAATACTAATAATTGAATAATAGTTAGCTAAATATATAAAAAAATAAAAGCAAAGTTCAGTTAAAATGTACACATTCAAACACATGATTTACAAATATTAATCATGCATCAGTAATTTTTGGGTAAAAGTGGATTCTAAGATTCGGTTGTCTTTGTATTTTTACAATAATACAAATAGTACATAAAATTGAAATTATAAAAGTGTGAACATTTTTCAATAAATAATTTACAATTAACTATAAAGTATTGCAATATTTTAAGGAAAAAATATTTAATTTATTTAATCCTTTAAGCAAAATTTAATTCAATAGTATTGTATAAATAGTTTAAAATTTAAAAGTTATGACTTGATTACTACTCACCAACTTACTCACTTACAATATATTGCTGTAAATATGTAACTATATGATTTAAACATAAATATTTCTTACAATTTATCAAACACTAAATAATTATTAAGAGAATATTTATATTTTTTATTGAAATCAAAATAATAATAAAAAATAATCTGTAAAACCATTTGTAAGCGTTGTTTTAACGTATATTTAAAGATACAATATATCACAAAGTCGATAATTTAAAGATAACACTGAACGGTTAAGGTGTTCTCTTAAATTGGGAAAACATCTTACGTTGTTTTCCTTAACATTATTTATGGAATAGTTGACAAGCTACATAATTAATTAAAATTTGCTCAAGCGGTAAAATTATCGTATTTTAACGCTAGCTCCTATATCTAAATTTAACAAGGGCAGCCACCGGAAATTAAATAATTAAATATCAATGTTTTAAAAACCTCTTTACATAGAAATGTGTAGTTTATTGATCTAACGTTCTAAAATTACCTTTGAAGTATTAAATGATTTTAATGTAAAATTGAAGAAATAGTTATGTAAATATTAGAATTTAGAAGTTACATTTAAAGTTAAAGTTGCTGTGAAAAGCAAAACTAAACATTCAAAAAAGGTCATAACCCTTAATTATAAGCGGAAGAAATAGATATACAAAAGAAAGTTATTTCTTACAAGTATTAAAATTTTCGTAAATTCAATATACACGTTTATCAGTATAAAAATTTCTACTTTAGTAGAATTAATTATGAAGTTTCTTATTTAATTTTAATACATTGACTTAATTCAATTAAAGCAATTGCCATTTAATCATTAAGTTTTAGGTGATAAACGCGCTATATAATTACACTGATAAGAGAATTTATTACACACGCCTAGGTAGTAGCGTATAACTTCCTTCTTGGCTGATAATAATATTAAAATTCAATTAATGGCTCTTAATAATAGCTACCTTAGCAATGTTTCAACAAGATCTTGGAAGAGAGGTGGCAGAAATTTCTCTTTACATTCTTTACGGGCCAGCCAAAAACATCATAAAGAATGATCGTGGAACAAAAGCTAGAACAGAGCATTCCAGTAATTCCCAGAAATCTTCAATAGTGTTAATATACCATGGGAAACACGGCACTGGAAGAATAGCATCACCATTCGGGTAAATGCTCTGGATCTGATGTATGGACGCAATTGATCATCCAGTATGGTAACATAACATGCACCCACTAAGATTATGTCCAATGGTAGGATCGGATCTAGGTGATATTCATGCAAACGCTCCTGAGAGTGATACAACATCATCATGTGCTAGTAAAATTCGCGTTTGTATCGAAGGATTTATCACCATGAAATTTCCACCTTCCACGTACTCTGACATGACAAATTTGGAACCTTCATTCATCTCATAAGGTAACATCTTTCCAATCATCAGCGGTTTAAAGTCTGTGAGGTAAAGCAAGCTGTATTTCTCAAATCTGAGAGTCTTTCGGTCAGGAGAGGATAACTATGCAATCATTGATTGATTGATCCAACTTATGCCATAATTTAGCGTTTAGGTTTTTTGCAGACGTTTGTAGACAAAGCTGTGAAATAATTCGCAGTGATCCCTTCAAAATAGAGCATTCTGTTCTGAGATATACGACTGAAGTTTTGTTGACCTCGATCAATGACTCCTGATTTTTTTCACTAGTGGTCTGATCAACATCAGTTTTTAGGTATTTCATATACTGTTGGCACGTCTTTACTACAGTTTTACGGAACATATCTAAATAATTGGCAGTCACTGGAATGAACCGCCATGCTTTGCGGTTTTGTTTACTCATAGTCGAACTTACTAAAATCAGTTTCTTGACACACGAAGACTCTGTGTTTCCTGTCGTCTAAAAGTTTGTTCTACGCATTCCTTGCATCACATATCTGCTACTAGGTGCAAGATTACAATTATGAGAATTTGCATGTTCTCAGTATAGATGTGTATCATGAAATGTAATATTGCTGTGTATTATGAATTGTAATATTGTTGTGTATCATGAATTGTCCTGTCAGTGTTTTAAACGCATTGCTTCCTATTACGGGCATCTGACTAGTCATGGAAACATAAAAATGGTTTTCCTTGTATTTACATATATATAATTCTTCATTTATAGTAAAAGGGTTTCAATGTGAATTATAAGAACTATATAATGTGTGTTGATTTAGAAAAAGTCACATTTGAAACATATACAGGGTGGTCCTAAAATATATTTCAAAAATGTAAAGGTAGGTAGAGGGGACCTAGATAAGAAGATTTCATAGGAATATGGGTGCGGAAATCCAGCGTTGAGGCAGTAGAGGGCGTTGTTGAGTTCGCCGGATGAAACCATTTCGCTACCTTGAATCGTCATTCCCCGCACGGATTTCGAGCAACATGCATTGTTACACCAATACGGAACTTGCGACATGTGTTTCATGTAAGGGCCTGCGCAAGGAAATTCATCAGCTGCTCAAAGGATGTACATGGAATGATTCCAGTGTAGGAATCTGCCGGATCGTTGAAAATTTGAGCGTCTTCATGGGGAGTTGTGCACGAAAGGACCGTTTTATGCTTTCAGGCGTGATACGGGCAGAGAAAGATATCGCAGAATTCCTGGAGTGGAAGAAGCAGTAATTTGCACAGTAGAGGTTAGTCCTTAAACAAGCTCAAGAGCTTCAGGACGTGCATTTGGTGTGAAGCATTTCCTTGCGCAAACCCATACATGAAATGCATGTCAGTAAGCTTCGTATTGGTGTGGCGATGCATATTACTCGAAATACGTGCGGGGAATGACGATTGGAGCCTACGAAGCGATTTCATCCGGCGAAATCAACAGCGCCCTGTACTGCCTCAACGCTGAATTTCCGCACCCATATTAATATACGAAATCTTCTTATCTAGGTCCCCTCTACCTACCTTTACATTTTTGACATACATTTTAGGACCACCCTGTATATATACTATGCATAACTAGCAAGCCACTTTTATTGTATTAGTTTTTTTAATAAGATATCTATGATGGAATATATTTCTTTGGTGAAGACGCATTTTAATGTTTGTAACTTTTCTAAAACAAATTTTAAATTTATATTTGCAGAATAAAGTACATAACAATGAAAAGGTTTACGCCATCCTCTCCCTTTTAAAACCAATGATATTTTTCATATTAAAAATATTTGAGACACTATTAAATATTGCGTTTAGAATATACAAAACATACAGGAATATTAGTTCCGAAATACGAATAAACATAAGCCTAATCTCTAATAACATTACAGATTTTGTTTCCAGAAAATGCGTACAGTAAATTATCATTTATAGATTTACTCTACATTAATGTTAAAAATTTTAGAAAAGTAAAATATGGGTTTAATAGAGTTCCAGTAGAATAATAGCTTGAGAATTTTTTCGCTACCTTATAATACAAAAAGGCAAAAAAAAAGAAGTCTTCCTTGTACATAGCATATTTTATAAATTATTTAAAAAATAATAAAAATATTTCACTTTTAAAATTTAAAGTAAATATTTTAAGCAAGTGTGAAATATCTTAAAAAATTTTATACATATCAAGGTTTCTATACGGAAAATTATTTGTTTTGGTATTCTAACATTAAATATTTATTGCGTATTAGATCCTCAATATGTCTAAACAATTAAACATTTTTCAAACACATTGAAAAATATTTGAATGACACTGTTAAAGTGTAGTAGGGACGAAATAATGATAACAGTTACCATATAAAATGATCTATTAAAACAGTATACTTTTGATTAATTATTTAAATGTTAGATGGTTCATATTTATTTTCAAATACATTAAACATCTAAAATATGCGTTACAATTTAATTATGAGTAGAGTATAATTAGAGTAAGTAATCAACATATCTATTATATTTTAAGAGAAGTAATACATTTCCTAATTTTGATATTATATCTCAGTACTATAAAAAAAAATCATCCATGCTATTTCTGATTTGTTTTCAATTTTTATATTCAGATCTCTAAACTTAGGTTATTTCTCAAAACAGCCAGATACTCAAATATCCTTATAAAATATTCAATCAATTGAAACATTTTTATAGCAAATTTACGTATAATATTAAATAAAATAATAAAATATATTCCTCTCAGTTTAATTCAGTTAAATGAACACTGAAGCTTTTGCTTTATTACGTGTGTTAACTGCTTTTGTAAGTTATGTCTGAAACTGTTTAGATTTTAAACTTGTTTAATCATGTCAGGAAATATTTTTTAATATTTCATCTCTTGGAATTATCTCAAAAATACTCATACACTTATGTTGTGTGATTTTTTTCCCGTCTGGAATTGTGCAAGGAAAAACGGAATAATTTAACAACTGTTTTAAAGCAAAAAGAATCTCATATAAAGACGTCAAGAATAAGGATTAGTTTATGAGATTAATGTTATTTTCAAAATTATGGACGTTTTTCGTTAAAAAGAAAAACAAATTCAGAAAAAGCAGTTTATTTAAGATATAGACATAAATATTTAAATTTTGCATTAATGGAAAGCTGGTAGAATGATTTAGATAGTTTAAACGCCATTTTAAGTTATTTTGAAACCAATTTGAAAGTAATTGATAATTTCATTTAACCGAAACTCAGTTAGGCGGAACGCATAATATATTATCTAATCTATTTTATAATACGAGCAAATTTTGTGGGTGTGTGTATGCAAATTTTATCTAAAAAATAGCTCGAACGATTTTGACTAAATGTTGTATCCTACCCTTTTGGGATACGAGAAGACCCTTGTGCTAGGTCACATGTTCGAGAAAATTCGATCAATGTGTCATTTTCGTGTCACTATGGAAAAATGCATTTTAATGGGAATAAAGGTTGAAACAGTTATTAAGTTGTTGAACAGAATTTTATTTAGCAGTAAGCGAAGTCACAAACTTGGCAACATTTTGCCAAACTTGGTGAAATGTTGTCAACACTGGTGAAATTTGGCGGGAAAATTGACTTTCAAGATTACCAATGCCAAGACACATACTTGACGCTAAATGAAAGAATGTCGGCGAGTTCACGACTTTTTGCCAAATTTGGCTAAAAACCGAGAATAGCTCGGTCTACCCCGCTGGTAATTTTTCTAAGTTACATTTTAGAAAAAGTTATAAAAACAACTGTATTATGTTACATTATTCATGACTCAAGATAATTTTGAGAGCCAAACAAAGTACAACGTTTAAATTTTTTTTTTTTCATTCAATCTAACTTCATATTTGCTAAGATTTCCTCTAGGCATTTATAATTAACATAAGTGCAATATATATGCAATTGTTAATATATGATGGAATTATACCTGAACTCATAAATAAATACTTAATTAAGTTAAAAAGTTTGGTTTTCGTTTCAAAGAATATACAAAATATTTTTCAGATCTTTAATAAGCATTAAATAAAATTCATGGAAATTCCTGGCCATGTATTAAAAATTTTCGGTTAATCTCTTTCTGTGATCAAACAAGACTAATTTTGTCAAAATATGTTTTAATTCCTAAATTTTACGTATTTTCAAACATTTTTCTTTAAGAAATTTTAGAAATAAAGTAAGTTTAGTTAGAAAATAAACGTTTGTGTTGTATTATTTCTGTTTGTAAATATCTACAAATATTTTATCTAAATTTAACTTTCAAACTTATATCAATTACATTATAGTTGAAAAAAAGTGAAGAAAGAAGTATAGAAGAAAAGAAGTGACCTAGAACAAGGGTCTTCTCGTACCCCAAAAGGGTAGGATACAACATTTAGTCAAAATCGTTCGAGCTATTTTTTAGATAAAATTTGCATACACACACCCACAAAATTTGCTGGTATTATAAAATAGGATAAGATAATATATTATGCGTTCCGCCTAACTGAGTTTCGGTTAAATGAAATTATCAATTACTTTCAAATTGGTTTCAAAATAACTTAAAATGGCGTTTAAACTATCTAAATCATTCTACCAGCTTTCCATTAATGCAAAATTTAAATATTTATGTCTATATCTTAAATAAACTGCTATTTCTGAATTTGTTTTTCTTTTTAACGAAAAACGTCCGTAATTTTGAAAATAACATTAATCTCATAAACTAATCCTTATTCTTGACGTCTTTATATGAGATTCTTATTGTATTGTAAGCTTTTGGACAAAAATGTGAAGAAAATTTAGTTATTCGCATTTTTATCTTGTCTCATATATGTTTTATTCATACAAATGTATTTGGATATCCGCATCTTTTTCCATAGCATTGCTATCCATTTTAGGAAAAGTGTTATTGTAATGTTATCTTTTTTTATCCATTCCAAAATGCCTGTTGATAAATTTGACTGATACAGGAAATGTCAACTTTCTACATAAAGATATAATAGTTTAACTTTCGAATCCAGGAAAACAGAATTTATAAATTATGCTGGATGTTAAATGCTTCAGTGATATTTTGAAACAATAGTACTCTTAAAAATTTTATTAAATTTCACCGCTACCGTATTTTAAGATATATACTACAGAAACATTTATATTTAAAAATGTATAAATGTGATAATCTTAAATCAAAAGGGGCTTCCTCTGAGAACCTTACAAAATTTTCCACACAAAATTGACCTTATTGAGCATGCAAGTTTTTTTGATCGGTGCTCCCCTTCCATAGAATTAAGAAGAAACAAGAAACCTGTTTAGCTCAGAAGAGTTCTAGGAAAACACCCTCACGGCTTACTATGGCCCGGAAGTGAAATCGAGGAGCAAAAAGGAAGTAAGTAACCGATCGAGCACAAGATTTGATCTCCATTGTTCTACGTTCTTTGAGAGCGGGCTGAAAGAAAGGATTGTACGAGGAAAGGAAAAGGGGGAAGGCGTAATATGAGCATTGCGTTGAAAGCTAAGTTTGTTCTTTTTCTTTTTTTTAAGATTTGGCAGGAAGGTTTTGTTCTTTATTTAAATTTTCTATGCGATTTTTATCATTGTTCCGAGTTTTGAGGCGATTATCCGAGACCGGGTCGGGCGTACGGCGCCGAAGACAGCAAAGCCCCCAATCCTAAGCTCGTTTAGCTCGAGGTCCGTTTGGAATAAACCGACCAGCGTAGCCGGCAAAGCTCCGCTAGTACAGAATAATATCATATCAGTTAGTGAATTTTAGATTTAATGTCTGTAATACTACGAAAAAATAGTCCAAAAATACTGAAACCATATATATATATATATATATATATATATATATATACCAATAACGTTGATGCATCATAATCTTAAAACTTATAAAATTTAGTCTTTGATAAAAATGTTTTAAATAACAGTAGGGAAGTCGATATGCTGAATATTTCAACAAAATGATTCTTGTAACCTTGAAGCGTTTTTATTAGGTTCAATGAAGTTCAAGATTGCTTAAATATAACAGCAATGAAATGACTTTTAAAATAGTTGGAATGATATCGGATTAAAACAATTTACATGTTCTATGGAAAATTAAGAAAATAATAATTTTTATTCAAATCATAAAAAGGTACGTATATATATATACAAGGTGTCCGAAAAGTCTGGAAACGGTCAAATAACTCGAGAAATATACATCGGATTGAAGAACGGAAAAATGCATGTTCAATATTTTTGAAAAATCTATTTAGGGATATGAAAGTTGCTCCCCCAACTGTGCCCCCCCCCCCGGGGGTGGAAAAGGAGGCAACTTTGAAATCTTAATTGATGACCCCCATTTTTTATTGCAGATTCGGATTCTGCGGGAAAAAATACGTAACTTTTGTATTGAACATTTTCTTCGAAACATTGTAGATGGCGATGTAATCGAGTGCAATGCTGTGAGAATCGTTACCATTGCAATGTCTGGAAACGCTCGAATAACTCGAGAAATATACATCGTATTGAAAAACGGAAAAATGCATGTTCAATAGTTTTGAAAAATCTATTTAAGGATATCAAAGTTGCCATTTTTCTAAAATATTAAACACATATTTTTCAGTTTTTCAATCTGATGTATATTTGTCGAGTTATTCGAGCGTTTCCAGACATTGGAATGGTGACGATTCTCACAGCATTGCACTCAATTACAGCGCCATCTACAATGTTTCGAAGAAAAATTTCAATACAAAAGTTACGTATTTTTCCCCGTAGAATCCGAATCTGCAATAAAAAATGGGGGTCATCATTTAAGATTTCAAAGTTGCCCTTCTTTCGCCCCCTTTTGGCAAAGTTGGGGGGGGGGGGACATTCATATCCCTAAATAGATTTTTCAAAAATATTGAACATGCATTTTGCCGTTTTTCAATCCGATGTATATATTTCTCGAGTTATTTGACCGTTTCCAGACTTTTCGGACACCCTGTATATATATATATGACGTTTTGGAAGGTTTTGGTGTAATCAAGGCAGTGTTCCGCGATTAATACCACAGGTCATTACAGTCGTTCACATTTAGAAAATATATTCGTAGATGCGAAATGAAAAATAGAGGAAATAAGCAGAGCAGACAATGGCTTCGCTTCAGTTATTTTATTCAGTTTAATATATCAAGCATATGAGGGAAATGCTCTTTAAAATGAGACGCTATTGAGTTGCCATTATATTAAAGATTACGAGAATACTACAAGGATTTCCATTCTTCTCACTACGACTCCAGAATTATTTGTTAACAACTTCGAAGGTGGGAGAATCCGTAAAACTTCTGCGTCAAGCAATTTTTAGGGAGCTAGGCGACAAGATACAAACGCGACATGTGATCTGTTTTAGCTAATGATAGCCTGAATTTGAAGGAATTAATCCAATTTTCGGCATAGAAATATCGTAGTGATTAGACTTCCGGTTATTATTGGCTCTAAATGATTTTTCTGGTTAGAACTGGAATTTTCGAGATCTTTTGATAACGGGGTAAATTGAAGTAATCTTTTAGCTTCGAAAATAGGTATAAAATATAATCTTTGACTGCAGACGATTGTTTAGAATACGAAGGAAAAAATTTAATAATTGACACAGATTAACAGTGAGGAATATTTAAATATTGAAACATAATAGGAGACATTTAATATTTTAATATAAGAAAGAATTTACGGAAATAGGGTTTTTTAAGATGGAATAATTTAGGAAACATGAGATTTTATATCTTATTAAAAGAATTTAGAGTGATTTTAGATACGGGAAATGATATGGATTAGTTAATAAGGATTTTAATAAAAAGGGTTTTTAAATAAAAATTATAAGCGGGAAGCGCCATTTTCAGAATATAGTAAAATAGAATAAATACTATTAAATGGATTAGGATAAAATGGCTTTACATATAGATAGCGAAGGACTATTTTAAGAATAAGAATTAGTTTAATAATCCGGGGATATATACCGAACCACTAAATGGAAAAAATATATAGAATAATTTAGCAGATTGCGGAAAAATTAAATTTTGTAATATTATGCCCCCTTCCCAAAGTTTGGATGAACTTGGTAGTTCATTAAAACTACAAGTTCAGACAATAACAATTTAGAAATCTGAATAATAAAATTTTTGAAATTGCGATTGTGAGAGGTATAAAGAGAAAACAAATTCAATAATAAATAATTATCATTATTAAAAATTTTATAAGCTTTAGTGTAAACTTAGAATTTAGAGGACGAGGGCATTCCTCTGAAAAATAAATTCAAAATATAAATTACATCATCACTTACAATTTGTAAGTTTACAAGAGAATACAATAATATCAATAAATAACAAGTAAGAAATGTAACAAGAAATAAAATAATATTTTAAAGTAACAGAATATCTTTAAAGTTTTTGGAAAATCTAATAATGTTTATGGATATTCCACTAAAAATTTTATTTTCAGTCATTTTGAAACTTTAGTAAAGATTTAAAATTTTCATTCAGTCTTTTTGGAAATTCTTATTATGATATTTTCATTGTAATTTCTCCTAGAGTCCTATCACCAATAAGTAAAAAAAAATCAATAATCATTATTTGTCAATTGCTTTGACATTAGGATAAATTCTTGTGCACTTTTATAATCATCTCATATCTCATTAATCACATTAGTCATCTCTACAGGTATCTTTCTCATCATCATATCGATTGGAATATTAATTTCGATACACAAGTTTAGTAGTGTACCGTAAAATTTCTTAAACAAACAGTAATCTTAATTACTAATGGAGAACCAAGAGTTCTTTTCTAATCACTTTTATTTTACAATACATTCAAACACACACAAACCACGCATAAATATATTTACATGAAAATTAATGTCTTAGAGTTTCTAGGAGCATGGCGCCCCCACACACTTTTCGGTGCTAAAACCAAAAGCGACCGAACTCTGTCGTTTCAAAAGCACATCTGAAAACGGGGCTGCTTCGATTCATGTTCTCTGAGTTTTTTAATTGGATGACCACGTGGTATATCTGGGGTCTTATTAACAAGGTTTAGTGCTAAACTGTCACCAATCCACTTTGGCACGGAAAATAAGTATCTCCTTAAAATTGTTTATAACGTCAACCAGCTGGATTTTGTAAAATTTTCGAGTGCCCATATGGGACTCGGCAGATGCAATTAGAATGTTTATTAGCACTTAGAAACCATCTGGTTTTTGAGAACGTTACAGCTTCTCCGGGCCCCAAGGAAAAATTTTCTTACAGGGAAAATTTTCCTAACTATGGTGCAAAACAGAATTAATCTAGGAGTCAATGTTTATTCAAAACAAAGCAACCTAATCCCATTTTAAAAGTTTTTTTTTTTTTTTTTTTTTTTCAAAATTAAAAACATTTATATCCGAAAGTACTCCAATACTATGAGAGGGATTCAGCAGTTACAAAATAAACACAATACAATTTTAACAATAATTATATAATAATATGATATATGCATTTCAATAAACATGACAATCCCGTAATTCCGTTAAAGGACTTCCTTTTAATATTACTCAGTATTAAAAGTAAACATTACAAGTATTTTAAAGAAGACTTCTACTTCACACAATTACATATTTTAACAACAACAAACAATAATTTCTATTAAAGGAGACTTAATTTAAAGAATTTTAACACCATATTAAAGCAAATATACGTAAATTATTCTTAATGTTATGAAATTTATAATCCTAAATCCCTCGACCAACTAAATAGAAATATACTCGTTTTACTTCAAGTTTCCAGATTTCCTGAATACAATAACTTTTTACAATTAATAATAAAATCTTTACGCTTAATAACCTTTGTTTTTTTTAAAACAAAACATATATTTTTTACCAACGTTTAACATACAAACAGAGATAGGATTATTTTATCTCTAACAGTTTTCTTCACTTTTCACGTAAGACTACAAAAAAAAAGAAAAAAAAAAAAAAAAAAGAAAAAAGAAATATATTAGTTCTCCTCTTTCAAAACTCATGCTTATGATAAGACTTCCTCAATTTGTTTTCGACGCGAGGGAGAACAACGAATTATCATTAACAGGTAAATTACACAATGTATAATGTTAGCTAATGAAACCTTTTTCCCCTCTGAATAGGCATTCCCTTCTCTAATTTTCTGAACCTTCTTAGATAAGGTCACCATTTTAGAGACATTTTTTTTCTGAACTCACTTCTGGTAGCTTATCTCCTGGATATATTTCTCCATTACTTTCCGATTTAACTAACTCATTTTCTGATACGTTACATATCTTTTCTGCTCCAGAAAAGGTAATTTTATCCGTTTTTCTGTTACGGTTCGCCCACAATTTTCAATTTCCTCTAAACATAACTCAGTTTTAACCTTATCCAAACTCTTAACTTTTTCATTTTTGTACGATTCCGGTACAATTTTTCCCTTGCTAACACGCCATTCTTTAACTGAGTTCAATTTCTGAATCCTTTTAACTTCGCAATTGTTTTCTGCATATGAGTTTGATGTGCGCAACTTTTCCGGGGAATTTCTCCAATTCGCTCTTCCATAATCTACTGTCGTCAGGTTATTCAATCGTTTGCACACGGATGGTGTAACTAGCGCATCACTATTTAGATTACTGACTACTGCGGCCGTAATATGTAACTTTGGAGAATTTAAAGTCTTTTCGCTCCAAAGAGAAATTGGAATTTTAACAAGATCCGCTTTTGTTATGTTACCTATGGCCGGAATTAATTCTATCTGTTCTCCCGTTTTATATTTACTTGGAACAAACTTACTATAGAAAATCGATAATTCCGTTCCAGAATCTTTAATGCACTGGACTTTTTTTCCTAAAACATTTAAATTAACTATGGGTAAATTATCTTTACTGAATTTACTTTGATTAGTATGCAAATTATTACTAGTTAGCCTTCCCGTCCTAACATGACTAGCCCCACCTTTTACAAACGTTTCCTCACTTTCTATTTGATTCACTGCATCTCTAGAATTACGATTTTGACGTAATTCTGGGCAAGAATTTCGTAAATGCGTTTGCGAATTACAATGAAAACAACGAGGGTTGACACTACGTTCGAATGCTTTAGCTTGATTTTTCGCATTGTACGGAGATGAAACATTGGAGTTAAACCGCGGATTTCTTTCCGAATTTTGTACTGGGTCCGGTAATTTACTCTTATCTTCCCCACACTCGTACTTATTCTCCTTAAATTTTTTTATTCCTGCTCTGACACTTTCATATCCTTCTAATAGGTCAACAATCTCGGCTTCTGTTTTTAACAGCGGCCATTTATCTATAAAGTGCTCGCGAACTTCAGACTTCGCTCGTCTTTTGATCTGGTCGACTACCAACAGATCTTTTAATTGCTCGAAATCCGTTATGGCTAGGCCCTCCAACCATCCCTGTAGATAATTTCTTATTTCAAAGGCAAAGTCCTGCCAGTTTAAAGACGGTAATTTCTGATGATTCATAAATTTCTGACGAAAGGTTTCTGGATTTAATTTAAATTTTTTAAGTAAAATACATTTTATATTATCATAATCCTCGGATTCAGTTTCGGGTTGCCTGGCAATGACTGAAATGCTGTCCACTGGTAAAAGGCCGATTAAATGTGAGACCCAATTTTCCTTCGGTATCCCAACTCGTTTTGCTTGGCTTTCAAATAAAACCAAATACAAACTAATGTCGGTTTTTTCAGGGTTAAATTCCGGAATTAATTTCTTTAAATTATGATCAGGGGAACGCGAATTAACATTTGCTGAACTTGCCGCGGCCTGGGGCAGACCTTTCTCAATTCTGAGATTTTCAAGCTCAAAATCTAACTGCATCTGTTTTTCCTTTAATTCCTTCTTTTGAAGAAATCTCTCTTTACGCAACGCATCCTCGCGTGCTATTGCCTCTAAACGGGCCTGTGCACTTTCGTGTCTTTCTAACTCTTCCTGCGCGGCTAACAATACGGTCTCATAAACCGTTTGCACGTATGCCTCATCATAATCGTCAGATTCCATAATTAAATGTTTTAGCTGGCTTCGAGTTTCGTTCCCTGTACGCACAATTTCTAACTCGTCAACTAATTGTACCAGATTTTCTTTTTTTCCCTTCCCGAGGAACGCCATTCTAAATCGCTTTTTTTTTTCTACCCGAAAAAAAATTCTTTAGATAAAATATAAATATATTACATATATATATATACACTAAAAAAATATATCACAGACAATATAATTGCTGAGTCACTCCCAAATACAACAGTACTTATAAAAATTCTGAATTTAAACCAAAAAAATCAACAACCCGTAATTTTCCCAAAATTACAAAATTAAAAAACTCCTAGATCAATTTAAAGTTTTGACTTACCCCTTCTGATGAGTGATAAATCCATTAGCACAATCTTCCGTCTTTTCACGGTTTACAAAAACCTTTGGCAAATTAATTGCCCACTACATATTTCACACTGTGCGTAAACACTGAACCGATGATGCAAACTTCTCTTTACTTCTTTTTTCCACTCCGTTAACGAGGTGTCGAAAACTTCTTCCTTCTGCAAGACTTCGAAACCAAAACTTTTATTTCCTCTTTACTTCTTGTTAGGGGACAACATCTCAGGTCCGTTACTTGTCAAACGGGGAGTCAGGGCGACGACCTCCGATACTTGCTTCGTGTTTCTTCCTTCCTTTCCAAAAATCCGTAACTATCCACTAGAAATATCGGAACTTCCGTTTTTTTCTTCTTCTTAAAGAGATGTCCCAACAACAAGATTCTTTCTTTCCTTCTGATCCACGAATGTCCAGGATAATTCTTTTTTCTCGAACCAAATGCTTCATCCACCGCTTTTTCTCAAAAAAAAACAGAGCTTGTTTTTTTCTTCGTGGGTCTTCTTAACTAATGATTAGCTAATTTCTTCGCTGGCGCGATTATACCTCTCTCATAAGACGAATGCTTGCTTCGCTTCTTCTTTCCGCTGACGCAGTTCCAAGTGTGTGTGTGTGTATTTCCTGCAAAGCTTTCTTAAACAAACTCTCATCCCGCTTCTGACAACCAATCTGTACCGTAAAATTTCTTAAACAAACAGTAATCTTAATTACTGATGGAGAACCAAGAGTTCTTTTCTAATCACTTTTATTTTACAATACATTCAAACACACACAAACCGTACACAAATATATTTACATGAAAATTAATGTCTTAGAGTTTCTAGGAGCATGGCGCCCCCACACACTTTTCGGTGCTAAAACCAAAAGCGACCGAACTCTGTCGTTTCAAAAGCACATCTGAAAACGGGGCTGCTTTGATTCATGTTCTCTGAGTTTTTTAATTGGATGACCACGTGGTATATCTGGTGTCTTATTAACAACGTTTAGTGCTAAACTGTCACCAATCCACTTTGGCACGGAAAATAAGTATCTCCTTAAAATTGTTTATAACGTCATCCAGCTTGATTTTGTAAAATTTTCGAGTGCCCATATGGGACTCGGCAGATGCAATTAGAATGTTTATTAGCACTTAGAAACCATCTGGTTTTTGAGAACGTTACAGTAGTTAATACCTACTACACAAATGTTTGTTTATCTAATACACAATAGATGCTAGCTAAAAATCCTTACTCTAAATTAGTGATTTTACTAGTAGTTTATAATTTACTGGTTTGTCTCATTAGTTTTCATGTATTTATAATAAGTTTTATCTTGAACAAGGATAAAACTGCCACATTTATTTCTTTGTCTCTAATACAAGAGTATTACTAAACTTTCTCACAATATGTTAATGCAATTCAACCAAAATTAATGAATACATTTAAAAAAACAAAACAAGGTTCTTTAAAAAAAGGTTCTTAAAGCAAGGTTCTTTACACAATGAGACATATTTACATAGATACCGTAAATATAATGGACCTAAAGAATTATATATAATATTCTTAATTTTTTTTCTTAAAATTAATGTTCTTAAATGTAAAATATCATTTTAATGTACGTGTCTGAAACGATAATATAGTTCGAAAAGATGTGAAATACTTTCTATTTTCAATAAAAGATTTTACATATGAGGTTGTTTTTTGCGGGCAGATGCTGCAAATCATTATTTTGAATGGACAGTAAGCATTAAAATAATGTTAATAACACTCGTTAGAACCTTTTGTTATTTTCTGCAGCAGTAATGTTATTTGAAAATTACTCCTAGTAAAACTTATATTTAATTCTATTTCTAGAGTGGTATATTAAGCCTTTCTACACTTATATTTTGTAACGTATAAGTTACTCATTATGATGACATAAATTACTTTAATTATTACAAAGAGTATTATATATGACAGAATTATTGGAAGGCTAAATATAGCATTTTTATGTAATACAGAATTTAACTAACGGCGTTTTTTTTCAGTGCTATTCGTTATTATAAATAAATGTATAAAGTGATATATAAATTTACAAAGTAACATTTATTTTGTTACTAAAATGTGTACAATAACTATCAAAATAAAATAATAATAAATATTCACTTATAAAGACATACTCAACAAATCTTTTTTTCCTATTTTATATGAAGGGCCCTGGGAAAATAATAGGATAATAGTCAACAAACTAGTTATTCTGAGTTATTTTTTTTTATCAAATGGTCAAACACTGTTATTTTCCCATTATACCTATCTTCATTCGTATTTTCTAAGGACTATCGTTGTTTTTAACCCTGTCTCTAAACGATAGTACTCTCACTTTAAATCTTACAAAATTGGACTATCATATTTATTTCCTTGACTCTTCATGTGTTTTTAAATATTATTATTTTTTTTAACTATTTTAAAATCTGAAAAAAATATGGCTTGCTTGAAAAAACATTTTAAGAAAATGAAGTGGGAGATTAATAAGATATGAGAACATATTAATATTTTTTCTGGCTTTTGATTCCGCTTTACACAATATCGTATAATTTTCTGATCGCTGTAATAGCAATACAAATATCAAAGCAAATAAAGCTTGTCAAACTAACGTAACGTAATCCCACATAGATATTTTAAAAATAGTTCTTTCTAAGCGCACTTCATGCATCAAATTTACCTTAAATATCATGGAAAATATCATATATATGGAAAAACGTCGAAAGGAAAATAATGAATCTATAAGAAAAATAACAAATATTTAAATATTTTAAAATGTTTTAACAAAAAATAAATAAATAAATAAATAAATAACACTCTGAAACGAAAATATTTTCATTCCAGTTATATGATACTAAAATAGATTCTGTGTGCTTATAGGGACTATCATTTAGTTCAACGGAATTTGATTTTAAATGTAATGTCACTGAAGCGAAAAGAGAATATTTATTTTTCCTTGATGCACTTTTAAATAGCGAGATAAGAAAAGAGAAAAATCGTTGTTTAAAATGGTTCACGCATTTACTGTTTATATAAACGGAAAATTACAACTGACGTAGACGTTTTTAAAGTATAAACAAAAACATGCTGCTGTATTTATTTTTTTATTTTTTCGAAACTCATGGTGTATATTCAAAATGTAATTCGTGTAAAAATTGCTTTAAAAATTTTCGGATCGCGAAAAAGAAAATGTGTATTAAATTTATGTTAAGGAAAATTTTTCTTGCTGACACTTCGGAAATGCATCAATAAACATCTTTGAAGTAGTTAAGGTGGTTTTCGAAATAATATTTTTCCCCTGCTAAAGAAATTTCTGAGATATTTTCTGACTCAGTTTTAAGCATAAAAGCAAGACACTTGCAGGCATGATTAGCGAAGTAATTTGTTATCGAATTATTGTTTCCTTTTTTGATAAATGATCTACATCTTGAGTTATTAGCAGTTACTGTTTTATGACGGGAGTTCTTTTACTTTTCCGAGCTATCGCTTCCAGAAATTTGGTTCAAAGCGCCAATTTTGGCAGCATTTTCTGAAAGGTTTTGTGTCTTTACTGAAAAAAAGTATTCTTTAAAACTCTTTTTAGTTTTAAAATAAAAAGGTTTATTTATAAGGTGGTAGAATGTTGTATGAGTCTCGGATAAACCTTAAGAACTTTACAAAACTTTTAATTTAAGTTGAGAATAATGAGTATTCAGCCTAGTATTGAATCCATCTCTCTGAATGCTTCAAATTAATATAATGTAGGAGTTTGTTATTCTTTCTTAATGTATTCCAATTTCAATAAGCCTATAATGCATTGTGAAATTTTTGTACTTATTCCTTTTAATGTATAACTTATTTAGTGAATTATAAATTTGCATTATTCTAGTTTTGTATGAAGCTAACTATAGAATGTGCGTTAGAGTGTGAATTCCATGATGTGAAACCTATGTGTGTGGGGGGGGGGGATTCCTTTCAGAGGAAAATGGAAAAAAAGTGAGTTATAAATAGAATCCATGCAGTATCGTATAGAAAATAATTATCAAAAATTATATTTAATATGCTGCCTAATGCGGGACTCTAAAGTTTAGAATCCTCATACAAATAAGTGCTAGAGGCAAGAAATATGAGATCCTCCAAATGCCTTATAATATACATGCGTACTCAGAGAATTATGGTCTAACTTACGTATTTTTTAAAGAAATATGCTTTGTCTATTTGCATTCGTTTATTACGAATTTACCGCACCGTATGTTCAAAATTCAGTACGCATATATTTTATTGCACTTATTTATTGTATATATATATAGTTCGTGATGTAATTAGCATCATACATTCATTGTAAATTTGGTTTCGAGATCAACACTTAATATGGATATTTCGAAATAAGCATAGAAATTATCGTTTTAGAGATGCTCAGTGAGCCTTAAACCTAAATGATTTACGTTTTCCAAAACATTTATTTTATGCGAGATAATAAAGGCAACCTCAGTATGTACTGCTTACTACAAGACTGAACTGCTAGTATTCTCATGATGGGATGCAGCGAATGTTTTTATTTATTTTATTTATTTATTTATTTTTAGCTATGGCAGTACATATAGTTATAATTGCAGGTGTATGATTATTGTAAAATATTATAACAACTGTAACGCATTAAAAATATTTGACATGCAGCCTACTCTGTATGTCATAATTTATAAACGAGTTTCCAATAGTTGCAAAAGTTCGTGTGCTCGTGACACAAAAAATTGTTATTTTTTAGATGTCCTATTATTATATAGGGCTTATATAGGGCAGTATAGCTCTCTTATCGCTTAAAATTGGTAAATCCTAAACTGTTAGTTTTAGAGGTATACTTAAAATTAAAAAAATCTTTTATAAGTTGTACTCCTTTATATTTAAAGCTGTTTACATAAATAAAGTTATTTCTGTCAAATTTACGAAATTTAAATTTTTATACGGTTTTTGTGTGTATGCAATAAATAATATTTCGAAAAATAATCTTCATACTTTAACAAGTAAAAAAAAACTGAAAAGAATTCATTTCTGCAGGATCCAAACTTACTGAATTAATATGATTTGTTTGAATTTAATGAATTTTCATTGTTTTCTGGCACTAAAAGCCAAAAGACGCATTTTACAAAAAAACAAAATCTAAAATTAGTTTGAATAGTTTTGAAAGAGGATTTTAAAAGAAATATGGAAAATGAAAATAATAAATCATCCTAATTAATCTATCCAGTTTATTTCATAATAAACTGGATAGATTAAATTAAATTATAATTTAATTATTATAAATTGAAAAATAATTCCAATCTTTAATTTTTTATTTCCTTTTCAAATGTGTAAAGTAATATTATAAATAATTTGAAAGACAATAAAATGTTTAAATTATCTCATAAAAAGTTCAAATCTAAAATGAAAAACTGAAATCTCCTTTTCTTAATAAATTATGTTAGGTATTATTTGTAAATATGTAACATATAGCTGCAAAAATATATGAAATTTATTTCTTAGCTTCTTTAATATATGTGAGACATATTGAAAAAACAAAGATAAAGTATATTTTACATAAAAAGAAAAATTGAATCAAACAAATAACTGAGCATAAAATGCATCGTGATATAAATAAATAGAAAATCTGAAGATCTAAATATCGTTAGTTATTTATTGAAAAAATTCCCTTCATTCTTTCAGTATTTGTTTGAATTTGTTATATACTTCTAAAATGCGAGGAATTTAAAGGAAGTCGCTGTGAAATAGCTGTTTTCAATCCCAGAGAATTCCCGAAAAGGTATGTTTTCTAAAATTATACAATATATAAGGAAAGAAATTTCGATAAAGAAATGAAAGTTAAAGTCAGAATGCAGGAATAAAATTTAGTGCAAGAAATTCCATCTTACATGGCTATATGCACATAGAAAATACCTGCTTAAAATACTTACAGAATTGAGATATGTACTGGAATTCATATTTTGTTTTTCTATCTTTTTCATTTTAAGGGAAATTTAAGATGGGTCAGAATAATAGAAGTATTTTCATTAGTCACTATTATTTCCATTCGTTGAAAAAAAGTGTTGTGATATGTGTTATATTTATTGTTTGTTGTGAGTATAAGCATACATGTTCCACGGTGTATGTAAGTATTCCGCTAATGTAATAAGTATGAAGAATTCAGAATAAAGATGATTTTAAAATTAATCAGTACTTATTAGTTTTAATCAAACTGACGTGCTAATAAGGTTTTCTAAAACGACAGTTTTTTATGCTTGCTTATGTATTGAAAGAACACAACTTCTTTGTAACATATTCAAATGGGATAGAGCGAATAAATATTTTCCAGAATAAATTTCATCAAGAGAGAACCTTTATGTAAGATCGATTCAGTAGATTTTGTAGAAATACAAAATCAAATTCCAAATTGAAACTTTTTATTTTAAATTATTTTCTGAGATATATCTTTTAATATATATCCTATGACGTATACCAGCCAATGTATTTGGCAACGGTATAAATCACTATTCCAATATGTTCTCTCACGTTTATTTTATTTCTTAAGTGCATATTAAGAGTGAAAACATGATTTTTATATATATTTATTATAGCATTCATTCAATTTTATTTTTTGGCCAATCTTACTTGTTATATTTTTACTTGTTAGCTTAATACTGTACTTAATTTAGAATGAAACAAGAACGAAAAATCATGCGTCAAGCATAGATTATGAAACACTTTCCAACACAACCAGAAAACTGTAACGAAACTTCACCGTTAAATAAGGGGAAAGAAGATATGTAAATGAACAGTTTAGAAAACATTGAAACACATTGAACACATTGAAAAATACAGGTGTCGAAATTACCTTCCAGTGTCAAAAAAGTAGTCGTATTATTTTGTGCAGCCCTGTATATGATCAATAGGTGTGGATATATAGTATGATAAAATTTAGTTCAGTTAGAATATTCACATAAGCAAGTGTCGCCAAGAGATGGAAATGCACTCGAAATCTTTTGTACAGCCTTGTATATTATCTGAAGACTTTTGTACACACCACATATTAGGCTAAAAGGCAACTTAAAACTTACTCGCAGCAATTACCAACCGTAAATGACAATATATATTTTTCTTTGCGTAGCCCTGTGTATGAATTTATTTATATTCCACAAACTTCTATTAGTCTACTAAATAATGTTCAACAGGAAAATGCGTAAACACAATTAAAAACCACCCTTCAGCAATTCACTCCTGTAAGTCTGTAATACTTACGAATTCCCTTGTGTAATCCAGTATAGGATCAACCAAGTTTATAAAAACACATTTTATATGAATTATGAAAAAAATAACTGAAGATGAAAATGCACTTATCACACATAGACTGTAAATATCGTACAGGTACTGTAACCAATATCTTTTATGTGTCCCTGTAAATAAATGCAATGCACACAAGAGAGCAATTTATAGTACACCTCAGTAATGCATATAGTTTTCATTATGTTTGAAATAGTGAAATATCACAAAATTACACTGCAAACAATTTTTCTCCATAGAACAATGTGTAACAAATTTTTTTGTTTGACCATGTAAATGAATGATAAATGCTTTGCAACGCATATTCTACAAAAAGCATGTTTTAATGCGCTTCATAATTATATATATATTTCATTATGTTTTAAATGAAGTAGCATCTTCAAAATGCACTTGAAACGATTATTTTCCATTGACTGTAATGTAACGGAATACTTTTGACTGTCCCTGTAAAAAAAACTATAAGTTCTACACACTTCAGTTGAAATAGGTAACATTATATAGTAAACGACAATAACATACAAACATTTCAGGGCAATCCGAACATATTTACGGGAGTTAGAGCACGGCCAGACGGCAGACAAACCAAAGTCATAAACACTTTTCAACTAGGTTGGAAAGTGTTAAAAAGTATTACCCTGACTTGGTTCTCCCCATCACTTGCTGCATTACTGTATCATCTGACATGCACCACTGTCAAAATACCTTGAATGCTCGCTCTCCTTCTAGATGACCCGCGTTGCTTCGCTACTGAATGCTGAATGCAGTGGTGAGTGCCGCCACTGAATGCGCCCCTGAATACACGCCACTGAATGTGCCCCTGAATGCACGCCACTAAATGCATGTCACTGAATGCCACTGATTGCTTTTCTAGAGAGAAAAACCACTAGATTTTTTCCAAGATGTTACAACTTCCACTTAGATCTTCAATGACCGATTTGAGGTAAACGTGGGCAGTAGGACACACGCAAAGACTTCGACTGGAGATACAAAATATGATTCTACATTCCTTGCGAGTTATCTTCATTTCCTTGTCTATTATTTATGGAGTGAAAACGTATAGTAAAGTATTTAGTGGCACATCCTTTAGCAGATATGATTCATTGTATATTAAACAAGAAAGAAAAATCATACGTCAAAAATATATAATAAATACTTTTCGACTTTTGGAATTTCCAGAATACTGCAACGGAATTTCGCCTTTTAAAAAAGTGAAAGAAGATATGTAATTATACAACTTAGAGAACCTATAACACATTTGAAAAACAGATTTCAGCAATTACCGTCCATATCCGGAAAGGTACTCGAAATATTTTGTGCATTTCTGCCCATGATCTGTAGATTTGTATATACACAAGACAGTGTGCAAAAATTTAACTTAGTTGCAGAACGCATAACACAGTGGAAAATTCACCTTCAGCAATTTCTACAAACAGACGGAAATGTATTCGAATAATTTTATACATCCCTGTATATTATCAACAGATTTTTATAAACGCCTCATATTAAACTATATTTCAATTTAGGGAAAACCAAATCTATAACACAACTGAAACGTATTTTTTTAAATTACCATCCATAGACTGCAATATATTCAGTTCGTTGCGTAGACCTGTATATGAATTTATTAAATTCTACAAATATCTCTTAGTATACTAAATATAGCTCAGTTGGGAAATACATACCTCAATTGAAAAACACCATTAAGCAATGCTCGCTCATACACAGTGATGCTTATGAAATATTTTGTGTAGCCCTGTCTGATCTGTATCGTACCCGGCACGGCCGCTACTTTGAAGTTCAGTCATGATTAGAATTTATAGATAAAATATCTTTATTTAAAAGTTATCGGGTAAGGAACGTGATGGAGTATCATTGCAATTTTGTCTATTTTATGCGGCGATTAACAGAAATTAATCCTTAAATCAATATTTAATTACAATAAATATAAGATTTACTAAATTTCAAAACTTACTTACGTACAAAACGCTGTCGGCTCAAATCACTATCCAGTCCAAGAGCAAGTAAAGTTTTGGTTCCATGATAAAAGTTTACTCACAATTGTCAATGCTGTTTAAAATGTCACAAAAAGTAGCAACCCGTGGTTTCCGAACAAGTTTACTTGACTATAAGTTAAATGCACTCTCATCCAACTTGCAGGCTTCGCTCTGCTAGATCCTACTCTTCTCAAACTTTTATTCACATTTTGAAAACATCGCTTCAATGCTAGACGCTGGTCTAATGCTCCGGAACGGCAGGACTCGACCAAATCCACTGATACAAATTTTTTTTTCTCCTTTTATACTCCGCAGATTGACCAACAAAGCCTAATTTTTATAAACTCACAGCGAAAAGCACTAACCGCAGATTCCGTGAGACTTCCAAACACACTTCGGAAAATTTAAGTAAAAGAAAGTACAGAAGTCGCTGTTGCGCAAACAGGTTAATGTTGAACAATGTTAACAGGTTAATGTTCACATTCAACGAACTAGATTCCCTTTCTAAGACACTACAGATCTGTACCCTTTATACACACGAAGTATGCAAAAATTTAGTTGAATTTAAAAACGCTTACCACAACTGAAGGCGCACTTGCAGCATTTATCGCTCATAGACAGTAGAACAACCGAAAACTTCTGTGTGTCCCTGTAAATGAACAATAACAATTATTCACGTCATATTCTACAATAAACATCTTGTAGTGAATCTAAATATTGTATATCGATTGCATTATGTGTTAAAGAGCATATCATCACTAAAATACGCTGCAAGCATGTTTTCCAATAGAATGTTATGTGGGGGAATTCTTTTGTATGATCGTGTTAATGAATGATTAATTCTTTCTACCCTATATTCTACAGAAAACATATGTTTTTAGTGCATTTCAGAAATGAATATCAGTTTCATTATGTTTGAAATAGTGTAACATCACTAAAATAAACCTCAAACGATTTTTCCCATACACTATAATGTGACTGTATACTTTTAAGTGGTCCTGTAAACTAACTATAAATGCTACACACTTCATGTTCAATAGAAAACATGCCATAGTAAATTTCAATAACGCATATCAGTTGCATCGCAGTTCGAGTATATTTACGAGAGTTAGTTTTTGGACAGACGACAGATAGACAAACCGAAGTCATGACTGTTTTCCATCACGTTAGAAAGTGTTATGGATTACTTAACTTCTGTAAGGGTATTGAATATGAAACTAAAACATTTAAAAGTTACAAAAATATATTTATTACGTATGGTTTGTAAAATGTAGTTCTTTTATTTTTCTTTTTGACAAAGAATGCTATGAAAATGTTATTCAATAAGCTTGTTTTAAACTTTTATATAGTCGCAGTTGGTTTTTTATTATTTTTTTAAAGTATTGGTGAAGACATTAGAGCATTCTTTAGTGGGGAAATAGTAAAGATGGGATGTAGTAATTTTGCTTTTCGTTGTTCGTTAGTTAAAACAATGTTTTGCCTCCTAGTAAAAGCTTTGATTCTTCTGCAAATCCTACGTGAACTAAGTCATAAGAGTCACAAATAACAGCTGTTTGACATATAAATATAATTTTCTGTTTCCATATCTTTCCATATTTGTCATTATTAAGTAATCCAAAAATAAACAGTTTTTGTTCAAGTAACTGAATCGTATAAAATAATATTCTTATTATAATAATTTGAAATATTGGTTCTTTTTTATCTAAAAAAAAATATATATATTTCATGAAATGAATTTACAGCATTCACTTTATTTCATTAGAGTACGTCAACATTATGTTTCTGCATATTGCATTTATGTATTAATTTATATGTTGCATTACATATTCATATATATATATAGATAATTCAGAACATATAAAAGTAAAGAAAAAAAAAACAGTACAAAAAACGAAGAAACTGACTTTAATTACCCTTAAATTCATACATGATTTTAAGAATTGTGGTAGATTTCTAAAGTTTTTTTTCAATGAAATGTACTTTTAGTGAAGTTGTAGGATGTTTAAAATCATCTTCTGAAACAAAATTTTTAAAAGATGTTGAAAACATCTTGAAACTTCAATCTTGCACATAAAGGTAATTTTTTACGCTTAATTCCAACATATTTACTTTGGCAAACATGTATGATCAATGAAAAAATTTTTTTTTTAGAATTACTTGCTTTAGATTACGTCGATATTAATAAAATGAAATTTCGTTCTGTGTGTTTGTGTCTTTTTATTGGCGACGGCTTGCGAAATCTACAACATCCAGACATCTGAATATTTGGATTAGGATAGTCCAAGGCAGTCTTGTTGCATCTGAGGCTCAGATTTTGAATATTTTGATAATTAGCTGATATATTAATTAAAAACTAACGAGTCATATATTTCTGCCCGAGCCAGTCATTAACTCGCGCATGCACAGAACCTGATTTACACAGCGGACGAAAATAAAGAAACGAATAAAGAAACGAATGAAAAATACGTTTATTTCGCCATTTAATTTATCTTCTTTCGGCTAAACCGCCCGGTTAATTTAAAAACTAATGACATATTCTGAAAGCTTATGTTTACGTGTAAAATTCCGCAATCAATTTGAAAAAATATTGATGTTAACCCTTTGCAAAAATATTTTCAAAACTGATCGTTTGCCCGGGTGGACGTATTCTCCCTTACGTCAAATCCCCCCAAGGGCGCAATTTTACAGCTATTGACAAACCCAAAACATGCTCTTAAAGCGGCAATTTTCTTCTAATTGACGGTGTAATTTTTTTTAAACAATATGAATATTAATCCTTTCAAAAACACCGGAAAATGCAGGGGGCTGTAAACACGGGTTGTAAAACCGTTTTATTTATAACCAATAAAACTTTCAAAGAGTCAACAAGAACTATTTTTTTTTTAAACTATGAAACAACCCTTCGTGAAAAAATAAGAAAATGTCTTCTTACGAGCATTTTTATCACTAATTATTAATATTTTTTCACGAATTTTTCATTTCAAAATATAAATTCATTTTTTGTGTTATTCCGTAGTTTTAAATCATCTTAAATCAACCAAACCACTCGGTGCAGTTAAAATTGTAAAATATATTCAGAAAGAGAGTTCTCTTATGTCTCAAATACCACAATTAATTCGAAAATATATCGTTGAAATTAAGGAGGAGTTCGTGGCTGCGCGAATTAAAAATGTCTCAAAAACTTCAGAAGTTAGTGAATAGTTCTGTCGAAATTATTTAATCACTTGAATAAAGATAAGAAAATCATGTTACCTTTTCTGAAAGTGCTCTCACCCTTTATACGATCAATGTATCTGTTTATCGGTTAACAGGATGTAATAATTATTCCATATGTGGTAACTTATCCATTAGAATGATGGGATCGATACGGCACATATCTATCTTTCTTTCGCAAACAGCTGAAAACTAAATATTTAGTTAGTAGGAGACTAAAATAAATGAACACATGTTTCCTTTATGTGAATATATATAATGGAGTTTAGATATTACAATTATGAACATTTTACAAGTTATATTTAAAGCAGAATAATATTATATTAGATCAGAGCACTTGAGCTCACAACTGGTTCGTTATATTTTATATCAGGAGTGAAGTGAGAGTTTTTAGTTCTATTGAAAAGTCATTATTTTTCATTCTTCTCTTACGTCATGGGTTTAACAAATTACTTGGTTTTACGTAACAGTTGAAATCAGTTGATTAAGTACATTACAGTTTGTTATAATTATTTTTTAAATGTTCAGAATACTTCACAAACGATTATTGAATAAAGAAAAGGTTGTTTTCCCCGTTAATGATTGATGTTGAGTAGCTATAAATTACGATAACAAGTTTCTCATTAGCGTGATGAAACGATGAGTGTCGGTGGTTTCCCCGTTGAGTAATTTTTTCTACTTTCGTGAAGTGAAATTGTTTTTTATGATCTGTAATCCGAGGATGAGATTAATATATTTTCAACAGTTAAATCTTCAAAATTCAAAAAGGGTCGCTTTCTCAAAGGACATTTTCTCCTATATAGCAACACCCCTCCAGGGCACAATTTTAAAGATACGGACAAACCAAAAATTTGCACTTAAAGCAGAAATCTTATTCTAATTGATGATGCAATCGGTTTTAAAAACTAAAAATTTTAACTCTTTCTGAAACACCAGCGAACGCACGTCACTTAGTGCTTCACGGAGACAATCTTTTTCCCTACGCTAAAAGTAACTAAATGTCCCTATTTCGATATAATCTTTTAGAAAATCCTGGCAGAGTGATTGACATCACCTGCAAAAATTTCGAAACGTTGGTACAAGTACAAGTATTTGAAAAAAAAATCTGAGAATTTTTCAATGAAAACGGCAAAACGCAGGCTGTTTTGGCACGACTTCACTTGGCTTTGTCTCATGTTTTCACTACTTAATAGGCATATATCTCACTCAGTTTTAAAGAGAGATTGGATATAGTTTTATTTATAACTGATTTCGACTGAGAGAGTTCGGAACATGAGAACTATTTTGTTTTCATGTTAAAAAACCCGACGCCAAATAAAAGAAAAAAAATGCGAGAATAAAAATAGCGTAAAAATATTTTCTCATGGAATTTTTGCATGGGCTGTAAAACCGTTATATTTATAACTGATGAACATTTCAAAGAGATTGGACAACAAGAACTATTTTTCTAAAATATGAAACGATCCTACGTGAAAATAAAACAAGAAAATGTCTTCTTAAGTATGCTTTTACCACTAAATATCAATATATTTTTCGAATTTTTCATTTACAAAACATATAAATTCATACAAATTCGGGTTAAAGATATAAAATCATACAAATTTGGGGTTTATTTAAGGTTATTATCACGGGCCCGGGCAACGCCATGTGGGTCAGCTAGTTCATAAAATAAAATACTCATGAAACATTGAGCAAAGATCAGACTTTAAATTTTCCAGTAAAAATATTTAAATAAAAAAATCTTATCACTGCGTAGAAGTTATAAAGTGTATAGATTTTTCATTTTATCACTTCCGTAAAACGAATATTATGCAATTAATCTTATAGAATATATCTTATACAATAAATTTAATGCTCATTTTACGTCATATAATAACAGTAAAATAGTTCTGATTAACTAAATTTTTCAACAAATTGAAATAAATGAAGACAGAAAATTTAGAAGCTTAAACTTTTGGAAGGCCAGGCTTTCTGGTTGAAAGCGCTTGGGACTCCGATGGATGTTTTTAACATCTTGAAATGGTTTTAATGTTTTAAAACCTTTTATTTTTTTACACCTATTTTAGTAATTACACAAACTGTGATCCATTTTAATGGTTTCATATTTTAAAGCTTAAACTATCTCTTAAAATAATATATAAATATTTTTTTTTAATATAATGTGATCAAATCTGTCTGTTCTATATTAAGTCGTTTTAAATATACCAGCGTATAATGCGTACTTTTGAAACAACGCTTATTTGCAGCTACTGGAAATCGATTTCTGTTTAAAAAATACATAGGTTGTAATCCGTGTATTTTTTCAAAATTTAAATTATAAATATGTATTTTTCATATTTTGAATTTAATTTTCGGAAAATATCATTTGCAATCTATGTTTTTTTTCTTTTAAACTTAAATAGATTTTTAGGAGATTCAAATATGTGAATCCAAAATTACTGCTCATTCCGCGAATTAGTTAGTCAGTTATACCCAAAAAACTACCCACATTGCAATCTGTTTTGCTGCGATATATATATATATATATATATATATATATGAATATTCTACGATTTTTAAAAATTACTAACAACAGCATTAAGGGTACCGTGGACCTTCATTTGAGAAAAAATCGACCCAGCAATCGAAATTTGTATTTGTATGTATTTTTATTCTCTAGTTGGTATTGAACCATTTGCCTAAAACTGCATGCAGTTGCGATGCTTTTTCCAAAAGTTAAATTTTGTACACAAACAAATTATCGTAGTAATAATAATCTTTAAATCTGTTTTTCTCAAAAGAGATTTTTCACGGTTTTTAGATTTTTAAAACGCTCTATGCGTCTTAATTTTTGTATAAATTTCATGAAATTGATAAGGAAGAATCCTGGTAAATTTTACAAATTAAGTTAATTCATGTAATTAAATTTAATGTATAAGTTATTAAAAGGCAAAATTTTGATGAAAATCGATATTGAAATTTGAAAATATCTTTAAAAAATTAAATATTCAAGGTATTAAATAATTGATACACAGATTTGTTTGTAATATAGTTTTAAGTGATTAAAATGCCAAATCAAGGAATTATCTCAAAAATTAAGACGTAAGACATTTAAATTTTTTTTTTATAAATTTTAAAATTTTAAAAACATCTTAAAATTGTAATAAGATTGTACATTTTTTAAGGTATTTTATATATTTATGGTGAAATGTATATATACACAAAATTTCATATCTCTATGGTAAAACGTAAAAATAAATACATTTTAACATCCACTGTCCCCTTAAACAACATCTAGTGTTTTTGAAATTTAAATTTAATTAATCACTTTATTATAATAATTGTAAGTATTCTTAGAAGATATTTTAATAAGCTATGAAAAGAGGAAATAAAAGTTCCCATTTGAATACATAATGAAATAAAACTTCAAAATCAAATATTTTATTCAATTAAATATAAAAAAACAAAAAAGCCATTCATAATTTGAATTACAAACTTTTTTTTCTTGATTCAAAATTTCATGTGAAATCAAATACATTATTTACAAATTTATTTACTTTCTAAAAATGTCTTAAAAATGTAAAAAATTTCTTCTGTACATATAAAAAAAATATTAAAGTTTCAAAGCATACACTTAAATAAAAATCAGTGTAAAATAAAAAATGAACCTTCTTTTTAATTATTTTCGTTAATCTGGAAGTTGATTTTTTTTCAAAATTTTCTTCAGTAATTTAATTATTCATTGCTTTTAGGAAAAAATCTGTCAGAAAATGAGAAGATTTTTTACTTGACATTTATGTCTCGAAAAAAAAAAATAACGGCTGATATTTAATGCATTACGAATATTTTTATTTTCATATATTAATATAACGTATTGTTAAATATTTTTTTATTCTGAGAATAATTTTTCACAAAAACGGGAGGATATAAAAATTCACAAGAGTAAGATTATTGGATCATAGTTTGAAATTCGTTTTCTGTTTTTACCTTGTTTAGCTTTTGTCTACTTTAATAAATTACGATTTTTATTTTTATCTCAATAAATTTAAAATATTTTTCAGGCCATGTTTTACATAATTTTGTTTTCCTGATAACACAAAAGAACATTATACTAGAATATTAAGTGAATTTTTATTATTGGAACAAATGCGGATCACTGGCTTAGAATGAAACTGCAACTAAAATCGAAAAAGTTGAACACTTATTACGTTAGACTTTCCCCTCTAAACATTATACTATTCAACTAACATGTTATACGGACAAACAAAATAAATTAACAACATTAACATTAACTTTAAAATTACTATTATTTTGTTACTCTTGCATGAACAAATTCAATAACGGGGCTGAAAAATGTTATATTGTGAATCTATAGATTCTTAAAAATCGACATTCCAGTTTGAGTAAACTAATTAATACAGTACCAGAGGGCCCGTGCGAGGATTTCGCACTGAAATCTAACATTTTTTAGGTACTTCTCTATTATGCCGTCGACCACTTTTCATAACAAAAAACTATCGCCAAATTGTAAGATTAAACGCAAAAAATGCAGTCCCATTTACTTGATGTCAGAAGCATTATACGTGTTTGTTACGTCATCCAGTGGTTTTTAATTCGACATTTGCGTGTATTTTTCGTTATGTTTTACTGATTTATTAGTTATTTCATTAATTAAAATAACAATTGTGTCCTTAAATTCTTATATTTTATTTATTTATTTATTTTGATATTCCAATGGCAACGTTCTCCCGTTTATTTGGCGATAGTTTTTTGTTATGAAAAGTGTCCGACTGGATAATAGAGAAGTACCATATGTAATATTTATTAGATGCAGGTTTAAACTTCTAAAGAAAAAGCAATGATAAAAATATCTGCAAAAAACATTTAGTTGTTAGTCAAGCCAGAATATCATCTAGTTTATTCCATCAAAGTTAGGGTAAAAACTGAGCCAAGATTGCTAAAAGCACGCGTGAGAAAAAAAAAATAACAATCGTATTTTAACTGCATTAGAGGATGACGTCACCCGCTTCAGGACAAACATGGGACATAGAAATAAATATCAATCTAAACATTTCAATTTCAATTTCGCTTTTTAATCATAAATATAAAATAAACCTGCGAGGTTTTTTTTATAATAATCACTGAGCATCATATAATGTGGTATTTTATTTTTTTTTGGCAACAATATTTTGAGGAAAACCTTTGATTTCTTTTATGAAAACAATGCCGATTTAATTTTTAATTATCAGCAAATTTTAATCAAAATTATGTTTTAACAAAATGTTAAGTATGCTGTGTCAGAAGCCTGCTCAAAATCTTTTCATATGCTATCTCATTCATCTTTCTGCGTTTCGTATTTTCAGAGAAAAAGGGTTGTTGACAGGAGAAATAATATATATGATAAAATCAACTCGAAAATGTTTCTTAAAATCAGTGCGAGCAAAAAATAATAATAATAAAAAAAACTTAAATCCTTCAAATATATTGGTTTCTAACGTTTATAAAGATAAAAACGCATATTCGGAATCAAGTTTAACTTGGAAGATGTTATTGTATATTTTCGTTCGTGATCATATAACATTTTCGACAATTAAGAATTTTATTTTTGCTTTCGAACATGATAAATAATTCAACCTGAATAAAATTAATATTTATTTAAGAAACAGCGCATTGGAGAAAATTTTTCATGTTACGTAGCAAGGTTTGATATTAAAAAAAAATAATTACCGAATAACGTCTGACAAAAGGGAAGATAATTATAAATACATATAATATGTTCATCGAAACATACCATAATCAAGTCAATCAGTAACACCAACTCGTCTAATCAGCCTTTCATCTTTTCTATACATATATTAAATAATTATATCCAATTGTTATTACTTGAGCAAAGCCATACAACCAGGAATTAAATGCATTGCTTAATGTTCAATTTTTTGATGTACGGAAGTAAATGCTTTGGATTTGCGCATAAAAGTTTCTCCTATATGAAATTAGAAGTTTTCTTTTTTTGAATGCTTCATAGTGGGAAGTAATATAATCATATGTAACATCCTGTTGAAAATGAATTAATATTGTTACATAACAGTAAACCAGCGGGGAAAACCGAACTATGATCGGTTAAAATTAGCTTTGTACTCAACTCATTGGAACAATTAATTTTCTGTACAACATATAATAATCATATCTATGAATCCAGATCTCGGCACCTATTGGGAATTTCTAGAAAATTCCTTCATATTCTAAAAGCCAATTTTTTCGCCAAATGTCGCCAAAATCTAACGTTTTGAGTATTTATAGGATTTTGTATTTAATTTTAATTTTTGTGCTGGATATTTATTACTATATTGTAAAATTATGAAATTCTCTTGTTTAAGGAAAATTTTTCATGTGTGCTCATAAAAGAATGATTTTGAAGAAATTATGTCATAATCTGTGTTATAACTAAAAAACATTCAGAAAAAAATATTTTTCAATATATTTCAGATTATTTTATTTTATTTACTCCTTATGCTTTAGAATTACCGAGACAGATATTTTTTGGTAACATATATTTTTCGTAGAATCCAGCTGCATTCATATAAAGAAATTCAAAGAGACAAATTCAATGCGAGCACAACTTTTTCGAGAAAGTTAAAAGTATCTACTGCAAAGCATTTGGTTTGGATCCGTGCAATTTATTTTTAGCTTACATTTATGTTTTGTGCGAACATGTATATCTCAAAAATAACAGAAATTGCCAAATTAAAAAATTCTATTCTTATCTATTTAAAATAAATAGTATTGTAGAAAGTTTTTAAAACTTTTGCATTATTTCAATTTCTTAAATTTGGAATTTTTTAGAAACAATTTTTAGCAAGCATCCACACATGAAATGTAGCTCCCATGTGAAATTTTAAATTTATAGTTTTCACAGTATCACAGAAATTGCAATTTTTGTACATCCTTTTTACCGGTACTCTTTTAAATTTTATTTTTTTAGAAACTGTTCGCCTGTAAGCTGTGTTTTTGTAACCTTTTAAATTTCTAATTTTGTAGAAAAGACATGCAAGCATTTACGATTTAAAAATAATAGTCATGTCAAATTTCGAGTTTTAGCCATAACAACTCCAAATAAATCGCTATTTAAAATGTTTTCAGAATACTTTCTGCCTATGCCACTCTTTTAAGTTTAGAATTTTTTACATAACGTTCTTACGGAGCATTTACATTTTAAAAGTAACCACCATACCAAATTTCCAGATTCTATTCCCAATAGCATCACTGTAATTGCAATTTTAGAACGATTTGTGTTTCTGTATCCATTTAAACTTCGAATATTTCAGAAACTTTTTTTTGTTAATATTTACGTCTCAAAATTAATAGCCATGTCAAATTCCAAGTTTATGACCCTAACATTTTAACATGAACCGTGGTTTAGATCGTTTTTAGAACGTTTTACACTCATTTCACAATTTTAAATTTCGAAGATTTTAGAAACCTTTCTTACCGAGTATTTCCATCTTGAACATAACGTCCATTTCAAATGTCAAGTTTGTAGCCCCAACAGCATAACAGTAATTTCAATTTTAGGACTTTTTGTGTTCCTCTATCCATTTAAAGTTCGATTTTTTCAGAAACTGTTTTGTGAAAGAATTTATGTTTTAAAAATATTAGCCATATCAAATTCAGGTTTATATCCCTAACAATTTTAAATAAATCGTAATTTAGAATGTTTATAGATTACGCTCATTTCATCCTTTTAAAATTCCAATTTGGTAGAAACTGTTTTTGTTGAGCAATTCCATCTTAAAAGTAACGACCACACCAAATTTCAAATTTCTAGTCCCAACAGCATCACAGAAATTATAATTTTAGAACGTCTTTTGTTCCCATATCCTTTTATTTATTTTTTTTTTTCGAAACTGTTCAGTGTAAGTCTTAAAAATCATTTTCTTAAAGAGAACCTTAAAGAGCATTTACATTTTAAAAGTTACCATCATGCCAAATTTCAAGTTTCAAGCCCCATCACTATCCAAAAAATTGCATCTTTAGAACGTTTTTTGCACTTTCATCCTCTTGGTTGAAGTGGTCTCGACATAAAATAAAGTCTATGTTGAAGCAGATAATTGTTAGCATCATTTTGCCACCATTATTTTTTAAATCGGTTTGGTAATTTCAGAGATTACCCTCTACAAAATAATAATAATAATAATAATAATAATAATAATAATATTAATAATATTTGTATTTATGCAATTTTTTTAAAGCCTTTTTTCTTTGAAAAAAGTTAGTTAAAAATAATTTTGTTTAACAAAAAACAATTTCCTTGTATTAATGTAAAGCAAAATTTTGAGTTACATAGATTTAATATGCTCTTTAAGCTTAATCTAAAAAAATTACTTTAATTATCAGTTTTTTACTTTTTCATTTTTAAAAATTTTATTACATTGTATCTTTTTTTATTTACCAAAACCTTTGATTATATAAATTTCAACATTTCAGTTTAAGTCAGATAGTTATTGGATCATTACTGATTAATATTATTGGTACTTTTGTGTTATCCGGGCACCAGTGACATATATACATGTAAATATACATATATATATATACTTATATATATACACATATGTATATACATATACACAGTATATATTATTAGTAAATATATATATATATATATATATATGTGTGTGTGTGTGTACATATGTATATATACATGTATAAATGTCACTGGCGCCCGGATAACATAAGAGTACCATATTGTCTTTTTAAATGTAAAATAAAAAGCACTCACAAATTATTATTGTAATTTTAATAAATTAGCATGAAGAACACTTTTTAATCAGTTTAAATTACTAAACCTACGAAAACAATGAACGTCTATGTGGGACTAAATATGCCTGTCTAATTAGAATAATTTATTTATTATATTTTACTGAAAATATTTTCTTGTTGATATTAGTTATTTGTTAAATTGAACTTTTTTTCCGGACCTTAACTATAAGTATAATAGGCACTCTGTTGTAAATTTAAAACAAAAACAAGCGTTGCTAAATTAAAAAAATATAATAAGATTAACACCTAACGATTTAGATAAATATTAATGCGTGATAAACTTTTTCAATCAAACTGTTAGTTTTAAAGAAAATTGAGTTTTTAATAAAATAAGAACTAATAAGAAGTTTTAAGTTTTTAATAAAATAAGAACTAATGAAAAACTACGTAAGCAAATTTATGTAAACAAACTCGAATTTTGAAAAACTGTTTATTAAGGAGAAATTAATGCAATATTTGTGCATCTTAACTAATTAAAAAAATTGTTTTACTAATTAATTATTTTTAGTATATGGTTTTTTTCTTAATTTTAATTATATATATATTTTTTTTCAAAGAGTTTTAGTTTTATGGTATTAAAACGAAACCTCATTATGTGGTATTAAATATTTGTAATAAATGTTTATAAAAGTAAGAAAGTCAATATTATAAAAATTAAATAATAACTAATAATAAATTACTAAATGACTAAGGGAAGAAAGAGCGTCTTATCGTTCATTGAAAGCATAGTTCACCCATTTAAAAATTAATTAATTAAACTTATTGAGATTTCTGTAACCTTGTTATCATTTCCCTCTTTTGTGCTACTTTATGCAAAACATGTTATGATTTTTTTTTTCAGGAAAGTCCTGCTTGTTATTCATCAGAATTCATTAAAAAATATTTCACGTAAAAATTAAAACCAAACTAGATATATTTTCCGAACAACAAAATCTACTATATATATGTAGCACAAACGGAAAATTTCGTTACTTTCCTTTATAACTCAAGTTCCGCTGCATGATGGAACTTACACTGTTCGATAGATATTTTTTCAGGGAAGGTTTTAGTATATAACACAACGTTCTACGTAGATTAGTTATATAATTATGATGGAAAGTTCTGTTATTTTGGACGGTAAGGTTACCATTGGTCATTTTTTTGGCGACCGTTATCGTTGGCGAAAGAATTGAAACGGCTATATCAGAAAATAATTCAAACACATAGAAAACTAAAAGAAAAATTCTCTTATTAATTTTATTTCAAATCCCCCCCCCCCCCCCACACACAAAAATGAAAAAGAAAAAAAACTGTTTTAATGAGGGATAATATTATAAAGCAAAAATATTTAATTTAAACCCAAAGGAATGTTTATAATGCTTAAAAATATTCAATATTTGGCGATTTATCGTTTACGTCAGGTTAAAAAAATCTGATCATTTGATTAGATATTATATGAGTGGCATTTTTTTTTCTTTTTTTTTTTTGTCTTTCTGTT
Source organism: Maratus michaelseni (assembly GCA_963931845.1). Taxonomy (NCBI): domain Eukaryota; kingdom Metazoa; phylum Arthropoda; class Arachnida; order Araneae; family Salticidae; genus Maratus; species Maratus michaelseni. The sequence continues at coordinate 182,424,002 of OZ007590.1, forward strand.
ATTTTTTTTATATATATAACTCCCCTATCATGTGACTTACAGGAGGAACTAGCACATGTAATTGTAAAAATGACTGCATTTATGAGTTACATGTAATTTGTTTATTTACGATTTTAATTTTACCTTTGGCGCCAAACAATGTGATTTTAATCCAAAAATGCATAAGGGTGACATCAGCTTGAGCTTTATTAGCAATAATAGTGTTTTTTCGGGTATAGAAAACCCTTTTTGGAGTAAATTTTTATATTCAAATGCAAATTATATAAATAGCAGTTATTGTTATAAATATGCGATCAAATATTTAAATTTTAATGAATGTCTGCCTAAAACACATATTGTAAAATAGTTAAATTTTAGACATTTAAAAATTTACTACGGAAACATGCCGGTTTGTTTTCACCAAATATATGATTTTTATAGCCTCGAATTCAGATCAGCGAATATTGTCCTATTCTTTTATTTTTGTTTTTTTAATATATCGCCAATTTCACTTATAGAAATATTCACTGTGTCAAAAGTTAGGAACTAAAGAATATGCTTAAGGAGATGTGTGCAATTATGCATTATTAATATCACAAAAGGCAACATTTTGTAATAAAAATTGCGTGCTGAAATAAATTTTCGATGCTCTTTTTGATTCGTCATTGTTTTTAAAAGATATTGGACTAATCGTCCGTATTCCGGACACCTGCCAGTTGGCATTTTTACTATAATTGTTGGAAGTTTCGTTTATGTTTCAAAGTTACTCTTGGACGACGATTCAGATTACAGAAGATTAGACGACTTTTGAAATTAGCGATTGCTAAATTTATGGGGTTTTTATGGGTCCAAATTTATGGGTCCAAAAAAAGCAATGCTTCCAATCCATGTACGGAAAAACTTTGTAGTGTCAATGGTGGCGAATGGAATAAATAATATTTGTCGATTTATCATTTCAGCCTGGATAAGAAAAGCGAGTAGCTAAAATTCTGATTAGATAATTTTTCGATCATTATAAAGCATTTTAGACTTACACACATCCCTAGCAGCTAAACATAGAGGCAAATGAATTTATTTCTGCGTTTTATTATGCTCTTTAGTGAAATGCAAAGAAAATATTCGGTTTAAGTATCCACCAAAAAGATTATTACTAAACATTTTTTATAACTAACTTTATCATTGTCAGTTTTGTATAAAGTATGGAATTTTGCTAATGAAAGATCTATAATTGAATTAACAGTAATTTGACATTATTTAATGGAACATAGTTTGGCGTGTCAATAACTTCGCTTTGTAAGTAACTCTGGTACATTAGTAACCATATCGTTTCAAGCACTTCTAATGTTTGACGTCAAACTTGGATATCGACAAGATTATGGAAGATTAGGAAGATTTTATTGGATGCAAACTAAAGGTTTATTCTTCTACCGGATTTAATCATCGGGTTTTTTTTTTCAGGTTAACGGTTACACGAATGCAACTGGTCTAAAAAATGGAAAGACGGTGAAAATGGCGTCATTTAAATTTTATTCAAACTATTTAGCTTTAAAAAAGCACTTTTAGGTAGCTTTCAATACAAAAAAGTATAAAGCTACTTATTGCAGCCGTTCGGAGGAAAGCAGTTCCGGAAAATTTCGATATATTTTCACCGATCATGACCCCCAGACCCCAAAACCACCCTCCGTTCAAATGTTGATTTATATATATAGATATATCCATGTATATATATATATATATATCTGACTTATGTCATACGATAACGCTCGTATTTATAAATCGATTTTGATGAAACTAATTGTGTGTATTAAGATCACCAATGTCTCGACCGAGTTCGTTGGCCAGCTTGGTCCGCCATTTTGTTTCAAGATGGCGGCCATTTAAAAATTTAAAACTAAAATAAATATACAAAAAAATTAAAAATTCAAATTTATTTTTTAATTACGTGTTAGGCCTTTATACAAGGATTCCAGAGCATTTTTTGGTTTACCTCTATCTTTAAAAATGGCTGAGATAGAGCAGTTTGAAATTCTAGGGTGGCTGACATTTTGAAACAAAACAGCACATTAACGCTGTTAATAAAGTTAACAAAGAACTCGCAAATTATTTTCTTTCATTGTTGTAATAATTTTCCCAATCATACGCATAAAACTATATATTCATATCCGTTAGCGCCAAAATTGGCGACGTTGGCGACAAAATTGGCATAATTTGTGACATTTGGCGAAATATCGCCAAATTTGGCGACCAAAATAAGTCTTTACAAATGAAGGCAATTTGGCTATTGCTCAATAATTTGGCGAAATTCTTATTAAAATTCAGTATTAACGAATCTTTTGTAAACGTTTCTTTGCATTTTAACTTGCTGTTTTCGTGTAACATTAGCTAAAATTTTAAAACGAAGGTATAGGAAAGCTACCTTTTCCTCCCGGTACAGGCCGGAAGGACTTTTTTATGTTTCACCAGTTTTTTTTTAATAGAAAAGTTAAACACTGTTCTTTATGTGCAAACAATTTATTACGTTTTTGACTGTATTTACTCTGCTGGAATCGAAAGATGAAAAACCGTAGTAGACTTGCCTGAAGAGGACGTATATTACGAAATATAACATAACATAGAGTGTGATTGTACATACGTTACCAGAACCTCACATAGAGAGTAGAAAGTGGAACGGAGTTCAAGAACTTACAGACGAAAATTAATCAGCCGAACATTACTTAAGTTCAATGGTCAATCTATGCAATCATTGTAATGCTCTCTTTTTAGTAGTATGTTGACTGGAGAACATTTTAGTTCCTGCTGCCATAATGGTCTTATGGTTATAATGGCCTCATTTCCCTACCAAACTCTACTACAAATGATCAACTAAATGAGTTGCTTCTTATTAGCCCAAATTTTGTATGTATGATATAATATAACGCAATGTCGTTCGCATCGTTTACAGCACTATTGATGGAAAAATCAGGTGAACGTCCCTATTGCTTTCAAATACATGCTCAAATCCATTGATGTAATTCATTTGAAAATTTTGACTAGGGTAGCATCCGTAGGTGAAGATCCATATTCCTTTAAAATAAAAAGCCATTTCGTATGATTTAAGGTACATTTAGAAAAATGGCCCAGCGCAGCATGCTAGTAATAAATAAAAACAGATTAAAGTGAAGTGTTATAAAAGAAATTGCAGGATAGTTGATGTGTTGTTGTTTTTATTATTTAAGTAGTTCTTTGCATTATCACTAAACACCTATCGAAACAAGTTTTTCAGGCCGAAAGCAAACCGAAACCGAATTGTAATACTTTCTCCAGTTTCGGTAGAAAACAAAGATCTCTTTAAAAAAAATTAATTTATTAATGTACAGGATGTCCCTTATTAGGTGCGTTCGTAATTATATAAATACCTATTGTCGTCCCTTGTTCCGTCCGTCTGTCTGTCCGTCCGTCCGTCCGTCCGTCTGTCTGTCCGTCCGTCCGCATATAACAACGCAAAAACTACCCAACCGAATGGTTTGAAATTTAAGATATATTATCTTTGCAGAATTTTGTCTATACATTTCAAATTTTATAAAAATCGAATCAAAACTTTAGGAGATATTAATAAAAATATTTATTAAGAAACTTGAATTTTTTAAAAAAAAATCGGTGCCTTCTTGTTATAGGAGCTTTCAAGTTTTAACCGTCAAGCGATCGAGATCCAAATTATTTTATTACAGAAATTAATCTGCAGACGATATAATTCATTTCACAGAATTAAATATCATCAAGATCTGAGTATTTATATAACTAGCAACGACGAACTAGGTACGAACGCACCTCATTTGTCACGTTTCACGTACAATTTCCAACTTGTTATCACTAACCAACAGCTAAGTTCTAAACCGTAAGTTTTATAGGTATATCTCCAATTGTAAATAAATGTCAAATGTTCTTCATCACATGAAAATCCATTTACGTCAAAATAGATAGATTATTTAAAAAAATGGAGAGAGTTAATTTTAAAACGGTCACTATTTCCTCTAAATAATATTTGTAAATTTTTTCTTCTGTTCTAACCATTGACTACAAATATAAATGGACAGCGGACGCCTTTCTTTTCTTCCGAGAGACTTGAAGAAAATATCTTTCACCTTTCATCGCCAAAAAAAGACGAAAGGGTGCCGCTTTCTGGCGGTAATCCCTTTCTTGGCAACTTTCTGTTTCTGTTCTCGTAATAAAAGAAACAGGTCTAAAAACGACACTGAAACTTAACTAGAAAAGCATGCTGTTGCATTCACAAGGAAAAAAAAACAGTTCTAGCATTTTATTTCAACTAGGCTACGAGTGTTTTTGAGTCATATCCACACCCAATCGAAAGATAAAATTGGAGTAACCAATTTAACTTGTATTTAATTTATATTAAACACTTGTAGTTAATTTATATTAACTTGTATTTAATTTATATTAAATGCATTTTTTAACACTTTCCAACCTAGTTGAAAAGTGTTTATGACTTCGGTTTGTCTGGCCGTCTGCCGTCTGGCCATATGGCCGTGCTCTAACTCCCGTAAATATGCTCGGATTGCTCTGCAATTTTTATATGTTATAGTCGTTATCTATAGCATGTTCCCTATTTCAACGGAAGTGTGTAGTACTTATAGTTTTTTTACAGGGGCACTCAAAAGAATTCCATTACATTGCGGTCTATGGGGGAAAATCATTTGCGGTTTATTTAAATAATGTTTCACTATTTTAAACGCATTGAAATTTATATATATCACTAAGGTGTATTAGAAGAAGCTTAACATGGAATAGGGTGTGCATAGCACTTATACTTACTGTACAGGGACAGTCAAAAGAATTCCGTTACATTACGTCTATGGAGAAAAATCGTCTGCGGTTTATTTAAATAATGTTTCCCTATTTAAAACGCATTGAAATTTATATGAGGTGCATTACAAGAGACTTACTACAGAATATCGTGTGTATAGCAGTTATCGTTCATTTACAGGGACACACAAAAGAATTCTCTACTGTCGGTTAACAATAATTCCTGGAAGTGCGTTTTAAGTTTTAATTTTAACTCGCTTTTTGTCTATTACGTGGTGTGTATAAATTCTGTAGATCCTATACAGGGCAGCACAAAAGTTCGCGAACACATTTCCGTATTATTTAACTCCAGACGGAGAATTTTAAACTGTGCTACGCGTTTCCTAACTGAACTAAAATTTATTATCCTATGTAGTATATATACAAATCTATAGATCCTATACTGGGCTGAATAAAAGTATTCGGATTACTTAAATGTTATCTTTTAGCTTATTAAACGGTATGATTTGTAAAATTATTTTGGAAGCGTTGGAAAGTGTTACATAATCTATGCGTGAAGCATGATTTTTCGTTCTTGTTATTTTACTTTATGATTTGTAATTTCAAAATTATCCAATGGACAAGACCGATTTTTTTCTCTTTAAAGAGGAACTGGCACAAGAAAGGTTCTGAGGCCCTAATTTATTTTGTAAATAAAAACCAGGGAAAAAAAAAGAAAAAAAATAGTTTTACCTATTGGGTGGCAATATTTTTGCTGATCTATTTTTTTTTTCAAATGATAAAAAACGAACCTTGGATCGGACAGGGCCTGATTACTAACGGGGCACACTTCCACCAGTAAAAAAAGTGATTTTTTTTGTTTGTTTTTTACTTACTCATTTTATTTTACATTATTACTTTTATTTTCATTACATTATTACTTTTATTATTATTATTATTTTTTACTTTATTCATCACTTTTATTTTATCTTCATTCTTTCATTTTATCTTCTATCATTTCTTACTTTTATTTTATCTTACATATTTTACATTGATCTAGTTGTGCTCAAAGAATTTTCCTGTTTTTTTTCTTTAAAATGCATTTAGATGTTTCGTGTAATTGTAACGCAAATGTATTTTGCATGAATAGGGCATTTTGATAACACGAAAAATTCTATTAAATTTTACTGGTGGAATAGTGCCTTGTCGCCGTCGGTAATCAGACCCTGGGACCGGATGCATTATATACATCGCCCACCCCCACTCCCCCCATCTAATGCAAATTACTTAAAAAAATATTAGCAACATAGTCCAAAATGGTTTAAGATTTCTGTTTGAAAAGCAAAAATTTGACAAAATCATTTCATACAGTGTAGAATTCAGAAGTGGATTGTTTGTTAACCCCCCCCCCCCCCAGCAGCAGAAAAACCTCCCTGAGAAAAATACCTGAATTGCCGTTTGCGGCATTATAGTACAATATTTTCTGAAATTTACAATTTAAAAAAAATAATAATAAGCTCTAAAAAGAACTGTTTGAAAGTATACAGCAGGAAAATATCACGACAAACTCAAATGCAAGTAAAAAATGTCTCTTCAGTCTCGGGAGCTGTGGAATTTCCGTGACAGATTGACACGAAAAAAACCTGTTTGGCATAATATTCCCCCACCACCACCTGCTGGTGGGGAAGGACATATTTTCTTCAAGAAAGGGTTGCTAATCCGCTGTCCATTTATATTACAAGTCAATGGTTCTAACAAGTAAAACAGTACAATTCAAAATTTGTACGACCAAATCTTATTGAGTTGTGTATACTCTGAATTTAATGCATTTTTAGCGTTTTGATGCACTTAAAGCTGAAAAACGTGTCTTTACAAAACGTTTATTAAAGTTTAACAAAGTTACATGAACATTGTTTGAAAAAAAATATGCATTCATTTTTCCTGCAAAAACAAATGCAAGTATAGTGGTACCTCGGTTCTCCAAGTCAATTCGTACCAAAGAATTGTTCGAAACCCAAATGAAATTTTACCATGAAAGTAATGATTGTACAATTCATTGGTTCTCACGTTCCAAGTTACTCCACGTATCCACTTGTTTCGGACAATACTGGCAATTAGCGATTCAGATTTTTAATTAGTGGAGATTAAGCATAGGGTATAAATTAATCATTAGAATGTAATTTTAAAGAAATGCTTAAAAAGGGCCCTAAGGCCCCAATAAAAATATGAGGGTGGTGGCCCGGAGAGAGAAGTCCAAGACTCAACTTTAAAGTTATGCATTGAGATGGTGACATAATTACGAGGGGACCAGAAAATGCATGGTGCGTAAAAAGTTAAAGGGCCCTGAACAGGGCCCCAAGGGGCCAGGATCCTAAGTGGAATGTAGAAATACTGAATAACTAAATAGAGAAAAGGCCCCCAAAACAAAGAAGGTCGGATTAGAAGGAGGCAAGATATTAACATTTTAGGGGGAAAACTTCAAGGGACCCTGTACCGGGCAACAGTGTGCCAGGGTCTTAATTGGAATGTAGTAATAGAAGAATAACTAAATGGAGAAGAGAGCCCCAAAAACGAAGGCAATCGGATAAAAAAGAGGCAAGTTATTAAAAATTTAAAAACGTAAAGGGGCCCAGAGGGCCCTAGTTTTGTCCGAGAATGTTTTTCGTCATTCATTTAAAAGCTGGAAATCCTAAGAAATTGTTAGAAAAAAAAAGATAGTGAATCGGACGATTTTTAAGGGAGCTATTGTAGGGGACCCAAAAGGGGTCGCTGATAGTTTCAGTCCCTAAGATGATGCTTATATATTGTAACAAAGTAGGGGAAAAAGAATGATTAAAAACAAAGGTAATAAATAATCTTTTGCTCTTAACTACATATAATTTCAGAATTTTATAAATTGGGAGCTAAAACATAAGCTTTATCTTACACGTTTGGCACTTATAAATATAGTAATTAGAACAAGACAAAAATAGGTAGTTTGGTTTTCACAGTAAAAAGCAACATTAACAAAAGTTTCTAGTTTTCTTCTCAGATCAAGTAAAGAAAATATTTTTATTTGTTTCGTTACTGTGTTTTTAATTCTAATTATTTCAATTACACAACCAAACGTACACACACACATATATATATATGTTAAACGAATTTTGTATTAGTTTATTAATCATTGACAAAATAAACATATTCACACTGGTAAATCAGCGTACTTCTCAGTTATTTATTTTTAAAGCGAGTTAAAATTAAATAATTATCTATTAAGTAAATAGAATACGTTTCATAAATTTTATCGCATATTTTGCAAGTCCATTAACAGTAAAAAATATATGCATCATAAAAATACTGCAAAATCCGACATATTTGTCATTTGCCATCCGCAGGAAAATAATGTCTTCCAAAGTAACTGAGATAAATCATCAGAATATAATGTGGCCAGGTCACGTCTTACGAAAATTACTATCTGTAGTAAGATCTTTCATAAGGTTCAACTATATAGAAAAATAGGCTTGGAATCAGTAAATAAACCAGTCATTTACACAAAATACGAAAAAGTAAAATTAATAAATATTTGTAGTATATACTATAGATTCAGTGAAAAATATTTTTGTTTAATTAATCTGATTTAATTTTTAGTTTATCTTTAATACAAAGAAGGGCTAGTAAGACTGATCGAGGCGACTATAAACGAAAATTCTGTACAATGCAACTGGGTTTTTCCTCAACTTGTCTCAACTTGATTTGCAGACAAGATTAAATCTTTTTATTTATTTATTTATTTTGGCAAAGCGAGCAACCCTATAAGCTGTTATTCAGTTCGAATCTTTGATGCCTTTTCATGTAAGCTTATGTTTTTACTTTCTTCAAACTTTACAAGAAGAAAATATTGGATTCATGAAAATTTTCAACTTCCGGTTTTTGACGGATTTATACGTTTTAGAAGGTCCTGACCACGATTTGACTGTTTTTAGCAAATGTCTGTCTGTGAGTCTGTGAATCTGTCTTTGACTCTGTGACTGTCTGTCTTGTCTGCTTGTCTGTATGTGATAAAAATTTTGTGGGTGCTCTATCTAAAGAATTAACGTACGAAATTTAATAAAACTTTATATTCAGTTAGTGCCTGATATAAATTGGTGCTGATTAGTTTTTGGTTAAAATTGCTCAATAGGTGGCGCTGCTATGCTGCACTTTACGCGATTTATGCAATAACTCTTTCTCAAGAACTAATGCACTTATTTTCATCAAACGTGAGATTCAGTTAGACCTTGACATAAATAGACTCTGATTACGTTTTCGTGTAGCTATTCCAACAGGTGGCGCTGCTATACCACTTTTTTCATGATTTTTACGATAGCTACTCTCTTAAAACGAAAGAGTGGATTTGACCTCAGAAAAGATCTCTAATTTATTGGATCTTGAATGAGTTGATTTTTAAACGTTTCACTCATCTTGATTTGAATTTTTATTTTTCTAATGCACTCCTGAAGAGCGAATACTAAACAACTCAACTCGATAAAAAAAACATTCATTGGCGAGCGGTAACAACACCGGCTCTATTATAAAGCCAGGTTTTAACGCCAGAGGAAAAGCCAGAGGAAATACTGGTTTGCTGACATTGACATTCAACCTCGGTCATAAAGCAGGTCACAATATTCTCCCATTCCGTACTTGTTCGTAGGAAAGTAACATAGTACCGTGCGTTTCAGATACAACGTGTTGGGAAATCAAAATGTGTTTTGAATTCTGATGTTAATTTAAAGTATTTCAATTCAAGATCGGATTGCTTTTAATTAAGGTAAGTACTTATTTACAGTCTATATGTGTATTTTTATGAATATCAACAATGTTGATCATTATGTATTAAAATATGTTTAACTTGTCGTTTCTGCGCGAGTAGGCTTAACTCCACGGCTTTGTCTGAAGCTCGTGTTGCGAAAATATTTTATTACGTTTGCACAATTTACTTATTAGTAAATAATCTCGCGCAACAATTTTTATGCATTATTTAGTATTCAATATGAATTTGCTTTATTTGTAAATTTAATACTTTTTTGTTAAGACCTACCTTTCTTTTCATACATATCAATGGAAAATTGTGCATAAATAATTTCACATACTTCGTATTTGTTCGCTTATCATAGCTTTTAAATTTAGTACGATTTATGTAAATATGTTTAATATTAATATGAATTTAAATCAAAATTCTAAATCGGAATACCTTTTTTAATGATAAAGGAAATTTACGTTTTGATAAATTTACGATTGTTTCATTCTCTTGCTTTTCCTTTTTCCTTTTATTTATTTTTTCATATTTAATATCTTCCATTGCTAAACTACTCTTTTTTTTATACAGATGTAAATGCACATTGTAAATTTTTGAACATGAAAATTTAACTTAATTAAATGCTTCTTATGATGTCACTAATTCACATGCAAAATTTTATCAATAATATCAGTTAGTAAAACTTTACTATAATGTACTGTCTGTCATACGATAATTACATATTCGATTTATTTTGCCATATTACATAGTTTATACATATATATAATCTACAATAAAACTCACCAGATAGGGTTTAATTATTATTAGAAAATATTAAATATATCAAGGGTAATATACCAAGCGAAATTTGGTGAATATTTAGGGCCACTTCGCCAAATTCTATTTCATAAAACAGGATCCCTCACAAAAATCAATTTAATAAAATAGGCCCTCCACAAAACTCAATTTGATAAAATGGGTCCTTTCACAAAATTCTTTATAATAAAACAGGCTCCTTCACAAAATTCCTTTTTATTCCATAAAAACTTACTATTTATTATTTATTTATTATTTTGTGACATTTTAAAATGTGTAATTTGTAAACAAATAAGTTTACCAGAGAGGGAAACTTCAGCAAAAGGATTTAAAAAAGTATTTTTTAATCTTGTTTCGAATTTGAGTGACTGGATTTCAACTTTCATTGATGAAAAATATATGTTATAATGATAAATGTTACATTAAAAATGTCTTTTAAAGGACCCCCTTTTTTTAAATTTCAGAACAGGGCCCTTCAAATTTTTTTTAAATCTTAAAACAGGACAACTGTATATCTAAAATTTTTAATAATAGTAAAATACCTCTGTTTATTGGTGATTATAAAAGAAAAGCATATATGGAAAAATAAATCAAATATGTAATTATCAAATGACAGACAGTGCATTACATTAAGTTCTTACCTTACCTTTTTCACTAACTAATATAATTTTGCATATAAATTAGTGACAGAAGAAGCATTTAATTAAGTTAATATTTTTACGTTAACACATTTACAATTTAATCTATGTATAAAAAATATATAAATATTTTAGTCTACTCTTGTAGCAACGACAGAGTAAACATATTTTAATAGATAATGATTAACATATCTGATATTCATAAAAATGCATGTATATACTCTAAATAAGTACTTACTTTAATGGAAAAGAATCCAGTCTTTAATCGAAATATTATTAATTTTCTTGAAAATGTGCTAGAACTCAAATGTGAACTTTAATTTACACATTAACCAAAAAAAAAGTTTTATAAAAATTGTCTTTCACGAAATGAATATATATTTATAACACATTAAGGAAATAAAAGAATACTTAATAGAAAAGAAAAAATAATGAATTAGATGAATATTTTTCTTAATATTGAATTCTTGACTCTTATACTTAGGAATTATACATATTTTATATAAAGAAATACACGAAAAAAGAAAAGATGTTTTTCTTTATGTTTATATTTTATATAACATGAATATTTTCTAATAATTTTTTGTATACAAAGTATGTTTTAAATATTACACTCTAAACATCTTTAGAAAATCCTTATTTTTCCAAAAATAAAAAAGTGCCTTTATAACTCCTTATTTAAAAAATTTTAACAAGTCCTTATTTATTTATTTTTATCAATATTTCATTTACTTTCATTGTTGTCTGGTGAGATTTTTTTTGTATTAATTTCAATATTGACAGTTTTTATTCAAAATTAAATAAGATATAAGAGAAGGCATAATGAATTAATAATGAAGAATATAGAAAGCATAATGAATAGATTTCTAATATGATTAGAGATCCAATAGATAAAGTTTAAAGATGGGTAATAATGCAGCAAAACACTGAAGGGGTGTGAAGCTTGTATTCATTAATAAATAAGGCATGAAGCAATTTCTAATAATATGATTAGAGATCTAATAGATAAAATTATAGATTTTAAAAAAATCATCATGCTGGCAAATAGCGCGAGTTTTACTAATTAAATGTTCAAAGGTATAAATAATAAAATATAATTTTTATAGAGTATAAAATAAGGTAGTTATTTATCATTATTTTTATTTGAGAACGTAGCAAGAATTCTGTGTTATTTTGAATTTCGTTGATAAAAATAAATCAAAGGTTACTGAATTTCATTTTAAATGGCTTGATTTTATTTAGTCAGTTGATTAAAAATTTCTCAAGGGTTTTTTTTTTTTTTGTAATTTTTAAGTGAGTTGACTCTTCTCAAGAATGAGTTTATTATAAATCACGCAAGGGGCTTTGGATTAACTCTTTAATGAGTTGATTTCCTTTATGTATGAATTGGTTGCCAATCGCTCAAGAATTACTGGATTAAATCTGAAATGACCTCATTTCACTTAAGTTTGAATTGATTATAAATCACTCAAGTTCTTTTGGATTTAGCCTTAAGTTATTTCATTTCACTCAAATATGAATTGGCTGCAGATCACTCAAGTGCTACTGGATTTAGTCTTAAAGGACTTCATTTCACTCAAGTATGACTTAGTTATAAATCACTCAAGTGCTACTGGATTTAACCTTCATTGATTTGATTTCACTCAAGTATGAGTAAAATAGAGATCACTCAATCATGAGTTGCTTAAAAACAACTCGTTCACTCAAGTTGTTTCAACTCTTCATGAGAAGCTCACTTTCAAATCGCGAGATGAGTGGATTTCGGCTCAACTTGAGTTATTTTGGCTCTTTCGCTTTAAGAGAGTATATCTCAAGAACTAATGCACGGAATTTCACTAAACTTCAGATTCTGTTAGACCATGACATAAATAGATGCTGCTTACGCTCAACAGTTGGCGCTGTTATGCTACTTTTTTTATTATTATCACGATAACTATATCTCAAGAACTAATGCACGGATTTTAATAAAACTTCAGATTCAGTTAGACGTCGGCATAAGTTGTTGTTGATTAGGTTTTGGTGTAAATCTCTCAACAGGTGGCGCTGCTAAGCTACATTTTGCAGGATTTACACGATTTTAGCGATATATCTCAAGAACTAATGCATGGAATTTAATAAAACTTTAGATTCAGTTACACCTTGATATAAATTGGTGCTGATTCTTTTTAGTGTATGCAAAACATGTATGAGATAGAAGAAAGTTTTGCATTGGCACATCCGACTAGTTTCTTATGAACTACCGATTTCAATGAATATTTTAATATTGCTTTACCAAAAACGAATTTATAATTTGATATTTTGGTAAACGATAAAAAGAAAAAATTCCATAGTTACGTAAATTCGTAAACAAAAATACTTGGGATTTCTTATTTTTTTTAAATAATAAATATAAATCAACAACTGATTTTTCAAAATAAAAAGTGAAAGTTTTAAAATGTAGCTATGTTTAAAGCAAAAAAAAAAAAAAAAAATCGAAATAAATCCATGCATTGATGAGAAAATGGAACATAAATATTGACTATTTTTCATGGATTTCACAGGAATATTTGAAACATTCAAGTACACATTCTAGTTGTAGCGATTGCTTAACTACTCTCTTTATGAGGGTAGTCTAGTTTCTGTTGTAAACGTATTTTCTGACTTCTAACACGTGTGCGTGAACGTGCCACCTATCTGTTATTTTTCTTACTTTCACAAAGTGTGATTGGAATTCTCTGAATCTAATCATCGGTGTTGCTTTGTACGGTAATGTGCTAATTAGGTCGCTGTGCCAGTATATGGTATATGAAACCAAAGTTTCAGTTGTTTCTGTATCTTGATGTTGTAACCTATATGTGCCTTAGAATCAGATGTAGAGTTACTAATTGTAGATGCACAATCTTGGAGAGTTACCGTATCAAATACATAAGCACTTTTGTTCGTATTGCGCGTGCATATTATTTGGCAATCGTTGCAAATTCCTACAACCATTTTTAATTATGAGATATTAAAAAAAATCAACAGCATTTAATTTCAATTTAACAATTTGTGAATGTTGCATATATTGTAAAAATGTGATATAAAGCGTTGATTAGGAATAATTATACACGGGTACCCCTTAACTGCATATAACATCAGCATTTCATAAATGGCAGTGCAAAGCAAATACTCCTGATGTTCTTGTGATGATGTGATACTACTTCCTGATGTTCTTGGTTTACATAAACAAATAAAAATGATAAATAATTAGAAGTAAAATAAAAGAATGCTTTGAATATTTTACAGCTTTATTAAACAGCATTTCTTTTTGTTTCATTATTTAACTTTTACAGATTTACAAAAAAAAATCATGTTTATTTCATGTAAGTGTAATCATTTGTGGTATAATGTCATTGCTAAACTTTTCTATATTCAATAAGTACGAAAATAAACATATACAGGTCATATGCATTTCGTTCGTGTTGAAAATGTTTATTTCTTTAGTTTGTCTTAAAAAAAACTAATGAAAAAAATCACTTTATGATGTATTCATTTGATGTATTCTCTTCATGATTTTTAAATAAATGATGCGCGTTTGTATGGACTCAAAGTAACTAATTCTCATATGAATCATTTGAAGACGTTATGAATTATCCACATTCTGAATAACGATATTACTGAATTTATAACAAAGGATGTGAAATTTCACTTGCTGCGCAATGTACAACCATCAGAGTGAAAAATGTCCAGACGAGGAATCGAACCCGGATCCTTGGTGTAACTCATCAATGCTCTACCATTTGAACTACCAGGACGACATCTAGTCTGGCATTTCTCATTGGATTGAGAAATGCCAGGCTGGTAGCTCAAATGGGAGATCATTGGTGCGTTACACCAAGGTTCCGGGTTAGGATTTCGGACATTTACCTTCTGTTGGTTGAACGCTGCGTAGCATTTGAAATTACACATCTTTTGTTATATTCATTAGTTTTCAACGTAATTTCATCTCAGCTCAAAATTTAATTACATGTATAACAATGTTTATTTTCGGTGTTATCTTAAGAATATTGATATTTTTTTTAAGGCGTTATTAGAATTAATCTCCAGTTTAATACTGAAATGCACTGATGAAGCTGGAAGTCTATTTTATATCATTTAATTCTCCAAAAATATCATGCATTTTTGGCGTAACTTGAAGGTTCTTTAAAGGAAGAGGGTTTAGTACATCTCTTCACATATATGTGGAGAGATGGTCGCAAGTATACTTGCATTTAAGTAAATATAAGAATTAAAGTTGTATAAACGGTGTTCTATTTGCTTACTTTTTTAACTCACTACTGATTTTAGCTGCCTTGTTAAATTATATTTGGTACATCAATTTGTTCTTACTACGGGGACAATATTAGGAAAGTAGATTTATGTTTTAATTGTATATTTTGTCCATCAATCTTTGTTTTAAAAATTACAAACCTGCTGGACAATGCCAATTAGTGAACAGTATTTAATTTTACCCATAATCAATATCACATATTGGAATATATATATATATATATACAGGGTGATTATAAAAAAAACTATCTCGATAAATGAGCCCCTAACTGTCATACCGTTCACAGAAACTGAATGAAATTCTGGCCTAAAGTATTTTGAGGTATGCGCTCAAGAATCATGTGAAAAACAACAGTTAAATTCTAACAGTTACGGTTACAGTGACAAAATTTCGAAAATTTCAAATGGCAACACCTACTTTTTTTATTAGAATGTGATCTTCATAGTGAAAAAACATAAAAAGCGTTGGAACGGTACCTGTAGCACGAAAAAGGCCGGCGCTAGGCAGACTAAGAAGAAAAGTGAAAACAACCAATAAAGAACAGAGAAGCAACAGAAAGTAAAACATTTTATTGTTCAGTGCTATCCACCATCTGCCGCAAGTGTCGTCGTGTGTGAAATGGAAAATGTATGAAACACAATAAAATGTTTTGTTTTCTGTTGCTTCTCTGTCCTTATTGGTTGTTTTCACTATTCTTCTTAGTCTGTCTAGCGCCGGCGATTTTCGTGCTACAGGTACCGTTCAAACGCTTTTTATGTTTTTTCACTATGAAGATCACATTCCAATAAAAAAAGTAGGTGTTGCCATTTGAAATTTTCGAAATTTTGTCACTGTAACCGTAACTGTTAGAATTTATCTGTTGTTTTTCACATGATTCTTGTGCGCATACCGCAAAATACTTTAGGCCAGAATTTCATTCAGTTTCTGTGAACGGTATGACAGTTAGCGGCTCATATATCGGGATAGTTTTTTCAAAATCACCCGGTATATACGAGGGCATTTCGAAAAGTAAAGATACAATGGCTCGCATTCCTTAAGAAAAACATTTATTTAGAAAACGTAAGTTACATCTTTTTAACTGGATTATTTATTATTTTTCGACATAATCACCCCCGTTATCCAAACATTTGTTAAGTCGGGGCACAAGCTTTTGTATCCCACAGTCATAGAAGGTTACCGCCTATTGTCGGAATCACATTTCAACTTTATCTTTGATCTCAACATCGTCGTGGAATTGTCATTGACACTTCCGGTATGATCTGATGCAATTCTTTCAATTTGAGACGTCTATTCGCACGAATTGCTTCCTCCGTTCTCTGAAGAAGGGCATCAGAGATCACAGATGGCCGACCTGTTCTTTGTTCGTCATGAACATCGGTCCTACCTTCAGAGAAATGACGACACCATTTCGTTACATTTTGTCGATTCATAATGTTCCGATAAACAGAAACAATTTCTTTGTGAATATCCGCTGGTTGCTGACCTCTTGCATGAAGAAAACATATGACGGGGCGCACTTCGCATTTGGCGGGATTCTGAATCGGCGGAACCATTTTAAACACGACCTACTCCAACCAGAATCAACGTTGAAATGCCGAACGACCGCAAGAAGAAAACTAACGGTTCAAGGTTAACATCTGTGTTGCCAACTTGCTTGCCAAAACTTTTCTTTTCCTCCGGCGTACGGTGTATCTTTACTTTTCGAAATGCCCTCGTATATATGTGTGTGTGTGTGTGTGTGTGTGCGTGTGATACAAGCATTTTCATTCCAAAGAGTATTTTTACGAGATAAAATGCTATAGCTCTCAAGCATTTAAAATTATTTCATAATGTGATACTGTTGTGAAAATTAGAGCGCAATGAAAACGTAGTCAAAGAAATATAGACAATTCGTGGATGCCTTTAAAGAAAATGAAAATAATGAATAAGTACAGATTTGGCTATATTAAATATGTATTCTGAATTATGTAATATACAGCTATATTAAGCCAATATCTGATTGCTAGTAGAGGCAAGGTGTTCGAATTCTTTAATCAGGATTTTCAAGACAAACGGTTTTATTTAAATTATAATAACCTTTTCCAGTGGAGAGCGTTTAATACTTAACGAAAAAAATGAAATGTAGTACAGCTACGCAGCTATTGAATAAAGTGGGCGGATATAAACGACAGAAAAATAAAATTATTTAAACATTTGAATGTGGCGGAAAAGAGATTAAACGCCTTGTAATTTCGTAAAATGTGCATGAGTATTAAACATGGTAAAAGACATAAATTTAGACGTGAGGATATTCGAATCCAAATATACGAATTAAACGTTATTATTTCAGGGAGCAAATTTAACGGAAAAAATATAGTTGAAACAATAACCATTTTTTTAAAAAAAATACGCTCTGTCAAAACAATTTCTGTGAAATAAATGAAATTACTAGGTATGCTTGTAATCATTATTTTTAGTCTTATGCAAATTTACTGGGAGTTAAAAAAGAGAGACACTTTTCCGTAAGTTTACCGTAGATTCTGCGTATTAGCATCTATAAAAATTTTCAAGATCTTAAACAGTTACATGCATAAAAATATAGAGTTTCCAATTTTACATAAAAAATAGGTCATTGTGGGTTTTTTGTTTTTTACTCTATAAATAAATTAAAACCTATTATATGTTGATGGTTTGTACCTGCGCATTTTATTTTTTAAGAAATCCATTTTTTTTCTCTGATTAAATATCATGGAAATTTATTGTGACTAAATATTGCAGTAGATCGAAAATTGCTATAACACAGCTGTAAATTGAAATGGAATTGGATTACACCTCTTATATTTTTGTGTGCAAAATTTCCAATGCAAGCACTGCATTCTTCCAGCAATCATTAAACGATTTATAAACTAATGATAAGAATGTTTTTCGAATGTTTTTAACCCAAAACCGTGTAAAACTATCGAGGATCTCTGTTTTTATTCTGTATTTTTACAATATATATATATATATATATAAATGCTTAAGATATTAAAATGTTTCTACAGAAAGGTATTTTACAGAAATTTAAATCACGAAGTAGTAAGACGAGATTCACTCTGATTGATTAAAATCTATTTTTATTTTTTTTATTTTCTAAATTCTGCAATTTTGACATATTCAGTGACTCTATACGTGCTGTCTGATAAAATTATGGCATGCGTTAAAATTTACTCTAATCTCATTTTTATAAATCCAAATTATGTATAAACATGTCTAAAGATAATTAGTTTTTATTAAAAAAATATAAGTAATTAAAGGCTTTTAATAATGGAAAACCAGTTTTAAAAAAAACTGAATCTTTAAAAAGTATGTTGATTTTTCTTTTAAATCAAAATACTAATATATTAAGATAGACGTTGGAACGCAAAAACAGAAAAATAAAAAGTTAAGTTAAAAAAATAAAGTTATTTTCTATACAAAAATGGTTTTCATTTCTTTAAAATCATTAGTTTCAAGATTAAAGCTGTTAACATATGTTGATAAGACTACACAAAGATCATCAAAAAAAAACAAAATTAAGTGAATTAGTTAGGAATTAAACGTAACAGTTTATTTTTTTACAGAATTTAAAATTAAAAACGAAGAATTTAAAATTCTTTTTTCCTTTTTACTTATGCTGAAAAAATTTCTTCAAAGCGTGTAAAGATAAATTTATCATACTCCCTATTTTGAAAGTTTTAATTTATTAATCCCATATATTTTATGTGTTTAATTTTTATTCATGAAGAAACAGTGCCTTGGACGTTTCATAATTCCCTTAAATCAGTTACAGGAAACATGACAAAGAAATTAGCACAAATGAAATTAGATGAGACTTGGCACTGGATATACAGCAATACATAAATCAGCGTTATACTAGTACCAGACGATTGATATAATTGTAAACGGGTTTCGGTAGCATTACAGTGACCGCTATTCTTCTAGTGCAACATATTTTTATATATTGCTGTAAAAAGTCAGTGCATTTATATTTATGACAAATGATCTTCTGCTTTATAATACGCAATTACATGGCTTTATACATAAAAAAAACTTTTAATATTTTATCTTTTATCCAGTTACCAGATTTTTAAACTTTTATCCAGTTACCAGACGTTGCGATATATTAAAAAGCTGATGAAAGAATAACAACAAAATTTTGTTTTACAGCTAGCTCATCGAAATAAAAGTATCATTATTCTAAATCATCCAATTATTATTTAATAAGATACCTTCAAACAAACTTCTATTACGCAAAGGGAAACCTCCGTTGAAATATGATATTGTTAATAGTGTAGAGGTTAAAAAACATAACGAAAGATTAAAATAATATTTTAAAAAATCTAGTTCTTTACGTAAATCAAGATTCTCTATAATAATATATAATATGGACAAATGTATGTTAAAAACAAGAAGAAAAACTTTTCTTTTCCTCCAATATTGATTTTTGCCAATTTTGCAGGAAATTTTGTGGCTTGAAAATTATTTAGGAGAAAAACACAATCAGTCACGTTATTTGAATAATATTACTAATACGAAATTGAATATAAATAAATGAATGCATTTGTTTATAAAATAGTTATTCAGCAAAATTGTTTTTGATATTCTAACACTCTTCTCACCAAATCATCAAACTTCTATTGCTTTAACCAGTTCTAAACCACTTCTAGTTAGGACACTGTAAAAAGTAAATACTCTAAAATTAAGAAAAATAGATTATAGTCAATTTCAAACAAGTGTCTGCTTCAATTATACTTCCATGAATTCCAGAAAATGTTTTATTAAATGTGAAAAGGCACCATCTTACCAAATGGTACTCAAGCAGCAATAGATTACTTCAATTCCTAGTTATATGATGTTAAAAAATAAATAAATAAATAAAACCTAGTGTTCTTTTTATAACTTTCTCAAACATGTTCTCTCATGTTATTCTACACAGTTCAATTTTCTACATTGCGTTTTAACTCAATGCTGAGTAGAATATTCTGTGACAAATCTAAATAATTAAACACTCAATAAAATATCTTTGATACTACAGAACGAAACTCATTTATTTCGCACAAAAAAATATAGACCTACCCAAGCCGAGAAAAATAAAACCTCTCCCATCTATGGGGTTACAAATTGTTAAAGTAAAGTAGTAGTAAAGTGTAGTTAAATTCATTCTTTGCCTTACTACACAACAAAATGAAAATAAATATGTGAAAGCAGTTGTTTAATGTTGTTTTCATCAGAATTTTTACCTCAACTTTTTTATCTGTTAGAAAAGGTCAATATATGTTAAAATAAATGTAAAAAAAAACCCTAATTAAAAATATGCCGCATGCTTGAACATGTGTTATACATTGGAGACTTTACTTTTCAACAAAATCTCAGCTTTTTTATCTGTTAGAAAAGTTCAAGATATATTAAAATAAAGTTAAAAAAAAACCGTAATCAAATAAAATTTGGTTTGACATTTTCTTATTTTAATTCTTGGTAATTATTACATATTTATTAAATAAAGATATAATGAATATCAACATACATTTGTATAAAGTAATATATATATACTAGGAGGATTGACTTCATTTTAAGCAAAATGTATATTTTGGAATAAATTTATTCTCTTTCCAAAAATTTTAGATTCATTATATGTCTTGTATAACACAATGCACGAGAAACTAAAATATGTTGTTGTAGAATCTTTACCCATCCATCCATATGCTAAGAAGTCATACGATGTGAATTTTTTTCAATTAATTGGTATCTAAAATATAATAAACAGTTTTAGAAAATACAAAATAGTTATTATCTTATTAATCAGTACAAATTTAATATGTTGCTGTCTCTGACAAATAAATGTAATTGTGATGTTATATATAAAAAAAATTAATATATTTTTAGGAATTTACTTATAAAAATAAGGGATTTATAGAAATAAATTCAGTCATTCAGTACTTCAAACAACATTTCGTACATACAGATGGACATTTTGATAAATAATGCATTAAGAAAGACAGTTCTGAGAGAAGGCCGAAAGGAACAACAGCTGTTCTTTTTCAGCATACTTCGGATTCTTCTGATATTATGTCAAATTGATCGATGGCCGCTGAATGATTAGAAATAAAATAATTATTCGAGATATAAATAAAATTATATATGACAGCACATTTTGTTTGAAATATTTAAATATCTATTAAAGCGATCTGAAGATTTTCTTCATAACAACAAGACTTATTTGCTGCGTATGAATAAATAAGTTAAAAATAGTTTTGTCATAACATTAGCAAACAGCCGGTATTTAGTGGCTATCACATTGCACTGCCACACTACAGGTCTGAGGTTTGCCTCCAGTCTTGAGAAAGGTACATTTAGTACTTCATATCTTCGGAGTCCTTACAATGAGTATTAAGCTTGCTTTTGAGGTAAACATTGGTTGCGTAAAACTGACTATTTAACCGAGACATACGTTATATCCTCGTGGTTCGTGGTCAAGAAAACGGAGATCATCTCTAGCCATTATCCTTCTTTGATTGTAGCAATATGGAGTTTAGTTTTTTTTTCATAATATTAATAATGTTTCTACTGCTTTCAATAAAAGTAATAGTTTATAGAACGTAACAATAAAATATATTAGCTATTCTAAAGACTATTCCATGCTTATACATCGTCGGTACACACAAATATTTTACATTTAATAATATATGAGACAAAATCTCATAAGTGTGATTTTTGATAAGTGTGATGTCTTATTTTTAAAAGTGTCATATTATGCTTAATTTGATTTTTTAATAATCACTGATATATTACAAAATAATAATTAGTAGATGGGGACAAACTTTATTGAAAAATAAATATGATATGGCAGTTTTTATCATACAAAACACAAATTGTAACAGTTTGAGATGACAGGAATTGTAGTGACATTTTTAGTAATTTTGACACTTTACTTACAAAAGAACATATTTGGTATGCTGTAGGCACATATTAAACCTATTATTAAGTGGCTAGGTATTGTGTAAAGTAGAAAAGTAGAGATGTTAAAAAAAAAGAAGTAGGATGGTTAATATATTATTAACAAGTAATATAAAAAAAAATTAAGTCAATTCCTACATATGTCAACAAAGAAAAATTGTATTTTAAATAGTTTTTATTAAATAATTACAACTAATATAAATATGTATATACATATGACAGAATCACAATATTAAGTGGCAAAATAGAAAGCAAATTTCCTTGCAATTTTCCATTTTCCTTTCTATATATGTTGCTGGACTATTATTTTTGTTTGTTACTATTTATTCGCTTGCTAGTTTTTTCGTTTTAAATTTATGAAGCTGATTGTGATCTATAATTTCTCATTCTATCTATCTCTTGTAATGCTTCATTATTGCAAAGAACCTTTCCAGTGAGTTTCAAGCAGTCCTGTTTTTCAATTAATAGTCCATCTAATGATTTTACACGACTCAAGGCGACATATGCTTGACCTGCTGCGAAAAGTTTTCGTCCTAGATATATTACTGCATAATCTACAGTGCTACCTTGCATCTTATGTACTGTTGATGCCCATGATAGTATTAATGGTAGCATCCTTCGTTCAGCAGTACCGTAGCTACGTTTGGCGGGGAATTGCACTGATATTGGCTCGAATCTGTGAACACCATTATTGCCAAAGTTCACAGTGACTGATGGAATGTCTTGTTCATACATTTGCGCGCGGCGGAAATTAGGCCAATGAATATTGATGATGAATCCAATCGCACCATGAACTAAACCCATTTTCACGTCAATATTTGATCTTAAAATCACTTTAGCTCCGACGAATATCTCTAATTCTGCAGGAAGACCACCAGTTTTATTAATTTCAGTTGGTATTATTTTACTCATATCTAATGCTTCGATGTTACGTGTGCGTGTAGCATCTCCCAACTGGTCTTGCCCTTTGATTCTCGATATTGCAATTCCCCTTCTTCTGAAGTGTTGTAATACTGCATCATTATGTTTTGTTACTTGGTCGTTGGTCGGGTAGATATGTAGTGCCTTTTCAATTGAGAACTCGCCATTCATATCATCATTGTTGCACACTTTATTCAATAGCACTCGCATATGTGTCTGCTCCATCTCTCCGACTCTTAATTCATTTAATACCTCAACAAATGTATTATCGCCATGTTGTCGCATATTGTCTGGAAGCTCTACTAACGTGAACAGTTGCCATAGATGTATTGCTGGAGCCATGTACTGTGGTTGATTGAAGATTTGAGATCCTCTGATTGGTGGTAGTTGCATCAACTCCCCAAATACTATCAAATTGATACCACCGAATAACACGCTGTCTGTCGTCAATTGCTGCAGTCGATTTTCTTTCATGCATAACATCTCATATGGCACCATTGATATTTCATCAATGAAGAGGAACTCGATATCTTTTCATTGTTCACTCATAACTTTCAGATAATTTCCAGTTAGCTTCTGCATTGGCGCTATTCTTCCATCTTTCTGAACTGGTAATCTCAATGTGATGTGTAATGTTTGTCCTCCTACCAGGCGAGCTGCGACACCCGTTAAAGCACACACCTTTACAACTGACTTGACTTTAGCATATAATTGATCTATTTGATTCCTTAGAAGCTTGAATAGGAATGTTTTGCCAGTTCCTGCGTTGCCTGTGATGAAGAGCCTCAAGTGATCTTGACTACCATTCAGTTGTTCTTGCACACAGCGTTATATTAACGAATATCTTTCGTTGTCCTACTTTCATTGCTCTTTCAAATTGCTCTTCATTCATTCGTTCTTCTTCGAGAATCTCCACAATACCATCATGATCTAGTGGCTCAGGCTCTCGGTTCAGAAGTTCAAATGCATGTGCTCTATTAAGCCGCATTTCCAATTGTCGATCTCGTTCTCTATATATTTCCATTATTTCGCACTGCTCTCTTAACAGCTCTTCTCTTGCCTGAACGGCTTCCCGTGCACTATTGAAGCCCTCTAACAATTCATCTTCGGAACGGTAAGGCACATATTGCAGGAGAAGGCTGTAATAGTAATTCTCTGGATCATTGGCAGCTATGATACACTGCTCAAAACAATTAAAGGATATTGCAGTTTTAGGTGGATTTTGTATCTTTGAAACTTTTTAGCTGATTAATACATGGTCGACAGACATAGTAGGTTATATGAGAATAAATTACACATGTTTGGCAGAAAAAAATGCATTTTATTGCGCATTTGTGTACAAAAGGAAAAAAACACAATTTGTGCATATGAGAAAAAAAGAATAAGAAAAGGTGTTTTCTTCAAAGAAAATCATTTTCAGTAGGGGGTATGGTTTCCACGGGTGGCCAGCAACGTTGAACACCTTTGAGGCATGGACTCAATGAGGCTATTAATGACGAGTTGGGGTATTCTGCCCCACTCTTCCAGAAGAGCTCTTTCCAGTTCTTGGAGAGTTTGTGGGGGTTGTTGGCGGCCAGAAACTCGTCTTCCGAGAGTGTCCCAAAGTGCTCGATTGGATTCATGTCTGGAGAACACGCTGGCCATTCCATTCGAACGATTCCTTCCTCGAAAAGGAAATCCTCCACCAGGTTTGCACGATGTGGCCTGCAGTTATCGTCCATTAAAATGAAGTTATCTCCGATTGCTGCAGCGTAAGGGACTACAATAGGTCTGAGGATCTCATCCCTATATCGGCGACCAGTCAGAGCTCCATCTCGAATGATGTAGAGGTCAGTGTGCCCGTCAATGGAGATGCCACCATACACCAACACTCCTCCACCGCCAAATCTGACACTTTCGTGCACGAACGCAGGATTATTCCTACTGCCACGGTCCCTCCAGATGAAAATACGCCTATTATCCGGATGCACAGAAAAACGGGATTCGTCAGAAAACAGAATATTGCTCCATTCATTTCTCCTCCAGTTGACATGCTCGGTTGCCCACTCCCTGCGGTCGCGACGATGCGATGCCTTGATGTTAATATAACACATACCATCGGTCGGCGAGCATGCAGACCTACAGCATGGAGCCGGTTTCGGACAGTCTGAGTTGAAATCGTGGTGCCTGTAGCCGAGCGAAGGTGTTGTTGGAGAAGAGTAGCGTTCATGTTTCGGTGTCTCCGAGCTGTTAACGCTAAATACCGATCTTCATTGGGCGTTGTTGCCCGTCTACGACCTTGCCCTGGTCTTCGGCCTGCACATCCACTCTCCAAAAAACGGTTCCAGATCCTGGAAATGACACTTTGTGACACTCCAATGGCTTGCGCTACTTCGGCTTGAGTTTGGCCCCCTTCTAACCTACCAACAATTCTCCAAGCATCTGAATCTGTCAAATGACTTCGCTGAGACATCGTACTCATCGAAACAAAGCAATCACTGAATGCCGATCATCCTTGTCTTCATTCTCTTTTATCCAGTTGAAAGTCAAATTTCATTCGCTGCCGCTGAAGCGACGTTTTTGACGTCGAACTCAAAATTTGCATACTCCACAGTTTGAAAACCAGAAAAATTTGCATTTGTGATTCTCTTCTTCCATTTTCGGCAAAAAAAATTTCGTTTATATCTTTATTTTATATAAAACTTCAAATATCCTTTAATTGTTTTGAGCAGTGTATATGGAACAGTCACACATGCTGGTCTACTTCTGACTGCCATTTTCGTATTATTTTGAAGTGCAATCAATTTTTTTCGCGCTCTTCTTCGAAAGTGTCTTGATCTATATTGTCTTCACTGTTTTTACTTCTTCTTGGATAGTATGGTTTAAAGAGCATTGAAAATGTCATCAAGTTCATTGTATTGAAATTGTATCCATGCACTTCACCCAATGGACGAATTTCATAGCGCTCAAATATGTTCGCAGCAAATCCTTCTGCTTGGCCAACTTCATTGAACTTGATCATTCTATATCGCGTTTCGGACTTTCTTGTATTCAGGAATATACCTTTACGTAAACTTTCTCTTAAGTTGAGGTCTCCCAATCGGAAGACGCATTCACAAGCGGAGACTTGCCGTTCCTTCAATATGCGCATGCAAATTCGAGAGAGTTATTGAGATATGTTTGACTCTTAAAGTTGTATTTCTCTAATGGCTTGTGCGATGCTATTGGTGACACCTTCTGGTTCCGACTTTGATATATACTTTGCAATGTAGTGAGCAATTGTTTTATTTGAACCGCACGGTTGAATATCCATGTTGGCTTATGATAACTTTAACAATATTTGATTGTAATTATTGACATAACGCTCGTCGCTTGTGCGCTTTGTCGATTGCATTCTCTTCCACCATTTGTGATGAAATCTCTTGAATCAAGATCAACCATATGTGTTTGTGACCATGGATTTCGTGGATATCCAAATCGTCATCTTGAATTCAGACCTTTCTTCCCGCAAGTATGGGAATGGCGATGTACTTGCACTTTTCTTACAAGATCATGTAATTCAGCATGTTGTACTGTCAATTCACATGAACAGACATGATCAATACGTTGTAGTCCTTCAGGTGTGTCTGATAATGGTTGATCTTTAATCCACACTACCATATGCAAATGAGGACTTTCGCGATTCTGGAATTCTATTCGCCACCAATAGTCTTCTACTTGACCACCGAACACTTCATCGTTATTCAACATAAATGTCACCAGCGCATTGACTCTAATCATGAAATGTCGGTTCACTACTACTGAATACATTTCCACTAAACGTTGTGTCGCATAGATATCCAACTCGTTAGGATATTCGTTCGGTCGTCCTTCTGCTATAAGTAGTGCTTTGCGCATGTCTAACTGAGATCATTACAACTGAATGTTAGGAAGTAATGTGGTGGTCCCAGGCATCTTATTTGTCGAATCATTTCATTATGTGCTGTCTTCCAGTAGGCGGGTGATCCTTTTAAGTTCTTTAGGTAGAGATGAATATCGTCCAGCATTCCATGTTCGCTTACAATTTTTCGTCCACACGCTGCTATAGTTGATTTAACACGTAGGTACTCGAACATGGAGAGAGCATAAAAGAGGTAGTCATTTCGTTGAAATCGTGTGTCACTACCCAAAATTCTGTATTGGAAGTAATCCAATGGTGTTATTGGGACATCACGTTGCTCTCTTAATCCATTTTTGTAATATGGGAAGAGGAAATACCATGCATATTCTTCTTCCTTCAATTCGTGCGCCCCATTTACTATATTGTCCTTTGTTTTGCGTCTTATATCATTGCCATTATCAGATATTTCAATCTCATCTTCAACATTTGGCTCTGCGCAATCGATTAGAGCCATCACTGATGTTTGAAATAGTGGTACTGTTTCCGCTTGTAATGGTTCTAATCTTGCAATCTCTTGAATCGCTGCTTCTTGATCTATTTTATAATTACGAACGATGTTATCTTACACATGGACATCTATATAATTCACCGTGTATTGGACATTTTTCAATCGTGTTGCTCTTTTGCATACTCGTAGAAGTTCATCAAATGTATCACATTCTATTATGCATGCTTTTCCGTTTGGTCCTCTTGCTTTACCACCTACAGCACCACATGAATGAGAGTCGGTGAAGTAGCATTTATCAGAATTACATATAACTCCATATGAATATCCTTCTTCTATTAATACACCAGCTTTATAATGATCAATATTGAACATTGTATTGAGACTACTTTCTTGTGTGTGCGAGTTCATCATTTACAGAATCACTAAGCCTGCCAACATATGTATTATCATCATATTCTATTGAGAAGGCATTGTTGCACATGATGAAATCATGCTTGATCGTATTCATATGGAGTATTTCAAGATAACCGTCTTCTTCTACAGCAAGACCACCTCTACGCTCATTCTCTATTACGATTTTCTGATATATATCATCGCCTTCAATCATATTTTCACTGAGTGTAGTTGGTGTCCATCTATTCGGTTTAAGAATCGAAGCTCTCACAATGTTTGCCAACACCATTCCTAAACATTGCATGCCTGCGCTGCCTGATGTGAAAATTATCTCATCTGCTTGATGCCATGGTGCTCGTAAAATTCTTGGTACATCATTGACATGCATGTAAACATTGTCTCAAAGATGAACTTCGATTTCACGTTCCTCTTGTTCTTGACCAGCTACTGCAGGTTGTACTCGAATATAATCTGATTCTTCCACGCGTGGCTCTTGATCTATCACCACATCCTTGTAGAGTTCATTTTCTGCAACCAACCCTTTAAGAGTCTTGTTTACACGTGATCTATCAATCGAGATTTCTCTAGAAATGTTGAGATTCTCTGTGACAACAACATCTAAATTGTTAGTTGGTATAGGCAGCATGTTGGGAAGCTTTTCTGTGACTTCATGTAGGTCTTGTGCATAGAGTACTGCTTGTGCACGGAATCCATATTGACCAATTACTCCATCGAACTTGATGATTTTTATGAATGGTTTGATTCTCGCTAGTAGGCGTATTTCAACGTGAGTCAATTCTTGCAGCTCTCTTGGTATAGGGCAGAATCCAAATTGTTCCAATATGCCTTTGGCGGCGAATGATCCTTATTGCTGTTGATGTGATTTTTACAGTGATGACATAGTAGAAGCAGTGGCTTGTTTCTTAATTCATCCAGTAAATACGCCTTCGTTTCTGTCAAATAGCATTTTGCGACTTGATTGGGATAGCATCGCTTCGTACAGATTTCGCAAGTTCTGTCACAGAATGTGTTGATGGCTCTTTCGAATGTAGCTATTTGTGCATTTACTCTTCTCAGTGCTTGTGAATGCAGAATACGTTTTCTTTCTTGGCGAACTTCGCGTTGTTCTTGAGTTTCATTTTCTATTGATAGTGCTTGTCTACGACGTAGATCTTGTAATCGTGTTTCGCGCTGCTCTTGCGCCTCATTTGCTATTGTTAGTGCTTGTCTACGACGTATATCTTGTAATCGTGTTTCGCTCTGCTCTTTCGTCTCATTTGCTATTTTAAGTACTTGTCTAAGTAGATCTTGTAATAGTAATTCACGTTGTTCTTGAGTTTCTTTTGTTATTAATAGTGCATGTCTTTGACGATCAGCTAATAATCGAGTTTTACGCTGCTCTTGAGACGCATCCTGTAATCTTTGATTTCGTTTATCTAAACGTAGGCGCTTTTCTGCTTATGTTTCATTTGCAAGATTTTCTTGGGGCTTTTGTTCTTCTTTTTCTAATCGTCGCTTGCGTTGTGTTGTAGTTTCTTTTCGTTTATTGTTTTTATTCATTTTGAATCCCACGTAACAGGAGCAAATATACGATCGTATCTCATATTCATATGGTGACATCTTTATTAAAAAAATGAAATGTTTACTGCGATGCTAAAATACATTTATAATTTCATGCCAGCAGTATATTAAGAGTTTTATTGGTACTTACGTATTATCCGGGCCAGGAGATGGATCGTCAAAAATGGTTGCTAAGTACCAATCTTGTTTATCGTTGCCAATTATGTTTTCAAACACAGTAATTTAGCATCATCAAATAACATTGTTAAAAATAGTAATTAATATAAAATAAATAAAATGTAATATATCTTTATTAAATTCATAACATTGGTAAAAATAGTAAATAACAATATTTTAGTAAAATTAATAAATGGTAAATAACATAATAAATCAGAAAGAATAATAAATAATATAAGAATGACCCGGATAATACGTAAGTACTAAAAATAATATGAAACAGTATAGAAAATAACATTAAAACATAATCACGAATCAACAGTTACCATGCCAACAGTTTCATGTAATAGCGGTTCTTTCGAAGAGTGGAACCTAATGGAGTGTTTATGTACATTTATCTTCAAGTTTTGAATCCTAGTAGTTTGGTTATTTTTTGCGATAATTAGTTTTCTCGCGTATGGCTTGTTTTCTTACTAATTATTGTTTACCTGATGACGACTTAGACCGGACGGTGGCTAATGTTTCTTCAGATCTCGGAAATACTCCCAGAATTTCCCAGTGATCGCGGCTTTAACAAATTTGGTATATTTATTTGAAAGAAAAATAATTTGAGCATTTGAATATGAATTTTGCTTTTTAATCATAAATATATAAAATAAACCCGTGCAGCATTAATGTCCCACGTTATCTTTATTGAACAGTTTTTTATAATCATCGTTGCAGTACTTTATTTTTTGTTGGCATCACTAAGTTGAGGAAAATCTTTCATTTCATTTATGAAAACAATGGGAGACTTATTTTTCTCCCATATAAAAATTTAAATTAATTAATTAAATTTAATTAATGAATTAATATTTGAAAAAGCTGTATTAACATCAATTGTCATCCAGTACAAGTTTAAAAAAATGTATTTGAACTTGAATGGATGAATAGAAAATATTTTATTATCGATTGAAATTTTGAACAAGATATATAAATATATAGAGAGTGTGAGCTAATAGTAGGAATTGAAAAAAAAAAGAAAGTAGTGAAAAAAGTGTGATGGTTAATAAAGGTACGCTTACCTTTCCCCCATTTTTTTTCAATCCAGAAAATCCTCTTTATAAATAAACAACAAGCAATGGTTACCTTTTTAAGAACAACGTGTGCTCCTCTACTGGAAGCAATACTGAAAATGACTGCATACTGCCACTTGGTGGAAATATGAGGAAATTCATACACCGTGACAGTGAGGTACTTAACTTTAAACCCAACAAATACAATTATTATACATTTGAATCATATAAAAATTATATTATTATGTTCCATGAGATTCGTAGTTATAATAAAGGCATTGTTTTTTCAAACATTTTTAATAATAATTGTTTGTTGATGGTTTTAATGATCAGGTTCTGGGTTGAGGACAGAAGGCATTAGTGACTATTACGATATATAAATTCCATTTTAAAGATTAAAAAAAAGGTATTTTCATAGTATAAGCAGCATAATATTGTCGAACAATCACAGAAAAACATTTTAACATTAAATGATAATTTATAATGCAAAGAAATGCTGGAGACTGAGAAATCACACTTATGAGATTTTCACTTATTTCTCATTTGTCTTAACTAACATTAAAACAGGTATGAATATGCAAAATAAGTACATATACAGATTAAGTTTTATAATAAAGTCCATCTTAAGAACGAATATTGGAATTATACTTTTCTATTGGAATTATTTATTTTTTCTAAAAGAATTTATATTAAAAAAAGGATTGGTTGTATAATTTAAAAAATCAAATTATTTGAAGCCCAAAAGACTTGTAATCATTGACCTGTAATTAGATCTCTTGAATGTGCCTTGTTGGTATTTGAAATTACAAGTAAGAAATTATCGTTCTTGGTTTTCTTCTTTATCAAGAATATATTTTAAGAGTAATTTTTGGTAATATCAAAGTTTTTTTCATTCACACATACAAGCTTATTCATGGCAAACAAACTTTAAATCTCTATTTTAAAAATGTTTTTGTGTGCGCCGTCTAAAGAATCTATTTTCTATATATAATTTTACAGTACAAACATAATTTCTTGGGAAAGTGATATTGCATTTTGTGTTTAATACATATGCTAAATGAAGTCAATAAGCCTTCATAAAAAATATACTAAGAATTATTCACTTTAAAATTCCAATTTATCCGTCAAAACAATGAAGTTTCAAACTCTTTCATATAATGGCATTGAAATATATCTATAAAACAACTTGCATTTATATTTATTTGAGCATTAAATGTTATTGCTAAGACTTAAATGTTATTTCAAAGGCATTTTTCTGCTTAAATAAAACTTTGAATTGAGTTTCTCTTTCATCGGAATAAGTTGATAAAATATCTTTCCAGTACAACTGACCGATTTGATATTTTTATGGTATTTGTTTCAATAATAATTCCAATTTTTTTTCTACTATACATTTCTGACTTAATATCACGCATCAATAGTTTTCTGATTCTCTTTTGGGTTCACATGTAAAGACATTTCTATTAACGTTACCATATGCTTTTGTTGAATGATAACGGGTAGAAAATTTTATATTGGTACTTTTATCTACTTTTTGGAATCACCATGCGCCAAAGTATTATTTATCATAAAGAAAGGAAAAAAAATAGCACGAAGCATATGTTGTGATATGTTTAAGCGAGAGTGTTGCAGTTTCGCTTCAATTGCGAGAAATTGTAGTAGATTTTTTATAATATTAATTTATTTTGTATTTCTGGAAAATAGATACTATTTCAGCAACGGTAATTTAAAAATAAAGAACTACAAAAAAAAATCGTATGCAAAATCTATTAAATTTTAACATTTTATTCCTGGCAGAGCGGTCTAACGAATATCGTTTATTTACTGGCGAAGCTCTATAAAACAGCTGGAGTAAATCAACTCGCCATTCCAAGCACTAGTCTACGTGTCCATATATATATAAATTGATAGATATATAGATATAGATATAGATATATAGATATAAATTTCTGGCACGTTCATCCGAACAGTGTGACCTACCAAAAAGGATCCCTGCCAGTAGGTAAACTACTAACTGCGAGTCACAAACAAGGGACCGAGTCTGGTGAATTCTGATATCGAAGTCAACCCCTCCCCGACCAAAACTTCGCCCGGATCCGCCGAAGATGAAAACAGTGGAAGATCCCTTTAACCCCTTGATAAAAATATCAGATATCAGATATATTTGACAAATTAATATTACACTGACATTATTTTACGGAAAGTGCAGCTGGTATAAAATATCTAAATACTGTAGAAATAGAATAATATACAATATTATAGCATTATCCCATATTATACTTGTACTGAAACTTCCACATTAATAACCATAATTGAGAGTTTGGCAACTGTCAATGTCTTACGTAGAGTAAGACTAATTATAATAGGTTTAACTTATTAAATTTACAAAAACATATACTGTACTTGTACCTTACCTTCACCAAAATAAACAAACATAAATACTGAATCCTTTTTCTTTTCACATGCTTCAACCAACGATAGTTATTTTTTAACCAATATATACAAAAATCGTAAAAAGAAAGAAAGTTTTGCACTATAATACTTAAAAAAAAGAAAGAATTCTTCGCTTACACTATACTATATTTTACTTACATTATACTTTACCTACACTTTGCTTAAACATAATAACAAATTAAATTAAAAATTCTATATTTGCAATTACACCAATATGTACAAATACTTTCACCGAATGTTAACAAATTCTTTAACAAAATTTGTGCAACTTATGAAACTGTGCATGCACTTTACCCAAATTGAAATATTTACAAAAACTTTGCTGAAAGTTTTATGCTATATATAATCTCTATCAGATTCTTCAACCTAAATTTCTACTTTTTTAAATGTGCCTACATTTTATTATAAATTTCTGACACAATGAAATTGTTTGGAGCTTCCGATTTTGGAAAAACTGGACCTCCCATTTTGAAACTGGAAGGTTATCTCTGCGCTACTAATGCGTGATTACATAGCGGTATATTTTATCACTTACACTCTGCATATTGCCTTTGTGATTTTCCCTATAGAATCTATTGTAAAATTGTTTGAAAATCTTTAAAAAAATGACTTAAATACCTAATACATCAGAAAGTTTGTATACAAATTTTTATACAATTTCAACCATAGTGGTTTATAACATAATCGCCAAATGGGAACGCATCAAAAGTACCGTTTGAAAGTTATCATGTTACTCATACACACGCACACACGCAAGTCATTATTACAATGCGTTCCTTACATTATATGATCGGAAAATGAACATTCAAATCGCTTCGGTTGTTCTCAAGTTTGCAAGTATTGCTTTTCCCTTACATAATATTTCAATTTGAGTTTCTCTTCCGACGGAATAAGTTCATAAAATAACTTTCCACTGCTAGTGACCGATTGGATGTTTTTATGGCATTTGTTTCAATAGTAATTCAGAAAATGTCCTATTTTTAAAAAAATCTAGATGTTTCTGACTTAATATCACGCATGAACAGTTTTCTGATTCTATTTGAGTTTACACGGAAATACATTTATTTTAACTTCAACCTGTGTTCTTGTTGAATGATGTCGTGTAGAAAATTTTATTTTAGTTTTTCCATTTCTTTACAGGCTTTTCGTGAATTAAAGTCTTGCATATTTTATTAACTGAAATAGTAGTAGCATGCAAAATATGTTTTTTTTAGTAAAACAATAAAATAATTGTAAAATCCTAACATATTTTTAAGCAAGAGATATTGCTTAATCACTAAAAAAAGAGTCGTGCAATCGATAGCAATAAGAAAAAAGATGTTTGTGGAGCTGTGTGAGCGTGTGTGTATTTGTACGCGAGGTCAAGGGAAATCTATCGCATTTAGGGGGTCCATAATTTTGGTTCTAAATAGACAAAGACAGATTTGAATACACGGAGACCCAGATTTTGGAGTTTTCGATTAGATGTTTGTGTATATTAGATATGTGTTATGTGTTTTTTTGTTACACAGAGCGATTCGCGTATTCTCTCAAATTTCACATTTAATCATTTTACGTGAGTTAATAAATTTTGACTTCTTTTCAATGACTTTTATTCAGAATTCATGCAACGATTTATTTTTCGAGATTTCTTTTCTTTTAAAGTACCCGCGCAGAAAATGGGACTTTTGTGTTTTATCAAATAATATCTTTTTAATACATTATCCATCAAATCTTATATTTTATATCCCTGTATTTAGCAGACTTTCGGAAATCGATTTTAAGAAATCTAAAAATATGAAAGGGTTCACTTTAATTAATCATTGCAGAAAGTTAGAACATCAATTTTTTTCCTGAAACGAAGCGAGGAAAGAGAGGAAATAGTCCCTTTGGTGATATCCAAGCCACCCTTTTTTACTGCCCAAATCCTTTAATATGGCGACGCATTATAACATCACGGTAGGGAGGGGTTTTTTCATTCAATTCCTACTATTAGTTCACACTCTCCCTATACATATTTATATATCTTGTTCAAATTTTTAATCGTTAATAAAATACTTTCTATTCATCCACTCAAGTTCAAATACATGTTTTTAAACTTGTAGTGGATGACACTTGATGTTAATACAGTTTTTTCAAATATTAATTCATTAATTAAATTAAATTAATTAATTTTAGTTTTAGATGGGAGAAAAAATATCAACACACTGCCTACTTATTTCAGACATTAGTTCCATTTAAAAGCACACACTTACAAGTCTTGATAGCGCAGTCGGTTAAGCTCTGAGCTCGTAACCACAAGGTGCCAGGATCGATCCTCGCCTGGGACGGAAGGAAATTCTCCCATACTCGAAAATAAATTTCTCTTATATAAGATGTTTAGCAGGATATAAATTTAGGAATAAATACTGTCAGTGGCGAAGCGTGTAGATCGCTGTAAAAAGATTATTTTTGACATAAGTAGGAATTGACTTTAATTTTTTGACTTTAATATTGCTTGTTTTTCATCATCAAGTGCAAGATATATATAAATTTAACGTAATTCCGTGAAACGGTAAGGTAATTTCAGTTATATTTAAGATTCTTATACTGTGCCCGATCAACGCGCGCCACCTTCTGGTTTATAATAAAACCACCCAGTTTAGGTAAAAATTCCATTGTTATAGTGATTTTTGCGTCGTGAATTATGGACATTTCCATTTTAGTCACTATTACTTATATATTTTTAAAGAATTGTTAAATCTATGAATTGAAAGTTGCTGCTTGTAAGTATGTGTGTATTTTATAAAATATACATTAATTTATAATAAGGGTCTTCAACCGTTTACGCTGGAGAGCCACTTTAGCATATTATTGAAGTTCCGCAGGCCACCATAGGTCAGTTAAATAGAACAAACAAAACAAGCATACACGCATACTTTGGTTTTTAAGAAAATGGAAAGGAAATATCTATAAGCGTTGAGGAATTGAAAAATTCTTATTTTCCTCTTGATTCATAATAAGCATTTTTTTTAAGTGCAAGTCATGTGACTGACGAAAAAAAATACGGGCTGGCCACTTCACTTTTCACATGCCAGACGGTCATTTTTACTCAAAATTATTTTTTCGAATAAAACTGCATAAAAGTTACATCTTTAGAAAGATTGTTTAAAATAATTAATATTTGAGAGATGAGTTACATTCAAATATGTATATATTCTGAGATAACTTCAGTTGAAATTAGGTTGACAGACCAATATCTCATTCCATCAAAGTGAACAAACGCTACAGATTCGTTCGTCGTGAGCGATAAAATTGCTGAACCATGAAGGTAATCATTCGCAAAGCAAGTTCTCAAGCAAAGAATTTTGTTATTTATTGTAATAAAAACCCACATAATTCGCGCCTGTAAGCCAATCACAGTTTAGAATATTTACTCATAAATATTACACAGTATTAGCCAATCATAGTTTAGAAGTCTGTTAGGTGAAATTCTATACAACACAACTTTCTTCACGATCTTTTCATGATGTAAGTTAAGTGTAAACAAAACCAACCCATGTAATAATATTTAGTGAACCAAATTTCAAAACGAATCGTCAATTAATTTGGTGCTTACGTATTATTCGCGCCAGTAAGATAAATCATCAAAAATGGTTGTTAATCGCTAATGATTTCACCGTTCCCAATGGCCAATCGCTTTCAAAACAGTAATATAATAAGCATTTATTAAATACATAACATCATAAGCAATTTTAAATAATATAAGAGAGTTCTAAAATTATACAAAATATTAATTTAGTATACATTTTTTAAACACATTATATCAGATTGATGGCTTTTAGCTAAGATATTTGCAATCGTAGTTTTATTTTTGGCTGTATGTTATATCCTCCAGAATGAATAACAAGAACGAAAAATCCTGCGTCAAGCATAGATTATGTAACACTTTCCAACGCTTCCAAAATAATTTTACAAATCATTACCGTTTAATAAGCTGAAAAATAACATCTAAGTAAACAATTTGGAAAACGCATAACATATTTAAAAACGTAATTTCAGGCATTCCCAACATATATTTCCAGCATATACAATATTCGGAAAAATATCCGAATACTTTCATTCAGCCCTGTATATGATCTATAGATTTGTATATGTACTACATAGGATGCTAAATTTTTGTTTAGTTAGGAAACGCGTAGCACAGTTTAAAATTCTTCTTCTGGAGTTTCTGTCAATAAACGGAAATGTGTTTGCGAACTTTTGTGCTGCCCTGTATATGATCTACAGAATTTATACACACCACATAATAAACAAAAAGTGAGTTAAATTTAAAATCGCGTTCAGTAACTTAAAACGCACTTCCAGGAATTATTGTTAACAGACAGTAGAGAATTCTTTTGTGTGTCCCTGTAAATGAACGATGACTGCTATAGACACAATATTCTGTAGTAAGCCTCTTGTAATGCACCTTAGTGATATATATAATTTTCAATGCGTTTAAAGTAGTGAAACATTATTTAATTAAACCGCAAACGATTTTTCTCCATAGACGTAATGTAACGGAATTCTTTTGACTGTCCCTGTAAAGTAACTATAAGTGCTATGCACACCGTATTCCATATTAAGCTTCTTGTAATGCACCTTAGTGATATATATCAATTACAATGTGTTTGAAATTGTGTAGCATCATTAAAATAAACCGCAAATGATTTTTCCCCATAGACCGTAATGTAACGGAATTCTTTTGAGTGTCCCTGTAAAAAAACTATAAGTGCTACACACTTCAGTTGAAATAGGGAACATGCTATAGACAAGGACAATAACATATAAAAATTGCAGGGCAATCCGAGTATATTTATGGGAGTTAGAGCACGGCCAGACGGCAGACGGCCAGACGGCAGACGGCAGACGGCAGACGGCCAGACGGCAGACAAACCGAAGTCATAAACACTTTTCAACTAGGTTGGAAAGTGTTAAAAATGAATAAAGGTGGTTTTCCATAATAATGGAAAACAATGAATAAAGGTGGTAAGATGAAGAAAATGGGCTTGGCGAGAAAAGGTTTTCATGCATATTTTCTGGCAACCTATTCACTGTTTCATATAAATAAGCATTTTTTGCAATATTTATACAATTTAATTAATATAAGTAAGCCATTTAGGAACAGATATCGGAGACGCACCGAAGTTTGCACTTTTTATTTTGGCGCTGAGAGAATATTAAAAATGTATGTTCGTATTTTTAGTAACGCCCGTACAATTAGCAAATGTATTCAGAACACAAATTAATGGGATATGTATTGCATAATGCATTTTTATAAAAAAAAACATTAAAATATGGGATACATGAACATTAAAACCCGAAAAAGATGATACATTTTCTAAAGGATTTATATATTTTTGAGAAATTTCTATAAGTTCTATATCACATAAGGGAATTTTTATTGATTGCTATCTTCTGACTGCTATGTAGGAAAAAATATATAACATCGAATTTCAGAAAAATGAAAGTTACATCTTTTTTTAAATAGAAAACTTTCGTTGAACATATAAGCCAAGTGATCTATATTTACACCAAGAATCTAAAGAATTCATCAGAACTATTTCGATCCCTGGGTGACTAATGCATTTCTGTAGAATTTGTTTTGATGTGTTGTGAAAGTTTTATCATCGAAAGTATCAGCAATTCCTACGTAAGTTTAGTTATCACTTTTCATTTTAAATGTTAGAATAAATCATATACTACAACAAATAACACAGATCGCATTTTTAAAAAACATTAATTTTTGTTATATGTTTTTAGATTACGATAGATAATTAAGTAAAAGTAAATTACCTATTTTTTGTATAAATATATCGAAAAAAAAGTCATTTTTCCATGTTTTTAAATACATCTTTAAAAGTTTTGAAGCTTTCTTTAACAATTATTATTTTAATTGTTTAATGACTTTTCATGTTTAGAAATTTTTACGTGACCTACACAATAATATACCTCTTAAAATAAAGTTCTAATAACACAGCCTAACAACAACAATAAAATGTTTCTGTTTGGTGCCTGGAATGTTTGAACTAATTTCGGTGATATTGGGCGCGCTAATTTCAAATCTGAAAACATTTTTTTCTCTATTAGCTATTCGTTTTGCGCATCCCCAGGCTGCCATCTAACCGATCTTTAGTCTCAGCTTAGCGTTGCTGAGGGACGGTTGTTTACTTTTGTAGCGCGGTCGGAAGAGCCTCTTGTGAAATCTCGTCGGGTCGTTGCGTTCAGAGATGCGTCCGTGCTATACAACTGTTTGATATGTTATAGAAAAAATGACTTCCAGTTGAAGAAGTTTTTTAATCATCCTGGTGTGTTACATATGTGGAAAGTAAACCCTAAAAGAACATAGAAGACTATTTCTGAATTTGTTAAAGGAGCATATTTTAGATATTTTTGGGTATGTCTTGATGATCAAGACAAGAAATGGGCTCCATCCACAAGTTGTGGGTAAAACGTCTATCGAACACTTACCACAGTGGAGTAATAAGAAAGGAGGTGTCTGAAATTCGGTATGACAGCAGTTTGGAGGAAAATTACAAACCATGTTGATGACTGCTATTTATACTATGAATATTACTGGCTTGAACCGAAAGAATCGCAGCAAGTGGATATATCCTTATTTACCCCTCTTACGTACGCTCTATTCCCCACTCTGATTAAGTACCAATTCCTACGTTCCATCAGCTATGACAGTTCGCACGGAATGAGTTCAACCTCTGTGATATGTTTTGTGATAAAGCTCAAAGTTTCCAGAGTATTCAGGGGATATCAGCAAAGAGCAAGGTTAAAGATTTCAAACATACTAAAATAATTAAAGATCGCTACCAGAGAAGAATGGATAAACATTTAATGGCACATTACTGATGGAATTTAGAAAGAGACTGTACAAATAAAGTCCATCCAAGGATGTTCCACAAAAGAAACTCCTTAAACTAATTTTCTCTTCAGTTATTGTTTAATTTTATTATTTTTATAAAGAAGGGTTATTTGAGTCATTCTAGTTTTACTGTAATGTTACTATGTTTTACTCATGTCACCAAAATATTCAAGAAAATAATATTAGACTATGTTTTTTAACGTTTTGTGTTCTATTGTTTGAATTATAAGCCTAATAGGAAATTGAGTAACACAAAACAGACGATGCTTACCTCTCAATAAATAGATTTGATAAGCTAATATTAATGTTCCGCACACCAAACATGCAGAAAATCAGCTCAAAAAACCTCAGTACCAAAACATATTTTGGGCTATGTAATAGGCTTGTGTTGTTCGTACAGCTGTAAAACATATGCATTGAGAAAGATCTAGAAGAGGATTATATCAATGACAATATACAGCGTACGGCAAGTAGCCTGTTAAAAATTTGGCCATTTCACAAAAACATTGTGCCAAGATATTTGCCACCATACACTCGCCTCCATTGAGTATTAATGTAATATTATTGATTATTACTGAATTATTTCTTCTCAACTTTGACTTCAGAGCAAAAGTTTTAATTTATTTTCATTATTTCGAATTTTAGACAACGAAGCATATCAATCTGAGATCGTAATTAAAATTATATTAGAGTGTCATTTTCAAAACTTAAAAAAATTAGGTCCACATATGTGGACCTATGGAATAAAGAGGATAAGATGCTGAAACATTGTTACATCATTTTAGGGCTCCAGTTGAACCATAAACTTGAGTAGGTTCCACATATTCAAGTAGTGATAAAATGTAACTGTAGAACAGAAAACAGGTAAAATGTTGAACCATTAAGTGTCTACAGTTGTACATTGATAACAAGGGCTAGTCAAACCGCAGCCATTGTTTAAAAGGGAATATGATACACGAAATTCAAATGTGAATCGTGGTTCAGACCTGACACCGTTCGACATGTAGCCAATGTTCTAACTAGAAAAGCACGCGATTGTCATCATTCTCTAAAGCAGCATAGAAATACAAATGAAATTCTATTAAGTAAACTTCTATTTTACGAAATTCGCTATTTAACAATTTTTTCTTCGGAATATTGACTTTCAGGGATTAAAATTTCGTATGTAGTAGAAAGTCCTGCAAAAATGAATAAACAACTGACTCCGATAGACAATAGTTTCATTTTAAAAATGTTTATTTAGATAAATAATTGTAATTGTTTTGTAAAATAAATATTATTTCGAAGTAAGATTAATAAAGGTTTATGTTACCATAATTTAAAAAAAAATTGTTTGTTAATTTTTTAAGGGTTTAAAGTCGAAATAATTATTTTTTAATGTCTTGAAGTGCATTCATTTAATATTAGAAATATAGCGAAAACACAAAGTTCTATATGATATTTAAATTTAAAATTCTGTTTATCTTTAATATAATATAACAGTATTTTTTTATTATGACTAATTCAAAATATATTTCTTGTTGTTGCTTTCAAAAGAAAATATTGCCACTTCCTGAATATAGAATAATTTCATATTTATGTAGATTATAATAAACACGTCCTTTACCATATTCTTTAAAATATTTCTTTAAAGTATGATATACTTTTAAAGACTTTCTTAAAGAAACTTATTATTATAAATTTTAGTTCAATTTTATAACAAATGAGGATTAGTTTAAAAAAAATGTTCATTAACACGTGAACTATAGCATAATTTCGAAGCTTCGAGAATGTTCTCTCCAATCTAAAAATAGAGGGGTTTCTTTTAGATGTTGTAAAACATTTTATAGATTGATATTTATTTTATTTTATGCTTATCCGTTTTATTATATATTATGGTAATTGTGGTTCGTGTTTCTTTTCCGAACGCATACATCAGTATGTGAGTGATAAAGATGTTTTAAAGAAAGCTCGGCTAGCAATGATTAATATATGGAAGTTTATTTGTTATTTATTTGTTTTTTTATGTTAAAGGCTCACAATTTTGTATTAGCTTCTCACACGTGGCATAAAATGTCGGAAGGTATGTATTAATAATGTGTGAGTAACTTTGTTCCGTGCTGTTGTTCTTTTTTACACGTGTAAATAATAAATGACTTTTTTAGATATTGGTTTAATTAACTCAGCAGACATCGATCTCTGGATGTCACTTTATTCAACATAACGAACGAAGTTTAGAAAGCGTTGTTCAATATAAACAGATTATTCAAAACAATCTTAATATACATTCATGATTTTTAATTAAAACTTCAAGCAAAATAATTAAAATTTTTA
Source organism: Maratus michaelseni (assembly GCA_963931845.1). Lineage (NCBI taxonomy): Eukaryota > Metazoa > Arthropoda > Arachnida > Araneae > Salticidae > Maratus > Maratus michaelseni. The sequence goes on from OZ007590.1 coordinate 182,466,326, forward strand.
AACGCTGAATAGATATTCGTAAGAATATATATATATAACACAACGAATTCAAATGTGATATGTCATTCGTGCAACAATTGTATTGGAATTTCTAAAACGTGTCTTCATTTAGCAAGTAGAATAATAGTGGAATATATGACCTTTATATCCGTTGCCTAGAAACATGCCATGTCAAATGACATAATTGTGAGTGTACTGTCAATGTAGAAATATTTGTCATCCTTCTCTGAGAGAGTAATAGTTTCTGTCAGAACGAATGAGATTGATTGTATGAGCACTATGGGAACAAGTTCGCCTCTGAGAAAGTTATTATCCATAGATAAGAGAATAAATGTACTGTTTGAGCTATCTTTAATAACATTAGGACAAGAATGTTAATATGTTTGATGCATAAACGCGTACATATAATTGCATTTCATAAGTAATTATTAAACGTCTTTCTATAGATAAAGAAATTTCAATTTAGTACTTTAGCAAATGCACATAAGTGTATAAAAATAAACAAGATAATTTTAGAGTTACATTATTTTTATTGGTAGTTTTTTTACGCCTTTGTTCTTTAGCTTTCATCGCACGTATATCATAAGAAGTAACCTAGGGTTTAACATTTTATTATACTCAAATTCTATATGATTTTAACGGGTACACAGGTGTACACATGTGAGCACAATGTGTTTGATCTACACATTCAAAAAATTTTAATTTTTTAATATGCATGTATGTTAATTTTTAGCAAAACAAATTGATTGTGGAGAATGGATTCTCCTCTGTTTTCTCTTCAACTGGTCAAAATTCACAACTGATGGTCTGTCTCTTCTGGGTTTGATTTTATACCTGAGATACCTTTCCTTAAAACGTTTGGATTTTTTTTAACTGTCTGGATACTACTCTTGTTCTGGACTCCAATTGCACGAGCTTTGAGGACAGCTTTATTGATTTTTAGACCTTGTTTAAAATAATACCTTACGATGCATAAAATCTCAACATTTGTATCACCCTTTATATAACCTAAACATGAAAGAAAGAAACCTGTATAATTAAAGAATATATACCTACATATATCCTCTTAAATATCATTTTATGTTCAACAATATTGGTGAGAAAGTGGTTGAAAGACCCTACATGCTTTGGTATAAAAGCATTCAAAAAACGAAAATACTTTTTATCCAGTCTGATAAAATTATTTTGATATTACTGAAAATATACCAAATAAAATATTAACATATATCAATTTCATAGCAATCTGATTATATTTACGTGAGTTAGAACACGGACAGATGCGGACATACGGCAGATAGACAAACCTAAATCATAAACACTTTTTAACTATGTTGGAAGGTGTTAAAAATATAATAAGATTAACACCTAACGATTTAGATAAATATTAATGCGAGATAAACCTTTTCAAACAAACTGTTAATTTTAAAGAATATTATGCGCGAGTTTTTACTAGAATGAGAACTAATGAAAAACTACGTAAACAAATTTATGTAAACAAACGGGAAAACGGGAAAAATGTTAATGAATTTGATCTGCACCTGTGAGACAGACTGTTAGGCGCTTGCATTAGTTGTAGAGTAGCAATGTTTGGAATGTGACAGAAAAAGAAAGGACTATCTCCATTACTAACTGATGGGAATTAGGTAGTAGTGGATTCTACCATATTCCTATTTTCTTGACAGTCGAAAATGCAAGGACAATTTACTTCCTAGATTAGTTTTTTAACAATGTTTTTTTACTGGTATAAAAGTATGGAATAATATCTCAATAAATGTATGTGTGTGAATTTCTTGGAGCTGAATACTTTAAAAATTGTTGAAAAAGTAAAAAAAAAATCTGCAAAAATAGCTATTTTAAAAATTAATAAAAAAAAATATCCAACAGGAATTTAAACTTGCGATATATCTCTAAATGATTCTTGAATAATAAATCGTCTTTAATTTGAATTAAAATATTGAAAAGAATTTATATACAGTACGCTTATATGTGCTGTCTTATTTTTAGGATGATGAGGAGATATGGGTTAAAATAGTATAATAAGTATCGTAAACACGACATTAAAAAAAAAATTAAAATCAAGGGTGCCTGCGCATTACACAACAGTAAACACAGTACCCGTTTTCCATAACAATTGCCGTCATATAATTTATCGGAGTTACTAATTTTAATTATCAGTCAAATAGTAATTTCACTGATAATAAGCAAGAAAGGGAACAAAAATTAAAGGGGTCTAAAGGTAACAAAAACTAATAGCATGTATAAATGTAATCAATATTTTTTCTATGATGGAAATATTTAAGAAGATTCTTTTGTGAGACTAAAAATAAACTAAGTTTGTATTGTCTCGGGTTAATAATAATCGTAATAGAACAATATACATTTCCAATTCATATGATAAAACAGATTGTAAAGAATACATTTCCCTAACTTAGTGCTTTTAAAATTGTGTTTGACATCTTAACTTTCGGAAAGCTAGATACATGATATCTATTTTATTTCTTATGTTGGTTCTTGTGAATTTGGAGAATCTTGCTCAAACCTACGCCTAAAGCTTAGCTTACGTATAAAAGACCAACTGAAAATTGCCGAAAGGTTTGTCTATTCTTAGTCAAACTCAGAGCAAATTTGCCATTTTTAAAAATCCTTATTACTTGTGAATTTATATTCTGAGTTTAAATCACAAAGCAGCTATAAAACTGAAGAAAAAAAAACTTTATAGATCAGAGATTTTTTAAAGTGGTGTATACAAAATTTACTGCAAAAATACCGTTTTTAAAACTTTCCAACCTAGTTGAAAAGTGTTTATGACTTCGGTTTGTCTGGCTATCTGTCCGTGCTCTAACTCGAGTAAATATACTCGGATTCCCTGCAATTTTTGTATGTTATTGTCGTTTACTATAGCATATTCCCTATTTCAACTGAAGTGTGTAGCATTTATAGTTTTTTTACAGGACAGTCAAAAGTATTCCGTTATACATTACAGTCAATGGGAAATAATCCTTTCAAGTGCATTTTGATGATGCTACGTCATTTAAAACATGATAGAATTGATATATAATTAGGAAGCGTATTAAAACATGCTTTTTGTAGAATATCGGGTGCAAAGCATTTATTATTCATTTACAGGGTCAAGCAAAAGAATTATGTTACACATTGTTCTATGGAGAGATATCGTTTGCAGTGTAATTTAGCGATATTTCACTATTTCAAACATTATGAAAATTATATGCATTACTGAGGTGCACTATAAATTTCTCTCTTGAAAGTGTGGTGTGCATTGCGTTTATTTACAGGGACACACAAAAGATATCTGTTACAGTATATGTGCGATGTTTACAGTCTATGTGTAATAAGTGAGTTTTCAACTTTGGTTTGCGTTTTTAAGTTTAACTAAATTTTTTTCATAGTACGTGTGTGTTTATAAACTCGGTTGTTCCTATACAGGGTTACACAAGGGAATCCGTAAGTATTACAGACTATGAGAGTGAATTGCTTAAGGGTAGTTTTTAATTGTGTTACTAATTTACCTACTGAACTATATTTAATAGACTAATAGAAGTTTGTGAAAAAAAAAATCATAAAGAAAAAGATACATTGTCGATTACGGTTGGTAATTGCTGCTAGTGAGTTTTAAGTTGTATTTTACCTTAGTGTACAAAAGTCTTAATATACAGGGATATACAAAAGATTTCGAGTGAAATTTCATCGATTTGCGAAAATTGCTAAATGTGATTATTCTAAGTGAACTAAATTTTACCATGCGACACATCTCCACACCTATCCACATCTATCCCTATCTATTGATCATATACAGGGCTGCGCAAAACAATTCGACTATTTTTTGACACTGGAAGGTAATTTAGAAAACTGTATTTTTCATTGTGTTATATGTTTTCTAAATGGTTTATTTACATATCTCCTTTCATCTTATTTAACCGTGAAGTTTCGTTACATTTTTCTGGCTGTGTTAGAAAGTGTTTCATAATCTATGCTTGACGTATGATTTTCGCTCTCGTTTCAATTATCTATTTATTTTCCATTGTATATGTGTATTCATATAAATATAAATATTTTTTAGAATAGCAGTAAAAGAGAAAATTTTCTTGAAATTTTTAAGATTATTAAGCATTTTTTAAATTACAAAAATTTTCATGAAAATGCGGCAGTTATTTTTTTAAAACGAATGCAGAATATTAAGACAAAGTTAAATGTTGAAGGGGAAATAATAAAGTTACAAACATTTTATTTTCAATTAAAAATAATTACACATATAATTACATTGGTAGTTAGAAATGTTAAGAATAATAATTAGTTTTATTACACAATGTTGCCGCAGAATGCTTAAACTTGACATTTACAATAAATAATAAAAGTCAACAAAAAGTAACTCATTTCAAAATAATTATTATCCATTTACAATAATATATTTAAAAAAAAATATTATCAATTACGTATAGTCATTATAATGCAAAGAACATAAAACTTATATTTGAATAATGTTGCATAAATATCAAGAAAAGTATCAGGCGTGCGTCAAATATATTAATTATGATAAAAATATGTATTATTATTATTATTATTATTATTATTATTACATTTTCACTAGAAGTATCATATTTTTGAAAAAAAGAAAAGATGTAATTTACAGTTAATCCAGTTTAAATACAAATTATATATCTGTATTTTTACTTGAAAATAAATGAGATTTTTATTTTTTAATTGCTGTCAATGTAATAAAAATTATTTAAAAATAATTTAATAATTATTTTATATTATTTCATTAAATTAAATTTTGAGAAAATATTTTCATATCAGATATTTTGAAATTTCTAATTTATTAACATTTGAAAGTAATAATTCATATTTTTCATTTCAGGTAAGTGTATAACGTCTACAAAGAATTTTCACTTTAAACTTTCTCCCTAGTAAGTACATAGGCATACATATTCGTATACTAACTTCTCTCTAATTTGTTTTCAATTTATTTATTTATTTATACTTATAATTTGTTAATCCGTGTATTGATGTATTTTTTAAATGCTTTAAATAAATGTTGTATTATTCTACAATTTTTAATGGTGCAAAATTAAAACAATTCGTGCAATACATTATCCACATTTAAACTGCAGGTAAAATCATCTGTATTATTTTTTAAATAGATAGCTAACACTTAATTTTTTTTAAAATTATGCGTCTTATATAAATTCTTTGCTATCATGTTAAACGATTTCTGATATTACCATAGTTCAGTATCATCATTAGCCTAGAATTAAATTTCAAAAGTAATCTAAGTTAAATGCTGAAATAAAGTGCGATGAAAATGGGTTTCGCTGTATTTATAGATTTCAAAATTTCTTTCCAAAGAAAAAACAAGTTTCACTTAAGTATCGTACACCGTCTTTAAAAATCTTAACTATTTATGATACTATTATAAATTCGACCAATGTATGGAAACGCTGATAAATTTTCGAAATAATTAACTTTAAAAATCTAGGAACTTTTAAATATTGGAACATAGAATATTAAAAGTGTTCTTATTCCCATCTTTTACGGGATATATTACGATTTCGTTTGTTTATTAAGTGTTACAAATTATTCTTCAGTTTCAATGTATACCTTTTTAACACTTTCCAACCTAGTTGAAAAGAAGTGTTTATGACTTCGGTTTGTCTGGCCGTATGGCCGTCTGCCGTCTGCCGTCTGGCGTTTGCAGTCTGTCCGTGCTCTAACTCCCGTAAATATGCTCGGATTGCCTTGCAATTTTTATATGTTATTGTCGTTATCCATAGCACGTTCCCTATTTCAACTGAAGTATGTAGCACTTATAGTTCTTTTACAGGGACACTCAAAAGAATTCCGTTACATGACGGTCTATGGGGAAAAATCATTTGCGGTTTATTTTAATAATGTTACACAATTGCAAACACATTGTAATTGATATATATCACTAAGGTGTATTGCAAGAAGCTTAATATGGAATAGGGTGGGGATAGCACTTATAGTTAATTTACAGGGACAGTCAAAAGAATTCCGTTACATTACGTCTATGGAGAAAAATCGTCTGCGGTTTATTTAAATAATGTTTCACATTTTAAACGCATTGAAATTTATATATGTCACTAAGGTGTATTACAAGAGGCTTACTACAGAATATGGCGTGTATAGCAGTCATCGTTCATTTACAGGGACACACAAAAAACTTCTCCAATATCTGTTAACAATAATTTCTAATTTCGATAGTTTCTTAACTGAACTAAAATTTAGCATCCTAGTATATATACAAATCTATAGATCATATACAGGGCTGAATAAAAGTATGCGGATATTTTTCCGAATATTGTATACGTTAGATATTCCTGAAATTATGTTTTTAAATATGTTATGCGTTTTTCAAATTGTTTAGTTAGATGTTATCTTTCAGCTTATTAAATGGTATGATTTGTAAAATTATTTTGGAAGCGTTGGAAAGTGTTACATAATCTATGCTTGACGCATGATTTTTCGTTCTTGTTTATATTTGTGAATATACTTAATCATAGCGTCTTTGAAACATTGTTAATAAGACATTTACAGTTCAATATAAATTTAAAATTTTAGAAGATACAAATTTTTAACTCGAATTCTTGTCGAAAAGTTAATGAATGATGTATTAAAATGTTTGATAATTACTTTTTTTTAAATTTTAGTGTACATTTTAATTCAGTAAACTTGAATTTAAAAATTAATCTACGGTAAAGTTTACGTTTTGGCTACGTTATACTAAGGTTTTAGCAAAATAGACACAATAAAAAAAGAAATTGTGTAAAATATAGAAACGACAAAAATATGATATAAAGATACAGTATAAAAGAAAACAGAGTTTTAAGTAATTGATTTATAGCAACAAAAGAATTTAAATGTTTAAATACAGTATAGTTTTTCGCCAAGTTTACGACGCTTAAAATCATATATTTTACAATCATACTGGGTGAAGTTTTAACGATCTAGACGAACTTAATTCATTTTTCAAAAATTACAATTTACGCACCATGCGACTAATTTAGATAGTTAATACATAAGTAGCTTTGTTAGTACTACGCATAGCATCAGAAAAGGTTTCTGTAAGCAAGCGAATTATCCAGTGCCTAGCTGAAGGAGTCGCGTGTTGGGTCATCGTGATTCATCGCATTAACATTTTAAATTCAGTCACACTGGGTGAAGTTTTAACGATCTAGAGGAACTTAATTCATTTTTCAAAATTTAAGGTTTACGCAGCATGCGACTAATTTAGATAGTAAACTACCTAGTTCGAAGAATTAAATAAGTAGTTTTGTTAGTAACACGCATAACATCAGAAGAGGGTTCTGGAAGCAAGCGAATTATCCAGTGCCTAGCTGAAGAAATCGCGTGTTGGGTCATCGTGATTAATTGCATTAACATTTTAAATTCACAGTCAAACTGGGTGAAGTTTTAACGATCTAGAGGAACTTAATTCATTTTTCAAAATTTAAGGTTTACGCCGCATGCGACTAATTTAGATAGTAAACTACCTAGTTCGAAGAATTAAATAAGTAGTTTTGTTAGTAACACGCATAACATCAGAAGAGGGTTCTGGAGGCAAGCGAATTATCCATTGCTTAGCTGAAGAAATCGCGTGTTGGGTCATCGTGATTCATTGCATTAACATTTTAAATTCACAGTCACACTGGGTGAAGTTTTAACGATCTAGAGGAACTTAATTCATTTATCAAAATTTAAGGTTTACGCAGCATGCGACTAATTTAGATAGTAAACTACCTAGTTCGAAGAATTAAATAAGTAGTTTTTTAGTAACACGCATAACATTAGAATAGGGTTCTGGAAGCAAGCGAATTATCCAGTGGCTAGTTGAAGAAGTCGCATGTTGGGTCATCGTGGTTCATCACATTAACATTTTAACCCTTCTTTGCATGAGATTTTCTTTTACAATTGTTTTTTATACATATATTAAATATTTGACACCAGAAATTTTAAGATAGATTTTTAACTCTGTTCAGTAACATAGTTCACGAGAAATTTACTAGATTAATATTTCTATATAAATATAGTGGTGGTGAAGAAGTTGATTTATTTATTAAAAGTTAAATAAACAGTGATGGAAATTTCCATCACAATGCAAAGAAGGGTTAAGGTATCCGCAAATCTTCCGAGGGGATTTTTAAAATTTTTTTTAATTTTCTTTTTTTACCAATTTTTTCTAATGACAGTTAACTTAAAACTTTGAAAAATATATAAACATTTCAGAAATTACGCAGAAATAATTTTTTAAAGTGAAATAATCAAAATTATGTGAAAAATTGACATTTATGCAAAACAGGATAACTCAAAATCTAATCCATGCATTCACATTTTGTAAATTTAATAATAAGGAGAATAACTTTCTCTAGGACATAAACTAGCTGTATTATAATATCATTTCTATCGCCTGACTATCCAATGTTCTACCATAGCTTTATAACTAAGTAACGCAGAACAGCTTAGTATACACGAAAACCTTTCCCAAAAAATTATTTAACTAACAACAACTTACTTAATTAACTAAAAGTATACACGAAAACCTTTCTCACACAATAATTGTATGATAGCTTCCACAAGTTACCATGCAGTATGTTTCATTCGTCTCATTATAACTAAGTCACTCCTCTGAAATGTCACCGCCAATGTTGTTTTATGACTTGTCACCTGATGATGTTACAATGACGTCATTATGTTACTCTCTTGCGACCGATATTATTTGGAGACTCGTTGTGAAGTCATTGTGTCTCTAAATCACAGACACATAAGAATTACAAGATGACTTCATTTTGTCGTCACCTGGTGTATGGTCACAAAGCAACACTCACCGTGACTCTTTAGTGTAGTCTCCAAGTAAGAATTGAAACAAGACGAATAAAATATAGTACATTTTCGTGCACTGTAACGACTGTGATTATTTGTGACGGCTGTGCTGTTAGGATAGTATATATTTTCTAATCTTCTCGTTTGTATTACATTCTTTTAACTTCTTACAATTAACTTTTAGGTTCACACAAACTTAGCATTTTGTGTTTATCCCTTAAACGTATAGACACCAGTGTTCAACTTTTGTTCAAAGGTTAATTTCTCAAAATGTGTTAAGGAATATTATATGAAAGTTCCTTCATTTCTTTTAAACTAATATCTTCCGTAAAAATTGTAATATAGAAAATTTGATTAATCTTTTATTATGTAGAGCATGAAACGCTCCACATATATGACACTTTCGAAGGTACTTTTAGTTTAAACCTTGCAGACACTTTATATTTTCTTGATACAGAGAAGTGAATAGCATTTGTCATAAAATGTCATTGTCATAAAAGGATTTATGAAGGTTTAACTATTCTCTTCGCCGTGAACCGATATATCCGTTCACTACACTGCAGGTTTCACTGCAATAGAAGCATTGTTGAAATTAATGTAATTCTACGAATATAGTGCAGTTTTAAAACTTCGAGTGATGATTAATTCTCTCAAGGATTATACTCATATACGTGATTTAGTTTTTTATATAAAGTTTGAAAATTCATCTTTTTTTTTTTTCATTTTTAAAAAAATTGTTGAGAAAACAACATTACAAATTTGCCCTTTTGCTCGGTGGTCAGGGGGTTAAGCTGAAGCTCCTACATGATTCTTTAAAAAAGGTGTCCTAAATAAAAAAATTTCATGATTCATTAAGCGTAAAAAATACAGATGACATAAGTGATATGTTTATAAGATAAAACTCATAAATTTCGACTGCATTAGTTTTAAAAATAGTTCTAATTTCAGTCCATGGATGGTACTAGACAATCTCAAACGATAAAATGCTTAAAATAACTTTAAAATTCAAAACACAAACTTTCTTGAGACTGAAATGTTATAAAGTATTAAAACCTGGCAGATAAGCTATGCATAATTTTATACTAATTTAAAGATTCTTATAGTTCGAGACAGAATAGTGATATCTATAAGAAAATATTGAATAAATTTTAAATATGGTGTATACAGCATAATTTTATGAACTATCGTAAACACGTCTTCTTATTTAAGAATTTTTCTTAATAATGAATTAATACATTTAAAACTTTAAGGATACGTTATTGGATACCTTGTATACAGGCACTTCCTCGCGATAATAATGATTAATTTACTGTAATATCTGCGAGAAGTTCGTTTAATGTTAAAATAAGAGTATGTGCAAAATAGAAATATTTCTGAACATCCACCTGTTTATCTAGATTTCCTTTTACATAAAAAGTGAAATTATTTGTATTTTGATACACATAAACATCATATCATTAAAAATAACTTTGTCAACTTCATTTTAGAAATTATCATTTAAAACAGTTTTTTTAATGATATACGTATTTTGATTTAAAAAGAGTTTAAGTGATTGAAAAATACCTCTTTAAATTAACATAAAATGTAAAATATGTTCATAACCAAATACAACACCTATATTAAACAATGTATTTTGTGTTATTATATGTATTTTTCAAATTAACCATGCTTAAAATAATCTTTAAAAAAGTACCATAAATATTTGAAATATATGTTAAAGTAAAAATGTTGTGTGCGTGATCTGCAAATGTCTTTTCCACGTAGTTACGAAATAATAAAAATTATTTTCTCACCAAAATTTATTTTTTCATAAAATAATATTGAGAAAAATGGAAAATATTTACTTCCCTTAGATAGGTATTAAAATTCTCAATTTAAAAATATATTTACATTAGAATAACAAAGTTTTAAACCATTTTAAAATATCATTGTTTATTTAAACAACCTATTAATGCTGATGGCAAAATTTTAAATTTGATAAAGCTAAAATCAAAAATGATTATTAACGAATTTTGAAATATGTCTGAAGAATTTAATATATCGAATTCATACAAAAAACTATTTTCGAAGAAACAAAAATAAATCATATTGAGTTTTTTCCTGTATTTGATTCGTGTTATCTATTATAACAAATATTAATTTTTCAGTTTGCAAATCAAAAGATAGTTTTAAACGTCAAAGCGCAATCTATATTTATGTTTTACTTATTTTTCATTTAACATTTTATTAATACTAATAAATTCATATTAAAAATTTAATGCCAAATATTTGATTAAGTTTACATTTGTCAATAAATTAACGATAAGAAGTAGTATCGTAGTTTTTCAGAAAGCTCAGCTTTAAAAAAGTACTGAATATTTCTCCAATTTATTAATGTAATATAAGCACTTCTGTTATTGCTAAATATTAAAGTACTTTTATATTAATGAATGTTTCCATTTTTATCTAAAGTTTAAAGCAAGTGAAAATTTGTTTATAAATAAACGAAACACTATGAAAGTTTACATAAATCCTGGGACTTTCTTTAAATGTATTTATTCAAAAATCATTTCTTTTAGAATGAAATACAAACTTATAAGCTTTTTATATTGAACTTGTCTACATCCGTATAGATATTTATTGAAAACAATGTTTTTCAAATCATGATAAATAAAGTCCATTTTGATTACATTTCTCGAAGAAGTCTTGCATGATAACTACAAATATAAAATATCGTTTGTTAAATAGAATTCATTTATTATCAGTTTGTAGCATAAATGTAAAAAAAAAAAAAAAATGAAAAAAAAAAAAATAAACAATTGGCCCATTTATATTGTAATATTTCGATAAACATTTCTATAGAAACTTCTTATGCTTTACATGTAACGTATAATTAAAAGAGAAAAAATCAAACATTATGAGAAATCTAAAAATTTCTTTTATTCTATATTATAATAGAAACTCACATAATTTTTAAAGAGATATATGTGGGCGCTGTCTGTAATTTCTTATACTTATTTATAAATTAATTTAATAGACTAAATCAACGATTATTATAGTAAAAGCGACTTATCAAATTTCTCAAAAATGATATAAAATCCATTAGCATATAACGCGATAAAAAACAGCAGACAGCATATAAAAATTGAGAGAAATGAGATTAAAAAAACAACAACAGACGGACCTTTCGGATTCTAATTAAATTACAACCAATTTGATATCGAATATATGAAAATGTAAATTATGATATAACAATATTTACTTATTTTTTTCTATTTTAATTAGATGTATTTCTTAAATCATAAAACTTTTATTTCTATATTTCTTATTATACGATGTAAAAAATAATTCGATAAAATATACTACGAGCATGAAAAATGAGTGTAATTAATTCTCTTTTATTTTATTAATTGGTGGAAAATGCTACATCATCATTGAAAATTTGTAAAATCTTTTTCCATAAATGTCCCCGCTGTACGCTCCCCCCCCTCCCTCTAAAAAAAGAAAGAAAAAGTGAGCCGCATTTCGATACATAAACCCCGTAGTGAATAATAAATTCCTTGAATTCAACTCGATATAAATTTATTTAATGTTTAAGCAATAGATTTTTGTAAACCGAAAGAACCAAAAAACCATTTTCCTTGAAATAATTTTTATTTTCAGAGGCAATCAATTTTTATTCCGAAACAAACATTGTATGGCTTAAAATTTCCCCGATGAGAATTTATATTTTTCAGCACATAAATTATGACCACAAATTTTGCAAACATTTTACCGAAATAGCTTGTTCTGAATTGAATTATATGACTTTTTGTGTAAAAATTGATAAACATGTATTAAGAACATTTTTAGGTAATTGACACATCTATATGACATAGTACCGTTTGTTAAATTATTCTTTAGAAACAGATGACCTTTCTAGTTCATTTACTGAATGTAATCATCACAAATTATGACATTAACTTGATTGTGACTTTAACATCATTAGGACCCACGAAAACTCGACTGTTTTCAGGTAAAAATATGTTCTATTACAATGACAACGCCTAACCTGATTTCGAGACGTCTGCCTTTCGTGTTATAAATAGGATACGAAACAGAACGAAAAAGCCGATTTCGTCTACTTTGATATATATGCTACTTTCCATTTAATAAGTATGACAATCGTAAAAAAAAAAAAAAAAAAAAAAAAAAAAAAAAAAAAAATGCACTTAATACTATATTTCTCAACAACTATTTGGAATAAACTAACGTAAACACATCAATACGCTTCTTTGTCTTAGCATAAAAACAAATTCTGAGAATTTATTGTGCTTGCGCTTTGAGAATTTACCTAAAACCAGTTTTGAAGATATCACTATGCGGGCACGCAAAGCAGATTTTAATCATAAAATACCACTTACTGATACAATTCACGGTCAGAAATTTGTCACATTACAGTCTACAATTATACATTTAAAACAAAAATATACTATTGGGTTGTTCGGAAAGTTCTTTCCGTTTGGGAAAGTTGGTTCGTACCGAAAAATTCTATCATTTAATTATTAGACGTTAATTCCGATATCTAATGTCTAATAATTGAATTTTCCGGTACAAATTGGTTTACCCAAACGGAAGGAACTTTCCGAACAGCTCAATAAATTAATGTAGAAATTGTATTATGATATTTGTCACATTACAGCCTACAATTATTCATTTAAAACCAAAAATATACTAAATTAATGCAGAACTTGTATTATAATATTTGTCACATTACAGTCTACAATTATTCATTTAAAACAAAAATATACTAAATTAATGCAGAAATTATATTATAATATTTGTATGCGATTCATTCTATATTCTTTCCGAATATGAAAACAGTACTTAAAATAGAAGTCGTCTACATATAATATTTCCATCAATTTTATTCTTAAGCTAACACGAACTTCTGACACCGTCTGAATTTGAATTCCTCAGATTAAATCATGCCGGAAAATTTTTTGAGTTTATATATCTTTTCTTAAATCGTCAAAGAGTTATAACAGAAAATAGTTCAGGAGTTTACCTATAAATTTCCGAAAATAAACTTAAGATCTTAAAAAAATATATAGAAAATACTGAATTTGATACCAGACAAATTATATAGAAATTTTGAGGATAAAATAACATCACTTGATATGAAAGAAAATTCTATAAAATTTTTCCTTTAAATATCTAAGATTTTCTTTCCTGTGGATCTATTGATAACAGAAAACTGTCCCCTTACACGGCCGAGAAGTAATACGTGTAATACGGAGTAATTCGAGGTATGTATATCTATACATCTTGAAAAACAATCATAAGAATGAGTTGTAAAAGCATCCAGATATGTTTTGGACAACACGAATTCTTTCTACGTGAAAATAAAGGTATGTCATAATTCATAATTTTATTAATATTAATTTCTTAATAACATTAATAATCAAAGATACATTTTTGATTTGAAAAAGCGACTGAAATATATTGGGTCTACTCGTGGTATTTCATTCAAAAATGAACGATTTCAATCGGATGTTTTGGGAGGAAAGAGAGAGAAGTTATAAGTTAAATTTTGTATTTAACGTACATTATTATAACGTTTAGAGTTTAACATTAACATCCTCAAATTTTGATTCTTTTCGCTACATCAAGATTTAAGAAAAATATATAAAGTATAAATTTTCTCGGATTTCTTTCATCCAAAGAAATTTGAAATCCAAAAATTTAAAACTCCTATACAAAAACTTAAACTTGAAATTAATTGAATATCCATATCTATTTTTCCCTGCATAGAAAATTATCGCTTCTTGAAATAATTTTACAAAAAAAAATCAATAAAAAGTATTAGAACGTGCTTATAGTGTGTTAACTCTTCTGCGAAAGATATCATAACAAACATAAAGATATAATTTATCAACTTTTTGTAAATTACATTTTAATTAAAGAAGAACAGTTGCTGACAGGTTTCTCAAAGATACTGTTTCAAACAAACTGGAAATTATCACACTTTTATACTTTTATGAATTTTTATTGCATTCTGTTTTAACATTTTTGAACGTATTTGAAAAGTGTTTAGGAATTCAATTTGTCTGTCTCCCGCCTGTGTCTCTTCCCTCTGTCTGTTTGTCCGTACTCAAACTCTTGTTAATATACTCGGATTGTCATGAACGTCTTAATAGTTATTCATATTTAATATAGATTGTTCGGTATTAAAAATGAAGTGTGTAGCATTTATAGTTTATTTATAGGGAGACACAAAAGAATTCCGTTATATTATGTTTTATTAGAAAAAATCGTTTGCAGTGCATTTTATTGACGTTACGATATTTCAAACATAAATAAGACCGATATGAATCGGTGAGATGATTTACAACATGCTTTCAAAGCAGTATAGAATAAGTAGCATTTATAGTTTATTTACAGGGATGCCCACAAAATACCATTTTCATTATGATCTATGGGGAAAAATCGTTTGCAGTGCATTTTAATGATGTTATGTTACTTCAAACTTAATCAAATTTAAAATTGTCACTGAGGGGCACCACAGCATATTTTCTATAGATTAGGAAAGTGCGCAGTTTTATAGTTCACTTAGAGAGATACACGAGTTACAGGACACACACTACGATAATTGATTCAAATGCATTTTCCGCTGTGGTAAGCATTTTGAAATATATCTAATGTTTAGTGCAATACGTGGTGTGTATGAGTTCGATAGATCATATTCAGGGTTGCACGAAACAATTCGTATACATTACCGGATATAGACATCAATTGGTGAAAATGGAATTTTCGTGAGTTATTTTTTTAAATAGACGATTTAAATATCTCATATGATAAAATGAAACTTCTTAATAATATTTTGTTAGTTTTTAAAAGTATTTCATAATCTATTCCTGATGCAAGATTTTTCGTTTTTCTTAGACCATGTCAATCTATTTTGACTTCTTGTCTAAGCCTACACTCTAAAAACGACATTTTCAAGATTGAGCAAAAAAATACTCAAATCTGAGTATGTCACATAGTCAAAATGGCTCCGAATCAAAATTACTCAAGTTTAAAACATGCATATACTCATTTCTGAAAACATGCACACACTCAAGAGTGAAACATCATTTGCTCATATTTGAGTATGTCCATGTTTCAAAAATGAGTATGAACTGACTTCTACGTGCTGATTTTTGAGTATGTCTATGTTTCAAAAATGAGTTTGAACTGATCCTAATCAATTTTTAGTATGGCCATGTTTCAAAAAGGAGTATGAACTGATCTCTATGTGCTCAGTTTTGAGTATGTCCATGTTTCAATATTCTGAGTATTTCTGGTATTTCAGATTTGAAAGCATTGGGTCGTCATATTTGAAACAAAAAGTTTCATAACAAAATGAAAACATCGATTTACTCAGATTTGAAAATGTCATTTTTCTCAGTTGACATGCAATTTCTTAACAGATTTTCACTTTTAAAAATAATTTTACATTCTTAATACCGAATTTATAAAGAACAACTGCGAAAACAACATATGCAATACTTTTTACATTGACAAATTTGCAGGATGATTCAATTATACCTACCTAAAAATATTTATTTACAAAAGCAAGTATAATTCACGTATTGAATATCATCGGACTTTTTAAAGCAACAAAATTTTGAATTATTGGAACTTTATATTAACCTCAAGTTGTGGCATTTGTGATATAATTAATTTTGATGTTTAGTGTTTCTTTATACAGAAATAAAATGCTCCTATTAAAATGAATATTATTTTATTATTTAATGAAATAATTTGCATTACAATATAACTTGATTTAACTTTGCTTCCAGAGAAATTGCGTTTATTTTATATTTAGCAATTTCAATAAGAAGCCTGTAGCTTACATATTACCTATCATTGTATGGAAGTTTTTGTTTGTATTGTTTTATAAATATAACGTATTCCAGAAAATGCATAAACTGGTGAAAGACATTTTAATAAAAATCTAAAAAGTTTTTTTTTCTTTTTTTTTTTTTTTAATGACTTGAAATATTTTTAAACTCTCTACATATATAACAAAACTGGATGCTTGAAAGTGCGTAATTATCGAAAATAGAATGAAGTGTAACATTGTTTTATATTTTTATTACAGAATCACATTTTAAAAATCTTTTATTCAATTTTGTTCGGATATTTCTCGGTAATTTAATTTGCATCACTAATTTCAATATTTTCCAAACTACATTAACCAATAAGAAAAATTATTCAATTCATAGATGTACATTTTGCGTCATGGCTGTTCTCATTTCAATTTTTAATTCCAATTGATCCATAGAAAAGAAAGATTGAAGTCAAATGGATCGTGCATTTAACCCTTTATTACTGAGTCGGCCCATATACGTCCCAGGGAATATACTTTTTTCGTACCACTTTTTGAAAACTAAACTCTGCCATTTATTTATACTAGGATATTTTCAAAAAAATATATCACAAAGAATTCTTATTTAACTGTGGCACGATTCATTATGAAAATAGATGTCAATCCTGGGCCATAATCGAAAAAGTTTAATGCATGCACTCACAGACATGTACATTAGAATTTGTATTGTTTATATGCGGTAAGTTAGTATTTTTTACACATACTTCATAAGGAATATCTAAATACTAAATACTTATTTATATTTTCGTTGTAAAATCTATCATTCTGAATGAATTTGTTTACAACTGATCGTTCTTCTGCAAAGTAATAGGAAAATGTAAAGCCACATGGAGACGATAATAAATTACTTTCAAACACTAACTTTTAATGTATCTTTACTATCAATGAATCGTCTTTCATATATCATCACGTGAATTATTTATGCAAGGAAAGTTTTGCAAAGAAGCTATGCAAAGAAACTATAATCGTAAATTGTAATAAAATCTTCGCACAGGTAACATTGAATAAAAAAAATTGTAATGATCAGTTTTCTATATAGCCTTTCTTGTACTAACACCAAAATTATGTTTTATTAGATAATTATGTAATTTTTTCTTTGACATGTTACGAGATTCCTGAATTTCCTAAACACGATTAATAAGATTCTATTTTGAATATATCATAGTTCTGAGAAAATAGCTTAAATAAATATTGAATGGTATCTTATTTATAATTATAAGTATTTTGCTACAAAAATATTTTCGATTTTGACAGAATTCGACAAGCTTTGGGGATTAATTTTTAACAAATAAATAAATATTTATGGAAAATTGATATTCATATAATAGTTTCATATTTTTTGCGTATACATGCATAATTAGGATTTAATAAAAACGATTTTGATATTATCTGAGCTTTGCTACTATCAATATTAAGCAACAATTTGTTGGTTTTAAATTAAATTTGAAATGTTTTCCATGAACTTCCAAATCATTGTTTATTTCCATTTCCGAGCATATGTTTTTGCGTTTTACAAAAAGTTCAACACCATACAAATAAAACAATACATGCTTCATACATGTGTCATGTGTGTAAAACCAATATTTAGTAAATTAACATTACGCTATATCCCACTATACAAACAGTGGAAAGGAGTTAATTATAAAACTTACGAACACAATTTTAAAATAACTTCTTACTAATTAGGGTAAAGAACGTATTTGAATTCATTTACAATTTTGAGAAATATTTTACGTTGTCATAAGATAACATCTTAAGATAATTGCTTTGCAAGAATAATAGTTAAATAAAGATAGGTTTGTAAAATATAATTCAATTTTCTAGCTGTTGCAAAAATATAATCTGAAATAATTTAGTTAAGCTTTCTGCATTTTTGAAATATTAGAGTAACATATACTTATCCAAGTGCTATAAATACATTTGCTATTGAAATTCATATTCAGTTTATATTTTAGAAAAAAATAAAAAAGGGTGACGTTTATAATTCGAAAAATTTACGGATATACTAATGAATTATTAAACCCATACCGTGGTATGGTACGTTATCAGAAACTGTTCAAACCATTTTAAAGCAAATGTGCTAAAAGCACTGCAAAAAGAAATTGTTGATTTTACTGTATAATACTAGCACCGCAGCTGCTAGTATTAACATTAGTATTAACAAAATATTACTTCGTAAAATCAACATTTTTTTTTTTTTTTTTTTTTTTTTTTTTGCAGTGTTACAGTCTGTAACCTTTTATGTTTTACGTCATTGCTTAAGATTAATTATGTTTAAGAACAAAATGCAATATTTTGTCAAATGTGTTAAATATATTTTAAAACATGCCTTAAAATAGTGCATGGCAGTTTGCATTAGATTCATGAATTATAAAATCAATTTTATTCCATGTTTCACGGGCAAAATTTAAATGATAATAGTATAATCAACAGTCTTAAAAATTGCACTTAAACAGTCATTAAATCTGTGTTTGGAAAGTATCGAATCATACTAAAAATTTTAAATAATGTCCAGTAGTAATACCATGTAAATATTTTTCAGAATTTGTTAAATACTCTATTATGAAACTCTCAGTTTATTATTCTTTTTCGTCAACAACCGTAATAACTTTAAATTTTCTATTGAAATAGTAAGAACTGTTTCGTTCTACATTATTTGTTTTGATTTTGGTAAAACATATTATTTTATCAAAGTAGTTACTGACGTGAAAGCAATCAAAAAGCTTAAAAATAGCAATTGAACTTTTGTTGTTGTTGATAGAATTTCAAATCATACTAAAAATTTAAAATAATGCCCAGCGGCAATATCATGTAAATATTTTTATGAAATTGTTAAATAAGTTTTACACAACTTTGAGTTTAATTTTAAGTTTAATTAAATCCTTTATCAGAATGTATTGCATTTAATACTCTACTCCAATGACATTCATAATACTTTAGATTTTGCAGTCAGTAGTAAGGACTCTTTATATCTTCATTATTTTGTTTTTTGGTAATACTTATTATGAAAACTAACACTTTAAATTCAGACAATTTAATAAAATGCATAATAATATCACATTAAAACATAAAAGAACGTGTAGACTCTCGGACATCAGTACAGTAAAAAACGTTCGATTCATGAAAGAAAAACATTGATAGATGAAAAAAAGCATTGTTTTATTATCGACTAGCTGACCCGCCCGGCGTTGCCCGAGCCCGTGTAATAAACTTAAATCTCTTAAAGAACGAAACTCTGCTCACGGTCTCCGATGGCTTCAACACTGTATGCCGGGCATGCTCGTATGCTCCGGAAAACCTTTTATTCCCCCCTGCTATCTCCAGGGGAACATTCAGTTTTAAACAAACCTCTTTCGGAAAGAATCTCTGAGACAGGTCCCCACTGTCTACGGTACTGTATAGTAGACCTGCTACTAAATTGTTTCGTGAAGATGAGAACATTATAAACCGAGTTATTGAAATAAGGCACAGTTAGAGAAAATAACATTGAGCGTGGGGCCGGGGGGAGGGGATGTTTAAGTGTCCTTCAGAAAATGACTAATTAGGAAGACTACGATGCAACTTTATAAATTCGTTCCTTTGCTTAAGCTAGGAAATTAATTACAAATTTGGCTTTAACTATTATTCGGAAATAGTGGTAACCGCTACTCATAAATTTACTTTAATGTTATAGAGGGTAACTATTAAGTTAATTATAATGTTTGGAACCAATTGCGTTGAAATCGGAAAGATAGTTGCAGAGATATGGAAACGGGACATAGTTAGAGAAAAAAACTTGAAGGAGGGTCTGGGGGGGGAGGGGATATTCAAGTGTCCTTCAGCAAATGGCTAATTAGGTGGACCACTATGCATCTTTAAAAATTCTTTCGTTTTGTTAAGCTAGGAACTTAATTACAAATTTGGCTTTAACTAATTATTCGGAAATAGTGGTAACCGCTACTCATAAATTTAGTTTAATGTTATAAAGGGTGACTATTAATTTAATTATAATGTTTGGAATCAATTGCGTTGAAATCGGAAATATAGTTGCAGAGATATGGAAATGGGGCTTAGTTAGAGAAAAAACCCTTGAAGGAGGGCCCGGGTTCAGGAAATGACTAATTAGTACGACCACTCTGCATCTTTAAAAATTCGTTCATTTGAAATACAAAGGATGTGAATTATCACTTTACTGAACAGCGTACAACCATTAGAGTGAAAAGATGTCCAGACCGGGGTTCGATCCCGGATCCCTTGGTATAGCGCACCAAGTGCTTTACCAATTAAGCTATCCAGGCGACATCCAGTCTAGCATTCTCTCACTCTTATATATGGTAAGGCTACAACTACGCAGCACAGGATGGAAAGTCAATTATGAGCACAACACCGTTGGCATGCATGAGACAAATTAAACCCAGTATCGGTGAATATTTATGTACTAATTAATTTTTCAACAGAACTGAAATGCACGCCAACGGTGTTATGCTCATGATTGACTTTACATCCTGTGCTGCGTGGTTGTAGCCTTACCATATATAAGAGTGAGAGAATGTTAGACTGGATGTCGTCTAGATTGCTTAATTGGTAAAGCACTTGGTGTGCTATACCAAGGGATCCGGGATCGAACCCGGTCTGGACATTTTTTCACTCTAATGGTTGTACGCTGTTTAGTAAAATGATAATTCACATCCTTTGTTTTTCATTAATTTACAGCGTATTTTCAGTTCTGCTGAAAAATTAATTATAATGAATAAATATTCGTTCATTTGGTTAAGCTAGGAACTTAATTACAAATTTGGCTTAGACTATTATTTGGAAATACTGGTAACTGCTTTCTATAAATAAACCTTGAAGCTATGAATACTGATTTTTACGATAATTTAGTAAAAATGGAGCTAAATGGAGAAGTTTCGAACAATATTAGCTGAGATTTAAAATAGCGATAATCTGTATGTAAAACCTCAATTAAACGCTACGGTTGAAGTTAAAAATATTAAATTTAATTAGACCCTTACCCCACTCCATCAACGCAAATATAACAAATAATCTGTTAAATAAAGTTTTCTGTATTAATAGTCTCTATCATAATAATATATATCCTTTAAAAAAAAAATCTTAAACCCAGCTAATTATCATGAAGAAAAACGTGCCTGGAAAATGTTTCAAACAGATGTCGTCTATTTAATTTGCCGTGAATAGGTGGCGCTGCATTAGCTTGGCTGTACGACGGTAACTGCAATCCATATTGAAACTATTTCGTTATAAGTCCTTATTTATGCATCGTTACTCTGGTTTATTTGGTGTCTTCTGTGAATATTCCATACAACCAAACAACCGAAGAGAAAAAAGCATATTTTTGATGAGAGTTCTTTATGCATTTTAATTAATATTTCAGTAAGTAATTAAAATATTAAAATTCTGACGTTCAGATGCACCAGAAGAGGGTTTGGACAACAAAATATCAATTTTCAGTCTTCTAGGTGGGCTAGATTTTGCTAGCCATCGCAGACAGACAGACAAACACACACAAACACACACAGAGCGAAACTTTCTTTTATTAGTATAGATATTAAAATTTCTATGTTTTTTTTTTTTTTTTTTTTTTTTTTTTTTTTTTTAACAGGATCTCTTAAAGAGCACATATCTACATTAAGTAATTTAATTTGCATAATAAAAAACATTAAGGACTTCGAATTCGGTAATATCAAAAATTAATTTACACGTCATTTAATAGTCGATATGATTTCTCGCTTTCAGTGTTGGTTGATGTTTTATAATTACAGACTTAATTACTTTAATGTCTCTCAATTGTTTTCACATTACTAAATATTTTGTAAACAAATGGGTATTATAATTTAAGATAGGTGAACATACCATGTCTGATAAAAATAAATAAATGAAAACCAACACTTTAAATTCAAACAAATAAAACACACACAATAAAGTAGACAATAAAATCCCACTAAAAACATAAAAGAACATACAGACGTTCCGGATAAATAATAGTCCGTCATCAGTACAGTAAAAAACATTCAAGTCATGAAAGATGATGTTAAAAATAACTTATAGAAGGAACCGTGTCAAAACAAATAAAATCAAAGTTAAAGTCACGACAAAAGCGTGTACTCTAAAGAAACATGGCTTGATTAATTTAATTTGTTATGATTTTAGCTTTGATTTTAATTGTTTTTACAGGGTTCTCTCTATAAGTTATTTTTAATATCATCTTTCATGACTTGAATGTTTTTTACTGTACTGATGACGGACTATTATTTATCCGGAACGTCTGTATGTTCTTTTATGTTTTTAGTGGGATTTTATTGTCTACTTTATTGTGTGTATTTTATTTATTTGAATTTAAAGTGTTGCTTTTCATAAATTTATTTTTATCAGACGTAGTATGTTCACCTATCTTAAATTATAATACCCATTAGTTTACAAAATATTTAGTAGTGTGAAAACATTCGAGAGACATTAAAATCGTAATTAAGTCTGTATTTATAAAGCATCAACCAACACTGAAAGAGATAAATCACATCGACTCTTAATGACGTGTAAATTAATTTTTGAAATTACCGAATTCAGAATCCTTAATATTCTTTAATATGCAAATTAAATTACTTAATGTAGCTATGTGCTCTTTAAGAGATCCTGTTAAAGAAACATAGAAATGTTATTATCGATAATAAAACAAAGTTTTTTTTATCTAAATGTCCACTTATTTATGCATGTGTTCATAAAAAACAATTCCCCACAAATATGTTTTATTTGATGTATTTTTTATATTTTATATGTTTTATGTTTTAAATATCGTATAATACTTTTATGTCATATATCACTTACGTATCATATAATTTATATGCCTTATGTTTTATATATCATATATTATTTTTCTGCCATATATCACGTATATATCATATATTTTATATCATGTATTTTATCATATATTTATATTATGTTTTATCATGTATTCCTGTATGTTTAACATTTTTTAAACTACATCTACTACAAGAATTGTTTGTATTTTTTATCTTATTTAAATTACTACAGGTGTACATTAACGAGCTAGCTAAGATTTCTTTTAAATTTACATTCTAGTTTTATAAAGACTCATTTACGAAGCAGTTTTTTATTATTCATTATATGGTAAATTTCCAATGAAAATTTCGCGTTTTAGTTGTTACAGATTTTCTTAATTGTTTTATTCAAAAATTCTTTCTACATGTTTGTTAAATATTAAATCTTATTTTAATGCACATTAACATTTTATAATTTTGAGTACATAAAAACCAAAGTCCTAGAATTTTGTATTTGGACAAAATCATAAAAAAGGTAATTTGGAAGGTGCTCAAATAAGCGTAGTATCATTTTCTAACATGGAAAAGTAGTTTTGGTAGTATTTTAAGAAAATGTTCGGCAGAACAACATACAATTTAGGTAATCAGAATTTTACTCTTTACTATTCGAAAAAATTTACGTTTTGAAAGGACGTTATCGTTTATTATTAGTTATTAATTATGATTAAGTATAATTAGGACGGAAATTGAATTATGTACAGATCTTGTTTAGAGACATACACTTAAAGATTTTATAAATACGATTAACTATTTTGATTTAATACAATGTATGCTTTTATACTAAACAAATGTCTAAAACTACAAAAAAGTATGTATACTGGCTAGATATATCTATAAGAAATTCTATATATTTTATTCTGGTTATACTAATTTTTAATGAATATGACTGTTCAATGTTTTATTATTGCTATTTGCATCAAAAAAGTTTATAGCACGAGTTTATAAAAGTATGATGGTTATACTTGCGGCGAAAGAACTTCTGGGAAATAGTCGTTTAGTTCTATTTTACCTCGGGCATCTGGAGGACTGATCAAAAATATTTTTATTCCTTGATCATTAATGCATTTCTATCGAATTTTCCATGTCCGGATGAAATTTTTATGATCGAAAAAACTGAGAATTCATAAATGAAGATGGATAATTCTTTCTTTAACAGAAATGTCGTGCAGACATCAATTTACGTATTGTATATGATAAAACTATCCTGCGCCGTCAGGGGCCCACGGGGGTCGCCGACGCGCGTAAACGACCATCGCACCCAAGCCTCTGAAGGGCTTATTGTTTTATTATTAAAAACATTCCTCCTTTGTAATACAGTTTATTTAGAAAAAAGGTTTGCCGGAATATCAGACTTTAACGACCACAGCGTTCAAGGGCTCGGATTGAAATTTGAAGTGCTTATAGTATGAATTTAACAGGAAGTGCGGAAGAACAGTCGAACTCTCAAACTTATGTTTACAATGACAATATTTCGAAAATTTCAAATGTGAACACCCACTTTTTTGCCCCGCAAAGTAGTGTACGAAGTGCAAAACCCCATATGGTGTTAAAATTGTATGTGGGGCACTTAAAACAACAACATATGACAAAAACAATAAACAAAAATGAATATTTGAAGCGTCTGGCAAGAACACGTTGGTGACATTGTGATAAACAGCCATTTCGATTTTCAATAATAGCCACAGGAAATCCGAGCATTCTCGAATGCGTTTTTATCTCTGGAGATACTTAAAATGAAGGTATAAACGTCGAATCCGCTATGTGTGTCATAAGAAAACTATCATTGAAAGTTAGTTTCTGCATATTTTCATGGAATTATATATTGTATTCAAAAATGTCTCGTATGCAGTGTATCATTGTCTGTGAAGGTAGACATCGATTTTTTTTTTCTCCTTATAAAAAGTTGTATTGCCGTCTATTCGGCCTTATTTTTTTCCCACTATGTTTGTTGTAAGTTAACGTTTCAAATGCAACAGGTACAGTTTCATTGCCGTTTATAGTTTTTAATGTACACACAATTTAATGCTGCGAAAACAATGGTGTTTCTATTTAAAAATTTTGAAATTTCTACAATGTAACCATAATCTTGAAAGCTGAATCATTATTATGCCTCTTTTGTTTGTGGAACGTATAGTTAGAAATACCCACACCTCAAATTTCATTTAAAGTCCTAGAAGATTTTTTTAACCACCCTGTGTATGATGCGTAGGTTGCATCAAAGAATTAAATTCAATAACGATACATGTAGATACAAAAGATTTACAGTAACTAAATTTTCTTTAGCAATTCGTATGCACTTTTTTCTGCTATTTTCCAAAATAATACGCACTCATCATCTGTAATATTTGTTTTAAACTAAATGAATTATATTTATAGATGTAGTTAAATAAAAAACTTTGGTTGAAATATACAGTAGTATACTATTTAAAAACGAATACTTTTATTTTTTTAAATTTATTTTACTAACATTGAGGATAGGGCTTTATTATAAATAATCTTGACCTTAAAATTTGTGATTAAAATTTTATTTTTCATAAGATATTCGTAAATTAAAATAATCAATGAAATATGCACCGGAAAACGACACACAATTTTATGCTGCAAAAACGTGTATGTTTCTTTTGGAAATTTTGTAGTTTTTACACAGTAATCGTAATCTTGAAAGCTAAATTATTTTTTATTACTTTTATGGTGCATAAAGGTAATCGAAAGATTAAATAATAAAAAAGGGAAATTTAGGTATTCACAATTGTAGTTTTCAAAAAATGGAAATATTGTAATTAAGAGTGTAGTTTCTGAAAATAGCATATAGTAAGCAATAGCATATATTAAGCAATATCTCTAAAAATGGCTTAATAAGAATTTAAAATTTTTAGAATATAGTTACGCTGAAAGACATATAACATTTAAAATGATAACGAAATAAACTTACAGGAGAGACTATTAAAAATTAAATTATTGAAAACAATAATGTGAACATTATTCAAGATATCTCATTAGGGATATTTATCTTGTAGTATGTTTTTACATTCAGAAACTTTTAAAATCGAGTTTAACACTGCAATTTTAACATCTTTTGACAGTATTTATCTAGATTTATTTTAATTCAATATTTTAGTTATACAATTACTATGACATAAATATTAATTTATAGTTTGTTCTACAGTATTTTCATGGTTCAAATACTACACTTCTTCACAAAATGAATAATTGTTTTTCCTTGCTATTACTCAAACAAGATTTTATATACTGTCGCATTATATTCGGTTACAGACTTCATTTTTATGAAAGCCACGCTGTGTGAGAGTTAATGTTCTGGATATATTGGCTGACGCAAAGCTTATGGAAAGATAAATTGTCTCTTTTAACCTGGAAAATTATTTTAAATGGTCGCGTGTTTGAGGTACAAACTGTTTAATGCCCGTTTTTGAATGTTCTCTTTCAGACTTACGAATTGCACATTGCTTTTCCGTACTAATGTGAATTGTTTTAAAAGAGCTGTTATAATGTCTGTCTCATATTTTTAAAATATTAAATATTTCACGAAGACGGAATTTTCGTAACATAAGTTTTCAAAGTTAATTTCATTTATAATTAAGGGCAAAAATCGGCTGAATTACACCATAAAAATTAGATTATTACGACTTTTTTTGCTCTTACTGTATCATACCAGCTTGTTCAATTATTTTAATGTATTTATAATTGTCAAAAATTTCACTTCCGTTATGTGACTCAAAAGTAATCTTTTTTATACAGTTAAAGTTCATGCACACTATACTTACAATAATCTTCTAAAATATGAGTGAAATGAAAAATTATTAATTTAAACAAAGCATGTCAAACTCGCGGCCCACAACAAACATCTTTGCGGATCAATCAATATATGTTAACTGCTTGACATTTTTTTTTTTCATTTTCTTTATTTTTCTCTGTAAATATAGAGTCAGTACCAGGTTACATACAAATAAATGTAATTAATAGACAACGATTTAAAGTCAAAATACAATGCAGCTGGTTTTCTTGAATTTTAAAACTATTTGCCAGGCGGTTTTATAAATATCGCATGAGAAATTTGATGGATCTTTGTACGTATTTACGGGTGAGAACAGTTATTTAAACTTATAAAAGAAAATAAATATTCTATCGCTTCTAGAATTATCCACATTCATATTGCATCAGTTTTATAAGTCATGACGGCGAGCAAAATCTTATGCCCTGTCCACTCCAAAATTCAAGAAATAGTGGTAGAGAAGACGTGTCAAATGTTAGGGAGAACATTATACTTATTGTTGCTGTTTTTAATTTTTTTATATACAACCTTTCGAAATTAACTCATGTCTTAATGAACAATTAAAAAAATCATGCGTCAAGCATAGATTACTATACACTTTCCAACACTTCCAGAATACTTGAACAAAACTTCTCTGTTTAATAAGGTAAAGACGATACCTCAGTAGGCATTTTAGAAAATGCATAACATATTTGCAAACCTGATTTCAGCAACAACCGTCCATAGCCGGAATTGTATTTCAAATCTTCTGAACAGTCATGTATATGATCTATATGTATATATTCTGCATAGTACACTGAGAAAAATACACTTTCGAATCTGAGTAAATCGATGTTTTCATTTTCTTATGAAACTTTTTGTCTCAAATATGACGACCCAAGGCTTGCAATTCTGAAATACCAGAAATACTCAGAATATTGAAACATGAACATACTCAAATCTGAGCACATATAAGTCAGTTCAAACTCATTTTTGAAACACGGACATACTCAAAAATGAGCACAAAGAAGTCAGTTCATAGTCATTTTTGAAACATGGACATAGTAGAATATGAGCACATGATGTTTTATTATTGAGTGTGTGCATGTTTTCAGAACTGAGTATATACATGTTTCAAACTTGAGTAATTTTAATAAATTTTGGATCCATTTTGACTTCGCGATGTTTTGAGAATGTCGGGTAGTCAGTTTTGAAAATGTCGTTTTTAGAGTGTATTCTAAAATTATGTTTAGTAAGAAAACACATAGCATAACTGAAAATTCACTATTAGAAATTTCTACCAATAGACTGAAAAATACTTAAAAACCTTTGTACAGCCCTGTATATCACCTACAGATTTTTATACGCGTCACTTATTAAGTAAACATTTACTTCGCGTGAAAATGCTACTAAAACTACTCAAATCACACTTCGAGGGATTACTATTCATAGACGACTACGTATTTAGTAATTCGCATTGCCCTGTATATGATTTTATTTATATTCTACAAACATAGTATACTAAATATAACTGACCTGTAAAATGCATAACTCAGATTAAAAACACATTTAAGCAATTCATGCTCATGCTCAATAATCACCTTTTCGAGTGCTATAGGTATCGCTTTGATTACACTCTTCGTGGTTTTTCACTGTGAAGATGCTTTTTCCTTGAAAAAAAGTGAGTGTTATCAGTTGCAATTCTTAAAATTTTGTCCCTGTAACGATAACTATGAAAGCTAGATTGTTGTTCTTAAAACATCCACATCCCAAACGCCATACCTTGTGGTCGCGTTTGGGTAAGCGTTTGAACTAAGATTTTTATGACTACACTGTATTTTAAATTTCTCAGTTTACACTTCATACTTTAAGTTACACATTACTCTTTATATTGCAAACTAAACAGAAATCTGTTTTACCGTGATTTCTATAATTGTAAACGGTTTGAAGAAATTTAAGTAATTCCAAATCAACGTTTTTTGGCCGAAATGATAATGCTTTAAAAATGCAGAAATATACCTATTATATCCAATTCTATTTCAATTAACTAATGGAGCTTTATTCTTTTAGATTTTTTTTGTATTTCTGATTATTTTATTAAAACTGAAATGCAGTGTATTTTTATCCATCATTATTACACTGTTAAAAATTTGCAGCAAACTGTCCAGTCATTTGACCGTTTTTACAGAAAATTGTTACATAACCGTAATTTAACTCTATTCTGACCATAATAGGGGCAATAATATGCTCAGAATAGAGTTATAATACGGTTATGTAACCGTTTTCTATAAAAACGGTTAAATGACTGGACAGTTTGCTGCAGATTTTTAACAGTGTAGGGAACTATGCAAAAATAACTAAATTGTGTCATCTTATGATTGTCATTATTTAATAAACTATTTAAATAAAATTATTTATTTTAAAAAATCAAAATGCATTTATTTGAATTAATGTAACCGCAAAAAATTTTC
Source organism: Maratus michaelseni (assembly GCA_963931845.1). Lineage (NCBI taxonomy): Eukaryota > Metazoa > Arthropoda > Arachnida > Araneae > Salticidae > Maratus > Maratus michaelseni. Next base: position 182,496,149 of record OZ007590.1, read on the forward strand.
TTATGAAAATGTTATTTCAATAAACTGAGTTATTTTCGAAATTTCGTTTTTAATTTTAAATGTTAAGTCATATTAATAAATATCTGAAAAAGAATCTTTAATAATAGACATGACATTAATTCAAACGCAAAACGCAATTCAACTAATATCATTGTTAAACAAATTATTATCAACTAAAATTTTGGAATCATATTTATGTCGTAATGAAAGGAAATATGAAGAATGCTATTAAAAACATTTTTCATTTATATATTTTCCGAGTAAAGTAACATTATTAACATGTCTATTTTTTTTCGAACGACAGAAAGGAATATTGTTTGAAAATAATTCAAGATTTGAAATGTAAATTATTTAAATAAATATGGAAAAATATTATATGTGTTACGCCAGTAAAATATCTAAATCTGTTTGCGTATTTAATAAACACGAATTTTTAAATTTATTACAAATTGAAAGGAGTATCGACATATCATAAAGGGATTTATTTTTTTCTTTAAATAAACACATTTATTAAACTTTAGTTCTGTTAAATTAAGTTCTATTACCGATAAAATTTAGCTGCTCCTATAGCTTAATATAAAAATAATTAAACAAAACAGTCATACAGATTTAAATAGTAAACATTGTACTAATGTTGTATTATATCTAGTCCATGACTATATATATATATATGCATACATAAATACAACTGTGTTAAGAAAAATAACAAAATAACAGTCATCGACATCTCTATTTTCATTTTTTTTCAAGTTTTTTTTGCAGTTTTAATTGAAATATTTCAGTCAATTTTGGAGATTTTTCTATAGAAAAAGAATTTACTAACTACCATTTTTTTCGTTTTATTCTGAATACCTTTACTAGATTCAAACGCACTCTTTCATTAAAACTGATTTTAAAAATCACAAACATTTACAAGTTTTCTTAGAACTCTTTTTTTAAGCAACAGTATCAGTTCCACTTTCTATATGTTTAATTATTTTGAGCAAATAAAACAAACGGGAACACTCACAAAAAATTTTATTAGTTAGATTAAGCAATTTCACAGTGAAAGAATCTTTTTGAAAAATGCTAAAAAATATTTCATTTAAATTTTCAACTGTTTTACCGTCATAGATTTCCTTCTGTTGAAATGTATACATTTATTTACATTTCTACAATTTCTCAGACGATTTGACAATCTAGATGACTATAAACGATTAAATAGATTCATTTTTAAAGTTTTACATTTTCGAAAATATTACAATATTATTATATGAATAACATAATTTTTATATTTATTTTATAATAATTCCTATTCGTTCTAATAATTCATATTAGAATTACAATGATGTAAAATAAAAAATGAAATTATACCCTGATGGTGAACGGAAGTGAATTGTAGTTCACTGGAGTGGAGATCAGATCTCTTGAGTATTGAATAATTTAGAGAGAGATTTTCTTAACTAATATGAAAAATATTATGTTTAAATTTTTAAGCTCAATTTCATGTTTTATTTCAACTTTAATAACATGAATTACATTTTATTGTATGTCTATTTTTCTAAAATTTTGATTATAAAGAGCTCAATTAGAATAAAGTGATAAAAATAAATCCATCCTTGATATAGTTCAGAAGCAAATTCTAGTTCACTAGATTAGATATCAGATATCTTAAGTGTTGAAATATTTAGGAAAAGTTTCATAGCTGATGTAAACATGTAAACATGTGAAAATTTAAAACTTGAAACTGAAACTAATTTTCTATTTTCTAAATTTAGAAAATATATTCTAAATCACCAATTTTTTCATGACCATCTTTCTAAAATTTAATTGTAAAGTTTTCAACTACAATGAAATAAATATATACATAAAGCGATCCTTGATGTAAAGTAAAAGCCTGTTTCTCTGGAACACAGATGATTTCTCTTGAAGGTCGCGAATGCTGTAGAGATATCATTTTAGCTAATGTTGTTTTACATTCATGTATGTTTCAAAATTTCCATTACAATAAATTATAAAAAAGAAAATAACCTTTCATGTAGAAAAGAAACTCAGTCTAGTTAACTGGAACAATGCTTAAATCTCTTGAGTATCCAATCGTGTAGAGAGATTATTGTAGTTAATCTTACAAATGCGAAATGTAAATTTTCAGTCGGTATTTCTATTTTAATTCCACAGTTAAGTAAAGTGCGTATGAACAAAAAAGTTCAAAATGTATAGCATGCATTTATTTTTAATGAATTTTAAAGAAACTGAAGGAGATTCGATTTATTCATTCATATATTTATTTAAATTAGTGACTAACATTTATTTTACTATAAAGAAAAAAAAACTTAAACAATCTTTGTAGTTTATTTTGTGTTTAAACATTTTCAAATGAGAAATATATTTTAAAGCGGTGCTTTTTAAAATCTAAGCAATAGTAATAAAAGACGTTGTGTTTAGACAAAAGTTGTTATACTATATTTTAAGTGTGTATTGAAGTAGTTGATTTCCTTTTTTTTAGCTATATTTATTTCACGTGAGTATATTAAATTAAATAATTTCCTTTTGTGTACAGAGTTTTTTTCCATAAAAGTAATAATTTGTGATGCTGAAACGGGTATAAAGTATGGATATTTATGAGGCACACTTGAAATATTTTCTTTACATTTGAAGTTGCGATAATTTTTATCATATAATTTATTTTATTTTCTCCTATAACATTTACATTTGAATAGAATTCTGAGTTCTTTTAATTAATAGAGGTTGTAGTATGTCTTAAAAAACAAAGAGAATTTATAAATCTGTGTCGATATTGATCTTGGATGTTCTAAATTTGCAGTTTTTAAAGTTACCACTAAAATTAATTAATTCTTAATATTTTAATTTATTAATAATGTTTATTAATAAATAAAATGTTGATGCTACATACATTATGGCTTAAAGCTTAAACAGATTACGCATTAAAAAATAAATAAAATAAATAAGACTCCGAGATGGTTCAGATTCTTATTTCTGTGTAGTTCTTTTTTTCTTTAAACTTATAAATCAGAAAATTGTTCAATTTGTTTAGTATTATCTCGGCGGCATACAACTCCGAATATGTAAGTCTAAAATTTCAAAAATAACGCTTACCCAAAATTTTTAAAAACTGCTCAAATCCATCCAAACCTAAAACTTCTCGATATTTTTTTTATAGTCTAATCATATGCATTTCATCAGAAAACAAATAACATAATGCGCAAAACAGATTTTTATAATTTATAATTTTATTTATTGTTCTAATTTATAGTTTTAATAGCAAGTAATTTTGAAACAAAAATGAAAGCAACTTAAAGAGTCAGAAAACCTTTAAAGTGTGAAAAATTTCATTTTTTTATTAGCTTATAATTAAATATTATTCTTTAGGAACATTTTAAAATAAACCCCATGAAAAAATTCACTTTAGAAGAGGAGTTAAGTTTAAAACAGTATGAGCTCTTCTTATATGATCATAGCGTAGTTTGATTTTTAAAGTCAATTTTCTCAAATCGGCGATTTGGTCATTGCGCGCACGATTTCTGAAAAATTAATGGTTAGAATTTCACGAAATTTTGTCTGAATGTATTAACCATACAGAGGCACAAAATGACCTATTATTATGTTTCTCATAAAACAAGTTTAGAATTCACGACTACTTTTGAATTTAAAAAACCTCTATATTTTGAATTTCTTTAAAAACAAATTCTCATCTACACATTTTATTTTTTACATCGTAGGTCATTTTGAGAACACATTAAAAAAATGTTGGCTGGTTTTAGCAATTCAAATGTGAAAAATCATGCGCAAATGCATGCAAAAATAATTCTTTCGTAAAAATTGTATTATATTTTAAAATTAATTAAAAAGTATAATATGAGTGTATACATTTTTTGAGAATTTTAATTTATAAAATAAACCTTTAGTAATATGTGTTTTAAATTTTATAATTCAAAGTCAATTAGCTACGGAGCTACTGTAATTCTTAATAGAGGTCCCTTTTTCACGTATTTCGTGAGTTCAAAAGGTACTTGACCTCTTATTGGGATTATTTCTTGATTTACGTCCTATATTGTGAAAGAAACACTCATTTTATTAACATTACCGATTCTTCTTTTTTACATATGTAGTGTACTCGGCGTATTTTAGCCGTTATTAAAGTGTTTTGGCACAAAAGTGTTTTCTTTTTTTTGTGACATCGCTTATTATCCATATTCAGTTTTATTCTGTATTATTACCAGTAGAGTGCCTTAAAAAATAATTGAATGTTAAGATACCGGCAATTGCGTATGCTCACACCGGAAGTTTTTGCCTTAACTATGGGAACCTAGATTGCAGTATTTGGCGATTAGTGCCTGCAAATGCTGAATTTGATGAACGAGGCGTCAAAACATTAACTTGCAACATTCACTTGCAATAATGAAAGGATCACAGAGGTTTTGTTAACAATCCTCTCGAATAATCCAATTGTGTTACTCAATTTAAATCTTTTGTAATTTAAAAATTTATTGTCTTTTCTGATTTATATATATATATATATATATATATATATATATATATATATATAATATTATAAATATTATATATATATTAATATAATATAATAATGACGTATAATATAATATTTCACGAGTTTTATGATATCGAGTATTTTTTTAAATTTAATAATTGGCATCAAGCCATTCTTTAAAAAAAAAAAAAAACTCATTTTTGACTATTTCCGATAAGGCAAAATTTGATAAATAGATAAGATTCCTCGAAAGATGAAGAAAAAATTTCATTGCCAGGTATTTATTTTTTCCTCTAATTAAAATAATACTAATTTAAAAAATATATTTACTTTTTACTTTCGTTTTTATTTTTATTTTTTTAAATGGTTGAGTATTTTCCTACTTTTTAAAATCTTGCTGTTTTCAACCCAGGACATACAAAAAAATATTTTAGAAGAAGTGACATACTGTTCACTAAAACTATGTCGATTTTTTTTCCTGCGTGTCAATCTTAATAATCCATATTTAGTTCAGCAGCAAAAAACTAGCCGTTGGGGCCACCGTAATACTTACCCATCATTGATATGCATAATGTGAAATATTAAAATAAAAATGTGTAAACTACTTATAAAATGCATTGCAATTCAAATAAAATCGTGGCTTGATGATGTCATAAACTTTAAGGTCCCATAAGGTATATTAATTATATTAACTGGCGGTTTATTGCATGTGATTAAGCGTCAAATTTCCAATTAAAATATATCTTTGAAGTGAAATTTGGATGAAATACAGGGTCATGAAAAATCGAAGACTGTGGAAAATAGGATTCTAAATATCTCGGCAACTAATTATCCTATCGACTTCATGCTTTATGCAAAATTTATGTTTTTGTATTGTATTTTATATTCATTTCTTAAAATAAAAAAATTTCGAAAATTTTTATATACCTTTTATCACAACGAATATTTCGAGTGTCCGAAAAAAATAGTTCCGGTTAATCGAGGTTATTGAAATGAAATAGGCTTCTTCCCATTATTACATACTAAGTACATACCAAATTGCAAGTCTGTATCTTAATTTTTTCGGGAGATAGAGCGTTTACACACACACAGACGGACGGCAAAAATTTTTTTCTAAAAATATGTTTTTCGGAATCTCCAGTGTCTGAAACGTGTAGATCCGTCAAATTTTTTTTTTCGATTTTCAAAACGATTACAAGACTTACCCTATACTACGTATGATGGGTAAGTAATAAATAGAGCAGTTGGGTGATAGCTGTATGTTACGTCAAATTTTTAAAAAAATGACTCATACAAAATTATATTTTTTTATATTTTCGTGTTTTGAACCATTAAATATTTTTTTATACAGCGTCTGACTTTCACTTAGGAGAGTATTTATCAAAATATATGTATTAATTAATTGTGTATATGATTTCTTCATCGCTGTAGTTCTGCTTTAATTAAAGTGTTCAAGCGTTCTCGAAATTCGAGCTCATCAACAAATTTGTGGACTGTATTTTCCGCAGTTCCCGCAGTTTTTACTTTCAAACACTTATTAACGTTTTAAGAAAGTAATAAATTCATGGGACAAGAAAAATATATAAATCTTGAAAAGTAAAAAAAAAAGTTTCGTTATAAAACCTGTATAAACGTTGTCCATCTTAGCATAAGTACACGTATTAGAGGTGATGTTATGCAATTTTGTGTTAGACAATATCCAATATGTATCGGTAATTATCTAAGTATTCTATACATTTCTTAATCTTGAGCATACGTAAAAAAAATATTAAAAATTCCCAAATGTTTTAAAAAATTTTTCACATACATTTTAGTGACATGCTATTTAAATGTTAATTAAATATTGGAAAACAGATGCAGCTTTCAAAGATTACGTTAAAAATATTTTGGGAAACAAAGCATTTTTAAATGTCATACCCATTTGTGCAGCTATTATCCAGAAATTATTAAAATACTTCTCTATTTAGTAAATCGAATAGCACTGGTATGGATAAACTCCATCTTCGTTGCCTAGAAACATTCTATTTCAAATGACATAATAGTAAGGAAACTGTCACTGTAGAAATAATTGTCATACTTCACGGAGAGAATAATAGTTTCTGTCAAAACGGACAAGATTAATACTGGGAGCTCTACTGTGGGACATGACTGCCTGTGGGAAAAGTATTGCCTATCGATCGCATATAATTGTACTGCGTCTATCGGTAATAGTTAGATGAGCTGTGACAAGTATATTCAATAATATTTCGCTAGCAATTCATACGTAAACTAGCAAATGTTAATTTTTGATGCACAGAAACAAGTAATATAAAAACTTTTTTTAAGTCAATTCCTACTTAGGTCAAATAGAAAATTTTTTCCAGCGATCTACACGCTTCGCCACTGACGGTATTTATTCCTAAATTTATATCCTGCTAAATATCTTACATAAGAGAAATTTTTTAAATGTATTAAAAATTAAATAAAAAATAAATAGCTAAAATACCAAAAATTAATAGCTCGAAAAATATTTCTCACAAAATTGTTACACAAACTGCGTTAGAAAGGTAAAAAAATTGTATTTTTCTTGATATAAATTTAAAATCTAATGATTATGCCGCTTTTCAAATATTGAATTTCAAAAATTACCAAACTTCACAATAAAGTGCCATAACGATGTTACAGTTAGCGATAATACAGTTTTTTCAAATATTAATTAATTAATGAAATTTTTTTATTTAATTTTAGTTTTATACTTCATTTCTGTTCAAAAGTATAGACTCACTCCACATTTATAGTCTCCTTCGCTCGCGAGCCGCCTGATCTTCGTCCGTGAACAGCCCCATTATGTTTTTAGGAGTGAAGGTGAGACTATAAATATGGAGTGAGTCTATACTTTTGAACAGAAATGAAATATAAAATTAAAATTAATTAATTAAATTTAATTAATGAATTAATATTTGAAAAAACTGTATTAACATCAATTGTCATCCAGTACAAGTTTTAAAAAATTTATTTGAACTTGAATGGATGAATAGAAAATATTTTATTACCGATTGAAAATTCCAACAAGATATATATAGAGGGAGCGTGAGCTAATAGTAGGAAATTAAAAATAAGATTTCTTGAAAATATTACAGTATCTTTCACTATACTAGGCTGAATCAAGGATTCCTAACTGAAGTGTAGCAGGTTACCTTATGTCGATGAAACTCAAAGAACTTATCGTATCACAGCTAAAAGTAGCTCTTAAGAAATTTAAAATATGAAAACATTGTAAGTCTATAAAATGTAATTGAAAACCAAACTTTTACAAAACCAGACTTTTATGTACATTCAATAATATAAAGTGGCTAAAACTATAGTAAACACATTAAAATTACATTATAATATAAAGACGTTTCGTAACGCGTCTCACCTCAACATTTTAATCATTTATCATCAATCAACACAGAAAAATACAAAAAAAAAAAAAAAAAACACAAACAGTTTTAAGAGATTGTCTAATTCAAAAGAAAAAATATAAAAAAGTACGAAAAACAAAATACCACCTAAGTTTTCGTGATATAAATTCGTGAAGTTTTATTTCAAAAAATGTCCTACAAAGTTCACTCTATAATAAGTATTAATAATAAAATCTTAGATTTTTTATCTTAGACTTTTCCAATATGTACTTCTCTAAAAAGGTAGTGAATCATAGAGCTATTCAGGAAAATCTTTATATGGCAGAATCTCATTTTAATTTTCAATTTTCAGTTATCAAAATATTATAATCAAAGATTCTTCTGTTAAATGACGCTAATTGTGAAATACATAAAATTTGGAAAAGTGTCTCCATGTTTTTTGGGTCAAGCGGAGAAAGTAAAGTTACAGAAAAGTTTATTTAATAAAAAAAAAATTATATTAAAAATTCAAGTGTTAAGTATATGGTACATTAAATGACTTTTGAACAGTGATAAAGAAGAAAATATAGTGGATATCACTTCAGTAAAAAGTTACAAAAACATCCCAAATATTTATTTCTCTATTAATTAGGCTTAAAAATTATATAAAATCATCAACTACATTTCAAGGTAAATGATCTTAACAATAAAGGTTATATGTGCATAATTTGGCTTTTAAAAACATATATAAAATCTTTTAGTGCATATTCGCATACATGTTTTGGCAGGTTTTAAATATATATTATCAGCGAACTATTAATGAGTGATTTCAGTTTTGTCATATTATTTCTCTTTGGCAAATGAAAGTAAATAATATTATATATCACAGATTACTTCTATAGCAATGAAAAATGCGTAGGAATAAGAAAACTTATCTCGTTTTATACTCTGATTAGTTTTACTGATTTTCATTTATCTTTATTATGTGTCTGCTGTGTGCGTAGAAGAACACAGATTGAAATTACAGATTTTAGCTGTAAACCAATAATTATATAAGTTATTTGAAGAAACAACAAAAGAAATATTTGCCCCCGAAAATGACATACATAAATTATCATGAAAAAATTATCATTAAAAAAAGCGTCGATAAATATCGTTTAAAACTAATATGAAAGAAAACAATTATATTTTCCTAAATTACCTTTAGATGTTGAACGCTAACACTAAAAGTAATTTTAAAATTATTATTTTTAGTTCTTTATTAACGTATAATTTTCATACAATTTACGTATCATAACTTTTATTTTTATACCCTAATGTAATTAAAATATAAATTGAGTTAAATTGTAATAGTTTTCATTAAATAAAATTTAAATATGTTTTGCTCCGTTTATAGATATCGAACCTTATATGTAGAAAATATTTTACTAACGTAACATACACTTTCTTTGAAAATTTATATTTAATATATTTATTCGAATTTCGTGTGTATCTATAAATGCTCAGGTTATGTAGTTTTGTCAAAAAATAAATAAAATGAAGTTTTCCCAACTACTAGAAACGATATTTCACTTTTCTCGGATAATCAAACTCTGAAAGTTTCGAAAATTATAAGCTATCGAGACATAGAATATAAAGTATCTCATTACTCTCCATCTTGTACATAAAGTATTTCCAAAAGTTTTGTTTATTGAATATCAGAAATTACTCTCATGTTCCGAACTTTAAAACTCTTATATCTAGGAGCTTATGTAATTCAATGCAGCTCATAAATATCATAAATCTTAAAGTTAGAACTACTATAATGCTATTTTAATTTTTGAAGACATGATAAATTATGAAACACAAAGTTGATAAATTAAAGTTCATGAATAGTTTATTAACAATATTTGTTAAGTATTTGAATCTCTAGTTCGATTTTCTACAACTAAATGTTGCAGAAAAATGCATAATAAAATGGGTAAAAATAAAACAAGCTATTGTAACGCGTTAAAAATAAAAGTATGAATACAGAATACAAAGCAAATACAGAAACAACTAGACAAGAGGCGGAATATTTTAAAACTACAATAACAAAAGTAATTAAAAAGGTACACCATGTTAAAGGTGAGTTGATACTGTTTGATCTTTTAGGTAGCTTTCATTACAAAAAGCCTATTGCAGCCGTTCGGAGGAAAGCAATTCCAAAATATTTTGGTATATTTTCACCGATCATGTCCCCCAGACCCCTAAACCACCCTTCGTTCAAATATTAATTTATATATTTTTTTTATTATTTATTATTTATATTAATTTATATATCTGGCATTTGTCATGCTGTAACTCTCTTATTTATGAACCGATCCGGATGTGACTGAGTATGTGTATAGCACATACAAAGGTCTCGACCGAGTTCGTTGGCCAGCTTCATCCGCCATCTTGTTTCAAAATGCTGGCCATTTAAAAAAAATTAATTTTTTTAAATTCAAAAATGTGTACAAAAAAATTATAAATTGAAAAAAAATGCTTCCGTTAAGTGTTAGAACGTGATACAAGGATTCTGGAACATTTTTGTTTTGGCTACATCTTAGAAAATGGCTGAGAAATGGCAGACTTTACACATCTTGATCATATTGATATATTGAAAACAGTAAAAAGCATTTTCACATATTTATAATAGCTGTTCTTTCAATATTGGGTGTTTGGTTTTACTATTGATGACTAAACATAGTTTCTTTTTCTTATATTTTAAAAACACGGCACACAGAAATAGCATGTAAATAACAGAGAAGAACACACAGATATATGGTAAGTTTGGATGATAAACCCGATGGTTAGTTAATTAGATTCGTAAACCATTATGAGGGGAAAGACCGTTGCGATGCGAAATAGAAACAACTGTGGATAAAACTCGCTAATACAACCTGCCGCTATGGCAGCTAGAAAGCAACCTATGAGGATAGAACAGGAGGGTGTTGATATAAAGGATGTCACTGAAACGGTTTCAACTCCCATCCTCCGGCATATTTGTCTGCGTCTTGCACTGTAAACATCTGACTGCTAACGGTCAAAGTCAAATATGACGGGCGCAGGGAATTGGAAAAAATTCGTTTGTCGGCTTCAAAACTTTCCACTGAGGAAGATTCATATGTCGACAGTTTCTAACTTATCCTCCTACAGAACAACCAACTGTACTGTGTCACATTACTGCTAAATTGCGGAGTTTCGTAGGCATGCCCAAAAGAATCAAACAGGATCTTCACGTAACTTTGTCAGAATATATCACAGATGTCTAAATATATTGAAAGAAAAATATTGGAAAATTGATATTTTCGACATTTTTCGCAATGTTAAAGGCACCAACTCACCTTAAAAGTCTTTAGTTGTAAAAAAAAACCTATTTAGTTACGAAAGTGTCTACAATTCAAAAATTGTTAAAAGCACTAAAGGAGGACCTGTACCCCATTTTTCGCAAAGTATCACGAAAAAAAAATCAAAAAAGTTAACTTCTTAGAAAATAATACTAAGTTTATTTGAGAACCCATATTTAATTGCAGAAATTGAGGAATTGCTGTTAATTTTAGGGACATATGTTATTTGATCATTTTCTAATTACTTACGAACATTTAAAAGTCAATTTTAACGTCAAGAATTTGGTATTCATGCACTCAGAGTTAATGCATTTATAGTTTTTAAAACTTGATTTAATACTGACGCAGGGAAATTTTCATTTAAATAAAACAACGAGATTTTTAAATACATACGAATCTGGAAGTTTTCATAAAAATCCATCATATCATGAGAAATATAATATTTAAAAAACAACTACAAATAATAAGTCACTGATGTAACTTGAAAAAAAAATCTCCCCTCAGCTTGTTACTGCATATTATAATACAAGATTATAAATTCAAATAATACAAAAATAAAACTAAAAAACAGCAGAAAAACTTATTAGTAGTCTTTTTTAACATATGGAAATTAAATAAAATTTCATGAAATATAGGATATGAAGCATTTTTCTGGATTTGTTTTATTAATATAGGTAATTTATAAATACAGTTCTTAATTTTTTATTTAAATACACCTGCCATATGCGCAGATTATTTACAATAAGATCACAGAAAAAGTATCTATAAATTCGGAATAATGCCTTCTTTTAGAATATTAATCCCCTTTTTGAAATAGGGGTGCACCCCCCCTCCTCTCCAAATAATCGACCACATTGAGATAATATGCCTTACGAATAGCTTATTTTTGGTTCTTAATGAAATATTACACTTTCTTTATAAGCATCCATTTTTTATAAGTCATTAACCATCACCAAAGAATTTTGGAAATTTTTATTGAATTAATAATGAGCCATTTTTGATGAGCCAAGTTTGATGTCAAATAATCATTTTTCCTAATGTTTTGTTAACTGATGGCAATGTTTTTAAAAGGCAAGTATTAATTTATTTTTTATTCTTTTCTAAAATTATAAGGCCCTATCTTTTCTAAAATTATAAGTGGCCCTTACATAAAATATCGTCTATGTCAGAGTAGAGATTAAAACCCTCATTTTGCCACTTTTACTTTTAAAATTGATTCGGTAGTTCCAGTAATTTTCCTTACCAACAAAGAAATAAGCATGTAAAAACGTTTCTTTTTCAAAATATTAGTATAGTAATACAGATAAAGCTATATCTACCAAATTATGAAAAATAAACTCAAAAAAGTAAAATAAGTTATTTATTCAGTAATTACCTCCTGATGGCCGACAAATATTAGCAAGGTAAATAAAATAATGTTTTGGGGTATAAAAAGTAAATAAATTTGTTAGTTTTAATTAATTTTAATGCGGCCGACCATTGGGTATTATATTTTGCTTACATGTGCAGTAGTCGGCCATCAGGAGGTAACTACTGAATAAATAACTTATTTTACTTTTTTGAGTATATTTTTCATAATTTAGTAGATATAGCTTTATCTGTATTACTATACTAATATTTTGAAAAAGAAACGTTTTTACGTGCTTATTTCTTTGTTGGTAAGGAAAATTACTGGAACTACCGAATCAATTTTAAAAGTAAAAGTGGCAAAATGAGGGTTTTAATCTCTACTCTGACATAGACGATATTTTATGTAAGGGCCACTTACCCCACGTGGGTGGAGGAGCACAAAACATTCTAAACTTAACCTTTTTGGGATATTGAAGGAGCTAGTAACTTGAAATTTTGCCTGGTGGTTGTTTTCTAGAAAATTCGAAATTTAAAAGTGTGAAATGATAGGGAAATGTTCTAAATTACAATTTGTGTAGAATTGTAAGGAATATAAATTTGAAATTTAACATTTCTGTTACTTTTAAGACGTAAATGCTGGATCAGGACAATTAAAGGAATTTTAAAAAAATGAAAAAACTGAGAACATTTTAAAAGCATTCTAATTTACGATTTATATGGAATTAACCAAAGATAGAAACTTAAAATTTTCCAAGGCTGTCATTTTTAATATGTATGCTCGTACAAAATAGTTTCTTTTAAAAAACGAAATTTCAAAGGGTACAAGACCAAACAAACGTTCTAAAGTTTTGCATTCTGTGATATTTTTGGTGCTAGAAACTTAAAATTTGGCATGGTGGTTAATTTTAAGACTTAAATGTTTGCTAAGGAAGGTTTCTAAAAAAAATTGGAAATTTAAAAGACTGCAATGAAATGAAAACGTTCTAAATTACTGGGTTTTTTTTTTTTAAATTTTAGAATAGAAACTTGAAAATAGACATGGCTAACATTTTTAATACGTGAGTGGTCTGGTTGCACCCGATCACTTTCTAAAAAATTCGAAATTTAAAAGGAAGAAAAAATATTCTAAAATTGTGATTTATGCGATATTGTTGGGTCTAGATACTTCAAATTTTGCATGGGGGTTTTCTTTTGGCATCTAAACTCTCGCTAAGACGGGCTTCTATAACATTCGAAATTAAAAAAAAAATTATCAGTAACTGTTATTTATAATTCTAAATTATGATTTATTTAGAATTAATAGGGATAGAAACTGGATATTCGACATCGGAGTTACTTTTAAGTCGCAAACTCGGACAGAATAGGTATTCTTTTTTTATCTAAATTTAAAATTGGGAAATGAATAGAAAACGTTCTAAAACCCAAATTAAAATAGAATATCTCCGTTGACTACTTTCGTCTCCGTCCGTTCCGTTGTTTTCAGGAAATATGAGGAAATTTTCTGCTTCTTAACGGAAAGTGTTCTTTATGTCGTGAAAAAAGACTTTTTTCTGTACAATTCCGGAAAAAATACCCATGAATTTCAGACTATTTTTAACAGTGTGGCGGCAGAAAATGGAACTAAAAGGTTTCGCAGAGCCACGCCTGCCATACGGTGTCGTAGGCACAAGGGACACGTGCCGGAGTTTCGATCGGAAAGAGCTTTGCACAGAACAGAGTGCAGACCCTAGAGGTGGGAAGTGGAACTAAATAATTTTGCATTTAAATTTTGTCCGATTCAAACGAATGGTCTGCGAGAATTGATTCATTTAACTTTACACAAACTAATTAAGATATAGATTTAGTGTGCCATAGCGGTGGAAAATGGAACTAATAGATTTTCGGCGCGTGCCCAGCACGCTTACTATACCTTGTCATAAGCAGCGGGGACACGTGCCGGAGTTTCGTTCGGGAAGTTTCCTTCGGTTTGTTTAGAACAGAGTGCACTCACTGGCGGTGGAAAATGTAACTAAAAGATTTTGCATTTAATCTTGGTCCGATTCAGACGAAATCTTTTTTGACATTCTTCCGAGGTCTTCCCGGTACTAAATAAACTTCGGTATCAGTTTTTTCATCCTTTGGTTACCACCATTTACGAATATTAATATTCAGGGGGGTGATTTATTTTCTTAGGTCCTATGGGGCCGATTTCAACGGGAATCGATTCATTCAACTTAAAATGAACTAATTAAGATACAGCTAACCAATTAAGACATAGATTTGGAACCCGCTAGCGCCGGGAATGAGTGCCGGAGTTTCGTTCGGGAAGAGATTAGAGCTCAATGCTGCACCTGGTGGTCGAAACTGGAAGTGACAGATTTTGTAGTGCGTACACGGTATCGTAGGCAGCGGAAACACGTGTCAGAAAATTTGTTTAGAACAGAATGCATCCTCTGGTTTAGGAATTTTGAGATCTTGTTGAGCGTGCGCCGAAAATGGCTATTTTTAATGAAATTGCAAAAGGAAGTTACCGCTTTGATAATCCCAGACAACGAAATAGTTTCATTTTCACTCATCCTCGAGTATTAAAAAAAAGTATTGGAGGTATTGAATCGGAACTCACAGTCTCTACGTAGTTTATTTTTCTGATTTTGAAAATGAAAATTTTGTGAAAATCCGACGGTAACTTTTTTTAAAATTTTGACAAAAAACTGATCCGCTTTGAATCAAATGGTCCAGACATTTGATGGGGTGAAATTCTTCCGCTTCGGGTTCCATCTCTGTATTTAATTTCTGAAAATCATAGAGTTACCAGAGGAACGGTTTCGTTCAACGATTTTTAGAGTGTTTTCGTGTTTCGTATTATTTTTTAACGGGCCCGGGCAACGCCGGGTGGATCAGCTAAACAGACCTAAAACGAATAAAAAATTAGCCGGTGCCGGGATTGGAACCTATGTCTATAGCGTATTGAGTCCTGGTCTCGACTAATTTGTCACTCGCCTTGGATCTTATTGTATTAATTGTTTGTATGTGAAACAAGTCGTTCTTTAAGTGCACCTGTAATGATTTCAAACGTTAATTTATGTGCTTTAAAATACGTAATATATTTATATTATAATTGCAGTATGTTGATTCTAGTGCACATTTTCCAGATTCCTGAATAAAGAAATTTGACGCCAGGGTCAAGTACATTTTCAAACCCTGCATTCTCTAAACAAAAAACTTGGAGAATTTTGTTTTTGATTTTAAAAAAAAACATTTATACTTGCGTGAATATACATTCTATTCATACAAATATGGATACAAATGTTGCACAGAACCCACATAGTTATTTGTTACAACTACAGATGGTTCAGAATATTTTATTTTACAGTGGGATCGAAAATATGAATTTTATTTTAATTTATTATTGTTTGTCTTGTAACTCTCGTGTCTAAAGCTTCAAAAGTATGAGACCACACATATTGTTTACATTCCTGATGTTAGGTAATTTTTCGTTAAATATTCATCTAGATATCCAACAAAACGTCTAAAATCGAATTTACCAGTTGACTTTTAGCCACATATTATATTATACATAGAGATAGATAGATAGATAGATAGATAGAAGGACAGAAAGTCTTCTACCACTTTTTAAGCTCTTTCTTTTTAAGTAATCTTGTGCAATCTTTTTGTGTTCCGTTAAAAGATAATGTGTCTTAAACAGTGTAATCTGGAAACTTTTATTCTGCCAAATCAATCGAATTTTGAATATAAGTGGAAATTAACACTTTCTATTGAATACAAGAAAATGCTTTTTTTTTTTTTTTTCAAAATGACTTTTGTAGAAAAATGTTGTTCATATTTTATATGGGATAAATCTGTGCGAAATCTGTGAATACAGGGTTGGCTTTTTACAGCAGTTACATTATTGTTTCATAGATTCACATAACGATTGGAGCTAAAGTTATTCCTTATGCACGACCCTTCGAAAATCTACAAATAAAATTAAAGTGAAAAATCAGCATTTGTGTAAAAAGAATATGCCTGCAATAGTTGATTTTATGGAGTCAACGAACGTCTTAATTATTGGAATTATTATAAGAATATTTTATTTATTGACATTTCTGTGAAAGTTTTAATGATACAGTAGTGGTTTAAAATTAATTTTATTTATAAATTTTATTTTTCATTTACAAATGGATAGCGAAATTTGCATGACGACCAAAATTTCAAACAACAGGAATGAATTAAATAATGCGGAAAAATTTATTTTCATTTTTTGAGATCAATTGTGTGAGTTTCATTTTCAATTTTGTAATTTTAAAAATCAGTTAAAGATGGATAATAATGTCCATTTATTTATTTATTTATTTACTATAAGCTATTGCATAAATAACAGAACCAAAAAACAAAGAAAAACATTATATAAAGAATCATAAAGCATACAAAAACATACAAATCGGTAATTGTAAGATACAACAAGTGGGTAAGTGTGATTGAAGATCGCACAAAGAAATTCGTTTAATATTCCTTACAAATCACTTTATCTCTTCTTTAATAAATCCAAATAAATTTCATTTTTTTTTAAAAGTCGCTTTTAATAAAATAAATATTTACCGGTCTATTTTCCTCGTTTTTACGAATATTTGAACCGGCCCGATAGCGGGCGAAGCCCATTATTATATTCTGTCATAATAATATCTGTCATGTGGACTAAATGCGATATTAAAAAAAAATAATTACAAAATTAAACATGTTGTACACCTTCAAAATGTTAAAATATGCGAATATTTCCATAATTGGATTTTTATCATGATTCAATACGTTCCTCAAACTCATATATGTACTATTCTCTATTACTCATATTGATACTCGCTTTGTATTATTCTCAAACATTTTAAAAATCCGTTAAACTTCCTATATGACGCCAGATTCATTTTCTTTTTATTCTCTAATGACGTGATATTAATCTGCTTTCTGAACATACACATACTCATACTCCTGGTATTATTGATAAATCGTTGAAAATTTCCGTTTTATTGTCACTATGACGTCAATCATTTTTATTTCATATTAATCATTTTTTCAATTGATGAAACTTTTTATTTCATTTTCATTTTTCACGTGGAAATCTTTCAATAGAAAATTAATTATTGTAGAAAGAATTTTATTGTGGATTTTTAATCGTTGGCAACTGCTATAACGACAAATGTTTAAATTTAATAGGAAAAAGCTGTTAGAATTTTGGTTTTTTATCTCTATTTATTAAAATAATACGATGTTTTTAAATTTTAATATTTTGAGCTTCATAACAGATATTCAGCTATATATATACAAAGTTTCAACTCTGTAAGTTATATAGGTTCTGAGAATGGCTCTGTGACGGACCAAAAACGGAGCGGTAGTAATAGGGTTTCGTGAGATGAACGAAACCCTAAAAATGAAACTTACTACTTGTAATTTTTTAGTGCGATAAAATAAATAAGAAATATTTTTATCTATAGTAAAAGTGTGCCTAATATCGCACCCATTTTGAAATTTTGATCTAATTCGGCTTGATTGTACAACAAATTGAAACTGATTGATGGTATGGATTCAAAATTCTATTAAAACGTTTTTTCGCTTATAATGGTTTCCAATAGCAGATATATATATATATATATATATATATATATATATATATATATATATAATTGCACATAAAATATATTTGCAAAACGCTTTAATACCAACTTTCAAAAGTTTTCTAATATCGCATCCCGTGCAATATTTTGTCCTTCATTGTCGATTTTGGAACTTCATAAAGTTTTGAAGCTCGTACCATACCCATTTCCTTGGACCGTACTGCCTGAATTGCTTTAATCATATTCTCTTCTTTCCACAGCCTTAATTTTTTTTATCTCATCTGAAGAAAAATATATCAATGATATACAAATTTAATCCTAATATTGCACAGTGAGGTATTTGGAATAGTTAGTGAGTGCGATATTAGGAACATACAAAAATATAAATGGCCGCCATTTCACAACTTCAGGAAAATAATAAGTCAATCAAAACATAAAAAATCAAAATTTGGATCAATAAAAACATTTCCATAGTAATTCAAAACTTTTATTACTTATCTTTGTATACTTATAATTTTCTGAAGATAACGTTAAAAAATATTTTTGAATTAAAAGCAAAAACTATAAAATTTTCACTACTTGGAACAACACTTCCCTATGTCAACAAATATGAAACTAGACTAAAATTACCAATGCAGGATCAAGTTTACACAACGACCATCCAAATGCAGCAGGTATTAATAAATGGGCAGGCACTTATAAATCATGGGCTGCGATATTAGGCACCTTCCTCTAACAATATCAGGGTTTCATTTCATGTTCCCATGTAGGTCTTATAAAATTAATAAATAAATGAACAACATACTTAAAGTTCATTAGAAAGATGAATGTTAAATATACAGTATGCCGACTAAAGTCCCTTGCCACCCTCTTAACTTCGGAACGGCTTCTGATATATTCATTAAAGTAGTGCCTAGGTATAGTAAAGTAGCCATGCGCTATTAAATGAAACCGTCTACGGCGCCACCTGGTGGACTGCTGTGTAGTTAGCATTCCTATCTCGAAAACAGAAAGAAATACAGAAAAAAAGTGATTTACAAATTTGTAGAGCATCATCGATTGAGTACGAAAAGACACCTTGTAGACACTAATGCGAGGAATAGAACGGGTAAAACGCGCTATTGTTTTTTCGTGTCCTACGCTGTGACGTGACAAAACGATCTTAGAAAGAAAAGAACAACTAGTTATAGTAATATACCTTTATTTTAGATGTTCAAATTCCTCACCGTCAGCTGCAATGCATATTTGGATCATTGTTTGAATTTCACGTTGCGCACGTTGGAGCACAAATGGTGACACGTTGGCACAAGCGTCCGTAATGCGTCGTTTAAGGTCCTTCAATTTTTGTGGAGGGGTCGCATGCACCTGCTGTTTCATAACTGGTTGTTTCGTTCTTTCTAAGATCGTTTTGTCACGTCGCAGTGTAGGAAATCACGAAAAAACAAATGCGCGTTTTAACCATTCTACTTTTCGCATTATTGTCCATAAAGTGTTTTTTGTACTGAATCGATAATTTTCTACAACTTTGTAAATCACTTGTTTCCCCTATCTCTTTCCGTTTTCGAGATAGGAATGCTAACTCCGCAGTTTTACACCAGGTGGTGCCGTAGGTGGTTTCATTCAGTAGCGCATGGCTACTTTACTATACCTAGACACCACTTTTATGAATATAGCAGCAACCGTTCCGAAGTTAAGAGGGTGGCAAGGGACTTTAGTGGGCATACTGTATATATATATATATATATATTCAACTACTAATACATCTGAATCTAAATATTAAAACTTATTATCAGTAAAATATTATTATCGGTATTATTATCGGTAAAATATTTAATTTTTTATATGCATATATTTTATCATTAAAATCTTTTTATTCGATTGGCTTTGTTTTTAAAATTTTATCCAATAAAACTTTATTTATCTTTTGAACTCAAACGGTTAATATTTATTTTTATGATCCGTGTGGAACGAAAAGCTTCATTAAAATATTAAATAGCAAGAATAAAATACATTTCCCCCCTCAAATTTACATTTATTATTAACCATGTAAAATATTCTTTTGAAAGATTCAACAGAAGTGATCAAATAGATGCGAATCAGATGAAAATATTTATGGAAGCTGAGAAAAGTTTTTTCGTATTTCTATAAAAACTTAAATGTTATTTATCCAACGAATTTAATTTGTTATATAATAACATGGGTGGAAAACAAAAATGTTTACTTTGCATAAAAAATATTTAAACTTCAGAAATGCAAAATATATATTTATTTTAGAATAACAAAAGCTAAAAAAAATTTTAAATGTTATTGTTTTGAAATTTTTATTGTTTTGAAAGATTGCTTAATACTGACGGCAACTGTTTAATGTGATGAAATATCAAACAAAGGGACATATTCCAGATTATGAATAAATTGTGTATTTTAGAATAAATTTATGAATAAATTATTTGATTAAATATTTATATAAAGGCCATTTTTAAAAATATGTTAAGGAACTATAAAAAACGAATGTTTCTTAATACACGAAAATAATATAAGCACGTACGAAAATATAGAATATTTCGAAATTTAAAGAATTGTTCATAAAATAAAGTTTCCTCTCTGCCACTGATTTTTAGAAAGGTTTCCGAGTTGTTTTAAAATTTTCTCAAAAACGGAATATTGGCTTTTAGGATGCTATCAATTCTCTATTAAACATTTGCAGTTGCGTATTTGAATTCATACATGTAAGAGTAACAAAATAATAATAATTTTAATGTTAATATTAATAAGGTTAATTTATCATGATTCTCTGTGAAAACATGTTTGTTGAACATCAAAACGTGTACAGCATCCAACAAACCTTTATGTGAGGTTCAGAGAACTGATTAATATATTATAAAAACTACTCGGAAACGTTTCCGGAAATCAGTGGTAGCAAAAGAAACTTTGTTTTTATAAATGCTTCTTTTAATCTGGAAAATATATTGGTTTCTGAGATTTCTAAAGATAAAGAACGCGTTTCGGAATCGTGTTTAACTCATGGGTTGCTCGGAAGATGTTATTGTATAGCTGTATTTATAGTTAAATTATATTTCCCTAGATTACGAAACATTTGTCTATTTATATTGCGTTTTTGTTCACGTTCGTACCATATTAAATATCTACTAGTACTCTTATCTACAGTTATAAAAAATATACTTTCAAGTGTGCCTTAGGTGAGAAATAAAATACATATATATATAAAATTAGTGCTACGTAGGTATTCACATATATGCAAGTTTTTTAAATTTGCTTGAAATAAAAAAAACACTATAAAATAGCTATTTCAAAATAACTTCTTTCACACACAAAAAAAATAAAATAAAATAAAATAAAATAAAATAAAATAAAATAAAATAAAAATTCAAAGACAAAATTTTTATGAATTATTTAATATACACTTAAAGAACGATTTATTTCAGATACACCCCATTAATAAAATAAGATCCAACACGAATAAAAAATTAGCCGGGACAAAAAAAAAAAAAAAAAATCTTTGTGTAATTTTTATTACAACATATTTTTTCCACTCTATTGTATTTAGTCAACATAAAAATGCTTTTTCAGTGGTTTCTTGATGTTTTAATATGTATTATATTTCTTGATTATGCAAGTAGCAATGCATGCATAAAGACCACTTAAAATTGTTGGTTTTCAAAGGCATTAATTTTGCTCTGTTTATTTAGTCTTAGTAAATATTTTCTGTGTTATTTTTCGTTTTCTTATTACCATTATAAAAAACAAAATTACCTCAAGGCTACTTATTTTTCTGAAGAAAGAACTTAAAGGGTTTTTTTCATATAAATCTAGCAGATTTTTTTTTTTAATCAAAGTTTTAAAATAATAAATCCATATTTGTTCTGCCCATTTTCTGATTTTATAAATATTTTTTCTATGGTGACGTTATGCCATTTTCAACCAGTTATATATATATATGAGTTATATATGTTAAGAGGTGATGAGAGTAGCACGGTTTAAAAAAATACCATCTTATTATTTTCTAATTTATTTTTATCTTTTCTGGTTTTCTTTTCTTTTCTTTTTCAGACATGTCTGACATTTCATAACTGTTCTCATAAAGCCATTTTTAAGTAACACATGCTAAGAACTATATATTTTGTTTATTGGAAACAAAATGTCGTTTTCTTTAATACAAGATTTCTTACTCCAAGATGAATCCGATTGGACTTACTGATATTAAAAGTTTTAGACAAATGCATCTTGGCCTTGTCAACCAAACTTGTAATAAGTGATGGTTCTCCACGACGTTTTGTAGAATTAGAGAATTTTTGTTCTGGCTGACGTATTTTCGAATTTATAAATTTTGAAATCTTTGAAATCTTAAGTTTTAATACGAAATAAAATTTTAATCACAGCATTCTGTAGTTAAACTAAAAAAAAGCCTGGACTAGACACCAACCCTCGAGTACATACTGACTGAAAAAAGGTGATCTTATCACAAGTGATCATAGGTGATCTTATCACAGCATTCAAACTGCCCGTTGCATTTGACTACGCCTATTTTCTAATAGCAGACATTGCCTTATATTTCTGAAAAAATAATAAGGCAAAGATTAATCTACAGAAATAGCAAACAAGTAAACTGTTTGGTCCCATTTTAAACAAGAACTTTACTAGATTTGGGATTTTAAAAAAAATGTTTTGTCGATGGTGTTAGAGACACTGATTAATCTTTAACTACTGTAACAGAAATTGTCCCATAACTACTGTGAACGGCCTCTCAAACCGCTAGACCGAAACATGAATAAATGTTTTAAACAAAAGGTAAAACATTATTTGCTAACCAATACTTATATACTTTATTGTTTTACAAATCGTCTTGAAACTAGATGCTAAAGGTTTGAGACTTGAAGATGGGTATCCCGTTATAAAGAAATAGTAAGACAAAGCAAATCGTTCTAGTTCTTCGATGAAAATAAATTTTGTAATAATTTTATACTAAAGTAATGATTGCTAAATACAATCATAATTTCTTGGTCCAAAATGTATTAATATTTACATAAAGGTTCTGTTAAATAATAAATATTAAGTTATATTCACACAAAAAATATCGTTATACAAATACAAACGATAATAAAATAAAGTGCGTAAAATAAAGTTTGCGTACAGATTTATGTTATTGTTTTAAGGAAATTTAAATATATGAGATTTTATATATCACTAATGAAAATAAATACATAAAAACGATATGTTTTTAATGCACAGCACAAAATGCTAAGTTGTAGTCAATGCATAGCATTCTCGAACATTGAAAGCAGACTGGATCTTTACGATCGATATAGTTATACACTGTTCTTTTTTTTACTCGGGGGAATGTTTTTATTTTTTCTATTTTATCATCTAAATAAAACAGGTGTTTCCTTCCTCCTCCTTTTTTTCTGGCATTCTAGTTATTATTGATAGGTTTGAGATCTTTAAGTAAATACATTATGCCTGATTTGGTACTTTAGCAGCCCACATAAAATTATTTTTTCATAAAAATGGTCTGAATTACTTGAAATATTTACTTTCTCGTCCATTCATAATTCCGAACTGGAATCGTGATCAATATGATCATTTACAGAATTGTCAAAATCTGAATACTGTATATCAGACCATCTTCCATATCAGTTTCCTTGAAGTCCACCGGACGTTTTCTCGAATACTTAGAATACTTTCTTCCATAACATCACGAAACAAATTATAAAATTACCCACGAACAAAAAGATTTTTCTCGGTCAAAAACGAAATGATAATTACTGTCAGCGGTCTGCCAGACCGATATAGATAAGAAAAGAATAAATAATAAATAATAAAAGCAGCTAGCTGAGTGATAAGCGGAATGTATCCTTAAGGGGTCGTTTCAGGAAGATAGGATCATTATCTATTCTGAGGGTTGGAAATGATCACGAGAAAATGCCGAGTGGTTTGTGAAACCACTCACAGTAGTTAAGGGTTAAATGTCCAAGTATCGAGTGAAGGCTCTTTTCTGATAATTAGTTGTGGACTTCATACAACCATTTCAACACTTTTTATTCATTGATACAGCTCTTTTTGGTGTAAATATCTAAGCTTATCGAAGCGAAATCGTTGGATTCCTCCCCCCTCCCCTCACCAAAAAAAGAAAAATCCTTAAACTATCAGTGCCATGGCCAACTATGGTCGCCTATCTCCAAAATAGGTTCTCTTGCTACCTTACCGTTCTCAAGTAATGGCACGATTTTCGCAACATTATTCCTCGTTACATAGCTTTTAACTTTTGTCAGTTCACTTTTTGCTGTCTACTACTAATTACACACATTATCTACTACTAATAATCACAGTATTACTTATCAATAAGTAATATGTCGAATTTTCTCATACATCATTATTTATATCACTATCGGAATGGGTAGTAAAATAAATAACTCGTAGGTGAACTCTTTAAAAAAATAAATTTGTATAGAACAGAGCAAAGAACATAAATGAAATTATCTAAAATTAAAATAACACATCTATCATGTAGGTATATATTATATTATATTACATTTGAAAGATTCCTCCTGTGTAAATACAATCGATACAATTCGTATAGAGATATGAATTTCTTTTAATATCGTATTATATAAACTTATACTAGAGTTGCCAAGTCTCCGGCTTTTCGAACACCAGTAATTTTTTTGAGAAAATGCTGTTCTTTTAAATCGTAAAATGCTCCGATTAAATAAAACAACATTTTCTGTACTAAATTACTGGTATCCAAAAAGCCGGAGACTTGGCAGGTCTGTATACATATTTAAAGACCAAACCTAAATATTTAAAGATATAACCTAATATATAATTAAAGAAATACATGAAACTCATGTAATGTTGCAAATAGTGCTATAAGTATGAAAAGTTTGAATATAACTATTCTTAATTTTGAAATTATTTGAAGAATCGTATAAATATACGGGAAAGTCTTTCATATATTTTTGCATAATTAAAAAACACATTCTTTATTTACTTTATTCAGTTTTACAAATTTCATTTTGTCTGTAATGTATGTAATTTTTCTTTCATGTAAGTGTGAAAGATTTCTCGCTGTTTCAAGCTAATTTCGTTACTGTAAGCTGTTATTATTTTTATTCCATTGAACTGTAGATAAAATTATGTACAGTTTTGAATTTTAAAAATGTTTAAATCAATTTTCAGTTGTCGTTGTACGTTATATGCGTTAAAATTCTAAGCATTAGAATTTAAAATGTTGATATCGATTGTTTCTATTTTTATCTCTGCGTGTTTTATTATACTATGATAATGCTAAACTCGTTATACATATTATTGTATTAGCAATGTTATACAGTACACCAAAATAAATTCCAAACGAAGCTGTAACTCTAGTTTTGATTAATGCAAAAATTAACGAAAAATACCGTTTTATGTCACATTAAGTTCTTTATAAATGCACGTCGTTTATTTTGTAATAAGAAATAATCTGTATATTAACATTTGTATCGACTTTAATTTTTCAGAAACAACTACTTTTGATACAATAATTGAGTTTCTAGGATCAAAGCAGCAAAGGAAAAGTATAGTTTATATCATTTTCCTCAATCTTCATAAAGATATAAAAGAAACTGTATTAGGGATTAATGCATAAATTTCGAAAAATAAAACTAATATCAAACGTACAATAAAATATAGCGGGAGAACATAATTAATTACCAACAAAATTATACGGTAAATTTAAATATAGTAGAGTCTTAAATATAGTAGAGTATAATTCTTTAAATATAGTAGAGTATAATTCGTGGTGGACGGGCTTACCTCGAACTATCGAAAACTCGAATTATCGAAGTCATAAAATTTAATTAATAAATAAATGAAGATAAAGCAATTTTTAAATTTCAGTGTATTTTTAAATGAAAAATGTACTTACAAATTATTACATCTCTGCTGTTAGCAACAGGTTAATTATATCTTAAAATAATTGTCAATTGTTTTTTGTTTTGACACATTGCCCGTTTCCGTGCAGCAATATCACGCCATCGTCGAAGCAGCATATTGTCGGCTGCAGTCGACTCTGGCTATTGCTCCATGTATCGCATGGTAGACTCTAGCGCAGCAGGCAGCCCCTCGATGTGACTCATTATCAGTGTGGAATCTGTCGGATTCTGGCAGAATCCATAAATTATAGTTGTTCGTGAATATTTATCCATTCCTCTATAACTTCTGGCACAAAATCGTAAAAAAAACAGTTTTTAAATATTTCTTGAGTCATCCAAGCACTTTTTGGTTCCTATACGTAACTGGCAGTGAAGATATCAAGACATGCTTAAATGGTTTTGGCTTTGCAGCTTTTCGGATAACAACAAGTTTTATCTTGTCATTTCCTGAAGCATTTGATGCAGCAAGAAGTGTTAACCTCTCTTTGCTTTTATGTGACCAGGAGTACATTTCTCTTAGCTTGACGCGATTGTTTTAGATGGTAGCATTGTGAAATTAAGGCCACATTCATTTCAATTATAAAGCCTGTCGTTCGTAAGGTTTTCATTTGTCACGACTTCCTGCAATTGCTTGCAAAATTGCACGGCGCCGACCTCAGAATCTTCAGATAGCTTCTCTCGACAGATCTCTAGTTGCCGGATACGATATATTTTTTTCGACTTGTCAAACCAGCCTACACTATCAGTGAAGTTTTCATCACATTCTTCAAATTCTTTTCGAAACAGCAAAGCTTTTACTTAAAGAATTGGACCTGAAAGAGGGCATCATTTTTTATTTTCCTGTGTAAATCACATATAAAGTGGCTCACCAGTTTTTTCATACTCAGACTTTTTTAAGGATTTTCTATCCAAGGATAAATCAGAACAGTTGTTAGTAGAAAACGCTTCTAGTTTATTTCTGTTCCGATATGTTCGTAGTAGACAAAAGGAGTGGGTGGGGCGAGAGCTCGTTGAACAACTATTCTCTGATTCTCTCCAATTTCACCTGGCATGATCCCCCGCACATATAGAAAGAATACACCCGTTCTATTTAAGAGGGTGGATTTCTGTAGGTGGCTTCAGGGTGCGCAGTTGACATATGACCCGTCGAACAACAGAACCAGATACTTGAATTTTATGGTGCGAAATAATTCTTTCACGTGTTGAGTATATGTTGGTTATTATTTGGAAGCTAAACTGATTTTTTTCACTAACTCGGATTTATGGGAAACTCGAACAATCGAGTCTCTACTGCATATAATACTAGCAAGCTACGCGCGCTACGCTGGTCAATTTCTTATAACGAACTTTTAATCAAACAAAATATTGACATTTCATAATTCACTTATATTTTAACAGAATAATAAGGTTACTATAATTTGTGACTCGTGCTATAGCCAATATACACGCCAGGACACGTCGCCCTTATCATTATCTTTTTACGCATGAAGGTTTTGCTACGGAAATCCATTGTGAAATTTGTAATTTTTCAAATTCAATATTTGAAAAATGGCATAATCATTAGATTTGAAATTTATATCAAGAAAAATACAATTTTTTACCTTTCAAACGCAGTTTGTCTAACAATTTTCTGACAAATACTTTTCGTGCTATTATTTTTTTCAGTAACTTCAAATGTTTCATTTTCCGAGATTAATCTGTGGCAACAATTTGCGAAAAACCCAATCATCAGCAATGCATAGTTTTTTATTAAAGAGACTGTTGGAGCAGGGATTGTCACCACCAATTTGCCACCATCACTTTTGAAATCGGTTCTGTAGTTCCAGAGATTCCATAGAAATTGTAATTTAGAATGATTTTAGAACGCTTTTCGCTTATTTCACCCTTTTAAATTTCGAATTTTAAAAAAAAATTGTTCTTAAAGAGCATTTACATCTTATAAGTAACTACATTGCCAAATTTCAAATTTTATTGCTCCTTCCGTATTCGCAATTTTAGAATGTTTTTCGCTCCTGCACCCCCCTGGGGTTAGTTTAGTGGCACCGACAAAAAATATAGCCTATGTTGGAGCAGGGGTGGTCACCATCACTTTTGAAATCGGTTCTGTAGTTCCAGAGATTCCATAGAAATTGTAATTTAGAATGTTTTTAGAATGCTTTTCGCTCATTTCCCCCTTTTAAATTTCGATTTTTTTTTATTTTGTTCTTAGAGAGCATTTAATCTTATAAGTAACTACAGTGCCAAATTTCAAATTTCTAGCTCCTTCAGTATAAAAAAGATCCCAATTTTAGAACGTTTTTCGCTCCTGCACCCCCCTGAGGTTAGTGACACCGACATAAAATATAGCCTATGTTGGAGCAGGGCTTGTCACCCTCAATTTGCCACCATCACTTTTGAAATCGGTTCGGTAGTTCTAGAGATTCCAAATAAATTGTAATGTAGAATGTTTTTAGAACGCTTTTCGCTCATTTCACCCTTTTAAATTATTATTTTTTTATTTTTGTTTTTAGAGAGCATTTAATCTTATAAGTAACTACAATGCCAAATTTCAAATTTCTAACTCCTTCAGTATAAAAAAAATCGCAATTTTAGAACGTTTTTTGCTCTTGCACCCCCTGGGGTTAGTGACACCGACATAAAATATAGCCTATGTTGGAGCAGGGGTTGTCACCATAAATTTGTCATCACTTTTGAAATCGGTTTGGTAGTTCCAGAGATTCCATAGAAATTGTAATTTAGAAAGTTTTTAGAACGCTTTTAGCTCATTTCACCCTTTTAAATTTCAATTTTTTGGTATTTTGTTCTTAGAGAGCATTTACATCTTATAAGTAACTACAACGCCAAATTTCAAATTTCTAGCTCCGTCAGTATGGAAAAAGATCGCAATTTTAGAACGTTTTTCACTCCTGCACCCCACTGAGGTTAGTGGCACTGACATAAAATATAGCCTATGTTTGGAGCAGGGGTTGTCACCATCAATTTGCCACCATCACGTTTGAAATCGGTTCGGTTGTTCCCCGTACAAACAAACAAACAAAAAAACAATCTTTACTTCTTTATAATATTAAGTATAGATAATCACATTATATGTAAGTAAATGCCATAATTTATTTCCGATTACTTCCTAAGATTTTCTTTTCTGTGAGAGATTTGACAGCAGATGACGGTCTTTTAAGCCACAGAAAAATAAAAATTATCTATATCTCAAAACACAATTTCTGTAATTAACAGTAAACACACACACATCCAAGTTTTGACGAATTTGGTTCGTTGTATGCAAAAATTAATCTCATAACTCATACTTTTTTTTGTATGATTTTCTTAATAAATTTCATAACTATAAATATGTTTTAAAACAGCAAACAAATCTCGAATTTGTTTGGGTCTATTAATTGTATCTCATTACGAAAAGGAAATTCAAATTCATGATTTTCTGGGAATTTATAAATTAAAGTTTGCCACATGGATTTAACATTATCATCTCCAAATTTTGACCACATCTAACTCTCTGAAAATTTAAATATATAAATCATATGCTTTTTCGGCAGCTTTCAAACAAGGAACTCAAATATGGTGTTAAAAGTAAGTGTTACCATTTGAAATATTACTTTGATGCAAGTTTTAATATGTAGACGACCCTTTTAGCCTAAATAAATCACACACGCTTATAAAGAATTTCATACGAATTAAGAAGGTATATTTTCATTATTTTTCTTTACTTAGAATTGGATTTGTAGACATTGATCATGGTGGAAAGTGTTCACCACCTTTTTGTGTTATACACTTAGAAATTTACATGTATATATTGAGTGTTCTTTTTTTAATTCTATAATTAGTACAAGTAAATATTTCTCCTTGCATTTATATATATAAATATAATTAGTAATTACTGTGTTTTTTTTATATACATTTTTATGCTACACTGTAATTATCTAGACATCAGAGCGGTACAATGGTTGGTATAAATTTCACTATCAAAATGACTGGCATTTTTATGAGCGCTGTCTGGCGCTAAAGGTGCACTGGAGCCACTTTTGAAATCTTTATCACTGTAAATTTATGGGGGTTGACAATTACACTTCATGTGTGGTACCTTGAGTTTCGAAGCTAGGGGACTCAGGGTAGACATAGAGGTGCCTGGTTAAATTAAGGGAGCCAAAAGTTTGTGGCTATTGGCTGGACAATTCTCCAATGAGCATCGAAGGTGGGTGTGGTGATTGACACACTGAGCATTTGAGGCACAACGTTGTAAAAAATTCAAGTAGAGTGGAAGGTGCCACCGCCGACTGGTAAAAAGCTAGAACTTGGAGAAAAAGACAGTTGATAAAAAAATGTGAATCAGTGCGGTTGAAAAAGAATTTGTCAAAGATAGTATGGAAGGAAAAAAGTGGACCAGTGCGGTCGTTGGAAAAAATGTGAGAGTGTGCTGCGGGTAGTCCCCATAAAATGTGCTCAAGTATTTTCGAGGAAGCTAAGCTCACAATGAGGCCCTTTCAACTAGTCTGCACCAGTGTACTCCACTAGGATCAGTCAATCCCCTAATGCCTGGAGTTGAGTTCGTCTTTTATAATTCAGGTATGATGAATTACTATAAAATTACCAACCTACAATGTATGTGTACCGCTCTAATATAAGTGTTTTTTTTTACGGCAGGAGAACGTGTCATTCAGTAACTGAGAATGTTTAAGGATTAAATTAAATTGTAATAAAAGGTTGATTTATATATCTCTACTATGTTGTCGAAATGTTTATTTTTTTTAATGTAAATAAAGTAATTGTTTTTTTGTTTAAAAAAAAGATGTTGTCTTAATTGTAGTGTTTGCTTAATTGTTTAAAAAAAACCTAAATACTTTTCTTTAATTTTCTTAACTTGGATCTTAGAATGTTTTTTATTTAAAATTATCTTTAGGGTGTTTTGGTAATTATTTTTTGGAACTCTATACACTCCAATCCAAAACAAAAGGGCCATATATTAGATACTCATCGAACACAACGCAACAATTAATTTTCTTTAGATGAATAATTTATTTCTTTAGTATCTAATTAGGCGACGATCACGGAGTCTTCTGCAATCAGGAGCTCCTATAGATAATTAATGAGTGATGGCAAAGGTGCACCCCACACCTTATTTTCTTTATGTATAGTGATAGACTTTTATTGACAGGTGTAACCGGCCTTTAGTAGGATTTGTCTGCAATTCACCAGCAGATCAGGTTTTTTTTTACTGTGGGGGCGACTGCTGTACAATTGCCTAATAAGTACTTACTTTTATTTACAAGCATAATATTTTGGAAAATTTATATGATAATACTCTAACTGCTTTGTTAATTATTTCCATATTTATGAATGCTTAATAATATGAAACTACAAATTTTAAAACATTGCACACATGCGTTACATAACAAATATAAAAAAAAGGAGAAGAAGAAAACACTTAAGAATAATTAATACATTTGCAACTTTGAAATAACTGTTATAGTAACATATGGTTAATTATTTAAGTAAATAGTTTTAAAAACAATAATTTCAAATGTTTGCTTTCTTAATGCCTACTTTAGCTGTATAATTTAAAGGCAAGCATACCATTAATAATTGTTTTCATGATACTTTTCTATGTGGTATGACATTATAAAATTGCTTATAAAAAAACTACTTGATCAAAAGTAAAATCACGAAATGTTATATTTATGAAATCCTGATATTCTTCAGAAATATTTGAAACGATTTTTTTGTATTTTGACAGAATTCTTGTTTTTGATAAAATATATAAATAGAAACACTCATTAAGTAATTTATTTATTTATTTATTAAAAGTTAAACCGTTCAGTTATAAATTGAAGTAAGATAACTTTTGCATTGTATCTTCTTTGAATAAAACGCATTAAAATGGGAGCTGCTTGGAAGAAAAGCTCTTGTTATATGAATATGTGTCACGATATACAAATAATTCTAATTCGAATTTTACGAGTCTCACATTATATTTATATTTAGATATTATTTTCTTCCCAAAGTGTGACACCGGTCCTGTGATATTCACCCATGTATCCTTAAAGTGTTGAAAATTAAGATTATATGCACCTAAAACATTTTTATGCATTGTTAGTTCTGTAAATATCACAATATTGGAAAAAAGAGTTTGACACATTTTACTCCTTTATTCTTAGAAAATAAACATTACCACTTAGAAATCGAACTGCAATAATGAATCAAAAGCTTTAGCGCATATACATATAATTGCTTAAATTATGTATCCAGAGTTAGAAGTTTATGAACATTAACAGACGGCCAAAATGAAATTTCAAATTGGTCAAATTACTTAAACGTTACACAGAATTTATTGTAAAATTAACTGAAGTACTGTATAAATTCTGTATAACTGTATAAATTCATAAATTCTGTGTAACTGTATTTAATTTAAATTCGAACTTGCCTTTTAAAAGATGTATCACGAGTAAATTATACAATAATTTTGAAAACCCATAACTCATCAGGATAAATTAAATATTTAAATCAAAACGACAGGCCTTGATAATATATTTAGTTCTGTCATATTTTACATTTTTTTAAAATGATTAATAACGTATTTATTATAAATATATTTAATTTAAATCTAATTTTTTTTTTAAATTTTTCAAAAATAAATAATCCACAAAAGTGAAAACGCATATATTTCCCGTTTATTTTCAAAATGAAAAAATACTTTATTTTCATAAACAAACTGGCAGTAAATTTTTTTGAAATGTTTCATTAAAAGGTTGTATTTTGTTTGTTATCGTTGTGAAATTTACGAAAACAATAAACGTCCTAATGAATACATTAGGAACACTGAATGACGTGTTCCTAACTTTAGTTAATTAAAACTAGTATTAAATATTTATGTATTCTTTGCCAGTGAAAATACTGATCAGAAAAAATTCCTGCACGAAAAAAGTAGAAGTAACATACTTTTATACATATTTTATAACATTTATGTTTAGTAAAACTTCATCAAACTAATATTTTTAACGACTCCAGCATTCAAATTGAAAATACGATTAGATCCATTTCACTGATAACCTACGTAGTATTTTCATATTTAGGGAGGTTCATTTTGTAAGAATTTGTAACATTAAAATAAAGATATTTTGAAAATAATTGTCCTTTCTGTATAATTAAATAAATTAAATTGACTAATTTTGACGGAAATTGGGTTATGTGCAATTCTTGTTTAAAGATATACTCTTACTAAAAGGTTATATATATGAATAAGAGCAAGTACTTTGATTTATACTTAACGAATGTGCTTCTATACTTAACAAGTGTCTAAAACTAAATTTATGTACAGTTTGATTAGACATACTAAGAGGGAGTTCTATATATTTTATGGCGGTTATCGTATTTTTCATTGAATATCACTGCTCCATTTTTTCTTATTATCTGCATAAAAAAAAGTTTATAACACGAGTTTAAAAGTATGACAGTTATAATTGTGAAGTAAGAGCTTCTGGGAGATACGTAAGTCGTTTAGTTCATATTTACCTCAGGCATCTAGAGAAATGATCAAAAATATTTTATTCCTTGATGTCTATACATTTCTATCGAATGCTTGATGTTCGAATAAAAATTTTATGATCGAAAGAATTGAGAATGCCTAAGTGAAGATGGACAATTCTTTCCTTAACGGAAATGTCGTAAAGACATAGATTTACGTATCTTATATGATAAACCCTATATATTTAATTATTTTTAGAAGCATTCATTCTGTGTAATACAGTGTAATCAGTAAAAAAATAGTTTGTCGAAGTATCAGGCTCTACCAACCAAGAATAGGATTGAAATTTGAAGTGTAACACGAATGGATTTTACTTCACATATTGAACTAGTGAAACAGCATTGCATTACAGCGAATACTCATTTGAATTATTTGTCAGATAAGAAGAATGCGCATTGTGCACGAATATTTGTTACTTAACCCGGCACACAGTAGCTACATTGCAAGAAAAGCTCTACTGGTAAAATTGTTCTATCAGTTCCAACAAATCTCCGTTGCAGCCAGGACCTGATTACCGCCAGGGCAAATTTACACAAGTAAAAACAAATAGAATGTTTTGCCATTTTTATGACAGAAATTGGGCATAAATAAATCGTTTACATCTCGCATTCTTCTTATCCAACAAACAGTGTCAATGCCCATGCGCAGTATCGCTAATGCTGTTTTACTTGTTCAATATATGCAAATAAAAACCACACATGTTACATTGAATTATTGGTGAATTTAGTTATCTATTTTTTGATTTAATCAATGTCAAGCGAATTATTTGAATTACCTGTAGTTAAACGTTTATCTTATTTGGAGCAGTAGAGTGCACTCCAGAGCTGAATTGTGAAACTTATTTCTCGCTAACTCTGTGTAGTTCAGAAACGTTAGAAATCATTGCGTCATTCAAAATATATTACTCAAAAGCATATAAAACATTCATACACGCAAAAAAATCTATGCATTTAGTTTTAGATTTAACGTTCTCTAACTTGTTTGACGAATAGATTACGTTTTTTTAAAAATATATATTGACTTATCTGAATAAATCCTTTTCACTCTTAAAATAATAAAAAATTCTTTTTTTGGAGATGTGTATCTGTCCCGGCAATCCTGAAATACAACCAGATTTTTTTCTACGAGCGTCAAAAATTTCATAAATCACTTTTCTTTAACATTAAATACACCAACATCCAGTATAAAATGGAAATATTTATTTGAACCAGTAATTTCTTCAGAAAATAAATATAATATAAATCACACAGAAATATGGTAAATAGAAAAGTTTACTAATTATAAATAAAAATTCTAGTGTGAAACATTTTTATAAAACTTGTGTAAAAATCCCGGCATATTTAGTGTTAAGATATTATAAAATTCGCTCATTTACAATTTTATTTACGCATCTATTTATCGAATAAATATGCTAAATCGTTTCCATAATGAGAGCCATTATTCCATAAGAAAATGTGTTTCATTAATTACCTTTTAATTTCAGTAAAACAATATGAACTGAACGTTTTCTTACGTTATCGTATTGCTTCATTCACTAATTATACTTTTATAGTTTTAATTAAGAATTAAATCTTTGATAATGTAAATCTTGAGGATACAATTTTTAAAACGTCATAAAATCCATTGTTAAATTTATCATAAAGTTTAATGTTAAATTAAATTTAACATGTTTAATGGTTCTCATAACGTGTTTTATTGTTCACCATCATGTATTTTAGAAGCATGCTAACAATTAATGTAGAAGAATAGAATTCATTAGAATCCATATTAACTTATTTATGTTAGAAAACTCAAAGATACTTTACAAATAACTAATATTTTAAATGTGTGAAATGTTATGAAACATATTCATGGGGCAGAGTTATATGTGCATTCCACCATTAAATAAATTAATCTATAATTTTAAGCAGATATAATTCAGATCATTTATATATGCTGTTAAAAGTTGTAAAGTTTTATATTCTTCTGACAAGAAAGCTTCAAAGTAATGTACTTTTATTATAATCTTAGTTCAGTGTTTTAGGTAGCTTTCAATACCAAAATGTATAAAGCTACCTATTGCAGCCGTTTGGAGGAAAGCAGTTCCGGAAAATTTTGATATATTTTCACCGATCATGACCCCCAGACCCCAAAACCACCCTCCGTTCAAATGTTGATTTATATATATATATATATATATATCTCCATATATATATATATATATATATATCTGACCTATATGTCATACGATAACGCTACGATAACGATGTCATACGATAACGATTTTGATGAAACTAATTGTGTGTATTAAGGTCACTAATGTCTCGACCGAGTTCGTTGGCCAGCTTGGTCCGCTATTTTGTTTCAAGATGGCGGCCATTTAAAAATTTAAAACTAAAATAAATATACAAAAAAATTAAAAATTCAAATTTATTTTTTAATTACGTGTTAGGCCTTGATACAAAGATTCCAGAGCATTTTTTGGTTTACCTCTATCTTAAAAAATGGATGAGATAGAGCAGTTTGAAATTCTATTGTGGCTGACATTTTGAAACAAAACAGCACATTAACGCGATTACTCGCAAATTATTTTCTTTCATTGTTGTAATAATTTTCCCAATCATACGCATAAAACTATATATTCATATACGTTAGCGCCAAAATTGGCGACATTGGCGACAAAATTGGCGACAAAATTAGCAAAATTAGTGACATTTGGCGAAATATCGCCAAATTTGGCGACCAAAATAAGTCTTTATAAATGAAGCCAATTTGGCTATTGCTCAATAATTTGGCGAAATTCTTATTCAAATTCAGTATTAACGAATCTTTTGTAAACGTTTCTTTGCATTTTAACTTGCTGTTTTCGTGTAACATTAGCTAAAATTTTAAAACGAAGATATAGGAAAGCTACCTTTTCCTCCCGGTACAGGCCGGAAGGACTTTTTTTCCTCTTTTCATTCAATGTGGTCTAATATCGTTGTCAGTATTTTTTTTAATTAAATATTTTATAAATTCTCCAACATTTCTTTGCAAAAATATTGTTAATTAATATTGAAGTATTTAATTAACTCAGATTAACTTTTTGACTCTAACAATTGCAAAAGTAGTATGCAACTGTGGAGAAGTACTGTTTTTTAATTAAATGGCTTGTTATATGTGTAGCATTATATTTTGTTAGCGTATCTTTTAACAGCAACATAATTACGCAAAGAGATTAAATAATATATTTTTTAAATTATTTTTGTAACTTTGCATTTCTACTCAAATCTGTCCATTTCAGGGAGTTTGTAAATGCTGTGGAAACAAAACAACACACTTCCATTTTAGAGAAAAAAGTACAAAATAATAGCAACACATCCGTCAAGTTTTAATTACTTATCTTACCTTATAGATTATTTAGTAAATTGCATTTCAAAGCAGAGATATCTTTAAAAGTTTTATTTATATCTAATGTAGAAGGCAACAATGGAAAAATTACTGTTTATTATTCAGAATACCGATTTTTCCTCTTTATTCTTAGTAAAAATGGCTAACAAATAGCAGCAACCAGTAAAACAATTCTTTCATTTAGAGCAAGGGGGGGGGGACCTTTTTGCAATCATTATCCCATTTAAGTTTGACAACCATCTTCATAATCGTAGCCCTCACATATACACACACATTAGTTTAGTTAAACGTGTGAGGTGCATAATCTATAAAATATACAATCTTATGTTGGATGGATATATATTTATATTTATGGAAAATTCGCATTTAAATGGTAGCAAACTTTTTTTTTCATTATTAGGGAAACATATAATGAAATCAACCTCGAACTTTTTCTCAGTGCAAGTGAACAGGTTCAATATATTGTTCACGGTAGATTTTAAGAAAATACGTACAGATTAAAAAAAATTTACTTATTTCCACAAAAATACCGGTATTTATTATCCATGACTGCAAAATATGTGTATATATATATATATACATAGGCTTCTAGGGCGTAAGAAATCGGGTCGGCGGGCGCAAGCACTCCCTCGGGCACTTAGTTGATTACCATTGATCTAGAGAAAAAAATTAATGCAAATAAAATATGGGAAATAAGTCAAATTCCCTACTATTTCCAAATAAAAAGAGATTTCTTTAAAATCTTTAATTTTCACATACTACTCGTAAATTAACTTTTCAATAAAATGATAAATATTTTCTGGCTTCCAACAATTAAACAAAGTTAATACTTAAAAACATCACTTTCATTTTTACTTCATACAAAGGATCTTTACAATAGTAAAGCACAAATTTATCATCTATACATACTTTAAATTTTAAATCAAGATAACCACAAAACGTAATTCATACTTCTAAGTATTATTATTAAACAATATTTAGAGTTACCAATTTACCAATTATATTTTTAAATATGGTATTAATTTTTAGCATAAAAAACAAAGTGCACAATATTTGATTTGATATGCGATAATTTTCCTATTATTTACGTGCATTAGTAAATATGGTATAGACTGCGATATACTGTAAAAGTACAAGCGTTATAAAATTACAATACAAATGTTTATTGGAACTCTTACATCGATGATATTATTATTTTCTTACTATTAATAAGATTTTTTTTTAAATCGTTTACATTTGAAAAAAAGAAACTTCTACTAGATATGAAAGTTAAATACATAGTTAAAAGTTACAAATAAAAAATGTGAATTTACAGATAATATTGCAAATTATAAGTTTAATAATGTAATGTAATGTGTGTGTTCTTATAAATTAAACTGACGTAAGGTTGATAATAACTGCAAAGATTTTACACTGCAATTTTGACTATTTTCTGTTTCTTTAAATTAATGCAGCAAATGTATTTAATATTTCCACAGAAGAAAAAAATACATCTCTTGCGCAAATAAAATGTATATTACCAAAATATTACGTCATTACTGGTGGCACTCAACCATAAATAATAGTGATGTTTCAATGTATACCACTATGAAAAGGTAATGTCAAGAAATCACCATAAAAACTAAATATTTAGTTTTTCAACGACATTTTGTGCAGAATCGATCGACCTGTTTTCTCCGTATTTATTCATATCCCCCAGCTGACCTATTCAAGGGTCCCTCCATTCAATCACAACTCTGTGTATCTGCTTAGGGATCTACCAACTTCTGTATCATTGAAAAGAAAATATATGAAATATGATCCTACGCTTAATATTTCATCGTAAATGTTCAAAGAAGAACATATTTCCATCCATGTTTGAAGCGATTGAACATTGTTTGGATTTTTTTTTTACTGTTATTTAGAGAAAAACCAATAATACAAAGAAATAATTTCAAATAATGGATAATTTAGATACTCCTTTTATGTCCTCTGGGGGATAGAATTGAAAAATTCTGTATATTGGAGTACTGATATACAAATAATTGTACATAAATAATTTTCAATATCATAAAATTACTTATTTTCGAAATATGCTTTTCAGTATATTCTTGGAATATTTGATTTTATCTGGAATAAAATATCTCATTCTCTTTCCTATTAGCATATTTACCAAAATAGGGCTATGACACAGTAACTTATGTAAAAAACACATTAGAGATGGCGTCACAAAATGACTATCGTACTATATCTATGTA
The DNA here is from genome assembly GCA_963931845.1 of Maratus michaelseni. Lineage (NCBI taxonomy): Eukaryota > Metazoa > Arthropoda > Arachnida > Araneae > Salticidae > Maratus > Maratus michaelseni. The sequence goes on from OZ007590.1 coordinate 182,535,350, forward strand.
AAATACACGTTGAACTCTACTATCCATATATATGACGCAAAACAGACTGTAAAACGTTTATGAAAAGATAGAAAATACAAAATTTTGTGTTGACGAATAAAAATTTGAAAGTTCTGGGAAAAAATAGTATGAAATTATTTACGATGTATAAAATCCATTATGTACGTAATATTTTCAATAATTATTAAAAGATTATTTATTTCAAGAGCTTTCAAATATTTTAAGTTTATTTTATAAATATTACATCCTGTGTAATATAAAATTTATCTTTCTTACTTAATAATTTACATTTTATATTCTGCGACATAAATATAATAAGGTTTATATAATTTATCGCTTTTAAACAAATTCTGACTTAATGGCCAGTGTCAATCATGTTACATGCTCACAAGTATCAAGATGTATACATCTACGAAGTGAAGAGAATTTAAATGCATTCGTTTCAGTGATACGGATATAAATCATTTCTAATCATCATTGTTGAATAGAATATTCAAAGTTAATCTCAGAAGGTCAGGAGGGGAGCCAATGTCATTCTGGGCTATTCATTTATGTTTCGTACTTTATTTTGCGCAAAAGACTTCAGATGATTCGTATAAAGAGTGATCAATCTCTTAAATCTAGAACTCGATATACTATTTCCCTTGCAGTGTAGTAATCATTACCACACGCCATTTTTCAGGATTACCCGCCTGGCTATAATTTAACCTCTACTTCTTGTAAATAACCGAGTGTGGTATTGCTCTAGAAACCACTAGGATGCTCAATTGCATATATATGTGCTGGGTAACAGAGAAAATCTGCACTTTGTATGAAATGTAGATATTCTGTTAAAAATTCAGTAGAATATACGTTATAAACAACATTTTTTTTTAAACAGTATATCCGGATCACGGAATTTCCCTCCAGAAATTTTTAAAAGCAATTTTTGTTAAGTTAAAGGCAGCAAAGAATGGTTTTGGGAGGGCTTGAGCGTATATGAAAAACACACACGCATACACATACCCAGAAAAAGAAGAAGTTACTACAGCGAAATTAAATTTGCCTAAAAGCGTTTAACTACAAACCCGAGAAGGAAAATTTCATAGATGCCCATATCTTTGATCTTATAATCGGTTACAGTCATTTATATAAAAAAAAATTTAAAAGATTTCATTTAACGTCGCTTACTCATGGAGTGAAGATTTAGTATGAAGAACTATCAAGCAATATTTTTTAACATGTCATCAATTGATAAAACGTACGAATGAATGTCAATAACTTATCAATAGTTTGGTCTATGCCCGATCGATTCATTTTTAATAGTTACATATTTCTACCACAATAGTTACATATTTCTAGATGGTTCCGCAATTATTTTGTTTTAGTTAATCACCACTTATTACATGTCATTTGATTTGAAATCATGAGTACGGTTCATAAATTTAGGCGCTAGGGAACACTTTTTTGTTACAATTTTATTTACAACCATTACGTTTTTTATTTTAAGATGTTAAACTGAATGAGGGGACTCCATATATTATTCATGCTTTTACAAATCAACTTAAAATTTAAAAAAATTACAACTGGATTGTTTCTACTACAGTCATTCGTTTTACGACACACACCTTTTTTTCATAACATTTCAATTTTCCTATTTGTGTTGCAACATGCGTGTTAAGATGAGTACATGAATTTTCAGTATTAAGTGAAACAGGATTAGTCATGTCATTTTGTTTCTCTAAGAGAAGACAAAAAGTATTTTCCCATTTGTCATTATAGTAAAAACACTGCAAATATGAGAGAAAACACGCATCGTCTACTACTGAAATGGTGAAAGGTCCTTGATGTTTTGCCAAAGATAACAGTTATTTATCACTGTATATATTAAGCTTTCTATACTCAAATATATTTTTTCTTTTAATGTACAAAAGTATACATTCATGGGATAAGACAAAAAGTGATTGTATACAGATGGAATATTAAGAACTTTAACAACAATCCAATTTACGTCATTTTAAAGCAAGTTTTAGATAATTCATTCGGTTGGAATCTATTACTTGCTATGTTATAAAAAGTAGATTTTAATTTCTAGAAATATGTCATTCTTAATATAAATAATTTGAATTTTTTGCGACATTTTTTAGTTTAGGATTTGTTTAGCATATTATTTAATATTCCAATAAATGCAATTGATACAAATGAGATATAAAATACTTCATAGCAAAATTTACCGAAAACTATAAAATCCCTTAACACTGATTTATAAAAATTAATTTGTTACAAAATGCACACATCTTGTAATGCCATATTTTTTCATTTAGTGAGTTAAATATTCCTGCCATTTTAACAATTTTAATTACTTGAGTGCTCTTTCGACATCTAATTTTACTCTTGTACAAAACTAACAGAATTGATGTAAACAGAAAAAAAACTAAAGCTTAGACAAAAATGTTTTCCTCAGATCAGTTCAATTTGTATTTCAATTATATTTTTCAGAAGCAATACTTAATATGCGTGTTGGATTTTTATACTTTTGCATTCTTAAATTACTCATTCAAGTTAAATGTAAAAGGAAACATTTTAATCTGATTTAATTTCGCTGAAAATTCCTCTTACGCCTGTTTCACTTTTGCGAACTAAGTTGGCAGTCTAATTAATCGAAATAAATCAATTGAATTGATCCAGCAGTCCAAATCTCAATATCTGACATAATTCACATAAAGCAATTTGTTCCTTAATAGCTGAAACTGTTATATAGATTGTAGAAATATTTCAACGTTCTATATCTTCTCGTTGCTACACTGTAAAAAAGACAAATGTTTCTTAATCAAAGAAAATACAATACAACAATGAATGAAAATATTCAATAACGTCTTCCGAGTTAAACACGAATCCGAAAAGCGTTATTTATCTTTAAAAACTTTAGAAACCAATATATTTTCGAGATTTATAGAAGAATTTATAAGAACAAAGTTTCTTTTTATGCCACTTATTTTCGGAAACGTTTCCAAGTCGTTTTTATGGTGTTTTAGAACTAATCAGTTTTCTCCAACACGGAATATAGTTTTGTCGGATACTATCAATTTTCTAGTAAACATTTTCATGTTGAACAAATATTTTTTACAGACAAATAAGATAAATGAACAGCATTAACATTAGAATTAATATTATTTTGTTACTCTTGCATGTACAAATTCAAATGCATCTCTGAAAATGTTTAATTGAGAATTGATAGTATCCTAAAATACGATACTTCGGTTTGAGAAAACCGATTTAATAACAGCCCGGAAACGTTTCCGAAAATCATTAGCAGCAAAGAAAAATTGTTTTTGTAAAACTTTTTACAAATTCGAAACTATATAAGTTTCTGAGGTTTATAAAGATAAAGAAATCTTTTCGGGATCATGGGTAATTCTGAACAGGTTATTGTATACTTTCGCTCGTGATTATATAATACTTTCGTAGATCATAAACATTTATCTCTTTTTTGCAGTGTGCATAGGTTTCAATTTAATGATATTTTAAAATAAAGTAAATGACAGTTGCTTTTATAACTTCTGTTTTATATATTGCTAAGAGGATTAGTGAGAAAAAATCAAAACATAAAATAAAAAATCATCCATAGGAGACTGTTTGTGAGATACGACGCTTGATTTAGAGCTAATTAATAAAAAATAACATTTCTGCTGTTCAGAATTATTTCAGTTATACTAATATCATAAAGGAGTACAGATTGTTTGTTTGTTTGTAGGGGGTAATCTCTGGAACTACCGGACCGATTTCAAAAGTGATGGTGGCAAATTGATGGTGACAACCCCTGCTCCAACATAGGCTATGTTTTATGTCGGTGCCACTACCCCAGGGGGGTGCAGGAGCGAAAAACGTTCTAAAATTGCGATCTTTTCTATACTGAAGCAACTAGAAATTTGAAATTTGGCGTTGTAGTTACTTATAAGATGTAAATGCTCTCTAAGAACAAAATAAAAAACAATTCCAAATTTAAAAGGGTGAAATGAGCGAAAAGCGTTCTAAAAACATTCTAAATTACAATTTCTATGGATTCTCTAGAACTACCGAACCGATTTGAAATTTGGCGTTGTAGTTACTTATAAGATGTAAATGCTCTCTAAGAACAAAATAAAAAACAATTCCAAATTTAAAAGGGTGAAATAAGCGAAAAGCGTTCTAAAAACATTCTAAATTACAATTTCTATGGATTCTCTAGAACTACCGAACCGATTTGAAATTTGGCGTTGTAGTTACTTATAAGATGTAAATGCTCTCTAAGAACAAAATAAAAAGAAATTCGAAATTTAAAAGGGTGAAATGAGCAAAAAGCGTTCTAAAAAATTCAAAATTACAATTTCTATGGAATCTCTAGAACTACCGAACCGATTTCAAAAGTGATGGTGACAAATTGATGGTGACAACCCCTGCTCCAGCATAGGCTATATTTTATGTCGGTGGCACTAACCCCAAGGGTTTCTAAGTGTGTAACACAAAAAGGTAGTGAACACTTTCCACCATGATCAATGTCTACAAATCCAATTCTAAGTAAAGAAAAATAATGAAAATATACCTTTTTAATTCGTATGAAATTCTTCATAAGCGTGTGTGATTTATTTTGGCTAAAAGGGTCGTCTACATATTAAAACTTACATCAAAGTAATATTTCAAATGGTAACACTTACTTTTAACACCATATTTGAGTTCCTTGTTTGAAAGCAGCCGAAAAAGCATATGATTTATATATTTAAATTTTCAGAGAGTTAGATGTGGTCAAAATTTGAAGATGATAATGTTAAATCCATGTGGCAAACTTTAATTTATAAATTCCCAGAAAATCATCCATTTGAATTTGCTTTCCGTAATGAGATACAATTAATAGACCCAAACAAATTCGAGATTTGTTTGCTGTTTTAAAACATATTTATAGTTATGAAATTTATTAAGAAAATCATACAAAAAAAGTATGAGTTATGAGATTAATTTTTGCATACAACGAACCAAATTCGTCAAAACTTGGGTGTGTGTGTTTACTGTTAATTACAGAAATTGGGTTTTGAGATATAGATAATTTTTATTTTTCTGTGGCTTAAAAGACCGTCACCTGCTGTCAAATCACTCACAGAAAAGAAAATCTTAGGAAGTAACCGGAAAATATATTATGGCATTTACTTACATATAATGTGATTATCTATACTTAATATTATAAAGGAGTAAAGATTGTTTTTTGTTTGTTTGTTTGTTTGTTTGTTTGTAGGGGGTAATCTCTGGAACTACCGAACCGATTTCAAACGTGATGGTAGCAAATTGATGGTGACAACCCCGGCTCCAACATAGGCTATATTTTATGTCAGTGCCACTAACCTCAGGGGGGTGCAGGAGCGAAAAACGTTCTAAAATTGAGATCTTTTTTATACTGAAGGCGCTAGAAATTTGAAATTTGGCGTTGTAGTTACTTATAACATGTAAATGCTGTCAAGAACTAAATAAAAAAAATTCGAAATTTAAAAGGGTGAAATGAGCGAAAGCGTTCTAAAAACATTCTAAATTACAATTTCTATGGAATCTCTGGAACTACCGAACCGATTTCAAAAGTGATGGGGGCAAATGGATGGTGACAACCCCTGCTCCAACATAGGATATATTTTTTGTGGGTGCCACTATCCCCAGGCGGGTGCAGGAGCGAAAAACGTTCTAAAATCGTGATTTTGTTTATACTGAAGGAGCTAGAAATTTGAAATTTGGCATTGTAGTTACGTATTAAAAAAAAATCGAAATTTAAAAGGGTGAAATGAGCGAAAAGCGTTCTAAAAACATTCTAAATTACAATTTCTATGGAATCTCTGGAACTACCGAGCCGATTTCAAAAATGATGGTGGCAAATTGATGGTGACAACCCCTGCTCCAACATAGGCTACATTTTATGTCGGTGTCACGAACTCCAGGGGGAGGGGGGTGCAGGAGCGAAAAACGTTCTAAAATTGAGATCTTTTTTATACTGAAGGCGCTAGAAATTTGAAATTTGGCGTTGTAGTTACTTATAACATGTAAATGCTGTCAAGAACTAAATAAAAAAAATTCGAAATTTAAAAGGGTGAAATGAGCGAAAGCGTTCTAAAAACATTCTAAATTACAATTTCTATGGAATCTCTGGAACTACCGAACCGATTTCAAAAGTGATGGTGGCAAATGGATGGTGACAACCCCTGCTCCAACATAGGATATATTTTTTGTGGGTGCCACTATCCCCAGGCGGGTGCAGGAGCGAAAAACGTTCTAAAATCGTGATTTTGTTTATACTGAAGGAGCTAGAAATTTGAAATTTGGCATTGTAGTTACGTATTAAAAAAAATCGAAATTTAAAAGGGTGAAATGAGCGAAAAGCGTTCTAAAAACATTCTAAATTACAATTTCTATGGAATCTCTGGAACTACCGAGCCGATTTCAAAAATGATGGTGGCAAATTGATGGTGACAACCCCTGCTCCAACATAGGCTATATTTTATGTCGGTGTCACTAACTCCAGGGGGAGGGCGGTGCAGGAGCGAAAAACGTTCTAAAATTGCGATTTTCTTTATACTGAATTAGCTAGAAATATGAAATTTGGCATGGTAGTTACTTATAAGATGTAAATGCTCTTTAAAAACAAAATAAAAAAAAGCGAAATTTAAAAGGGTGAAATGAGCGAAAAACGTTCTAAAAACATTCTAAATTAAAATTTCTATGGAATCTCTAGAACTACCGATCCGATTTCAAAAGTGATGGTGGCAAATTGGTGGTGACAATCCCTGCTCCAACAGCCTCTTTATAAAAAACTATGCGTTTCTGACGACTGGGTTTTTCTCTAATTGTTGCCACAGATTAATCTCGGAAAATGAAACATTTGAAGTTACTGAAAAAAAATAGTAGCTCGAAAAGTATTTGTCAGAAAATTGTTAGGCAAACTGCGTTTGAAAGGTAAAAAATTGTATTTTTCTTGATATAAATTTCAAATCTAATGATTATGCCATTTTTCAAATATTGAATTTGAAAAATTACTAAATTTCACAATGGAGTACCATAGCAAAACCTTCATGCGTAAAAAGATAATGATAAGGGTGACGTGTCCTGGCGTGTATATTGGCTATAGCACGAGTCACAAATTATAGTAGCCTTATTATTCTGTTAAAATATAAAAGTGAATTCTGAAATGTCAATATTTTGTTGGATTAAAAGTTCGTTATAAGAAATTGACCAGCGTAGTGGGTGTAGCTTGCTAGTATGTAATAAATTTGCTGCTATTCATAAAATAATAAAATAACTTACTGAACGTCTTTTCAATTTTCTATTTATTTTGAAATATTTCAATTTTTATATTAACATTTTTAGCTTCAAAATGTCTTTTCTTTTAAAGAATTATTCTCAAATATTTTTTTCAGGTGCAACAAATAAAATATTATAAAAATAGAAGTGTTTACATTTAATTATCATTTAAAATACTATTTCCGATTACAGGCTAAATGCTTTTTTTTTTTTTTTTTTTTTACCATTTAGTTGTTTACACAGTTATGAAAAGTTTGAAATAAGAATGTTGAAAGACAGAAAAAAATATATATATACTTTAATTCTGATGTAAAATATTATTTTGAAATATTTGACTAACTGCTTTGTATTTTCTTTCATTTTTTATACACGTCTATATCTTCGTAACAGATTGTGCGCACACACACACAAAAAAAATAATTCAAATGCATGACTGATCATTTTTACGAAAGTAAAGTAAGTATTTTTTTCTGGATTTAAATTTCAATTCATTTCTTTTCTAATTTTCTTTATAGTATAGTATTAAAAAAAAATAAAATACTACGAAAAAAGCAAAATAATGTTTCCTTTTTAAGAAAGTTCATAAAATATTATTTCAGCAGGGTAATGTACCATGCATCATTTCCAAAGGACATGCATTATTAATCTTCAGTTCTGTTCAATTGCACATATATCTCCAAATATATAAGTATAAAGATACAGCTCATCAACATATAACTAAAAGTTTATGAGGAATTTTTTGTAATTCTGCATTTTATCGTTAGTTACCATGTAAAGGCATATTCGAATGAAGGAAACCGAACTGAAATTACTCAATTGTGCCTTATTCAATCTATTGTGTCTTGTAGTGACCAACAACGCAATGAGTAATTAGCAACAACAATAAATAAACATGTTCAATGCATAGCCGACAAATGCGTATTCAATAAACCAAACAGCTTGATCGCATGACTACACATATTTTTGTTAAATCTACATTTAATAAATTATAGTAAATATATTTTTTTTTATAGTAAATATTATTTTTTTCGTAATAGGCCGGGAGGCGGCAGCACAGGCAACCACCTCATCGAGTTCACGGCTGAAATTCCAGAATGAGTTAAAACTCGATTCGCATATTAAAACGCAATCGGTCTGCCAATTCATGGTGGAAAACCGCGACCTGCGTTATACACGGCCGGTGCATGACGTTTAAAACGTCGCATGTAGTGGATCATTTTTACACGGTGATTGGTGCAAAACGGGGGGCGCGTAGCTTTGCACCAATCACCGTGTAAAAATGATCCACTCCATGTGACGTTTTAAACGTCATGCATCGGCCGTGTATAACGTAGGTCGCGGGAAAACACGTGAAAACCCAATTTTAGCGGTTGACTCATAGGTTTACCATTGTGTTTTTCTGCACCCAGTTCTCCATGTTTTCATACTTTTGGGTGCAGGATTCACGTGGATTCACACATGTGCAGTTGAAAATTATTTCAGACAATTGCTCATAATAATAAAACCAAATATTCAGTATGTTTACTTTCTAATTACAGTATAATGTTTCTGCAGTCTAATGTTTTTACATTTGTCAAGTTTTCTGAAAGTAGCGTGAATTCTGATTAAAAAATCTGCATTCTATAAACATTTTTGTGTGTGTGTGTGTGTGTGTGTGTTTGTTCAAGGAACTTTTATGTATTCATAAATATACGTGCTAATTTTACACAAATACATACAAACGTTGCACAGGTCACATGCAATCATTTGTTACAGTTAAAGATTATTTCGAATATTTTATTTTAGAGGCTGTTCGAGAGTTCAGTTTGATTATTCAATTTGCTGTTCGTTTCCTAATTGCTCTCTTGACTAAATCTTCACTGAAAAATAACAGATCAAACATTTCCGTTACACCCCCAATGTCCAAAAACAATTCATCCTGTTTTTCTTTAGGTATTCGATAAAACGTCTAAAATCGAAAGTGCCAGGTGACAGTTGGCGTAAACGGTGTAATTTTTAATGTGTATTAAGGTCTTTATTTAGCATTTTGGCGATACAGTATATTTCTAGGCATAAAGTAAAATGATTTTTTTCAGAATTTAAAATATTGTAATAAATAGCTGGTTTTCAAGTCCATGATCATAAAATATAGAAAAGGACACCACTAAAAGAATACAGAATTAATAACATAATGCTATGTGTTTTATGTAGTTTTATGACAGTTCATAATCTTATTTATCCTTTGAGTTCAAAACAGTTTTTTTTAACAAAATTCAGATTACTCTCATTTTTAATAATATGGAGTCGCTGCTCCCTACGAACTACGCTCGTAAACCTCCGTCCAGACACCGCAGGCTCTAAATACACGCTAATTTGTTAAATATTACTCGATTGCAGAAAACAGAAAAATGTTACCACGACCGGTGGTGGTCTTCCGTAATTGGGTTGCCATTCATTTCCATTTGACTGGAGGATTTTTGTCTTTCAAGGACAGATCCATTTCTATCGCGACAGCTGACGGCTGTTTTTGTGATGCATTAAGTAAGATAAATTACATATGTTAAAATTAGCCTGTATAAAATGGTTAAGTAAAAAATGTCGCTGCGTCCACAACTATTAAAACGTCTAAAAGAACATTTTCCTTTGAGGAGCTATAAGGAAGTCATTCTAACTATAACGTTTGTAATATATTGTTTTAAATATGACGTAAATTTCACCATTAAATGCGTTTCGCACGCAATAATTTCACTATTTTAAAGTATCCTTCCTTTTTAGTTATTCGCATTTAAATATATATTTCAATTGAAAATATAGTCTTTTGAAACATTATTTATTCGGGCTTTTTTTAATCTGACAACAGTAGGTAAAAAGGTTTATTTAAAAATATGACTTAAATATCTATTCATATACTGAAATTTTGAATAAAAAAATTAAACAAAACTCGAAAAATTAGACAATTTAAAAAAAAAATGGTTGGATTCTGTAGATCACAATATAATCAAATCTATGTCTGCAAAAGATGGTTAAATTGCTATATACAGTTTTTGATCTTATAAAATTTAAGTACCTGAATTTGAGAGTTTCTTGACCGATTTCAGTATGAAATAGCGCTTAAAATAATTTTCGATTTAAAAAACGACTATTTCAGCGTGTTTATCATACATCTCTTTATAAAACTGTTCGTTTTTATGTTTTTATTCGCAATAGTTTTTGCAGAATAAACAAAAAATGTGAAAAGGTCACAGTAGCTTAAATTTCTGCAGAGCAAGAATTAGTAACTTATTTGTAGAATATAGAGATATTACATTATTATTGGAAACTAAAATATGAATCTGTATCTATTAGATATTTTCAAAATGCACTGTCATTATGATGTATAAAAATTACATGGTTTTCTTATTGTTGTTCCATAAATTAAAATTAAAATCAATGCTCTTTCTTACATATTTTATTTATCCTCAGAGAGCTATTGGAAGAACTTCGATAATTTATCTAGCGTTTTAATCGTAAGTTTCAGAAATTCCAAGGGACTCATTATTGTTATTTCACATTGTCTTTGAAGTGCGCAGTTACATAAATAACCGCATCTTCCATCATTAGATTTTCCCTTTTAGATACACGAATTGTAACACAATTATATGATGAAAAAAGTTTCTAAAAGGCGATTTAAAATTTATAAGGAAAATTTAGTGCACATTTTTATGCCGATATAGAAATAAAATCATATCGATACCTTAATAATGTAATAACATAAATAATATGATTTACGTCCTTATATATTTTGTGCCTGTAGCGAGCAATATCATCTTACTACATTCTTTTCAATAGAATCATGAGGTAGGGATAATTTAAGATTTTCTTTACAGACAGTACAAAAAAATTCTGAAAAACTAAAAACTATGTAAATACTTATAATGAAGACAAAACTAATTTTAAAAAAATTGTCAAAGAAAAAGAAAATATTTCGACAATTATACTACAAGAATACATATGTTATATTTATACACAAAGCTTCAAAAATCTATAAGATAATATTCTACCTAAAAAGTTAGATGTTTACATTTCGCAATTTTTATTTTTTTTGTCCTTAATAACAGCAAAGAAAAATTATCCTTTTAGTAAGGTATTGGTATGACTAAAGCTTCTATACAAGTTTGAACATTATAAAATTACACAAGTCAATATTGTAGTAATTAACTCTATTTTTTAATTGTAAATCTTTAGACGATGCATATATTTTTTATTGCGATATCTTAAGAAACATTCCATCTAGAAATATACATTTTATATGGATCTCCAAATACTTTATGACACTATATAATAGCAGAAATATTAAATATAAGCTTACAAAAGTGACCATTAGCTCCTTACAAACAAAAAAACCCATAAAATATTAGTAAATATAAATAAAAAGATGAATTTAAAAAAAGGAAAATTAGTCTCCGCAGTTTGCGCATCCTAGGGTGACTAGGCCGGAAGCGTCAAGGCTACGGAGTAAAGGAAGACCGCAAAAATGGTGATCCGGCCGGACCGGGTGGTGCCGCCTTTTCACGTTTGCTCATCCATTGCACAAACTGCCACCTGTTTTCGCCACTACGACAGATTGCGCCTCACAGCTCGTCGCCTCCGGAGGGGATAAAGTAGTATCGGCACGATGCTGCTGTCGAGACGGAATCCGGATGCACATGATCTGGATGACGTATTCATAAGACCGGACTCAGAAATCCATCGACACCTGCCCCGTCTGGGTCCCTGCTTAAGCAACCCTCCAAAAATGGTTGGTGCAACAACGGCGTTCTCTGCTGATCTCTCAGTCATACCTCTGAACCGAAGACAGGTTGATTACAAGCCATTCAGAAGAGCTCGTGGCCAAAGAGTGTAAGACCAATCAGTTTGCAGTGCCATCGATTACTAGACATGACCTGGTATGTTAAACAGACTCCATACGCTTCGATTAAACTCCATTTAATAGACCAATGGGTGACGGAAACGATCCGGTTATCAAGCTAGGGCCATCGCATCATCGAATTTAAGCGGCGTGTGGCAGCCCACAAGAGTGAACAACACCTTGGAGCCTAAAGAAAAGCCTCCACCTGAGAATTACTCAGTTTGAATCAATGAGAGCCTACAGAAGCGACCACTAGCTCCTAACCGGCTGAATAAAACAAACACAAAACATAAAATATTAGTAACAATAAATAAAAAGATAAATTAAAAAGGGAAAAATTATTACCCCTCACTCTGCCCCCCCCCCCCTCTCAGGATGACTAAATCGGAGGCGTCAAATCTGCGGAGTAGAAAGTAAAGCAAGTTGGTCCGGCCGGACCCGATGCTACATGTGATCCTCTAGCTCATACGCCCCATAGACAACCACCTGCTTTCGCTACTACGACGACTACGCCCAACAACCGCCAAATTATTTACCAAAATTACTCTCGGTGACGAAGTCACGAGACAAGAAGTTTAGCTCCATTGATACCTGCACCCGTCTGGGACCCTGCTAAAGCAACCCTCCAAAAGTGGTTGGCGCCGCCATGTCGTTCTTGGCCATGCTGTCTGGTTGATTCTGGACCACTGATAGGCACTCTTCTGACAATATCAAATCTTACAAGACAAAAAATGATAGCAAGAAAAACTAGTATGTTATGGCTATCACAAAAACTTTCTTCTCTATAAATCAAATCCTCTGCAAACAAAATGAAATGACAATCTATAATTGATAAGATGCAAATTAGGGAGAAAAAAATTGTTTTAAATTTTTCTTTTTTTCTGTGCTCAACTTTTAAAAATATATTTTTTTCATCGTCTCCTGTATTCTCTACCTCTCTGTTTCCATTCATTTCTACTATAAATTGTCTTTTACTCATGGTCGCCTGACCCGCACTTATGGATATCCTTTTCTGTTTCACTGTGTGTCGTCCTAACTTTGTATGTTAATTCGAAAGTTTTCTTCTTTTGTAAACGTCTCTAATTTGTGTTTTTCAGAGACTTTCTATTGTATTTTATTGTGATTTACAGTCCAACTCGTTTATTACGTGCATGGCTAAAATGAAGACGAGGTTAAAACGTGCAATTTGCACATTAAGAATACTTGAAGCTTGTCGCGCTTTTTACGAGCATTAAAAAACGGATCAGGGCTAATACGAACAACGCATCTGTTCAATTCAGTATAATTTTCGACGAAAAGTTGGGTAGAATTAGAAAAGAAATCCCTTTGTTATTGAACACTGTCCTCTCTCTGCGATAATATTTTTACATTACAACTGTCTATCAAAATGTAGTAATTAATCAGTTGTGTCAGAGAGAATTTCAACCTGCAAGAACACTCCCCTTCATTAAAATACAAAGAAATCCCCCGAATTCATGAAAGAAAGAAGTAGAGATAAAGGTGTTTCAAATACCACGTCCTTGTAAGATTTACAACTGAGCAATTCAAAGGAAGGGGCATTGAATAAAATCTTCATTGTTTTTTACTTTAAATCTGTAACAAATATAAAATAATACGTATCGTGATTATAAATGTATATATTGTTACACGAAGGAAATATTGATAAAATATTTAACCTGGAAAGATCTTTCCATGATGTAATAAAGTACTTCCCAAACATGGTTTGTAAAACACATATTTTGATTGAAAATATGAAGTGCGATTTTCTTATTTCTGTTAAATAAATTAATAAGGAAAGCATTCATAGTTCTTACTTCTATTTTTTAAACAAAATCAACAAACAAGTTTGAAGAAATTTATATAAAATCATCACACATCTATTTTGACTAAAACAAACAAACTTTTAAACTTCCGATAACACTAAAGGGAATTTTAATGATCTCCATGTGACCCATTAAACCGGATAACAGCTACGTTTCAAATGAACTTTACAGTAAGCAATATTTAAAAAAAAATTCGCACAGCATAAAATGAATGATATCTGCTGTACTTGTTTTCTGAAAAAAATCGCAATATTATTATAAAGCACTGTTTAAGTTTTCACAAACAGTACGATGAAACTTCTATATGTGCTTATTGAATTTAATAAAAATTCACATCAAGATGAAATTTATCAGGCAATTTATTTAAATTTGCTTTCTTTAATTAAAACCATTTCATAAAAATTAACCCCCTTTATCTAAATTCAAAAGAATAAGAACGATAAATAATTTTTCAAGTATATATTTTGAAACACTTTCTAACGCTTCCAGAATACTTTGCTGTTTAATAAGGTAAATGGGATAACTAAGTGAACATTTTAGAAAACGCATCACACATTTAAAAACCAGATTTCAGCGATTACCTTACATAGCCGGAAAAATACTACTAATTATTTTGTGCAGGTCTATATTTTATCTATTGATTTGTATATAGTCTAATACACAGTTTGCCAAAATTTGGTTTAGTTATAAAACGCATAATAGTTTCAAAATTCACCTTCTTCTTTCAATTTCTACCAATAGGCGAAAACACACTTGAATTCTTTTGTACAGCCCTGTATATTAACTACAGATTTTTGTACAGGCCACATATTAAGCTAAAATTTAATTCAGGCATGCTTAAAACTACTGAAATCATACTTCCAGAAATTAGTATCTATATGCGGCTATGTATCCAGTTCTTTGCGTGGCTCTGTATATGATTTCATTTATATTATACAAACTTCTGTTAGTATACTTAATATAGTTCACCTTCAACATGCATAACTCAAGTAAAAAACAATCTTAAGCAATTCACGCTCATACTCAGTAATACTTACAAGTACTTTTGTGTAGGCTTGTATATGATCAATAGCATGCATATGCACACCACATAGTAAGCAAAATTTTAGTTAAACTTAAAAACGCATACCATTACTGAAAAGACACTTCTAGCAATTATCACTAATAGTATGCAAAATCTTTTGTGTGTCCCTGTAACTGAGCGATAAATATTATACACATATTCTACATCATATTCTACATCATATTCTACAGCAAGTATCGTAACTTCAGTAATTTATTTTAAATTCATTATATTTGAAATAGTGTAACATAATTAAAATATAAATAAAATGTAATTAAATGTTACATAATTATGTAACAACTATCTGTTGTGTGACCCTGTAAATGAATAATAAATGCTTTGAACCCCATATTTTACAGAATGCATGTTTTAGTAAGCTTGACAAATGCATATTATTTTCATTATGTTCGAAACGGAGTAACATCATTAAAATGCGCTTGAAACGATTTTTCCCATTGCCCATAACGGAATACTTTTGACTGTCACTGTAAATGAACTATAACACACTAAACTATAACACATAATTTTTACGCGAGTTACAGCATGGCCAGACGGGGTGAGAAACGGAAGTCATAAACACTTAAATATGTCACAAACTCATAAGTATGCTGGAAAGTGCTAAAAACATATTAATCACTAACGCTGACGGTTGCATCTACTTGCGGTATAATTTTCGCTTTTATCACTTTCTATTTCTTTCTAAATATTACATAATTACAATTTTTACATTACCAAACAGAACACAAAATGCACTTTTAAATAAAATTTAGTTAAAAGCTGTAATTCCTTTTACTAATTTTTTTTAAAATTTTTAAAACTAGCTGACTCGCCCGGCGTTGCCCGGGCAGACTCTCATTAAAAATATAACAGTGGAGTGGACTTCATAAAAAAAAGACTGAATAATATTTATTTATACTAAAAGCTTGTAAAAAAATGAAGAGCTAAAATTTCAAAAGTATAACAGTTACGTTTAAAAAATGAAACGGTCAGGAAAAATTATTACACTTACTTTTCCCTTTTTACGAAAACTCCCTTTTTAATTTTATATTGCTAGTTGAATTTTTTAAATTATAAATATTAAATGCTTACAAAAATCAATATTAAATAATGAAAATGTATAAAAATATATCTATTTAATTGTTAATGTTGACAAATTATAATTACAATTTATTTGCACTATAATCAATAAATCATCGTTTGTTTCGCTTTTATTCCTGTAGATGACAGCACCTACCAATGATATGCGTTTCATTCGGGCGTTACCATTAAACAATTAACAAATAATAGTTACGATTTCTGTGCTACGTACGATAGCGTAATATATATATATATATATATATATAGGGTAGACCAGGGCACGTTTACGCGGTTTTTTTTCAATGAATTTTCTAATTTTTATGTTTTAACTTAGGATTATTTAGACATTGTGGTTTTATAAAGCAGTTAATAAAGTCAAAATTTGTGTATTCAGTTGTTGCCCTATTTGTGTATTTAACCGTAAAAAAATGTTTTTTAGGAGCAAGGCCTTTGCGAAACTTGCCCTGGGAACGGGGCAAGTTTACGCATCAAGTGTGGCACGTTTACGCATAATATAAGTGATACCAAGGAGTAAGTGAGATAAATATTTAATCAAATTGAAATGTTTTATTTATAACTTTAATCACTGTTTAAAAATAAAAAAAATAAAGAGAATTAATTAAAGAACATTTTATAGGCTAAACTGAAAACATAGGGCTTATTGCTAATTAAAAACAGAAACTATTTAGTCATCTTCATCATCACTGCTACAGTTTTTACAAACAAAAATAAAGTATTTCATTTTGCACACTTACTATGGGACCACCTTTTGCATCTAAGACATTAAACCCAATTTTGTCCTTTTTTGGATTGGTTGTATGATTTCAAACAATAAATACACACACAGTTTTCATCTTCGTCATCAGATTGATTCACAATTTTCTTTTTTCCAGAGTGTACCAACTTTTTCCCTTTTGCAGTTTTTGGTTTCATAATTTTTCCTTTGCTGTGTTCTTGTTCTGCTTCCATATAAACTAGTAAATTTTTACGTAATTTCTTCTTTTTGTTTTGTTGTGCCATCATTTTTTCTTTTTCGCTTCTAACTGCATATGCCAAACTAAGGTAAAAGCCTCATCGTTATCACAATTAATAATTTATTCTTCATTATTGTCAAGTAAATAAAATAAACTGTAAGAAGTCTATTAGAGTTTTTAATTAAAAACGATTTTCACGTATGTTCTGTACACTGATCAGTATGTTCTATAACCCGGATACCCCGGGGTGAGTAACCTGATTGTTATAAATGAAATCCACTCTATCGTTTTGGAAATATAATTAACAATGCCTTTTCTAAACAACATTAAATGCTATCTAAAGTTATTAAATTTTGTTTTTGCAAATCCTTTTAGCAATATCCCTTCTACTTAAATAGTTAAATTTTTATGTGCGAGATTCAGAATTCTACTTTTGTGTATTTTGTTCTTCTTTTGTAATATACTCTTTTTAATAATTCTACTATAATATGCATTACAGTATTATTTTATTTTAATATTAAATGCATAAATGAAGCATTTTAAAAATGCATTTTTGCCGCTTTTCATGTGCTTAGACAAAAAATATATTGAATCTAGAAAATATTTTTATATATACTATTTCAGATATTAAATTGAGTTAATTTTTTTTTTTTTTTTTGCACTTTTAAAGCATCCCGATTTGTATGTTTTAAACCATAAGTTTATAACTGAAACTGAAGTTGGGACAAAAGAAATTGTTTTGTATAAACGGAATTAGGATTCACTGTTTTACGCATATGCTTAAAAATCCCCTTCTTTATTTCTTTGTTAAGAAGTTTAAGTAATAATTAAGCATTATTTCAGAAAAATACAGAACTCTCATCTGTTATAGTAACAATATCATAATAAACAAGATAATTTTTTCCATATTATTTTTTATTATGACAAAAATAAAAATGACTAATAACAATTAATAAATGATTCATTTGGTAGTAAATGACTATAAAGCATTACACTACAGGTAAATTTAATTTTATCTAAATAATTATAAATATATTTTAATGAAATTTAGAGAGAATGCGAAAACATTTCCATACCTCTAAACATCATTTGCATGTCAAAGCAAAGATTAATTAACTATACATTTAATTTCAGATCTATTTTTCATTATGGTTAAAAATTTAATTGTGTTTCTATATTACAAAATAAGCATTTTTAAGTTATATATGGAAATAGACACTTATAAAGCTTTCAAAAATTGTGAACGTTTGTTTAATATAACAAAAGAAGAAATATTTCTGTGATTTTTATAGGAATAGAAAATTTGCAGTGTTTATTTAAAATTCAAATTTTAATAATTATATAAACGTATAATTAGCTTTTAAACGAATTGTTTATTTAAGTATTATTGTACAGTTGAATCATATTTAAATAGAAAATATTTTATTGTAAAATCATTTTCATTTTAACACATAATTTTATGAGTTTAAAATAACATTTGTGTAATGTCGGCAACATATATAAATTCATTTATGTATGGTTCTATTGGAAAAAGATCCACTTTTCATAAATGAGTGTAATTCATTTGTGCATTCGTAGTAATTAAAATATTTTTTTTTCAGAAACAAGTCTGAAAGATTTTCTCTAAGGTAATTGGTACTATTGAATTTGCTTTAAAATAAATAAATAGAAAATCTAATATGAGAACACAATAAACAAGATAATAAACATTCTTTTTTGACTGTAAACGTAAGTTTGTGAAAATATTTCAAATTTGTAGCGATAATTAATTATTAATTATAATAAACATAAATGTGTTTTAAGGATCTGTATTTTTTTAAGAAGATGTTGAATTATAAAACTGATTTAAAACTTCAGATTTTGACATTTCTGGAGAAAACACAGATCCACGTATACGTAAGAAAGGTATTTTATGAATATATATATATATATATATATATATATATATATTTGCCGCATATTTCGGCGTACAAGCGCACTTTTGAAACTGGAAAATTGATCTATTTTACAGGCGAGCGCTATAAACCAGGTATTAGAATGAAAGCTTAAAAATTAAGCATACGAATTGAAATTTTTAGATTAAGGGATTATACCTACCTGCAAGATCGAAAAAACTTGTATTTTTTTAATATTTGTCAGGCAAATAAAATAAGCTATTTGAAAAAAAAAATTTTTTTTTTTAATTTTATTTATTACACTTTAAAGAAAAGAAATTGATTTTTTAAATGACCAAATAAATGTGTGTGTCTCCAGCAGACCCGCTCCCCGGAGATGGTTCCGTTCTGGTAACTGTAGGCCGTAACTCTGTCAAATGTTATTTCAAATTACAAAAAAAAAAAAAAAAAAAAAAAAAAAAAAAAAAACATATTTATTTACTTCGAACACTTAAAAATATCGAGTAATCATTCGACTTTTGGAAAAAAAGATTTTGAACAAAATGGTGGCTGTTCAATGATGTACCGATTTCTAAAAACTTTTTAACTTTGACTGTTTATAAAAAATATAAAAATATATATCAGATCGATAAAAGGAACGATTACACTCTAGGTAATAGTGGTGTTAAAAATCGGTTTGACTGTTTGCGTTATCGGGATTTCTGACTTTAAAACAATTAGGAAGACACAAGTTATGATTTATTTATGATAGAACAGAGTAAATTAAAGCGGCGTAACTTTCTTAATTTTTATCGGATCGACTAGAAAATGTAATAACTGAATGCTCTTTATAGAAGTTTCCAGGTAGTTATAACCCTTTAATGAAGAAGAGGGGTAACGTAATTTTTTGAATGAACAAGAGTATGATTCCAAGTGATTTGTGGGGATTCAGGCACATAGACTTGGCTGTAGCCTATGTCTTCACTTTGCATTCGCTTATTTTCTTTATCTAGGTGCTAATTATTTTACTTCTTAATGCACTTTATTATATTTCCATGCTACATATTTCGTGTAGGATTCTTAAAAAAAAGGGGGGGTGGGGGCGCGTAATACGATGAATATACCTAAACATATAAAAATACCGCCTCAAATCGTTGGTTCTGACTATGTGTTGGAGCGTATTATACGACGGAATATACGGTATACATATTTATAAATATTTTTTACTGTCATTAATACATTTATTTTACAATCAGTTTACTATTATTTTTAAAATCATTTTTCTTGTGTCTGTAATTTAACATTGATAAAAATAACTAATTATAAGGGAAAAAATAAGTGACAAGCTACAACATATTTGCATTCGTTTGTTTGCATATTCACCGCCCTCGATATCATCTATATTTTAGGTAGCTTTCAATACAAAAAAGTATAAAGCTACCTATTGCAGCCGTTCGGAGGAAAGCAGTTCCGGAAAATTTCGATATATTTTCACCGATCATGACCCCCAGACCCCAAAACCACCCTCCGTTCAAATGTTGATTTATATATATAGATATATCCATATATATATATATATATATATATATATATATATATATATATATATCTGACCTATGTCATACGATTTTGATGAAACTAATTGTGTGTATTAAGGTCACCAATGTCTCGACCGAGTTCGTTGGCCAGCTTGGTCCGCCATTTTGTTTCAAGATGGCGGCCATTTAAAAATTTAAAACTAAAGTAAATATACAAAAAAGTTAAAAATTCAAATTTATTTTTTAATTAAATGTTAGGCCTTGATACGAGGATTCCAGAGCATTTTTTGATTTACCTCTATCTTAAAAAATGGCTGAGATAGAGCAGTTTGAAATTCTAGGGTGGCAGACATTTTTTCATTGTTGTAATAATTTTCCCAATCATACGCATAAAACTATATATTCATATCCGTTAGCACCAAAATTGGCGACATTGGTGACAAAATTGGCAAAATTGGCGACAAAATTGGCAAAATTTGTGACATTTGGCGAAATATCGCCAAATTTGGCGACCAAAATAAGTCTTTATAAATGAAGCCAATTTGGCTATTGCTCAATAATTTGGCGAAATTCTTATTCAAATTCAGTATTAACGAATCTTTTGTAAACGTTTCTTTGCATTTTAACTTGCTGTTTTCGTGTAACATTAGCTAAAATTTTAAAACGAAGATATAGGAAAGCTACCTTTTCCTCCCGGTACAGGCCGGAAGGACTTTTTCTTTTTGCATTACTCTAAATAAAACAATAAAAACTGAAAAAATTGCATGTAAGATTTGCAGTAAATAAGATAAATAAGTCTATTCTGAAAATTGTGGTACAAAACATGAAAATTTAAATTGGCAGCAAATTCTGCCAAGCAAATTAAATGGATTAAGGGAGGAAAACGTAATAAAATATTGATTTAAATTTTTCGAAACATTTGCTTTCGTACTTTCGTAGATAAATTTTCAGCATAGAATATTTTTAATTAAACTTAAAAAGTAAAACGAACAAAGTTTTTAAAAGTTATATCGGACTTTTTCTTTTAATTTTAATAAGGCACATTTTAAGAGCCCAAAAATATCCTTAAAATATCTGGAGATGCTCTGTGTTATAATTAGTAACATTTCCTCATATCTTGAGATAGCAGGAATGCAAAATTTATTGATTTCAATTTACCGATGATATTTTTCTAAGTAAAATATCCTGTTTTTTTTTTCTGTAATAGTTCTGAAACATATTGAAATACAGATAGTACTCTTCAGTTACATTAGAAAGTTAATGACGCTTAATGACTTTCTTGCCAAAGGGAAGTCATACACTTGATATAAATTTGTTCTCTTCTCATTATTAAAAATCATTTGAAAAAGTTTTTAAAAGTTTTTCATTTTACCAATAAGAATTCGTATGTCATTATTCTTATTGTTGTTTTTCACGCAAAATTGAAATTTAGTTTTTAAAGATTTAGTTGTACAAATTATTTTAATTGATTATAATTCATTTGCGTTTGTCTAAATAAGGAATCTAAGTGTAGGAAAAGCTAATAAAAATTATTCATTAAAAAAGCCGATTAAAAATCCAATTTATCCAAAACATAAATGATGAGACTGCTATAAAGCCTAAAATATTTCACTTCATTAAATACATTCCCAAATATTCTTCCCCTAAGGAAAATGTGTAATTTTGGAAATTAATTTATAGCTAAAAATGCAGAACAGTTCTGCTTTTTGCAAACATAAACTAACATGCTAACTGGTCAGAAATAATTGCCGTTTCATTTGAGTAAGCGAAAATAAATGTAATTCATTTTTTGTAAAGAAGGGTTTCTAATTCCGTCCATATCTCTTAAATTTACGTTACTTTAAGTGAGAAACACTTCAAGTTGCTGTTTATCTTCTTGTTAGGTTTCTATTAGCTTCTTGTGGGGAAAACCTTTCCAAAAGAGAAAAGAAATCTGGAGCGGCTCCACTCGACTTTCCAAACACTTTAAAGAGTACTTTATCCAGATACCAGCTAATCCCAAAATCACTGACACAATATATAACGCAATATATACAAATTATTCTACTAAAATACTTGAATTATAGAGCGAATATTGCATAATCGCATTCACTGCCAAATTTGACGTCAAATATGAACAATCCTGGCAAAAATTAATTTCAAACGTATGACAATTACAACACTTTTTTCACCAAAAAGGAACCACGTATATTAGTATATTTTAGTATATATTGCAAAACTATTTCGTTTTATTTTCTTAATGTAGATATTTTTTCTTCGTTTTTCAGTTATACTAATACATACAATTTTCATATGGTTTAATTTAGTAAAATCTTTTTTTTAATAATTAAAATAAATAAAATTATAATAAATAATAATAATTAATAATAATAATAATTATTATATATATTATTATATAATAATATATATAATATTAATTATTAATTATTAATTATTAATTATTAATATTATTAATATATATAATAATTATATAATTATTATATATATATATATATATATAATGATATATATATATATATATATATATATATATATATATATATATAATATATATATTATTATTAATATAATTATAATATATAATTATTAATAATTATAAATAAATAAAATTTCAAATAATTTTTAATGATAATGTAATTTTTTACATGTTCAAAGCAAAAATATTTACTGTGAGTAACAAAAAAAAAAAATAAATAAATAAAATTAGAACAAGAAGACTAAGACGAAGAAGAAAATATTTACAAATTAACTCACGTTCAGGTGAAACATAGTTGTTGTATCGATGTGATTAACGTGAACAATAAAAATAATTTAATTGAGATAGAAAGACAAAATGTTTATCAGTAAGTCACGGAATGGTTGAAAAATGGTTGAAAAAAGGGCTTAGCTACGATACCTGTTGGCCGATTTCTTTGGAAATGTGTTCTCTTAATTTCAATTTTCTCAATTCTTGCGACAATGACCCCGTAACTTATTCACCGAATGGGAACTGATTTAAAAGAAGAGTTTGGGTGCTATCTTGTTCACTCGCTCACATACATACATACATACATAGATAGCCAGATCATTGAAAATCCAGCAATGGGAATAAAAGCACGAGGGAATCTGGGCGGCAGTGCCACCATTAAGTCGACAAAGTACAGCCGTAGAACCCTTTTCAGGAAGCAACACAGTGTACTTTATACCCTTTTATATCTTTACTCTGGAGTTTCTCAGAAACGCCAAACATTGTTTATCTATAGTACTTTACAAATGGAACCAAATATTTAAATTGTATGTAATCTTTTCGAATTCAGAAGACATATGAACTCAAAGTTTCGATTTTTAGACACTGACTGACTCACTCACCAATCACAAAAAATCTTAGGTACATCTCGTTACCCTAGAATCTTGAAATTTGGCATAAAGGTAATCTTTAGGATACAAAGAAAAAAAAATAAAAATCCAGAAAAAAAATTAAAAAATTTAAAATTAGAAAATAAATAAAAATTTTTAAAATAATTCCACTTTTTGAAAGTTTCTGGGTTTTTTAATGCTGTCATTTTTTGTATCCTATACCTATGTATCCTGTGTAAAATATCTAGTATCTAGGGCTACAAGAATTACTTCAGATCAAAATTCGAGCACGCACAGCCATCGCTAGTACCATTTCTGGAAGCAACACAGGGTACTTTTGATTCCCCCCTCCATATCTTACCCAGAGTTACCATGAAACCTGAAGTTTCTTTTTATCTAGAGGACTTTGAGAACGAAACTAATATTCGAAATTTCTCGTTTCTATCTTTTCTAGTTCATAAGATATATGAAACAAGAGTTACCAGTTATGACAATCAATTTACCTGCCTCAACGACGCCTATATTAAAAATTATAAAATGAAATAAAGTAAATATAATTAGCAAAGGTTACACACCAAGACACACATCAAAATGCAAAAAAAAGTAGACTACTTACAAAAAGAAATGAAATCTCATCTCAAACATCTCATATAAAAACGTCTCGTGACTCTAACAGAAAAAAAGTTCCGAGATTATGTAGAGGCAAGTCTAGCTTGCTTATTAACTCTGACATTTTCATCATAAATCATTTCTAGTAGCTACATCAAAATTAAAGAATATTTTGTGACTTGGCAATTATGCAGCACAAATATGTTATTACACCTTACTATGTTATGGGATGGAATAGGATGGGAATATTTGATTAAGGTCGATTTTGAAAGTGAGGGATGCCTTGGGTAGAGGTATTTCTAAAAGATGGGATGTCTCGCTCGTATTCACGTTACATCCGACGAAAAACACTCGAAAACGCCAGACATCCATCTCGGCCTCAAAAGAGGTTTTACACAGAGAGGGCGTACAATGTTATGTAAAATTAAGTCCACGCCACACATACACATACGTTCAGTATACTCATATGAATTTCTTTTATACAATACTATATTAATAAACGTGGTTATTAGCAACAGCCGTCACATTCTCGTGCTGCGTAAATGTCAAGTAACAAAATATTCTATTCCTAAAGTATGTAGAGACTGCGGGTGATTTGTGAATGAAAGTGTCAGAGTTAACAAGAGGACTAGACTTGGCTCTACATGACTTCAAAATTGTTGCGGTTAAAGAGTAAAAAAACTTGGCTACATGTTTTAGATGAGATGCGTTTGATGGGATTCTAATATACACGCATACATACACACATATATATGGAATAAATTAAAAAATAGATAAAATTGATTCATGAAACCTCAAGATGTAAAAGTATTTCCACAATCGAGTTTATATCATTTAATATCATGAGTAATATCATGGTTATATTACTTTTCGTACATTGTATGTGTGCGGAAAGTAACAAGTTCGCTTTTCAAAAATAAAGAAAAAATAAAGTTTGCTGCTTGTAAAGCTAGACAAGCTTGTTGCTTGTTGCTTGTTGCAAGACCAGAAAATTGTAAGAGCTTACTTTTTTTTTTAATTGTTCATTTTAGGTTTAAATTTGACTGTGGTATTTGAGGGAGGAAAAAAAATTAGGCCCAGAAGTATAAAAAGACATATTTACCTCTCCTGGTCAAATTGTGGATTTCACAGGATATAGAGACGTGACAAAGATGATCCCAAGGGTATCTTGTTACAGTTATCAAACAAAAAATGCTAAAAAATTTAAAATGATTCATCAGTATTATGTTCTGAAGTTAAAAAGAAACTATAAGAAACTTCTTATAAATTATTATTGAAAAGTATTGCTCTAAAAGACATTTCCGTTCCATCTCACTGACAATGCTTGATTGGGAAGTGTAGATGAGCTTTCCACAAGATAGCGAATTTGGCGACGGAACGGATTTTAGCCACTTTACTCTATTATTTTAGTAAATCGAACGTATTGAATAAGACGTTTAAGCAAATAATTCAGCTTAATTTAAATTCAATATCCAGAAAACAATGTTCTTTAATTTATAAAATTATGGACTTTTCGTAAATGAATTTTTTTTTGCTTTCTCATTCATGAAATAAAATAATTATTTGCTAATTTATATATATTTTTTTGTCAAAATTAAAAGCGAAGTTAAATTTCTGTTATGCAGAAATTTTAAAATCTGGGTCTATTGTGGCATTAATGATATTTTTTAAAAGAATAAAATATTTAAGAGCAATCTACTACAGTAAATAATCAACTCTAATAAGGAAAAAAAAAGTCTTAAAAATTATGTAAAGGAAAATTTCTTTTGTATATCTTTTCTCATTTTCTATATTCTTTCTCTAAGTATTCAAATTAATTCTGGGACAGAAAGTTATTTATTCCATTCTCTCCTTAAGGACTTTTACGAAACATTGCATCCGTATCAATGAACAATTTAATGTAGCATTTCAAAACAACTTTTCAATAATTTATCCTTCTTCATTCCTTCTTCATTTTATAGTTATCAATGAACATGAAATAACTACTCATTTTAAAAGTAGAATAAAATTGAATATTATTCTAATTTTCAATTCGATAAATGAGATGGAGATTTTATGCAATTAAACAAAATTATCATATTTTAAATCAAAGGTTCACCAAAACTAATCACTCTGCAATTTTTCTCTTTTCCTGCTCTATGAATAAAAGTTTCGTATTCAAATATATTTTCTTGAAATTATCTCGAATCTAATGGAATTTTTTTAAAAATTAATTTTAATTTAAGTGCTTTGAAAGTTGAAAATTGGGTATTTTTTATATGTAAATAATGAAACCGTTTACTTCAATTTAAAAATCTAAATTTCTTATATTCGTACTTTTTTTAATTAATGTATTTGTAACTAAACATATTTTTCTAAGTTATGTTATTCATTTACAAATGTTTTCCAAAGATTTACATTCATTACGTTTAAGGACTGTTAAAAAATGACAGAACATTTCAATAAATTTTATTTTTATTTTTATTTTTAATTTAATTTTAATTTTTGTATCTTGCTCATTTAACAGTGAAATCGTTCAGTACAGATATATGTGCATATAGGGGGGATTTGGTGTAATATTTCAAGTTCCTCTTTATTTTAAATTGGGGAATTATTTTAAATTAAAATTTTATTATCATATCAGTATATTTTCTAAAATAATAATAATAAATGCCTTTTTCATTATATGATTGAGATTAGCATCGGTTTATAATTGTAACGTTCACATTTCCTTCTGAATTTTTAGTAATAATTATAAAGCGTTTCCAAAATCATTTAAATATCAATTTAAAAATTATTCTTCACAGTGTCTATAATTTACAGTGAGATATCATTTCAAAGATACAACATGATTGAATTCTCCTTTTTTGAGAATATAACAATATTGTATTATAATATTTCTTGGTGATTATGTTTTAAAAAGATAATAATACTAATGGAAATCAATTAATTTGAATGAATTTATAATGAAAATGAATTAATGAAATAAAAATAAAGATAAGGAAATGAAAACAATAGCTTAAAAATAATTTCTTATTTTTAGTGACCATCGATAAGATTTGTTAAAGTAATTGCGCTACTGTACCTTCATTCCATTTTCTAAAATTTTAATAATAAATTTTTATTTCAACTTAAATTAAATGATTGAGATTACCATCTTCACATAGCTAAGAAGTGCATTTTTCCTCCGTAGTTATGAGTTAAAATAAAAATATTTCCCCTACAAAAATCATTAAAATATCAGTTAGGAAATTATTTTTCCCTGAGTCCACCGTTTTAACAGAAAAATTTTAAAGATGCAACATAATTGCACACATTACTTACATACTAAGAATATGTCAGTATTGTTAAAGAATTTTCCATGGTGATTATATTTGAAAACAATAAAAATAATAATGATTAAGTAGTTATTAATTTTTAAAATAATTGACAAACAAATGAAGATAAGGCGAAAAGAAAAGCTTAATAATGTATTCTTTATAGTGATCACCGACAAAAATTGGTAAAGTAGCTAACTAATTACAACGAATGTGTTTCAGCATTTAATAATATTGTAGCAATAACAATACCTATTATGTAATTTGAAAATAAAATAAGAAAACAATAATAATAGTAACGCAAATGTAGATCTGCTAGTATATAATTTTACACTTCGTATAAGTAAATAGCTTTTCAAAATACCTTTTTATTAAATTTATGTTTAATTAGTCTTTTGATAGATGCAACCTCAAAAATAAATCTGTAATTTTATTTTATACTAGGGGCTCTGCCTCCTGCGCCCTTCGTGTGCCAAACCGGCAGCAATATGTGCTTTGCGGTCTTACAGAAATCTTGCATTGTTCACTTTTTTATTGTGATTGCGTTTTATTTTTGATAATACACCAGCACACATTAAAACCAACACTCATTTATTTTACAAAATACATACTTACAATACATCTTTCCAAACAATATTTGTAATAGCCCCAGAAAATTGAATTTGTATACCACCTTTTGATCAGCATCTGGATACGGCAACATATAACTGACCATAGACTAAACAATGGTCTACCACGTATATTTTAAAACAGTCAAAACTCTGTTCTTGTGATTTATTTATAGTAATAGCAAATGCTAGAACTACATGAAATTGCCTTCTGTGTAGTATAAACGGTAATCTCTTTGCGTCACTCTCTCCTGTGTCCAGATTAACACGGGGAAGAAATGCAATTTCTCCTGAGTGATCCCCAGTCATCATTTTACCGGCTATAAAATGCTTATGCAATTTTACTTTTTGTAATCTCGTTCCATTACAGACAGTGCTGATTTCAGATACTTTTCTCCGGGAGGAATTTCTGTTGATCCGGGAGGTACATTGCAGAGTTCCGGGGGAAATTTCACTTTTTAACCAGTAAAATCCTAAAATATAAAATCTTCCGGGGGAGAAGCATTTCAATGCAGAGTTCCGGGGGGATGTTCCCCTCCGGGCCACCCCCTGAATTCAACACTAATTACAGAGGCCATTCTTAATACTTAGATTTCGAGTAAACATGACAACGGATCCTATTTTTAATTGTAATTTATGTACAGGGAATCCAGGAAAATTTAATGAATTTAAATATTTAATTTGATATTCTATCTGAACATCTTCATCCGTTTGATCTACACCTCGATATTTAGCAGTAGCTATGCTTCTGTAGCTATAAACCTTTCCCTTGACCAAATTTAATATTTTATTTATTTAATACACGTACATCAGCATTATGACAGGCCAGTATAATTCTATCTGATAAATCTGTATTTGAGGAAATAGATGGATCATTAATATCTTGAATTATGTCTGAAGATTTCCAGCTATCTGAAATTTATAAAGTTTGAATGATGCCATTGCCAACGTCTATGTCAATGTCAACAGCTTGCATGTTCAACATCAGATGATCTCATATTTTTTGTTAATTTAAATTGGGTGAATTTTGGCCATAATATCGTTGATTTTAAAGTGGAATTAATAATTGTTTAGAGTGAAGCATACTTCAAAACGGGTAACATTTGACAAAAATCTCCACTGAAAATTACAAATTTACCTCTAAAAGGTCTACTGTCATTACAGAGATCTCGAAGTAATTCATTAACCATTTACACTGCTCTGCTTGGATTCACTGATGCTTCGTCGCAAATTATTACATCTGTTTCATATAAGTTAATTTTGTCATCACGATTTGTCAAATAATATTTGAAATATGAATCTATTTCTATTGGCAATTTAATTGCACGATTGGCTGTTGTTCCTTCTGTCAATAATATGGAAGCGATTCCTGTCCACGCAAAAGTGCTAACTTTTTTCCTCATTTGCACGCAAAAAATGGATGAGACAGGTATTAAGATACGTTTTACCAGTTCCTCCATGTCCATCCACAAGGAAAAGTCTGTCATAACTTATTGTTAGTATCGAAGAGAATATCCAATCGACTATAAGTAATTGATCTTTATTGAGATTTCTTTTCATTTCTAAACATTTATGCAATTCCCGTTCTACTCTTAAATTTCATTTTCTCTCTGTCTCAGTAAATTGCAAGTCTGTATTAGGATCGGATAGATTGAAATGTTTGCATGTAAAAGTTTCAGATTCTAAGATTTAGGCTATATGCTGTAAAGCTCGGTATTCATGATTATCGTAAAATTCTTCGAAGAAGCATTTTTTGTATCTTTCCGAAACCTTCAAAGGTGTGATTGGTTGTTCCCCAATAAGATAAGTGTCGTAAAATAATCGTAGTTGACTGGGCATCATGAATTTAACAGCTTCATCCAATATTTCATAAGCAATAGCGTCAGTATATAATAATTTTCTGGCTACTGAAGCTTCCCTGAAAGCATTTTATAGTTTTTCTTCATAAAGTGTTAGATCATTGTAACATGTGGCACCTGGAACAAAGTTTAATAATAATTTTAGGTGAAATCTGTCAGAATCTTTTGGGATAACAGAACAGATTCTTCCAATAATTTTGAATTTTTTGTCACGTTTAATCCATGTTTTTTTTAGGATTCAGATAGTAGAATTCAGGTATATATTTATAAGGAATATTTCTAGTAGCAGGATCAACTTTAATTCAAAATATGCTGTCAAAGCTGTTTTGTTTTTTCCTAAAGCTTCCTCCTCATCGCCTTCTTTGTAGAGTACATTATGTTGCAGATGCAAATGAGCAGACAATATATAAATCGTATGTGATTTACCATGTAATGGCATTTCAAATATTCTCCAAGCTACTTCAGTAGGTCCTACATATCTACCATCAACAAATGAAGTAATTTCTTCATTGATTATTTCTGTATTATTATCATTTTTTAAAAACTAACTTGAGCTCTGTTGTGTCCTTTTTGGATGCACTTGTGAATATATTTAGTGACTGTTACTGAAGTGCAATACTCCACATTAATGTGACAATCGTACTTCATTAAAAGGTAATGGTTATAAGGAACCATCATCGTATTGTCCACTGCTACTAACTGTCCAACCACTTTCCTGTTGTAACGATTTGCTTATGTTTTATTATCACGTCGTTTATAATGTCGATATCCCTTTTCATTCATTTCTGTTTGGCATATAAACTTTTTGGAGAGCTTTTTAGAACATTCTCCATTTTTACTTAAACACGGTGAATTATCTGTATGCGGTCCGTGTAACATATGTTTAATAACCTTCCCTTTCAACGGTCATTCTTCCGGCATCTCTGATGATATGCAATTATCAATTTGTTCTAGAATTTTTAGTTTTTGATCATGTTTTATTGTAAAAAGCATGTGTGCATGTGGCAATCCACGTTTATGAAATTCTATCGTATACACATATGCAATGATAGTCCCAAATAATTTCCCGCTATGCTTTTGTGTGCTTTTAATTTTAACCGAAATAATATTACAATAAGTAATGGGGTATCATGCGATTCCATCTTGATGTGCTTAAGGTTATGCAATGCTCTCTTCATACTGGCCAGCCCGGATTGCATGTCATGGTTACAAAAAGATCAGGTCGTCCATATTTACTCACAATGGGCATTGCATCTTGATATAACTGTTGCATATGTCTTGGGGTCTCTTACCTTAGCGATTTTTATATATAGAATATCAACAATTGAGATTTTAGTCATTTTTGTTGCAGAAGACCTCACATACAAGCAGTTTAACATTATATGAGCTGCAAATAAAATGTATATTTGTGTTTCTCTCTTCTGCGGTGAACTAAAGGATAAGGCTTTCAGAGAAATATTACAATTACTTCAAACAAAGCGGGATTAAAGATTCAACATGTTTTTTAACATACACAACACAAAGATCTTCCACAAATTAATCAGAAATCTGTAAATTTGAACTCTTCTGCAAAGAGAGTTGTGATGGGTCCCAACAACAAATATTGATATAAAAGTCTGAAAACACTTTAATTTTGACTTCCAAAATTCATTGCTGCTCTTGCGATTAACAAGTAACGTAAATAAATAGCAGAAAGTATGGTGGCAGAAACTTCTACAATCATATCGATGTTTCTACCATCCTGTAACTATGAAATATGCGCGTGAATTCTTCGAAAAATGGTTTGTTTTTACAGAATATGAGTTATTTACAGAATACAGCTATTTACAGAATAAATTATTTTGTGATTTGTTAGTATATTTTGTTGCTACAAAACAAGTAAAAGGTTTTAAAACAATTTTGGCCAAGTTTATTCGTTAAATACCCCTATGTGTGGTAGTTAGATTTGTCAACCTAGTACTTCTGAACCGGGAGTCGAGCTTGCTAGTTGAAGTTAATAATAATTACCCGGTAAATGGCTATTCCTGCATTTCTTTCAATACGTCGTTTCTCGATGCTTCATTGGCATTTCCGGTTCCTTTACTCTGAAGGTTACTTTGCAATGAAAACATGCCGGGTGTTCCCATTGGATTTTTTTTTTTTACTTTAACAATAATTATGAGGCTCAATTGTTGTTCTTTACTTGTCGCATAACCTTATCGGCAAATTTATTTATTGGCCACTTTGTAGCCTAAAAATTCAGAAATTTAGTTTTTGAAATACAAGTTGTACCTAGTGTTCTGTAAAAGCAGGTTTTTTCTTATACTGTTCGTTTTATAAATATTTTTTATTTTCATAATAAAATTCTAACAAGCGCTGCTCATTGTATTCAATTCTACTTATAATCAGTGTCATATAAAAATATAATATAAAATCCTTTTTTAAAATATTGCATCACTAATTAAGAAACTATTTATTTTAACTCACGATATTAAGATTTCTAAATTACTTCAAAATTAGATGAATTCGTATTAATTATTGTTTAACATTTTATTCACTTGGTGTTTCTTAGTTTTTAAGTTTTAATGTGTGTTAAAAATCTATACTTATAATTAATTATTTCAAAAAGTGTAATTTTTAGGCTTTTTACAAAATGAGATTTAATATTTTGAAACACTCGAATATAAATGAAATGGAAATTTAATTAGTGAAAACTGAAAACGTTTTAAAATATACTTTATCATCACCGTCCATTTAATTTTTGTAATCATTAATGTCTCAATCTTAAGCTTTTAGGGATTATTAAAAAGTAATTATTACATTCATGAATATTTTGTCGTAATTATCCATGACAATCGATGTAAAATTCCATAACAAAAAAAATTTCTTATACACAAAATATTTTTAGTTTTTATTTCTTTATTGATCGGTTAACAAAGACCAACAAACATATGACGAATAATATAAAAGTGTAAATAATATTTTAAAAAAATACACTTTCATAAACATTCAATGTCCATCTTAAAATCACACCTAATTTCCCGACTGTTATTCATGCAGTTACCAAAAAATTACGTTACAATATGTAAATTTGTCTAGGTGCCAGGTTATTAAAAAGTCACTATACTTTGATTTACGCTTGATAGAAAGCTCGAAATAGTGAATGTATTAAAAATAATTATATTTTTTTCTCTGTTCCTTTTTATGATATGGCAACAGGGAAAATAAAACATTATTTAAACTATCTAATCGAGATTGATAAATTGTTTTCTTAACGTATAATCATAATTTATTTAATAATTCAACTATTGAATGATAAAAGAGTATTTTGAATATTTAAATTGTTTTCTTAAAGTATAATCATAATTTATTTAATATTAAACTTTTGAATGATAAAAGCGTATTTTTAAAAGTATATGTGTTACACTATTTATTTTTATTTATATTTTCTACATTTTAGTAATGAAAATATTTTGTTCTTGCAGTCTCAAAGCAAATTGGCCGATTTTGACAATAGTAGTTTTTCGCATTCCTAAATCCATTGTTTTTGTAACTCGTAAACAGTTGTAACAATAAAGAATATTTAGAGATTTATCTCCTGCGGCCGGCAAACGGAAAAATACCTTAAAATTAACATTATAAATTTATAATTATTTTCTAAAAATATTAAAATTCTGTATTGTTATTCGAAACACACCTACTTACATAATTTTTATAAGTCTATCATATCAGAAATTGTGTGAGAAATTGATTAGAATATTCTATCTTTATACAAAAACCAAGTTAGGTTAAATAAAAGAATTTAATAACAAAGAGAAATGTACCATTAAATAGTTAGGATTTTGAATTAAATTATCTGGCAATTCTTCGATAAATAAACAATTCAGTATACAACAGGAAGTCTTACATGCACTCGCCCTTTAGACATGAATGTTTATGTTTAATAGTTCCAAAAAGAAAAAAAAAATGTGTTGATCATTAATTATTTTCAGTTATTTATATAAGCCTAAATCATTGATATTTTATCATTCTCAATAAAAAATATTGTTATTTTTTAATTTTTCTGATTGTCCTGAATATCAACCCCCCGTTTCTAAGAAATTATACTATTTTCCACTCAACTCTCATGTAAAACTACACAAAATGTAATACGATTATAACTATAATTATGGTTTTACGTAGAGCTAGTTGAGATTCACTTTATTCTAAAAATTAAAAATTCATGCTGTAATTTCAAGTGAAATTTATTAACCCTGCATAAAAAAAATATGTTTTTTTTTTGTTGTTGTTATATGAAGGATGAAACATAATGATGATTTTTGTTTCATGACGAATTTATATTATGTAGGATTTGCACAATATATGAGAGAGTGTATACAAATCATTACTGCCAGATAAAAGATTGTGTTTTAATGTTTTACGGTATACAGGGTGTCCACGTATAACCTGATCGACCTTTATTTTCGCATCCATTGGTCCTAGATGCATACTTCCAATTACAAAAATGGTTTAAATAAGGTAAATAATTATTTTTAAAACGATTTGGATCAAGAAAAACATTTATTAAAAAATTACGAAATTAAAATTTTTATATGGTTCCCCGGTCCTATAAGTGATATTTAGTGAAAATTTACTGTGACACTAACAAGTAAGATAAAAAAAGTCCCACTCATCTAACATTAAAATTGACCGAATTATGAAACTTTGAAATGCATGCTTTTTTGCATCTCAAAACAGATGATTTTGGCCGTGCTTTCAGGGGTCGTATATATAAAGTACTTAAACTTATTTCAAGGTATCTGCGTTTTGAAAGAAATCGTACAACTATTACGATTGAGTTAACTTTTATTACTTAAGTTTCAGATTAGTTAAAATAATTCTATTTGAACATATGTTTTATTTTGTAAGGATTCGAGGCTATGATTTCTTTTAACAAAAATTATGTTATTTTCATAAGGTTTTATTTAACTTGCAGCGATCGTCTTTCCAGTTTAAAATTTGTACTCGAACTTTAACTCACTTTCAAATGTCCGATCGAAGTTAAATTTTACATACTGACTTAAATCCGATGACAATGTAATAATATATTATTATTTTTGACGCTTACCATCTTAATAATACTCATGATAGAGGCTAACACAAAAAAATTCGGATAGATTACGGTCAACAAGTTTAAGAAAAAATTTTAGATTATACATAAACCTGCGATGATTGTGTTTTTTAACTTTTATAATTATGTTTTGTGTATTTTTAACGCTGAATAAAAAAACTACCTTCACTTTTAACCATTATGTTAAGATTTTTCGAAAATCGTAAATTTCAAGGTTAAAAAAAAAGCTTAAAATCTGATACCATAAAATAGATGTAAGACTTTTTTATTCCGTTTAATTTAATTTAATTCAATAATTTATTCAATTTTTTGGCTTATACTGGGTTTTTTACAACTAAATAGCTCAGGGGTCCGATGAAGTTGGAAGGGGAGGGGGGATCAATTTTAACTTTGAGCTTTTTAACTTTGAAATTTTCGATTTGAGAAAAATCCTGCCGTGATGGTTTAAAATGAAGGTCATTTTCGGATTCAGCGCTAAAAAAAACAAAAGCTAAAAAACATGGCACAACCCAAAATTTGAAAGACAAGGTAATCTAACAGCATTTTAAAATCTTAATTGAGGATGTTGTTTTTCGTCCTTTTATTTAACAAAAATTCTGTTATTTTTATCCTCTTATATGTTCAGTACAAATTGTATATTTTGCATTAATATGTCAGAATGATTATAGATTTCATATTTATATTAGATTGCAATGTTAATTTTGCTCTCAACTAGTTTTTTGATATATCTGACGATTATTTATATTTCTACTACATTTGTGAATGACCCCTATTTCGCAACAAAAAATATACTCCAACTTTAAACAGCTATTACTCGGTCAGTTTTAATCGTAGATGAATGGGACTTTTTTTTTTATCTTAGTTGTTAGTGCCACAGTAAATTTTTACTAAATATCACTTATAGGACCGGGAGACCATATAAAAATTTAAGTTTCGTAATTTTTTAATAAATGTTTTTCTTCCAAATCGCTTTAAAAATAATTCTTTACCTTATTTAAACCATTTTTGTAATTGGAAGTATGCATCTAGGACCAACGGTTGCGAAAATAAAGGTTGGTCAGGTTATACGAGGACACCCTGTATATTTTTAGAAAAATATTATTTCTCGAAGCATCATTCTACTAATATTCATTATATTCATTCAAAATTTCAAGGTGGATTTTCAAAAGATATTATTTTCCATAACATTAAAAAATCCACATTAAAAAAAAATTCAATAAACATGACGCATATAAAATATTTGATATCATTTAATTTAAAAAACAACAACTTTATCCTACTTTAACTACCGGATGTCTATTAAAATGTGGAGCTCTGTAAAATTTCCAGTAAGTGTGACAATAATTACGTAATTATGTATGCTTTTAAAACTTTTTTCTACTCTTTAATTTTAATTTTGATAAATGTCCTTATAAATCACGTCATTATATAATCTCTTTTAAAAGTAGTTTAAAACATTAAAAAGTCATTTTTAAGCGGAAAAATTACGTAGTTAACTTAAAAATTTCAAAATGATATCTTGAATATTACATTCGTAATACTAGACATAAATGAATTTTTAAATTATATTTAGAATTAATTTCATATTTAACAAATGTACGTTACACTTTTATAAAGCGAATTAAAATAATCTTTGATTTTTAATTGGAACCTGGACATTGCTAGATGTGAGCAAAATAATCTCTTTTTTATGTCAAGAAGAATTATTCAAGCTATTATAGAAAAGTTCATCTTACAAGTAGAAGAACGTTTTATATTTAATTGGAGGAAATTTGAGATTTAATTTTGGATTTAAAGACCATTAAAGTTAAATGGATTTCAAAGAAATTCAAATAGGTTTGGTTTCTTCTTTCCTTTACTGAAAATGAAGTTTTAAATACCTGTTATTGTGACCATATGAAAAATTTTCATATTTAAAGTTTTCTTTCAAGTCCTTTTTGTGACAGTGAATACATCATATCAAAATATCCCACTTTATTTTTTTAAATGAATCGCTATGAATTAATCTTTTATTGAGAGGAAGTTCAAAAAGACATTTAAATACTATTTGAAGTTCGCTAACAATTTGAAATGGAAATAGATGTCTCCTTTTACTCCAAATAACAGCTTTACATTGTTAAAATTTCAAACATATTTTTTCTCAAAGATATTTTAGGATAAAGATTTTACTGAGACTAAAAATAAGTACTTTTCAAATTTCAAAAGATAAATATGTTCTTTCCGTTTAACATTTCAATAAATTTTTAAGAACAGTTAAAATAGGCTTTAAAAAGTAATTTTTCAATTGTGATGAGCATTGCATAGTTGAATCCAGTATAGTAATTTAAAAAAGCATTACTAAATATATTTGAAGTTTAATTTTAGATTTTAAGACATTTAACTCTTTTTGTTCAGTATGGTTAAATGGTTTTCAAAGAAAATGAAAGTTTTATTTCTTCTTTGATTTTGTAAAAATATAGGTTCAAATTTGTTTCACTGTGAATGAAAATAAACATATGAAAAATTTTCTACTTACATTTTTTTTCTCATAATGAATATATTTTATAAAAATGTTCACTACATATTTTGGAATGAATTTTTATGCATTTCTTTATTTGACTGAAATGATACATTCGAACAGTGATTTAGTTTCAGGAACTCCTTGTAGTATTGCATTCATTTTGTATCAAATTACCTATATTTTCCACCAATATTTTTCAAAAAAAAAAAAAAAAAAATCCTGTATTTTTCAAAAATTAAATAATAAGTACGTTTATTAATAACTAATTTATACGAAATATTTTGAGTAGTTAATACATTTTTAAAAATTGATATTATAAATTTAATTGAAATTCAGCAATTTCATAAATCTTTCTAATAAGAAGTTTGTGTTTGTATTCAAATGTATTTTTCCCTTTCTAATACTTGTTTAATCGTTTAATCGAGTATTCAGCTGCAATAACTTTGTGCACAAAACCTTGCCAAATCATCGATAGTCAGCCAGATTTAGCTGTTTTAATGTTAGAAAGGATAACCAATGATATTTTTAATGCAATGACATGTTTATTATAATATCGAGTGATTCATAATTCAACGTTTAGCCCCTTTTTAACGATGTTTTACTCATTTATAAGTATTATCGTTTTATTCCGTTAATTAAAATAATAATCATCTTATTAAACGGTGACGTCATGATAACAAAAAGAAAAGTATTGAAAAAATGTCGCAATGTATTGTTGCGTACAATAATGCTAGCAACTTCCAAATAACAATATAAACCAATTTCCAAAAAATACATATTTAATTTATGAATTTTCACGTTTCTGTTGCACGTATTTTTTATCAGTTGTTCTTTATTTAATAATCATTTTGTTTTGTCGTCATGTTTTCATTTAGCTTTAATATGACACATAAAAATTCCTTAATAAAAATAATTATATTTTTAACAATCATTTGCCTTTTTCTTTTGTAAATAAGTTTATTATTTTAACGTCCTCGAATAAATGATAAATTGACATTTAATTAGGGGAGATGTTTTCAATATATATTTATCATGATCAGCCATCTGTGTCGTAACATCAACATACCAAGGTTTAGCTATTAAAGGTTATTATAAATTGTTTTTTTTAAGTTTCACTTTTTTTGTAGTTCAGCTAGGTTTTTACAGCAATTCAAGATTTTCTATGTAAAGTATGTGATGATAAATACTTTACAATAAGAAATGTTTAATTTTTATTTCTGCTACTACTTTGACAACACAGAAATTTCATGATAAGAGGAAATTTATAAAAAATGTAACACCAAATAGTTAAGTTTCAATGTAAGTAATCATTGCATTATATCTGTAAACGACGAAGTGTCATGTGCAATTATCAGTCCTTGAAAAATGAATTAGTATTACACCAATAACGATTAACTATCTAAAATATCTATATTGTAGCTGCTATTCTTCATTTTATTTATTTTTTAGTAATATCAGGTGGTATTAAATACCGTTAATTGAATATTTTGAAGAAATAGGTTTCAGTTTATTCCAAATAATAAAAACCCACATTTCAGTTTCAGAATAGTTTTCAAACATTCAACAGAATAATAGATATTTATACTAATAAAAGAAAGTTGTTTGCCTTTCTCTCTGTCTGTGTGCGCTGGTTAGCGAAATCCAGCGCGCGTACAGGTCTAATTTTGATTTAGGTAGTTCAAGGCATGTCCTGATGCTCTTACCGTTTCAAGTTCTGCAATGAATTCGGAAATATATTGTTGTTAACCCTTTGAAAACCATTTTTCAAAAAGTGTCGGTTTCCCAGGGGGTATATTTCCTCCCTTACGGCAACGCCGCTCAAGGGCGCAATTTTAGAGGTGCCGACAAACCAAAAATATGTTCTTAAAGCTGCGCCCGTCTTCTAATTGACAGTGTAATCGGTTTTAATGAATACGACTTTTCTCTTTCAAAAACACCGCCGATCTCAAGTTATTTCGCGCCTCCCAAGACGATGTTTTCCTACGCTAAAATTAACTAAACGCCAGTATTTGGATACAACATTTTTAGAGTATCTCGGTAGACCAGCAATACATCACCTACAACAATTTTGAAACATTCGAACGAGTGAAAATATTTTTAAAAATAAAATTTGAGATATTTCCGACGTGAACGCTAAATAACGGGGTGTTTTTGCGTGGTCAATTTCGGCTTCCGGTAACGTTTTCACTGTTTAATACGCATATATTTTCGTAAAATAATTATAGAGAGCTTAGATACAGTTATATTTATAAACTACTAAAATTTCAGAGTCCAAACGAAGAACCCCTTTTTTCGGTTACGTTAAAGGACCCGGTGCGAAAAAAAAAAGAGGAGAAGAAAATTGATTTTTTTTTTTTTTTTTTTTTTTTTTTTTTTTTTTTTTTTTTTTTTTACAATTGTATTTTAATAATTGTTCACGAAATTTTTACGCGGGCTGGAAATCCGTTATATTAATAATCGATAAAAATTTGAAAGAGTCTGGACAACAATAACTTTTTTTTCTTAACTATGAAATGACCCTACACGAAAAAAGAAGAAAATATCGTCTTATGATAATTTTTACTACTAAATATCACTATTGATTCGCAAATGTTTCATTTAAAAATATAAATTCATGCAAAATAGGGTTAAAGATATAATATCATACAAATTTGGGGTTTATTTAAGGTTATTATCACGGGCTCGCGTAACTTCGGGTGGGTAAGCTAATTTTTAATAAAATTCAAAGTTTTAAATAAGAAATTGATTTATATATGATAGAATAAAGAATAAACAAATTTGAGTGCTTTTTTGTTTCTTTTAACGACGAGTTTTTGCTTAAAGGGACAAAATATTTTAGATAAATTTTCATAGATAATATGTCAGGTACCTTGGTCAACATTAGAAAATGTAGTTTAAACATACACGTGTTTCAGGTTTTGCCTTATCATTGCGTTTGGAACATTCTTTGCTACATTCTTTTATATTAACAACAAAACTGTTGAATTTGTGAAAATTTTTGGCAGCCAGTATTTGATGAATCTGCACATTTTGAATGTCACACAATGCACATTTTGAATGAATGCACATTCTGAATATACAGGGTGATCTTTTTTAAAGTGACAGTGTTTGGAGCGCCCTGTAGCGCGATTTAATAGCCGAAATGACACCAAACTTGGTAGTTAGACTAATCAAGACATGGGGAAAAGGATTCCGTGAAAAAAAAAATTTAGTTCCAAAAATCGCCGCTAGGGCATTTTGTGGCGCTTTGCAATGTATAAAATGTGAGAAAAGAAAAAATACTAACACATACAATCATACAGTTAAATTATTAATATTTATTTACTACATTAACTTCCTCGGTAAGGAATTAGACCACCTTCAATGCGAGCACCGTTCTCAGAAATAACACCGTGCATTCTGTGCACAACGTTCTCCACAGCCGTACGTAACATATCACGAGGAATATTCCGCACTGTCATTGTTATGGTGTCCTTTAGAATAGACAAATTTGATACTTCACCAACATAAACATGAGATTTCAAATAACCCCAGAGCCGAAAATCGCATGGCGTGAGGTCAGGGGAACGAGGCGGCCATGCAACTGGAAAACTCCGACTTATGACTCTATCATCAGTGAAGGTTTGGCGCAACAGCTGCTTTACCTTATTACCAATGTGTGGTGGAGCACCATCCTTCATAAAGATTGTCTGTTGGAGACGGTTTCTTTGCTGAAGTTGTGGAATAACAAACATTTGCAGCATTTCGTGATACCTTTCTGCATTTATGTTGCACGTTTCGGGTCCTGTCGGAGTGATGGTCTCAAAAAAGAATGGCCCAATTACGAATTCGGCTGTGAAACCACACCAAACAGTGACTTTTGGGGAATTTAATGGGATTTCATGCACGGTGTGGGGATGCTCAGAAGCCTAAATTTGGCTATTTTGAGTGCTTACGGACCCATTGAGATAAAAATGGCACTCATCTCCCCACAGAATGTGCCATGGGAAAGCATCATCAATTTCTACCCTGGGAAAAACGATAGAGCGAATGTCACTCGCTTATCATAATCACTTGGTTTCAGTTCGTGCAAGAGGCTGATTTTGTAGGGGTAAAATCCAATAACGCGCCGCAAAACTCTCCATACCGTGGAATAATTCATGTCCAATTGTCGAGCTACACCCCGGGCGCTGCTAGTACCAGCAATGGTTCCCTGCGATCCTTCGACAATTGCAGTTGCCACATCAGTTATTACATCTTCTGGTACTTGTTTACGTCCTCTCCCAGCGCGAATGGTCAGTGACCCCGTTTCCTCGAACTTCTTAATCATTTTCTTAAGACCATTCAGCGATAAAGGCCCCTTTCGTAATTTTTTTTTGGTTCGAAATTCCCGAAGAGCTGCGGATGCATTACATTGATTCATATAATATAGCTTCACCAGTAACGCACGTTCCGGTAACGTGAGAGGCATGTCGACTGGAGCTCGTTGACTTCAGCTGAGATTATTTGTCGTAGCTGTCTACTACTTGCTTTTATAGCCCCTATTACTGGCGCTGTCATCGCACAACATTTGCATTTTTCTTTGATACCCGTGTTTTATGCTAATTCTCGTTATTGAGAGCTACAGCAGCGCCACAAAAGGCCCTAGCGGTGATTTTTGGAACTAAATTTTTTTCACGGAATCCTTTTTCCCCATGTCTTGATTAGTCTAAATACCAAGTTTGGTGCCATTTCGGCTATTAGATCGCGCTACAGGGCGCTCAAAACACTGTCACTTTAAAAAAAAATCACCCTGTACAACATGACTATTTGATATGATCATTTGTTTGACTGTATGTTGTCCCTTTCGTTTTGTGCTGTGTAACTCAAAAACATAAGAACAAAATATCATTAAATTTCAAATTTAGTGAAACTTCTACAAAAAATTGTGTTAATTGTATTTAGATGCATATCGTTTTGCAGGTAGTGGTGCTATTGCTTTGATTTTTTCGATAAGCGTGGTGACTATATCTCAGTACAGATGGCATGGAATTATTAAAAAAAACTTAATACATAAGCTGTTTATTATGAAGTTTATTCCTGTTTTAATTTCAATTTTAATCACTCAAAATTATGGTGCTGGTGTAGTGTACTTTTTTGAGATGAAATATCAAATATATTGGGTAGAAATGCGACAAATATTCGTCATTAACTAAAAATATTTATGATTGTCATGGTTTGGCTTTAAATACACAACAGAAGTCATTGTTGTGCAAAATATCTTTATTCATTGAAACCCCATGCTAATTTTAAAGAAATTAACTATACTAACATTCACAATTGGTGTGCAAAAGCGATCTTATTTCCCAGAAGCGTAGAAAAAAGAAAAACTAATCTTCTTAAAAGAAAATAAAAATACAATTTCCACTTTCTCATATAGGTGAATAAAACTATTACTATTTTCTAGAATGATCTTAGAAAAAGTGGTGTTACATAGACTAAATTACCATCTATGAAACATGCAACAGCCAATATTCAACCAGAATGCATTTTAGGCACTACGTTCAGCCGAAATAAAACACAACATGTCTTAAGCATAATAGATATGACTAAAGAAGCAGGCAATTATATTAGGTTGTTGTCCATTAACTTTAAACAGACTTTTCACTCTTTAATTTCGATGCTATCCATGCTGGAATTAAATAACTTATTATGCGCGAACGATATGTAAGCAT
Source organism: Maratus michaelseni (assembly GCA_963931845.1). Classification (NCBI taxonomy): domain Eukaryota; kingdom Metazoa; phylum Arthropoda; class Arachnida; order Araneae; family Salticidae; genus Maratus; species Maratus michaelseni. The sequence goes on from OZ007590.1 coordinate 182,578,846, forward strand.
CATAAACATTCTTAGATCTTTTCTATTAAAAAGAGGAGCACCAGTAGATTGGCATGATCCCTCGTACGCACAATGGCTTCCCAGAAGCTGACCATAAGGATCATGCTCAGATCGCTTTCTATGGAAAATTCTATTGAATACACTACCCGGAATTCTTATAAAACATAGAATTCGCTGCATAACATATGCGGATGATATCATAATCATAATATTGGGGAGCGCTCGGAGGCAGGTGGATGAGAGCGTGCAGTTCGAATTTTATCTCATCTCAATCTCATGGTCATCACAGAAAACACATTGCAATATTTAACGAAAAATCAAATCTTTAATGACAACTAAAATACAAATTTTTAAAAGCCCACCAGTACATAGACTGAATAGATCTGCAATAAAATCAGCACAAGACCTTCAGTACCTGGCTGTAATAATTAGTACACAGAACTTTATCATTAATACCGCATATAAAAAACATAAAATAAGAAATCCAGAAAGTAGCCAATATATATATACTTTTTTTAATTTGCGTCAACTTGGATATTTAACCGTAGCCGCAAGCTTTAAGCTTGCTGGAGTGAATTTCGTACGATCGGCCAGCTCCTACCTGTTAACTGTGGTACCACAGCCGACACCGGTCCTAAAAAAAAACTTTGAGGCACATTGCCATCTGAAAGTTTATCATTTGAAGTGTCGTTTTTAAAAAAAAAATTGCTGACTCAAAATCACGTAAACAACAACAGATGCCAACAACTATTGTTTTTTTCTGAACTACATCTCACGCAGAAGGAGCCCTGCATAGGCAAGGCGTAAATGCGGGAGTGACATAGACAAATTTCCATCACTTGTTCGAATAGACTTTTTCTTATTTTTTTTTAATGAGAAATTCTGCATTTATAAATACAGCTATCATTTATGTTCAGAAAAAAATGATGAAAGTTTGTTTGTGCTCTCACACCCTTGCCTTTATTTTACGTCAGTGCCGCCCAGTAGTTATCTTTCTTCATATCTACAAATTTTAAAATTTTGGAAATTCTTTCAGCATTATTTAGTCCTTCAATTAACAATTGTTTTCTGTCTCTTACTGTTTTCAATAACCCCTGATCTATTGGTTAAATCAAGGAAGTTACATTCAGAGGCAAGAAAATTGTTCTGATCCCATCTTTTCATTTTCCGTTGGGTTTGATGGAGCATTATCTAAGATTCCAAGGTTCGCGTATTAAGGAAGATATTTTATCTTTAAAAAGCATTTCTTTTGTGGAAAATTTCTTTCAAATACAAGGTTCTGGATTATGCAAAAAAAAAAAAAAAAAAAAAAAAAAGATAGAACCTTGATTAACCGAAATTACTCCAGTCTCTTTTTTCCAGATATTCGGTATTCTACAGTATGTACGACAATAATTATGCTTTTTTTTACAACTTTAAACAATTTTCCTTATAAAATCAAATAAAGTAGAGTAGTTTCTAGTTATTTTGTAAAAATGATTTTCTGTACAGTATATTAACTAATTTCTATTAAGTAGCTAGTTTCTAATTAGAAATTTCTAAACGCTTTACAAAATACTTAAAAAGTAGTTAATTTAACAATTGCAAAATTTGCATCTTAATAGACACAGAGCACTGAATTTATAATCATAGCTTATATGGACTTCATTTTAAATTACGAGTATTCCTTCCTTATTTAACTTTCGTAAATTGGGTCTTTTAAAGAAGAAATGACATAATCCTTAATTTTGAAATGAAACTTGATGTTGGTCTTTATAAAAAAATCTCTATTATGTCTAGAAAAGTTATTAAAGATATTTCAGAAAAGACCAAATGTACAATTGGAATAGCATTTTGATTTTTGAAACGATGGGATATTTCCGATTTAATTTTGGAAAGATGTTTAGTGTTTTTGCTTATTACAGTTAAATGGTTTCAGAAGATTGAAAGAGATTTGATTTTTTTATTTTATTTGCTGAAAATGTTATCGGAAATATCTTCCACTTTGTTGAAAATAAATATATGAAAAAAATCCCATTTAAATTTGTCAAGTTTATTTTTATGGCAGTGAATATATTTTATGAAAATGTCTACTATATTTTTCGAAATGATTTGTTATGCATTACTTTTTTACTGAGCTGAAGTTCAAAATGACATTCAAGTACTGTTTGAAATTCTGGAACAATTTGAAATAGAAAGAGAAATATATCTTTTCTTTTGCCCCAAATATCCAAGCTTGCGTTGACAAAATTTTAACCTATTTTTTCTCTAACATATCTGAGAATAAAGATTTTATAAAGAATAAAAATTTATATTTTTGAGTTTTAAAGATTTTCAGTTTCACATTTCTACTGAATCTTAAAGAACAGCTAAAATATTCTTAAAAATGTGTTGCGCATGACATAGTTGAATACAATATACTAATGTAAATTACATATCAATTTGACGATTTGGTTTATTTTGTATTAAAACGTATTAATGAACCATGAAGATTTTTTTATATTTTGACCAATAAATTGCATGTGCAATTTTGATTTACAAATGCATTTAATACATGGGGGAGCACAATAAAAAATACTCCTTTATAATCGCATTCATAAATATTATATTTCCTAACGGAGCAATCATAACAATAAACTTGTATTTTGTCAACCACTAGCAAATTAAATATATTACTATATTATACTATGTTAAGAAATTCAACAATAAAATGGACATCTAAAACATCATAACATAAATTGAAAATGTTTTTCAAATCGAATATGTAATTATATAATTATATAATTATTATTAAAGTCATTTGTTAGTGTTATTCATTGAAGTTTGTTTTAATGGGAGATTTTCATTAGTATTTCAACACACCTCTTTTAGAACAGTAATAACACAAAAAATACTTAGTACATTTAAGTAAATCAAACGTCTAAAATATTTACACCGGAACATAGTGTTTTTTGATGGATATTGATAGTAAACATGATTTTATTAAAATAACATTAACAAATTAAATTAAAATAAATTCAGTGACGGATTAATTTCAGATTTAAAATTTTCCCTAATATAGTTCTATCTCATATTAAAAAATTTCAATTATAGAAATAAATATTAAATATTTTAAGAAACATATAGTTGTTTTCATTACACCCAGAAAAAAGTTTTGTTGAATCAACAAAAATTTGGTTGACCCAACAAAACTTTTCGTTTAAATATGGGTCAATGGAAATTTTGTTTCAATCAACAAAAAAAAATATTGTTGATTTTTTTTTCAACATTTTCAGCAGTGAATTACGCCTGTAAACCTTGAATAATAACAAGTTAATTTTTATCCTGCTTTTTTTCAAGCACAGAGTGAAAACTGACCAAGCCGGGAATCGATCGCGGGTCCTTAGAACAGCGCTCCACCACTGAGCTACAAGGAACGATATCTGAGCTCGGCATTTATCACACTTATATATGTCGGAACAGCTGCAACCGCAGCACAAGATGGAAATGTTATCAAGAGCACGCAAATTTCTGCGGCAAACATGAGACGACAAAACAAAGCCCAGCATACGGCAACACATAGTTAATTTTTAATTCATTTTCAGCAATGAATTACGCCTGCAAAAAGCAGGATAAAAATTTACTGGTTATTATTCAAAGATTACAGGCGTAATTCACTGCTGAAAATGAGATAGAGCCATTGCAAAAATCGCGAAAAATGCAACATAGCAGTGCCACCTGTTGCGCGATGTACACCAAAAACTAATCATAAACAATTTATATCAGGAAGTAACTGAATATAAAGTTTTATTAAATTCCGTGCATTAGTTCTTGAGATAGAGCGCCCACAAAATTTTTATCACATACAAACAGATAGTGTCATTGACAGTCATTTTCTAAAAACAGTCAAATCGTGTTCAGGACCTTCTAAAATCCGTTGGAAACCGGAAGTATAAAATTTTCATGATTTCAATACTTTCTTCTTGTAAAGATAGAAGAAAGTAATAAATGGGACAGGGGGATTTTTATAACTACCTTGGTCCGTCCCAATGAAAAAACTTTTAATTATCCAAAAATTATGTTCATCCTTTAATTATATAGCTATATAAGTAAAATAAATCGAGTTACGTGAGAGAGTTATGACTATTACACAACAATTTAAATTTTGCAAAAACAACAAAATTTTGCTGGAATTACAAAATTATTGTAAAATTAAAAAAATAGATTTTGTTAATTCAAGTAAAATTGATGAAATTTTGTTAAAATTTTCTAAGAGTGTTAACATTATTTTTTTGTCCAAGCAACAAAACCAATTTTTTATGCAACTAAAATGTACTCAACGATACATGTTTTGTTGTTTTAATCAATTCATTTTCTGGGTGTAGTGTTCCTTAAATAACAGTCAATTTGAATAATTTTGTAGAGTTATGTTATTTTGGATCTGCATCGATTCCTTGATCAGAGAAGAACGGTGCATTTATTATTATTATTATTATTATTTTCTTTTTTTTTTAACATTAAAGAAAATTATTTTTCACTTTATAAAATATTAAACGAGTTCCTTTTCACAGAAATATAGTAAAAATATTTACTTATTACACTCGTTTATTTAAATAAAATTGCTTTTCGCATGTAAATGTGGAAATAATTTCTAATCAATTTTTCATCCACTTCCTCATGTGCTATATTCATAAAAGATATGTATACATGCGTGTGGAACACAGAATTTTAATATTTTTCTAACCTAATTATAAATGAATAAATTAATTTTACGGAAATTTTCCGTAATCCCTACTAAGCTGATAAACATACAAATATGGTTACAACTGCTTACGAGTTACAAAAACAAGGGAGTTAATTTTGCGCCATACCACTCAACGCAAAATAGGCCAACCAGATGTGAAACTGCAATAACGAAACATTTTAAATTCTAAATAGTAGGAAATTTAAATAAAAATTAAATCGTGTAATATATATATTTTTAAAATATCTTTTTATCATTAATAGTTTAATATTAATTAAACTATGATTATATGTCGAGAAAACAATTTCTTAATCCTGAAGAGGTAGTTTAAACAATGTTTTATTTTCCTACTGCCATATCTTTAAAAAAAAAATAGAGCATAAATTATAAATTTTTAAATAATTTCCATAATTTCCGCGCTTTTTATCAAGCACAAATCACAGCGGTGAATTTTCAAAAATCGGGGCCTACGCCAAATTAACATAATTTTTTAGATAAACGTTGAATCTTCATAAAACGTTTTTTTTAAAACTATTTTACTTTAATTTCTATTTAAAAAAAATACAATTTTTACACATCTGCGCTAAACCTTGCGATGTTTCGAAAAGAAAATTTAAAGTATTGCACCCAGAAAAAAGTTTTGTTGAATCAACAAACATTTGGTTGACCCAACAAAACTTCTCGTTTAAATATGGGTCAATGGAAATTTTGTTTGAATCAACAAAAAAAATATTGTTGATTTTTTTTTGCAATTCCAAAAAAAATTTGTATCGTCAGCAAAAAAAAAAATGTTTTGTTAATTCAAGTAAAATGGTTCAATTTTACTTACGATATATACTATACGATATATACTTTTCGATATATACTATGTGTAAAATAAAAAAAACAGATTTTGTTAATTCAAGTAAAATTGATGAAATTTTGTTAAAATTTTCTAAGAGTGTTAAGAATATTTTTTTGTCCAAGCAACAAAACCAATTTTTTTACTTCAACTAAAAATTTTGCTAAAACAACCAAAATGTACTCAACAAAACATGTTTTGTCGTTTTAATCAACTGCTTTTTCTGGGTGTGTATATTTATCCTAATGTCTTTTTTTAGATAATATCGTACTAAATTTATAATGTTGCTTTTAACTTATGCATTTAAATTTTTTGAAACATTCATAAATATTTGAAACTTTTTGTGCAAACAAAAGATAGTAGCGAAAAAGGAACTTATTTATGTACAACACAGACACTTTGTACGAAACTTCCTGTTCTAGAATTGTAGCCTAATAAATATGTAATTGATAAATATTTATAAACGACGACGAGTTTAGACAGATTATTTTTTATCAGCGAATAATAGCTTGTATAGCGCACAGATTAGCCTCTATAAGAATGCGTCTTAAAGGATGTTTTAAAAATACGTAGTTACTAGAACTAGACAGTTGATGATTGATGTCGTATCCTTTTGTTGTAATTTCTGTGAAATCGTTAGATATAAAAATTTTAAACTAGTTGCATGTCAAATGATACGGTGGCAAAGAATGTTGAAATAATTCATTATTAAAATTATTCATTTCGATATAGTCATTATAAATAACAGTTTTTAAATGATGTCGTTTAAGTAAATGGGTACAGTGGTATCATCTCTTTATCAAAAAGATTATACTTTAAAAATTTTAATGGTAATGCTTTTTTGTCAAAAACATTTACTTTATTTTAAAGAAACTAAAATAGATTATTGCTTTCATCTCAAACTTTATAACGAAATTAGTTTAAAAATATGTATAAAAATTTCTCTATGCATTAAAAATGCATTCATGTTGCATTTACTGAGTGTTCTAAACTGAACTGACAGTTTTTAAAATTCATCAATAAGTAAACGATGCTATTAAAGTTATTCTTTCAGGATATATGCATGTGAAGTAGAAAATTTCTTCACTACATTTCCCAACGCTAGTATCACATATCACCGACGTATGACATTGCTCGGTCTCAAATTGTTATAATGCTTAAACTAAAGTATAAAGATGAATCAAAGTTCACTCAGATTTACCTTCAGTTTCCAATAGCTGTTGAAAGGGTAGTAAAGTAGTTTGAATAGTTTGCTCTTCCAAACTGCAAAGTTATTTTGAACATCCTTACAATTTTTTGCATCAGTTCATATTTGGAACTAAAACTAGTCAGCGTATAATAGAAAAGACTTCGCACGTTACTCTTCTGAACGAAAGAACTTCAGAGAACCATTTGAAAAAACTCTTCAAAAAACGCTACAAGATATTAAAGAAACCTGCAACAGTCTGTCTTAATAATGTATTCAAAATTTCTTAGCGACATAAGACTTACAATATATATATATATGTATATATTGTTTATATGTCTTTTTCATTGTTGATCGATTGCCATTCGATTGTCTCTGTCTGTTTTGGTTCGTTTTCGTTCAATTTTTACATATTATATACTCTTTAAGTAACTACAAAGAGACAAATAGATATTATTTGTTGATAATATTTTATTAAATGACTTTAAATTTTGGGTTATAATCACTTATGCATGTCTCTCTAAATATAAGCTGCAATATTTACAAACACCGCTGCTAACTAAATCTGTAAGTAATACTTCTATTAGAAATATTACTTGCAGTAGCATACGAATTTTACGACCAATAATTTTAAATTTTAGATCAGTTTCACTGTGCATTTACAAATCGTTAACGCTATAATTTGAGAATACCTTTCATGTTTTGACGATGTTGTTAAACACAATAACAATGTTATTGTCAGAAGTATATTCATCACGAAAAAAAATTTAATAATTTTGCATAATTTTGAAACATAACAAGCTAAATTTTTATATAATATTTTATTCTACGTGAGAGATATAAACTTTTTAAAGTCTACTTCCTTTCAAAAAACATCGTTTTAGTTTATCTTTCTTAAGAGACTCTAACTATTTGAACCTTTTAAAAGGAATTTTTATTCTTCAAATATTTGATCGAGCATAATCATAAAACTTGTACTCAATTTCCTCTTTGAAGTTCGAAGATATAGCAGAAGATTAACTATCAATATATGAAGATGCATATTTATATAGTTCTTAAAAATTTCGTGTTAAACAAAACACGTTCGGTTATTTCCTGTTATTATTTTTCTACATTAAACTTATTTTTATGAAAATCTGTATATTATATTTCGTACAAATAAGTGTGAAAAAAAGGTTTTTAACTGTGAACAATGATTTGGGAACAAAAGCTTATATCCAGTAATGAGTCCAATAGGGAGATATTATGATTTAAAAATATTTTTTTACGAATATTTTAATATGATTATTTAGCTATATTATTCTAATACCAGTGGGCCCGTGCGAGAATTTCGCACTACAATCTATTTTTTTTTATCAATACGTAATATTTATTGGATGAAGGGTTTAAACTTCTAAAGAAAAAGCGAGGATAAAAATATCTGCAAACAATATTTAGTTTTTTGTCAAGCCAGAATATCATCTAATTTATTCCATCAAAGTTAGAGTAAAAACGAATCCAAGATTGCAAAAGGCACGCGCGAGAAAAAAAAATTAACAATCGTATTTTAACTGCATTTGAGGATGACGTCATCCGCTTCGGGAAAAACATGGGGCATAGAAGTATAAATCTAAACATTTCAATTTCAATTTCGCTTTTTAATCATAAATCTCTATCTCTATAAAAGAGTAAGTGTCTGTCTGCCTGCCCGCGGATTTCTCCGTAATTATACCACCTAGGACTCAGAAATTTTTGTCATGTGTAGATGTTATCATCGGACAGTATACCTCACGGTCGGATTTTTAAATTTTAATTTAGATTTTTAAAAAAAAATTAAAACGTGTATATGGAATTTTGGGTTCGAGGCTATTTCAAGCTCCTCCCATGAAATAGCCTCGGCAACACCATCCGTGGCAACGAAGCAGCCAGCCAATGAGAGCAGGTGCAGCATCCAGGATCTAGCCACAGATTAAAGATATTCCATTACTCTATGGATCTAGCTACCAGCGACGATTTATTTACTTTCTGTTCAGTGAAGTGTAAGATGAAATTGGCCTAAACCCAGTGACAGAACTATCTTCGTGTGTCTGCAACGCTAATAATATTTCAAAAATAGTTTGAAATATGCAATATATATCATATTAAGTTCCCGATAGTTAGTTTTGTCACTGGGGTTTAGGCCTATTTCATCTTACACTTCACTGAACAGAAAGTATATCTTGATGTATCTGCAACGCTTATAATATTTAAAAAAAACTATTCTTGACTGTATTTTTAGTTAGTTTGTTTCATTTTTTAACATTTTTAGTATGAAAATATTCAGTAAATAATTTGTGCAACGCTTATAATATTTTAAAAAACTGTTTTTGACTGTATTTTTAGTTAGTTTGTTTCATTTTTTTAGCATTTTTAGTATGAAAATATTCAGTAAATAATTTGAGTTCTTGGGCGGTTAGGAATCCATTGTGATTTTTTTTTTACCTCATACTTACAAATTAAATATTTTTGATGGAAACAAACAATTTACATTAAATTTTTGAGTAATTTATTGTTTACAATTTTTTTCCTGTAATTATTTTGGACTACATTTTTAGTTCCCGAGATTGATGAATTCATAACATGCGATAAATTGTTAAGATGTATGTTCTCATTAAGATTTGTTATTGAACTCCATTTAAGAACCATTTTTAACTCCATTTAAGAAGTTTCATTTAAGAACTTTTTTAGTCGCCCAAGAAAAATATTCTTAATGAAACAGATTTTCTGAGCTGTTTCTATATATTCATGATTTTTTTGTTGGGGTGTTTTTGAGTGATGTTTATGATTTAAGAACTTTTTTAGTCGTCCAAGAATCTAATGTTTTTCTTGAACTTTACTTTGAATAAAATGAAAACATTCAGTAAATAATTATTAAATCTTAATCACCTGAGAACGGATTTTTTTTTTCCAAATTTGTTTCTTTTGTCACTTTATAGAATGCATACTTTGCGACGATCGGCCGGTAGCATCCAACCACCACCACCATCCATAAATATCATATAATACAATTCTAATACCGTGCAAGCGCCCCCCCCCCTGGTTATTTTACGATTTTCCGTCGCATTTAGGGGGGGGGGGCGGATTAACGAGATTTGACGGTAATTATTAAATTGTTTTGATGAACTGATTATAAATTCCCAGTCCGTGAAATATTTATGATGTGCATTTTGTGACATGAGTTTCATAAGAATCACTCACATATAGGACAAAATTAGCACTCACCAATCTGCAAGTAATACTAAAAATTTGTCGATTGACTGTTTTGCCACCACTGGCCATCTTAATAGTCACACTCGCCAATTGTGATGATTGATTGAAAAAAGATTTTTTACCCCTGCTGTCGTTTGATTATTTTCCAAACCATTTGGTACATTTCACAATTACCCCCCCCCCCCAAATCATTTGACAAATTGTGATTTTTTTTAAAGCTATTTGCCGATATTTGCATTCCACCCCCCCCCCCCCCCGAGACCATTTGATGATTTTTGAGATTTTTTTCAACTATTGATTGATCAATTTTGTGATTTTCCGTTTTCTCACATTATGAGTTTCATCAGAAAGTAAAACAATAAATAAATATGAATGATTTGCGGAGCTGTTTCAAAATAATTATAAAGAATAAGTCTTTAAAAATGTAAAATCAATGTTATTTCTGGCCGAGTTTTTTTTTAAATAATTATAAACCATTTTAATTTGTAAGCATGTTGTAAAAAAATCACCATTTGTGACAAATTTTGTGTTTTATAAGAATCGCCCAAGAACGGACATGCAAATTTATGTTGTCATCGCACTCTTTATAATTATTTTTGTTGAGGGTTTTTGGGCGATGTGATTGAATTTTTGATAGAAACAGCTCCGCAAATCATTCATATTTACTTAATGTTTTAGCTTGCTGATAAAACTCATAATATGTGAGAAAACAGGGATTTTTTTTTTTTTAACTTCATATTTACAAATTAAATTGTGGAAGACAGAATAGGTTTGTTTGTGTAGAGGTTTGTGTGTGTGCTGTTTTTAATAAAGACAGTTGCATTTTTCCCGCGACCCTTTCACGAAAGTTTTTTCTGTGAACCTTTCACAAAATCTGCATTTTTTCCACAATCCTTTGACGAATTTCGTTTTTTTTCTGCGATCCTTCGATGAAATTCAAGTTTTTCCTGCAATCATTTGACGAAATTTGCTTTTTTGTAATCCTTTAACGAAATTCGTGTTTTTCCACATACTTATGTCGAGATTCATGTTTTTTCAGTGATCCTACGACGTAATTCGTGTTTTTTTTTTTCAGCGATTCTTTGATGAAATTCACATTTTTCCTGTGATCCTTTGGCAAAATTTGCGTTTTCTCCGCAATCCTTTGATGAAATTCACATTTTCCGTGATCCTTTGATGAAATTTGCTTTTTTAATGATCGTTTGACAATATTCGTGTTTTCTCTGCTGCCTTTTGACGAGATTCATGTTTTTTTAGCGATCCTTTTACGAAATTCATGTTTTTTCAGCGATTATTTGATAAAATTTGTGTTTTTCTTGCGAACCTTTGACGAAATTTGCGTTTGCCAGCGATTCTTTGATAAAATATGCTTTTTTCTATTATGAAAGGGAAAGCGGATTAGGATAGGTAGATAGGGAAACCCCATTATCAGATCGGGACATTAGATGTAATTAAGAAACATTTGTATATTTGTAATAATTAGCGAAAATGGCGAGATAAAGGGGGTGGGGTGGGAACGACTTTTTATTAAATATCACATTTATTCTACATCAACTTCCTCTCACCACCAGGGGGTGCTTTGCGATCTCTGTTTCTATGGGCTGGATCACAACGGGGTATGGCTCTTTCCACCCGACATCAATAGAGCTTACTGAATCTTGTTTGGATTTTCCCCACAGGGGGGCGCTTTCGTATCTTTGGTTCTATGGGCTGGATCATGACGGGGTATGGCTCATTCGACTCTACATAGATAGAGCTTTTCGATTTTCAACACCAGGGGTGCTTTTCTATCTCTGGTTCTATGGGCTGGATCATGAAGGGGTATGGCTCTTTCGACTCGACTTACAGTAATATATGGGAGTGTGTATGGCACGCCCAGTGTTTGCTGTCTAAGGTAGTGGGGCCCCCAACATTAGATTTGTTTAATAATAAAAAAATGTTCAACACTGATTTCAGGTACATTTAAGGTTGTGTTGGCACGGGCAAAACCGGGCGGGTAAGCTAGTATAAAATAAACCCGTGCGCTGTTTTTTATAATAATTGCTGAGTATCATATAATGTGGTATTTTATTTTTTTGGCAACAATATTTTGAGGAAAACCTTTCATTTCTTTTATGAAACAATGCCGATTTAATTTTTTATTAACAGCAATTTTTAATCAAAAACATGTTTTAACGAAATGTTAAGTGTGCTATGTTAGAAGCCTGTCCAAAATCCTTTCATATGCTATCTCCTTCGTCGTTCTGCGTTTCGTATTTTCTGAGAAAAAGAGATGTTGACAGGAGAAATAATATATATGATATTATTTCATAACATTAATCTACAGGGTGTTTCAGTTAAACGTTTCAGAACTTCTAAGAGGGGTAGGGTACATCCTGACGAACCAAAATCATGTACCAATGGGCAGTCAGAAATGCTTTCCTGACGTGGTAGATGGCGTTGTGCGAAAGTTCCGAGCTTTCGTGCAGGGAATCTTCATTTCGCACAAGAACGCCAAGTTAGTAGGATGGATGATTACACGAACGCAGAATTAGCCGATATGCATTTGGTGTATGGGGCTGCAAATTGTAGTGGACCAGCCGCACAGCGTTTGTACGCTGAACGATATCCGACGAGGCGTATTCCCAGTCATAATTTATTTGCAAGACTGCACCAGAGGTTAACTGAGACAGGTTCATTTCAAAGAGCTGAGAGGGTCAGGGTAAGAACAGCACGGACTCCAGCTGTCGAACAGAATGTGCTGCAGCATGTACAGAGGAATCCAAGAACAAGTACACGAAGTCTAGCAAACGTAGTCGGGGTTTCCCCTTGCAGCGTCTGGAGGATTCTCCAAGAACAAGACATGCATCCGTTTCACGTGCAGCGTGTCCAGGCACAGCAACCGGAGGATTATGCACCGCGTATTGCTTTCGCACAGTGGTACCTTGGAAAATGTGCTACAAATCCCACTTTTCCTGCTGAAGTGTTGTTTTCTGATGAGGCATCCTTCACAAGGGAAGTAATTTTCAACTCGCATAACGACCATATCTGGGCGGTCGAGAACCCGCATGCAATACGACGTCGTGCAGCACAGATTCGATTTTCGGTCAATGTATGGGCCGGTATTATTGGAGATCACCTCATCGGACCTTACCTGTTACCGTGTCGTCTAACCGGAGATAACTACTTGCTCTTTCTGCAGTAAGTATTGCCACAACTTTTGAGAGATGAACAGATTTCTGCATCGATGCAACAGACAATGTGGTTCCAACACGATGGAGCCCCTGCCCATTATAGCGGAGCTGTTCGTGACTACCTGGATGTCACATTTGGTCAACAGTGGATCGGACGTGGTGGTCCCGTGCATTGGCCTGCTCGGTCACCCGACCTATCATGTCTTGATTTTTATTTCTGGGGCCATATGAAATCGCTAGTTTATGACACCCCTGTTGACAATGCTGAGGAGCTGGTTGCAAGAATCGCAGTAGCTGCCGGAGAAATTCGAAATTCGCCTGGAGTATTCCAGAATGTTCGGATGTCCATGCGTCGGAGATGTGAGGCGTGCATTGTAGCACGTGGAAGCAACTTCGAACACTTACTTTAATCCATGTACCTTTTGCTTCTTTTCATGTATTATTAAAACGATTTCTCACTTACGGTCTGTTTTCTTTATGGTGCTTCTGTGTACAACACCGCTTCAGAAAAGCATTTCCGACCCCACATTGCTATATGATTTCGAGTTGTCAGGATTTACCCTACCCCTCTTAGAAGTTCTGAAACGTTTAACTGAAACACCCTGTATATCTCATTCTTAAGGTATTTTCATCCCAAATTGTAATCATTTTTAAGATACTATTTTTATTGATATATAAATTGCCTATATTATACTAATAGAAATTAAAGAATGCATTTATCAGGCATTTTATCTTACTGAGTTAATCTGTGTATCTTTTTAAAATTGAGTTTTCTTTTAGTCAGTCTTAGTTTGAATATTAATATTTCATAATTTTAGAATTTATCATTTCCGATTTATCAAAATATTTTTTAAAAGTTAAATATTTTTCTTTCACTTTCAAATACATAGTAGTTTTAACTTTCTTGAATATGAGCAAAGAGGCATAAAACAAAAAATAATTTAATTTAATTAGGCATTCATTTATATAAAAACAGACACGACTTTGGAATAATGAATAAAACTAAAATAATGTAGAAAAAGGAAATACATTATAAAAGGTGCAAAATATTTTGCGTTGAATAGTGGATTTATGCTGTTAATAACCTACTTTTGCATAAACAATTCTTTAACTGCTTCATTATGAAATCATCTCATCCCATAAGATGTACAGTACCTATCTTAAAATCTACGAGCTTAAAAAATAAAGAAATAAAAATAAAGAAGACATAAAAACATGCAGTTATCATTATTACGTCATACAATTTTTTGAGCAGAAAAACGAGCTACATATCGCATTTGCATGTGGAGAATGAGAATATGAGATGTCTTTGTACGCTGAAACTGAATTCTTGACTGCATATATGAATAGACAAATAAAAAGCGGCAGAATCGCGAAGCATTTCTTGCAGCAGACCATATCTGTGCAATTATATGATTAGGTGATAGGAAAATATACGTGCATCCATCTGTAACGTCTAGTAAATATACTACAAAAATTATACACAGTATGATGGAAAATGATCCTGCCCTACGTAAATATGATGAATTATAATTTTATGGTACAGCTGTAGGTAACCTCTCTGTAGAAATACATGTAGATTGTTGATAAATTTGGACGCAATGTTAGAACTATTTTACCAGTATGCACATTACCATGTGAAACCTTCTTGAGATTTAATTAATTTGTATGGAAAGTCTCTTAACATGTACTTATTTCTGTTTAAAACTCGAGCTAATCAAATGTACTAGTTAAGTAAAAAGACTTCTCCGTAGCAAGATCCTCCATTTGAGCATTTCAATTATATACTTGTCAATCCGTATACATTTCTTCAAACTTTCTCACCACTATAAATAGTCACACAAGTTGTATATTTGAAACCGTTCATATAAGTTCTATAGTAAGAATAAGCTCTTAAACATACAGAGCCCTTTTGTATATGTAGGCGTTTCTTCTCAAGCTTAAAGAAAGAAAAAGAAATACATAATTAAATACTGAGATAAAACACCGATACTAGCGTAAAGAAGTTCAAATGTGTAATATTATATAATGAAAATAAATATATTTCTTTTAGTTTTATTTTATAAAAGTACTTTTTGATTACAAAATAACTTATCTTATAACTTATCTTAATAACTTATAACTTATCATGTTCTTTTATATTAAAAGCTTTCTGTTTCCTGCATATTTTAAAATTTTATTTTGCGGTTAAGGAAAACTAATCCTTACTTTTGACCACAAGTTTATCTGAAATTCCTCTTTTGTGATGTTAAATAATGTGTTGCTTAATTTGTAGAACAAATTGATTTTACATTATTTTGTTGTAACTAAAATGTTAAGATATGTTGGTTTAAAATGAAAAAGATTTCTTCGAATTTAAAGTTTTATTTTATTTATATTATCTGCTTTTAATAAATTCGCTTTATGTAATATTATTAAATAAAAATGAAAAAGTGTTACAGAGAACACCATCAATAATATGTAATTAAAGAATTAAATTGCATAATATATAAGATTTGGCCAAGTAAAAAGGAGACTAGGTTTTTATATAAAGAATATTTTAATTGCAGAAAATTTTAATTACACAATTTTTTAATTACAGTTAATGTGTAACTGCACACCTTTGACAAATTACTAAAAGCAATATATCAAGCAGTTTTAGGAAGTTTAACTGTTAAGAATAATAAGAAATATGATTCCATGCATTTTTAGATAAAAATAGCTTGATACACAGTGACCCATAACCAAAATAACCCACTAATCGAATTTTCTCAAACATATGACCTAGCCCAATAGTTTTCTCGCTCCCGAAATCGGTAAGAAACTAAATTTAGTTCAAATCGTCTGAGCGGTGCTTAAGATAAAAATAGCTTAACCCATAATGACCCATGACCAAAATTACCCAGTAATCGAAATTTCTCGAACATGTGATTTATCCCAATAGTCTTCTCGTTCCCTAAAACTGTAGGATACTAAATTTAGTTCAAATCCTTTCATCTGTTTTTAAGATAATAATAGCTTGACCCATAATGACCCATGACCAAAATGACCCACTAATCGAATTTTCTCGTACATGTGACTATGCCTACAGTCTTCTCGTACCCGAAAACCATAGTATGCATAATTTAGTCGAAATAGTCTGAGCCGTTTTTAGATAAAATTAGCTTGACCCACAGTGACCCGAAAATGACCCACTAATCGAAAGTTCTCAAACATGTGACCCAGCCCAATAGTCTTTCAGTGCCCGAAAATGGTAGGATACAAAATGTAGTCAAAATCGGTTGAACCGTTTTTTAGATACAATTAGCTTGACCCCTACCCATGATGACCCAAAATGACCCACTAATCAAACTTTCTCGAACATGTGACCTAGTCCAACGGTTTTCTGGTGCCCCAAAACGGTAGGATATAAAATTTCATCAAAATCATTAAAGCCGTTTTTAAGTAAAAATTTGCATCACTACACACACACAAGATTTGCTCGTATTAGAATATATGATATGCTTTCATTAAATTCTGGTTTTAAATACAATCATAATATCAATTATTTATTACTTTTTGTGGGGTGTCCATTACTGGAATTCAGGGTATTTTGATTTATTTCTGTTATTTACAATTAAATTTAGATTCACATAGGGAAATGTGACTATGAGCATGATTAAATATTATTAATAGATTAATATAATGTTTAAAAAAGTGGTATATAATTATTATAACTATTAATTAAAAAATAATTTTTAACGAAATTCCTTAAAGGTGTTCATTACTGGCACGTCTACCGTATGTTTATTATTTTTTTTTTAATTTAAAATAAAATTCTGTATATTATTCGCTATGTCTGTTTTATCAATCAGTAGCTAAATGGGCTCTATCGGTATGGAGCTTCGTTTTTAGGGTTTCGTTCATCTCACGAAACCCTATTACTCCCGCTCCGTTGTCTGTCCATCACAGAGCCATTCTCAAAAACTATAAAACTTATAGAGTTGAAACTTTGTGATATAGATGAATACCAGCTGTGAAGAGCTCAAAATATTAAAATTTGAAAAATTCGTATTATTTTAATAAATAGAGATAAAAAACCAAAATTCTAACAGCCTTTTCCTATTAAATTTAAACATTTTTCGTTATAGCAGATGCCAAAAATTTAAAATTCGATATGTAGCTCGTTTTTCCGCACAATAAAATTCTTTCTACAATAATTAATTTTCTATCAGACGAATTCCACGTGAAAAATGAAAATGAAATAAAAAGTTTCACCAATTGAAAAAAAGATAAATATGAAATAAAATTGATTGACGTCATAGTGGTAATAAAACGGAAAATCTAAGATTTCTCAATAATACAAGGAGTATGAGTATGTGTATGTACACAAACTAGATTAATATCACGTCATTAGAGAATTAAAAAGAAAATCTGACGTCCTATTAGAAGTTTAACGAATTTTTCAAATGTTTGAGAATAATACATAGCGAGTATGAATATGAGTAATAGAAAATAGTAAATATATGAATTTGACAAACATATTGAATCATGATAAAAATCCGATTATGGAAATATTCGCATAATTTAACATTTTGAAGCTGCACAATTTGTTTAATTTTGAAATTATTTTTTTAATATTGCATTTAGTTCGTATGACGGATATTATTATGACAAAATATAATAGCAGGCTTCGCCCGCTATCCGACTGGTTTAGATATTCGAAAAAACGAAAAAATAGACCGGTAAATTTTTACTTTATAAAAAAAACATGACTTTTTTTTGTTGTTGTTGGTAAATGATATTTATTTGAATTTATTAAAGAAAGGATAAAGTGTTTTTAAAGGAATATTAAACGAAACCCTTTGAGCGATCTTCGATCACACATACCCACTTGTTCAGGTGTTCCTATGATCAACATATAATGCAATTTTTATGCCAGTTTTTATAATATCTTCTTCAAAAAAAATCACTTATAATTGACACTGTATTTCAGAAATTTTGAAAAGTATTGCCATTGATATTGATGCAATGATCCCAACACGTAGGAAAGTAGATGGTGGCTTCAGTGTAGAACGCGTGGGTTTCTTACGGATCCATTTCAAACGGATCTAGTATTCAGAAACACTCTGCATGTTATGTCAACATATAAACTGTTGAATTTTCAGCGATTTTTAAGGGACAAAAGTTATAGAGTCACATGTGGACATAACGAGTTTTTACAGATGATGTTTGAGGATTTTCAATCGAAATACATTGTAGACAGTCGTCTTGGCCACATGTGGCCTATCATTGTTTACGAGCAACACTGTCCCTTTTAGAAAGCTTCCCTATGCGTTTGTTTTGCTGCAGTAAAGCGAAGAAATTAGACAGCAGTTCTTTGAACTCATCTGGAGAAATCCATCATGCACAAACTAACTTTCCACAATTAATGAGACAGATGAAAAAGCTGTTCGCTACTATTGCAAACAGGGGAAAACGATTATCTGCAAACCTATACTCGTGTATCAACTTTGATTAGATACACCGCCGCTGCAGTAAAAACCTCCTTTTCATTTGGGAACACCATCAGAGAATTATTCTACTGAAATATATTTATAAAACTCATTTATTAATTTAATCCAATGTTGAGGGAATATCGGGTGCATCGTAAAAAAGGGCAAATGTTTCTTAATCGAAGAAAATATACAATAACCTCTTCCGAGTTACCCACGATTTCAAAAAGCATTCTTCATCTTTAGGAACCTCATAAACTAATGATGATAATAATGATCATAAACAATGATTACATATACATAAGTATTTATGTATACATGCAATGTGTGTACTTTACGTTTTCAAGTCCTTGCAGTCCACTTTTGGTGATTTTATAATGATACATATATGTGTCTGTGAGCGAACACGATAGCTTCAGAACACTGTTTTTTATTGAGTTCCTATTTAGCAAATATGCTATGGACCACTGTCAGAAACACTGTATTCTTTCTCGTACAAGCAGGATAACGTGTTTGGTATCTAAACCATGTTCAGAATAGTTTAGAACAGTTTTGTGAAAAGAGAAAATTGATAAGTATTTTCTTTTTAACTTAATTATTAACTTAAGTAATTTTATTGTCATTATGTTGAAACAAAAATCACGTTCCACCAGAACGTGACTTAAGTTAGTAATTTTTTTTCTTAAAAAATGAAGAAGAAAAAAAATCATTGAGTTTTATTCATTTGAAAAAAGTCTATAGAAATTTAAGTATTGTATTTTGTGGAGCAGAAATGATGACATATCTACAACTTAAAACTCCCATTAGCATAAATGTGTCAAACCAATTTCGACATTTATTTTCATTTAGAGGCCTTAATCTCAACACGGTTGAAAGGAAAATTCACTGAAAATTACGTCATAATTTTTTTAAAAAGTTTCAGCATTATGAATGAGAGTGCACACTCGCTTTAAAACATAAGGTCACTTTTACCAGTGGAAACATTTCACAGTTGTAATATTAAAATCTTAGTTTTATTCATTTCTGTATTGCTATTTATTTGATCGCGCAGTATTCGAGAAGCGAGTGGAATCACTTGAGATTTTCATTATTACTTTTGTTTGCTATAGGTGAACATGTGTTATGAATATTTTTATGTCTATTGAATCATGTAATTATGAACTTTTCCATATTAAAAACGCAATTATATCACGGTTTAGCTTTTCCAAGCGGTGCAGATGCAGGCGGTTTTATACAATCGAACATCTTTTTTGTTTTGTTTTTACATTAACTGCGATCAATGCAGAGTGCTTATATAAAATTACTATAAAATTACTACAAAAACAAAAAACAAAAAAGGTGTAATTATGACGAAAAATAATTATCATTAAAACAAACTTTATGCATAAATTTGATTAAAGACTTATCGGGCGGTCAGTAAAATGAAATTTATTATGAAAATGTTTTTAATACCAAAGTCTTAATTAGAACAATATTGCAGGGTAAGAATAGCAAAAATATTCTTTAAACCGTTTAATATACGAGATTTTGATAAAGAAATTTTAATTAAACTTGCCTAGCACCATTTCCCTCTTCTTTAAATGTCCATTTATTCTTCAAGGGAAATTATTAAAAATCTTCTCGTTAATGCAAAGTTTTTTAGAAATTTAACATATTCGTACATCTAGAAATCTAACGAAGATGGCAATTGAAAAATATTAACCTCATTTTTAAACCGTAAATTATTAAATAAGCTAACTGTAATTAAATTATTACAGTAATTTTATGTACAGTCTTTCTTGTTTAAAGTCATTTGGATATTAGTGAAGAATCCGATACACAATATCATTCTTAATGTGATATGTTATCAATTCACTTCAACGATTCACTTTTCTTCCGCTCAATTTAACAATCATTCATTTTACTGGACACTTTAACATCATACATATTTTACAGTGATTTTTGTTAATAAAATATTTCAATTCTGCGATTATCGAAATTGTTTCCTTTTCTGGCACTCTTGAATTTCCAAATTAAATTTACGCTGTACAAAAGAGTAATATCTGTAAATTTTGAAACGTAAGATTTTTCTGGTAAAGGAATGAAAATTATTTTAACTATAGATTTCTAAAGATCACTTTAAATTACTTAATTAATCTTTTTTTTAAATATACGGTTTTATAACTGAAATCAGTATTATAAATTTAATCAGCTTCTAATTTTTGTCAATCTTTATTTTACTTTAGTTTTAAGTTTGGTGCTGTTTTATGCCCCAGACCGAGAGATGCCTCGTTACTTAATACTGAGACCCAAAATTACAGTCATATGCAAGTCGTATAAAAGGGGGTTGGAATCTTTCTACTCAGTATCTCTTTCTCATCTTCCACCCCCAAGAATAACCTACTTTTATGCTACTGATTTTACGTGCGGGTAAAATGCATTCCCAAGATGCGAACAATAGAGCAGCATTTCTAGTATTCATCAGCCCACTACTGACGATGCTCCATGCTCTTCACTTCCAGTATTCGGGTGGGAAACAATGGTTTGTTTAGAATACAGCTGTCAGATAATAATTTATTTTATTTTATTTTAAAAATAAAAATAAAAAAAGGTTCTCAAAAGTAAAAGTTCACAGAACATGAAATAAATATAATATTCTTGTCTTCTCTTGCATTTACTGAGCTCAATTTCATATACAGTAGCTGGCAAAAGTTTTGAGACGATATGTTTTTCTGTCCTAACTTTTTCTGTAAGCAAAATTTTTTAATGATGTAAATTTGCAATTTTGTAACCCTTTTAAGGTTCAACAAAATGCAACATTAGAACAATTGAGACATATGCATAAATTTAAAATAATTCAGAAATTCACAAAATTACTTAAGCAAAAGCTTGGAGACGATCAGTTTTTCTAAACTTTTATTGAAATTAAGTGTATTAATGTAATGAAATACGAAATTAAGTGTATTAATGTAATGAAATACGAAATTAAGTGTATTAATGTAATGAAATACAAAAATATGTAATATTTAGTTACATATCCTTTTGCTTTGAGGATTGTGGGACATTGTCTGAGCAGGGAATTAATAAGGCTTTCTAAGGTGGATCTAGGGAATTTCGCCCATTCCAATTGAAGATCCTGAAGGAGTCCTGCCTTTAAAGAATGTTTCCGTGTCCCGACTTTTCTTCCGATGTGTTCCTAAAGATGTAAAATTGATTGACGCCATGTGACTCAGTCGGACAGCCCCAAACTTTAATTTTCTTAGCTGTAAATAAATTTGTCAACATTTTGGAGGTGTGCTTTGGATCATTATACTGAAAGGGGTATACTTATATATATATATATAAGTTTGTTCCTTATATATATATATATATATATATATATATATATATATATATATATATATAAGGAACA
The DNA here is from genome assembly GCA_963931845.1 of Maratus michaelseni. Lineage (NCBI taxonomy): Eukaryota > Metazoa > Arthropoda > Arachnida > Araneae > Salticidae > Maratus > Maratus michaelseni. The sequence continues at coordinate 182,600,820 of OZ007590.1, forward strand.
AACTGCATAGGAATGAGCATCCTAAAATTGAACTTTCCACAAATCATAAATATATGTATACATATATAAAATCTATGTACCCCTGTAGTATGTATTTTTTACGAAAACGTTTCGAGGTACGTCTACCGCATGAGAGCCTATGTTATTAAATACAACAACTAGACACTAAAATAATGAGATTTTAAATGGATTATGAAAATTTAAATTATAAGTCCCCAATTTTCTTCAGGTAAATTCGGGTAAAAATCAGGATAGTCCCAACCTAAACCTATATTACATTTTCATTGTATAAAAAATATTTTTACGGGTAAAATCTTCATTTCACAAATACTGAGAGCACATACAATGTAAAAAATAAGCTTTTTTTACCTAAAAGTTTCAAAATTAATTTTTTTCAAATTATATTAAATACTTCCAATTACTCCGGTTTGCAAATTAAAGATCTTGAAATTTTCTTTTCACTGTATCATTACACTGTTAAAACTTTTAATTTAAAGTTAAACTATTCAATGATGCAAAGTACTTAAATGATCCAAAATATAGTTCTTCTTAAATCTAAAAAATCACTCATCATTGTTCAATATCGAAGAAGTCTTCCCCTTTGACCAATGAATAGAGCTATTTAACAGCTAATAAAAACAGATAATTCTATAGAATTCTAGTATGCTGCTTTAGAGAATGAAGATGCCAGCTTGCTTGTCCAGGTTTGAAAACTAGCGACAACTCAAGAGGTATGAAGTTCGAATTAGGGTTCAGTCTGGGGTGTCTGTAGTGTTTTGGATTCCTTTTTAATCAAATGTCTTAGTTTGATTATTCCTTGTTTAAAATGAGTAATCAAAGCTCCTTCATGATTAACAGTTGTTTCTTTAACATTTTAAAAATTATTATTAAATCTAAAACAAAATTATATTTCATCATCATACTATTTCATCGTTAGCATACAATAGGTTCATTAAAGTACCAAATCAGAGTAAAAGTTTTAACCATCTTATGACTGTAGCTACTACAACACTAAAATTTGGTTCAATATAGCAAGCAATTTTGTACAATGTAGTTTTTTAAACGTAGTACTTGTAGAAATAATATTTTTTTAAAAATGGTCCCAGTTTATGTTCTGATTTTTCCTTATAAGTGCTATAACTCCTCTAAAAAGCGCTTTATGTGGATTATGATTCAAAACTGAAAAAAGGTTCTGTGAAAGGCGCAATTCAAATTTATTTCATACAAATTGTCATTTCCCATCAACATATTTATATTCTAATTTCAGTATACTGTTTCTACTGCACTTTGTCAAATTTCCTGAAATAGGCGTCAAATTTGGTTGAAAACACTGCATGCTATAAACAAAAAAAAAATAAATAAATAAAAAAAAATAAACAAACAAAAAAGGTTTTAATTTGAATTTTTAAAGAAACTTTTATATCTCCATGTATATACGGGCGATTCTTACACAAATGTATTACAGGACCCACATACTAATCTGCTACAGCTACAGATAATTCCGTTCTTTTTGTTTTACAGGGCGATAGCAATTTTATTTTGAAATTTCTTGTCGGTCCCTTAATTGATTAACCCTATTGACTAAATCTTCATTGAATAATATGAGCTCATTGAAAATTTGTTGAATTGTTCATTTCTTCATTGAAAATATATTCTTTACATTCCTAAAGTTTCCTAAGAATTTGTCAAGTATGTCACTAGATATTTCGCAAATCGTCATAAATTGAAAGTTCCCTGGTACTTTTGATCAGATAGTGTATAACTGCTTTAAGCATAATTCATTTCAAAAAATTAATTAATATATTCCATTTTTTTTCTGAAAATTTATTATACTATCGTATAACCTTTCGTGAAAACTGTGATTGAAAATATCGATTTAAAACTAAGTATGAGTAAAAAAGATTTAAATCTTTATATATAAATGAAAGTCCTGATTGGGTAGATGATCAACGCGCAGCCCAAAATACTGAACCTACAAACACCGAACTTGGATGAAAAATACTTCTTATGTAGAGGGGCACTAAGACGGGATTGTCAAACATTCCACCCCTAAAGGGGGTAAAAAGAGGAAAAAACTTAAAAAAATTCCTTTAAAATCGGGTATTATAGTTATGTGACAAATGATAACATATTTTAATGTATTTTTGCATGCTGAATCGAATGGTACCCTATAAAATATTCTAAGCGCAAGTTGTTCACGAGATATTGCACATTTTTCAAAATTTGGCGATGTCTTTGGCGACTAAACCTCAAAATTTCTAACAATACAAGTGATAATTTCTAAAATACATCCGTCATTATTAACGATCAAACAATACTTGACGATTTATTACTTGCGACTGGATAAGAAAAATATTTTACCTGATATTTTGATTAGATAAAACCGGAATAATGCCAGTTTTCGGGCTTTTTCTTATTTAGTATTTATGTAATTGTGTATTATTATTATTTCCATAAATGTCACGATTTTGAAATAAAACGTGCTTGCTCAAAAAGTTTCGATGGTCTCTATGGTTTTGATATTTCGCATTTTCTATAACTTGACGATGTTTTTAGCGTCAAATCATGAATATTACTAACATTACAAGTGATAATAGGGAAAAATACATCCGTCACTATAGCAACGGAATAATTTCAAATCTATGTACACTAATATTATAAAGGAGTAATTTTTGTTGTTGTTGTTGTTGTTTGTTTGTAGGGTGTAATCGCTGAAACTACCGAACCGATTTCAAAAGTAATGGTAGCAAATTAACAGTCCCAACTAAAACATAGGCTATATTTATGTCGGTGCCACTACCCAAAGGGGATGTAGGAGCGATAAATGTTCTAAAATTGCGATTTTTGTAATACTGAAGTGCCTGGAAACTTGAAATTTTGCATGGTATCTATGGAACTACCGAATCGATGTCAAACATAATCGTGACAAATTGATAATGACAGTCCCTGCTCTATTATATATTTTATGTCGATTTCACCACCCCAGGGGGGTGTAGTAGCGAAACACAGTCTAAAATTGCAATGTTTGGGATACTGGGGATAGAAATTGGAAATTTGGCATGGTAGATAGTTACTTATAAAATGTAAATGCTCGCTAAGAACAGTTTCTAAAAAATTCGAAATTTAAAAGGGTGAAATGAGCGAAAAGCGTTCTAAAAAAATTCAAAATTACAATTTCTATGGAATCTATGGCGCTACGTACCGAACCTATTTCAAACGTAATCGTAGCAAATTTATGTTGACAGTTTCTCCTCTAATTTAGGCTATATTTCATGCCGGTGTCACTACCCCATGGGGGTGCGGTAGCAAAAAACTTTCCAGAATTGCAATTCTTGTTGTACTGAAGGGGTTAGAAACTTGAAATTTGGCACATAAGATGTAAATGTTCTCTAAGAACAGTTCTGAGAAATTCGAAATGCAAAAGGGCGAAATGAGAGAAAAGCGTTTTAAATGACGATTTCTATGGAATTGTTAAGGACAAAAACTTGAAATTTGGCATGGCTGCTATACTTTTTAAGATGCAAATGCACACACAAAACAGTTTTGATAAAAAATCGAAATTTAGAAAGGTGAATCAGAAACAAATGCTCTAAATTACGGTTTTTATGATACTGAAAGGACTAGAAACTTGAAATTTGGCATGACAGTTACTTTTAAAATACAAATACTCGGTAACAATAGTTTGTAAAGAAATGCGAAATTTAGGATGGTATAGCGGAAAGCGTTCTAAAAATGTTCTAAATTATGATTTCTATGGAATTGTTAGGCGTAGGAACTTGAAATTTGGCATGGCTGTTACTTTTAAGAAATAAATGGTTGCACAGAACAATAAGAAAGTCAAAATATAAGAGAGTGAAAGCTCTAAAAGTGTTCTAAAAGCGTTCTAAATTACGATTTATTTGAAAATTGCATATTTTGTGTAATTTAGCAATGTCTTTGTCGCCAAACCCTCAAAATTCTAACATTACAAATGATAATTTCTATAAACACATGCATTCTTATAGCAGCGGAAGAAATTCAAACTGTGGATAAAACATCGGGACTTCTTTTCATCATTATAATACAATGTGTCGAAATAGAATTATGGGTGAAATTTCTATAATAAGGATAAACCCAATTATGAAAGGTAGCCGTTTTTAAACATTCTGCTGAATGGATTTTGACGCGAATTGGACTGTTAGTCAGATAATTTTTCAGAGAAGGTTTTGGTATATAAAACCGTTCTATGTTGTTTACTTACAGAATTATGTGTAAGATGAATCAGTTTATGTAAGTTTAGACCTTTTAAAATGATTCTGTTAAATGAATTTTGATGTGGTTTACACTGTTATAGAAATTATTTTTCAGGGAAGATTTTAGTATATAATATATCGTTCTATGTTGCTTAGTTCTAGAATTATGAGGAGAATTTCTATAATCAGGTGAATCCGGTTATAAAACACTAGCCTTTCAAAAAAGTTATATGGATTTTGATGAGGCTTGCATTTGTTAGTTAAAAATTGTTCTGGGATGGTTTTAGTATATTGCATATCGTTCTATCGTCCTTTACCAAATCCTACTATAAATGATCAACTAAAGTCCTTTTCATCCCAAATTTCATCTGACAAATTAAAAAATAAAATAGCTCAAAGGCGTTCGTATCCATTTCAGCAATGCGGTAGGATATTTTGGATAAATGTCCTCATTGGTTTAAAATACAAGATCAAATTCACCGATACATTTCATTTGATTCAAGATTGGTTTGGAGAAACCGACCAGCGTAGCGGGCTAAGCCTGCTAGTGTATTTATAATTAGACATCAAGTAAATATAAATTCAAAACAAAATTGCAATAAAAGTTCTAGAGAGATTAATGTGCTATTTTTTCTTTGTCTTTCCATTCTTGAATGGGTTATAAGCCTTCTGACGAATATTTTAGTATTTTATAATAGATAGCATTTCTCTTCGAAACAACTTACTAAAATTTTAATGTTTAATGAGGTTTTGTTTATCCAGCATGCGCGCGCGCGCGCCCAAAAAGAATGAAAAAGTATGGAGTACTTTATAACGTCTCGAGTACATATATTGTTGAAAGCATAATTAATGAAATAATTGTTTAGAGTACTATTCTTTGAAATATTCATAAAAGTTCCTCTTCTTTTTCTATCGTAGTAAATATTTAATAAATTTAGAAAATGTTACACTATAATATTTTATCGTTACAATTGCGACACACCCAAAATACAATTACTTAATGAGTTAACAACATTACATGCAATTCCCAACCATGCATTTATTAATAAAGAATGGATAATGTTGCTAATATAAAAAGTGCTATTAATAAGGGCAGAGTGTATTTTGAAATGGATAAAAATCCCTCGCAAATAACAGCTTTTGTTTTTGTGTCAAAATTTCTTGTAAAAATATAAAAAATAGCAATTTATTGTCATATACTTGGCAGAAAATGTGTTCTGATACCTTTTAAATCTAAGTAATGAAAGAAACATAATATATCTCAAATGAATTTTTCTCAAAAAAAATTTTCGTAGCGTATCTTTAAAATTCACCATGCACCATGCGTTTCAGTTTTTGTAGAATTTTTTTTATATCTATAAGGGACAGACTAGATACATCCTAATAATATTATAAATCCGATTGTGTGCAAATGTTAGGCTGAAGCCAGCGTCAAAATTGAGCATTTAATGATCCTGTATCTTTGCATATAAATTGATTATAACCCTCGAATGAACATAGGCTGGCTTTTGTTAATTTTATTCAGATATTTTTCTTAATTTCAAATTTCGTTATTTTCATAGAGAATAAATGGACATTTTTTCGTATAATATTTTGAAATGGTTAAATTTACTTTACCGTTGCTAATACTTTATCGTTGCCAAAACTAATTCAAAACCCGGAATAATAATTTTTACTCTACAATTTAGATTCAATTGAAAAATTTTCACGTGAAAAATGAAAATTAAATAAAAAAATTGAAGAATTAAAAATCTCTATAATAAAACCGTAAGTCATGTGACTGTCATCAACAGTTCCGGAATGTCCGTTTCACTTTTTCATAAGCCAGGCGGCCATTTTTATTAAAAATTATTTTTTCGAATAAAACTTCATAAATGTGACATTTTTAGAAAGATCGTTCGAAATAAATTAATATTTGAGAGATGACTTACGTTCAATTATGTATATATTCTCCAATAACTTCAGTTGAAATTAACTTCGCAGTTCAAATTCTCTATCCATGAAAGTAAACAAAAAAAAAAGATTCATTCGTCGTGAAGGTTTAAAATATTAAACCATTAAACCATGGAGATAATCGTTCGTAAAGTTAGTTTTCCATGAAAGATTTTTTGGAGCGCTGCCTGGTGTCAAAAAAATAATTCGTACCAGTGACACAATCAAAGTTTACCATAATTATGTGCTATACAACTCAACTTCATTCTTTATCTTTTCTTGATGTAAGCTGAATGTAAACAAATACACTGACTATGATACTATGATATTTAATGAATCAAATTTCGAAACAAATTGTCAGTTAATTTGGTATTTATGTATTATACGTGAAAGGAAGAGAGACCACCGAAAATGATTGTTAATCACCAATCATATTTACCATTATTAATGACCAATCGCTTTCAAAACAGTAATTTAATATACATTTACAAAATACGTAACATCATTAAGTACTTTTGTGTTATTTGGGCGCAAATCTCGCCAATAGAATTTTTAAAATCGCCAATACCAGCTTTTATTTTTCGCGTGTGCAAATTAGAAACGATACTTTTATTTTGAAATGAAATGTTCTGATGGAACAGCTGTCGTAGACGCACCGGGGCAATATATTAACTATAGAGTTGCAATATAGAGAGAAAAAACGGGTTGCTGTAATTAGAATTATAGGCGGTAATGTTGGTGTGACATATTTACGTGATTATCAAAACTGGCTTCCAAAAGTTCAATGTTTCACCAAACCATACTCGAAAATTACGTGTTATAATATGCACTCCGATTATGTCACATTATTCAAGACGTTTTAAATGAGAATAATGATAGATATTCTTCTTGATTCTCCCGTAATCAAGTCTACAGCCAAAGTTAGCGAGAAACAAACAAACAAACAAAAAATATTGGCAACAATATGGTTCAGTGTAAATGGTGGATATCATTAAAGACTTTCACAAAATAGACTTCATTGCACCAAATCGTATTAACTAAAATACGCCATTTGGCAATGGATCCAATTACGGAAAACTACTTAATATGTTTAAGAATCTCCTCATTAGCAAGCATATTGCAACTGATAAGCAAACGGCTATGAAGCATAAATGCTTAAGTTGGTTAAGCGGTTTTTGTCAAGAAAGATGAAATACATAACAACAAAAAATATGCGAAATGCTACCATGATCGAAAAAGTTTTTGATTTGTCTATTAGAATCTTCCGGTTTGGCGAAGGATTACGGAAAAAAAATAAATTATGAATAAAAGTAACGTGTTACAGTGCTTAAACATACATTTAAGGGAGACCAAACTGGTCGCCAGTGACGGCTAGTAATATAAAATAATATTATTAGAAATAAAACATACTTTTTTTAGTTTTTGATAATATAATGTTTCAATATGCGTAACCATAGGAAACAGGCTAATATGACGTCATACATGGAAAATAAAGCGGATATGCTTGGATTGGTGAAATAAAATTATCTTAGGTTTTTCTGCTTCACTTTATTTCTTTTTTTTCTTTTGTATGGTAACAATACGTGGTGTTTTACAGTCTGCGCACGGCTAATATAACTATACCGTATTTTTTATTTAAATTTTTTAAAAAGTAAAAAGAAATTTCAAAAGAAAATGTTTAGCAAATGTCAATAATATGCTCCGCAATATTATCCATGTCGAAAATGACGTCATGGATAGCGATAAATAGATATTTTCATTCTTAAAATTAGTTGCCTGGAAAAGAAAATTAACAAGTATTATGTCATTTAAAAGGGATTTCTCTGGGGAAATATATATTTGGAATAAAAAGGGAATTTTCCGATATGTTTTAAAATGAATGTGAATAAATTCCTTACATTAATAATACAAGGATCAGTAAGCATATAAAGTAGATGAGTTTCACGCCATATTTATAACGAAAAATGTAAATTTTTTTTATCTATACTGGTTATTAAGCATGAGTATCCATTATATACAGATGAGAGTTTTCTGCTAAAAATCGCATCATAATTTTAAGAAAAGGAAAATGAACACGAATCTATTATATTAAAATCTTACCGTGTATTTGTATTTCGAAACTACTCCTAGACAATCGAACGCAATGCGATTTACTTAATACCGGTTATCATTGATCCGAAGACTTAACTCACAGAATTAAAAGAAAGAAATTAGATACCAAGATTTTGCAAATTTTAATGAAGTTTTTCTAAAAACTGAAAGTAACATATTCCATATTTGTGTATGAAAAAGAAGAAATAAAACAGATCAGTATATTTTTTTACACCATTTTCTCATTAAAACTGAAAAACAGAATTTATTTTCACTTTGAATAGATGGTGAAAACAAAATCTTGATTTCAGTAAATTATCCGAAAAACAAAAACATTTTCACATATTCAAACTTCATGAATCAATTTATTCGGGAGAACAAAAATTGCCTGTCAACGTACTGTCAATTAGAAAACAAGATATGTTTTAGCTATACATAAAACCAAGGAGGCAGAATTTGAATTTAAAGAAAAAGCATATACTATTTCCAATTAATGTTTTTCTTTGAAGAACGTCTGTTAAAACGTTTCACATAGGCGTTAAAAGTAAAATTGTTTATCAGGTAAAATTGACATTTGTTTTTATCCAATTCGTCTATTTCCACGATTTTATTTGGCCCACATTTTTGCATTGGTTGCAATTTCATTTTCGCGATTATTTGGCACAAAATTTCAATTTTTTAAGACTGAGTTATGTCAAGGTCCCTATAACAAAAATACCGTAAAACATACCGTAAGTAACTCCTATGAAATGTGATAAAGAGTTAGTTAATTATTAACGTTTTTAATTATCGGGAGTGAAATATTTTGCTCAATTAATGTATTTATTATTTTAATGTTGCGTGAACGAAGTCACGGGTAACAGCTAGTACTACAATAATTCTGTGTAGCTGTTTTGTAATGTTATATTCAAATTCGTATTAAAGCGTATTAACATGAAATCTTTTAAAGAAAATTCAGTTTATTCCCAGTTTTTTGTTTAATTATCTGCCGGACTAAAAAATGGATGCAAATATTTTTTGATAAAATCTTTTTAAGTAATAAATTGAAAAGCGGAGGAAATATCTTGTAAATTGAAACACATGTAGAATTTAAAATGAAATATAATAACTTAATTAAAAAAATCAGTAAACTTAATTTAATTTTTTTTAAATTTAAATTTACAAAGTAACATTTTTTGAGGCGTTTCTTATTGAAATAACATTGATAATAAAAAAAAAATAAAGTCCACCTTCCTCATACGTGGATATGAAAATGTGTATATATATATTGCACTTAAAATTTATTAATAGGCTTTTTTTTCCATTTTTCAGAAAACAATTTTATTTAATTTGGGAATAATAAGCAATTTTACAATTTTTACTGATTCCCAGCAATAGTAAAATTTTCAGCAGTTACTTATGATCTTTGTGAGTTTTCCTGCAGACATTGCCGGAACTTTTACATACACAGAAGGGGCCCAAGGGACACTTGCAGTCGGATTCACAACATTTTTCTTGCAGGTATTCTCTCATTGTTTCGTCATGCATCGAATCGTAATTCTGTTTCATGTACAGTTCCAAATCTTCTTTAGGCAACGGGACGTCAAAATCTTTTCTCGGATCATATGGAATACCGAAGACTCTTTCCTTTGTAGATATTCCGACGAGTGGGATGCCAGTTTTCGTACGAGGAACTTTCAATTCCTGAAAATATTTCATTCAATTTACTACGTGAGAGATAATTTGCCGTTAAAAGAATTGGTAATTTAACACCAATTTGTGCAAATGTAACCTCACATTCGATGTTATCATTTGCGACAATGCATGTCACACACGATGTACACATTCCAATTTTTGCAGTCTTTTATTTAACCTAACTTGTTTATTATATGTAAAGATGGAATTTTCCAGCCGATTTTTCACTCAGGATAGGATTATAAAAATTATGTACACAGGCGTGCTTCCGATAAGAAAACTAATTTTAATATATTTAGAAATCAATTAAAAATTAATAAATTAATTTTAAGGCATTTTTTAGTTAGCCGGTCGCGGGTGATAAATATCCAAATTTTCTTTAGGGTAACAATTATATATGAATTGCAACTACAATACGTTAATTATACGCCACGATCACCAAAATATACCAACTGGCTTTGAAACTGCAACAAGTAAATATTTTAAGCACGAAAAAGTATAAAATATAAAACAAAGAATAATAATAATTTTTTAATTAGCTTTAATCAATTAATAATTTATTATTAAATTATCGTCATATGTTTAGAAAACAATTTAGAAATTCTGAATAGATAGCTTAAGTATTTTTTTTCTTTTCTGTCACATGTTATGAAATGAACAAAGGAAAAATACATTTGTTTTAAATAAATTCATTAGTTCGTGCTTTCAACTAAGCGTCAATTAAAGCGGTTAATATTTCATAATCGGGACCCGTACCAAATTAACCTATTGGAACGAAATTTTTTGGAACAACATAAATTGCAGCCATAAAATTAGGCTTAAGTTTTCATAAAAACATCGAATGCTTACAAATGAATGTTTTCATAAAAACTAATTTTACTTTTATACTAAAATTTTGTAGCTAAGCCAGTTTACGTAATTTTTGTAATGCGTGATGTAAGTTAAATGTTATGTCCCTGTTTTACTTTCACATTTTGAAAAAAAAAATGATAAGGACTTGGGATCTCCCGTCGATGGAATATGATGCGAAGGAGTAATTTAAAGATTATGGGACTCTTTAATAAAATAAAAATGTTCATTATTGGCCCGATATGAGACCATATAAAAAAGGATAAATAATGGCGATGTAATGCGAAACATTTTGACAAGCTGATCTATGAAAATAAAAACGTGGTGCGGTGGCTTGAAACTGTCTTTGGTAGCTGCACTAAGGATTAGTTTTAGTTGGTAAAAAAAAATAACGACAACATTACGTAAAACAAAACATTACGTAAAGAAAAAATTATGTTACATCTGTTGCTTGTATTTATTCATTTGTTAAGTAAATAAATAGCATTCAGTTTCTCTGATTTTCTGTGATTACTGTAGTTAAATGAAACTCATTAGTGATAGATTTTGCTTAATATCCACACATTTATACAATGTAAAAAGAAACAAATGTTTTTTAAAGTAGAAAAATATTATATAAACAGGAACGGAAATGTAAATAACCTCTTCTGAGATAGTCAAGATTCCGAAAAGCGTTTCTTATCTGTAGAAACTTCAGGAACCATTTTTTTTTTTTTTTTAGATTTAAAGAAGCATTTCAAAAAACAAAATTTCTTTTGCTTCCACGGATGTTCGGAAATGTTTCAGAGTAGTTTTTATATTGTATTAATTAGTTTTCCCAACCTGATAATTAGGTTTTTCGGGTGCTATTAAATCTCAAGTAAACATTTTTATGTGCAACAGGCATTTTTTACAGACAAACGTGATAAATTAACAGCATTAATATAAATATTAAAATTAATATTATTTTGTTACTCTTGCACATATAAATTTATTTACGCAGCTGAAAATATTTAATTGAAAACCGTTAGCTTCCGAAAAACCTATAGTATACTAGGTTGAGAAAACTGATAATTACACCGTAAAAACTACACGGAAAAGTTTCCTGAATGCTGAAATCTAATCCGGATTAGGGTAGGCAGACCAGTAAGTGAACTGCCACCAGTGAATGAGCAATTAGTGAATATTTTAATAGAATAAGGTTTGAAAAACTCTCCACTAGTTATGTATAATGCTGAGTTTTAAAAACACTAATTCAGTTAACACGTGTGGAAAGTTATTTGTACAAGTTGTAAAATAAATAACATAGTATGAAACGTGTTTTTAGGTGCGTTCGTAATTATATAAATACGTAGCACCTACTGTCGTCGTCTCGTCCGTTGTCTGTCTGTCTGTCCGTCCGTTCATCCGTCCGTCTGTCTGTCTGTCTGTCCGTCCGTCCGTCCGTCTGTTTGTCTGTCCATCCGTCCGCATATACACTATATTTCCAATGATGATCGGTCACTTCCGATTTTAGACGTTTTGTTAAATATCTGGAAAGATACATGAGGAATTATCTTGAAACTTCAGGAGTGTAAACAACATGATAAACGTCATATATTTTCGCGAAGATTTTTTCCAGAAACCCCATAAAGGGCCGTCAACAAATTGAAGAAAAACGAATATATTTTGGATAAACCTGTAGAAACTAATATTTCAAAAGCATTCAAACTGTAGATTATGATTAAGTGGTTTATTGTAATAAATTGGGTTCATTTTTATGAAGATAGCATGTGCACTCGAACAGAAATTCAGGTTTTTATAAAAACAGTCCCCAATTTTACCAAGTTTTTTGCTTATAATTTGCAGAGTTTTTAGTATAAAAACAAGTTATTTTCAGAAAATATGACAAACAAATTTGTACACAATACCCTGCAATCAGAATTTAAAAATGATAAAAATTGCATGAAAAATGAGCAGGTTTACTAAATATTGTTTCACTGCGCGAATTCAATCAAAATATACTGTGCATAATATATTAGCTAAATGTATAGACCAACTTTTATGAAAGTCTCAAAAAACATAGCTTGAAAATTCTGATAGTAATCGTCGATAGAATAAGCTCGAATTTCGCTGTTCCCAAAAGGAAGCAAAAAGATGAGGGGTTGTATCCAAATGTACTAGCTTATGAAAGTTGACATAATAAGAATGAAGTGCCTCTCATTCTATATTTGATACAACCCCTCATCTTTTTGCTTCCTTTTAAAAACAGCGAATTTCGAGCTTATTCTATCGACGATTACTATCAGAATTTTCAAGCTATGTTTTTGAGACTTTCATAAAAGTTGGTCTATACATTTAGCTAATGTATTATGCACATTATATTTTGATTGAATTTGCGCATGCGCAGTGAAACAATATTTAGTAAACCTGCTCATTTTTCACACAATTTTTATTATTTTTTAATTCTGACTGCAGGGTATTGTGTACAATTTTGTTTGTCATATTTTCTGAAAATAACTTGTTTTTATATTAAAAATTCTGCAAATTATAAGCAAAAAACTTGATAAAATTTGGGACTGTTTTTATAAAAACCTGAATTTCTCTTCGAGTATACATGCTATCTTCATAAAAATGAACCCAAATATTACAATAATCTACTTAATCATAATCTACAGTTTGAATGCTTTTGCAATATTAGTTTTTAATGGGTTATCCAAAATATATTAGTTTTTCTTCAATTTGTTGACGGCCCCTTATGGGGTTTCGGGAAAATATCTTCGCGGAAATATATGACGTCTATCATGTTGTTTACACTCCTGAAGTTTCAGGATAATTCATCATGTATCTTTTCAGATATTTAACAAAACGTCTAAAATCGCAAGTGACCAGTCATCATTGGAAATATAGTGTAACAACGCAAAAACTACCCAACCGAATGGTTTGAAAATTAAGATATATTATCTTTGCAGAATTTTGTTGAGACATTTCAAATTTTATGAAAATCGAATCAAAACTTTAGAAAATATTAATAAAAACATTTATTAAGAAATTTGAATAAAAAAAAAATAGGTGCTTTCCTGTTATAGGAGCTTCCGAGATTTAATCGTCAAGCGACCGAGATACTTATTTTATTACAGAAATTAATCTGCAGACGACATAATTCATTTCACAGAATTAAAAATCACCAAGATCTGAATATTTATATAACTAGCTATACTACGAACGCACCTCATTTGTCACATTTGACGTACAATTTCCAACTTGTTAAATTGGTGCATGTTCATTCACTGGAAAAATCTGCGTTCAGTCACTGGTAAGAACTGTTCATTTTTTGTATCGCTTTTTATTAAGACACCCCTAACATCCCAAAAAAATGAAATGTAAAGTTTCTTTTATTTATTTTTTAATTAGTTGGATACCAACATATGAATTTGCACTGTGAAACACCAAAAGGTACTGTTTATTAAAATATTATCAATATTTAAAAAAAAAATGTGCTTAACTGCTCATTTGCTGGTCGAACTATCCTACATAAAAACAAAGAAACACCTTACCAGTATATTTTGCCGCCAAGCTTATCCATTATTTGCGATGAGTCAGAATGTTTGGTAACAAATTATTTTTATGGGGTCGGATGTTTATAATTGCCCGGAAAGTAAAGCAGTGTCTCAGGAAATTTCAAGTCCTAAAAATACTCCATTCATTTTACAAGTAATTTGCAATTAAAATAATTTAAATGTACAGTTTTCGCAATATCCTTAAATATATTCTCTATGGAAAGTTCTAATTTATCCTATAACATATTTCTAAAATTCTGTTGTGAAAATAAAATGTTAATACTAAATTGAATTATTACGTCAAATTTTGTTCACGACTACTTTGTCTCTATAACTTGCACATTTTTGAGCGAATTTTAACATTGAACTAAAATTAGCTGAGTGCAAACAGATGTGTTATAAATGCATTGTGTAAAATCTTTCAATTTTTGAAAAAATAACCAAATTTTATTCCACACTAGGTACATTTTTACTAGAACGATTTTTGGCATAGAATAACGAAAATATACATAGAGGTCATTACATAAGCGTCAGTATATAGTATATATCGTTAATTTCTTACAGAAGTTTTATTAAATGAATAGTTTAACGAAGTAAAAGAAAGTTATCTAACTTAAAAGAACTTAACTTAATGAAACGTGCATTGAATTAATATTCATTAATTTCAAAATTTTGTGACATTCGGATTAATATGACGTAATTTTAATAAACGTTTTAACGGACCTAATTGTTAGAATTAACACAAGATGGAAATTGCACATTAAACGTGACAAATGAGGTGCGTTCGTTTCGTGCTATAACTAGTTTTACAATGTAATAAAATCATCGTTATTATTTTAGCGAAATAAATTATATCGTCTGCTATGACCGAAATGAGGATGCTTTTTTTTTTCTTATTACGTACGCCATGTTTACAGATGAGATTTTTTTTCCGACACCAGACAGCACTGTAAAATTCACAATGGAGATCTTGCTTTGCGAATGATTACCCCCATGGTTTAATATTTCTATGACTCACTATGAATGAATCTTTTCTTTATTTACTTTAATGTATTGAGATATTCAGCTGTAAACATAATTTTCTCTGAAGTTATCTCAGAACATATACTGTTTTAAATATAACTCATCTCTGAAGCAAACAATTTTTTTAAACTATTTTTCTAAATATGTAACTTTTATGAATTTTATTCGAAAAAAATTATTTTTAATAAAAGTGGCTGCTTGGCATAAGGAAAAAGATGTAGTTAACCCATATTTGATTTCCTCAGTCACATGACTTGCGCTTTTACTATATAGATTACGTATGATAGGATTTAATAGAATAAGGAAAACTTTTATTAATATCTTTTTAAGTTTTGGTTCTATTTTCATAAAATTGGAAATGACTCGACAAAATTCTGCAACTATTATATATATAAAATTTCAAACTATTCGGTTGGATAGTTTTTGCGCAAGTTATATGCGGATAGACGGACAGACGGACGGACCAGACGACGACTATAGGTGCTACGTATTTATATAATTACGAACGCACCTAAAAATTGTTAAAATTACTTCCATTTAGCACCATCAAAATACAATACTCAAATTTTACCTATTTAAAAACATGTTTCGTTATTAATATTTTAAAATATCGTTTGCTAGTATTAAATATATGCATATTTGATATTAAAATGATTAATTGGAAAAATCTAAAATTCCTGTTTTAGGAATGAAATTACACGTTCTATAAATAAATATGAAGTCGCTTTAATATGTAAAATCATATATCTAATAATAAAAGTTAATGAATTGTTTTAAAAATCTTTTTCTGTTCCTGCCCAGTTTCATTTTAAGGTGTGTCATTCACAAAAAAAAAAACTTTTTATATGAAATAAATATGTATACGAAAGATGAAAGTCCGCAATATTAAAAAAAAATTATAATAGTCTTCATCCTAAATGAGGTAAAAGAAACCTATATCATTTTCAGGGCTATTATCTATCTATATAGAAAGTTTAAAAGAAATTAATTCATCCAGTAGGATTTGATTTTTTACTGAATCGATAACTTTACAGAAGAAAATATATGGTATTGACTATATATTCATCCGGCGTATATTTTTCCTTCCATTTCTATTTGTACGATTCAGTCAAAATGTGTACTAATAATTTCATTATATTTCTTATAATAAGTTGTCTATAAGACTTAATTGTGGGTAAAATGAAACTATTTGAAAATTAGAGGATTTTGAAGCAATTTAGTAAAACGATGCAGTTTTCCCAATGAAAATTTATATTATTTTATCATTTTCATATACGACATATTTTCGTTCCTTGAAGATATATCTTATAACTTAAAAGCAGGTGAAATTTTTTTATGCAATTATAGAAAAATATTTTATTTGTATCTATTAAAATGCATCTTTAAAAAATCATTTTCACCAGGGAAGTTATTGCACTATTTAGAGTCTTTTGAGTCTTAACATTATTTACTAAAATAAAAATATTTACTCCTTTAAATTTTATTGAGAAAATGACATCAATATGTATAGGATCTTCCTCATTATTTCCTTTTCTTCCTTTTCACAACAATAGAATAAGACAATGTTCGTCGGTTGAATTTATAACAAAAATGTCTTTAAAAATTACATATAAATTAAAATCTCGGAAATTATATTAATAATAATTTAAATTTAGAATTTCGTGATAAGATTCTGGTATCGTTAGAAAAACTCATGTTCATTTCTGCTTCCATTTCGTCATCTTCTCTGGGGATAGAGGCGGTATATATACTGAAATAATAATCATATTTTAATGACTTTGACATGCAAAAAATTTTAAAATATAGCAGTAATTATTTTGCTATGAGAAACAGAATACAAATTTCCACATTCTTTGATCTGCGTCGCGTTCTCTGTTTCAACTTCGAATGTGACAACTCAAAACTGTATTTCATTCCATTATAATGTTTGAACCAGCGTAGCTGTCACACGAATCTTGATGTGCATACGTGAAATGAATAAAATAAAGATCACTATAGAATTCAGACACATATTTAACAATTAAAAATAAATGTTTCATATCGTTAACGAAAATAGCTCAATTGCTGTCAGAGTGGAATAAATCATGACTTGTTTTAAAAGTTTATAATGACATCCGACGTGCTTCAAAGGTTTACATATTATTATTAAAGTGACGGTTATCAGAAACAGCTACCAAATAATAGAAAAGGAAGCAGGACGTAGTTTTAGCTTTTTCACTTTTTGAATTATTTAAAAAAAATCAGCCATGAATTCGTTAAAAATTATCAATAGTTAAAAATATGGGTACTTTTCGTTAGACGAATACCAGTCGAAGTTTTGCGCCAAATGTGCTAAGCTGCTTACTTCTCAAAATTAAAAAACATTTAAAATCAGACAATTAATAAAAAAAATTAATATCACGTAATAAAATCATTTTTGTAGACGTTTCAAGCTTCATAAAAGACCATCATCACTACAAGTGTCAATAGAAACCAAAACAAGTTGTTTCACATCTTGACGTTCAAAATTATGCATTCAAAATATTAAATCACCAAGAAGTATGCGTAAAAGTAGGACTAGATATTTTGGTGGAATTGTACATGTTCCGTTTAGGGGCGATTTCTGTAATCTTGTGTGCATGTAGAATTCCACCACAATATGTGGTCCTACTGTGATGTATGTATACTCTTTGGTGATTTATTATTTTAACTAACTTTTTTTTTAACATGAACATGTGTAAACAACATCTTTGGCTTTCAATTGACACTTGTACTAATGAGAAGCTTGTATAGAATTATTTTTAGTTTTATTAAATGTCTGATTTTGAATGTTTTTTAAATTTTAAAATTCTGATTCAATCGAAATATGTTTAGTTATTTGAAATTGCTTACTTCTCCTCCACAAGTGTTGTAATCCGATTATAAATCATCACTTATAGATTATTTTTTCTTTCAAGATTTCTTTTTTCCATGAATATTGGAATTCATTACAGAAGCCAAAAGTACCAAAAAATTTAATTTGTCTTACACAATTTCGCAATTGTCAAATGAAATAGTGAAAATTACTGTTAACTTTTACCAAGTCAAAGGTCATAAGGATTCATATTGTGATATTTTTTCATACAAGTATATTATATTATAATCCAGATTTCTAAGCACCAAAATGACGCTATGGCCAAAGAATAAAGATAAACACATCGAAACATGATTTCAAGATTCCTCTATTTATTTAAAAGCTCCTGTTTGATTTATGTACTTCTGCTGTACATCCATCTATTTCCAAGATCATACTAACTTGAAATTATAACAATACTTACTTCTAAAAAATATCAGATAATTATATAATCTGGCATTAACAAAATTCACCAATGTTAAATGAAATCATCAGTATTGTGATGGCTGTGTATTGAAAAATTTATTTCATTTTATTGTATGTGAATTTCCTCTATAATTTGTATTCAATAAAATTGTTATACGTTTCATTAAAATTTATATATGTCACTAGGATTATCATTCTTATCTTCTACTTAAGTTATCATCCCATCCCTGTAAACTCATAATATTTAGAAATAACATCTTTTGTGATAACATTTGCACTTTGCGGGAAGTGGTGTGCGTTTAACGGAAAAGTACCGAAACGGGTTATGAATCGGAATTCATAGAAATAGTTAGATAATAAAAATATTCTTTTTTTTTTTTTTTTTACTAAGCCTTTTTAGTATGTAAAATGGAAACAAATTTATTTAAATTTCCTAAATTTTATTTTACATTTTATTCTAATGTCATATTGAAACATCATTTTATGTTTTCCCACCACATGTTTTAGAGATGTTTAAACATTTGGACGTAAAAAACTGGCGTATTTACAAAGATTTATCAGTTAAAAAAATCCATCTGCAGTGCTTTTTGTATTATATTCTGCATTTTATTGCTTTATGATTGAGACGTGGTACTCTTTTCCACTGATAAATTCAGTTGATACCTTAAAAAATGTTATGCAAAAGGATCTACAGAACGTTCTAAAATATGCTTTAATTATTATCTTATTTTAATTACTATTTTTTTTGCCCACTAGTAAAAAGATATTTAATACGAATTAATGTAAAATATAAAATCAAAGCTTTGAAATAAGTATTTGAATTATGATTAGCATTTATTAGATAAACTTCTTACCGGTAAATTCAACGCTTCCTGGGCCGTAACCGACACGCAGTTTGGTTTGATTTTGTTGCAGGCACTTCCACACTGCTCTGTGCAAGCTGGACTATCAAAAGCACAATAATGAGGATGGCACTTATCTGGTTTTCGATCCATTATTCTCTGGTTAGTTGAACCTATGAAATTTACACAATTTAAGATTTCTGAAACACAAAAACTTGGTTAAATGATATAATGTTGCTACCTTTTTATTTCCATAAAAATATCCCCTATATCCACACCAAAAAATATATCGGTGTAAATTCATAGAATTTAATTATAGCAATCAGTATGCTTTCTTTATGGGTGTGTAGTGTTAATGTTGGCATTTAATATATTGTTTAGGAGGCAGTGTCAAATTCGTAGCACTATTTATAGCATCGTTGATTTTTGTATTGTATTATAGATTAGATGGTATAAAAGACAAAACTACCAGTCAGCTGATTCGCAGCTGGGAATGTTGCCACAGCTATGTCGCACAACCCTATGTTAAGTAAAATTACTTATTACAGTTACGGATGTTACCCCGACTACGGTGGCAGTCATTCATAAGCGGGACACTATTCATTTAATTTCTCAACGAAATGTGCGATGTTTTTATTGCAACACCCTCTATACGTGACAGTTTCGTTATCTGTACAATTTAAACTATCCAAAAATAAGCGACACTAAAATTGTTTGCACAAATGTGACGCTGCGCTACCTCCTGGAATAATATTGTGGTGCTGAAAAATAAGGTTTTGATAAATCCAAAATGGCAGAAATATTCAACAGATTTTTTTTTTTTACTTTCGCATGAACGTAACCAGTATCAAAATCGTCATTATATGAACATATTATTCGCATTCATATTCTGGCAACCTTGCAATTTTACTGAAATATCACGATCAATATTTTTGAATTTCATATATCAATTTGTCTTATTTTTGTAAAAGAGTAATTTTCTATACGGGAAACTAGGTCACACATACAATTCTATGAATCATAAACGAAGTTTATGTACGCTGCGTGTGAACATGGAAAAAAAACATTTTTCAAAAGCAAAGAATAATGATGAATAGCTGTCATCACCCTTGATTCTTACGTTGCATTATTCACAAGTCATCAGTTTAAAAATTAGAAATATATTTCTTTATATTGAAATTCAATTTCTGCGTGATAAGAAACTCGGATATAGTCAGGCTCTTTTTATATTTTTACGTAATTTATTTATGAAATTTTTATATGTTTGAATAAAGATAATAGACATTAATTCATATATTCTGTTTTTACTTATTTTTCTTTTATCCTTAGCAGATAGCTTTTGTCAAATTATGACAATTTTGGCTTCTGATAATCCATAAATATATATTTTAAAGGAATTTTAATCAAGAATCTAACTTTTCTATACGTGTGTAGACATTTAGATAAGTTTATAACATTGTATGCAATCAAGGCATTGAGTTGTTCACATTTGCTAACATAGGTGCAGTATTGGCAAAAAATATTTCGTATGCAATATATATATATATATATATATGTAATAATAAAAAATTTTCTCCATTTTTCCTTAGTTAAATTATTCCAAATTCTTACAATTCTAAATTTTCCCTCTCTTTTAAAATATCTCTTAAATCTATTTTATATTTTATTCCATAACTTAATCAAAATATGGCCTCATTTTTTTTTCATCCATTAGCGAGCAGTGCCGCCTTTTCTGCCCCCTGGTTTCCCGCCGAACATGGCTGTCAGTGGACCAGCATTTCGCGCGTTTGTAACTTTGAGCAGAAATCTCGGAATATTTATACTGTTACATTGGCTTCGGACACAGATTTTTGTACGTTTTTCTTCTGTCAACTAGGCCTTGTCACTAGGGGGTCAAAATACGTATGTCATCGGTGGAGAGTCTTCAAAAAACATAGCTTTGTGCTGTCATCTAATGTATTAAATATCTTCGAGTTTTTGATGAGATTTATTGGAGTTGTTATATCAACGTCATCTAATAAACAGTTGTCTCGTCAATACCATTGTCTTTCTTGAGTGGGAAACTGCCTGGATTCATTTACTTAGCCTGTTCTCCGGTTACATGCGACTGCCTCTAAGAAGTATAATTCGTCATCATATAGCATGGAACAGCGTTAGTAATTTGTGGCGGTGGAATAATAGTGCTATGATCTGGTGTAAATTTATAGAGATCGTGGCTGGCCTGTCAACGGTTGCTGGATCTAGAAATTTTTATATCAATTAAAGCCGGCGAGGATTAGAAACTTGACCTGCGAAACTGCATTAAGTGAGGATGTTTCTCTATTCCAAGACTTCCTAGTGGCTGAAGATCTCTGCCGATCAAATTCCTCAGTTGAGGAGACTTTCATTCACAACGATGATTCCTTACGATGATGCAGTCAATTTTTCTTTAAAATAAATTAAATGACTGTAAAGGAGGTGTTACAATTTAGGACTGTTTGGTATAATTTTTATTTATTACTTCTTTTTACAAAAATAACTTAATTCTATTATTTGTGCATGTTCTTATTTTATTTATTTATTTATTATTTCCATTTTCATTCTGTGATATTCATTCATATAAATTAATTACTATTTATCGAAAAAATATATGAGTAATCTCTTTTCATTATTTATTAAGTAAAATGTATTGGAACATATTCTATGCCATTCAAAAAATGCATAAAAATTTATTAGATTCTCTGAAATTACAGCTTACATCACTGATTGCATAATAATCGCAAAAATAGCTTTTGAAGTTTCTTACTTGAAGAATATACACACACACAAAAAAAAAAAAAAAAAAAAAAAAAAAAAAAAAAAATGAGGCCACGAGGGTATGTCTCTGACGTATGACCAAAAATCTTTATCAGAAGCGGCAATTAAAAAGGTAAAAAGCCTTTGGACGCGAAAACGCCAGGAATCCTGGGATGCCGAATGATAATTAAATAGAAATAAAAATGGTATTACAAAAGTTCCAAAGAATAAAAATTCAATGTCTCAAAAGAAAAAATTAGGCAGGTGCGTTTTAGAGGCAGTGTTGCAATTTAATAGAATAAGGTTTTAATAAATACGTGTAGCTTTTAACAGATTAAGATTTTTAGAATGATAAATAAAAGAATATTTTGATTAAG
This sequence comes from Maratus michaelseni, assembly GCA_963931845.1. Taxonomy (NCBI): domain Eukaryota; kingdom Metazoa; phylum Arthropoda; class Arachnida; order Araneae; family Salticidae; genus Maratus; species Maratus michaelseni. The sequence continues at coordinate 182,623,431 of OZ007590.1, forward strand.
TTATGGAATAAAATATAAAATAGATTTAAGAGATATTTTAAAAGAGAGGGAAAATTTAGAATTGTAAGAATTTGGAATAATTTAACTAAGGAAAAATGGCGAAAAATTTTTATTATTACATATATATATATATATATATGGAATATTTACAACTCATTGGGAATTTTTGTGACATACAGCCAAACTTTCTGCCATTTTACTTACAAATATTTTTAACGCGAATATTTTTGTAAATTGGCATATCATTGAAAATATTTCAAACATAAAGGCAATGTATTTTTGAAATATGGACATCTAATTTGAAATATTTCCCATGTAAAACCAATATTTTTCTAATATTGGCATTGCATTGGAAATATTTATAATGCATAAATATTACTATGATTTAAGCAACTATCTGATGGTTATTATATTCATTTACATTCTCATTAACTTGAACTTTTGTAAAAGTATTTGTAATATAGAAAATAGTAATGTCTTGTTATGATTCTGTAAAACAAACCTCATGTTAATTCACAAAAAACATCTTCGAACATAAAAACCAAACTAACGACAAAACATAGGATGTAATTGCATGCAATACTAAAGAGGTGACATAAAATTTGCGTACTCAATTGCAACGGAGGACTGTAAATATATTAAAACACAGAAAGGGGTTTCCAAAAAGTTATCTTTTAGAGATGGGCTCGGGCACCGTACACATTGAGCTGTTTGGGAGAAATAGCTACATATTTTTAAATCTAACAGAATACATACAGATGTATATATTTTAGAGTCCGCGTTTGTTTTTAAATAAATAATAATAAAATTAAACAGAAGGATTTTTTCAAACGTTTTCCAATTAAATATCACAATAGCAGACTAAAATATTTTAGGTCTAGTCTGTAGCATTTCATCTCACAATCAGGAACCTTCTCTACTAGGGAACGGACCTTAGTTTTCGTGCATTTAATATTAAATTGTCAACATTGATTAAATTAATAATTACCCATTAATGATTACTAGATATAAGTAAGTCACTATGATATATGGACATACATCTGAAAAAAAAATGTAAATGCGGCAATCGAGATTACTGCTCTATCATATTGTCACTGTTTCAGAATTTTAGTGAGTATCACTGATATAGAGTAATTCAAAAATTCATCTTTGTGACGACACAGTGTTCACGTTTTAAAAAAATTAGTTGTATAAGGTTTTAGTCATTTTTTTTACGAGCCTTTGTAACTTCTGAAATCAATATCAAGTTAGAATATATTTCCTTTTGTGACAAACAACTGTTCGACTCTTAGAAAACTTTCACTTAATGTACTTGTATTCTAAACTACAAGTAATTTTTCTCAAAGAATATTCTTTGCTTACGATTTTAAAAAGTAAATTAATAAAAATTAATTAAGTTAGAATAGTTGTTAATAAAATTATATTTTTTATGTAATTTAAGCAAAAAGCATCACAAATATTATTACGAGGAAATCGAAATCAGGATCAATGTGACATAGTAAGTAATTCATCGGATGGTACAAGTTCATCATCAGAATGTTTTTCATCACTATCAGAGTCTAGTTGTCTTTGAACAGCTGTATCACTAAAAAGTTCAACAAGAAGTATGGCTAAAGTATTCTTTAAGAATGGTTTAATTATCTTCTTTGATACAGATTTCACCCAAAATAAAAGTTGATTGGAACTAAGAAATAATTAATTAAGAGTGTCCAAGTTATTCGATTACCATGAAAGTTTCCTTGCAACATTCGTTCTCTATAGCTCCCTTTTTTTCCCTAGTCTCTACAACTATTTCCGAGAGCTTTCTTATGGTAATCAGAGCTTTTTAAAACCGTCGCGTCGTTAGAATTTTGTGATCAGTTCGAGACATGAGAAGACATGATCTACATATAATTGGGTCGTACCCATGGCGACAAATGAACACATTTCTAATATTATACTGCTTATTTATGTTATATATTTTGTATTATTACATGAATTATTTATGCATAAATTAAACAAATTGCTTTTTCACGCGTGGATTAAATGGTGTAAATATAAAACAAATTGATTGTGCATATGGCACATTGATAGTTATTTCATAAATATATAGAAATTTGATGCATTTTTTAAATATAAGTGAAGGATCTCAAAAAATGCTTTTAAAATTTTGTTTTCTGGCGACATTTAACCGGAAAGATTAAACTTTTGAAGTTCAAGATTTTTTTATTCATTTTAGAAACAGTAATGTTGCAAAGATAGCATGAAAATAATATCCACAAACTCCAAAACAAATAGCATAAAGAAGAACAAAACACAAAGAACAATCGTGTGTGATTAAATAAAACATGTCAAAAAAAAGAAGGAAAAAGAAAAAGGAAAAGAGAAAAAAGAAAGAAAACACTCCGTGATTTTTTTTCTTTTTTCTACTAAGCGGTTGTAATTGATCACAGCTTTAATTTTCCCTTTTTTATTTTCTACACAAAATGGAATTCGACTAATATATACTGGGTGTTCTAAAAATGACTTACAAATTTTAAAATTAAATAAGTTGAAAACGGTGACAGATATTAAAACAATTCTTGCACGTGAGAAATGTGTGATGTCAGGAGTGTTTTTCTGCGATTCCCGGTTTTAGTTTAAAATAGCAGCGACAGATGATGCTGAAAGCAGCAGGCGCTCAATCATGTTCAAAACTGAAATGAATCAGCATTGATGCGAAGGAAGGAGGTTAAATATATGGACTGAGTTCAGGATCGGGCTCTAAGAATAAGATTGTATTGGTGAATGAGACCCACTCTGTATATTTAAACTACTTCCTTCGCATCAGTGCTGGATGACTTCTGATTCTGCCTCTATTGAACGTCTATTGCTCGCAGTGTCATCTCTTGCCGGTAATTCGAACTAAAATCAGCAATCATAATAAAAAAAAAAAACTCCTGACAATTTACATAACCACTATGCAAGAATTTTTTAAATATTCTATTACCGTTTGCAAGTTATTGAACTTTAAATTAGTCAGTCTATTTTCGGACACCCGGTGTATAGTACTTTACACATCCATACATACACGCGTGTATACGCGCAATGGATACACTTGTTTTCGATAGCAATATCAGTAAGCAAATAACCAGATCCAGGATAGTTTTTTCCTGTTTTCAGTAATTCACTTTTTATTGTTGAAGTTTATTGTTGAAATCTAGTAACAGTTAAGGTTATAATAATCACAGAACTGCCGAATTTCTTATATATTTTTTTTGTTATTTTTTTCATAAATGCATTATCTATATCTATACTATTATATAAAGAGAGAACGCCTGACTGACTGACTGGGTGACTCATAAACGCCCTGCTGAAACCACTAAAGTTGGGATCACGAAATTTGGAAAGTAGATTGCTGTTATGACCTAGCCAAGCAATAGGAAATAATTTTTGAAAATTCCCCCCGTCGAAGGGGTCTAAAGGGTTGGTCGAACGTTTTAGGTGTTTTTGCCATATCTCAGAAGCAGTTTTAGGTAGGAGTGCGAAATTCAGAAAACAAATCTATTAAAAAATTATTAAACACTTATTTCAGCGATTTTAGAAATTCACCCACTAAGGGGGTTATAGTAGGAGGGGATCAAACGTTTAAACTCATTTCGCGATATCTCAGCAGCAGCTTTACGTAGATGCATGAAATTCAGATAAAAAAATCTACTAAAAAATGGTTAAACATGTGTTATTTCATCGATTTTAGAAATTCACTCTCTAAGGGTGGTTAAAAGGGTGGGTCAAGCGTTTTAGATCATTTCGCCATATCTCATCAGGAGTTTTAGATAGGAGCATGAAATTCAGAATAACAAATCTACTACAAAATTGTTAAATATGTATTTCAGCGATTTTAGAAATTCAACCGCTAAGGTGGTTAGATGGGGGAGTCAAACGTTTTAAATCATTTCGCCATATCTCACCAGCAGTTTTAAGTACGAGCATAAAATTCAGGATACAAAACTAAAAAAAAAATGGTTAAACATGCATTTCAGCGATTTTAGAAATTCACCCCTTAAGGTGTCAAATGAGGGGTTGGAACATTTTTGTCATTTCGCCATATATCAGCTGCAGTTTTAGGTAGGAGAATGAAATTCAGGATAACACATCTACTAAAAAATTAGTTAAACACGTATTTCAGCGATTTTAGAATTTTACCCACTAAGAGGGTGAAAGAAGGGGTCGAACGTTTTATGTCATTTCGCGATATCTCAGCAGCAGTTAGAAGTAGGAGCATGAAATTCAAGATACAAAATCTACTAAAAAATAGTTAAACATGTTAATTCATCGATTTTAGAAATTCACACTCTAAGGGTTGTTAAAAGGGTGAGTCGAACGTTTTGGGTCATTTCGCCATTCCTCATCAGGAGTTTTAAGTAGGAACATGAAATTCAGGATAACAAATCTACAACAAAATTGTTAAACACGTATTTCAGCAATTTTAGAAATTCACCCACTAAGGGGTTAAAGAGGAGGATCGAACGTTTTAGGGCATTTCGCGATATCTCAGAAGCAGTTAGATGTAGGAGCATGAAATTCAAGATAAAAAAATCTACTAAAAAATAGTTAAGCATGTTATTTCAAAGAATTTAGAAATTCACCCCCTGAGGGGGTTATATGAGGGGGGGGGTTAAACGTTTTATGTCATTTCGATATATCTCAGTAGAAGTGTTAGGTAGGAACATGAAATTCAAGATAACAAATCTGCTAAAAAAATGGTTAAACACGTATTTTAGCGATTTTAGAAATTCACCCACTAGGAGGATTAAATGAGGGTGTCGAACGTTCTGGGACATTTCGCCATATCTTAGTAGCAGTTTTAGGTACGAACATGAAATTCAGGATAAAAAATCTACTAAAACAAGTGGGTAAGTGTGATCGAAGATCGCACAAAAGTATCGTTTAATATTCCTTTCAAAACACTTTAGCCTTTCTTTAATAAATCCAAATAAATTTCATTTTCCAAAAAAAAGTCATGTTTTTTATAAAGTAAAAATTCACCGGTCTACTTTTTCGTTTTTCGGATATCTGAACCGGCCCGATAGCACGAGAAACCTGCTATTATACTCTGTCGTAATAATATCTGTCATGTGGACTAAATGCAACATTAAAAAAAAAGTATCCCCCTCCTTTTTTCTCTATTAACAACCCCTATCCACATTATTAACTACATCATTGTCGTTTTGTTTTTCTACTAGAGGGCTCTGCCCCCTACGAGCCAATCTCCGTTCTGACACCGCAAACTCTAAAAACACGCTAATTTGATTAACTCTAAAATGATTACGGAAAACTGAATGGTACTTACATATTATCCGGGCCAGGAGATAGATCGCCAAAAATGGTTGCCAAGAACCAATCTTGTTTATCGTTGCCAATCATGTTCAAAACAGTAATTTAATATTATTAAATACATACGGTAAATAAATAAACAGAATGTGTGGCGAACAATGGGCGATTTCAAACGCGCATGCCTGGGAATAATCTACTTTTTTTAGAAGGTGTCTGTCATACGTCCCGATAGGATTTATTATTTTTTGAATAGTGCATTTATGTTTAAAATATAACTATACTATTTGACGAATTTAAAACGATAGATATAAAAAAGATAATATGAGTAGTAAGAAACAACGTTTATATACGCATTTCAGCAAAATTACATAAAAAGTTAACTATTAATGTAAAGTTTAAAAAAAAAACGAAAATACAAAAAATTCGTTACTGCGGTGACCACTGTGTCGCATATATGATCGTTTTACGAACATGAAAACCAAACAAAAACATCACTAGGTGCAGAAAAACCGTTTTATTGGAATCCCAAAACATACATAATATTTGTTAATACGGCGATCACTGTACCGCATGTCTGATCGCTGCACGAACATGAAAAGAAAAACATCACTGGATGCAGCAACCTTGTTCTAGTGGAATCCCCCAAAATACACTAAAATAGTTAATGCGGCGATAACTATACGGTATGTATGACCGCTTCGCGAACATGAAAAGAAAAAAATCACTAGATGCAGCAACCTCGTTGTATTGGGATCACAAAAAATACACGAAAATTGTTAATGCTGCGATCACTATACCGCAAGTATGATCGCTTCGCGAACATAAAAACAAAAACAAAACATCACTGCATGCAGCAACCTCGTTTTATTGGGATCCCAAAAAATACCCGAAATTTGTTAATGTCGAGATCACTGAGAAATAGTTTGAGCAATTCCGAGGTCTGAAAAAATATTAGCAGTGGTCCAGTCCGAGTCGTCATGCGGTAAATAATAATTAGAAAGAAAACATGAGTCAGCTGGATGGGGAGGCCTACCAAATGGGTTAAGCACTCACAAGCCCCATCCAGAAGAGTTGGTCTCTTAGCTTTGAACCAATTCCAGATGAGAGACCTGCATCTGGATTGGTACCCCCAAAGGTAACGCTTATTCTAAACTTGGAGGACATTGGAGCCACGAACAGATTTTATGTGCATCAGCTCCCATTAACGTACACGGTCCCACAGTAGGTGAAGCCGAGAGAGGTTGTCACCCTCCCAAACACTGACCACGGTCGATGCTGCTTCACTTTCGGTGATCTTACGGGAACCGAGATTATATTATTTTATTAAAGTATGTCGAGTAATTCTGGCGATAATCGACGAAATATAAAATTTCTCTTAGTTTTTAGCATGAATGTATAAAATAAACTTTATCTAGATCTATATTGCTACTGAATTACCCTGAATGGTAGCCAAATTGGACAAGTATGGAGAAATACCTACTAAAAACCAAAATTTAATATGTGATGTTTAAAGTAAACTTTTCAGCCGTTACAGACTGATATTCCTAAATTAAGTCAATAGCCATGGTTTTCATCAAATATGAACAATCAAAGGATCACATGAAGAAGCTTTAGATACCACATTCACACATAAAAGGTACTTACGTATTATTCGTGCCAGGTAAATACACAGCGCCAACAATGGTGAATATAACATTAATTACATTAACCCTTTTATTTTTCTTCCTACATTGTAACTCTATAATTAATATTATTTAATAGAAATATTAAAGGTAATTTCAAAAGCATTTGTATATAATTGTATAATATATACATAGATATAAATATGTGTATTATAGTCGTAGTTATAGTATGATATTAGGATATATATATATATATATCACATTCATTGAGGGGGTATAACATACAGTCAAACATAAAACTACAACCGTAGATATCGTTTGTACCTAAAATCCGTCATTCTGATGCTATGTGTTTAAAAATTGTATACGTACTAAATTACTGTTTTGCATTATTTTAGTTTGCTTTTACATTATTTACGGGCAAGAGTTCTATTTCCTGTGCCGGTTGGCGCGATTGGCAAAACAATCCTAAATGGCGCCAAAAGGGGAGTGACGTGACGTAGATAAGGGCATTCCATTCCAGTAATTAAATAAACAACCAAACGGCTGAAGATCACTACAACCACATAAAACATTTATTGTTAAAAACAACTCGCCAAACCTCCCGGCACAGGAGATGGAACCATTCCCTTATTTACCATTTATAACAATGTTATTTTAATAAATGTATATTAAATTACTATTTTCAATGCGATTGGCTATTGACAATGGTAAAAATGATTCGTGAATAACAACCATTTTTGGTCATCAATCTTTCTGGCGTAAGTACCCCAAAAAAACCCTGTTTATAAAAATTTAGTACCTAATTTTCTTTCAAACCAAGCTCGCTCAGTTATGGAATTGGCTGTGGACCCAAATATGGAACGTTTCCCATATTACTTAGCCCATGTATGATATTTTGCAGAACTTATTATTAATATATATTTTTGGCACAGCTGTCGCAGACGTACCGTGATATCTTTTTGGAGCGAAAATGGAGATTTTATGCCTGGGTAACCCTGGGATTTTGGCTAGATTTTGCTTCGCATGGCAACCCGGTAGACCAGATTCCCTGTGTTTTATAATAAATTAAATATTGTGTGTTTTAGAATGAATTAATCATTGTGTGTGTTTTATAATAAAATAATTTGGGCACAGATGTTATATATGCACCACATTGGCGCGATTTTTTTCTCCCGCCAATTTGGCGAAAACTTTGTTTTTGAACATTAGTTACAAATAGCATACAATAATAGCACGCGATTTTTTATTTCAATATAAAAACAAAATAACATAATAAATGAAATTGCTTCTATTATTTAAAAAAGGGAAATACAAATAAATAAATGATAGTTTGATATAAATAAATATTGATATACATAATAAAAATAATTTATAGAATTAAAATAAAAAATAAAAGTAAATAAACAACATTATAAACAAAATAATCGGGTTACCATGTGAGGCATAAAATTGCCATTTTGTTGGAATCGCGCCAATGTGGTGCGTATATGACATTTGTGCCATAATTTGAGTGTATTTATAATACAAATTGTGTGTGTTTTATAATAAAATAATTTGTGTGTTTCATAATAAAATAATTTGTGTGTTTATATATAATAAAAGGAAACGAACATGATGTTCTAGCAAGCTAGGCCTACCACGTATCTGAAAACGGAGGGTTTCTCACCAAAGTAGCGCAAAACAAAAATCGCGCTTTTTTTTTGGTGGGGGGGGGGGGCTTAATGTTGATATGAAGACAAATTTTATCTTCGAAAATAAAATGTGTATATAAATATAACTATGGAATAATATTAGTCTTATTTTTAAAATATAATTCTACAAAGAAAAACACTTTATTGTATAGATATAGTCAAAAATATAAAAATTAAAAGGATCTTTCAATCGAAACTTAAGATGAAACTTTAAAAAAAAAATTGTTCTTCAATTGAAAAATATGTTTCAGCAATTGAGATTTTCTCTTTTTATTCTGATGTTAAAAACTTATTTGATTTCATGTCTATATAAAACAAAAGCAAGTGCATTTATTCAGTTAAGTATGTAAAGCTTACCTTACACCTTAATTAAATCCTTCGATAAAACACTTCTTTTTCGTGCAGCAATAATTTGAAAGTTATTGAAATGAATCAAAATATTTTAAAGACTTTCGTTAGACGATTGTCACAATAAATAAATATATATTTTCTAATTCATTTAAGCAATTAATATGCGTGAATAAATTTTTTCATTAACTTTAAAACTTTAAACAATTTATTTCATAAAAAGAACTTTTTTTAATTTAACGACCTCTAGCGGCATTTTTTTTCCTGGTTTTGATTTTTTTTAATTTATCGTATCTTTAAAACAGTCATGGAGGAATAAGCAGAAAAATACGCGACACCTCATGGCGTACTTAATATACAAAGTGTCCTACATTGGACAGACTAATTTTTAAATTCAATAACTTCCAAACGGTGACAGATATTTAAAAAATACTTGAAGGAAAGTAACCTATGATATCAGGAGTTTTTTTTACTGCGATTCCTGACTTTATTTCGAATTACCAGCAAATAATGGCGCTGCGAGCAATAGGCGTGCAATCGAGGTCAAAACTAAAATCCCCCAGCACTGATGCTACAGCGCCTAGAATACATAGTGTGGAAACCGGCAAATGGTGTAATGCTTTAAAAAGTGCTAAAAAGTTGTAGCCTATAAATGTGCAACGGTGCTCCTACGAAGCCTACGATAATGTTGCAACCAGAGACAAAAAAAAATGCGTATCACGTTTTTTAGCAATGCTTTCATAATTTAAAAAAATATATATAAAAATCACTAAGTCAGAGGAGAAAATGATATAATTTAAGTATTTAAAATACTTACCACCAGCCGAAACATTCTAATACAATGTCAAGAGCTAGCAGATGGCGCTGCGAACCCATCCTAATATTTTCAGCAACGTTGTACATTTATTGGATACAATTTTTTAGTACTATTTTGTAGCCGGTTTCCACACTATGTATTCTAGGCGCTGTACTGATGCGAAGTAAGGAGGTTAAACATATGAAGTGGGTCTCATTGGCTAATACAATCTTGTACTTAGAGCCTGATTCTGAATAAGATTTTATTGGTGAATGAGACTCACTCCATGTAATTAACTTCCTTCCTTCGCATCAATGCTGCGTGATTTCTGCTTCTGCCTTGATTGGATGTCTAATGCTCGCAGCACCGTCTACTCATGGTAATTCGAACTAAAATCAGGAATCGCAGTAAAATAACGCCTGACATCATACATTACTCTCCTGCAATTTTTTCTTTAATATCTGTAATCGTTTGGAATTTATTGAATTTTAAAATCAGTCAGTCTATTTTAGGACACCCAGTATATTTATACACTGCTCAAAACAATTAAAGGATATTTGAAGTTTTATATAAAATAAAGATATAAACGAAATTTTTTTTCCGAAAATAGAAGAAGAGAATCAGAAATGCAAATTTTTTTGGTTTTCAAACTGTGGAGTATGCAAATTTTGAGTTCGACGTCAAAAACGTCGCTTCAGCGGCAGCGAATGAAATTTGACTTTCAACTGGATAAAAGAGAATGAAGACAAGGATGATCGGCATTCAGTGATTGCTTTGTTTCGATGAGTACGATGTCTCAGCGAAGTCATTTGACAGATTCAGAAGCTTGGAGAATTGTTGGTAGGTTAGAAGGGGGGCAAACTCAAGCCGAAGTAGCGCAAGCCATTGGAGTGTCACAAAGTGTCATTTCCAGGATCTGAAACTGTTTTTTTGGAGAGTGAATGTGCAGGCCGAAGACCAGGGCAAGGTCGTAGACGGGCAACAACGCCCAATGAAGATCGGTATTTAGCGTTAACAGCTCGGAGACACCGAAACATGAACGCTACTCTTCTCCAACAACACCTTCGCTCGGCTACAGGCACCACGATTTCAACTCAGACTGTCCGAAACCGGCTCCATGCTGTAGGTCTGTATGCTCGCCGACCGATGGTATGTGTTAGATTAACATCAAGGCATCGTCGCGACCGCAGGGAGTGGGCAACCGAGCATGTCAACTGGAGGAGAAATGAATGGAGCAATATTCTGTTTTCTGACGAGTCCCGTTTTTCTGTGCATCCGGATAATAGGCGTATTTTTATCTGGAGGGACCGTGGCAGTAGGAATAATCCTGCGTTCGTGCACGAAAGTGTCAGATTTGGCGGTGGAGGAGTGTTGGTGTATGGTGGCATCTCCATTGACGGGCGCACTGACCTCTACATCATTCGAGATGGAGCTCTGACTGGTCGCCGATATAGCGATGAGATCCTCAGACCTATTGTAGCCCCTTACGCGGCAGCAATCGGAGATAACTTCATTTTAATGGACGATAACTGCAGGCCACATCGTGCAAACCTGGTGGAGGATTTCCTTTTCGAGGAAGGAATCGTTCGAATGGAATGGCCAGCGTGTTCTCCAGACATGAATCCAATCGAGCACGTTTGGGACGCTCTATGAAGACGAGTTTCTGGCCGCCAACAACCCCCAAAAACTCTCCAAGAACTGGAAAGAGCTCTTCTGGAAGAGTGGGGCAGAATACCCCAACTCGTCATTAATAGCCTCATTGAGTCCATGCCTCAAAGGTGTTCAACGTTGCTGGCCGCCCGTGGAAACCATACCCCCTACTGAAAATGATTTTCTTTGAAGAAAACACCTTTTCTTATTCTTTTTTTCTCATATGCACAAATTGTGTTTTTTTCCTTTTGTACACAAATGCGCAATAAAATGCATTTTTTTCTGCCAAACATGTGTAATTTATTCTCATATAACCTACTATGTCTGTCGACCATGTATCAATCAGCTAAAAAGTTTCCCGGATACAAAATCCACCTAAAACTGCAATATCCTTTAATTGTTTTGAGCAGTATATTAAGTATGTCATTGTAACGTTTATTAACAAAGATCATTTATAAAACACCATTCGTAATCTCAGCAAACACAAAATTAAATAAACCTGTGACTATTACGCCATTTGATATAATCATGATACAATTTTCCAATTGGGTGAATACTTTCTAAGTTTTACCTTATTAAAATGTTGTTTTTTAGTTGCAATATTTTGCCACGTATTCTATTCTAGGCTCTCCCATTTATCTATCTGAATATGTATTGTATTCTTGTTCAGGATGATAGTGCTTATTACATTGCTTTATGCTAACTAGAGGACACTGTCCCCTACGAGGTTCGCTCACAAACCCCGTCCAGACTCCGCAGGCTCTAGAAACAGGCTAACTTGCTCTTTTTTTATAAGAAAAAAGAATATCCGATTACGGAAGACTGAATAATACTATCACGACCATTGGTGTTGTTTTGTAATCGGGTTTCACATTCATTTTCCTTTGATTGGGGAAATTTTACGATTCTAAGGTTGTGTCCACCGCTGTCGTGACAGCTCACGGCTGATTTTGTGAGTAATTTTGAAAAATAAATTACACATTTGAAATTCAGCTTGTATAAACTGGCTATGTAAAAAATGTCGCTTACTCCCGTACTTCTATAACGTTTAAAAGAAAAAAATGCTGACGCTACAGAAAAAAAAGTTTCAAATACAACGTTTTAAATATATAATATGACGTAATTTTCAACATTAAATACTTTTTGTGAGTAAAAATTTTATGATTTTACAGCTTTCTTTCTTTTTTAATGTTCACATATAAATATATTTTTCAAACAAGTAATATAAAAAAAAATTAAGTCAATTCCTACTTTTTAATCATAAATATATAAAATAAACCCGTGCAGATTAATGTCCCACGTTATCTTTATTGAACATATTTTTATAATCATCGTTCCGGTATTTTATTTTTGTGGCAACACTAACTTGAGAAAAATCTTTCATTTCATTTATGAAAACAATGGGAGAATTTTTTTTCTCCATATAAAAATAAAATTAATTAATAAAATTTAATTAATGAATTAATATTTGAAAAAACTGTTTTTACATCAATTGTCACCCACTACAAGTTTAAAAAAATGTATTTGAACTTAGTGGATGAATAGAAAATATTTTACTAACGATTGAAAATTTGAACAAGATATATGAATATATAGAGAGTGTGAGCTAATAGTAGGAATTGAATAATTATTTTTTTTATTAAAAATATTCTGCTTCAAAGTATTTACCACGCATTTCTCTATAAATCTATCAGTTTTAATGTATATATATGCAATATTTTTTGCAAGATAAGCCGAGAAAGTGAAAAGGTCATTATAAATTCAATTACGGCAAGAGGTGTTAGTTACTGTTTTACTTTCCGTAATACACATTCGAAGGAAAGTATCGTATACATGATAAAAACTCGATTATAGAAATATTGGTATATTTTTACATTTTGAGGTTCTCTGAATCCATTCTTACTCTTTTTACAATGACTCCATATGTACACTGATAAGTCAAAACATTATGACCACCTGTCTAATAACACATTAGCCCACTTTTGGCCCGCAAAACAGCTGCAACCTGCCTTGGCATGGATGCCACAAGTCCTTGGTAGATGGCCGAAATGACATTGTACCACATGGTCAAACAACGGTCACGCAAATCCCAGATATTCCGACATGTGGTTTTTGAGCTCTTAGCCGCCGTTCCATGACACCCCAAATGTGCTCCATCAGATTAAGATCCGGTGAGATAGGAGCCCAGGACATTAACTGGAATTCAGCATTATGTTCTTGGAACCACTCCAGCACAATTCGAGCCTTTTGACATGAAGCATCGTCCTGCTGGAAGAACCCATTTTCAGTTGGAAAGACAGACGCCATGTAAGGGTACAACTGGTCAGCAATGATGCTCAGTTAGTTTGCAGCTTTTATGGTCTGTTCTAGCATTGCCATGGGTCCCAGAGACGCCCATGAGAACGTCTCCTAAAGCATAATACCGCGAACACCGGCCTATATATGACCTGCTTTACATTGGGGGAGCAACTATTTGCCGGGAAGACGACGTACCTTGAAACGACAATCGACTTAAAGAATGACGAATCATGATTCATTTGACCGAGCAACTCTTTTCCACTAATCAATGTTCCTTTACCGATGTTCCCGACAGAGGTGTAGGCGTAGTTGACGATGACGCTTGATCTACAGAGGCACATTAAGACGCCTAGGGGAGCTGACGCATATACATCTTGTTGCCCAAAATAACCACCATATTGTAACCCAGCTCAGCATTAGGAAACCGCCCAAGCAGGTGTTTGCCGGTCCCTGTCACTGTCACTCGCCGTCCACTACTACGGTAAGCTAACCGGTAGCTTGGTTTTTGGTACGTTGGGTTATTAAATGGGGTATGATTCAGCCTGTAGTATAGGAGCTCTCAGACACATGAGTGGGGCGTCTGCTGCGTAGTCTTATATCCAACAGTGACCACTGATCTGTGTGTTCCGAAACAATTCTCCTTGGACCTGCAATGTATTGGACTGTCAGCTGAGCCACTGTCTGTCACCAGTTTTGCTGCACCAAGCGGGACAGTCTCCGACGTCTTTTTTCTTTGATAATGTGTGGGCGTTCAATGGCATGGCGTCTACTGCTGGTTTCACCGTCATTTCTTCCCTTTGCATAAGTATGAACTACGGCAGGTCGCAAACATCCCACGAGTCGTACAGTTTCGGAGATACTCGTTCCGGGCCGTTGGGCCGTTACAATCTACCATCTATCAAAGTCGCATAGATCAGAAGCATTTCCCATCACACACAGAAGTAAGCGCAAGAATATCTCCTCAGACTCTCCAGCAGCAGTTTAATACCATTTCCACCTGATCACGCGCCCTCAGCGTTATCCATTCGAATTCATTCTAAAATGCAGGGAAGGTCATAATGTTTTGGCTCCTGCGCGTCCTGGTCTGCGCGTATGATAGAATTTCCTGAGAATTTAAGGTCCACAGAGCTCATTTTTCGTGGTTTTTCAATGATCTCGGTATGTATGTGTAGGTATGTGAATACGATAGCGCCTTAAGTAGGCTTTTGATTGAACTTCCAACTTGAACTGTCATAACTACGCATTAATCTGTTATTTTTGACAATTTTACTATTACATGTAAAATGTTTGTTTTTGGTATCACCCCGAACTAAGAAAACAAATGCCGATCTATCAAATAATTGTATTTTGTTTAACATTAAATATTTTAATTTTAATTTTAATGCCTGAGGAAGACCACTCGGCGGAGAGTGAACCCAGCCGTTCAGCGTTTAATGTCTTCCCCGGCTAGCTCCCCGGCACGCAGGGATTAAACGTGGCAGTACAAGCTTCACCAATGGCTGGTCCTGCCGGGCAAAGCTCCACGCGACAGTTAGCAGGAACTAAAGACATACAAAAAAATTTAATACAGGGTCTGTCGCTGGAACCAGCGTTCCTACGCGACCAGGAACGACAGACAGGGTGGACGAGGTCCACAGGTGCGCCTGCACCAGTTGTACAGTCCGCTAATTTAGTAGAAGGGTGCAGTTCTTAGGTAAGACTGTACCAATTATACAGTTCATAAATGACGGCACTTGAGATGTGGAGGTGCTAGTGTGAAATTCCCACACGACAAGGAGCGCCACACAATTGCGCTGAAACCCTCACACTGGATGGAGGCTGGATGCACTTCGTGTTAGAGGTGACGATACGTTTCTTGCTGTCCAAACTTGCGGTTCCCAATAAGAATAAATTAATTAATGGGGACTCAGCCCCTGCTACGAGGAGAACATTACTTACTGATGAGAGAAACAATTAAGCTGCAAAATCGCCTGGTTGAGCCGCCAGGCAAAATATCGTCATTTTGGTGACAAAGAGAAAGCCTGGTGAAGCTTGCTCGGAATGTAAGAAGAGCCGTAATTTACCATTACACAATTACGTATGTCAGGGTACCATCATCTTATTCAAACACTGTTATAAAGCATATTATGGCTCGGTTCAGGCAACTATTTCTTGTTTTAGCCTTAAATAGTTTATCGCAAAGACACAGATGTTGATAACTAAGTAGATTGACTATTATATTTGTGTTATTGGGATCTTGAGAAAATTTACTATTGAGAACTTAATTTGTAAAAACAAATGGTTTGTTCTCAATATAGTTCCACACCATATAGTATAATGTAATACATACATTATAGTAAATACCATATAGTAAATACCAAGGTGCTTACAGTAGAATTTCCAAAAATAGGGCACCACTATTTCAGAGAATAAATATTCTATTTAACATTTAAATCCCAGAGTTTGTAAACGCCTAATTCCATTCCACAAATTGGAATATTTTTCTGCTATTAAAAAAGTCTAAAAATTGTATTATAAAATTCTGGTAGAACTGTATGTACCCTGAGTATAAACATTTTTTTTTTCGTTTTTACTTTCTTCTGTATACATAAGAAGACAGTATTGAAATCGTAAAAATTATAAACTTCGATGTTTGATGGATTTACACGTTTTGACATATCTTGCACACGATTTGACTATTTTTGAAAATCTTTCTTCTTGTATGTGAGACAAAATATTTACCACATAATAGATACAACAACTGTGTCACATACGTGCTGAAGATACAGAATTTTGTGTCGCATGCTTGCAGAAGATACAGAATTTTGTGCCGCAAACTTGCAGAAGATACCGAATTTTGTGTCGCATACATGCAGAAGGTACAGAATTTTGTGTCACATACATACGATCCACCTCAAGATCTGATGCGCATCATTTCATCAAGCTATTCTGTTACACCTTGACAAAAGCGGGTGCTTTGCTTATTAGTTTTCAGTGCATATTTTCTAAAAAGATAGTCCTGCCATGCTGTATTTTTAACGATTTCCGCGATCGCTATATCTCAGTATCTACAGAATAGAATTTTATCAATAGTCGTATCCCGTTACATCGTGGCCCAGATAGGTGCTGATATAAGTTTGGAATATATATTCCGCAGGTGGCGCTACAATATTCTCTTTTCACAATTTCCGTATGTCGGCATCTTTGGGATGGAATTTGTTAAATTTCATATTCAGAGACATTGACAAAATTGGTACGAATTAGGTTTGGATGTATCCATCTCAACAGATGGCGCTGCTGTGCTGCTGTTTCTATAATTTCTATGGTAGTGATATTTATGCATGTATGGAATAGATTTTTTTAAGAAAGATATAATATATTTATTAAAAAAAATATGTTGATTCAATTTTGGTTTTATTCACTTAACCGAGGCCCTGCTATGTTATTTTTTGCGATGAACATTACAGTTGTATCTTAGTTTCTATTGGTTAGAAACACAGCAAATTTTATATTTGAAGTTGTTAATTAGAAAAAAATATATATGTCGAAATTTCTATTTCAATAACCAACAGGGGGCACTGTTGAGCAGTATTTTTTAATTAGCTGATCACTGTAACTTGAAGTTAAATTTAAAGAAGTACAATATACTGGTTGTGTAACTGTTGCTGGTGGTGTGTAACAGCGCTATTGCGCATTAGAATAATATAGAACAAAATTTTGTGATGTCCGCAGCATACTAGTTTTTTAATTTATTTGAAATTAAAGTCAATATCTAAATATATATATTTAAAATAATACATTTTAAAAATTATTTTTATGTTCTAATGTTTTTTTCAAAGCTTTTACATCTCTACGTAATATCACAGAAAATAGAAATAAATCACGTTATTCAGCCAGTTTAGGGAAACATTATGCTTTAATAACTTCTATTTATCTAAGCCAAGATTTTTATATACTTCTTGAAAACTTATACCTTGGGTTACTGTGATTATGTAGAAAAGACTTGTATGAAAATTTCGCTGAAAATGAGACTTTATGTTCCTTTTTATGAGAGTCATGGACCTTAGCAAGTTATGAAAGCATTTTTATAACCTTATCTTGCTAGTATTAAACACAAAGAAGATTTCATTGTAGGCTAAAATAGATTTCCATCTTCAAATAGAAGTTCTTCGTAAACATGTTTAGAATGTGGTACACTGTTTTTAAATACGATGAAAGACTTTGCATAGACATTGCATAAACTTATTATTAAAGATAAAGCACAATATAATAAAAAAAAGTGGACTTTGATGTAATTTTTTATTTGAATTAAAAACCTTTTTTTGGTAATTGGTATTTTTCAGATGACTGAAATGAAAACTAATTAAACGTAATTAATTTCTTTTAATTTAAGACATATATTAATCTTTACCAACTGATATCTTACAGTTACGTTTTATAATTTTTTTTATTAAGAGTTTTAAAGTTTAAATTCAATTATAAATATATATAAATTCCAGATAAAAGTAATTTTTTTAAATGGGTCAGAATACTAAATAAGAATTTAAAATTTTTAAAGATCAGTATATTTAAAACAAATGAAAAATATCATTTAATATTTACACTAGATAAATAACGATGAAAAACGCAGCAATATTCTTCAGTATCCTCACAATTTAAAAATGAGACAATTGAATTCTTTATTTCAATAAAAAGTTTTACAGCATATATAAAGCAATAAAAGTGAATTCCAATACCAGGTATTTTCACAAGTAGTTAAAAATTGCATAGGGAATAGTTTGAGTTTAATAGTTAAATTCAGACCTATAACAGAAAAGGTTGTTTTGAATCATCTTACATGCATTTTTATTAACGCAATACAATACACAACTTTTGTTACAATTGATGCACAGGACAAATAGTCTAAGACAGAGTGTATAATAGAAAAAGCAGGAAAGTTTTACAACATGGGAAACTCCATATTGGAGACTTTGGGAACCAAATCCTCTGCCACTACGACAGCAGGCGAGTGCTTTCATAGGGAATAGTTTGAGTTGAATAGTTAATTTCAGACCTATAACTAAAAAGGTTGTTTTGAATCATCTTACATGCATTTTTATTAACTCAATACAATACACAACTTTTGTTACATTTGATGCACAGAACAGATAGTTTAAGACAGAGTGTATAATAGAAAAAGCAGGAAAGTTTTACAACATGGGGAACTCCATATTGGAGCCTTTGGGATTCAAACCCTCTGCCACTACGACAGCAGGCGAGTGCTTTAGCTCTCTGATGGTGTTGTTCAGTAAAATATATTTTATAAAATACAAAGTATATTACGTAACAATTTAAATGTGAAAACAAAGACAAAGACGAAAAATCAGGCGTCAAACATAGATTATTAAACATAATCAGAATATCGTAAAAAAACTTCGCCGTATAGTAAGGTGAAATATGATGTTTAAGTAAAAAAATTGGAAAACGCAAAAACGTATAAACCCAATTTCAGAAATTAGTATCGGTAGTCGAAAAAATATTCAAATTTTTTTTCTGCAGCTCTGAATATGATCTATAGATTTGTATATATACTACTACATAATATGCACAAATTTAATTCCGGTAGGAACAAATAACACAGATGAAACTTCCCTTTGAGCAATTTTCGTCAATAAGCGGAAATGTACTCAGATTCTTTTGTGCAACCCTGCATATGATCCATAAAATTTATACACACCAAGTAATATGCAAAAAATAAGATAAATTTAAAAACACACACCACAATTAAAGTCGAGCTTTCAACAATTATTGCTCATAGACAGTACTGTAACCGAATTATTTTCTCTGTCCCTGTATAAATGCTATGCACACCCTATTCTGCAGTAAGCATACTGTAGTGAATATAAGTACTTTATATCGGTTTCAATATATTTGAAATAGTGTAACGTCATTAAACTACACTGCAAAAGATTTTTCATCATAGATCATAATGTGATGAGTTCCAATGTAAACGAATTATAAATTCTACACGTTTTAATTTCAATACCATACATGCCACGGTAAACCTTAATAACACATAACATTTACAGTGCAATCCGAGTATATTTACATGAGTTAGAAAGCGTACACGTGTACAAATATACAGGCGGACAGACAAACCAAATTCATAAATAATTTTTCACTATGTTAGAAAGTGTTAAAAAAGAAATTTTATGTTAAGAGAGCCGCCCATTCTTGTGTTAAAAAAGCTTACATAACGGGATTAATTAAGTGCATACATCGAATCAAACAAACTGAAGGATACTTCTAACTGAACTTTTATGTTAATTGAGCCCACCTTCAAAAATATTAATATTCTGTGATTTTTGTTCGTCAATAAATATGTAGGTTTTTCAAAAAATAAACATGTATTATATTATCGAAAACTATATTTTTATTATTTTTTATTGAAAATGCACCTTTTGAACTAGCTTTTTCTAGATGTAGCCCGGCGTGTACTGTTTCGTGGTACAAGGGAATGTGCTGGAACAAATCAGACAAAAAATACTTAAAAAATATATCTACAATTGTCTAGTCCTGGACCGACGATTTTTTTTATTTTGTATTTTTACAAAATGGTGGGCTGCCAAATTTAATGTATCAGTTTCAATAAACATTCTCATTTTGTTATGTCTACAAAAACGAAAACGAAAATTAGAAACATTAGTCAAGAGACGTCAGTCAAAATAAACGTAACTTTTCGTTGTAAAGGAAGAAGAAAAAGAATGAAGTTTCTCACGTTGCCCAGATATTTCTGGTACCGATTTGGTACATCCTTTTTTAAGAAAACTGTGTTTAAACTGTCCTTTTCAACATTCTTTACATAGGGAACACATTTGTAGTCATAACTAGTGTAATTATTAGTGTTTCTTTGTTCTAGAGAGAGAGACAGAGAGAAAAGGAAAAAGTATTGAACTTCAGCTGGAAATATCTTGTAGATGAAATCAAAATCTATTTCGAGGCTTCTATATATTTTTGAAGCAGATATTTTCAACAGCTACAAACGTATTTTGGTTTATAATACATGAAAAGTCTGAACTTAAAAATGCTCTTTTAATGATAATCTCAACCTTAAACGTTTGCTATATTATACATGTTGTTTACATGCATTAAATCAATTTCTAATGAAATGTTGATCCGTTGATTATTTATTAGTATGTGCCTTAATCGCATAACTTATCTAAAAAATTATGTGTAGTTACTTAATTCTTATGTAATGAAAAGCTTAAAAGAAATGTTTAGAGCTATGAAGTTTTGTAAATGTCTTCTACAGTATTCAAAGAAAAATCTAATCTAGTTTTGTTTATTCAATCGGAAGCAAATACCACGAAATTAAGGAACGCTTTTAACAACCAATTATTATTTCGATTTATTCTAAAAAGTAAAACAACCAAAGAGAAGAGTTTCATATATGTTTCATGTCTTTAGATATAAGGTTTGAGTTCCACATATATATTTTTATATGTGTCATATATTTTTTTTTAAATCAGAGGTTCCCGCACTGAAAAAAATGGGTACACAAAATTGAGTAAAAAGTACTAAATTTTGAATACGTCACATACTCAAAATAGCTCCGATCCAAATGTACTCAAAATTGAGAAAGACATGTACTCATTTTTGATCCCATGGATGTATTCAAATATGAACTGCTATGTACTCATTTTTGATCCCATGGATGTGTTCAAATTTAAAGTATTTTATGTCGTTGAAATAAAATTTATAGGATAAAAAAAAAGTTGCTTCGCGACGACAACCTTATAAGGGATACATACATTTCTGCGCATTTTTTTCATTCCTGCGTGAGTTTATAGTAATTAACCAACCGTTGCCCATGAGAGGAATCGAACCCGGGTACTAACCTGACGACTCAGACCAACGCCCCATGAGTGGCCACGCCTCCTTCTCAAATGTTGTTAGTTATTTTGCAAAACTTGCAAAAACTTGAGGTTTCAACTGTAGATGGATTTTTTCAGTTCCAATGTTTTTAATATTTTCTTTTCATAATTTTCAGTATTTTGCTGTATGATTTGGTGCCTTATAACAGATAAATTTCAATTTATTATTTATTATATGCGTAAAACATTGCATTAAGAATACTGATTGCTTCTTTTTGCAACAGTACCAACAATTTCTTTATTCGAACGTATACTTTTTTAAAATTATTTGCCTGATTATCTATTTATCAATTCTAATAAAAACAACAATTATCTTAATCAAACGTGTTTATTACATGCTATTAAAATATTTTTTTATCTTATTTTTTAAAAAATATGCAAATAAAATTTTTATAATAAATTAAATTATTATATTTCAGCTATGCTGAGAGCTTTTGCGTACGGTTCGGTTAAACTAAATAGTTAAAAAATGATTTTTAGAGACAAATTTGAAATTAATGACCTTGAGATAGGTAGGTTTAAATCTGGACTTATTGATTTAATTTAAATTAAATTAGTTTAATTTATAAAAATATAAGCTAAAGAAATAAATTAAAAACGTTATAAAGTTAAAAACTTTATTTTTATAAAAGTAAAGAAAAAATATTAACTAATTTTATAAATTTAAGGAAAAAATTATAAACTTTGTAAAATTATAATTTATAAAATAATAAATTTTAGCGTAATTCATAAATTTGTAAGCCAAATCAGCTTAGTTTAATACCAATTTGCATGGCTATAATTTGCAAAGATATTATGTTATGAAACTTTTAAATAACACAATATTGCATCACGTTAAAAAAGTTAAAATAAATTTTAAAAAAATTAGTGGGGAAAACAATCATAATTTTGAAGTACTATCAAGAAAAAAAAAGTAGATGTGTAAAATGTGAGGGAAAAAAAAGAGTAAATGTGTTGTAGTGGATCCACTTTGATGAAAATCCCGAACAAACAGATCCACTTTTTATTTGTCTTATTCTTCGTTTTTCCTTCAAATAATAGCTTTTTAGGCTCCGAAATTTCGTCATTACACATTCTGAAATATACAAGTATGTTGGGTTTGATCATATGTTCATTTTTTATCCAAAAATACTCATTTCGAAATGAGTACATGAATATACTCATTTTTGAGAATGCATATGTTCATTTTTTATCCAAAAATACTCATTTCGAAATGAGTACATGAATATACTCATTTTTTAGAATGCACATGTTCATTTTTTATCCAAAAATACTCATTTTGAAATGAGTACATGGACTTATTCATTTTTGAGTACTTCATTTTTTTTCAGTGCGATTTTTTTTCTTTACCGTACTCCTTGCTTAGTTTTTTCACTTGTGAAGATACTGCCTCTCTTATCGCATACCAGTGTTGTCAGTCAGATGAGTTTTTATTCTAAATTTTACCATTATTTTTAAATATTAATACTCGCCTTATTTAATCTGTCATTAGATAATGTGTATGCTCTTCTCTATCAACACCCTCATTCGAAAAACATATAATTGTTTTTGTTTGCTTATTTTTGTGGTTGTATATGTTAATGATTGTTACAGCACTTATAAGAATTCAATGGTTTTCAACGACTTATGTTTCAGACACAAAACGGTATAATCAGAAAATCACGCCAAATGATAAATAATAAGTAAACACTTCGATAAATAATAACTAACTAAACAGTTACAAATATAGCCCTTCATAAAAAAAGATCGAAGCTATAATACACGTTACTGAAATAACATCACGCAATCGAACACTAAAATGATGGTCTGATTTCAGACGCGTTTTAAATTAAAACGTCGAAACAGAAAAATTCAACACGAATCGTTTTTCTTGGATACTTATAGAATTACAAGAAACACAGAAACAACACCAGAAAATTGATGAAAAAGGGAGATTGCGATGGACAGAGGCAGTATTATTGAAAAAGAGCAAGACACATGTGATATTATTTCAAGTGGATGATAGTAACAGCAAATAATTAATGAAATACTAGATTTAGTACGTATTTTCGCCCCAATATGCATGTAGCAATACGTAAATATAAATCCTCTTCTGCCAACTAAAATTTAACAAAATTGGCTTTTTTTGTTTCCTTTTTATATTTTTCTTTTTTGTGTTTTCTGTCATTACTAATATTAATTTCGGGTATCCCCAACCGGCTCGCCACATAAGCCCGGGAGTACGCGTTTCTTGGTTGGAAATCACATCTTTTTAATGCATTTAAAGTATTAATTTATTAGAATGGCTTAGGCTTAAATGAAATCCCAACTTTCGTCTAAAATAAAAAAAAAATACTTGCTAAACATTAACTGTAAAAATTTAATGATGTACAAGACGAACAGATTTTCAGGATTAGTAAAACTTAATTAACAACTTTCGATGTGTGTTTCAGTTCTATTTTACTGCGTGGTCAGAACTGCAGACTTAAAGCACAATGGGAAATTTTTATCATTAAAAAGAAAGACATTTTTACTTAATGATTACCAATATAGTTTACGATCTGTTTATAGATATGTGCTATCATTAGCAGAGAAAATCTCGATATGGAAATGAAATTAAAATAAAAACATTAAAAGTTATTATAAGCTCTTTTAGACCTAGTTGGGAAACGACGTTCCAAGATAATGACTGGGGTAACAAACTTTAAAAAACCGATTTATAACACCATGGAAGTGCTTAAAAGTTTTTTTAGAATGTGTCTATTGCAACCATCACTCTTGTAAATGTTTTCTTCCTTTAACCTTAAAGAAAGTTTGTTTTTAATTTTATCCCCTGTCGTTTTTCTTTATATGAAAACAATGTAAAAGACTCTGCCAGTAAACATTTGCTAATTCATTATGCATATGTTTGTCCACAAAGCGAAAACTCCCTTTGGCACTACAATCATTTAGTTGCTATCAAGCATTGCAGGGCAAAAAAATATTTGTTTTGGAAAATCCTTACTCTCTTTACATCTTTTTCATTAGTTTTTAAAAGTCTTATACAGCGGAGATTGAAATGCTAGGAACGACACAAAAAAGCAATTGAAATCATTTCGCATTTTTTATACAATAGTGAAATATTTTTGTTAAAATTAAATACCTGATATTCTATCTAAGATTAAAGCTATAGTTTGCAAAAATTGTATACATATTTTTATGCTTTATTTTAAAATATGTATATGTATTTTGTTAAATATATGCTGGAGGAAAATGATAAGAACGTCGTAAATATTAAGAAAACATGTCTCGCGATTAGTGGATAGTTTTTCATATCGTTTAGCAAAGTAATTAAAACACATTTTCGTTGTATTCGTTCGGGAGAGAAAAAATGTTTTCTGACTTTGAAAGAGGCCAAATCCTAGCTTACAACAATATCGTATGTTGTCGAGATATATGCCCATCGTTGTATGTCCTTCAAAGAATGGGTGATGAAATTAATCGTTTAAAGACATTTGTAATTTTATTTTCATTACAGAATGAATTTACTACTCATGGTACTTCCAAATCAACAGGATTTCCGAGAATTCTTTCGAAACGATTCGAACGTTTGATTGTTGGCACAGTCGCAAGTAAAAGAATGACAACAAAGAAAATTGGAAGCCAATAAGAAGAGCAATTAAAATGTCAGAAATCTTTGAATAGGAATAATCTCGTTGGTGTCAGCCTTTAACATCTATCCATAAAAATCCCGAATTAAAAGCCCGTGTTTATAGTGATATATTTGAAGCAACCATCGAATTGATCTAAAATTATTTACAGTGATGAAAATATGTTAAATTTTCACAGCCGGTATTCATTCATATTGACATGATTTTCGAAAACAAAAGGACGTACTTTTCACGTGTCAACAACGTGGCGACTCGTTAATATTTCGGCCCGCTTTTACTTTAGGAGGTAAGCTGACAATTAATTCTCTGAAAAGACAACAAAATAAGTAAACATACGTATGTCTATTTAGAACACTATTTGTTGAATCATAGAGAACAAACTGCCCACCTTAATTATATGCTGATTTCCAAAGAGTAAGGGGCAGTGACCGGTCGCTTTCACTTTTTACATGGAACTATCAAATAGCTACTGAGATGTTTGACAAATTGCTCTTGAAATTCAAGGATGTAAAGCAATGTTTGACTTCAAGAACAGTATAAACAGTACACTGCAATTAAAAAATTAATATATTGAATATTTGATGAGATATGGGCATTTGTATGAAATAATTTATAAATGCGCATTCGCGAACTATACCAAAGATTTTTTTTTTCATGATTTGGTAATCAATTCTATGGAGTAACGCATATAGAAAGACCAGCCAGATATCATAAAAACTCAGAGAGATACCAGCAATACAGTGAGCTAATTGATAAATTCGGGAGGAAAGTTATGACGAAAAATCTTTGGTACAGTTCCCGCATGCGCAGTTATAAATTATTTCATACAAATGCCCATATCTCATCAAATATTCAATATCTTAATTTTTTAATTGAAGTATACTGTTTCCACTGTTCTTGAGCTTTACATCCTCGAATTTCAAGAACAATTTGTCATGAATTTCAGTAGATATTAGACAAACCGTGTAAAAAGCGAAAGAGTCCAGTCACTGCCCCTTAATTTTTGGGCAGACAATGTATTCATGCGCTCTGCAAAATACACAAAAAAATAGTTTTAAGATAATATGATTCTCGCATTCGATTGGTTGGCCGATAGCTCGGATCTAAACCCTAATGGAGTGGTTAGTGGATTATAGCGCGGGATATCTACCGATAAAAAGTAGTCAAAAGGTTGAGTATAACTCAAAAGCAAAATTAAAATCTACCATTTGTGAGCCGTGGCGTGTTTTATCACCTCAACAGGTTCAAAACAGTGTTAATTTTATGCCACAATGCTACATTGGAATTATTACTCACAAAAATGTATCCGAAAAATAAGAGTGAATTATGCCAGCCAGGATATCATTGGGATAGCTCAGTAGGAAGAGCGCTGGCATACCAAGCCAAAGTACCCGTGTTCGATTTCTGGTCCCGGCATTTTTTGCTCTGATGGAATAAATCTTAACTACCATACTCCAACCATTGAATATGAATATATATATACATTTTTACTAATTGTCCAATCGTTCAAACGATGTCAGAGCAATAAAATTTCATGATATTCATTCTAAAGATATTAATTTCCAATTTTCATAGAGTTACAAGTAATGCTTAAACATTTTATCAAATATTTTCAAAGAAATGTAAATTAAAATTGAATGCGATGTACAGATTTCATTTCCTGTATTCTATATAACTTTCAATCGAAATCCTCATTATCGTATCTTATCAACTTTGTCTGGAAAAAAAGAAATTTCTCTGACATCTTGATTAAAATTTTCTTCGCAGCAACAGTTTATGACTATTTTGATTGGGAAAAGCTGTGGAGAATCTTCTCTTTACTGTAATTCACGGAGACATTCTTGAGACATAAAATATTTCATTTCTTCTCAAATCACGCACTAATATGATCTACGATTTTCGTTTAGGTACGAAATGGATTTTCTTTCTTTTCTTACAAATATCATATAGATTTCCTAGCGAGCGTAGGAGAAGGCGCCAGGTTCGACCCGGTGTCTCAGTTGCACTCTCTCCGTGGATTTTCATACTTGAAGAATACATTCTTGAAGTGCTTTCTCCTTCCTTGTGTCTATCCAGTCTTCATCTCCCGAAGCTTTATAAGCGGGCATTGGTGTCATGCAAACAAGTCTGGTGTATGTTCTAAATTATAGCTGAGTGTTTCGTTAACGGTTTTATTTATTTGTCTATTTATGAAAAAGTATTATCATTGTACCTTTTTCTTTTTTCTTATGTCTGTGATGAAACATTGGCACACCAGAAAACCAATTGGCACCGCTAATTTAAATAGTATTATTCACTTTACTAATGGACAGGAATTTCTGATTTTTTAAAGACAAAGAACACAATTAAAAATTAACGGGAACAATTGTTTAACAGGTGCGACTGTGTTCCATCATTGTCTGTGTTCATTTATTTGTTCTTTCAGTTGCATATTAGATTTTAAATGAATTAAAATTCCAAGTAAACGAGGAATTTTTTTTTCGGAATTTACAGAATATACAATTATCAAATATGTGATAACAAAATATTCGGATATGGTTAAAAAATATCCACAAGTGAATGAATGTCTTGTACAGAACACATTTTTTTACGTAAATTGGCTTCTTTTTTTTTAATATTCATTCGTAATGACTACTTATTTTATTTCTCTAAAATTAAAACTACTTTTCGAAAACCTTGAATGTTTTACAAAATCACATCCTGAAAATCTAATGCTTCCAACAAAATCATATTATCAACATATCTAAATGCAGGAAAAATTTATTTTTACAAATTGTCTAATTTTATAGCTGATGCCAGAACAATGTAATTTTATTTTATTCATTACAGATATTAATTTTTGACTCTCATATAATTGCATGCAATGCGTGAACATTTTAGTAAATATTTTCAAACAATATTAATTTAAAAACCGAATGAGAAAATACAGATTTCCATTTGCTGCATTTTACGTAACTTCCACCCTAAAACCTCATTATCGTATTTTATCAACGCTGTCTGAAAAAAAGAAATCTCTCTGACTATCTTGATTAAAGTGTTCTTCGCAACAAGACTGGACGACAGTTTTGATTAGGAAAAGTTATGAACAACTTCCTTTTACTGGCACTCATTTAACCTAGTATACTATTGAGACTTGAAATATTCCATTTATTCTAGGAAATGGATTTTCTTTTTCTTTTTAACACTTTCTAACATAGTTGAAAAGTGTTTATAAATTATGTTTGTCTTGCGGGCAGTCTGTCTGTCTAACTCTCGTAAACATACTCGAATTTCCATGTAATTTTTATATGTTTTTGAGGTTCACTATTTTTTTTTCATACTAAAAAGGAAGTGTGTAGCGTTTATAGTTCGTTTACAGAGACACACAAAAGAATTCCGTTCCATTATAGTCTATGGGAGAAAATAATCTATGCATTTTATTTGTTTTACAGTACTTTAAATATAATGAAATTGAATTTATATTTAAAGTATTGATGAAGTGGAGCATTACATACTTTCTCAGGCGTATAGTATACTATGCATTTATAGTTCGTATACAGGGTCGCAGAAAACAATCCCACTTCATTGTGATCTATGCGGAAAAATCATTTTCGGTGCATTTTAATGATACTTCACACATAATGAAATTAACAAGTACCACTCATGTACTCTCCAAAATGTATTCTATAGATTATGGAGTGCACAGTATTCATCGTTCATTTACAGAGATGCAAAAAAGAATTCAATTACAGGACTGACTGCCATCAATACTTGCTGGAAGTGCGATTTTCAGAGTGGTATGCATATTTTTAAACTTATCTAACTTTTAATTTATTTCATGATGTGTATAAATTCAATAGATCATATACAGGTCTGCATGAAAGAATTCACATACATGTCCGGATATGGACAGCAATAGCTGAAATTCAATTTTTACTGAGTTGTGTGTTTTTTAAATTGTTTATGTCGATATCGCCGTTCATTGTATGAAAAAAATGAAATTTCTTTATGATATTCTTTTTGTGTTGGAAAGTATTTCATAATCTATTGCTGATGCAAGGATTTTTAGTTCTTATTGAAAATATTATATGAATATTTCATTAATGTAATTTTCGTTTCTTTCTGATAAAAAATTTATCATTTATTTTTATTTTTTACTAATTTTGTATTAATTAATTTCATGTTTGTAAACAGAATTTTGTAATAGATTTTTCACTGACGTTCGGAAGATCTCTGACATTATGCTCAGTTGCATGTTCCCGATGACAATACAATATTTTGATATTTTAAGAACTTAATTATAAAAACAAATAATTTGTTTTAATTAAATTTTGATTATACTTCGAAAAAACAATCTTCAAATATTCTAGATTGTTAAAATAAAGTTCAGGTATTTTTTGTTTAAATGTATCGCCTACTGACTGAAAAATAAACATTTGTTTGCTACAATACTGTAAAGTAATATTTGCAGTAATAAAGCATATTTCAAAAAAGATTGGTCAAACTCTATAAGGCTGTAGAGAATACTGTAACAGAACATTTTGTGCATAGGAAACCAGATTAGTATTCTATTTATTCACTCAAAAATACGAGATGCCTTACTTCAATCCAAACATATTTAATGATAATTGATGAAACGAAAATAAAGACATTTTAAAGCAGTTTTGAATAGACTTGTCGTGTTTTGTGTGACTTGAAAAAACATCATGAAAAGTGTTGGTAGTTTATAATATTTACTTAAGTGAAACCCTATGTATTGTCAATTACATTCGGGAATACGGAGAATCTAGATGAGTGATATTTCGATATTGTTGCTAGCTCGTTCTAAGACTTTTCGTGATATCGTTTCATTTCAAACACAGGAAGTCAAGTCTTTCGCAAACTGCTTTGAAACATGTTTGCTATTGTTAAAGTTCTGAACAAAAATCGAAATTTGATTTCAAGACCCCTGTTTTTTGACTGAATAAAAGGATTATCACCGTAGTGTTTCATACAAAAGTTGTTCGTTGCAGTGTGCAATACCATCTCTTAAAGTCTGTCCACCTTCTTCTTCTTCAAATCTGCCTCTACATATACTATTACACTCTTTTAGGTAGCTTTCAATACAAAAAAGTATAAAGCTACCTATTGCAGACGTTCGGAGGAAAGCAATTCCGGAAAATTTTAGTATATTTTCACCGATCATGACCCCCAGACCCCGTAAACTAGCCACGCCTTCTAACTTCCGATGACATCCATTGAGATACCAGAGATTTTTTTTTTTTTGGTGGGGGGTAATACTTACTAAGTTTTAAAAAATGAAAACCTACACTCATCCTCTATATTAGCAGAGGTTCTCAGAAAATAATGCCTTGCCTACCCTTTGAATAATTACATGTAAATTGCATGGCCTCTGTTTTTTTATTTCTAAGAATTTTGAATAAGAAAAGAGAAACAACGAATGGACACAAAAAAACTTTATTTTTATTTTACATATAATGATTTTTTAGGAGGGAAAGTCATTAAGTAAGTCACAAAAGTTAATTATATAATAATTTACAATGATATTCACTTCAAAAAATTTTTTATTTCTCAACATATTCACCACCAATATTTATTCACTTATATCACCGTTTTATCAGTGTCCCAACACCAGCTGCATAACATTCTTTGGGTTGCTATCTCAGTCATATTAGGACTTCAAATTGAACCTTTTCATTATCTGTGAACATCATCTTGCTTCCAAGATGGTTTTTCAGTGGACTAAACAGATGAAAATCGCTTGTAGCTAAGTCGAAGCTCTATGGTGGACGTTGAAGAAGTTGCCAACAAAACTTTTGAATTGTCTCCTGTGTTCAACTTGAAGTCCTAATGTGGCTGCGACAGCAACGAAAACAATTGTATGCAGTTGGTGTTGGGGCACCGATGAAACGGTGATATAAGTGCTTAAATATTGGTGGAGAATATGTTGAGAAATAAAAATAGTTTTGAAGTGAATATCATTGTAAGTTATTATTTAATTATCTTTTGTGACTTACTTAATGACTTTCCCTCGTACAGGTTACAAGTTTTTGAATGTGATAAATGGACTGATTTACCATTACATATTTATTGATCTTTTGGACTTTTCTAGATAGACTGAGGTAGAATCGTAAATAATATTCCACATATAGTGTGTTTCTACATTTTGCTTTTAAATACTCAAAGCGATGATAAATCATTTTATTTGACTAATTTAGCTGCACCTTGAAATATGTTGATTATTGACACAGAATTGTCGCGTATCTACTATAACCTTTTCACATACATTCAAAGTGTACTCGTACCTCACTTCTGAAACATTGCTTTAGATTGCAACAGCCCGACGTAATTTACATGTGTTATGTAAATAGCCTTACTTACCTTTTCCACCCAGATCTTCAATTTCATTTAGTAAACGAAATGACCAAAAGAAGTCATTTGAAATACAGCAATATATTACAAAAAATCAAAAAGCGACAGAATTCCAACAGCAATCCAACTAACTTGATTGTTTTTCTCGGGCATTTATTTCATTTAATTTCTGAGTGCAATTCTTAAAAATGTAGCGTAATTGCAAATTTGTTGTATATATTTTGTGAAAACAACATTGAGAGAATGTTTTAAGGAAATGTCTTTTATAATTCTAAATCGCCGGTAATTTTGAGAAAAAAAAATTAATTTTTTTGTTCCAAGTGACATTAGATTTTGGTCCAGCAACAGGAAAACCCTTGAAATGGTATAACATTTCAGGTACCCCATTCCACACTTCTCAGAGTCTTACGTTTGACAAGTGACATAGAAAAAAAAAGAGACGACTAACAACCAAAACACTTGGGTTATTATTTTTTCTACCTTTATACCAGTGGATTCTGCCAGTTTGCACTGATTCGGTAGAAATGGTATCTAATTTTCTGTTCAGTTCGGCAGACAGGTTGTTAAAATGGAACTTGTAATGAGGATATCACAAATTTACATTCCTTTTTCTTTTTAAATGCTCATCTGAGAAACAGCGGATTTTTTGTTTTATTTTTTTTTTGGATTTGCTTTATGTCCAAAATTTCCACTAGTAGAAACAGTAACTGGTTGCTATTTAGACTAATTTTATAAGAAGTTAGTGACATACGCATAGACCAAATGCGACGTTTTTGTCCAAACTGCGGAGGGTATACTAATAATATTATTATGTTTTTGTTTCTGTTTGAATCTAGGTAAGTATGTAAACACACTTTAGGGTTGTTCATATTTAACTACTTCCAACTTTAGAAGAAGATATTCAATTTTTACTATTTTTGTGGTCAGCTTTTTGTATATTGTTTTGCTGTATTTTTTTTATAGAAATTTTGATCGGAGAGTAAGTGACATTGGAATATACGCTAAATAAATTTTGTTATTTTAACAAAGAACATATTCAAGGACAATATTTTTTCACTGTAAATCAAGATCAAAACTTTGTAACAATGTTCTTATAATGTAGGAAAGTGTTACACAATCCAAGGGGTATGCAATATTTGTCTTTCTTGTTCATACTTCGAAAAGTCATTAGGGTAGAGAAATGGTTGTTAAACCATTCGAATCCCACCACTGTTTTATAACCGTTCCATCTGAGGTCTACCGAAACTATCAGTTGCCAGGGAAAAAAGTACAATCCGAAGACGCCTTCGTAGGGAAGAATTTTCATACGGCCTACTTATGGAAAAATATATTTCATAATCTTAGAATGACAAGGCTCCAGTTGTTTCGATCGCACTCTTGAAAGAAATGAAAAGAAAGTTTCATTTCTGCGTACGGAACAATATAATTAGAAAATTTTGAAATTCTCCAATTCTCGAAATATTCGCTAGAATACGTTTTATGCTACTTCGAATTAGAGGTTATTAGAGGTTATAATGATGTCATCTCATTTTTGATGATTTTGAAGGTTAGAGTCTTGCTATTCTAAGGACGTGATTGTCCTCACTTTTGGCAATTACTAAGCGTCAGCGGTTGGATCATTCGAAAGATTATCACATTGTCCTCCAAATAAAATAAGCCCCAACAAGGATTTTTCAAAAGACCTGAATTGAATTAAAACAACATGAAAATGATTGTAATTAAACAAAGATTCTTTGACTAATCATAGATGACGAAATTAGCCTATGAAAATAAGAAATATCTATATTATAAAGCAAAAACATGTCCATGAATAACGCGGACGTCATATTGACAGTCACAGTATTTTTGACCAGTAAATTTTGCTTTTACTACAATTTTTTTAACTTCTACACATTGCACAATTTCAATGTTTACACCGCCGAACAGAGAGAAAAATGTTCCTTCAAATGCAATTTGTTTGAAAACTGTATCTTAATTTACTGAATGTTTATGGTTTTTAAAATAATTTTCAAGTATGATTATTTTAATGTACCTCTATCGCGTGGAGCCTGACTACGGAAGATTAATCCGTTTACAATGAAAACAACCACAAAAAATACTTTAGAATTTGTTTCCGGCTCATATTCCATAACGAATTTAAAACATCATTAATTAATAAGTAGAATATCATAAATAAAACACAATTTTAACAGAAGTGTAATCGAACTACCCGCTTAAACAACTAAAATTATCAGAATAAAAAAAGCTGCTGTAAGTAGCGATCGTTGACGATTTCTTAGAATATTAACTTCTGGCTAATGCATAAGTGCCACTTTATATAAATTTCAGAACTTTATTCAAATACATTATGGGTATTTTTCATATAAAAACACTTCTTGGTGGTGTTAGCGAGGTATCTACAAATAAATATTAATTTTAAAAGATCTATCAAGAGTTTTCAATAAAAAAAGGGTTTTAACCTATGTTCTGAAACTCTGAAATCCTGGATTGGATCTCCTAGTCTTTGTTTAAGTAAAAATTCAAATTAAAATAGGGTTTTAAACAAATCATACGACTGACTTTATGGCAACTAGAATTATCTAATACACAAATCTAGACTCGTTGATCCCTTCATAAATTAAATATTTAGTGAGGTCATAAAATTCGCAATATAATTTGAAAATCACAAATGCGAATTTATATTAAAAGTGGAAAAAAAGAAACATTTGAATCTTTTCAAATCGTATCAAATGATTCGTTCTTTCTCTTTTATTTAAAACTATTAAACTGCTGCCTTCGCTAGAATAAAAAGAACACTGTACCAACATATTCCCATTTATGTCACAACGCAAGATAATTACGAAAAAAGCTATTAAGCTTCTCTAAAATAAGACTCATTTTCTTAATATTTGGTTTGCAAATGAACTGTAAATATATAAAGAGCCAGAAGTATAAAAGCTATTTATATGCAAATGATACACATTTTCAGCGCAGGGTACCATCAAAGAAAAAAGTCACATATTCCATTCATTTCGTTTAAAGAGGAATTTTTGAAATGTTATTAGCCATTTTTCTCATCTAAATTCGAGAAATGATTTCCAAAGAAGAAAAGTTCTTATAAATCATTAATTAAATTTAAATATAAGTAGCCTTTCTTTCATTCAATCTTATCTAAATGCAGGTTTTATGGTATTTCTCGTTATATAAACAACAATAGCTTTTCTATCTAAATAAAAAGCACAATCGTCATGAGCATAATATAAGAGATATTTCAGTGGGTAGTTTACACAGGGTACGTACGGTTCTTAATATGACATTTCCAGAATAGCAAAATTGCTCTTATTTAATAAAAGAAATTCTTAGATTATTATTCGAAGATTGTTATTCAAATTAATAACGAAGATTATTTTTCAAATTATTAACGAAGATTATTATTCGAAGATCATTGTAGTATTAAAATCCAGGTACACTATGAGCCTATATAACTTCCCAGTCAAACACAAAGCACTTGCTTACTGGTTTAAATTTTGCACAACTCAGTAATATAACTAAAGAATTCTTCTCTATAAATTATTTTACTCCTGTATTTTTATTTACAGGTTTATTTTTTTAAATTAATAATCAGAAGCATTTATTAATTATTAATTATGCACTTGTTCTTAAAGTAAAAATGTTGTACAAGATTTTAAAATGCTTACTATGTATTTTAGAATTTAATAGATTAAAAATGTTTAAAAAATGATGCTTTAAGAGGTCTGATACCCTTTAACGTGTCAAAAAATCAATTTTTTTAATAAGTTATAATTAAATATGATTCTTTAGTAACATTTAAAAAACCCATGCAAAACTTCACTTTAGAAGAGAAGTTATGTCTAAAACAATTTTATCTCTTTTTATATGATCAAAGGGTAATTTGATCTTTAAAGTAAATTTTCTCAAAACGGCGATTTGGGTCATTGCGCGGACAATTTCTAAAAAATGGTTGGCTAGAATTTCATGAATTTTTGAGTGAATGTATTATCCGTATGGATGCACAAAATTACGTATTTTTATGTTTCTCAAGTAAGAAGTGTATTCACGACCACTTTTGTGTTAAAAAATAATTGTTTCAAGTTTCTGTAAAAATAATTTTTTTTCTCAGCATCTATCCATTTTATTTTTTTATTGTAGGTCATTTTGAGAAAACATGATATCTGTACTTATTAAAAGAAAATTGGTTGATTCTAGCAATTCAAATGTGAAAAATCATGAAGGCAATGCAAGAAAGAATAAATCTTTTGTAAAAAGTGAATTATATTTTAATAGGAATTAAAAATCATTATATGTATATAATATAATCTTTTCCGAGGACTTTAATTGATAAAATAAGTATTTTTATAGTATCGTTCATCTCACAAAATCCTATTCGTCCCGCTACGTTGTCTGTCCGTCACAGAGCCGGTTCTCAGAAAATATGTAACTTACAGACATGAAATTTTGTGTACTTATAGCTGAATACCTACTATGGAGCTCAAAAATCATAAAATTTTGAAAAAATCGTATTATTTTAATATAGAAAGATAAAAAACCAAAAATCTAACAGCCTTTTTTTATTAAATTTAAACATTTTTTGTTATAGCAGTTGCCAACAATTAAAAATCCACAATAACATTATTTCTATTAATTTTGTTTATTGAAAGATTTCCGCGTGAAAAATTAAAATGAAATAAAAAGTTTCACCAATTGGAAAAATGATTAATATGACGTCATATTGGTAATAAAACGGAAATTTTCAACCATTTCTCAATAATACAAGGAATATGAGTATGTGTAAGTACAGAAAGCAGATTAATATGATGTCATTAGAGAATTAAAAAGAAAATTAATCTGACGTCATATTGGAAGTTTAACAGACTTTTTCAAATGTTTAAAAATAATACAAAGAGAGTATCAATATGAGTAATAGAGAAAGCAAGTAGATATGACGTCAGCAAGTGATTATAACATCATACGAGTTTGAGGAACGTATTGAATCATGATAAAAACACGATTATAGAAATATTGACATATTTTAACATTTTGAAGGTCCTTATACAACATGTGTAATTTTGACATTGATTTTTTTTAAATATCGCATTCAGTTTACATGACAGGTATTATTATGACAGAGTATAATAGCGGGCTTTGCCCGCTACCGGACCGGTTCAGATACCGGTAAATTTTTACTTTATAAAAAACATGACTTTTTTTTTTCTTTTGGAAAATGAAATTTATTTGGATTTATTAAAGAAAGGATAAAGTGTTTTGAAAGGAATAATAAACGAAACCCTTTGTGCGATCTTGGATCACACTTACACACTTGTTTAATATGTGTTTTAAATTTTATATTTTAAAGTCAATGAGTTATGGTTTTACTACAAGGTCACTTTTTCATGTATTTATGAGTTCAAAGGATACCTGGAATCTTAAATCAGTAATAGTGCATTTATTATTGGTGAGCGGGTGAATAAATAGAATTTTACAACTGTAATTACATTATTAGAATATATGTTTAATCGCTCGAAGATGTGTTACCGATGTTTCATACTAATTAGTAATGCAGCGAATCCATTTAAACGTGATTTAAATTCTGCATAATCGAGGGCTACGAAGACGCATATTGGAGAGGCTCCTGTTTCTTAAATTATTAATCAACATCTTTTTTGTATAAAAATTTTATGAATATTGATATTTTGCTTCTATAACAAAAATTTATGCATAGAAAATCTTATAAGTGATAAAACTCTTTTAATATTCTAAAAAATAACATTTAGCTTATTAATTTGTTTATTACTTACCCATCATACGTAGTATAGGGTAAGTCGTGTAATCGTTTGAAAATCGAAAAAAAAATTGACGGATTTACACGTTTCAGACACTGGAGATTCCGATAAACATATTATGAGAAAAAAAATTTGCCGTCCTTCCGGGTGTTTGTGTGTCTGTAAATGCTCTATCTCCCGAAAAAAATTGAGATACAGACTTGAAAGTTGGTATGTACTTAGTATGTAATAATGGGAAGAAGCTTATTGAATTTCAATAACCTCGATTATCCGGAACTATTTTTTTCAGACTCTCGAAATATTCGCTCTGATAAAAAGTATATAAAAATTTTCGAAATTGTTTATTTTAAGGAGTGAATATAAAAGACAATAAAAAAACATAAATTTTGCATAAAGCATGAAGTCGATCGGATAATTAGTTGCCGAGATATTTGTAATCCTATTTCCACACTCTTCTATTTTTAATGACCCTGTATTTCAATCAAATTTAATTCAACAATATATTTTAATTGAAAATGAGACGCTTAATCAGATGCAATAAACCGCTAGTTAATAGGATGATTGTTTTTGGAGATATAAGGATGTTTCTTTTAAGAAATTCAGTAATCGAGCCTTTAAAGCTTATGACGTTATCAAGCCACGATTTTATTCGAATTGCAATGCATTTTATAAGTAGTTTACACATGTTTTATTTTAATATTTTATATTATGCATATCCATGACGGGTAAGTATTACGGTGGCCCCCCAACGACTAGTTTGATAGAGCATCAATATTTTCTTTCCAAGGCCATGTTCGCACAGCGACATCTTCTTAATTCGTTGAAATGCATGAATGCATTTAAATAGTGGGAGTTTATGTGCTATTTAAGTGCTATTTTCTCATTTTTCATGATGGGATCTTGAAAAATGAGAGATGCGTATAATCTAGAGACATATCAGTGAGAGGATAAGGCAGCATTAAAATTTAGATTTATGTAAAGAATTTTTTTTTAAGTTCATTTAAATTTTATATGCAGTAGTATTATAAATTTAAAAAAATGACAAGTCTTTGCGGTTATTGTGCTAAAACAATTAAAGTTTCTTTTAGCTATTTTTTTGGAACACAAATGTAGCAAAATAATCAGTGATAGTAATAAGTAGTTAGATTACAAACTGTAATCAAGTAAACTTCTACACTAAAATAAAAACTTGTTGATTTTAGAGAAAAAAAAACTGTCAGCCAGAATGAAAGTAAAACTC
Organism: Maratus michaelseni; assembly: GCA_963931845.1. Taxonomy (NCBI): domain Eukaryota; kingdom Metazoa; phylum Arthropoda; class Arachnida; order Araneae; family Salticidae; genus Maratus; species Maratus michaelseni. The sequence continues at coordinate 182,662,026 of OZ007590.1, forward strand.
TTTATTTTACTGAAATAATATGTATTTATAATTACCGGAAAATTTTTTTAAATTAACAGAAAGTTCGTAATAAATACTGATTATTTCCGTAAAGTAAAGTAAAGACTTTTTTTATTCAGAGATTTTTTTATAGTGTAAATTAAAAAAGTTTTTTATTTAAATCGAAAACTGTATTGCTAATATCTATAATCTGATTACGATATCTATCATTTCATAAAGCTACATAATCATAAAAGAAAAAACTTCTTCTATAAAAATAAATGTAAATATTAAAAGAAATGCACGTTTAAAAAAATAATTTTGAATTTTCAGAATTATTTGGCATTTAGGTCCGGTAGAACTTCCATCGATATATTTTAGTCATACATATCATATTTTAACTTTTATGACTATAAAAAAATGCACAGTTGTTATTACTGATCGTATTATCGTCTTAAATATAGTTTCAATAATCAAGCAATGATAGCAGGAATGAAAAAATTCCAAGGCACTATGGGCAGTGCAAGTGTTCTTCTATAAGCACATACTTATGAGATTCTACTGCAGTTTCGGTATGAGCCGAATATTGAGCTGTTCTTTCATTAAAACCGATTATTCACCTAAACTCATATTTTCTTTTGAAAATGACCGAAAATGAAAACAAAACTGAACCTTCGCCCGGTCACTAACCTAAACCAAACTTTAAAAAATATAGGAAAAATTAAATATTTAACGCTCTTTTAATTCAAACATGCTAGTTTCTGACGCAGTTACGAATTAATTTTCAACCATACATTAACAGATTTTTCAGGTATAAAATGGAGTGTCATTTGTATACTGGATGTAGATATGTCGTGATAATTGAATCATAAAAATATTTGAAGTTACCGTAAAAAATTATTCTCATGCTATCTCATTATCCAGTTTATATGTGATTTGAACGACATTTCCATTTACTAAAAAAATAAAGAATATATCAGTAAATACTGCGTAGACTAATGCAATAAATCGATTTACAATGCACAAAAGTAAATAATAGATGATATTTAGAAAACAGTCGAATAAATTATCCAGGTATCACATTTACTCTTTTACTAATGGACATCTTCTAAAGTATCAGCCTTCTTTTATTTTCATAATTCTCATTTCCATGTTATTAACAAGAACAAAAAATCATGCGTCAAGCATAGATTATGTAACACATTCCAACGCTTTCAGAATAATTTTACAAATCATTACCGTTTAATAAGCTGAAAGATAACATCTAAGTAAACAATTTAGAAAACTCATAACATATTTAAAAACGTAATTTCAGGAATTTCCAACATATACAATATTCGGTAAAATATCCGAATACTTTTATTCAGCTCTGCATATGATCTATAGATTTGTATATATACTACATAGGATGCTAAATTTTAGTTTAGTTAGGAAACGCGTAGCACAGTTTAAAATTCTCCTTCTGGAGTTTCTGTCAATGAACGGAAATATGCTCGCGAAATTTTGTGCTGCCCTGTATATGATTTACAGAATTTATACACACCAAGTAATAGACAAAAATTGAGTTAAATTTAAAATCGCGTTCAGCAACTTAAAACGCACTTCCAGGAATTATTGTTAACAGACAGTAGATAATTCTTTTGTGTGTCCCTATAAATGAACGATAACTGCTATACACACAATATTCTGTAGTAAGCCTCTTGTAATGCACCTTAGTGATATATATATATTTCAATGCGTTTTAAATAGTGAAACATTATTTAATTAAACCGCAAACGATTTTCTCCATAGACGCAATGTAACGGAACTCTTTTGACTGTCCCTGTAAAGTAACTATAAGTGCTATGTACACCCTATTCCATATTAAGCTTCTTGTAATGCACCTTAGTGATATATATCAATTACAATGTGTTTGAAATTGTGTAACATCATGAAAATAAACCACAAATGATTTTCCACATAGACCGTAATGTAACAGAATTCTTTTGAGTGTCCCTGTAAAAAAACTATAAGTGCTACACACTTCAGTTGAAATAGACAACATGCTATAGATAACGATAATAACATATAAAAATTGCAGGGCAATCTGAGCATATTTACGTGAGTTAGAGCACGGACAAACGGCAGACGGCCAGACAAACCGAAGTCATAAACACTTTTCAACTAGGTTGGAAAGTGTTAAAAATTGCTCTCTTGCTTGTTATTTGCCAATATCTTAAATATAAATCAATGCCAATATCTTAAACTATCTTCAAACGAATCAGGAAGTAGAAAATAATGCTTCATAGTTCCATTGTCTTTTACTGAAAAATTTACTCAGCAAGGTAAAACATGTTTATTTATTTATTTATTTATTTATATATTTTTTTTTGTTTATTTTTTTACTTTTTTGAAAAAATTTAATGTAGTAGAATTTGATAGTAATAGAAAACTTTGCATTTTATAAAATATAACTAGCTGATCCGCCCGACGGTGCCCGTCAAAAGATAGTACGAAATGCGAAACACATTAAAAATCGCTGCTCTTAACTGTTCCTCTGGTAACCCTTTCGTTTGTCGGAAAGTAAATAGAGACACGGACCCCGAAGCGAATGTAAATTCAATACGACCCTCTCAAATATCTGGTTCATTTGATTCACTGAGAGGTCTGTTTTTGGCCAAAATGAAGAAAAGTTACTGTCTTATTTTCACAAAATTTGCATTTGGGGGGGGGGGGGGGAAACACGTATATACTCTGGGTTTTAAATCGATACCTCCAATAGTTTTCTTACTACAAGAAATAACGAAGTAGGCAAAAGTTATATTAGCAGGTTTGATTTTATAAACAAATTACTCGTTGCCATCGGCAATAGATAAACAGCCGTTTTTTCGCCGCCACATACCTTAGTGTTTTATATAGAGAAATGGCCATTTACAAAATTTCCTTTTTTAAAGATTTTAGGACTGGTGCTCATTACTGGAATGCTTAATTAGTCAATATGTAGTAATGAACACTCCATGTGGGCTATTATCAAAAGCATGATTTCAGTAATGTTCCAGATATGAGTATAAAAACTTTTCTGAAATAACGGAAAGCTTAAGAAATCAAATTTTATTTATTAATTACACTTATCAGAATCTAATAAGATCAGCAATTTTATAAATATCTGGTTTTATTTATTTCATGGGTTTAATAATTTTTTTAACTAAGCCAGATTATTTTTTTTCCTAACTCTGCCTTAGCATATTTTATAATCTGGCAGTCAATTAAACCGATTAGGATACAGAATACAATGTTCAGGGGATATGAAACGGAGGGACACATGGGCTAAATAAAGACAATTTTTTTAACACATGAGATGTTAAATAAATCTTCCCGTCTTCAGTATTTGATTATTCACCTCTGACAACACAACTCTGCACATAAAATACTTCCATAAATATTAATTACATTTATAACTAGAAAATCTGCAGTTCAGGGATCTCAAACGTTCTGCATTTTTATTTTGAAATAACTTTATTTTGTATTTCAAATGTTCAAACAGAATTTCTTTCATATTAGTATTACTAATTACTACAAGTAATATATCATTTCAGGAAATTTAAATCTTAAGAATTATAAGGGGAAATAGATTTCCATACACTAATAATCCAAGATACTCTTGTGTGATTTTTGTTTTTTATTAGAAAATCTAAGCACCTGTCATTGTCTCAATAACTTGATAACTGTAAATCTCTGAAATTCAGTATTTTAAGTCTTCTATCTAAAATAATTAAAATATTGCTCTGTGATAATGACATTAATAATTAACTTGAACAATTATTTATTCTCAAAAATATTTTAAAAACTATTGATATCCTATTTGTTAAATTTATTTGAAAATACTTATTAGGTGCACATTACTTAGATTTTAATGTCCATCATTGATTTTTTTTTTAATTTTAGTTTTTTTTAAGGGGGGAGTATTCATGATTAAATTTTGATTCACAATGGAAATATAACTATAAGATTGATTAAATATTGTTCATAGATTAATATAATATTTAGAAAACTGGACTATAATAATTATAACTGTTAATTAAAAAAGAAATTCCCCCAGGATATCCATTACTGTCATGTTTATCCTACAATAAGAAAGTTGTTTGATTTCATGGCACTTGAGCTCAAAACTCATTAGGCGCCATTGCTCCCATTTTGGGAACATTGCTTTAGAATTTTTTTTAACGTGAATATTTTATATATTGTTAAAATGTTCACATTATTTTCATTTTGAATATATGAGATGACTTCTGTAATTTTAAAAAGTGTCATTTGAATGTTCTATTTTTTAAATGTGTTAAAAAGGGCGAAAAATAGCTTTTTGACCGATTTCGAAAGACATATTTAAAAAAAAAATAATTTGATAATAAAAATTTTATTTTTTAGATAAAATATGTTTATAGGTGTCTATTATATAAAACAACATCAATACGAACTTAATATGTATAATAAATTAACCACAATTATCGAAAGCTTAAGTAGTTCCCAAAATGGGAGCAATGGCGCTGAATGGGGTAATTTTTTTCAAAATTTTTACGTACGCCTCCGTGCTTTTATGGCAGTTATGTTTCAGTTTATTTCCTATAAAAGAGATAATATCCTTCTGAAACTGATATTTTACGAAGAACTGATATAAATTAGTCCAACTTCTACATTTATAATTAGAAAAAAATCAAAATGAAATTACCGGTTCAAAAAACATTTTCATTATCCATCTCTTTATTTTTCATCATTACATAATTTTTTCTGACTATTTTTCGTTCAAGATGATTGAGCAATTTTTATTTTAGACTTGGATGATTTTTCGGATGTTCCGGAAATCGTTTTTTTTGCCAAATGATCTTAGTAGTGATCTTAGTAAAGATGAGGAAGATGTAATACAAAATAATTTATGTAACGATTTATTCCGTGGTATATCTGGTGAAATAGAACTTCCTGTAAGTTCTAAATCAACAGTCAATAAAGAAATATGTGATTTAGTGTTTAAAAAAAGACAAAGTATTAAACGCAAACTTTATATTTCAGACAAAAGTTCCGACGAATCTTGAAATCGGAATATAGACAAATCTAAACTAAGAAAAATAAATAGGTAAACACACAGTTTCAGAAAACGAAAGAAATGCAATATAATTCTGTATAAAAGTTGTTCAATCATTTTCATGTAAAATAGTAGGACAAAAATGATGTAATGATGAAAAATAAAGAGATGGATAATGAAAATGCTTCGAGAATCGTTAATTTTATTTTTTATTTTTATTATAAATGTAAATGTTGGGCTAATTTATATGAATTCTTCGTAGAATATCAGCTTCAGAATAATACTATTCCTTTAATAGCTAAAGAATTTGAGAAATAACTTCCATAAATGCACGGAATCATAAGTAATTTTTTAAAAAAAATTACCACCATTCGGTGCCATTACACTAATTTTGGAAACATGCTGTTTCTCCTAAATATTTGAAATTTTGTAATTTTTTATTCAGAAGTACTTTAAAAACTTCATATTTATAAAGAAAAAAGCAACTGTTCCATAAAAATTAGATTAATATATATAACGGCGTCTAATGGGTTAATAATGTGAGAATTTATGGCATGTAGGAATGAAATTTATTTTGCAATTGTATTAAAAATACGGTAGTTCATGTTCAGGGAAAATTAAGAAATCGAGAACTTTCTTGAGTAGTTAGTTGAATGAAAACTGCAAATGTAAACATATCTAAGTAAAGTTCATTAATTTTTTTAAATCATTTTATTTTATTTGTAGCTAGATGTGATTGATAAGTTACAATTATTGAGAGTTAACTTACATACAAAGTAATGTTCACATTTATCATAATACTGCATAAAAATTCATATTGTACTTATATTAAAATGCCAAGGAAGCGAATGAACAATTTTTAATCACCTTTCGCCTTTTCAAAATTTCAGAAAAAATATTTCTCTTAACGATATATTCCTTATTATGCTGTTAAAGATATTTCTCATCAATTTAACATTTTGTGCTATTAATAATATTTACTTAAGCTTTCCAAAATATCTTATAGCAAGATTTATCTTGCAAGAAATAATTTCAATCATAATAACTCTTTCAAACAGTCTATTTTAGAGATTACCATCAAATTTTTATTTCTCATGGAATGGAACTTCTCCCTGTAATTTCACTTCGCTCACAGTATTATTGAGAAAAGCTATTAAATCTCCCCATTAAATGACTCTATTTCTTCATAATTGCTTTCAAAAGGAAAAGGACAGTAAATGTATAAAGAATTTTGTGCATAGAATATATTTGCACGGAACATTTCTGAGATTTGAACGACTTGTAAGATTGTAGAATTTTAAAAATCAAATTGTGATATTCAAATATTAATGAGAGATATTTTTATCTAATGAAATATGAGGTTTAACATAGTTAGTTTTTTATTAGTTATAATTAAATTACATAAAAGTTCATTCATAGTTCTCTAACATATTGCTGTTCAATGCATTTTTAAAAGCACGCTAATCTGCTTATTTTAAAAAGTAGTTATCTTTGTAGGTGATGTAACAATAATTCATGTCACAATTTTTTGTTAGGATATGAATATCGCACAAGGCACAAAACATTATTGATATAATTACAATTGCCCTGGTTTGAAGTATAATCTTATAAAATAGTTTTATAATTAGTCTGAGAATTCCAAGAGTATCTAATTGCTTTTCATGTAAAAGTATGTATTTGCATTGTTTGTTACAATGTTATTGAAGCACAAGCTAATTGTTTCTATATTAATAACTGCTCTACAAAAGTTAACGCAGACACTTTTAAAAGATCTATGTAATCTGTATCTTTTTTTACTAATATCACAGTCCAATACAAGTATATATGTTCAAAACTAATAAATTGACGTTTCCTCACTGTGTCAATGCTCATTGAACGACTTCCATTCCTTACATCAGGTCTGTCCAATTTTTTCGTTAACAGGTGCGCATCGCAACTAGTGACAATTATAAAAGTGACATTATTCACGTTATTGGAAATATACAGTAACAGGGATACCAGAATAATTGCTGTTGAGCAATGGCACTTAGTTAAAGCCGATTTTCTCATAACACTTAATTTAAATAAGCAGATAACGCTAAATTGTGCTTAGCTGGAATTGATTGCCTCATGATGTAAGATAGACATGTAGTTGAATATTTGGTGAATGAAACAATAGAAAAATAAATATGTGTAAAGATATTTCTTCATAAAAATAGGCAAGAGAGTTTAATCCAGTCAGATTTATTTGAAGTAGATTTCAACAGACGAAATGAATAACATAGTCCAGTTTGATAATTCAGCAGAATAAACACTTATATGATCTTGAATAATATTATAGTATAGCCAACACATATTAACATAAACCACAAATGTAACTTAAATAAATTATACTTATCGAACATGAGCAAAGAGCTGCAAAGTTATAGCGACACTTAATCCTTTAAGACAACACGCACATTCCATCACTACGGCCTGAGCTAAACTGCAACTCGACCGCTTCCGTGAAGATCAAAACAATAAACCGAATCACTGATGACAGCGAAGTACCGCGTATAAATACATGGCCAACAGCTCACCTACCAATGGCAATGAAGTTCTAGAACCGTCACGGAAGTGACGCGTGGCCTACGGCATGAATAATTATTGAAGTAGCAAATCAGAAAATAACTTCTCTGTCGCCATCTATCGTAAAACCAGCGAACTCGCTAATCGATTATTCGATTCCAGGCTTAATCGAATATCACCGTGTGTGTTGAATGGGAAAAGCAGCAGCGTGACGTTTAAATGTTTGTAAAGTAAATTGAAATTAACAACTATTGTAAAGTGAAATTTACTGTTTCTAATGAATAAAATAAAAGTAATAAACGAAGAATTAATGAAGTATGGGTAAGTTAAACATATATTAATTACTGAAATTACGTTTTTCATGATAAATATATACTGATGAAATACACTGTTATGAAATTTATACTGTGATTTAATGAATGTAAATAAAGATAAAATATGGATGAAAGTTAATGAGTGCATGTGTTTAAAAGTGTATATGAGGCACTAAGACTGAAACTATTAAATGGAGGCTTGTTTTTACAACAATTGCGATGGTGAAAGAGCCATAAATCTTAATGCACCCACGAATAAAAATGTATGCAAAAATTAATTATTAAACGCATAAACAAAGCATGATTTATAATGGGATATTTGTTTTTACCGGATAAAATAAAATGTCATTCACTTTGCACAGTTATAGAACACAGTTGAGAAAATCAAGCACGCGCAATGCTTTCGTGTTGCGAATAATTTAGAGATACAGTTTTGAAAACTGTAAGAATTTATCTACGTTGAACGTAGAAAAAAATCTATTTGCAGAGATAAATTGAACTAAAGCAATGTGAAGTTTAAGTGTAACTCTTCGAAGTAAGGAATAATTTTCCTTGCTCACTAAGTTTCAAAAAGCTCTGTCTTTGACATGAGATTTCATAATTATGTAATTTTGAATATTAATAATTTTCAATTCCAGAACTTCCAGTTTGCCCAATTTGAAATTAGAGGCAATTGATGAATCAATTATACTGGATCACGTCTTTTTTTTTAATCTTTTCCATACTTAACATTTTCATCCATAGTATTTTTTTTTTTACGTTTTGAATCTTTTAACGGTTTGATTAGTTTTCTTTCCTTCAAAAACATTTTTTTCATTTTATTCGAAGTTTTAAAAGGGACATTATATACATGGGGATATTTTTTTGAAATGTGTATTTGATTATTTCTAGTCTGCACGCATTGCAAACATCGAAATAGCTTCTACATGGAACGTCGACTGATCCTGCATACTGCCTGTCTAGCAAAACTGTTAGAAGATCTCTGACTTTTTGTAAGTAGATTTGTAACAAGAAATGTAGGTTTTAATTCGATGAATGTGATTTACTTGACGAATATCTCAGGAACACGACAAACATATTTCAACTCGTATCACACACACACAAAAAAAAAAAAAAAAAAAAAAAAAATCAGAAATATTAATAGTCACGTTATTCTCGAAATAAAATACCTTCAGACAAATGAATAACTGAGTCTCAATCACGATGATTTATATTATCTCTGTTAATGATGACGTCATCTGAACGTGAAGCTATAGCGTTTTTCCTTTTCCAGAAAATTGTGGATCCTTTAATTTTCTTCCAAAAACTTCTGTTTCTAGAAATTTACAAATAAGTATTTGGCGAAAGAAACGACCTCCAAAGTCATGAAATGATCAAAAAACTATAGCCAAATTCTTCGCCACGGTAGGGCTGTGGATACAGCAGTACACGAGTTTCCCCTTTCATATGCAACTTCTTTTTTTCTATTGCTTCACTTTTCGTTATTGAAATTTTCTTTCTTGGAATTTCTTAGAATTGTTGATTAAAATTTTTATTTTAACAAAAAAACTCCGTTTAACAATAAACACTGATACTTACTTTTCTGAAACATAAACCATTCTGTATTTTTTACCTGTGTAGTTGACATTCTTTTGAAGAAAAAATAAATAAAGCTTTCAAAACATTATCCTTTTGAAGAGCAAAAAGTAGAAAAACTCAGTGTAATTTATAAATATGAATAAAACCAAATTTAAGAACTTTTGGAAAACATAAATATAATCTCCGATATGGATTTAAAACCCACATTCCAGTTGATCATTTTGAAAACCTTCCTTTTCAAAAGCAACTGAAAGTTAGATAAAATTGAAAGAAATATTGATACGTAACAGAATTTTATCACTGAAAAAAGTTAAGTTGTTATATGAAATTATCAAAATCTAGGAAACTTTCATTGACAGTAACAAATGTTAAGAAAACTATTTAAAATATAATTAATGCTCAATAAATGATAACATTATATTTCTCTTTTAATAAAATAAAAAATAATGTTCAGCCTACTATTTATTTATGTGAAAATATTTATGTATTTTCGGAGATAAATCATAAATTTATTACGAAAACACAGTAAGACCAAAAGAATGAAGAATTATGTTAGTCTCATTAAGCATTCAGCTTTCCTATGAAACATAAGCAGTATGTATTCTATGTTTGACATACATAACAAGATGTAAACAAATACTGCGGCGGATTTTCATGTAAGAGAATATGTTACGCTAACAAATAATAATAATAATTTGTTAACATTATATTTAACTTATTTCTGAAAATATCAGAATATTTTCGTAAATAACCATTTAAATGAAACGATTATAGTTTTTAAAAGGAAAACTTGTAACTGTTAATGAAATAATATATACTAGATGGAACCCGTCAAAACGTGACGGAAAAAAATACTATAACAATATCAGTAAAATAAGCATCTTTATTATTTAAGTAGGGCTTCGTATGAAACAGTCTTTCAAATATTTTACTTTAACCCCCCCCCCCCCCAGTGAAATACTATTTCCGATGCAAACTCCAAATGAACACTCCGTAAACAAATGTGTAATGCAAATCAGTTTGACATTACCACCAAAATTACCCACGACAAAAAAAAAAAAAAAAAAAAAAAAAAAAAAAAAAAAGGTTTATGGACTTATAAAGTATTATACAAATAGTCCTATCATAAAGTATCATACAAATTTCCTACTTTCATCTCATATTCAGTAAATAAAAGAACATAGTATAAGCACCCCCCCCCCCCTGTGATAATGCAATCGAATGAGCTCCTATGCGCATATGTATTGCATCTGCGCAAAAGCACCGTTGAAATTCGACGTTAAAAAAAGTTTTAAAATGTTTAAATTAAAAGTTTTAAAATGTCCTCTTTAATCATTGTTCGTTTCAAATCCATATCTTCTAAAATGCATCCATTGTTTTAAGCTAATCAATTTTTATGTGAAAATGAAGAAATTTTGTTAAAAATAATAAATTAATAAGCAGATGAGGGAGCATTTTAATGTTTTCAATTGTAATTTATTTGTATGGTTTCTTCTATCCCTTTACATAATCAGGATGATTATTCCTTTTCTATCACAGTCGGTCCCTTATACAGTTAAATATCGAATGGATCTTTAAAAAAATAATAAATAACAGTTCCTAGCATATTCTGATTCAACATATACATCAACGAATTCAACATATTAATTTTATGTTAATCATAAACTAAAAATAGTTTTTTCTTTCTTTTGACAGATTTTATATTAGCGCCAAAATACTCTGTCTTATGGATAATCTGATCTTACGATTTATCAGGTTTTTATTATAATTTTTTTTTCACTTTTCATGAAGGTTAGGGATACCTATTTTCAATTGTTGCAACTTTCCAAGGGGCTATTTTACATTATTAAAACAAACGGATGGTCATTGTTGAGATAGAATTGAAAAATATTTCATGCTTGTAAATTATTTAAAAAGTCGTTAAATTACGCGGCAGATTTCAAATAAATTTCAATCGAAAGCTAATTTTTTTTTCTAATTGAGGATGTAAGAATTGAAATTGTAAAATGTAGTAAAAAAATTAAATTTTTAGTATTTAGAAGTGATGTAAGCGCGATGAAAGCTAAAGCGATAGTGCCGTTTGTTGTCACAACCGTTATACATTTCTAAATATTGCCACTGTGTTTTGGTTGGCGTCCAAAAGTAGACTACCATTTTTTGACATCGAAAGAAAAATTCACAGTGAAAGAAATAAGACTTTGCCGCTAATAAGGAACTGTTAAATGAACTTATAACAAACCTACCAAAATAATTCCTATAAAATAATAGCCTTACATTGTTTATTCTAGCTAAAAATACAATCATTATTTCAAGGTTTTTTTCCCTGAAATTCTTTGCTTTTGTGAATTTTTTTATTAAAAAAGGAAATCTTAATAATTTAAATCCTATAATTCCTATAACTTAATCCTATAATTTAAAAAAAGTAATTGGTAACATGTAATCAAGGTATGCAATCAAGATGAAGCAACCAATAAAGGCTCCAGTTCTAATCTTTAAAATTAAAAATTGAAATATCAGTTAATATTACTCCATGTTGACACAATCATATAAATTTTTCTTTTTAGTTTTATCAATGTTAAAATGCATTTCAAGCTAAGCATAACGTCATTTTCACAGGTACAAACTTTTCACACGTACATTTATGCTTAAGCACAATGCATACAAATAAAAATATATTTTGCATTTAATTGTAATGAAAAAAATGGCTTCCACAAAGTTATAGTGCTTAATGATAAAATGAACCCAATGGACAATATTTCCGTGACGTCACAGTAAATATGAATTTTTATTTTCTTATAAAACACACGGATAAATATTTTTACCGAAATACTTAAACATTTTAACTATATTTTAACTTACAAATAAAAAAATTCGGCCTAAAAGTCACGTGCTTTTAATATTTAATATTTATTTTTTATGCTCGCAATCATTGAGTTCAGAAAATAAACTTTGTACGTCGCAATAGTGGGCGTTAATCCGATTGCCGACTTTATGACGTCATAAGCAGAAGTAAAATTTTAATTTAAGATTACGGCTAATTAATTAAATTTTCGAACAAATGAATGTACGATAACAAATCTGTGACCAAATATCTTTCATTTAAAAAAAGAATGATGTAATTTGATGTAGTAGTTTGTTCTCACGGATTGTCGAAACAAAACGCTTAGCGTTTTAAATATATAGATAATGTAGTGTTATCTTACAAAACAGTATTCTGGGAAGATATAATTTTCAAACAATGGGAATTTTCATTAAAACAAATCATCTTATGATTATCCTGAGTCTCATAACATAACAAATCTAATTTCACTATTCTTGAAACAACAACTGTTCATAGGTATGTGCACAATACATTGATTGTATAAATACAAATATTAGGCATACTTTTTACAAGTAATTAAACATCTATATATATATTTGTCTTACGTGGCGCGAAAATTGGGCTGAATTTGTAACTTATGGTTTGGCAACAACCGTGGTTTCCAGAGCTCAGACCAATGAAAAACTAGATTGTGTTAGATCAGCTCCACCTCCAATATGGCGGTAAGTGTGAGAGTAGTGAAACCATATAATGAAACTAAAACTAGCAATTATTAAAAATAAAATAACATGTACGTAAATCCAAACCGTCTGAGATGATTCCTCATTTTAATTATGAGCAATATCGTTAATTTCAAATGAATTCTCAACTCTTATTTAGAATTCATTTACGAATTTCACTCACTCAAAAGTCGGAGAAAAAAAATCAACTGTAGATTGCACCTGGCGCCATCTGTTGATGTATTGATAAAGTAAAAAATAATTTCTACGTAGTTTTTTTTTTTTCCCCTAATGGATTTAAGTCGTGCTGTACAAAAGATCCTTTTTTCATAGTATTTAAAAGATCTATATACTCATTGGTAGCGCCAACTAAATACATTTTCAGTTGTGTTTTCAACGGAGATTTACTTTTTTACATTAAAAAAAATCGTCAATTTCATATGTTCAAATGTTTCATAGTAGAACTCATTCCGGCTAGAATTGCTGAAAAAAAGGGGCGAGCGAGCGAAGCGAGCTGTGACCGCCTAAGCGGTCTCAATGTGAATTACTTCGCAATTCACGGGGGGTTGGCGAGCGTTAGCGAGTAGGGGGCTGAGCCCCCTAGTTCAGTATATAATTGTAACAGCCACAAACGTAATTATTGATGTCCGAAAAATGTACCTTTATGTACCTGTAATAATAATAAAAAAAAAGATTAATAAAGTCCTATCATAAGGCAACAGACAACGGATGGCGCCATATTTTAAATTTTAGAAAGACCGGGAAAGCTCCAATTAAATCAAGAGGCGATGAAGAAATGTCGGTAAAAGAGACATGTGCCGCAGGCGCCACGTGCGGGACGCACCGCGACACACAATCGACCACTGATCCCAAGTCCTGAGAGACTTTTAATGCGCCAGTAGCTTTGTCTCGCTACGGCGCTTGAGCCGTCCAGAGAGCCGCACCCCACTGCGGACCCTCTAACCTAGTACCCACGAGTCGACGACATAGGTCGCCACGAGAGTAACCCCAATCTGGGGAAACTCCCACACAGGACGGACCCGTGGTAAGCTGGCGAAGGCCACCCGCCGATGTCGTCGCCGAAACCCCATAGCGGGAATCGGTTTCTAGGTCGTCGCGCTGCCGCGACAACTTTTGCTCAACCACAATTCAAGGAGTGTGAAAACCTACATAGGTAGTCACTTTCCCTCAAGAAATGTCGGTAAACTGAAGATGCCCGAGAAGGTACGGCGGAAATATTTTTTACGACACATATGAAAGTTTTAAAGGACTGGCTTATCCTATCTGAAAGGAATTTAAGTTTTTCTTTTTTTATAAAAAAATGACATCTACGTAAGTTCTATGTGTGAAAAATTGTTTTAATGTCTGCAAATAGGTAATGTGAAGTAGAAATTATATATAATTTTATTTTATTGAAAGAACGTAATGCTCAGTAGTTGTTGGCGTAATAAATTATGATTGTGCAGTTTCTGAGTCCGCTTGTATATATATATATATATATATATATATATATATATATATAAAGGTGGGCCAAAAGTTTCTATATGTATGATTTTAACTTTTTTTTTTAAATTTCAAATACCATGAAAATGCGTTTGAATAAAGAACAATAAATTTAAATTATACTGATGGCCTAATCCATACTACTATTTATGATATTCATGAATATGCATAGTACATAAATAAGAATGGTTGAATGTTTATTTTTCCTATGCATAAAAATTCATGGCCAACGCTTTATACAGGGTGATTCATAAAAGATGGGCAGAACTTTAAGGGGTTATAGTACACTTAAAGACAAATAATATTAAATAGGAGACTAAGGGTCCCAGACGTATTCCCAAGGAGATAGGGGGCATTAAAGTTTAGGGTCCGAAATTTCAAATGATTATAAAACATGGAAAAATTGGTCGATTCGTTTGCGGTTTTTGCAAAAAATTTTCTTTATGCCAGTATTTTCTTGAAATAAAATTTTAAAGTTCAATTTCAAAAAATGCCGATAGGGGGCGCTTTAGACTTTGGAGTAACAAACAACTATTTTTTAACGTTATTTTTTGTATTTCTTTAAATGATTTCGAAAGCTTAGACTTAAACTTAAATTTTGATCTAAAAATCTGAGTCCTAACGAGTAGTTAAGTAGCGTAAACTGAAATTTGAAATTTGAAACCCTTCTCCCCCCAGAACAAAAATCAGTTATTCCCGATCTTTGTGTCGTAGATTAGGCTCTAACTACTGCCGCGTTTTGCTAAAATTATTCTTTATGTCAGTATTTTCTTGAAAATAAATTTTAAAGAAAATTTTCAAAAAATTCCGATAGAGGGCGCTTTAGACTTTGGAGTAACGAACAACTATTTTATACCGTTATTTTTTGTGTCTCATTAAATGCTTTCTAAAGCTTAGACTTAAATTTTCAGCCCAAAATCTGAATCGTTAGACGTGGTTAAGTTTCTGGGGAGAGGGGTTTGAAATTTCTACTCCTGAGCACAGTTCAGTTTACCATGTCCACACATTGTGTGCTGTGATACGAGGTAAAAAGACACAAATTAGGATTATGTTACCAAAGCATATTTATTAACATGTAATCACAATAAATGTTCAAAATTGTGACCACCAGAGGTTATGCACGCAGAACAACGGCGACGAATGGAACGGCGAACATTCGCGAAAACATCAGGCTTTTCGAGCACTTCCCCTACAGCGGCGGAAAGTCTGGCGACCAGTTCCTCGGGGGATTCAATGGGTGTCTCATACATAAGAGCCTTCAATCGTCCCCAAAAAAAGAAATCGAGGGGTGAAAGATCTGGCGAGCGAGCAGGCCAAGCAACAGGACCACCTCGACCAATCCATCTGTTCGGAAATGTGATGTCCAGATAGTTGCGGACGTCTCGTACGTAATGGGCTGGCGCTCCATCGTGCTGGAACCACATGACCCGCCGGATGCGTGGAGGAACAACGTTTAACAGGTCTGGCAGCACATGTTGCAGAAATGTGAGGTATGTTTTACCGTTGAGGCGTTCAGGAAGAAGGTACGGTCCGATTAGGTGGTCTCCGAGGATTCCTGCCCAAACATTGATGGAAAAGCGTCTCTGATGAGCATGTGGATACGTAGCATGTGGATTGACATCCGCCCATACATGTGCATTGTGTGTGTTAAATGTACCTTCACGTGTGAAGGTACATTCATCGGTGAAAAGCACAGTTCGTCCAAAATGTGGATTTAGCGCGTTCTGCTGCAGAAACCAGCGGGCGAATTCAATACGATTTGGATAATCCCCTGGAGACAGTTTCTGGACTCGTTGCACATGAAACGGGAGCAAATGTTCATCCTTCAGTACCCTCCAAGTCGTGGACTGTGAGGTATCCACCTGGCTAGCCACTGTTCGTGTACTTGTACTTGGCTGCGCCGCTACTACATCCAGAATGGCTTCTGCAACAACTACTGATTCGTCCTTTTTTGCACGACCTGCATTCGACCGGGAAGCGAGAAATGATCCCGTCTCACACAACTGTCTGTGCAAGCGCTCGAAAATTTTGCGGTTAGGCAACCGCCTGTTAGGAAATCGCTCTCCGTACATTCGTTGTGCCTCTGCACCATTTCCATCTGCCGCTCCGTAAATTAAATGCATCTCAGCCTTTTCCTTATTCGTGAAGGGCACCATCTTCCGATTCATTACTACAGCGACTTACACTTGACTCACCGTTCAGTGGTTTTTATGCCTGAATCGTGTCGAAATTTTGCATACGTGTTCTTCTTCTTCCCCATTTGACATTTGCATACTTTCTGTTTCCTTCTTCACCCGGTGACTAGCGTCAGGAATGGAGCTTTAACGTTTGCATGAGCGACGTTTCCAACTGTGCCAGTGCCTTTATGAGTGAATTCCGACTATGCAGTCCTTGACGAAAGTTGTATTTTTGCCTCGTATCACAGCACAGAATCGTTGGGCATGGTTAAGTAGTGCAAACTGAACTATGTTCAGAAGTTGAAATTTGAACCCCCTCCCCTCGCTACTGAACCACGCTCAGCGATTCAGATTTTGAGCTGAAAATTTAAGTTTAAGTCTAAGCTTTAGAAAGCATTTAATGAGACACAAAAAATAACGGTATAAAATAGTTGTTCGTTACTCCAAAGTCTAAAGCGCCCTCTATCGGAATTTTTTGAAAATTTTCTTTAAAATTTATTTTCAAGAAAATACTGACATAAAGAATAATTTTAGCAAAACGCGGCAGTAGTTAGAGCCTAATCTACGACACAAAGATCGGGAATAACTGATTTTTGTTCTCGGGGGAGAAGGGTTTCAAATTTCAAATTTCAGTTTACGCTACTTAACTACTCGTTAGGACTCAGATTTTTAGATCAAAATTTAAGTTTAAGTCTAAGCTTTCGAAATCATTTAAAGAAATACAAAAAGTAACGTTAAAAAATAGTTGTTTGTTACTCCAAAGTCTAAAGCGCCCCCTATCGGCATTTTTTGAAATTGAACTTTAAAATTTTATTTCAAGAAAATACTGGCATAAAGAAAATTTTTTGCAAAAACCGCAAACGAATCGACCAATTTTTCCATGTTTTATAATCATTTGAAATTTCGGACCCTAAACTTTAATGCCCCCTATCTCCTTGGGAATACGTCTGGGACCCTTAGTCTCCTATTTAATATTATTTGTCTTTAAGTGTACTATAACCCCTTAAAGTTCTGCCCATCTTTTATGAATCACCCTGTATATTACAACGAATACAAAAATCGATATTCTGAATCAAAATAAATTGAAAAATATATCATGAATTGTGTGAATAATACCGATGTTCTTCGATCTTTTCTAATGATATATTTAATAATACTTTATCAGTTTATATCTTGGAAATTAAATTGATGTAGCTTTCCTTTTCTTGCATTTTGCTTAACCAAGCGATTCATACCTATAATGAACAAAGATTTGTTTAAGGAGGTTTAACTTCCAAACATACTCAGTTTTCTTGTTTTCTTCCTATTAAAGATATGTAAGACTTTATTTGTTTAAAGTCTCAATGGACACGGTCAACGAAAGATTTATAGCTTAGTAAATTGCATTTCTTACGTAATCGTCATTTATGGAAAAGGAAAATTTCATTTAACTTCTCAACCGTAAAAATATTTCTGTTCCTTTCAAAATTGATTTTTTACTTCAAGGATTTATAAATTCCTTTGAGATTATTTTTCCGAAAATGATTTACTTCTATATTTTTTATCAATAAGAATCAAATTTATTATACATGAAAGCGAAAATAAAAACAATACTTACAGATGCAAGTAAAGTTTCTTTCATTCATTACTAATCCTCTTAAGAACGGATTTTGACATTTCTTGAATATTAGATTAAACATACACATATGCACACATGCGCAGAATGTTGTGTTTATTACCTTTTATAGATTACTAGTAATATTATACACAAAATTTTCAATCATGTTAGTCAACTTTTTATAATGAAACATCAAACGATTTTTTTAATTATTTGGAGGTGGAAGTCTGGGGCATTTGAATTAAAACTAAAGTTAACGTCAAAGCTTTAAATCAATTGTACTGTTGAGAATAGACGAGTAATTGTTAATAATGGTTACAGTTATCTTTCAAGTCTGGAAAAGTTACGTTATGATCCAAAGGGCATTTTAATAATTCTTTCTTTCTGTTTTAAGTTATTTTGAAATTTCTCGAATATTTTATTTTCAAACGTTCATTTTATGTTTGACCGAAAGAATGTGATGCAAAATATAATATTTTAAATCATCACATACTGAAGTTTATTAAAAACTTACGAGAAATATCCACCAATGTGACCTTGCTTTTGCAAACACTTAATATCTCATGTATTTATAGAGTTTCAACATTAATGCATGCATATATTGAAGTTAATGGAGATAATGAACCCATTTGTACTTATTGAATTTTTCTGCACAGAAATAAATACTGTGTATGGTTTACGTTAAATGAATGCTTAACTTACGACTGTCACGTGTACGTGCCGTTTAAGGTGCACCAATTTTTTCAATTTAAACAACAATATTTTAGTACAGAAATTTTCGCCTTGTATAATTTCAAATTTTCAGCAATGTAATAAAGCAAAAATTACAAAATGGAAAAACTTGTGCCTAAGAAATAAAAAGAAGTGCATGTTGCGAAATGGTTAATAAAAAAAATTCTGCATTTTTGAATTGTTATTTTTTTTTCAATTTTGTTAGATGCTAGACAGAGCAATTTTGATGTCACAATCAACGTTTCTGCTGCCTTTGGTTCCACAATGAAATATCTTTGAAATTAGTGCCATATCATTCGTTTGTATTAAATTATAAAAAATGTCTCTCTTCCGGGAAAATTTCTGTTCAGTTAAAAGTCGCTTTTTAACATTTAGCGGTTCAAATAATACATTGTTCAACATGCAACAGCCTCATAACTAACACAATAGATAGAAAAAAATATGAGACAAGTGTCTTTCAAATGGAAATCAAACGACAGGTTTCGAATCACGCTCTACGTACAGTTTTAATCCTACTAAAATACAGCCATTAAACCCTAAAAATTACTGAACTACGTTTTAGCTACACGATGTCGTGTAACGGTTTGTTTTATTCAGTTTTGTAAACTGTGTCTCGCGTTCAATTCTCGTATAAGAACTCATGCTCACATTGGAATTTTTTTCCCAAAATAGGGCAACTCACATTGCTAAATTTCGCGATACTTTCCAGCGCAAGTTCGCTTTGAGAAGATAGATAAGTAAACAAACCTTAGCTTTGCGTTAATGGCAAACTCGCCATTAACTGCCCGTATGTAGCCAAATGCTTATAAATGCTCTCTAGTTCCTGTAAGTGGTATATATAGTAAATTGTAACATACGCACAGGGAGCATGCTCAGGTTGGAAATTCGTATCCAAACTATGGGAACCCAAGTTGCAGAACTTGGCAATATTTGCTAAAACAAATCCACTTAAATGTAAACCAACATTAACGTGGTGATAATGGAGGAAGCACTCTAAACCTATCGTTTACAGCTTTCATGAATCGAGAAATAGCATCTAATTTTAGTAGTAGGATGCACTCTCAGCAAATTGATATATAATTATGCTTCATGAAAGATACACATATGACTAAAACTAAATTATTGTGTCTTTTCCGATTATTGCGAGGGACCTAAATGAAACTGAAGAATCAGGCCCAATTTAATTTTGTAAAAATTCCCATTAGGTTAGCTAATAAACACTACACATACAAGTCTAAAACATTACTATATGCCAAATTACAATCCTTCTCCCAGCTTTGATGCACGCTTATAAGTTCAGATTTTTAGTCGAAACGTCTTACATTAATTTTACTAGTAAACTCTTCTCTCCGACGTCAAATCCCTCGAACGTCAAAGAGGGACAGTGCACTGCACTCACTCTAGAATTAATGTTAGCAAAAATAAGTTAATTCAATCATCTTAAAATTGTGTCTTGTGAATCTTTTTTCTCGTATCTTGATAGTATCCACCTTTATCACCAGTCGCAAACTTTCTTTTAAATTACTGGAGTCATTTTAGTCTCAAATACTGTGATAAAGGAATATTCGTTTAAAATATAGAAACATGGCCTTACATCGCAACCTTTCATGTAATAAAATTTTATTAGTTTGAGGATTTTGGACTAAATCAAACTCAGTCATATAACAAAGAATTGACAAATTTCGTAAAATTAATATTTGAATTTTTTGGCGGGAAAAATAATGCTCTTTCTCGTGTCAACTCGTGTAAGGAAATAACACAAATTTCTGTAATGTGAATTGCCAAATTTTGGACAAAATGTTTAATCTAAGCATTTTCCAATTGTACATGTCGCTATGCTCTTTGAAAAGTACAATCGGGGGGGGGGGGGGGGGGAGGAGAAAGAAAAAAACTTCATACATTTCAATCTTTAAATTGTCACAGAGAAATACGAAAAAAAGCCATTCGACTTGAAATTATGTCTTCTTTCTAATTATGTTATAAAAATAAACTTAGGGGTGGATGATTTTTCAATGGAAATACATAATTTTGACATCATACTTGGCTCTTTCGATACATTTCTTTTACGATGTCAAACGGTAAGCATTCGGTCAAGTAGTTTAGCAAATATGAAGATTTAATGTTGAAACAACTAATATTAAATTTATTCGTAATCACTGAAATATGGGTAATTTTTTAAACATAAATCAAAACTACTTTGCTGGATGAGCTGTAATTTTGGATTCACATATTTGAATATTCTAAAAATTGTTTTTGTTAAAAATTCATAGCTTATCATTCATATTTTTTTCGAAAATTAATTTCTTAAAATATCTTAAAATGACCCGCATCTATTCATATTCTCAGTTTTGATTCTTTTTATATAATTTTAAATGCAAGATATTATTAACAATAAATCCTCGTCAGTTTTCTTAATGTGAATAGTCAATATAATTTATGTGTTATCTTTGCCATCATATATTATATTAAAAAGTAAATTATGATGCAATTAATTCGCATAAAATTGTATAGAACAAAATTTTTAAAGATTTATCGATGTCTTCATTATTAAATAAATGCCTTATTTAAGCTTTTTCGTCATTACATCCAAACATTTCAAATAAGCTTAAAAGAGTTTTAAATAAAATAATTTAAAAGTTTCATTTATAATTTCACCCTTTAAATAATTTTTCCAGTTTTTTTTAATTTTAAGCGTTCACCTTAAATGAATCGTTGTAGATGTTAAAGCTGGATATTTGCTTGCTATTTAGCTGAAGATAATTCATTACCATGATCGCAGATTATTTCAATATAGTTTGGTTAAACTAAGTAAGATAAATTTCATTCCAAAAGAACAGAATTGTTGAAATTTTAATTTATTAAAAATTCCAAATAACTGTTTCGGTTTAAAAATTTGAAATTTGAAATGATAATATACTTTAAATGTAAAAATAAAATAAAAACTGACTTATAACTGTATATCAAATGAATTAATTTTACTAAAAAAATAAATTTTTAATTTTTTGTAATATCTCCACGATGTTACTATGAATAATTTGCAAATATAGCACGTGTGGGACCTCCTCAGACATGAGTAGTATCACACACCATCTTAGCACCAAAGGCACATACCGTAGAAGAGATGCATGCTGAGATTCGAGAGACTTTTCATGGCCTCATCGACGGTATGCCTCGACATTTAGCGGCCTGTGTAACTGTTTCATGAACAAACACATAATTTGACTTGGTACCTCAATATAACATGTAACAGGAGAGAAAAAACAAATTCTACATTGTAATTTTGTCTATAAGACATTTATAAATGTTAATAATGAATGTAATTTATGTTTATAAAATATCTCTTTATTTTTTTTTCTAAACAATAATTAACTCTCCTAGTACCACTGTGCTCTCTTTGACCTCATTTATTTTTGTTTTGCAATTTTTCATGTTTCAAACCAGGAAAAAATAGTAACTTAAACATAATAAATAAAATCAAACAAACACCTCAGAAGAAATTTAACAGAATTAATTAAATTAATTTCTAGTTCAAATCATCCTAAACTAAAAAGTCTCATCAAAAATTAAAACTTGGTACTAGGGGGGGGGGGTTAAGAAATTGCATTTCCAATTTTTACACTATATGGACATTTGTATAACAATATTGATAACATTACATTATCATTTTAATAACGTTATAAACAGACGACACCGTAACTGTTCAGTATTGCTATTTTACTTTTCAGCTATGTAATGGCGCTATCACACTTACTCTCGTATCATAGTCAATATCAGATATTTCATCCGAAACACGTTTTTCAAGAGGAAAAAGCTCGAATTCGTCCCGTTTGATAGATTGCCTCTCGTAATTTCTTAAAGATCTAACGTACAGTAGTTTGTATCCTCTACGATATTTATCAGCTCGAAATCTACCAATCAGATTTCTCTAAAATTCCAAGATGGCCACCGTCAGTAAGCCAACATCTTACGTTTAGCGTGGTCATCGCAAATATTGAAACCAAAAATACAGAAGAATTAAGAAAAAAAGCAAATCTTTAGTAACACAGGGACCTATTATACACGAAAAGAACTTTAAAAATGTGCAGTTATTTTGTAATTAAGGAATTACATATGCGTCGATTGCCTCTTCGGAGTTCGTCGTTATTTACACTCCCGATAAGAACTTTATTTACTAATTTAAAGTTATTTATTGCGATTATTTTATTTCAATTCCTTATATTATTTGCTATATGTTATAATTGTACTGTCGTAGTCACTTATTTACTTCTCAAACTGTATTAGTTTAACTATTTTCAGCAGCTATATTTGGCGTTATTTCGTACTTGTTGCCAAATTATGTCGCCAAAGATAAAAATGCAAGCAAACATGCATCAAGGTATTTTATTGCAATACAAATTATTGCCTCCTTTTAGCATGAATCAGAATCCAAAAGAATCCAAATTTTGTAGTGGAGGGGGAGGGGAACAGAAAATTTTCTTATACTTTTAAAAAAATAAAATTTAATAAATGAAAATTTAATCTAGCAGCTATTTATAGTTAATTATATTTTACCTTTTAATAATTTTCTTTT
Source organism: Maratus michaelseni (assembly GCA_963931845.1). Classification (NCBI taxonomy): domain Eukaryota; kingdom Metazoa; phylum Arthropoda; class Arachnida; order Araneae; family Salticidae; genus Maratus; species Maratus michaelseni. The sequence continues at coordinate 182,685,619 of OZ007590.1, forward strand.
AAAACAATCTTGATAATATTTTTTAAAGATATACAACTATTATACAGACACACATATTTATTCGTAAATCGGTGGAATAGTAAAAATATATTCACAGTTGTTCGATCATCCAAGGCTGCCTGCTAGATGGTTGGCGACTTTCTCTCCAACATGATTTATTAGTGAAAAATGCAAATTCAGTATCAGCCGGAGTAGCTCAGTGGTCAGAGCGATAACATGGAACGCTGTGGACCCAGGTTCGATTCCTGGCTCTGGCTAATTTTTCACTTCATGTTGGATTGTTGTATTTAATGTATGTGGGTGATAATGTCCTTTTCAGTCTATTTTCCTTTTTAATTATTGAATTTCAACCACCCTAAAGTTTTGTTTCCCCCTTCCTAGCAGTGTATAAATTTTAAAGCTTTATATGTGTTTCAATTTGTTAAGTAAAATGTGCCCTTTTTTATTTTGTATTAATAATAAATAACGCATATAAACCCCCGCCCCCCCCCCCCCAAAGAAAAAAAAATATCCAGTTAAAATATTTTGCTTCCCTTAAAAACAAAAAAAGAATTAAAATTTATATATTTTCGAAAACAAAAATGAATTGTAACGTAAAACTTTCCTAACAACTATGATGTCGAAATTAGTGTTTAGTACTAAAAGTTTTAGAATATGTTACAGTTGCTATACGTAACATTATATATACAGTTGCTATACATAAAAATCATGTACAGCATTATCATTAGATGTTATTACTATTGTTACTTGTGACATTTTTATAATGATTTGCGGCAGAGTTAGTAGAGGGTATAACCCCCCCCCCCCCCCAGGACTGTACGCAATATATATGAAAAAAAGGATTGTGTTTTTGAAATGAAAAATATCAAATTAATTTAAACTTTCGAAAAATGATTAAAATCATCAAAACCAAGGAAGAAAAAACTGCGAAAGAGTGGGAACTATATCTAAATTCTATTACGCATTTCATTTTTATATTACATTCAATATGTAACATGAATTACATTTAAAATATGTAACATGAATTACATTTAAAATATGTAAAATATATTAACTCAAACTGTCATAATAGCGATTTTGGCAAAATAAATAAAACTTAATTTAACATCTTTCTTTGCGTTACAGATTTCGGCTTAGCGATATTGTGCGGTTCCAATACATGTGACAAAAAACTAGTTTTAATATACTATTTTTTTCTAAATCACTTAATACTAATAGTTAAGAATTCTTAACATTTACAGGCAATGAAAGACGTAAAGTGAAGATATGGACTCTTAATTTAGAATTTTAATGTTATATTAGTGAGAGTATTGTTTTATAATCTTGGAATTTTAAGTAAAATGATTCCAATATTATATATATAGAACAGACACGAAAAGAAACTGCAATATATAAAATGTTAGTACGCGATAATGCTTCCTGTGTATCAGTCGAACTCTACACTAAATATTAAAACACCTGCTGCAATTACTCTCCAAATATTACGCCCTCTTCTTACATTAGCAGATAACTTTCAATAGGGAAAATAACCCTAGTTGCAGCGTGAAAGTGTAGCTCGAGAGGCAATAGCATATTCTTCATATCGTGTGGTCATCCGTGTGATAACAGCTTAAGTGTTCATTTAGACGTGGATTTTACTAAATTCAAACGATAAAATTCATGTTATATTGCCCAATGCAAAAAATGTATTAAAAATATCATGGTTTATTATTTTGTTCTTTAAAATCTATGAGTGTTGAAATCTTTCCACTGCAGTATTCTTTTTCCACGTCCCCTAAAATTTAAAATTTACTACCTACTTTTTTGAGAAACAGGTACCCTGTTAAGCAATGCTATTAGAATTAAACAAGTTCCATTTCATCTCCATTGTGAATTCTAGTATCTGCATAAGGACTGTTTTCTTAAAATGCGATTTTTAAGGATTCTATATATATTATTTATAAACTACTGCTCATATGCCTATAAAATTCTCATAATACATTCTTTATATAGGTTATTTAATTCAATATGTTGTTAAATAATTTTTAATTCTGTTTAAAAAATTAGTGTTAATAAATTTGTTTTCTGATTAGGTATATTACAAAATATTAAAAATAATTATAAACAAAATTTCTTTGGAAGCTCATTTCAGCACATTGAAAAACTTATATTTGATGCAGAAATTTGTTTTTCATTTTTATATTTCATGGCAAATTTTGTGACAAAATACATGTAAATGGTCTCTTGAAATATTACCAGTATAATCTTAAAGGGGTTGTGGGCTTTCAAATAAGCAGCAATCAATCAAAAATACGATTATTTTGTGTTATTAGCTTGTCAAAATTAAAAAAATTCATACTATTATATATTAATATTGATAAATGATAATATCATATGTTTGGTAGCAAGTCTGTTTTCATAATTCTCACTTTAACTTAAGCGATGAAAATAACATATAAAATGTTCCAAATGCATTTTTTTAAACAAATTTTTCTGAGTCTATTCAAATTTAAAATGCTTCATATATTTGAATTTTTGTTCCAAATACTGAATATGTTAAAAGAAAAAATCATGATTTACACTACAACAAATCTGTGCTTCTATTTTGGAACGTTGGTTAACTAAGGTCATCAAATTAATAACAAAGTACATTAACAAGTTAATTTTTAAACAAAAGTCATTTTGTGCCAGTTCTTTTTATGTTTTTAAATTATAAACGAAATAAAAAATGTAGACAAAATATTTTAATAAAGACCTTTAAAGTAAACAAATGATTTTTTTAGAGAATGGAACGCACTCAGTATTTAATTTTTTTAATTAATAAACAATTAACTAATTCACTTAGTAACTAATTAACAAATTTAAAAAATCTCAGTAAGTTAAATATTTTAAAAATATTTTTGAACTGATGCTATAGAATACTTTTTTGAAGAAAATGTGTTTGGAATAACATGAATAATGGAAAGTGAAGTCTACTGTCCCCTTAAGTAAAACTCTAAATATTTACCATAAGTAAATAAATATTTTCTTCATACATGTAAACAAAATAAAACTTTTCCAACATCTAAAACCTTTACCGATTTTGAGGCAGCATTCGATTCCTACATGGATGTTTCTGTATGACATGAAAGGAGCAGTGGAACAAAAACTCCTTCAGGCGCAAAGTTTCGCTCGAGCAAACATCATTATGAATGAGTCAGTCACTATGAATCAATACTCATATGAATCATTTTATTTCCTTTCAAGATCACAAATAGGCTGAAATCGTATGTTTATACTTTCAAAAAAGGGAGTTTTTACATAACGAAATTTAAAAAAAAAGTAATATAATCTAATGAATGTTTAATTGATATTACAGATGATTTTAAATTAATTAATTTTTAACTTTAAAAGTAAATAAAAACATACAAAATCTTATAAAATTAAATTATTATCAAAGTAAAATGAAGAAAAAAAAAGGCGAAAATTAGCACATTTTTTTATGAACTAATCACATTTTTCTGTCGGAAGAATATTCACATTAAAAGACATATTCGTTAAATTTTAGAGACCTTCAAAACTCTTTTCAATTTGAATTTTGGGGCCTTTTTAAAACGATAATTATAAATTCTAATTCTAGTACGATAGTGTATTTTTATTAGATGAAAAATAAATAAAAACATACACAAAATGAAATAAAAACCATTTAAACTTTCTAACACACTTTCAATGAAGGAGGTTATACAAATCTTTGGTATCTTTTTTTTTTTTTTTTTTTTTTTTTAATTACCTCTGTATGTCCGCACATAAGTCTTTAACGGGTGGTCCTATTTTCATAATCTTTTTTTTTTTTCCTCAAAAGCTCTCGATCTGCAGAGAGTCTGCTGTTTTCAAAATTATTAAGACCTAAAATTGACATGTTTCTCCCACTGCCTGTTTTTCATGACTTTACATGTTTTAACTTTCATTAGAATTGGCCAATCGTCAATAATTTTTTTTTACGCTGTTGAGAAGCAAAGCGCTAATTTACGTTTCTAAAATTGTCGTCTTTAGGACTTAAAACTTATAATATTTTGTCCCACTGTCTGAATTTCATGAATTTACAGGTTTTAATTACATTAAAATTGACCAATCGTCAAGAAATTTTTATATGGTGTTGAGATAAATTTTTATGATCTCAACTTGACGAATTAAATCGCAATATAACTCTTGTCAAGTTGACAATTTTTTTTTCGTTGCAGGTTTAGTTGACTCTAATTGTTGTGAGATAGGTTCGGTTTCGGGATGGCTTTTGACTCTTGTGTGTTGGGTTTGGTAACTCGTTTTGCCCTTAATGCCCAACATATGATATATAAGAATTTCCACAATATTGTTTAATATAAAAAAAAAACTATACTTGAATATACTTGAGATACTTTACGTTTCTAAAATTGTTGTCGTGAGACCCAAAATTGATATGTTTGTCCAGCTGTCTGTTTTTTATGACTTTAATTTTTATTAAAATTGACCAATCGTCAAGACATCTTTATGGTATTGAGATACACAGCACTATTTTACGTTTTTAAAACAGTCGTCATATTATGTCTTTTTTAAAAAACACAATTGTAACTTTCTTGAGAAGTTCTTTTATAGGGACACCTAAAAATTTTTAATATATCATCGACTGCTTACCGTCAAAATAACATATTAACACCAACGATGCTTAAAATAAATGTGCATTACAGTCTTGCATCAAGTCGGGGAACTCTAATTTACTCGAATACGACTTAAAACGCAATATAACTCTTGTCAAGTTGACAATTTGTTTTTCGTTACAGGTTCAGTTGACTCTAATTGTTGTGAGATAGGTTCGGTTTCGGGATGGCTTTTGAATCTTGTGTGTCGGGTTTGGTAACTCGTTTTGCCCTTAATGCCCAACATATGATATATAAGAATTTCCACAATATTGCTTAATATAAAAAAACTATATTTGAATATAAATGTGCAATTAAACATAAAAGATAAAATTGATTTTAGAAGTATAACTAAAGAGATTTTTTTTCATAATTACATTAAAATGTGGATTAATTCATTAAAATATGCGGTTGCAGTGCATCGGGTTCGGATTGACTTCAAATAGAATTTTGAGTTTCGGCTCGGTTTAACCCGACCCGTGCACGATTTCAATCTGGAATAACAATCCTTTGAAATCGGCTTTATTTTTTGTTAAAAAATACTTGTATGTTAACAAATTACTTTTTTTTTCTCTGAAAAATTTCGCTTTTACAGGCTTAGTTATTAAACTGTAGAATCAATCAAAATATTTTACAAATGCATGGTTGACTTAATGACTTATTAGAATAAGACTTTTTTTAAAAATATAATTATACATTTAATCCGATAGTGTGTATTTAATAACAAAAATTTAATATTATTTAATAAAAGAAATTAAAACAATTTGATTTAATTTATTAACAAATTATATATTTTTCAAAGGAAAATTATTTCTAATTTATATACTTAACTGTTAAATTTCAACATTCTTCATAATCTCTTGCAGATTGGAATTAAAAGCATTTCTTTAAAGATAGTTATCATTTCTAATGGAATAATGTATTTTTATAATTAATTAACTTTATAACACAATTAACGAAGCTACAGATACATCTTCATAACTCCACGGTATTTATTATTTTTTTTAAATGCGTTAATTTTTACTCTAATTTTGAATAATTATGTAACGTATGCAATAGTTTTAATTAATTACAAACTAATGGAACTTAGGGTGAATAGTCAATTTTAATTAACTGCTTTTATAGAGGAGTGTTTAAAAAAAATGGACAAATTTTAAGCAGTTATATAGCGGATTAAAACAATTTTTAGTACTTCCTTATTATAGCGGCCCCAGAGGATTAATCGTCAAGCGACTGAAAAGGAAGGTCTCCTTAAAGCACATACTCAGAATATTTTGAGAAAAATGCTAATGAAACTACTCATGTACATTATAAAGAAACAATCAAATTTAACTGTGAATTCCCAGTAGAAAATTTGTAAAAAAATAAAATACTTTCGAGTACTTGGCGCAAAAAGACACGATGTGGCTAGCAACACTTTTTCCTCGCCAAATGCAAGCGATTTTAATGCATTTGAAAATTCCTGGTTAAGTGAATGAGCGTTTAAATGCGCAGTACTTTATAAATTTAAACTTAAACGATGAAATAGTTTATTATTTTTTCTATACGTTTATATAATATATACAAGTTGCTTGTTGCTGAAATTATTTAATTTTACCCGGTTACACTAGCGGATACATTTTAAGCGTATTTTAACAGTTACTGCCCGATTAAGAACGCTCTTATGTCACAACATATATTTCAATATTGAATACGTTGCTGTTTCCATGGCAACAATACTTTTAGCCTCTTGTAGTTTCAGAAGCGGACCTTAATTTTAAGTTTGAATCATTCATAATCAATTTAAATTTTGTTCTAAATCGTAGAATACAATCGTTTATTTTCTTTATATATACATATAAATGCATAGGCGAATCCGTAGGTTTAAAAGTGTATTTATTTAGGTTAAACGTACTTAAACGAGTTATGTCTGAAGAATATATAAAAATTCTGAAATAGTATTTATCATAGAAGCGTATTTTATTTTTATTTCATTGTGCCGCCAACCAGCGATGAATCGCCAAAAACACGAAATTTTCATATTTGTTTACGGACGTAATATAGAGGTTCCGCAGCAATTTTTTTATAAACATATATATCTTCCTGAGAAGAATATTCTGTATTTTTTCTAATTTTTCTGAGTATGCACTTATGGAGACCTTCCTTGTGAGAAAAAGTTATACTTTACATATATGACGTTATAGTCATAAATGGCTGCATGATATTTTATGGACGTACATACGTATTATAGTCATGTATGATATGTACATATATATGGCATGTGTATAAGATGTATATTGCGTATATGACATAAATGATATCGTCGCTACTATGTCAAACTATCGAATCTGAAAAAATGCATTTTTCATTACTTTTAAAAATGGGCCAATTGTCACCACTAAATTTTAATAGTATTCTTCACCATGGTTGCCAGTTTGGCCATCTTTTTCATTACGAAATTCCGAATTCATACCAAAAATTTCAAACATATTTTTTTTCTTTATTTAATGACAGACATTTCGTGATTACTTAAAGTAAAAACTTATCTCTCAAAATTTCCGCTTGGAATTCGGCATCTCTGAATAAATAAGAAGGCCAAACTGGCAGCCCCGTTCTTCACAGACATTTTATTAGTATTCTTACTAGGCGAAGAATTATAATAAAATTTAGTGGTGGCAATCGACCCATTTATAAAAGTAATGAAAAATGAATTTTTTCACATGCGATAGTTTGACATGGTAGCGACGATTATATAGTAAATAAATATTATATACAGGGTGTCCGAAAAGTCTGGAAACGGTCGAATAACTCGAGAAATATACATCGGATTGAAAAACGGAAAAATGCATTTTCAATATTTTTGAAAAATCTATCTAGGGATATCAAAGTTGCACCCCCCAACTTTGCTCCTGAAACTCATTTGGTGGAGAGAGAGCTCTGTCCAACTTGTTTATTGACTAACTATGTGGCACCCTTTTTAAACTGAATGGTCACCTGAGCAATGTTTTCTGTCAACTTGCTGCTTATGATAAGGTTGAGTCATAGAAGTTCAAATTCATTCAAACCTGAGTATCCTTTGTTGATTACCTAATAGCTATTCCGTTTTCCAATATACGTGTAAACTTGCCCTACTCTTGATACTATGAAATAAGAAAACAGCAGTGTTGAACTCTTTCTAAAAATTGAATGACCAATATTACGAGCACCTATTATTCGTCGTTAATCGAAAGCTTCTAAATCGTGAGTTTTTCCCGTGATGTAATCTTTTAACAGTTATTTGTAGAGCCACATACATCCAGCTACATATGTCACATAGCAGCGTTTGCACATGCGTTAAAAATGAGACAGTGTACTATATTGTGTTTCACAAAAACTGTACATCACCAATTCCATAATACTTCAGTGTATACAATTAATTTTCACGCTTTCATGTATAAAAAAGAAAAGGGTTATTATTTATTTTTATTTTTATTTATTTATTTATTTATTTTTTGCTATTGATAGTTTATCTAGACAATGTGCATGTCGCTCATGTTTTTCCAGAACAAAAGTAAATGGAAGCATTTGATGTTATGAAGATTATAAGAGCGAAAGAGAAAACTTAACATACAAAACCTTTTAACTTTCAAAAGCTGATCTATTAAGATTAACAGTTTGCATTTGAGGGAACGTAAAAAGACAGTTTATTTCCTTTTTAGAGCAGTTTAACGTGATATTTGAAAGTAAATATAATTTAGAAGAAGTGTTTCAATGGAAATGTTTAATTTTATTACACAATTTAGTTTTTGTTTCTTTCCCAGTAAACTTTATTTCAAAAATTTTATTTTCAGTCTAACATACAAATAAGACTTTCAACATTTCGTTTAAAAACATTTGAATGAAACGCAAAATTTCTAAAATGTATAACTACAAAACTATAAATTAAACGGGGAATTCTGAAAATAAGTTTTGTTCATGAAAATATTTACAAAATTATGCAATAGCAAGCCAATTTTAATTCATATAATTAAGAACAGCGTTCATAAAAATAAGTGCTTATTGAGTAAATGCTCTAACGATTTCTGATTTGATTTGAATACAGATTATTTTTTAATGATAATGTATTTAAATAAATTATTAAAAGTATTTTATGCTGTTATATTAAGGTATAAAAGTGAATTATTTTCATTTGATTTTCTAAAATATTCTGAAGAGATAAAATTACATAGAAAATCTGCGTCGTTCCTTTGTTTGTTTTATCAAAAAAAAAAGCCAATGGAACCATTTGATTTGATTAAGATTGTAAAACCGAAAGTGAAATATCCATATACAAAAGCTATTAACTTTCAAAAGTAACTTTCAAAATAACTTCAAAAGCTATTAAGATTATCAGCTTACATGGTACTGAAAATAATGTTTACTTTCATATAAAAACACGCTTCACCTGATTTTCAGAAAAAAAAGTAAACTTATGAAATATGTTCTAACGGAATTTTTTTTTATTTTACTACAGAATTTAGTTTTTTGTTTATTCTTCAGTATATTTATTTCCTATGTTTCATTTTGGGTCTAATACACAAATAAAACTTTCTTCATTTCTGTTAAAAGTTGTTTAATGAAATAATTAGAATAACTACAGATGAAAACGGAGAAATCTGGAAAAAGTTTTATTCATCGAAATGTTTGTTAACAAAATTATTCAACAGTAAGCCAGTCTTAATTTATATCATTAAGGACAATGCTTTTATAATAATAAGCGCTTTTAAAGGACATATACTAATGATTTCTGATTTGATTGAATGGGAATTATTTTATTTATTTATTTTTTTAAATGATGCTTTTAAATAAATTATTAGAAATATTTTCATATTTTTACATAATAATATCAAAGTAAATAATTTTGATTTGTCTTATTCAAATATTATTACGAAATAAATTTACGCAGAAAATATGTATCATTTCTTTTTTATATGAAAACAAAAGTAAACGGAACCATACTTGATAAGATTAAGATAAGTTTATAAAAGTAAAAGCAAAAATCTAGCATACAGAAGCTTTTAACTTACAAAACCTGATCTATTAAGATTATCAGCTTGAATTCGAAGGAACGTGAAAAGATTGTTTCTTTTATTTTAAGGACTTTCTTTTCAGGTGATTTTTGGAAGGAAATATAATTTAGGAAATGTGTTATAATGAAAATGTTAAATTTTATTACGGAATAAAGTTTTTTTTTATTTATTTTAGAAATTTCGTCTTCACTCTAATGCATAAATAATATTGTGGTCATTTTCATTTGAAATTTCCTACAGAAAGTCTAAATTAACAAACTTAATAACCGCTTATGATACCATTGAAATAAATTATGACGGTAAAACTATTTTTGTAATAGAATTACTAATGGTAAAAACATTGTATTTGATATTATTGAAGTCAATACTTATGTATTGTTGGTTGATTATTGCGAAAAAATTCTAAAAAATATATTATTTCATTTTAATATTGTTTATTACTGTATTCTAAATTAAATTTCCTGGTATACAGTAAGCCATAAATAATGTGGTTGTTATAACTTATGTATTTTTAATAAAACATCGGGTTTTTGATACATTTAACAATGTACCAATAGTTCTAAATTATATCACTAGTTTAAAATTCCTTTAACTTACGTTTTAATATTAAATTAATGCTATATCAGAATTGTTTTTCGGCCAATTTTCCATTATGTAGTCTTCAAACACAATAGTTATAATGTCATCTGTCAGTATATTGAGGAATCTTATAATATGAAAATATGAATCTTTATTAGTACAACCTAATCTAGTGTGGAGTCATAGTATTAGTTTATACCTAGTGGTTTTATTTTGTCTGTTACTTCCGTGTGATAATCTCTTTGTTCATGGTCAAGTGGTGAAATGATCAACAAACATATGTGCGACACTCAACTATTCCTTGTACCAAATACACTTTACGTAGCACGAAAACATTTTTTTAAATCACGACGATTGTTTCAGGCAGTAAAAATTCAGCTGGCCCTTTTTCAAGAGAATAAAAAGCTACGGCCAATGAAAAAGAAAAATCTAGTTTACCCTTTTCACACTGAATATTAGTTGTTTATTAAACTTAGGAAGTACCGGGTTGCGATTTGCCATATGAAATGATTTTTTACTTCGTGTGTTGTTAATAACAAAATATTTTGTATTTTTCAAAGGAAATAATAAATTCCAAGTTCAATACACATGGTGAGATAAAACAAATCACTAAAATGCATAAAAATTTTGAAAGTGACATCAACAATACTGCTAAAAATTATCATTTTATTAGCAAATTCGTAGTCATGTTGTTATAATTTAACAGTAATTTTTACGACTAGCGTCAGAGACTTTATGAACAGTTTTCAGTGCTATTTATTACATTCAGTATTTTAGATTATTAAGGAGTCCATTAAAGATTCAATTGTGTGTACAGGATTTTCTTATTACCCAATTAACAATTAATAGCTATACTCATATGAAATGACTTTTTCTTATTTTGTTGCACCTTTTCATTCCTTTCTTTAACATTACACTTATTGCCAACAATTACTCTAAAAAATACCACTTCAAGAGATTAGATTGCTGCATGCCCATTGATTTTATCTGTACTTTTGGATTTAAAATAAGTATAATTAAAGAAAAATGATAAAAGTTTTCTTTTATTGATTTCACAGGAATTTTAATTTCAAAACATATCTTAGACATATACTATTTTTGCCAAATTCTTAAGATAGGCAGATTTTCACTACTGTTTTGATTAGCTCCCTCCTCCCCCCCTTTTTTTAAAAAAAAGCTAACACCACTTTGACTTGTTCAAGATTTTTTTTTTTTTTTTTTTTTTTTTTTTTTTTTTTTTGTCGCTTAAAGTACTCTTTATACACATGAAAATCAAATTTCCTTAGTTAGAAATCGATATCAAACATTAAAAGACAATTTCGGAAATATGGATGTAGAAAGAGACACAGTGAGTAAACATTAACAAAAACTTTAAGAGTGTTCTCTTTCAGAACAACATTTTCAAAATCGGTTAACAATCCAGCTCCTACAGTTTTCAATCAATGAAATTGATCTCTTGTAGAAAAATATTTGTTATATATTTTTCTAGTAAAATACGTCCGTTTTTCTTTTAAATATTGATATCTTGTATTTTTGTGTAACTTTAAGTAATGCATTTTTTGGCTGAATGTTTACATTTTATTTTAAATCAATGCCATTTTACAAAAAAATTTATTTTTTTTTAAAACGGCTTCATGTTGCATTAGCTATTTGACAAAAAACTAATTATTTTGCCTTATTTTATTTTTAAGTCTACTTATGTTAAGTCTATGTTAAGTCTAAGCTCGTCTGTCTCCCGCTTGACTCTTTTTTCAAAAGAGATTCCAACCATCAGTTGCCAAACCGCCAATTTTTAATATATGAACTGAAAAAAATATAGTTTCTATTTTTTGAAATATATATATAATAATTTGTATAAATGTATTTTTATAAACTCAAGAGAATTATCAAAATTTTTATTTTGTTTATTGTGCCGGGTGGTTGTGTTTGATTCAACAATGCAGTGTATCACTAAAGATCGCAACCTAATTCTCATTTTAAACAATAGAATTGATTTAAATGCCTAACTGTAAAGGATTCTGTTCTCCCACCAAAGCAAAGCACCAATTCAAATATTTCATTTACTTGACAAATCATTTTTATTCACGTCGCATATTGTTACTAAATAGGATGCTGATATAGATGAAAATTAGAATAAGGAATAAAAAAATTGTGAAGCAAGTAGTTCAAGTGTGTGTGTGTATGTGTGATGTGGCTGTTAAATTGGACAAACATTTCTTCATATAAGTTGGGGATGAATCAGAACCCATGGGGAAAACTTTAAAGGGTGATAGGACAGATCTAAAACAGTTAGTTTCGCCATAAAATACATGGGCGTATCGCAAGCGGCGAATGGCTAGATACTTTTGTCATTAAACACGCAAAGCGCTGGTTTCCCACACATCGTCATTTCTACTGTCGATTACAAAAAAGATGGCTGGTTTTACTAATCAGGAAAAGGCGGACATGCTGCAGCATGTCCGTCTTTTCTGGAGGTCCTACCCAGCAAACACAGATCTATCGGTAAGCAATCGCCCGATTGCCGTTACCGACGGTATCGGCACGATACCAGCTGCCGTACCGGTTCCGTAACTTTTTCGACACGCCGCGCGACTGACGCCCGACAGATAGGCGCACAGTCGGTCCGGTATCGGCAACGCCGGTAGAAGCGACGGCACTCTGCTGTGCCGATTGTATACCAACAGTTATCCGCACACCTTCCGAATGTGGTCCGGTACCGGCAACGCTAACAACGGCGAGATGCTGTGCCGACCGTATACTGATAATAAATCCGTAGTATTATCGAATGTGGTCCGATATCGGCAAGCATTAAAATGCCGAAAGCATCCCTTTTATTGGGAACTAGCAGCAGGGGGGGGGGGGGTTACTCCACTTAATTGTACTTATTTTTTTTTTTTTTTACTTTGATTATTTAGGTAAAAATGGTGAAATTTATTTTTCAGATGTAAGCAACCCCCTCCCCCCTCACGGATACCGTTTTACTATTAATAGCCCCTGCCATTAAAAAAGGAAAAAAAATGCTTCAAGCTTTACTTTTTTACATTATATTAGCATAGATACTTTAACAATATCTGAATCTTGTGTTTCTAAACGCAATAATGATAAATTAATTTTTTTTTTCACTTTTACAAAATGTGGTAAGTATTATAAATACATTTAATTTTTGTTCTATAAAGCTGTATAAAACAAATTTATTATACAATAAGTAAAATTTAGATACATTTTCCTTTCTAAGTGTCGCTGTAAAACTTGATTTAAAAACATAAAATATTTTCTAGGAAACTATAAAACAATACATCTAAATTTTTTTCAGATTTTTTTTATTATTATTTTTTAAGTCAAATAAACTAAATTTCGTTCCGGTGATTTACTATTTATTAAAAAATTAAAAAATTCGAACTTTAATTTTACACAGAAAATGTGTGATTTTCTTTTTCCTTTTTTATTATTCTTAAAATGATAAGTCTGCTATAAATTATGTTAAATTGTTTTAGCCTTATTAAATCCGTCAGCATCTCAACTAAGTTAAATATTTTTGCATAATTTAATTTAGTAAACATTATTCTCTTTTTTAAAAATATAAAAAACAAAATTTAGAGTTTATGTAATTTCTGGGCAAGATTAGAAAAATACATTTTTGTAACTTTATTTAAAAAAATATATATATGAATGACATGTTGCATATTTCCTTATTTTTAGCTTTTACTAAATTCTTTTTATATTTTTTCATTTATACAGAAGGACAAATGTTTTCTAAATCATTTATATCTTGGACATATAATTTGATGCTCCATAATTACATTTAAAAAAAATAAAGTAACATTATTTACAATATTGTTTTTCCTTTTTGCTCTTAATTTTTTTTTCTAAATCTTTCCTTTTCAAATATAAATATACACTTTCAAAATCTCTCGTGTATATTATATACATTGGAAATGTCAAATATTTATATACATTGATTTAATTAAAATTCATTTATTTTAAATTTGATAGAAATAAAATGTATTAAACAAGTTTAATAAATTTAAAGCACAAATGAAATCATCTGCTCTTGAATAGTATTAGAAAGGCATTTTTATACAGCAGCGTAAAAGTTTCAGGATACGTGAAAAAGAAATCACTTTAAGTAATTTAAAAAATGAATGAATTAGTAACTTTGAATAAATTAAAGTTTAAATACAATAAAATGCAAATTATCATTACTAAGCAATCGAAAATTTTGACTATTTTTTTTAAATACAGGAACGACACGAGTATTGTAAAATTGTGGAGCACCAAATGGATAACACATAACCAAATGTCATTCTGCATTTCTTATAATAAAGAAACGTTTTAGGAATTAGTTAATTATTATCAAGATTCGTTAATTATTATTAATTGTTAATAATTAAAAATATGCTACATGTCATAAAAACTTGTATAATAAAAAGATAACTCCAAAACATATTTTTCTATTTTAACCCTTTTATCATTTTTTACAACAATAATTCATACGCAAAGTTAATCGTTAAAAGAGAATAAATCTTTAAACAACTAAATATATGCAAAAATAATTAACTTAATTCAGATTAATTTAGATTTAACTAAAGCAAAATTAAGCAGACTTACCATTATTATTATTTCTTCTGCATGTGTCACGCTTCACGCATCTCAAATCAGCAGTACATAAAAACGCGAGCGTCTATTCTATGGTTGCAATTTCCCCTCTTCAAAAGTCAAAATCTAGTTTGGCAAGCATGCGCGCGCAGTGATCGCATCGCTTTCCCTTTGCTACGCGCCCACCTTATAGACAATAGAGTAGCAGATATCATCCCAGATTTGGCGTGTTAGTTCTGTATTGGCGCTTTCTCATAATCAAATTTTGGATGTGAAAGCGTGTCTCAAAGCATTGACCATCATCAAATTATCCCAAAGTCCGAAACTTTCTTGATAAATGCTTACAAGAAATGCATTATTATTTCATGTTTAATAAAAATATTATATGGATACTTACATAATTTTTTTTAAAAATGACCTTTGTGTTGGGGAAAAAAAAAAACAGGTTTAATGGCACAGTACTTGAAAATTTTTAATAAAAAATCTAGAATTTAAATTTTTTAGATTGTTGTAAAATTAATGTATGATCAATCATCTAAATATCGCCCACACACCGTGCTCGTTAGTCGGAGGGGAGGAGGGGGGGGGGGTGACAAAGCAAACAATCCTCCTTCCATATATGTATTTGTCATCACGTCTAATATGTTTATTTGAAATTTGTGTAGAATATTGAATACATTTTACATTTCATTTTTAAAAATATAAATTATTATATTTCCACAATTTTTATTAAAAAAAATAAATAAAAATAAATAATAATATTTTTTTTCGATATTGTTACACTAATTCCTCAAAAGAAGAGTAAAAATATATAATATACATTATTTTAAAAAACATGCATTTAGTAACAAAACTCAGACTTAATCACAATCGAAAAAGAAGTCCCTGACGGCTCGGCCTACAGGCACAGGTAAATTTTGAAGACGCAGACCGTGGGGCGCCTGTTTGTTGGGAATTGCGGAAGAAATAACCTTTTTGCCATGATGCGGCAGTTAGAACCACCCACTTCGAAACCCAACTTGTTTGCTGGCGGAGCCGGCAAGATTTTTTTAAAAATATATATAAGGGTTGGTCCTATAAAAAACTTATCAATATAAAAGTTTTAGATAATATTAAGAGGATTTATAATAAATTCAAGCAGATTTAATATCTTTTGAATTTGCGAAGTTATGAATTTTTTTCTTCTAAAACCCCCTTTTACCCCCTATGGGGCCATTTTTAATGATATCAAAAATCTGCAATACATAAATTTTCGGCCCTTTTCCTGGAAGTAATAATAACTTTAAATGGATTCGATACGTATCATAATTAAGAAATTATGGGATTATTTCTGTTTTCACAAAATGCCCCCCATTTCCTCCCCTCCCTTGGTTTGATTTTGCCCATTAACGAACTTGACCGATATTTTATGCCCTTTGATTTTATGTATCAGTTTAGAAGAGATTTGTGCAGAATTATTGCCGTTATCGTGTCTATAAAAAGTGACATAGATAGATAGATAAAGTTTTGAACCGGGGGTGGTTTTGGGTTCTGGGAGTCATGATCGGCGTAGATCTGCAAAAATATTTCAAAAATTCCAACTTAGGGGAGAATGTAATAGTTAGTATTTCTTACAAAATCTACCTAAAAAATGCCGGTTAATCACAATTGAAAAAAAAAAATTGACGGCTAAGACTATATAAATATTCCATTATTTTTCCCACATCAATTTTTGATAGAAAATGAAAAAAAAAAAAAAAAACAGTAAATATTATTTTAGTTGTTATTTTATATTGTTCCACTGATTCTTCGAATAAAAATTAGAAAACGTATTTAACATTCCCAAGAAAACACAAATAACGGACAAAAACATCAGCAAAAGAAAAACATCGACTACGATTCAATATTCAGAATTACATAAATATTCTATTATTTACCCCAGAAAAATGGAGAAAAAAAGTCGAATATCATGTTTTTATTTCATGTTGTTACACTGATTCTTCGAAAAAAAATTAGAAAATTTTAATATATATTAAATTTAAAAATATGTATTTAATATTCCTAACAAAACGCAAACAATGAAAAAAAGCACCTGCTACGATTAAATACCCCACTACTAGCTGATAAGTTCTGTTCGCAATGCTGGAAATAGGAGGTGCTGCGTTCAAACCCTTGTCGCGCTCGTCGACCTAACTGTTCAGAGTTTTCGGTGGTTTCCTTCGAACATTGCCGTAAATACGGGTTAGAAGACCCTCACGGAGGTAACCCCCCCCCCTTTCGGCCTATATCCCTAGCGCAGCTATACTGCTGTAACAAATCATCATCATAACATTATAGTGATTCTTCTAAGAAAAATTAGTAAAAAACTTACATATGTTAATTTTTAAAATATTTATTTAATATTTCAAACAAAGAGCAAACAATGAAAAGGAGAGAAAAAAAATTCTGCTACGATTAAACATTCCATTATTTTCCCTACATCTGTGTTTGTTTAAAAAAAAAAAAAAAAAAAAAAAAAAAAAAAAAAAAAAAAAGTAAAAAAAAGGGAATATTATAAGTTTTATTTCATACTGCTACACTAATTTTTCGAAAAATAATTTATTTAATATTCCCAACAAAATTTAAACAAATTTAAAAAAAGCATCGGCTAAAATAAAATATTCCAAATTCGGACCGATGTTGGCAAATCTAATCGGACCACTTTCGGCCATCAGATATCGGTCCAGCGTCACTTTGCCAATATGAATCACTTGCCGATATGTAACCGTTAGGGGTCCGACAACATTAACCGGCATACGAAAACGCACGGTTACTTAGTATCACTTGCCGACAAGGTACCGACACTGGACCGATACCACTGTGCCGTTGCCGACACCCAACCGACACTGCCGGCTGCGGTCCGATCGTGTACCAAAAGGTATGTGTTTGCTGGGTAATTGTGTAGTAAAATGTTTTTTTCCACAATCAGAAAGCGCCCTGTAGCTCTTCACTACTTTAGTTACGACCATGCAGTGTATGGCGTTTTGAGCTTGCGTAGGCCTGTTCTATCACCTCTAAGTTTTGCCCAGGAGTTTGGAACACCCTGTATATACGAACATGCACCCTAGGTCACGGGAAGAAAAGTATATATGCAGAAGTACTACTGTAATAAAAGTTAACGAAAACTTCCTCAGACTCTTATGAAGCAGTTTTCTTAAAATTGCAACACATACAACCTGCATCAAAAAACTTTATTTTTTTTATTCCGTATTTACTACACTATGTTTATCAAATTATAATTATTTTTAAATAATTAGAACTTATTATCTATAATATATTTACAAAAAATAGTTTTTGGGACATTTGCCTTTCAATTCTTGTTACATTAACCTTATTAGCAAAAGTTAGTTCTAAAAATAAAAATATGTAGAAGTTAAAAAGTTGGATATATAATAGTTATATTTTGAAATATCCTATGAAATGAAAGCACATTTAAATTAAAGAAAGATGGGAAAGTTTTTCTTTTATTAATTTCTCATGATTTTTCCATTTTTAAATATTTTTGGATGTACGCTATTTTTGTCAAATTCATCAGTAACGCAAAACTTATACCACTATCTTGATTGAAAATAGCTCCCTTTTTTCAATAAGGCACAGTGATTACTTTGGCACAAGAAAAGTTATCAACATTTCTTTTTTCTCCGAAACTTATTCATTCTAGTATCTTATTCTCATAAAAAATCCAATCTTCCCAAAGCCGTATTATCAAATGTAACTACTTGTTGTAGATAAGAAAGTTAATTTTTATTGTTCTATCATTTGTGAAGATTTTACGTGTGTTATTTTGTATTTTTATTAATATAATAAAATACTAATATATAATGTACATGAAATGTTATTTTTATAATCTGTGAACATCAAATTAATTATCTAAAATATTTATATATTATTTACTCTTAATTTCTGTTTTGTTAAAAACAGCGTTGCCCGTGGTAAAATAGACAAAATTAAAATAAATCTTTTTTTCACATGTTTCCCTTTTAAAATAAACAAAACTGAAATAACCTAAAAAATACAGCGATCATTGTAACTGAGCCCTGCATGCTTAGTAGCACATGAATTCTTAAACCGATAATCACTATAAAGTGAGCCCTAACCATAGAAAGGTCCTGTGCGCATCGCACACATAAATCTTTAATACAGCAATCACAATAACGGGATCCTATGCACTTGACGTTACACAAATAGTTAAAATAACCATAACTGAAACGAAACTCTGAGCACTTCTCGCCCCAAAAATATTTAAAATGGCTATTTCTACATCTTTCTCATGTGTGCTTCCTGCTTATAAAATGTTAGTAAGGCAAACACTAATAATGTCTCTCTCAATATCAAAGACCTGTGCAATATCAAAGGCGCCTATTAATTGTTAATACGCCTATCTCTCTAAAAGGGCCCATCGCTATAATGGAGTCCTGTGCGCTTAAAGTCTCCTAAAACGTTAAAATGGCAACCACTATAACAGGGATCTGTGCACACTGCGCTTGGTAAATAGTTAAAACGAACATTACTATAACGGGTACCCTTCTTAATACGTGAAATCGTAACAGCACATAAAAAGTTA
Source organism: Maratus michaelseni (assembly GCA_963931845.1). Taxonomy (NCBI): domain Eukaryota; kingdom Metazoa; phylum Arthropoda; class Arachnida; order Araneae; family Salticidae; genus Maratus; species Maratus michaelseni. The sequence continues at coordinate 182,705,034 of OZ007590.1, forward strand.
AATGAATGTAAAATGTAATATAAAAAAATATGCATCAGAAAATGAGAGATATGATTGCGTTTATACTCATGGTAGAAATATATTTAATATATACCGTTATATAATTCTATATATCCCACATTTTCACAGTCAGTTATGAAATAGTAAAAAAAATTAGAAATTATATTAACTTGTTTCATATGTTTAATTTTTTAAATATATAACTATTGGATGAAATTAAAAAGTAGAAATAAGAATTAAAAAACAACTTATTTGCAGGCTATATTTGCTCATGTGAGTGGTAAAGATTAATAAATGCTCATTAATTTGTAACTTATCAATAAACCTACATAACTGTAAAATATTTAAATGGATTTTTCCTAATTCTCCTCATCTCTTTCTGGAGTGTATTCGAAGAAATATACAGATTTAGATTTTTATACATGTATGAAGTTGGACATAAACATCACGTGCATGTAACTACCTTTAATGTTGAAAGTCTTTATCACAATATATATAAATTACACCTCATCTGAATGCATAGTATAAATATTAAGAAACTGATATGCATTTCTTTTCATGTTTCAATTCATCCTTCAGTTTCATGCCAAACTTAGTTTAATTATCATTCGTGCCAAATTTAGTACCATCGGGGCCTTCCTGTCACGGTGAACAATAGCTAAAATATTACTTATGATTGTGGGAGGCAAAAAGATATTTTGTTCATTACCCATATTGCTATAGGAGGAATTCATTCAGGGAGGGCATCTTTGAAGAGAAAGTGGCTCGAATTTTCTTTCACGTACAGGAATAACCCTGAAAACCTTGCACACTCAACCCTCCCACACCCTGCTAGTTGCGAACCCATGAACATTAGCCCAAGCTCCTCAATTTGTAGCCAGCATGCTACATATGATTGTAGGGATGTTAGAATAAAAGATACGACGGCGAACAATTAATTTATTTATTTGCGTTGGAAAGCAATAAGTAACTCTGTTGCTTTACAATTCTCAGAATTAACTAGCATAAAATCACTTTAAATTTTCTCAATCTCGAAGTCATAATCATTTTATAATTTTTGTGTGAATCATTAAATTACCCTCTGTAATAAAAAGTACAATAATTGGAGAATTAACAGCAGATAGAACAGGACATCTTACACAGGAAATATTCTGTTAATGTCACAACAAAAGTTAATTGAGGGGGTTAGAATGACAGTGGAGCCAGTCAAAAATTTCAAAAATATAGATAACCATATTGGCACTGAAAGTATATTAATTTCTGCTCAGTGCGACAGTCAAATAAGTCATAGTTCACTTAGGGAATCGCTAGAAGAAGTTGCACCACTTAATGCAACAGCAATACGACACGTTTCACAAACCCTTCATTTCTCAAATTACAAAATATTGACTTACCCCACTGTAATTCTAACACCCTCAATTACGAAAAGTCATTACGTTCCTCCAAAAATGCGTATCGATTTTTTACTATTTATGCAGTACATTCAAATGAACTGTAATTATATAATTACAAACATATTTTCAACATGAAATGTATTTAAATGCAAATGACGCTTGTTTTTAAATATAAATAATCTAAATACAAATAACAAATTCTTTATTCAAGCTGCAAATCAAAATCTAGCTACACTCAAATAACTCTTGAACAAATTAAGCTAGCATTGTAAAACAAATATCTACCTAGAATAAAACATATATGTGCTATTATATGATAGTAACTGCTTTGCACCTGGTGGAGAAATTTGAAAATTTCAACCCAAATTCAAAAATAATTAGAAATAGCGAAAACAATGTCAATTATAAATGTAGAGTGTCTTTTGGATTTAGAATAAAATGATGTATTGTGTGTAAAAATAACTTTATTAGAAGCATTGTAATGTTAATTTTCTATAAACAATCATCGGCTTACAATACGTCACTAATTATTTGTAGAAGTACGGAATAATAATGCAGATGCCTATTTACTAATGAAACTAATGCTTGTAAACAAGATACAATTTATTTTAATAAGAAAATCAAGTTAAGTATGACAATTGCTTTCACAATCGGCAGCAATACACATTCACATGTATGTATACATATGCATTGATGCAGATAGTGGACTTATTGAGTATGCTTAACTTGACATACTTCTTTTGTAAACATCATATTTTGACATTTGTGAATTTCCCCTAGCTCTTCAGTAGGTACACAATGCTAATGAATAAAACACACATATTACCATTGACCGCATTTATTTTGATTGGTACTTTGAACTATCGAAAACGTCAGTCACATATTCATATCACTAGAATGATGTTACTAATTTGTATTTTATCCGAATGATATAATAAAGTCAAACTGTGTAAAAACTGCCTTCACACTTTTCTAATTAATCAACAAAATTTAACATATTTGCTTTTTAAAAATTTTAATATGGTACGATATTCAAATGGTTTAATAATTTATTTCTTCTAAATTAGTCATCATCGACGGATAAAAGAACTTGCGTGAAACAATTGTTGTAACAACATGTATATTGTGTAGAAATATAAACTCAGTAAAATGCAAAATTTAAACTTTATTATCTAATAATTAATACTAAGAATAGTAAAGAATCAAGTAATTTCAAAATTTCTGCCTTTGGCTTTGCGATAGACTTGCAGTCTCTTAGGTAAATGCATCTACTTCATGGTGCAGCACACCAATAATTTCATTGTTTTTGTGGATTGTTTCAGATTTTCCAAATTACTGCAAAATTTGGCTTTTAAAATAGACCAGGCACAATATTCATTAAATTTAAATCCGTTGAGTTTGAAGTCTGTTCTCTGGATGACACAAAATCAAGAAAATGCTTTACGCGGGATTGCTGCTTGATTTTCGATTTGTGAGTATGAGAAAAATGTTGAAATTTTTACGATGTTTCTTGAAAAAGCCAAAAAGCACGTTAGTCACGAGTAGGTTATCGAACTTTTTGCTGATAATCCTCTGTGATTAATTTCATTTTGGGGTATGAAAACGAGGCCTGTCCATGGACAAAGATTCCTCCTAAAATCATAAGTGGTTGCCAAAGTCTTAGAGCAATTGTGTCCTTTTTATTTGAATTTCTGGTATTAAAAATCTAATTTTCTTTTATTAGAACCTGGGACCACTTATTGATAACAGTTAAATGATGAGTTGTGAGAATTTTAGTTAATTCCCAACAAGGGGTCGGAAGTAGCGAAACTACAGTATTCGCTACTTTTGTAGTGTAGCGCGCTACATTTTGAACAATGTAGTCTATCGAGTAGCGCATACAAACAATCAGTAGTTTGTAGCGAGAACCGACGCTACTTTTAACGCTATTTAAGGAAAAATGCACCTTTCTACAAACCACGTGGCCGTAACTTGTCTCTTTTGTGCAAAATTTGTTCTGCTCGACAATTTACGAATCTCAGCTGCTGTGTATAGCAACAAATTGCATGAAGTCATAGATTTTTGCCCTTGGCAATTGCTGCTGAAATCAAGCACTAACTCACCAAAGGAATTAATTTTCTTCTTGGCGACACTTGTTACTTTAGTCGTTATTAGGTTTTTGTGTTTTAATGTCGAGTTTTTTATTATTTAGAATTGTTTTATTTACAGATTTATTTATTGTCTGCATTTTGAGTTGTTTTTCTGAAAATTTTAAGATTATAAAATTAGACAACCTAATATAATTAACTCTCAACAGAACACAATACAATTAACATATTATGAGTGTTTTGAAGAATTAAGTAAATAAACCTATTGGTAAATACATATGAACGGTAATTTTATATCCCAATTCAACAATTACTGTAAAAATATTAAATAAAATTTGTGCAGCTTATTATTGTGGATATATGTGTTACATTCAAAAGGAATCGCTCGTTATATCATTCGTTTACATATATATAACTCTTCGTGCTTTCCGAAAGAATATTCTGTAGTTTAAACGCATTTTTACTTTCTGTACACATAAAGTGTAAGGAAAATGTTGTAATCATGATTAAAAACTCGATTATGAAAATATTGGTATACATTTACATTTTGTAGTGACCTGCATTCGTTTTAGTTATTTTTACAATGACTGCATTTGTAAGTGTGAATGCATGCGTGTATATTTTCTCCCTTTTGCAGGTCCATACAGATCACCTTTGTAAAATTAGGATCTAAGATTTTATTTATTGTTATATTACTATTTATTTGAATCCACAGAATTCTGTAAAATCTTCAGAAAGCTCAGTAGAGTCACTCCAGATTTTTTTCATGTAACTGTATTTAAATATTGATTGTATTATGTATACCTCTCTTAATTTCGCTTTTAAATGTGTAATGTGTGTATAAACTAACATATTACAGACAAACACAAAACTATTTTCTTGTATGTTATTTTCATAATTTGTAATGCCCTTGGTTATATCGCACTTACTTAACTGTATCCCAGCAGGCTCGGTATAACGAGAGGTCACCTTATTATTTAATCCGTATCTTCAATTTCCAGTGCAAATTGAATCCTTTGACCAAATCTGAAAATAGCGAAGTAGTGACGACATTTGAAAAGTAGTTTGCAGTCTCTGCTTTTTAAAACAAGTCGTTGTAGTTGTAGTGAACAACATTTTCGAGTAGTTGTAGTTGTAGTTCGATAAAATAAAAAGTAGTTTTTTCCTATCCCTGGCCCCATCACGCTTCGTATAATTCAATAGATATAGACCATGTATTTTTGTCTTGCTTTATTTTATACACCAGAATCCATGGCTACAAATTTTATATATTTCAAAAAAATCACAATGGGTTTATTAAATAGGAAAAACAATCCAATAATATTATCACATTTACTACATAACATTTTTATCTGAAATTTGTTGCCGAACATTGCACCCACTATGAAAATGCTAACACCTTTAAAAGCTACGTCGTACGTATTAAAAATAAGCACGAAACAAACTCTATATATATAAATGAAAAATAAATTATAAGTAATATATTATACAAAACAGTTCAATAAATTTAAAGGAAGGGTTAAGAACTTGCGTTTTTCCTATTTCTCTGAGTAACCCATATATAATAAAAACATACAATTACGCCTGTTTAATATTTCGCCCGTAAACATAACCTTTTTATTTTGTCATGTAACATTTAGTTTACGTGTCATATGGAACATTAAACAATAAATTTATAAGCTTTTATCCAAAGCATGATTCGTTTAAATTTTCTAGATATGTGCATTAGAAAACTTTTAAATGCACTTCATGTTAAACATGATTTAGTATTAAAATATACATTCCAAATTTAACGTTACTGGCGAGTTTTTTGGTATTTTTATCTTTTCTAATAAATTTTTTATCAGCAATAAAAGCATTGCAAATTTATTCCCCTTTTCTATGCAAACGAAAGAAAATTTCTGCGATTTAAATAATACATCTCTTTTAGAACAGAAATTAGATCTAAATTTTAGATTATGAAATATACCTTCTCTGTGCTATTTGATAAAGATTCTGTAAAAGGTATCTTAAATATTTGAATGTATATATATATATATATATATATATATATATAATTTTTTTTGCAAAATCAAATACGCATACCCTCTATTTTTTTCTATTTGACCTCAGTAACATAAATAAAAAGAATTATTGCAATAAAATAATAGTAACCCGTGCCGACTTTAGGTCAAACTTGAACATGAAATCTTATACGGGGAATACTATGGAAAGATTTCAAAATGTACTTTTCCTTGGTACTTAAGACACCATTTTATTAAAATCAGATATTTATTAACATATTACAGTAACAGAAGCATTAATGAACGTATTTCCGTTTCAATGTTTGCTTTTTACAGTCAGGATAAAGCTTAGTATGTTCTTGTACGCAACGTAACAAAAATTGTTTTTGATCCTCCTCAACCGTTATTAAACCATGAAAGTCCTGCATCAATTTTACCGCTCTTTCAGCTGTATCATTCACTGCTCTAAACATTGATATAGTCTTTTTCGCGTCTAGAAAAGAATCATTATTCTCCCATGAAGAGGGAAAATTTTTGAGAAAACTATCATCGATTTTGAGTCCAGAAAACAAAGAAAGGCTTTTGACTGATATGAAATCCTCCATTTTTTTCTGTAAAAAAGAATATAATAATAAATAACAATTGCATGATATAAATGAATAAATAAATATACAACTACAAAATAAATGTATCAAACTCACCATACAATGAACCACAAAGTTCTTCCTTCGATGGAATGTATCTTTTCTCATGGGTCAAAATATCTTCTCTGTTTAAATTTGCCACCATTTTTAATTTTGTTCCTTCGTCAACATCATCATCAAAAAGTGCTAATATTGCTATTTCATCAGTCAAATACCATAAATGCTTGAGAAATTTCTGTAAAGCAACTTTCGAGATACTTTCATTCACATTTTCGTAAGCTTTCAAAGATTTCAAAAAGCACAAATCTTTGTAGGGCGCTTTAATTGCTAAAATGCATTGAATCCATGGTTTAACGTAGACAATCACGATAAATAAGCAGACATCTAACAGTGCCTTTTTATCCTTGATGTTTAATTTCAGTTGAGAACTAAATAATGATAGTTTTAAGGAGTAAATCGCTCAGGCCATCCATCTAGCTTGGTGCATGGCACCTGGAGGTCTGATTTTATTTTTTTTCTGCATTTCCACCTAAAAATATGATAGAAAGTTCGATCAATTCTCAATAGTCCTCTCGGATCATAATATTTTTAAGTTCAGTGCGGTAAAAGTCAATCAAATTTTCAATTTCGGATACGGTTCGGAACGATTCCACTGTTTCTCTATAGCACAGTATTTTGGTGGGATCGATGTTTTTCCAGTTCTATTTAAGCTTTTTAAAAAGAGGAATGTCGGGACTTGTGACTTGTTTAATTTTCGCTTCGAATACGGCCTTTAATACCAGTTCGTATACATGATGGCGGCAAGCGAAAAAAAGCATTTCCATTTCAAATTTGCGCTCTAGGAGCGCACAAGCACCAATAAAACGACCTGTATTCGAAGCCGTAGTATCACAACAGAGGATTTGGACTTTGTTTTCGAGATTCCAATCTAGGATCGCCTTCCAAATAACCTGCGCTTGTTCTTTGCCTGTATAATTATCCAGTCTCGGCACAACAATGAGTTGTTCTTTAACTCCATATGAAATAACTATGGGCAAGCGTTCTTCTTTCGATTTTCGAACACTCAAAGCAGGCAACAGTTTGCCATCCCAATGTAAAGTCACTACATACGGTACCTCATTTTGGAAATCAATTTTTATGTTTTCCGCGCGTTCCTTCCGTTTTTCTGTTCGAATTCTTTGAATTGAAGATTTACTCATTGGAAATTCGTCAGTGTTAAATCCAAGTGCATCAATAGTAGCTTCAAGAATAAACACAGAATCTCGGACACTTAACTGACACCTGTCTAACGCAGCAACTAACTTTGGAGTAATAAAATTACTCCTTACTACTGGTTTTGAGCTTTCATTGTTCGGAGCTTTCTGACTGTTCTGAACTTTCATAGATATAAATGTTGGGATATCTTCTTTATCCATATTTTCGGTAGAATTTGAAGAGGAATCTTCTTGCAATGTTTCGTATGTTGACGAGGAAGTTGAAGCGGAACCATATTTGATTCGCCGATTTTCTTCTTGGACAGCTCGAAGTCGCGCCCTTTTTTTTTTGGCCAGTTTTGTATCCACTCCAGCTAAGTGACCGGGTCGGCCAGGCTCTCTTTGGAGTTGCAAGAACATCCTATCTTCCTCGATTTTCATTATTTGAAGTGCATCAGCATGTGCGATGTCAAACAAATTTTCTAAATTACTTACAAAATCCTCTTGTCGCCTCTTAAATACGTCTTGTAATTTCTTTGCATTTTTTTGTAAATCTCTCCAAACTTGATACATATTAACAAGCTTCCTCACGCAATTTGGCACCGATTTGGTAGGTATGCGTGCCTTTTCCCAAAAGATAATGCATTCGCGAATAGCGAGATTTGTACTTTCATTAACAGTTAAATTCACTTCCCGAATATTGTAAAACAAGGCAGCGAGAACTTGTCTATTAGACGGAAGTTTTGAGCCCGTTATTTGATGTTTTACGTTCCCTACTAAAAATATAACATTTTTAGAACTTCGCAATTCTACTGCCATGTTCTGTTCACTGATTCAAAAGTGTACAAACATTTGCTAACAAAACAAGTTGGAACTATAAGCACATTGACACGTAGACGTGCGCTGTTCTGAGTAAACTGCGCGTTATGGCTGTCGAAGCATTCCAAAACCTTTCTTTTTTTTTCTTTTCCTATTGCAGGTGGTGGGTGCTTCTCTACGGTCACGTGACAAGCTGACACGTGAAACCGTTCGTTCACTTAACTACACAAGTACTCGCTGCGATGTTTAGCTGGAAGTCGGTACGGGTTACCGTGGTTCAAATTACATGAAACTTTATTTACAATTATTTTGACATAAAAGGAAAAAAATAAGAGGGTATGCGATAGAAAAAAATGACTTTTATTTTTTTGGGACACCCTAATATATATATATAATTGCGAATGAGAAAGAATTTCTTTCTACTTTTCTTTTATAATTGCTGGATTAAAAAAAAAATTATTTAGTATCCTCACATTCTTAAACAGCAGTCAATGGATATAAATTTCTGGTTTTATAAAAGTTTCATGCAACTGTATTAGGCAAAAATTTTATTCTTGATCATGATATTCTGAAAATTTAAGTACCAAAAGTATTTTTGGACAGTATCATGATTTTTTGTTTCGAAATTCGATTTTAAAAGAAAGAATTAGCAATATAACCAACAATAAAGTAATAATCAACATTTTCAAAAATCAAGATGTTCCTAAAGATTTGCTGTGCATATGAAATTGCTACATCTTCATACCGGTGTGATTTAAGAGTAAAAAATATTAAAACATGAAATTTTGGGATCTTAGCATAATTTATCTATTCTAGTTATGTTTGTACAAGCAATTTTAATATTTTATTTAAAAGTATCAAAGTACGATATCTTGACTATGTTTTTTTAACTCTTTCCAACCTAGTTGAAAAGTGTTTAAGACTTCGGTTTGTCTGGCCGTCTGGCCGTCCGTCCGTGCTCTAACTCGCGTAAATACACTCGGATTGCCCCGAAATTCTTGTATGTTATTGTCGTTTACTATAGCATGATCCCAATTCAAAATGAGTGTGTAGCACTTATTTTTTTTTTTACAGGGACAGTCAAAAGTATTCCGTTATACACTATATTTCCATTGATGACCGGTCACTTGCGATTTTAGACGTTTTGTTAAATATCTGGAAAGATACATGAGGAATTATCCTATAACTTCAGGAGTGTAAACAACATGATAAACGTCATATATTTCTGTGAAGATTTTTCCCCGAAACCCTATAAGGGGCCGTCAACAAATTGAAGAAAAACGAATATATTTTGGATAACCCTGTAAAAACTAATATTGCAAAAGCGTTCAAACTGTAGATTATGATTACGTGAATTATTGTAATAATTTGGGTTCATTCGTATGAAGATAGCATATATACTCGAAGAGAAATTCAGGTTTTTATAAAAACAGTCCCAAATTGTACCAAGTGTTTTGCTTATAATTTGCAGAGTTTTTAATATAAAAACAAGTTTTTTTTCCAGAAAATATGACAAACAAAATTATACACAATACCCTGCAATCAGAATTTAAAAATAATAAAAATTGTATGACAAATGAGCAGATTTACTAAATACTGTTTCACTGCGCATGCGCGAATTCAATCAAAATATACTGTACATAATATATTAGCTAAATGTATAGAACAACTTTTATGAAAGTCTCAAAATCATAGCTTGAAAATTCTGATAGTAATCGTCGATAGAATAAGCTCGAAATTCGCAGTTTCCAAAAGGAAGCAAAAATATAAGGGGTTGTATCAAATATAGAATGAGAGACACTTCATTCTTATTATGTGAACTTTGACAAGCTAGTACATTTGGATACAACCCATCATCTTTTTGCTTCCCTTTGGGAACAGCGAAATTCGAGCTTATTATATCGACGATTACTATCAGAATTTTCAAGCTATGTTTTTGAGACTTTCATAAAAGTTGGTCTATACATTTAGCTAATATATTATGCACAGTATATTTTGATTGAATTCACGCATGCGCAGTGAAACAATATTTAGTAAACCTGCTCATTTTTTATACAATTTTTATTATTTTTTAATTCTGATTACAGGGTATTGTGTATAATTTTATTTGTCATATTTTCTGAAAAAAACTTGTTTTTATATTAAAAACTCTGCAAATTATAAGAAAAAAACTTCGTAAAATTTAGGACTGTTTTTATAAAAACCTGAATTTCTCTTCGAGTATACATGCTATCTTCATACAAATGAACTCAAAGTATTACAATAATCCACTTAATCATAATCTATAGTTTAAATGCTTTTGCAATATTAGTTTTTACAGTTATCCGAAATATATTAGTTTTTCTTCATTTTGTTGACGGCCCCTTATGGGGTTTTGGGAAAAAATCTTCACGGAAATATATGATGTTTATCATGTTGTTTACACTCATGAAGTTACAGGATAATTCCTCATGTATCTTTCCAGATATTTAACAAAACGTCTAAAATCGCAAGTGACCGGTCATCTTTGGAAATATAGTGTACAACAGTCAATGGGAAAAAATCGTTTCAAGTGCATTTTGATGAGGTTACGCAATTTGTAGCATGATGAAACTGATATAGAATTATGAAGCGCACCAAAACATGCTTTTTGTAGACAATGGGGTGGAAAGCATTTATTATTAATTTACAGGGTCACACAAAAGAATTCTGTTTCACATTGTTCTACGGGGAAAAATCGTTTGCAGTATAATTTAATGATGTTTCACTATTTCAAATATAATGAAATTTATATGCTGAAGTTTTACTATAAATTAATCACTTAAAAGTATGGTGTGCATTGCGTTTATCTTTTATTTACAGGGACACATAAAATATATTGGTTACAGTATACTTGCAATATTTACAGTCTATGTGTGATAAGTGCGTTTTCAACATTTGTTTGCGTTATTAAGTTTAACTAAATTTTTGCATAGTACGTGGTGTGTATAAATTCGGTTGATCAAATCAGTGCTACACAAAAGAATTCTTAAGTGTTACAGACTATGGATGTGAATTACTTAATGTGAATTCTAAAAAATTGTTGAACAAATACTAAAATTTCTAAAATGGTATATTTAATTCATAGAAGTGGAAAAGAAAGGATCGATTAAAACTTGCTAAAATATTGGATATTGGCACTTTATTTATCTATATTACATTTTAACAGTCACTTTAAATGTTTATAATACAGCATCAAAATTACACACTAGTCAAACAATTCTAATTAAATGCACAATAAGTGTATACAGGGTGCTTCCTCAAGTTCGTTTCGTCTCAAATGGTGAACTCGTATAGTGAACCGAGTTAATTGCAACCATGAATGTGGTTGCACTAGATTAATTTTGACGCAATTATTCAAATTAATTATCAGTATGGCTGACCGGGTGAATTAGATCCGACAGATTTGTCCAGAATTGCTCGGTTTGTAGGGCATTTGCAGCTTTAGCCAAGAGATTCCTGGTTCAAACCCTGGCCTGGACGTTTTCGCCCAATTGGCAAAATTACAAAAAATTGAAACGTATATGAATGTGGCGTTTAGATACGTAAAACGACTATGCGCTACGCGATTAGGTATGTTGCAGTACCGCTAGCGGTAATTCGGAAATTAGATATCCTATTTCGTAAATTATAAGAGATGCAGTCAAATGTTCAATGACAAAGTGTGTAACAACCCTTTCTATACTGTTAGCTTCAAGAAATGACATGACACCAATTAAATAACAAAACAGCAGTTTATTAATTCATTTTAAGAAGAGTAGAGCAGTGCAATGAATAAATAGAATTTAGATAGCTCCAACTAATCGTAATTAAGTAAAACCTAATGGGGGGGAAGAAATTCTTTCCGAATTCGCTAAAGTTGAAGTACATTGCTAAATTTACGTTGTTTAAAAAAATCTCCTTTTTTCTAGAAGCATAACCCTTATTTAATAGCACTTAACTAAATACACTCCGTGATCCCAAATAACAGTTTTTCTTAGTAAACGAAATCACGACTTCTTACCAACGGTCGAAGCCTTGCAGATCGCTTTTACATTTCGCTTTTACGTGTCAAGTAAGGACTTCAATACATCATGCTCAGGAAAAGGCTTCCTCCACAACACGTGTTTGATTGCAGCTAGACTACCATCCACGACAAAATCCGCTGAACTTGCTAAAAACAAAAACTCACTGTATATAGCCACTACATAACCGAATATAACCACAGAATATTATATATAACATATATATAATATTCTGTGGTTATATATAAATATATTTAACCACAGAAACTTTATTAACATATCTTCGCAAATCTCGGTCGTCCACATAGAGTACCTTTATTTAGGAATAATCAGGTATTGTGTCACAAATGTTAGAGCATCATCAATTCAGTAAGAAAAGTTAAATTCTACTCGCGAGTACAATATTTGTATTTACAGTCGATTGCGTACGGTTGCATTCTGATTTGATAAAATTGCATTTGCATATGTTTTAAAAAATTCTCATTTGGCTTTCGGAGAAAATTCGTATTTTTTTAATAAACAAAATATCTTGCATATGTGCTAGATCGAGACTAGAGGTGCAAACAATTATTTATCATCACTTTGTGCACAATGTATCTTTTCTCACTAAACCACAGGTCTACATCTTTGTCACTGAACTTTTGGTTGCGTTTTCCTATAGTTTTTGAGATTCGACCTCTAACTTCAAAATTTACCTATATGGGGCATTGCGAGATACCTCATTATGTAGCGCATACCCGTTTTATTTTACCTTGACACCCAATTTATGGCTGTAGTCCTCTCGGTTCATCCGTTATTGCAGGGGAAACGGACTTAAGGAATCACTCTGCATATTTTCAGTTTGATTTCTAAGAATGTAATTTAAATGCAGTTAAATTTATGTTTGTGGAAATCTTTAAAATATTCTGAAATTAGACAATACAGTTTGGAGAAATTTATAATTTGCATTTAATACTACATTAAACAGCTACAAAAACAATTATAATTTTTACTTTGCATTTAAAAGCATATTTTTACTGAAGAGCATGCCAGCGAAGTTTGCGTAAGAGTTTTTTTTTTATCACTTTTCCTTTTTCAATGTTTGCAAACAAACAATCTATAGTAGCAATTTATTGAATAGCTTTAAAGAATCTTTGATCATTCTAAAAATAATCAGGGATTCATCTTTTTATATAGAATCTGCGAATTTGCCTAAACATTAATGTTCTCTTTCATCGATTCTGCATAAATGGGGAGCTAATCTAAAGGTTGGGAGAAATGCTTTGCACATTACTCTTATAATGATTATTTTGAAAACAAGAATTTTCCTTTAGTCTTTTTCCTCGTGGGAATTTTTACGAGCTTACAAAAATTAATTTTTACTTTAGGGAATTTTTCAAGATATATATAATATATATATTAACTATTGGAAAACCTATTAATTTGTGTTAATTCAATCAAAATATTATATACATTTATATAGACTAAATATTTTTCTTTCATATTTTTACTAAAATAAATCAGAATATGATGGTAATACATTATTGTAATTAATATTTTCTTCATAATAAGAATGTTGGTAAAAATTAATTCAGTTAATTTTTTTATAATACTGATTGTACATAATGTGGCGATTTGTATTATTTTTAAAACCGCGCTGTTTCAAAAAATTAATATTGAAGTTTTATTAATTTTGTGTTTTAAATTAAAATTTTCTAAGGCGAAAAACGTAGTTTTCATAAATTTGACGATGATGCCTTTGTTGAATTATCAATAATATTTTATAATATATAATAATATAATTTAATAATTAATATATGGGAAATGCTTAAATATTCTTTCTTAAGAAGTATTCGTGATTTGTAAAATTAAGATACAAAAAATATGCCCAAAGAATCAATTTAAGAAGCTCTGATACTTATTAGCAGAGTTACTGACTAGTTACTAGCAGAAGCTAGTATGGTAACTGGGCAAAGTTAATTGCAATTTTCTCTACGTAAACAAAAATAAAATTTGCCCAATTTTTCAAATTTTGAGGTGGGATTACCAATTTCCTCAACTTTCTTAAATTGGAAATTCCTATATATATTTTTAAGTAAGTGACATTTATAATATAAGCATGAAACTTCCATAACGAAATTTGTGTTTTTTCAAATTAAATTTTTTATGGTGATCTCCAAGTTTCTGTTATTTTAATTGTGAAGCTTATGGCATTTCCTTGTAGGGATAAACTATCCAAAAAATGAAGTCGCGGCTCTGGGAAATGCAGAAGGTTAGATTGGACTTCCCTGATTTCTTTTTGTCACCTTTGATTGACCATTAGATACTGAGGTTTAAGGAGGAAAATTTAGAAATCTTCTGTTGGACAAATTTAGAACTAGAAATATTAAAAGCATGTTGGCCGCTTCTTGCCCGCCGATGAACTTCACATGCCATATGAAGAATTTCAAAGTGACAAAGATGTTCCAATATACAAATACCAATCATGAAATGTATAAAAAATGTACCTTGAGGCACCAGAATCACGCGTCACTTCGATATTTGGTCTGAAGTTGAATATAAACTAAAATTACCTTCTCTTCAAGTTGTTATGGAAACATACTGCACTAAAAGGCAATAATTTCTTACAATCGCAATGTAAATGGTCGATTGGGATGCAGAGAAGTGTTTCCTGGCTCAAAAGTATCAGAAATATCAATAAATGTTAATAAGAATGGCGAATTTAAGCGATGGGATATATTATGGACTAGCAGGCTTCATCTGCCCCGCTGTCGGTTTCTCCAAATGAACCTTGAATCAAACGAAATACGTGTATGGGTGAATTTGTCCTTGTGTTTTAAAGCAATATGGACTTTTATCTGGAATGTCCTTCAAAATTGCAGAAAACGATACGAACACCATTGCGCTATTATATATTCTAATGTGTCAGGCAAAATTTAAGCTGTTAAGGACCAACTCTTTAGCTAATTATGTACTGTAGGATTTGGTAAAGAGCGTTAGAATGATATGCATTACACTAAAACCATCTTTGAAAAACTATCTAACAAATAATGCAAGTCTAATCAAAACCCGCCCAGTAGAACTTAAATAATCAGCTTCACCTGTTTATAGAACTTTCCCTCATAATTCTATAACTTAGCAACGTATAACAATACGCTATATGCTTATACCTTCTCTGAACAATTATCTAACTAACAATGTAAGTCCCATCAAAATCCGTCCAGTTGAACATTTTAGACAAGCTAAGCTTTAATAATCGTTTTACCTAATTATAGAACTTTCTTCCATAATTCTATAACTAAGCAACGTAGAACAATGTATTATATACTAAAATCTTCCCTGAAACATTATCTATCAGTGCAAGTTCCATTTTAATCCATTCAACAGTATATTTTCAAAAAGGCTAATTTTTCATAATCGGATTCACCTGACACTAGAACTTTCTACCATAATTTTATAAATAAGCAACGCAGAACGAAGTGTTATATTACATTCCCAGGAAAATTATCTAATCAACGGTTCAAGTCCAATAAAATTCCACCCAGCAGAACGAAATTCTCATTTACATTTTATATATGTGCCCCTGTTATGGTCATGTTTCTGATATGGCCATCCCCCTATTATATGTTAACTAACCCAAAAATTCTCTAAATGGCATAATCATACCGTGAAGGGGCCTTCTAGTGTATCATGTGATCACTTGTCATTCATTTATGTTGTAGAATTTGTCGCCAATTTCTTATTTTATGTTTTTGGTGTAATCGCTTCTTTTTTTTAATCTGATAATCTGATAAGTCTCCCTCCTTTATGCGCGTTCTTAAAAGAATTTTTTTCATCATACTCTGTTCAGTTTTTAAAGCTGTATCAATTGGTGCTGTCTTTGATGGTGTATATTTTACGAGTTGTTCAAAATCAAACAATTTTCGTGAAAGCTGACTAGAGGTCTGCACGGGCCGAAATTTCCAGGCCCGGGCCCGGCCCGACCCATACAAAGAATAATTTGGCCCGGCCCGGCCCGATGCAAAAATTAAAAGTTCGGCCCGAGCCCGGCCCGGCCCGAACAAAAAAAATATTGGCCCGGCCCGGCCCGATTTAAAAGTTAAAAGTTCGGCCCGAGCCCGGCCCGGCCCGGAAAAAAGTTAAAATCTCGGCCCGAGCCCGGCCCGACCCGAGTGAATTTCTACAAAACATAATTTTTACGTCGATTTGGTTAAAAATTTGCTTCGTAGGAGGAGATCTAATCAAAAATTCCTATCTTAGCCTCTTTTTTTTCATGTTTATATTCTTCATTTTTATAGAGGTGCCGCAAGCTGGAATATTTATTTTTTTAATAAATCTCTACTTGTTGTATGTATGTGTTTAAGTTATCATCAATATTGTTAATCCATATCCCATTTATTGAAGTGTTAAAAATCAGAAAAATGCTATACAGTAAAATCTTCTAAGATGGAATTGCATAGGGAAGAAAAAAAAATGAGTTATAGACAATTTGCGTTCTTAGCAGGTGTAAATGTATTATATATTCTTTTTTTACATATTAGTATATTCATAGGATCAACACATTTTTCAATTTAAGACAGGATTCCATCATAAGCAGGTTCTTTTTCACACGTTTTACTATATTTTAATTTAGCCATATTTTAATAAGTGTATAAATCTACTATTCTTTAAAAAGAATAAATTTTAATGTTTAATTATAAAATAATGGCGATTTAAAAATGTATGCATGTTTTGAAAAGATTTCTATGCCAGATCTTATTTTACTGACCTTCGAACGGACCAGGCACGCCGAGACAATGATTTTAATACGGGTCAAAACCAGGACTAAAAATTTTGAGGCGTGAAGACTAGGAAGAATGAAACCAGTCCCGGCTCTGTACGGAAAAATTAATTTAAGGCACGGCCTTATCCTTCAGGAAAAAAGTAAGGCCCGGCCCGTAAAGAGTAATCACGGGCCCGGCCCGGCCCGAGCCTTCAGAAAAAAAATATGACCCGGGCCCGGCCCGGCCCGAGTGCCGTGAAGAAAAGTAGGCCCGAGTACGGGCTTCGGGCCTTGGCCCGGCCCGTGCAGACCTCTAAAGCTGACCTGCTCCTCATCTGGCCATCCAGGTGGCCATATAAAGTGAACCATGCAAACCTAGGTGTCATGTTGTGACATATTTATCTACATTCTCCCATTCTTTTAAATTCTATTTTTCAGCATTTTATTCCCTATCTTTAAATGTTACCTCTGTATTCAATCATCTCAGTTTAAAAGCTACCCATTAATTATTTCTATCTTAAATTTGTACTTCCCTTCCTTTCTAATATCTAAATAAACGATCTCTGTTTTTTCTTTTTAAATCCACCGTCTGCTTTGCTTTTGGCAGTCAGCCAACGGAGTCCTTCTTAGTTTCTCATCGCATCTCCCGTTTGACGCATGCGCGTTGTCCGAACATCGGTGCGTTTCTCCTTTCCTTCCCTTGGCGGTACTGTTTGGCGAGCGCTCGTAGCGACGGCGCTCTTTTGGCGCATTTTCCCTCGCGCGGCGGTCGGTTCGAATCTTCCAGTCGGAAGTGTGACTCGGCACTTCATTCCTATTACGTTTTGACTTGCAGTACGTTTGGTGGTTCTTAAGCCACGCTGATCTCGCGACGCAAGACATGGAGCGCATCGACACTTGGAGTTCATCATCTGAAATCTTGGATCAGCTACTCATTTAATATTATTTTAATTATTCACTTCAAGATGAAAATATGATAAACATATGTTTGGTCTCTATAAATTATCCAAGTAACTTCAGAGCCGTCATTGGAACAGCGGACGTCACCCTTGATAATATTGCTCTGAAATAAAAGCTGGTATGTTTGGAAACACTGTGTCATCCCTTCTCATCTCCAACACTTAAAGAGAAAAGGTAAAGTCTTTTATCTATTTTAAATAGCATCTTAGTTAAAAGATTCATGGACTAATTGATCACGGTTATCGTCAAAATACAATCTGTCACTTAACTAAAGTCCAGTTGATGTGATATTTAACTACAAGTATCCACAGTTACTATGTTTTCAAGAACCTGGAAATAACAATTTAACATATTGGTGCCTGTGCCATGTGCACGTACAGTGCATAATTAATTTACTTTCGTCCGTTGGACACGCAAACACGTGGTTCGCACGTGAATCACATGTCAAAAACTATGTTTTTTTTCAACGAAGTAACTGTATAACGTAAGAAATATAGAAATTTAATGTAAAATATGAAATAGATGCAGCTTTCATTTAAAAAAAAAAAATCATTATTTCGTTGGATCGAAATAGATTGAAAATTTAATCAGTGAATCTCCTACATGCAACCACATGGTGACTCAATAGTGTTTATTATTTTATATGAATGAAAAACTTTTATAGTATATATAAAAAAATACAGCTCATTATCATTTGTACCAACTTTTGATTTGAAAATTTTCTTTTTCTGCGTGGATGCAAATAGATCATTCAGAATAAAATTTCTGGCCATATTGTGAATATGATTGTCAAACTTAGCATTGCCTACATTTCCAAGTTTTAACTCAAGTATACATTATCAATATATGTTTATTCATTTTAATCTGTTTTTTTTTAAAGACAATCAAGAGTGGAGTAAATAACCTGTGTATTTTGTTGTTATAGTGAACATTTTTTCATTTACCTGTTTCTTTATATATATTCATCATTTAAGTAATTTCTGTGTTCAATAATTAATTTTTTAAACATGACGAGACCAACTAATAACTCTGCTCAATCTGCACTAGACATTAATATTCCAACTAGAAATGTCCCAAATTTTAATATTCACATATCTCCGTTTATGGGAGATCCGGAACTGCTAGAGTTCTTCATTAGTCAAGTAAATGATGTTTCTTTAAGTAATAGGTGGTCTGACAAAGACACTCTTACATTTGCAAAATCTAAATTGGATGGTCCTGCTAAAACTTTCATTGTACAAAAGCTAGAGTATCATGTAATAAATACAACCACAGAATTATTTAATATTCTACGGAACCAGTTCAAAAAACAAAACGTATGCCGTGCTATTTCTGAATTTAATGCAATGAATATGTTACCAGGAGAATCAATAAGTAATCTTGCTCATCGTTTGGACTCATTGGTCCCAAAGGCACATCAGTCCATTAAGGACATTAATGCACTTAATGCTATAAAATTTAATAAATTCATTTCAATTATTCCCAATAGCTACAGAGTACATATCTTACAAAACAACATTCAATCATATGTCGAAGCTGTTGAAAAAGCAAGGCTTTTACAGGACTGTGAGGTTAACAATGAATTGATCTGCCAAACATCTACGAGTACTCCTTTACAGGACATTAGGTCAGAAATTAATGAGTTAAAAGAATCAATTGCTCATTTTGGCCAGAGGTAATCAGATAGGGATGCTTCCCCCTCGAGAAAAGTATCCAAAAACAAGAATTTCAACGTACAATCAGTAAGAGATAACAGAAATTCTCAACCATACAGGAACCAAAGGAACTTTCGAGGAAGATTCAACAGATCTCGTTCTTTTCAAAGACGAGGTAATCAACGATCTAACTTTAGGTCCAGTAATTTTTCACGCAATCATGACAATTCATCAGGAACAATTTGCCAGTTTTGTGGTCTTCATGGACACTCTTGCCGTTTTTGTCCAAAATTCAAAAATTATTTTGTACCCAGGCATTCTCAAGTTCAAGATCAACCATTTCTGTCACTCCCTCCGCCTCCAAGTGTCAATGATCCATGTCCCAGCAGGCCAACATTTGAACAATCTAATAATCTAAATTCAAATTTAGATCCGAATGCACCTTCTTTTCAAATGCCCCACCCAAACTGGTAGAGAGGGTATGCATGGATGCGCCACATCCTCCTTCCACGTCAAATGCATCCACACAAACTTTTGAGATTGAAGTACTTCCAAATAATAACATTACACAAATTATAGCCAATGTACAGCAAAGTGGTCCTTTACTCCCATTGATAATTATAAAAATTGCAGAATTTGATGTAACCACATTACTCGACACAGGCTCGTCTGTTTCCATACTCAGTAAAATCCTGTTTGACAAATTGAAACAGTCAATTAAGGTCAGATATTTATCCCGTCAAGTTAAAATAACTACTGTTAATTCGGCTGTAAATTTTTCTTCATGTGTAGAATTTTCGTTCAAGGTTTCTACCAAAACATTTAAACATTCCTTTTATGTAATAGATATGGCTGAAGATTCCACATTCAGTGTCATATTTGGTTATGATTTCCTTCGAAAATTCAGGGTTAACATAGGTGATAAATATAAAGGATGTGTCATTGATGGTATATCTGTACCATTTCTGTATGAGAATTCTCAAGATAAAAATGATCATTGTGTTAATTCTCTTCCTCAAGAAAATGTTGTGACTTTACCTTCCCCATCAAAATATGATACACATGAAAATGTTTCATCTTCTCAAAACATAAATGATTCTTTCAATTTTAAAGTAGTTGTTGCAAAATATTCAAAAATTTTTCCAGGCGAACAACAATACATTAAAGTCAAAATTTCCTCCGTCATGTTCTGATAACTTTGTTTTCTCACCCAGAGGAACTAACAATTCACTAAATTTTCACACCTCCATATATAACATTCCTGTAGTGTCTTCGAATAACTCAAATGAAGTTGAATTTACATTTCATGTTTTAGTCGAAAATTCTTCTCTGGAATACTCTAATCTAAGAAAAAATCAACATATTGGATTTATATCCCCTGTTGAAGATATTCAAACTTACAATTTTGGTAAAAAACAACAAAATCCTGAAGTTCTAAATGTAATTCAGCCCAGTCCAGATATTTTAAAGCAGAGATTATCAGAATTTGACATAAATGACTTTAAACTTCAACATTTATCACCATATGAAAAAGAAAAATTAACAAAGATATTAAAAGAAAATTATGCAGCATTTTCATCATCGTTAAAAACCCTAGGACATACAGATCTTGTAAAGCCAGACTTAAAATTCACATCTAATTGTCCGATAAAATGTCTACCTTTCCCCATTCCCCAGGCCTTACAGGCTGAAGCCAGAAAACAACTTGAGGAACTTATTGATGCTGGAATAATCGAAAAGAATTTGACAAATTGGGCTTGCCCTATGATATTGGTTAAGAAAAAGGCTCCTGACAGCAAATCAAAGCAATCTTATAGGTTAGCCTTGGACCTTCGCCTTGTTAACACTATCATTGAAGGATCCAGCTATCCTTTACCTCGTATTCAAGACATCATATCAAAATTAACAGAATTTTCCTTTTTCACTTCACTTGATATGCCCAGTGCATATCACCAAATTCACTTACCTAGTGAATTTCAAGATCAGTTGAGTTTTGCGACTCCTTGGGCCACATACAAATACCTCAGACTCGTTTTTGGTCTTAAGACAGCAGCACAATACTTCCAGTCAATGGCTGATTCAATTATTGATGAAGTTGCTCTAGGAGGAATATTTGCGTATCAAGATGATTTCATGATTGGGAGCAAAAGTTTTGAGGACACATGCAGCAAACTAGAGAGAATCCTTCAAGTTTTTCAAAAACATAATTTGACCCTTAATCCCAAAAAGTGTTCTTTTCATCAAACAAACGTAAAATATCTTGGTTTCGAAATTGCACAACATAAAGTTTTCCCTATTGCATCAAACATTTCTAAAATTAATTCTTTTCCTCAACCTAAGTCAAAGCAACATGTCAAACGTTTTCTTGGTGTATGCGGTTATTACAGACACCTTATCCCAACATTTGCAAAAATTTCTGCTCCACTAGTGAAGCTGACGTCGCCTAAAGTTCCTTTTCAATGGAACTCAGTGCATCAACAGGCATTTAATCAACTCCAGTCTATGTTTTTCAAAAAACCGTTCTTAATCCAACCTAATTTCAATGAAACATTTTATTTGAATACTGATGCCAGTTCGTTTGCAGTTTCTGCCATTTTGATGCAGAAACATGGCAAAGACCTCTTACCCATTTCATACTACAGTAAAACGTTAAAAGAATCTGAATCTAGATATCCAGCGATCCAGTTGGAATTGATGGCCATAGTTAAGGGAGTATGTGCATTTCAATATTATCTTCGTGGACGTCATTTTATTATTCTTTCAGATAGCAAACCACTGAAGCACTATTCTAAAATTTCATCACCAGCTAATATTACCTCTAGATGGCTACTTACTCTGGGAGAGTATGACTTCTCTTTTGAACACCTCCCTGGCAAAGAAAATGTACTAGCTGATTTCTTCTCTCGCACGCCATTTCCTGATACTTCTGATCTCAACAATAGCCCTGAATTGTTAAAATCCGATCAAATACTTCCTATTGATATTGAATCTGTAAATTTAACACATGCCTCTACATCTTGTGAAAAATCTCCAACACCTGATAATGTTTCAATTCAGCAAATGCTAGAACAACTTAATAACTTACCTGAAGATTCTCGACTCCAAATCTCTGAAAAGCAAATTCTTAAAGAACAACTTAAAGACCAGAATCTTTCTAAATTTTATTGTGATGTATTGAATAAGAGAAAAACACAAAATGCTAAATTTTTCTGTATATGTCCAACATCCAAACTTCTTCTTTTCATTCATGATCCAAAATCTGCAAATGATGAGATTTCTCCAAAAATTGCTATGCCCAGTTCACTTCGTGTAAAAGCTCTTAAAATTGCACATACACCTCATTATGGAATTCAGAAAACATTTAAATTTTTATCAGAAAAGTATTATTGGAAAGGCATTTATGCTGACACTGTGAATTTTGTCCAGTCATGTACCACTTGCATTACTTCTAAGCATCACAGAATTCCGCAAGCTCCTTTCCAAAATAACCCCTTACCACAGCACCCTGGCGAGTTTGTTTCTATGGATTTAGTCGGTCCTTTCAGAAACGGACATCATATTTTAACAATCATCGACAGATTTTCAAGATATCTTCAACTTTATCCCATAAGATCTATTTCAAGTGAGAATGTCATAAATGCCTTGTTTAAATATACATCTACCCATGGTCGCCCTGCAATGATCCATTCAGATCTAGGTCGACAATTTACTGCTGAAATTTTTAATGGTTTCTGCACTAAGTTTGGTGTTAGATTAACATATTCATCTCCAGCCCACCCGCAAACTAACTCAATTTCAGAACGTATTAACCAAGCAATCAAAGCCACAATTATTGCTTTAGAAGATGATGGCTATAATTTCTTTAATGCAGTTAAAATCCATCAGATGATGTATAATGGATCTGTTCACTCAACCACGAAATTCTCACCTAACTCCATTCATTTCGGTCGAGAACTTTCAACGTTGTATGATACATACATGCCATTTCAGCCACTTCTCGCCATAGACAATAATCGGTCCTTCTTTCAGTTGATGCAAGACTTGGAAAACATATACCAGAAGGTGTATAGTAATCTTCAACTTGCACAAATGCTACAAAATCAAACCCAACAGCAGTATGCCAAACTTCGTGAACTCAAAGTTGGAGACCTTGTTTACGTAAAGAGTTCTCATTCTTTCAAGCCCAGTTATAATGGTCCTTTCACAGTAATACAAAAGTGTGGTCCTGTTAATGCTGTTCTGCAACGTCCCAATAACCCATCTGCAAAGAAGTTTAAAATGCACATCGACAGAATGTGGATATCTCCACCTCGCAAACAACACCTCATTCCAGAGGTCTCTTCATCTTCGACAAGTGATCCAGTTTGTGCTGATGCCCCTTCAACTTCCCCAGTCCTTGATGCTTATCCTGCACAATTGAATGATGCCTCCGACAACTTTCCTGCTCAGAGTTCCAATACGCCTGATGCATCCATTTCACAACAGACTGTTAATGTACCTATAAACTCTACCCATCCACCTGTTGACTCTGTTCCAGCTAATGAACTTTCTCATTCAAACAAGAATTCTAGAAAAAGAAAAAAATGTAACCTGTCTAATAAATGTTCTAATTCTTTTGCAGCTCAATCCCGTTATGATCTACGTTCCAGAGGTCGCTTAGTATGAGAAAAGTGTAGCTACCAATGTACCTTGCTGTCTGCTGGCGGACTCCTGTAAAGTACATTCTCTTATATTGTGCGATTTTGTGAATGTTATCATTTTTTAAATATTTTCTTTTCTAGGTACTTCAATATATATTAATTTAGTTTCAGTTTACCAAGTACTCTTAAAATTTAATCATTTTTACTATAATAGAATACATTTAATTTTGCTGTGTTATGGTTAATGTTTTGGATGTTTCATTCATATTGTGCTTATTGTTGCATTTAACTTTTCATCTAGTTGTGGTTAACACCACATTTCAGTCCTTTCAGACTATAAATGATACCTTTTATATTTTGATAGTTCTCTATCATACTTTTGAAATTTTAGTTTGGAATTTTTGAGTATCAAAATTTTTAATAGTATAACATTTGATGCGGATGATCCCCAGTTCAAAGTTTTTGTATATAGTATTGTCAAAATTGTAATTTTGACCAAAATTTTTTAACATGCACTAAGAAAATTAAGTGTTGTGTTTTATACATTCAGAGAAAGTGTATTTTTGTGTGCGAACAAATTTTATATGTCTGTATGTGAACAAGTTTTTCTACAGGATATTATATATATTTTTATGTAATCAAAATGCAATGTGATATATACTATGCTCATACATATACGTACATGTGCTATTGTAAATGCTCATAAATTTACTTTTTCAAGACATATGTTGTTGTACTGTATTTTATAATGTAACAAAATTGTGTGAAATTTTTGGTTTGTAGCAAGAATTATATTGCAAAAGGTATTTATTGTATAATCCCCTTATCCCTATTTTTTTTGTGGTACCACACTTTTCCCCTTCCCTTGTATACTTTGTTTACATTTTTGTTTTTGTATTAATTATCATGTAACTCAATTATGTATGTTTATAAATAATCTAGATGTTTTTTTTCTTAACATGGTACCCGCCTGTAGGGTATCAAAATGTAAACCCCATGTAGGTCCGTGCTGTTTCCAATGATGTGCTACTTTTCGGTGATAGTCCTCGTTCCATTCTGTCACTTATCTGGTTTTTGGGTAAGCAGTTTTGATATATAAGTTTGCATATATATCTATGGTCTTTCAGTTTTTTTCCCTATTCCTCCGGGAGTATATGTCATGTTGTGACATATTTATCTACATTCTCCCATTCTTTTAAATTCTATTTTTCAGCATTTTATTCCCTATCTTTAAATGTTACCTCTGTATTCAATCATCTCAGTTTAAAAGCTACCCATTAATTATTTCTATCTTAAATTTGTACTTCCCTTCCTTTCTAATATCTAAATAAACGATCTCTGTTTTTTCTTTTTAAATCCACCGTCTGCTTTGCTTTTGGCAGTCAGCCAACGGAGTCCTTCTTAGTTTCTCATCGCATCTCCCGTTTGACGCATGCGCGTTGTCCGAACATCGGTGCGTTTCTCCTTTCCTTCCCTTGGCGGTACTGTTTGGCGAGCGCTCGTAGCGACGGCGCTCTTTTGGCGCATTTTCCCTCGCGCGGCGGTCGGTTCGAATCTTCCAGTCGGAAGTGTGACTCGGCACTTCATTCCTATTACGTTTTGACTTGCAGTACGTTTGGTGGTTCTTAAGCCACGCTGATCTCGCGACGCAAGACATGGAGCGCATCGACACTTGGAGTTCATCATCTGAAATCTTGGATCAGCTACTCATTTAATATTATTTTAATTATTCACTTCAAGATGAAAATATGATAAACATATGTTTGGTCTCTATAAATTATCCAAGTAACTTCAGAGCCGTCATTGGAACAGCGGACGTCACCCTTGATAATATTGCTCTGAAATAAAAGCTGGTATGTTTGGAAACACTGTGTCATCCCTTCTCATCTCCAACACTTAAAGAGAAAAGGTAAAGTCTTTTATCTATTTTAAATAGCATCTTAGTTAAAAGATTCATGGACTAATTGATCACGGTTATCGTCAAAATACAATCTGTCACTTAACTAAAGTCCAGTTGATGTGATATTTAACTACAAGTATCCACAGTTACTATGTTTTCAAGAACCTGGAAATAACAATTTAACATATTGGTGCCTGTGCCATGTGCACGTACAGTGCATAATTAATTTACTTTCGTCCGTTGGACACGCAAACACGTGGTTCGCACGTGAATCACATGTCAAAAACTATGTTTTTTTTCAACGAAGTAACTGTATAACGTAAGAAATATAGAAATTTAATGTAAAATATGAAATAGATGCAGCTTTCATTTAAAAAAAAAAAAAATCATTATTTCGTTGGATCGAAATAGATTGAAAATTTAATCAGTGAATCTCCTACATGCAACCACATGGTGACTCAATAGTGTTTATTATTTTATATGAATGAAAAACTTTTATAGTATATATAAAAAAATACAGCTCATTATCATTTGTACCAACTTTTGATTTGAAAATTTTCCTTTTCTGCGTGGATGCAAATAGATCATTCAGAATAAAATTTCTGGCCATATTGTGAATATGATTGTCAAACTTAGCATTGCCTACATTTCCAAGTTTTAACTCAAGTATACATTATCAATATATGTTTATTCATTTTAATCTGTTTTTTTTTAAAAGACAATCAAGAGTGGAGTAAATAACCTGTGTATTTTGTTGTTATAGTGAACATTTTTTCATTTACCTGTTTCTTTATATATATTCATCATTTAAGTAATTTCTGTGTTCAATAATTAATTTTTTAAACATGACGAGACCAACTAATAACTCTGCTCAATCTGCACTAGACATTAATATTCCAACTAGAAATGTCCCAAATTTTAATATTCACATTTTTCAAATTCATTTTTGAATAACAAAAATAATTACTGAGTACTCATGTTTATTTATTTTACACCAAATTCATTTAATTTAGCAGAACAGCATTTTAGGTAGCTTTCAATACAAAAAAGTATAAAGCTACCTATTGCAGCCGTTCGGAGGAAAGCAGTTCCGGAAAATTTCGATATATTTTCACCGATCATGACCCCCAGACCCCAAAACCACCCTACGTTCAAATGTTGATTTATATATATATATATATATATATATCTCCATATATATATATATATATATATGACCTATGTCATACGATAACGCTCCTATTTATAAATCAATTTTGATGAAACTAATTGTGTGTATTAAGCTCACCAATGTCTCGACCGAGTTCGTTGGCCAGTTTGGTCCGCCATTTTGTTTCCAGATGGCGGCCATTCAAAAATTTAAAACTAAAATAAATATACAAAAAAGTTAAAAATTCAAAATTATTTTTTAATTACGTGTTAGGCCTTGATACAAGGATTCCAGAGCATTTTTTGGTTTACCTCTATCTTAAAAAATGGCTGAGATAAAGCAGTTTGAAATTCTAGGGTGGCTGACATTTTGAAACAAGACAGCACATTACAAAAATTTTCATTGTTGTAATCATTTCCCAATCATACGCATAAAACTATATATTCATATCCTTTAGCGCCAAATTATCGCCAAACTTGGTGACATTTGGCGAAATATCGGCAAATTTGGCGACCAAAATAAGTCTTCATAAATGAAACCAATTTGGCTATTGCTCAATAATTTGGCGAATTTCTTATTCATATTCAGTATTAACGAATCCTTTGTAAACGTTTTCTTTGCATTTTAACTTGCTGTTTTCGTGTAACATTAGCTAAAATTTTAAAACGAAGATATAGGAAAGCTACCTTTTCCTCCCGGTACAGGCCGGAAGGACTTTTTAAATTGAAAACAATAACGATTTGTGAAGCATGGAACAATGGTGGCCATATCATGTGCACATGTTCCTAATCTGGCCACTTGGTAGACTTTAGGATTCCATTTTTTTGGACTAGTAAAACTATTTTGATGGGGAAAGCAATATTGTTTTATGAAAGTCCATTAACCTAAGAACGTTAAAAAAAATAACACGGTTTTGATTTTTTCAAAATGACGCCAGGGAAAAATTCTTAAACTTTAGCATGGCCATATCAAGGACACCCACCTTACTATAGTAGATAATGTACCCTGACTACTTTTTAATTTATATGATAATAAAAGTACAAAAAGTAAAAGGAGTGTCGTTATGAACTGTAACTATAACATTAGATTTTATCTGCGTAATTCAAATTTTCTGCAAACAAGCAAATATAAAAATATAATTTAGTTACAATGTCATGAATCGCTTCTGAGAAACTTCGTTTTTAAAAAAAAAAAAAATAGGGATAATTCATTTTATATAGATACTGAGAATTCTCTTAACAATATCGTTTCTTTTCATTGACTCATTGGAGTCTGCCTGAAAGGCGGGCCAATCCAAAGAATTGGAGAAATGGTTTCCGTATTACTCTAATAATGACTCTTTTGAAAACAGAAAATTTAATTTATTCTTTTTAGTCATGGGAAATTTTTCGAGCTTACCATAATTAATCTTTACTTTAGGGAATCTTTGAAGACAACTTTTTGGGAGATCTTTTAATATGTATTTATTTTGTCAATTGGAAAGACCCATCATTAATCTGAGTGAATACAAAGGAAGGAATTACATTCATTTAGTTAGACGAAAACTTTCTTTTTCGGATACTTACTCAAATAAATTATAGTATGAGTGGAACACATTATCATAATTAAGATTCTCTTCATTAATAAAATGCTGGAAATATACTAAAGTCAATTAATTTAAAATTTTAGAGGAAATTCTTTATACATCAATTGACGATTTAAATTATTTTTAAAAACTTCTACACTGCAAAAAAAGTGTTGCACCCCAGCTGTCAGTATTATACCGTAAAATTGACAGTAATAAACAGTAAAATAAGCATTAATACACTACCGCGCATGCGGGGCAGCGTATTGCTGCGTATTTTACTATTTATCACTGTTAATTTTAGGGTATAATACTGGCAGCTGGAGTGGCAGTATTATACTGTAAAATCAACACTTTTTTTTTTTTTTTTTTTTTTTTCACTGTATGTTTTGTAGAACTTAATAATAGACAATTATCTAATTTAAAATTTAAGACTTTAATTCCGATGGCGAAAATTAGCTTTCGGATATTTCGGATTTGAAGGTGACCTGCATGTTGAATCCTAAAATGTAATCATTAATGTCTTTTTTTATAATTTGTTTGAAAAAAACAAAAGTGCACTCGGCCAAAAAGGGGAAAAAGAGGAGTCCCTTACATTTAAAACTCCATATTGTCACAGAAAAAACAAGTTGGAAATTTTACGTCAAATGTGACAAATGAGGTGCGTTCATACTATACCTATTTTTTTAAATATTCAGGTCTCAGTGCAATAGCTGTTGCACTCTTATGCAGAAATGCATGCTTATACAAAATTTATTTTATGCGCAGATTTTCATATTATAGATATTCATTTTATTTTATGAAATTAAGTTTAATTACAGTTTTAAAAACAATTAATTACAATTCTGTTATATTAAAATTAGACTATTTGCAAATATCCAATATAAGACATTGTAAAAAAACCAACGTAATTATTTCAGTGAAATGAATTACCGTCTGTTATTATGATATGATTAATTTCCATAATAAGACTCTATAAGACGGCAATATTTGATCTTTGTTTACATTTACTGAAAATTACAATGGGGAACTTATGCCTAGTTTTGAAAATTTCAGAACTTGAAATCAATATTTAGACTCTTTTTGCATTTAATATCTATTTTTCTCCGGAAATATCTATCCAAAAAACTGTTGGTAGATTATAGGATTGCTAAGATTAAACAATTTTAGTATACAAATTCGGCTTTTAAATTCTGTAATACGGAAATAATATGACTCCATCTTAAATATGAATTTAATCACCATGGGAACCTAGAATAATTACCTATCATGAGATATCATTGAATTATCTACGTATGATAGGATTTAATAGAATGAAGAAAACTTTTATTAATATATTTTTAAGTTTTGTTTCGATTTTCATAAAATTTGAAATGACTAACATTCTGCAACGATTATACATATTAAATTTCAAACCATTCTATTGAGTAGTTTTTGCGTTGTTATATGCAGACAGATGCACTAGACGACGACTATAAGTACTACGTATTTATATAATTACGAAATCACATAAAAAACGAAATTAGCCATATTCGACTGGAAATTATGTCCTTTTTTAATTTATGTTAAAAAGAATTAGAGGTCGTCTTCATATAGAAATTGTACCAAGGTCTAAAGTTTTCAATAATAACAACTAGTTTTCAATTAGTTGGTCAATTTTTAGTTGGCTTTTTTTTTGGTACATTGTACCTTACGATACCAAATAGGACGTCATTCGGTCAAATAGTTTAGGAGATATGAATATTTAAAGTTCGGAACTCCTAACGTTACATTCATTTGTAATTTAATGAAATTCTATCTGACATGAAATAATTAGTATAGCAAAACGTTTGGCCATCTATCTACAATAATCCAAGGTAAAATACTGTTAGAAGTATTAAAAAGTCATTTTCTCTTAAACTAATACATGTTACCATTGTATGTAGTAAAATAGATCAATCTACCTTTCTTGATATTTTTAATTATAGCTTAATCAATAAAGTAAACCATGCACGAAAATACTAAAAGAAAATTTTTGTACAATCCATCATTTCGATTCATGTTCTTTACATGTTTTGTTTTGAAAATTAATTTCTAAAAATCAATATCTATGTAAAGCTTTTGCATGGTGCAAAAGTTAAAAACATTTAGTATCGTAAGTTTTTTTTAAACATTATGAATTATAGTATAGTTAAAAAGAATTTACCACTAAAAGCAATTAAAAAATAATTATCTGGGGTTTGCTAAAACTCCTTTTAATTAACATTGTTTCCAACACAGAAATAGTTGGGAATTTCGCCAATGTGTTTACCTCGTCGGAATTCTAGA
The DNA here is from genome assembly GCA_963931845.1 of Maratus michaelseni. Lineage (NCBI taxonomy): Eukaryota > Metazoa > Arthropoda > Arachnida > Araneae > Salticidae > Maratus > Maratus michaelseni. The sequence goes on from OZ007590.1 coordinate 182,736,113, forward strand.
AATACTATTTGCTTCGTTACTAGTTAGTTACAACTTGTAATATATTTAACGATTGTAAAGGGAAACTAATTAATGATCTGAAACATAATAGAACTAATATCCTTCTGAATAGTCAAAGGAATAGTTAGAAAAAGGTTTTGTTTTCGCCTTTGTTAAGCACTGATTTCATAAAATTAAAAACTGTTTGTGTGTGCGTGTGTATTAAACGTAAAATCTCTTTTTATAAGTAATATTTTGTTTTTGAGAAATGCTTTTAAAACGTCTGTTGGAATTAATTTATACAGCTAATTTATAATTTAACCTTAACTGCTGTTAGAGGCCTCATAGATGGCGCATTGTTTCGATTTTCCCATGTTAACTTGTAATTTTAAGTTTAACTACTGCTACAGGCAGGGCTGCGGAGTCGGAGTCGTAGTCAGGCCTATTTTTGGACAAAAGAGTCGGAGTCGGAGTCACTAGAAAACAGGCCGACTCCGACTCCGACTCCATCTTATTTTTTAGACAGTTTGCAGTGAAATTAAACCAATTCTATGTAATTTTAAATTTATAAACTGGATTATTATTTTTCTATTTGGACTATATATACAAGGAAACCCATGTTAAACAGGTCCAATATACTGTGCAGTTTACAGCGTATATGAAAACTGCTTTTAATTGAAATCTCTAGTTTATATTTTATATTAGTGTGCTGTACTTTTCTCTCGGTTTTTGGGATTTGCAGAACCCGAGGTAATGCAAAAATTGGAAGTTTCTGCTCTTTTTCGAGTCAACAGAATCCTAAATATCATTGAAATAGAAATTTTTCCCTTTTGTTTTCTTGTTTCCTCAGATTCTTCAGGTCTGTAGGACCAGGAGTAATGCTGAAATTGTAGTAAATTTTCTCCCCTTTTTTTTTCGTGTGCATAACCCCCCCCCCTTTTTTTTTCCTGAGTCTGCAGTACTCAAAATATTATGAAATAGTGAAATTTCTGATATCTTTCTCCGTTCGATATTCAGGTTTTGCAGACCCGAAATAAAGCCAAAATTATAAAGTTAATGCAGGAAATACAAAATTTTCCTCTTTATTTTTCTTCCCTTATATCGGAATTTTTTGGGTCAGGAAGACACAATAACCCCAAAATTACAACATTTTGCATTTTCTTTTCCAAGTCAGCGGGATCTGAAATAGTAAAATTTCCATTTTATTTATTTCTTTAGATTTCAATATTTGGATTTTTCGAGTCTGCAAGACCCAAAATTGTACAATTAATAATGCTGAAAATATATAATTTCTGCCCCTTTTTTACGAAGCCGTGAGAACAGAATTAATTCTAAAATAGTGAAATTTTCATTTTTATTTTTCTTGCATTCCCCTGTAATTTTTCGGGTGTTGGAGACCCCAAATGATGCTTAAATTGTAAAATTTTCGCCTCCTATTTTTGGGGTCAGCAGGAATAGATATAAAACTAAAATTAAACATCCTTTCACCCATAATCTGGTGAAAATGTGAAACTTTTTGAACTAAAATACTGTCAGAAGTTTGCCGCTGCAGTAAATAAGTCCTAGTCTTGACTACCTATCACAGCTTATACACATAATTCATCCAAAAATATACACATCATATACTTCAAGGTCAAACAGGAATGTAACAACAGGTGTCAGTGTTGCCAGTTGAGTTTTTTTAATTCTGATTGCTTGATTGCTGCCATTTTTTTAAATAGTAATATTTTCTTTATTTAATGACAAATTTAATAAAGTGAGCATTACTTTTTCAAAACTAATGAGAACAATAAAGCAATCTGAATAATACGAATCAACAGGCAATACTAGTACATTAGACGTCCCGGAGTCGGAGTCAGAGTCGGAGTCGGAGGCGATTATTTTTCGCACCGACTCCGCAGTCCTGGCTACGGGTGAAATTTTGTTTCGTTTGGAGACCCAGTGCTATCGCTAGAAATTTCTGAATAGGTGAATTTTAAATATAATAGCCCTTTACATAATATTTAATATAGAAACAGTAATTAATAATTAACAGTACAGTAATTAGCAGTAATTACAGTATTATCGTAAATAAGTTAATCCACTCTTTTATTCATCTTTCGATCAAACGGCTAAGAATCCGCTCACAGTAGCTATGCGACAATTTCTGTCACAGAAGTTAAATGGTAAAGTGTATTTGTTTTATTTGAAAATCATTATGTTTCAAATTATGGAGTTTGTTCAATTTAAATCATAACTTTGTTTTTTAGTACACAATGCAGATCATGCGGAAGTTGAATTTATAAACGATTGTTTATCATTATTAAATCCTTTAGGAAATGAAAATTTAAACTTAAAATACCTTCTTTTGTATTTACATCTGATCCTACACAGTTATAAATTTCGTTCTAGGTTGAACCAAATTTTGGTGTTGCGTTAATCAGATATGAGATGGTGCGAAATAGTTTAACATGATTTGGCACTTAATGTAATATTATATTGAGTTATATTGATAAATAGTATTATATTAAAACATTATTTGGATTTAGGTTAACGCACTTTGGGTTAGGCTGAACTGTAATTTCCTGTTATAATAATAAGACAATTGGCTATACATTTAACCAGACTATCGTTTCAGTTCAACATGAAAAATGTTAAAAAATTTCAATAAAATATTTAAAGAAAAAGCAAAAATCACAAATTAATCTTACATTTATTGTTTGTCGCATTGTTTATGATGCAATAATTGCCTACTAGGCTTAAACCGCTATGACCACAAACATAAGCAGACATCCGTTTAAAATGGAATCTGATCCATTACGCACATTCCAAATTTGAATCTTCATCTTCTTAACCAGCTCTGTTATCACTAAAGAAACAAGCGGAACTTAAACTTAGATTTAAACCACTATAACCACGAACGTTAAGCAGTCCGTTTGAAATGGAATCCGATCCATTACGAACATTCCGGATTTGAATTTTAAACTTAACTAGTAGCCAACTCTGTTCTGTAAGAAGCAAGCAGAACTTATGAAACAAGCTGAATTTTCCATAACGCAGCGCACTGAGTATGCAAAAATATATATATATATTTGGACTTGCTTCCTTGTTAAACAACTTCAATTTTTGTAAACATTGAAGTCACTCTTAAGACTGAACCATGCAGACTATTTTTTTTATTACGTTACACCACAGAAAAGATTAACTTTAAGTAAATTTTTTTGACAATGTGGAGTTTAATAATATCTTTTTAAATCGCTAAATTTTATATATATATATTTTTTTTAAATTAATTATTTGTAAATGTGCAATAAATGTGAGTTATCTATATTAATAAAAGAAAGTGTTTGTCTGTCCGTCTGTGGGGGATATCTAGGGAAATCTGTCGCACATATAGGTCGCACAAATTTGGTTCCAGATAGACAAAGACAGTTCCTAATGCACCCGAGATTCAGATTTTTTATTTTTCCATTAAGTGTTTTTGTTATTTTATATTGAACGCGTAGTTTCGCGTATTTTTCTGATTTTCCTAGTTCACTGGCGACTTTAGGAAAGTTATAAAACAATACAATTGCATTATTTTAGTATAATATTGTAAATTTTACCCTCTTTTCAATTATGTTTATTCGAAATTCGTACAGCGATGTTTGAATTTTTTGGATTTTGTTTTATATAAAAGTCCCGTAGATGAGGACTTGGTTTCTTATAAACGAAATCCTATTTAAAATCTTATGAAATGAATATATGTATACTGCAACCTGAAATATAAATTTATAGATATTGCTTTTAAAATTTCTTCTTTGTCTGTTTATTCATTGTTAAATATTTTCCCCTAATTTTAAACTTCATATGAAACACCTCGGAGAAGAAAATTCTGTGCTTATGTATATTTATATTTTGATATTTTTTTTTCAAAATGAGAAGCATAACATGTATTATTATTAAATATTTAAATCTTATTTGAATGATTAATTGATATAAAGAATATTTTTCGCACTGTATTTATCTGAAATATTTATTTATCTCTTATTATAACTGTAGGCCAATTACTATATGTATTAAATGCTTTAATTTTTCACTATATTTTACTTTTTAAATAATGACTTTTTTTTTTCAACAAGAAATTTCAGCCTACTAGTCTATTTTTAACTCAGAAAAATGTCATGGTTTCAAGAAATGCATTTAATTTACAGCATTATAGGTCGAAAAGTGAAGAGATCGCTAGTAGAAAATAATTATGTATGCCTAATCCCGACAAATATATGGTGAAAATATACAATCGCTAGAAGTGTTGTTAGAGCTTCATTATTACATTTTTTTCTATGTAGTTCTGTGTTTATAAACGACCGATCTTTTAAGAACATTAATTCATCCTCGGTCTGTTGTCGAGTCCAAAATCATATTTATTTTAGAAGAATTGTTACATCATTTTCTCAATAATTCTGCTATCTTTAAGGTCAGCTGGGGGTAATTATGAACATGGGGTAATTGAGAACGCACGCCACTAATACTAGTGTGAGAGTACCTGATACTTTAGTGAAGTAGAAGTTAAAGGTTTACAGCCCTGTTGATAGGATGAGTGCTTCACGGTTGGCACCTTTGCGTGCACTTATCAAATTCCTTGAAAAGTTCAAAGTGACAAACAGTTTCCTAGTGCCTGTAAATATTCATCGTATCTATTACATAAAATCAAGGTAATTAAGTTATTCTCGATCATATTTTTTCAATAAAATCAATATTTTCCGTTTATATCTTGTACGTCAGCTGCTTGCAAATGGCTGGGTTACTGAAATGCAAAACATCCTTTGTTGCACGAGCAGCCGATGTACAACACAATTACAAAAAAATCGAACAAATCACACACAATTCACTATTACAGCGCCCCCTTCCGGTGGAATTTCCACAAATTCAATTGAGACCTGCTGGACATAGCCAAAAACATATGGAATTTGGTTCAATTCTATGCATAACTGCATACTCTTTACTTTTCGATAATACAGTAATGAAACTGTCACAAAAATTGCCATCACAGCACCCTTTTTTAGTGGAATATTCCTCAATTTAACTGGCATCTGCTGACCATAGCCAAAAACTTATATGTGAAATTTCGTTTAATTCTATGCATAACGTCATGTACTTTTCGATGATACAATGAGGACACACACACGGACACAAAGACACACGCAGACACAGACACATACAGACACACATTTTGTAAAAACATGTTTTTCGAGATCTCTGACCCCTAAAAAGTATAAATTCGTTGAAAACCGGAAGTCAAAAAAAGTTTCGAGTACAATACTTTCTTCTATTATAGATAGAAGAAAGTAAAAAAGAATAAAGGGAGGAACTTTACTTTATCTCGTTTGAAGGTACACAGATATTCAAAACATTGGAATCATTTGACAATCAGTACTCGTCAAAAAAAAATTTCGGATAGATATATAACACGACAACTTCATGCTGTAATGGTCTATATAAATATATGTAATTCGTTTTATAGTTCATACAATGAGTTTTCTTGTATTTTATAACCACCTGATCTACCCGGCGTTGCCCAGGCCCGTGATAATAACCTTAAATAAACCTGAAATTTATATTATTTTACATCTTTAACCCTATTTTGTATGAGTTTATATTTTTTAATGAGACATTTGCGAAAAAAATGTGATATTTAGTAGTAAAAGTGCTCGCAAGAAGACATTATCTTGTTTTTTCACATAGGGTCGTTTCACAGTTATAAAATAATTCCTGTTGTCAGATTTCTTTGAAATTTTTATCGGTTGCAACTATAAATGTTTTGCAGCCTGTGTGAAAATTTCGTGAAAAAAATATTAATTTCAAGTTCTAAAATAAATATGTTTTCTTCTCTTTTTTTTCTTTTCTTTCGCATCTGGTTTCTTAACAATTCAGAAATTTATTCTTGTCGTCTCGGAAAGAAACTGAAAAATTCTGAAATTTTTATCGGTTATAAACATAACTGTATCAAAGCCTTCTTTACAATTTCGTGAAAAAATATTCCTAGTTAATAATGAAAAGATGAGCCAAAGCCGAGCGAAGGCATGCGGAAACAGCCTGCGTTTTAGTGTCTTCCTCAAAAATTTATCAGATTTTACATTTAAAAAAATATTTCTACTTGTCCGAAGGTTTCAAAATTTTTTAGATGGTGTAAATATGGTCTTCTGAGATGCTTTAAAATGATTATATAGAAATAATGACGTTTAGTTATTTTTAGCGTAGAAAAAATATCGTCTTCAAGAGGCGCGAAGTGAACTGCAGTCGCGAATTTTTTCTAAATGTTAAAATTCGTATTTTTCAAAACCAATTGCACCGTCGAAGAGGAAAAGGTTTCAGCCATAAATGGGTGTTTTTATGAATCGGTACCTTTGAATTTGCGCCCTAAAGGAGCGTCGCCGTAAGGGAGAAAAAGTCAAGCACGAAAACCACCTTTAAAAAAAAAAAGTTCCTAGAGTTAACAACAATACTTTTTCGAATGGATTGCGTTGTTTAAGACATAAAAGTACGAAACTTAAGCATATACGTTCCATTTTTCCGTATCTCAAACGGTTCAACCGTAGGGATAAAAACAAATGGCCAAACAAAAACAGCATTTGGTTCTTCTCTTCTATGCACTCGTAAAACAGGGACTCAGCATGCCGCACACACCCCTGCAAATTTTCAGAAAAAGATAGTTTTTTATGAGCTTTTAATTAATAACTCGGCTAATTATCAAAAAAATTAAAATCTGAGTCTCAGGTGCATTAGGACCTGCCTTGTACTATCCTCATCTAAATTTTCATATCTCTGCTCGCGGTAGATTTTGCTAGCCATCGCCTAAACACAGACATAGCGAAACTTTCTTAAATTAGTATAGATGAAATTCTGACATGTGATGTTTGCAATTCACCCACTCTTCAAATTTGACGTAATGACGTTACCAAACTTGTCAAAAAAGTAGATTATTTGAGGCATCCCATACTCAGCAATCATACTTAGAATACAGTACTGAGTTTATATATTCACACACATGCAAATATGAAGAAAAAATATTAGTTGTTTTTATATGGTTTTCCCTTTTTTTGTATTATATGACTGTTATTTATCAACTTTAAATAATTTAAATCTGATTTCTTGGTCACATCTGTAAGTATTTAAGAACTATGGGATTGAGTTAATAAGATCCAAGTTCTCTAAAATTTAGTTATGATACGCATATAAAGAAAAAAAATCACATGCACTCCTATAAGTACATGTGTATGTCAATACACAAGTTTTTTTTTCTAACAATAGTATGTCTTCGTATGTGTTTCCAAATACTCCTCTATAAAAGAATTTTAATGAACAAAAACCATATTTCATTTTAAGAACAAAACGATAAATGCTATTATAAACTTCCTTTTATTAATATTGTTGTCATTGTTTTAATATTTTAAAACACAAAATGTCTCAGTCTAATAATCCGCGCATTACTGATTTAATTTTTTTCTTTCGAAACATTTAGGAAATGAATGTCGAAATTGACACAAATATAATGTTATTTCCTTAAAACTTTCAACTGATTTATTGTAAAAGGTTTTCTAATTGGATTTCGTTTCTCTTTTATTTTCGATTCATTTTACTCTTTCAGATTTAATGCTGTTCCTATTCGTGTTCATGTAGTTTTTTAGTTTTATACTTTTTTATTATTTCAGTTCAAGACAGTTTTAAACAGACTATATATTTTTATTTTTATAGAGTAGTGATTTTTTCTTTTTCAAAAATTCTTTCACAAGGATATTTACTTTATTTATTTTAACATGATAGGAAGGCATATTGCACCATAATCACGCCAAAAAGAAAATGTTCTTAGTTTTTATGAAGAAGTAACCTTACCTGTTCAATTAATTTAGAAAGTTATTGTTTAAAATTGTTAAAAGAAGAAAAAAGTAAATGTTGTAAAGAAATTCTTAGAAAAAAAAATAATTAAATTTCTTAGAAAACATTCCAAAAATAAAACCTTCATCTTGTTTGATGGTTTTACAAGATAATTTCGTAACCACTTCTTGATAATGAAAGTTGTTGTTGTAATAAATGTTTTTGTTTACTAATTTACTTTAAATTTTAATACAAAAATTAGTTTACGTAAGCACATACTTGTTTTAAGTATCAATAAATGAATTATTAATTCTTCGTTGTAGTATAAGAGCTCAATTTAATGTGCATATAAAGTACAAAACTTTAGGTGTATTAAATCAAGCAAACTATCTATCTTGCTTTTAAATGATAAAAGCCCTACAAAGCGTACGCAGTAATATATAGTCGTCTAGTTAAAAGAAAGAATAAAAGATGAAGAGAAAATAATTGTCAATAAAGAGAAATTAATTTAATACCCATGTGTCTTAATCTCCACACTGTCGTAGAGGGAAACGTAAGTAGCCATAAGATCGGGAATTATTACTTTTTAATTTATATTAAAAATAAGCTTAGTGGGGTATCCCAAAAAATTGCAATCTTTAAATTTTTCATTACTAAAAGCAAAATTTGGCTTAATCTTTTGATTCTAGAATACATTTTTGCATTGGATAAAGCATTGGTACGACGAAGAAAAGCGTTATAAAAACATAAAATTTTAATTATCCTCATAATGTTAAATTAATTTTTAATATTTTCCTTAAATCTCCTGTAAACATTATTTTTCACGCCAATTATTTTATGTGGTGATAGTGCTAAATATCGTAAAGATAACTGTGTGATTTTCATACATTTAAAACATTTCATATATGAAATATGAATTCCGAAATAAATAATCGAAAAACTAGGTATTGTGACATGCAAATAATATAACCAAACTGGATTACTAGAAGCTTTTGAGATCCAAATACAAAATTTTAACTCATGCCTTCCAGCAGTTTTTCAGTTACGCTAAAAATACATCAGCACAATTAAAAGGACCTGCTCAAAGCTATATTTTGGATTCAAATTTCGGATTATTGTAGCATACCGCCAGTAAGTTAACGCGTAAACGTTTTAAAGACCGCTTTTCCTATCAATTTAAGAAAAATTGCTGTGAAGTTTACAGAATCTATGTATAAAAGTCTAAGTTTGTGTGTATGATCATTATAAAAATTTACAATTTTTAACCGATTTTCCATACCACGCCTTACCCCTTTTTTCAATTACCTACCATGATTTATCTTTATACAAATCTTTTCTTTTAATTTTCAAATGCAATTTTTTTACTAATGCCACAGCTTTAAAAGAAACTTCTTATGGACAATATTTGAATACGTGGCTTTTTGAATTTATTTATTTAATTTCAATTTTAAATTACGGTAAAAATTTACAGTAAAAAACACGTGTACTTTGTATTTACCTGCAATTAAAAATTCAGACCCGTCATTATATTTTGGGATGCGCAAATGAGATCAGTCTGAGGAGATAATGCGCATTTTACGTACATAAAATAAAAAAATTCCTACTATAAGTGCGTTAAAATGGCGTAGTACTTTCATTTAAATGTACTTAAAATTAAAACATTTAATATAATGAAAACTTTTCAAGTTCTGAAATAGAAGTCAGAAAAGAAATTAAACTTAAACAATAATTTTCGAAATATGACGACACTTTCTATGAAAAAAAAAAAAACAATGCATATCCAAATTTGGATCCGCACTAACAGGAAAAAGCTAGATAAAAGACGCCACTCTCATGTAATTATTGTAGATTTAATTTTTATGAACGAAATTGTAAGTTTCCATTTAAAAGTATGTTTTATTATCCGTGGAGTCAACTTGCTCACTACAGATGTAGAGACTAAGAGTGATTTATGAATGAAAATTTAAGAATTAAAAAGAAAGGTAAACTCAGAACCTTTTACGGTAAAAGAGTCACGAGATATGGCCAAATGCTTTATATGTCATGTTTTTAATGGGATTTCACTTCTTTTACGTCTTTTTGTAAGTAGTCCTCCTTTTCTTGACTTTGGGCTTATTTTGGACTGTATCCTCTGGTTTTCGTCTGGCCCACTCCCTGTCCCTATTATTTGAAGGTACCAAAAATTTGGAATTTTAATTACTTACAAAGTCTTTTAGATAAAAAAAAAGATTCAAGTTCCTAGATAAGAATTAAGTTATGAGGGAGGGGATAAAAATTACTCTCAGTTGCTTCCAGGAAAGGTGCTATATATCTGAGGTATCACTGGCAGCCCCAGATACTTGATATTTGGCAAAAAAGTAGTGTTTAGAATAAAAAGAAAGACAAAATTAAAAAATCCGGAAAATTCCAACAAATCAAACTATTTTTGATTTTTTGATTTCTTTTTTCCATTTTAGTAAATTATTTGTTTGAATTTTCAGGATTGCATCTATATTTTCTGTTTTTGTATCGTAAACACTACCTTTATGCCAAATTTTAAGTTTCTAGGGCTACGGAATGTAGTTCAACGCTTTGATGATCGGTGAGTCAGTGTGAAATAATCGAAACTTTGAGTTCATACATCTGCTAAACTAGAAAATGTAGAAACGTGATATTTGAAAATTTGATTTCCGTTGCAATGTGATCTAGTTAAATGAAGTTTCAAGGTTTTAGCAAATTCTAGCGCAAATATATGGGGGGAGGGTTCCAAAGTACCTTGTATTGCTTTCAGAAATAAAGAATTCTTAAGCCTGTGCTTTCTCGACTTGACGGAGGCACTGTCGTGTCTTCAGATTGCATGTGATTTTTAGAAATAGACATTGACTTCAGAAAGGTAACACATAAATTTTCTCATTCTTAAATTATAAATAAACATACATATTTTAATTTTATTTCAGATAAAGGAATGTATTTTTTAAGTACAAATAAAAATGCATTAAATTTCTTTCGAAATATTTATTTAAAAAATTACTTTTGGGAAAACTTATACATAAACTTATATAATATTTTTTTCACTATTCTCTTTCAAAAATCTAAATCAGGCATTTTTCATCTTTCATTTTTCAAAATAAGTTTAGATAAAAACTTCTCATTTATTGGCTTTTTAAAATTAATTTTACATTTTGAACTCAGTGATATTAATATCATTTTCACTTTCATCTATATATGTAAGAAATAAGTATTGAATTAGTGGAAATTATATACTTCCATTTTATAATGGATTTACAAATTTTGGGATGTCCTGAATATCATATGAATAATTTAAAAATTATCTGTTTGCCTGTTTATGTGTTATGCAAAATTTGTTGCCGTAATATATTCATAAACTAATACACGAAATTTCATCAATTTTTATATTTAAATGAATTTGTTATATATAGGTGCTGATTGCATTTTGCGTATTTTAGGTTTGGTGCAGCTGCGCTTTTCACGATTTCCACAACATATATATTTCCAAGATCTATGAGATAAAAATGAACTAAATATAAAATGTAAAATGATTATGAAAAGAATGCTGATTCAACTTTGACCCTGATCACTTAACAAGGGCTCTGCTGACCTATTGTTTGAGGGAAAATTCATTATCTGGTACACAGCCTATTGACGTATTTTAGCAAGCACTGCTTTCCGTATAATTAATGCCATTGTCGTAACAGTTGTTCTTACTCTCATACACTTGAAACTAGAGTGCTGGCGAGTATCACCCATCCATTTTTTACGTGACTGTGGTCGTGACTGTTGAATATCAGACCTATCATTTTAGTGACGAACATTATAGCAGTATCTGATTTTCTGTTTTGCAGGAATATACGAAATGTTACTTTTGATATTATTCATTAAAATATATGGGCTTATCAAATTTTAGATTTCAATACAAACAAGAGGTGGTGTTGCGCTGTGCGATTTTTAAATTACTGATCACTCACTCTAACTGCATATCAACTGAAATAGCAAGGTTTTTTTTTTTTTTTTTTTTTTTTTTTTTTTTTTTTTTTTTTTTTTTTTTTTTTTTAAACGTTATCAATTTGCGAATAAACAAAATTTTCACTTTGAAGCATAGCCCGAAGGCTGATTCCGGGTTCGGGTCTGACTTGGGCTTGGCCTCATAAACTCGGCGGAGCCCATTTTATCTCTTATATTATTGCCCGTCTTATATTATGTTGAAGCACTCCAATGAATTTCAGTAGGAGGTATCAAATCACTGCCCTTTATTCTAACTTGGTGCACATTTGCAGCAGAATGTACAAGTACTCCTTGCGAAATAATTAAGCGAAATTGAGCAATTATGTTCAAACTTTCAAGTCATTATTACTGCAGTATAGTATTATAGCATGTGGGGCAGAAAGCAGCCCCCACAATCTGAAGAGACTGATGGCGAAAATACTTTTTTTTTCTTACCTTTATATAACTTTAAATTAAACAGTGAATATTGCATTGTATAACTCTATCCTTTCTGCCGAAATGGTATAGTTATACATTGTAAAATTAATCGCTAGCATATAACCAACTTTCATTATAAATAAAAATCTTTAAATTGTTATTGTAATGTAAAACATTAGAAAATACACACCAAGACAAACAATTTTTATTTTGGAAACAGAGGTGGCTATCTATTTATTCAGCCAAGCATTTAGGGGGATCCACTTCAAGCAGAATTAGTTTATAATTTTAACAATAACCAACAATAACATTATGACTCTTGAAAATTTGTTGATTTAGTTTTAAAATATATTTTAGTGTTTGTGTTAAAAAATATGTATATCACATTTACACAATCGCGAGTTTTCCATAAGTTTTAACTACTATTCAAGTGTACTTAGTCGCTAAACTTTTATTGACATTCTCATTCAGTTCACTATTAAAATTGTCTCTGAAATTCTGTTTTAGTACTTTTTTTTCAATTTTAGTTACCATTGGATATACTACCTGTAGAGTTTCATTAACATTTTTTATACTTACTACATGTGTATCTTAAAAAACTTTATCATCTTTATAAAATCATAAGATTTCAATAGTACTTTTTAATACTAACAGACAATATAAGAGAAATTAGCTATTAGGTTTTCAAGCTTACAATTTTTATTTAACTTTCATTGAGTTCACCTTTATTGTATCTGATAATTCCTTTTCCAAATACTTATTATTATTTATTTCAATATAAACTATCGTTATATGTGCTATATGGGCAGTTTTTTTAATATACTTTATTCGTATGCAAAAATGCATCTCGCATTAATTAAATTACAAGTTTGCAATAATATTTTTAATAAAATTATTCGGAACAGATAGCGTAAAAAAAATACTATTAGTCTTACTAGTCAAGTTTACTAGTTGTAAAAACCTTTATTTAACTTTTTCATTGAATTGACTTTTAGGATTGTCTCTGGAATTCCTTCTTCAAATATTTTTTCATATTTTTTTCTTTTCCAATTTCAGTGATCGTTATGTGTGCATCGCCGGAATCCATTCGAGCAATACTGCTGACAGCTGAAGAAATGGGAATGGTCGATAGTGGCGAATACGTATTTTTTAACGTTGAACTTTATACTAGGTAAGTAACTCAAACATTATTTTGTAAGTTTTTTTTTTATTTACTATTATTTGAACATTTTAGGATAAGGTGAAGCTAATAGAAGTTAAATGGCTTGAAATTTATTTTGTATGTCAGCAAAATATATATGTGATATTGTATAACAAAAAAATACACTTCTCTATTTTACAGTCTTAAAGTGTACTTCTGGTTAAGTTTTTTTTTCTTCTAGCTAACGTAAACAGATAATATTTGTGCTATATTGATTTTTTAAAACATGAATTACCTTTAAAAAATATCCAACAATAAACTTCTATGTACTCATTTTTTTCTATAATTTCATATTGCATAATGAAAATAATTTTATTGCTGATTTAAACTGAGTGATTCAGGAATTTAAACTTTAAACTAGATTAGTAACACAAACATTATTTTGTGAGGGTTTTTTTTCTGAAAGTATTCTATTACTTTAACACTGTGGGGGGAAAATAGGTTAACAGAAGTTAAACGGCTTGAAATGTATTTTGTGTGTTAGAAAAAAAAGAATAGCATCTGTATTTTACAGTGTTACAATCAACTCTTGGTTTTGGTATTGCTTTTCCGCTTGTAAGCAGTGTCGCTAGACTATTTTAATACAAAATTGTTTTAATTTTAATATATTGTACCCTCAAAATAAATTTCGAAGGAAGTTCATTACTCCAATTTTTACAGTTGCACTTTTAGAAATGAAATGATGAACATCTTTCAGTGTTTCTGGTGGCTGGAGTGCTGTAATTTATACACAAAAACAAAATATTTCAAATTCAAAGTATCCTATATTTAATTTTATTTCTATAAAATGTTACTGTTAAATAAAATTATGTTTTATATATTTTTGCTCTGTTCATGAATCAAAATAAAATACACTGCTCAAAACAATTAAAGGATATTTGAAGTTTTATATAAAATAAAGATATAAACGAAATTTTTTTTGCCGAAAATAGAAGAAGAGAATCACAAATGCAAATTTTTCTGGTTTTCAAACTGTGGAGTATGCAAATTTTGACTTCGACGTCAAAAACGTCGCTTCAGCGGCAGCGAATGAAATTTGACTTTCAACTGGATAAAAGAGAATGAAGACAAGGATTATCGGCATTCAGTGATTGCTTTGTTTCGATGAGTACGATGTCTCAGCGAAGTCATTTGACAGATTCAGAAGCTTGGAGAATTGTTGGTAGCAGGGGTGCAAAAATCTAGGCTCCAATGGGCTGATTCCCACCACTAAATTCTATTAGTATTATTCGTCAAATTTTATTAGTATTCTTTGCCTAAATTTTATCAGTATTGTTATTAGTCGAAGAATACTAAAACTTTAGTGGTGGGAATCGTCCCATTGGCGCCTAGATTTTTGCACCCCTGGTTGGTAGGTTAGAAGGGGGCCAAACTCAAGCCGAAGTAGCGCAAGCCATTGGAGTGTCACAAAGTGTCATTTCCAGGATCTGGAACCGTTTTTTGGAGAGTGAATGTGCAGGCCGAAGACCAGGGCAAGGTCGTAGACGGGCAACAACGCCCAATGAAGATCGGTATTTAGCGTTAACAGCTCGGAGACACCGAAACATGAACGCTACTCTTCTCCAACAACACCTTCGCTCGGCTACAGGCACCATGATTTCAACTCAGACTGTCCGAAACCGGCTCCATGCTGTAGGTCTGTATGCTCGCCGACCGATGGTATGTGTTAGATTAACATCAAGGAATCGTCGCGACCACAGGGAGTGGGCAACCGAGCATGTCAACTGGGGGAGAAATGAATGGAGCAATATTCTGTTTTCTGACGAGTCCCGTTTTTCTGTGCATCCGGATAATAGGTGTATTTTCATCTGGAGGGACCGTGGCAGTAGGAATAATCCTGCGTTCGTGCACGAAAGTGTCAGATTTGGCGGTGGAGGAGTGTTGGTGTATGGTGGCATCTCCATTGACGGGCGCACTGACCTCTACATCATTCGAGATGGAGCTCTGACTGGTCGCCGATATAGGGATGAGATCCTCAGACCTATTGTAGTCCCTTACGCTGCAGCAATCGGAGATAACTTCATTTTAATGGACGATAACTGCAGGCCACATCGTGCAAACCTGGTGGAGGATTTCCTTTTCGAGGAAGGAATCGTTCGAATGGAATGGCCAGCGTGTTCTCCAGACATGAATCCATTCGAGCACGTTTGGGACGCTCTAGGAAGACGAGTTTCTGGCCGCCAACAACCCCCACAAACTCTCCAAGAACTGGAAAGAGCTCTTCTGGAAGAGTGGGGCAGAATATCCCAACTCGTCATTAATAGCCTCATTGAGTCCATGCCTCAAAGGTGTTCAACGTTGCTGGCCGCCCGTGGAAACCATACCCCCTACTGAAAATGATTTTCTTTGAAGAAAACACCTTTTCTTATTCTTTTTTTCTCATATGCACAAATTGTGTTTTTTTCCTTTTGTACACAAATGCGCAATAAAATGCATTTTTTTCTGCCAAACATGTGTAATTTATTCTCATATAACCTACTATGTCTGTCGACCATGTATCAATCAGCTAAAAAGTTTCCCAGATACAAAATCCACCTAACACTGCAATATCCTTTAATTGTTTTGAGCAGTGTATAACAATAACATCTTTGATTATATCCTAACAAATCTACCATTTTTTCTAGCATTTTTAAGGCTGTTATTTAATTCCCCAATTCCCCTCATTAATATTAAACCTATGGTCGTAGCATTTGTATATTTAAAATATCTCCTCCGGAAATTAATATTTTTAACTTCTGTTTTCTGCGTACACTTTTTAAAGGATGTCTCTTTCTAGGTGCATTTGTTATTGTATAAATAAGTAGCACCTATAGTAATCGTCTGGTCTGTCCGTCCCTCCGTCTATGCGTATATAACAGCGCAAAAACTACCCAACCGAATAGTTTGAAATTTAATATATATAATCATTGCAGAATTTTGTCGTGTCTTTCCAAATTTCATGAAAATCGAATCAAAACTTAAAATAATATTAATAAAAATATTTATTAAGTAATTTGATTTTTTTAATCGGTATTTCCTTGTTATAGCAGCTTCCGAGGATTAATCATCAATTGACCGAGTTGCATCACCAAGTTATCTGACATGTATGCAGTTATAGTCATATATGATTCATATGATGTGATAGTCATATATAACATATATAACATTTTATAACCTCTGTGACCAAGTTATAGTCACATTCTTTATTCCATTAAATCCTATCATACGTAATTAATTTAATGATATCACATAATAGGTAATGATTCTAGGTTTCCATGGTGATTACGTCATATTTAAGATGGAGTCATGTTATTTTCGTATTATTGAATTTAAAAACCGAATTTGTATACTAAAATTGTTTAATTATAGCAATCTTATAATCTACCAGCAATTTTTTGAACAGATGTTTCCGAAGAAATCAATATTAAATGGAAAAAGAGTCTAAATATGGATTTCAAGTTCTGAAATTTTCAATGCTAGGCTTAAGTGTCCCGTTTTAGTAAATGTCAACAAAATATGAAATCTTGCCAACTTAAAATGTACTTATTTTATTACGGAAATTAATCATATTATTTTGTTCTTAAAATTACATTAAATTTCAAGGAGATAAAAAGAAATCTTTCTAACCTTTTTCCCTCAGAAGATAAAAACCTCTGCACTAATTGTTCACTCAGCGTAGGGATAATAAAACTGTTTTTCTTTATTGTTCTGCGTCGAACATGTGAAAACTCGACGATTTTTGTTGTGAAATTTTCGCCTGAAATGTGTCGAGCAGAACAATGTGATACATTCAATTTTAATAAAGATTAAATACAGTTTACAAAGCAGAATGGCGAATTTTTGTCTTCATAAAACCCAGCTTACAGTTTATTAATATTTTAAGTTCAATCAGTTCAATCACATATCATAATAAAAGACGATATAATTCATTTCACTGAAACTAGTTATACAGTGGTGGACATAATTATAAGACACATACCTAATTTGACATACAGTGAAAGAAAAGATTCAGAGCTTAAAAATGCTTTATCAAATACGACAAAGACATAAATTTATTCTGTTATCACACGTAATTGTTTTACAGAAATTATATTTTTATAGAGTTTAATAAAAAAAAATTAAAAATACCATGGACAAAATTATAAGACACCCTAACATTTTAATTAAAATACCTGATTTTTTCCGAAATATGCAAATTTTCTGCACGCTGTTATGATGTCAGCAGTTAACTAAAGCAGACGATAACCGAGTTCACGCATTTACAAACATGCTACGAGGTACAGAATGTCCCAGCACATTTTATAGCATTCTTTATGTCTTTGCCACATGTAAACTGACTGCCATTTCGGTAAACCTCACGAGCTAAGATCCCCCACAAATTTTTGACGGGATTTAAGTCTGGGGAGCGAGAAGGCCATGGAAGAACATTGATACTTTGCTCTGAAAGCCACTTTTTTGTTATGTGTGATGTATTAAGCGACGCGCTATCGTGCTAGAAAGTGTAGTTTTCGCCCCAAAGAAGTTCACCGTATATGGTTAGTTGATTTTTAAGAAGATTCTTATACTTTTCGGAATTCATTCTTGAATGCACAAAAACGATATCAGTTTTCCCTTCATCCAAAAAACCAGCCCAAACCATTACTGAGCCTCCACCAATTTGGCAGCTCATTTGTACATCAGGAGACTTCCGTAAGTCATGCCAATAATAGTGAAACCCGTCAGGACCATCCAGGTTAAACTTTTTTTCATCAGAAAATAACACAGAGTACCATTTGGAGGTCCAGGCCGTAGTTTGTTTAGCGAAGTTTAAACGGTCCATTTTGTGCCGCCTTAGAAGTGGTGGTTTTTTCTTCAAATATTTAAATTTCACATAGGAAGCATTATGCAACACCCTACGAATAGTTCTCCTTGAACAATTCAGTTTCAAAGCATTTTTAATGCCTACATTGGTCATCTTATTCTGTGTAGCGAGCGAAACATGGCGTCTGTCTCTCGAGGACAAGCAAGGAGTACGTCCAGATCTTTTAATCACCGATCCATTACTTCCTTTTTCAAAACATTTCAAATTGCACATCTAGAGCGTTTAATAACTTTTGAAATACTATTAACTGAAGCACCAGTTCCATTTAATCTCCAAATTTCGCGATTTTCACTTTCTTTTAATTCTGTACATCGTGGCAGGTTTGTAAATGCGTGAAGTCGGTTATCGTCTGCTTTAGTTAACTGCTGACATCATAACAGCGTGCAGAAAATTTGCATATTTCGAAAAAAAGCAGGTGTTTTAATTAAAATGTTAGGGTGTCTTATAATTTTGTCCATGGTATTTTTAATTTTTTTTATTAAACTCTATAAAAATATCATTTATCTAAAACAATTACGTGTGATAACAGAATAAATTTATGCTTTTGTCGTATTTAATAAAGCAATTTTAAGCTCTGAATTTTTTCTTTCACTTTATATCAAATTATATAGGTGTCTTATAATTATGTCCACCACTGTAGTACTAACGCACCTCATTTGTATTTTAGAAATATTTTGACAACTAGGAAAAAAGAGATATACTTTAAGAAGAGTACACAGAAAAAAGAAGTTAAAAATATTAAGTTCCCGCTGATATACAGGGTGTCCATAATTAAACGACCCTACTTTAAAGTTGTCTACAGACAAAACTATTGGTCAGAAAGTTGTGAAATTTTGTGAAGGACATAATGAAGGAATGGGAATTTGTTTAAGCGAAAAAAAATTTAGTTCAAAATTTCACCGCCAGAGGGCGTTTTTTAATAAATAACACATTTAGCATACATTTACGATAGTTTACATACTTTATGGCAACAAAACATGTTCCTCATGACAGCTGCCATTTTCAGCTAACATCTGGAATCGTAAGATAGCATCTTCCACAGTTGACAGCAGTGTTTTCTGGGAAATGCTAAAAACATGTCGCGAAAATTTTTTTTTTTCAACATGTTTTGTTGAAATAAAATTTGTAACCTATCGTAAATCTATGCTAAATGTGTAATTCATTAAAAAAACGCCCCCTGGCGGCGAAATTTTGAACTAAATTTTTTTTCGCGTAAACAAATTCCCATTCCTTCATTATGTCCTTCACAAAATTTCACAACTTTCTGACCAATAGTTTCGTCTGTAGACAACTTTAAAGTAGGGTCGTTTAATTATGGACACCCTGTATTTTAAATATACGAATGCACTTTACGCCCATATGTTTAACATTAGCGACGGGTTGGTTGGTTGGTGGATTTATGACTGCCGATTATCTACTCGAGGGATATAGGCCCTAGGGGGGGGGGTGCCCTCCGTGGGGGTCTTTCTAAGGATTGTAACCCGTATTTACGGCAAGGTTTGTAGAAAACCACGGAAAACTCCGAACCATTAGCGAGGGGAATTGGGGAGTTCGCTGACTAACAGCCTTTAAGAATATTTTCTATAATATAATTCAACCAAAATCTTTTATAATTGATTTTTAATTTTTTAACTGCACAAAATATTTTTGTGAAATACATTAAATATTAGAAACATATACAGCAAGCTTTTCTTTTAACATTTTATTTTTTCTTCTTAAAGACCATACATATTAATTAATTAACTCTAAATATGTTATATCCAATGATTGGAGTTTCGTAGTTGAGAATTTTTCCAACAGAGTGAAAATATGCCGGGACCAGGACTCGAACCTGGGTACATTAGCCTGCCGTGCCAACGCTCTCCCTACAGAGCTATCCCGACGATATCCTGCCTAGTATATTTCACTCTTATTTGTTGCACAAGGCTGCAAACTGTAACGCTTTCATTCATCCGAGGTGTAACTATAGCATTTTACATGGTGAATCTGAAATAGCACGGAAACTTCTACTTTCCTATGTTCATTATGATCTAAATGTGTTGTCAAACTTCGTATTGTTATCTAAAAAAAAACTTCAAAGAAACTTAAAAAAAAATTAATGAAATGAAACAGTAGAAATAAAATGTAATCTAACTAAATATATTCGCCTTTAACAGTTGAAATTGAAATGATATTTAAAAAGTCTAATTTTATTTGCAAAGTATTCGGAATTTTAATCCGGTAAACATTAGAATGTCACTCACGTGTCATGTAAAAGTAAACAATAGAAGAAAAAAAACACTGAATGCAGGAAAATAATTTGTTAAAATCTAAATTAATAGAAAAACTAGGGTTGTCAATAAAGCTTCGTGTATTTTTTAATGTTCTTTATATCTAACAAAAAAGAAATAAAAAAGAAAAAAAAACGTGCAAACATGCAAATAAAAAATCTTTTAATTTCCTAATCGTTAGAAAGACATTAAACAGTTAAATTTCTTTAAATAAAATAGGTTTATGTAAATTTTTTAAATGTACAATTTAATATGTAGATAATGTAATGCTTGTGTAATACAATTAGCGTGTTTGTAAAATATAATGTAATGTGTTTATGTAATGTATATCTGCCATTCGTTAGATTTTTTTAAAATCAAATAAAACCTGAAATTTTGTTAAATAAAGTATGTTTATTTATAACAAAATGAAAGAAATATTTCTTTTCCTTAGACTACCCTCTGCCCAGTTTTGAACTAGTGCTTTACAGACTATTTCTCTTTTTAATTGTATTTTACTCTTTAAACTTAACTTTTTAAATATTTTATTACTCATTTAATTTAACATTTTTAATCTGTTATTACTCTTAACAACTTATACATATTACTTTTTAAAATTTTTGCTCTACCATTTTTTATTTACGTTATGTCTTTAAAAGATTATTTTAAGTAGTTTCATAATAACAGTTAAACTATTTCCCAATGGTTCCATCTATTAACAAAACTCATCACATATAGACTGGACGTAAAGTAGATATCTACTCGGAAATTAATGATGATTGCACTGTTCAGCATTGTTCAAAGAATCAGTTTATTAAACTCTTTTTCTGTTTCAAATTATGTTTATTTGACTTGAGAAAACCTGGAAGGTTGACGAGTATGGTATTGCATTGTAACATTAAAAAAAAATTTTATATAAGTACTGCAATGTAATGTTTATGCATATAATTCTATTTACTGGCATATCATAGTGAACAAAAGAAAAAACAACTGATCTAAGAAAAAGATTTTGAAGAAGTTTTAAATAGCCCAAATATTAGGACTGTCGGTAAATCGTCTTTTATTTTTTAACATTTTTCATATCTAGGAAAAAATATATAAACAAGCAAATTAAATAAAAAAATCGTTTATTTTTGTAATTTTTATGAAAATATTGAATAAGGGAATTTTATTCAATAAAAAATATTTTCTTGATCATTATGAGATGCGTATACTAGGCATGTGTGATCTGATCTTGAGTTAAACAAAAGAGCTATTTTTCGCGACAGAGAAAGCCATAACTCACTCAAAATAAAAGAGTGGTAACTCTCGCTTCATTCGCAGCCGGGGCAGTTTTCTTCTATTTCATCCCCGTTCAGGAAATTCTCTCTGATCATTCAACCGCTTTTTGTTCTCGTATTAGCATTGACACTAGTCGCATTGAAACGCTCTTTGTTTTAATGAATGAATAAGTGAATTTGATTTCAGGAGTTGATCGTATGAACATGATCGCAATCTCCCAATTAGCAGAGCTGTTTTTTTTTTTGAATAAATAAGTGAACATGATTTCAGGATCAGGTTTAAAGGATCACCGATCAATAAATTTCATCTCGATTGTGATTCCGAGGACAGTTTCAAAGAGGTCAGTTGAAAAGATAATGTCATAAAACTTCTTTGAGCGTGGAAGGATAAAATCCAGAGAGGGACAAGATTTTAAAAGATGTACATGTGGGCCGATTTGAGAGATGCAAGCTGATAGTGGTAATGACATTAAATTTCTCTGATCATGGGCATATTTTAGCATGGTTATGGGTTCTGGCAGAACAAAGTCCAGAGAGCGACCAGATTTTGAAACAGATGTCCCTGTGGACCGCTTTCAGAGGAAGAGCAGCAAGGGGTAATGACAGTGAATTTTTTTGATGATGGGGATTATTTAGTATGGCCACAAGTGCCGACAGAACAAAATTCAGGTTGAAGCAAGATTTTTAAACAGATGTTTCTGTGGACCGGTTTCAGAGAGGCAAGCGTGGTAATGGCATTAACATTTTCCGATGATTGGAATTTATTCGCAAGGCCTTTAGAAAAGACAGAACAAAATCCAGAACAGGGCAAGATTTAGAAACAGAGGTTCCTGTAGACCAGTTAGAGAGGCAAGCTGGGATTGGTAAAGTAATGACATGAAATATTTCCTATGATGGAAATTATTTTGCATGGCCATGGACACCGTCAGAACAAAATCCAGATACGGAAAATATTTTGAAACAATTATTCCTGTGATCCGGACTCAGAAAAGCTAAGTGGGAAGGTAATGACATTAAAGTCTTCTGATAGTGAAAATTATTATGTATGGCCATGGGCGCTGGCAGAACAAAATTCAGACAGGACACTATCTTGAAATAGGTGACGCTGTGGACCGCAGCTTATTCCGCATTTTTGAAGTTCAAGAATATAAACTAAGAATTGTGTCACAAACTATTCGCGCCAGACATTTTTTAAATATATTAACATAAAACAAATACAGAAATGTAACAAATAAGTAATATTAAAAAACCAACATTTTTTTGAAAATAAAGAGTTGAAATGGTTCCTTTTTTGGTAAACGTGGATGGGGGTACAAAAGTAAACACATTTATTATTTTTAATTAAAGATATTATAACATTTTATTGAACATATTATAGATTATATACATTAAAGATTTATAATTGAAAATAATTTTAAAATTTAAATTTAAACTGAGATCTATTTTAAAAATTTGAATATAAAAATATAAACAAATTGTCATCCACGGCTGGTTTACGGGCCTGATTCAACCTTAACGATAATTCTTTAGTTTCTTTTTTTTTTTTGTTAAATGTTTAATCATTTTAAGGTCACTCGACAAGAACAAATATTGTTTTTTTTTTTCAAAATCAAAGAAAAATAAAATGTAGTTCTATAAATTCCAAAATCCATGGAGAACAATTGTCATCCACTAACCCCCTAGCCAGCACCCATTCGGATGGATTATCTATTTTTCTATAGAAAATGATAAAAACGTAATTGATTTTCAAAGGTCTGGGAGGAGTAATTACCTCTTTCACCCCTCACATAAAATCTCCAAATGTGGGATCACTCAAGCTCTATAAGATATGGTGAATTTTTGTAGAATGATAAATCTTATGACATAGAAACTGTTAAAGGGATTCTTAATTAAAAAATTGACACTTTTGCACCAATCCGAAGAGGACAAAACCATACCCCAGCATATATCAGGCTCTGTAAGATTAATTTTCTGGAATGTCCGCGAACCAATCCTATAGACTGATAAATGTCGACTAGCAGTATTAGAAATAGATTTCAGAATGTAGTATATGCCGTCATTACAATGATGGCTGCACTATCGCTTATACATAACTTCTAAATATTAAAAAAAAAGCAATTATTTAGATCCTCGTTTAGGGAGAAATGTGTACTTTCAAATAAAATTTAATTCGATACTGTCGCTCTTTTCACAGATTATTTAATGAATTTTTAAATAACTTTCAAGCGGCATTTTTTAAAATATTTCAACAATACACATTTTTTGTACTAAAATGATGTAAATTAATTAAAGAAAGTGGCAGAGTTACCACCATTGGCAATCGATTGCACGTGGTTGATTAGAGCAAATTTGCTGCAAAAAGAAAATCCGTCTCACATATAACAAAATTGCAAACTTTTTTATATTTAAACCAGAATTTTATTTCATTTAATAAAATATTTTCAAATTTTTGTATAAAAATCACATTATTTTCAGAATGTGCAGTACAATGTTCTAATATTACGAGGGCTGTTCAATAAGTAATAACACTAAAATTATAAAAAATACAGAATACCTTTAATCGTCATCATTTACATGGACTTTTTCAAAATAACTACCGCGGAACTTAATGTATTTATTCCAACGTTCTGTCCACTTCTTAAGAACATGTAAAAGTCCGTTTATTGAGAGCTTTTTCAAAACCGCGTCCGCAGCCTTAACACATGTTTTGTTGCTTGAAAAATGTTTGCCTCGTAATGGTTTCTTAAGTTGAGGAAACAGCCAGAAATCGCATGGAGCGAGATCAGAACTGTGTGGAGGGTGTAGTAAAACCTCTACGTAGTTCTGCTGCAAAACAACCTGTACGCAACGAGCAATATGTGGTGGTGCCTTGGCATGGTGCAATAGGAAGCCATTTCGACATTCTGCGGTCCTCGTTGATGATAACCGCAGCTGTGTTAATCATTGTCTCTGTGATGGATGTTGAAGGTCGTCCCTCACGTTCAATATCTTCCACATTTTGCCTTCCTTCCTTAAAAGCTTTATGCCATCGAAAAATACTTGCCCTCGACATTGCTTCATCGTTGGAAGCTTCACGTATCACGTCAAAGGTCTCCGATGCTGATTTTTGCAGACGAACACAAAATTTAATCGCATAACGTTGTTCCATCGACGCTTCCATTTCGACAACTGGCCGCTCTCGTAGGCGCCCGCAAACACGCTTCAGTTCAATCACGTGATACTCAGGTACATCAGCCTGTACACGCCATCTATCGGTAGTTTTTGTTAATACAGACAACAAACTTTTTTATGCCACATAAATTAACATTCTGATGAGTGGTTTCGCGGCAGTAAAATTAGTGTTATTACTTATTGAACAGCTTACGTACATTTCATTTAATTTTAAATGAAACACTTTTTTATTTTCACAGATCGTATTATTTTTTGTACAAATTGAAATAACTGTTGAAATAGCAGAGAAATTGCTTTTATTTAAAAAAGGTTATAAAATAAGTTCCTACTATGCATAGTGTGTAAACAAATTTTAAATTTCAAGATCTAATAAGTTACTAAAAATAACCAGTGATTTTGATGATCGAGCGATCCCGATCTAATATACCTGAAATGAGCTGTTTCTCCCATGCCTGGTGTATAGAAATCATTAATTCAAACATTATGGTAATCAATAAAGCTTCGCGTTTATTTATGTTCTTCAAAGCTAGAAAATAAAAAATCACTTATTTTTGTAATCTTTGAAAAAATATTAAACAATAAATTTCTTTAAGAAAATTGATTTACGAATAGTGTTGTAATGTAATGTTTAATATGCAGTTAATGCATATTAAACATTACATTACAATGTGTATTGTAATGTAATCTGTGTATGTGTATTTTTGTTTATGTAATTTAGTGTAACGTGTTAGGTAAGATAAGTGTAACGTAAGATAAAAAGATTTATGCAATTTAAATACCGTAATGTAATTTTTTTAAATAATTCTATTTATCAACATGTAATATCAATCAGAAGAAAAAGAGTTAATACAAAAATAATGTTTTTAATAAGTTTTAAATTAATATAAAAATTAGTGTTGCCCATTATTTTTTGCGTCTTTTTCAACATATATAATGAAAAAAAAATTAAATAGAATTAAAAAGATCATTTGACTTTTAAAAAAATATTGAAAGAGGAAATTATATTTCATAAAAAAGATTTCTTTGATCATTTTTTGCTGTAAATACATAATATATGACAATATAGTTTTTTTTGTGTGAAATAAAATATACCACACCTGCTAACATATTCTCTGCACGTCTTCTTTTCCTGAATACACGGTAAACCGATCTTTCTGCACACTCTATCACAGAATAATATTGATTTATTCTGATATATTTTATGTATGTTGGGATAATAAATATCCATGAAGATTTTGTTTAATATTCAGATCTTGGGTCTTTTGAAACTTACATTAACATGGGTCAATATTTTCAGATATGAATAATATCTATTCAATCCATGTTTCTCTTAGGAGGTGTAGCAAGGAATCCAAGATAATAAAAATAATATAGCGGGTGTTTCGTTATTGTGACGACAAACTCGGGGTGCGATAGCGCACGAAAAGACAAATTTTCCAATGGAACGCAGGCATAGTGAGAAATTTTAAATATAGTAGAACTTAATTATTTCAGATGGAACGAACGTGCTTTTATTCAGTTCTGATATATATATATATATAACGCAACACTGCACTCCATATCTCACCGTATATTATGGAATATAGAATAAAATCTGTTTTTGAATCTGGGTTCCACTTTTCATAAATAAACTGTCTGGTATTTTGGAAAAAAAAAGACCCAAAACTAATAACTATAAAATGTAAGCGCGCAATTTTAAGCAAAAGTGTTTTACTGGTTTTTAAAGCTTAAAACCTTTAAAGTTGTAGATATAACGATTGCTTGATATAGTGTGATGTAAAATAATAACTGAAATAACCTTAAGTGAAGATATTACACACGTGCTTCTTTTCAACGATATAGCACGTTTCATTTATAAAGGACTACTTTATGCATTGTAACTACATTTTTACAATATTAATAATGCATAATTTCCCTTATTGTACATGCAGATATTCCAAATTGTAAAGGTACCGACACATATAATCGACGATGTCTTTTTCTACGAATGGGACCCTTCGGGCACATCCAGTTACTTTTACTGATGTTAGACGCGGTAAATGACAAAACTGCTGATGTAATTTGTTAAAATGGACAGTTTATCATCTCCAAACTCAATTTGAATTTCCGTTCACAACTTTATGATTTATAAAGATAATTAAAAAAATGAAATGCCCTTACGTTCTTTTGTGTGCCATATGATGGTATTGAAGGACGTGATGAAGGTACACAGTAATTTCGTCAGTGGCACCGTACATACTGTCAGCCACATTTCGAAAGATTTATCGTTCAGCTTAGTGTATTTTTTACACGGATGTTGTGGACCTCCAGCACTTATTATGTTAACACATCCCGTATAAAGCAAGGTAAGCTTGTTGAAAAATTTGATAGTATATTTTCAGTACTTTTAAAGTTATGAGTAAAAATCCGAGTCCGTCTTTTTGTAGTCTAAAACTTTTATTGAATAAGTGACTTGCGAGTGTAGTTTCCGATAAAAAAAAAAAAAAACATTTTTTATTTACGTGCACTATCAAATCTTAGTTGCTAAATTAATAAAAACAATTTGTATAGACTAATTTTGAAAATTTAAAACAAAAAAAAAATTAATATTTTAATTTTTATAGTCAATTATACAATTCTAGTATACGACTAAAGACACAATTTTTAGTGGATTTGTTTTCTTGCGTCATTATACATGAAATTAACATTCTGTTGATTTTCCTTAAGTAAAGATTTCAATTGGTTTAAAATCATACATCTAAACACTTTTATGAAAACTTTACATCTTTGTATTAGTTTGAAGACATGATTCTGTTAAAATATTCTTAAAAGGTTACGGATTTCAAACTTCTTTCTTTTATCAATTAAATAAGAATGCAAAATTTTTATTTAATTATTTGTATTTTCCAACAATTGAACTTTATAAATAGGCATATAAATTGTATCCAAAATGTACTGTAATTTTTGTAATTTCATCATGGGCTGCCATGGTCGCGGCAATCAGATGTTTTATTTCACCCATAACCTTAATATCTCTAGTTTCAAATAAAGTGAAAACGTTATCAATGTTCACATTTAAAAAAAAAACATTTATATGTCAGCTCATTTTGGAATTCTCTTTAATTCGCATAGGGAAGAAGAAAAAATTAGCGCTAAATGATAAAAGGAAAATTTTCTTATACAGGGAAATTATTAAATAGCTAGTAAAAATATAAAACATGTGCAGGGAACCGAAAAAAAACATATTTTCTAATGGATCTACGTAAGTTAAGCATTGACGTGGTAAAATGTGCTGTTGCGATAGGCATGTGGATAGCGATCAGCTAGCGTAAGTCATCATTATCTGTGCAGATTTTGAGCAACGATTCCCTACACAAAACACAGAGCTCGCATTTTATTTAAGTGGCCGTAAATGAGCGGAAAAGCTATTCAAAGGTAAAAAGAGACCGTATCTCATTCGTGTTTGTAAGTGTGTCTCTGATAATTGTATGCTAGTAAACAAATACTGAACTACTCAGTATATTGCATAAATAGTTTTACTCTTACTTCAAAATCGTGGTGCTTACATATACTGTTAATCTATATAATTGTATATTAAACATTGTTCCACAACTACTTTATATATAGTATTATTAAATTAAACAAGTAAAGTCTTAATCTTTATAGTAATTATTTTATATCGTAAAAATTGTAGTATTAATCTGTAAATATGTATCAAACTATTGTGCAATTGTAAACGATAATGATTTAATTTGGAAATTGTGTTTTAAGCCCTACTATTATTGTCAAAGCATAGTATTGTAGCGTAAAATTGAATGCATGTGAAACCTAACTGTAACTTATTATAATCTACCGAATTACAATTGGCCTTCTGATCGCTGGTTTATCTGGGTCCGCGATCTTGGTTGCGGGGTTGCTGTGTGGTAGCTTTTTTTCGCTCTTGAGCTTAAGTGAAATATTTCCCTCTTCTTAAGCAATCAGATAGGTCCTCAAGGCGCGACTGCCAACTGCTGTCTACTTGTAAGTATGATCGGGACAGGAGGTGTTATAGTAAATCTCCTGCACTGGAAGAAACTGTAATATGTACTTTGGCGACTGATACTGGTGAAATGAAAATAATTATAGTGCTTGCGTTGGATGTAAGCCACCAACCATTTGGAGATCTTTAAATGAACAAGTAAAGAACACATATCATTTTCAGAGTATGCAGACAATGAAACTGGATGATTACACTTTGTTTGTTAAATTTACCCGCTGGTACATGCAACAGGTTGCAGCACATGCTGACGTCTTTAAGTGCATCTTATTCACTGATTAAATTATTTTTCAAGCTCAGTTATGTTTAACATAAATAATTCTTACATGTGGGTGCATTCTAATAAATATGGTGAGATATCACATGCGAACCAGCTGATCACAGAAAGAACAGTCTATAGAAATGTTTAGCGTAGCATTGTACACAACTACTTTGTAAGACCGTACATTCTAATCGTTTAAACAACTGCACATACATACGTCTACAATGTATCATTCTCGAACTCCTTTGGACTATTTTTCGAGATTTTTGCAAGTGAATATGGTTTCAGCGCAATCGAGCATCAGCTTATTTCAGTAGTAATATCAAAAAGTGCATGCCGCTACTTAAGGTCCTTAGTGGTTCAGAGGTGATGGATATATTCCGATATCAGCATATTTTATATACAAAAAATGTTTCCTTGGGTTACATTCAGAGCATAATCTACGAAAATATTAATACCCAATAGAAAAACTGTCAATTGCTGATGAAAGTGTGCTTGCAACACATTAGAATTCAGACATTGCACAGGTGAATAATAATTAACGCTTATAGTCGCACTTTAAAACACATACTGTAAAACTTTAAACATTAAAATGTTTGTTTATTTTTATTTTAGCTGTTCAGTACTTGTATAACTTCAGTACTTTCTGGCACTTACATGCGTGATTTTCAATCAGCATTCTATTATAAAATCTTGTTTTTGTTTGTTTTTTTCGATCCCCTCTTCCTATCTCTATTTTCTGAGATATTTTCAAACAACTTATATATATTACATCGTTTTACTTTTCTTTATCAGGAAGAACATTCTTTGAAAACATTTGTGGAGAATGGAATTCTAAGAAAAATGTTATTCTATACGTTTTAGTAGAATAGATACGTTCTTCCCTTTTATTCTAATTGTGTTTTATAATAAAAATGGTATAATATACTGAATATAATTTTTATAAAACCTGTTGTGCTAACAGCTTTCATTATAATTGGTTTCTGTAACTTTTGACGTCAAAAAAAGTTTATAAAGGAATTTAATACAAAATGTATTAAAATCAAATAAAATTACATTGAATATAATCTTTTAGAATTAGTTTTTGGTCTAAAATTTTTAAAAAATCCTCGAAACAATATATAATGATTTTGAGTTATACTTTGTTCCGTTGATGATTTTTGAAAGGAACTTACATGTATTATTTGGCTTTTAGCAATTCTTAAAGTAGTTTAACTGATACTTATAAGCATATAAAAATTGTATATTTTAAAATCATATATTATGTATTATGCAGGAACTTAAATTAATCGAGTTACTTATACCTAAAATCAATACAAACTAAATCTTACAAAACTTTAGTCTTTATACAAATTAATGAACATTAGATTTGCAAATTAGTGAAAGTACCTTAAAACATTCAACCAAGAAGATTCTTAGTAATCAATTAAATGATAGTAATCTTGTTAATCGAACTTCCTTAATAATGCCCTATTAAGTAGAGAAAAATGCACATTTACTGTAGCCAGTCATGTGTTGAATGTCTTATAAACATCGTTTCAATTAATTAATTCCAGTCAGGCTTTTAAGCTAATTACCGTAACACGTGATTTTATCTTTAAAATAGTTCTTTTAATTTGTGTGATTGACACTACCTGTTTTTCCTTCACATTGAAATTTACTTCAGTATGATGATTTCTTTTATTTTTTAATATGCTCCAGTTTCAAATCATTGTTGATTACTTATGTTATATTCGGGACCAGTATTACGTCAGAACTGCATTATTCAAGAATATTTCCAATGACGTAACAGATTTTGTTAAATAATGGCTTTTACGTTGGAAATATCTATACTAATAAAAGAAAGTTTCGCTTTCTCTCTCTCTGTGTGTGTGTGTGTGTTTGTTTGTTTGTTTGTTTGTCTGTCTGTTTGCGATGGTTAGCAAAATCTAGCCCACCTAGAAGCCTGAAAATTTAAATTTATGTAGTCCAAGCTTTCTCCTGGTGCACCTAAAACTCAGAATTTTAATATTTTAATTATTTGCCGAAATATTAATTAATATGCACAAAGAACTCTCATCAAAAATACGTTTTTGTTTTTTCGGTTAGTTGGTTGTATAGAGACTTCGCAGAAAAAATTAAATAAACCAGAGTAGCAATGCACAGATAAGGACATCAAACGAAATAGAGTTAATATGGATTGCAGTTACCGGCGGACAGCCATGCTATAGTAGCGCCATCTGCTCTCGGCAAATTACACAGACGCCAACTGCTTGAAACAATTTCCAGGCATGTTTTCCTTCATGATAATTAGCTGGGTTTAAGGGGTTTTTTTGCATGACATTGTGATAGAAATTTATTATTAATACAGAAAACTTTATTTAACATATCATTTGTTATAGTTGCGAGAATGGAGAGAGGTAAAGGTACACAACTTTTTATTAAATATCGCAATTATTTTACTTGCCTCACCTGGCGGTGGCATTTTCCTTAATTGACCCCCCTTATTAATAAGTCCAAGTCTATTACTCTGATTTCAACGGAACTAATTGCATTTAGCAATTTTAACATTTTTAGTTTCACCCGTAGCGTTTAATTGCTGTTTTATATAGATAATACCGCTTTTTTAAATCTCAGCTAATAATGTTCCGAACATCTGCAAACCAGTTCTATTTTTACTAAATTATCGTAAAAATCAGCATTCATAGCTTCAAGGAGTATTTTTAGAACGCTGTAACTGGAATTTCTGAATAATAGTGTAAGCCAAATTTCAAATTAAGTTCCTAACTTAACCAAATGAATCAATCTTTAAAGATGTATAGTGGTCCTCCTAATTTGTTATTTGCTAAAGGGTACTTGAGCATTCGCTCCACCCCCTGGCCCTTCCTTCAAGTTTTTTTCTCTACCTAAGCCCCGTTTCCATATCTCTGCAACTATATTTCCGATTTCAACGCAAATGATTCCACATATTATAATTAACTTAATAGTCACTCTCTATAACATTAAGCTAAATTTATGAGTAGCAGCTCCCACTATTTCCGAATTATAGTTTAAGACAAATTTGTAATTAAGTTCCTATCTTAACCAAACGAACGAATTTTTAAAGAAGCGTTAGTTGTCCTCCTAATCAGTCATTTGTTGAAGAGCACTTGAACATCCACTTCCCCCGGCCCCTCCTACAAGGTTTTTTTTCTCTAACTATGCCCCGTTTCCATATCTTTGCAACTATCTTTCCGATTTCAACGCAAGTAATTCCAAACATTATAATTAACTTAATAGTCACCCTCTATAACATTAAAGTAAACTTATAAGTAGAAGTTACCACTATTTCCGAATAATAGTTTAAGCGAAATTTGTAATTAATTTCCTAGCTTAACCAAACAAACGTATTTTAAAGATGCATAGTGGTCTTCCTAAGTAGTCATTTTCTGAAGGACTCTTGAACATTCCCTCCCCCCCACCCCGGCTTCTCCCTTAAAGGTTTTTTCTTTAACGCTGCCTTATTTCAATAGCTCGGCTAATAATGTTCTCATCTTCTCCAAACCAGCTCAATTTTGTAGCACGCCCACTATATAGTGCCGTAGACAGCAGGGACCTGTCTTAGAGGTTCGTTCGGATAGAGGTTTGCTTATAACAGAATGCACCGCTGGTGGTGGATGGGGGAAATAAAAGATTTTCCGGAGCGTACGAGCATGCCCGGTATACCGTGCCAAAGCCATCGGAGACCGTGGCCAGAATTTTTTTTTTTTTTTTTTTTTTTTTTTTGTGAGAGAGAGAGATATTTAAGTGTATTACACGGGGTCGGCCAAGGCCGGGCGGCTCAACTAGTTAGAAATAAAATGCCATTGTTACAAAAAAAAGTGCTTTACATCAGAAATACTTGCATTCAAATTCCAATATTTCAGAAATATTGTCGTTTCAATATTGAAAATATTACTTTACATTGAAAATATCGACAATGAAACATCGAAATATATCTTGCTAACATTTGAGCAATATTGACAAAATGTAAACACCCCAATTTTGTGGCAACATTACATGGCAGTTTTGTCAATATCGATATATATTCAATATTTATACAATATTATTTTGCTACTAAGGTCGTAAATGCTGATTAATTAAACTATCTGTTGTCATCTACTTATGCGAAAGATTTAAAAAAAAAAAAAAAAACTTTCCATTCCCTTTTGTACAATTTATGTTCCTGCAAAATTTTAGATTTAAAAATAAATAAATAAATAAATAAAAATAACATTTAGCTTTGTATTAACGTTTCATAAATATCAGGTATCATATGAACTATATACTAATGATGCATTCTGCGCAACAGCGATGCAACAGTGATGACATTGCATGGCTCATATGAATGAGAAAGGTAAAACGATAATTTCTTATTAAACAGCTTTATATGTAGTCTGTAGCAAATAATAATATACAATACAAGGTATAGCTATTAATTTCCGGAATTGTAACAATAATTTTTATTAGATATGAAGGTTTGTTGGTTGGTTAACGATGGTATTTGAATGCTCACGAATCTGCGCAAAATATCTGCGCTGCGCACCATTCTGAGTTTACAATCCGCCACCTGAATACTAGGCATTTGCGCTGACACAACAAAGGCGAATTTCGTAGGCGAATTCTTTCCAGCGTTTGCATGACCCTTTGAATTTGGATACCAATAATTTTTAAAAGTTTTCTACGGCTTATTTTTCTGAGATTAAATAATTCAAAGAAAGCTTTAAGAAAATACTTGTGTCTGAATGCAGAGGGCCGTACAAACTCTTAAAAAAATCCGCCTATCTCAGCCACCATTTTTGTGTCAGTGCGTAGGCCTAGTATTCAGGAGGCGGTGGTTTACTCTCAGGTACTGAAATACGCAAGCAAACGTCCGCTGTCAAAGCATTGTTGTTGAAGTGAAAATAATGGAGCAGAGAATAAACATTAAATTTGTTTCAAAATAGAAATAGTGTTAGCAAAACAATAGCGAAACACATAAAATGTTGCAGCAAAGTGTACAGTGGTGGCGCATTATCATGTTATCGCATTTTTTAAAGGTTTCGACGTTTTCGTGATGGTTTGGAAAGCATTAAAGATGATTCGAACACTGTACTACCGATATCAGTACATACGCCTGAAACGATTGAGAAAGTCCGCGACCTCGAAACATATTAAACAGTTATGTACTGTACATTCATATTTCAGAAGTTATTTCACTAGTCCTGGAAATTAATAGCCACACCTTGTATATATATATATATATATATATATATATATATATATATATATATATATATATGTGTGTGTGTGTGTGTGTGTGTGTGTGTGTGTGTGTGTGTGTGTGTGTTAAACATTAAGTAAATGGCTAAATCTAAAATTTTGCTCCTAAAAAATCGCGACATATTGTAATCGTTTACTTAAAGTGGTGGTTCATAAAATGTCAAACGACCTGGAAATATGGTCGTATTTATCACCATATTTCAACATAGAGTAATAACTGTCAAATATATCATTATGACTTGAAGTCCTGCATTCTCGTCCGCCAAAGGGAGAGTCGTAAACCTTTGTAATCTCATGAGTGCATTTGAATTTTTTAACCCTCTAAGCGTGTAGAACGTAATATTCCGTTCACTAAGCTGCATGTTTCACTGCAATATATGCAATGTTTAAGATAATATAATTATATAGATTTAATGAATTTTCAAAACATTGAAGGATGATTAATACTCTCAATGGTTACATTCATATTTGTAATTAAGTTTTATTTATAATGCTGAAAGAATCATATTTTTTTAGCATTTAAAACAAAATTCAGGGAAAACAACATTACAATTTTACCCTTTTTCAAAACGCTCAGAGGGTTAAACATCGTGAGTGCATCCCGCCAACTCACATATTTATTTATATTGCATACGTTGGATGCACATTGCATAAATATACAAACTCGACATTTTAATATTTTAAATAAATGTATATGGAAGAAAAATGTGAAGTTCAAAGGGTAACAAACATTTTTTGCAACTACCAGCGATACAAACAATGAAGGATAGATCCACAAGCCTGTCTTTTTGAGTGCGTGTGCGTCTTTCAATATTTTGTTCCTACCAGATATCGTAATAAAAAACTGTACAGATAAAGAACTTTATCTTTTTTATTCAAAATTTAAAGTTGCTACGCATGAGTTATAAATGTGCAGTTATAAATGTTTGGCAGGTGTAAGAAAGGGAACAGCCGGGTAAAATGCATTTGTTCGAAGTTAACGCCCCTGTTGCAAAAGATAAAAACTGAATGAATGTCAAAAATATAAATAAAATTTTAGAACCATTCTTTATAAGTACGGGTCGTACAGAAAGTTATGTATTTCAAGTATGTTTAAATGAGTAGGCTGTGTTATGTTACTAACATCTCGCAAGAAACAATGCAGATTTCTTATATAATAGCAATGCACGAAATACATCTATATAAATGTCGATGGACAATTTATATCAGTTGAGAACTCATGCATTTTAACAAACCATGCTGAAAGCGTAATAAATAACGTTTTAACGTATGCGTCACAGCAAACAATATATGAATGCGACCTATATACTTTTATCTCTCACCATATTTTATGGAAAATATTCCGTGATTGAAAGGAATATATCTTTCTTTCATACAATATGTTTTACAAAAACTATATAGTTATACATATTAATTAAATGTTCCTTATGAGTAAATTCAGTAAATTATCCGATTAAAAGGCTGGTAAAAAATCTTAGTCAATGTAGACACGCCGATCATGTAGACTTGAATTGGAACTATGTTTAACTTTACTTTAACCTCGTAAAATGTTGGATCAAGAAAAACGTACAGGAGAAATTCGGTACAGTTACTTGAGAACATATGTTGCGAGCTTCAGGTGGTGTCACCAGAGGTTCTAGCAGCCAATTTCAGGAACATGCGACATCGTGTTCATCTATATTTGAAAGCTCAGGGAGAATATTTCCAGCACTTTCTATGACAACCTTATTTCTTGAACATACCGATATTACTTATAATTAATTTTTATTTAATTTCTCATGTACTTTTTTCTAAATCCAACATCTGCCGGGGATACATTTAAGTGAGACACCTTGTATAAAAATGATTTTTATTTTGCTGCAATTTTGAATGTTATTTAAATAAAATGAACATAAAATTATACAAGATCAAACTGCTTTTTCCACAATCTGTCGTAGAATCTCAGGTAAAACAATAACTTGTAAGTGATGAAAAATATTACATTTTCATTTTTATTATCATTTTACTACTTACACCGTGTTACACATTTTCACAAGTGTGTAGAATCTCTTAAAGGGATTCTTCATTTGCATTCAACTTTCATCAAAAATATTTATACATTTTCATGAAAATTGTGCATATAATGTAAGGATATCTTTATTTTTAGAAGGACTTAAAAGTACAATATTTATTATAATTTCGAATATACAGCATGATAAACGTACACTGACATCCGTATATGATGATGAAGCAAAGTTACAACTAATTATATTGCAATTTCAGAGTTTATACTATTTTATTTCATGTGCGTATATATTTGAAGATATTTAATAAATAAATCTTAAAATTTTACTCGATATATAGTAAATATTTAATATTTTTTATAACAACAAACTATTAAAATTAAAGTTATGTATTGATTATTTTCACATTGAAATAACGTTTTGATCCTTAAAGAAATTTAAGGCTCATACTGTACACATTTGAAACATTAGCGATAAATCACGACATAAGTACGATTGGATGTAATCTTTTACATTTTTATAAAGTAATATTTAGAATTAGCAAAACGTTGTCAATAGAATAAGATCGAAGTTCTGGAGCAGAATAACATAAGAAAAAAATATTTTTCTTTTTTTAATATTTAGAAATATTTTGTCTTTCAAAAAATATACTGATATGAAAATCTTTTTCATTCCGACAGATTTACCTTTTGAGCATCAAAAACTGTCATGAAAAAATCAGATATATAAAAGCTTTTCTGCGTATTACAGTGTTACAATAACAGAATGTTTCATATCTTTTTTTCATATCCTCTTGGAACAAACAAAAGGTTTATTTTGAAATTCGTAAACAGACTTTGTGAATTATACAAACAAAATATTTCTTTTGTTATGCGAAGCACAGAGCACTCGTGCATTATTGAGCACATTTCAAAAAATATATGAAGGAAGAAAAATTTAATAAAATGTTTTGAATGTCTTTTGTGTGTATGTTTGAATGTAGTGATAAAAAATTCTTTTCGGATGTTAGTTTTTTTTCTTTCTGAATTATATTACCCTTTTTATTAAACCCTTGGGGTTTTACATATTTAAATTAGTTACGTATTTAGAATTATTATTTAATAACATCCCTTGTACTTTAATCCCGAGTCGCTCTCGTGATTAATTCACAAGGTATATTTTAATTACAACGAGCAACACTCGTGATTGATTCACAAAACAAATTTACACAGGGATCGCGGGGTTCCTAAATTTTTATACACTCCCTACCTCTATTTCAAATCAAAAAACTTCGTTATAGATTACTTTAACACCTGCAATAGAAGTCCGCAATAAATATATCGCTTTAAAATAGTGGAAGCACAGTCAGAAAAATTTAGGGACAATGCGAGACCTGGTTTTCTATACACGGGTCACACTCGTGATTAATGCAGAAAGGGTTAAGTAATTAATTAGATAAAACTTTCATAATCACAGAATAAGATCACTAATTATAATTAAAATATAGATAAAATGCTTAAGTGATACAAATAGAAACAACAAAAGGCTCATAAAACCTTTTAATGATCGACATACGTTTCAACGCTCTTACGGCGCCATTTTCAAGAAATATAACGATAAACAAAAATATTCTCGCAAATTTTTGAAAATAAACTTGAAAACATGAATCATGAGAACATATATGTAAAAAAAGCAGGTGCTTGAAGTAGCCAACTGCAAACGTGAAAATTAATATTTCGTTATTGCTTTTTTAAAACTGAAAAGTACCGCGTGCCAAATTTTAGGTGATTCAAATGAAGCGGATTCATCGCAAATGTTTATGTTACGCATGTAGATTTCTATTGATTCACGGATAATAAATGGAAAATAGAATTTTGATCGATAAATTATTTTACTATTTTTAAAATCAATTTTTAATGTATCGGTTCTATGCAGTCTTGCCAGTGCTGTAGTACTTCTGTCATATTTGATATCTGCCATATACTCTTTTAATCTTGTTTTAAACTTTGTGGTGGTCATTCCTATGTAATAGTGTAATGTTCCATCTGCGACGGTGACACCCAGAAAAGGAATTGATTAAAACTATAAAACATGTTTTGTTGAGAAAATTTGGTTGTTTCAAGCAAAATTTGTAGTTGAAGTAAAAAGTTGGTTTTGTTGCATTGACAAAAAATATAGTTAACACTCTTACTATATTTTAACAAAATTTCATCAATTTTACTTGAATTAACAAAATCTGTTTTTTTAAATTTACCATAATTTTGTAATTTGTAATTCCAGCAAAATTTTGTTGCTTTTACAAAATTTAAATTGTTGTGTAGTAGCCATAGCTCTATCACGTAACTTGGTTTATTTGACTTATATAGCTGTATAATTAAAGGATTAACATAATTTTTGGATAATTAAAACTTTTTTAATTGGGACAGACCATAGTAGTTTAAAAAAAAAAACCTATCCCATTTATTACTTTCTTCTATTTTTACAAGAAGAAAGTATTGGAGTCATGAAAATTATCAACTTCTAGTTTTCGACGGATTTTAGTAGGTCCTGAACACGATTTGACTGTTTTTAGAAAATGACTGTCTATGACTCTGTCTGTCTGTACGCGAGACATTGAGGGCGCTCTCTTTCAAGAACTTATGCACGGAATTTAATAAAACGTTATACTTAGTTACTTCCTGATATAAATTGGTGCTGATTAGTTTTTGGCGTAAATCGCGCAACAGGTGGCGCTGCTATGTTTAAATTTTCGCGATTTCTGCGATAGATTCTTGATTTCTCAAGAATTAATGCGCTGATTTACATCAAAATACAGATTGAGACCTTGACATAAATAGAAGCTGATTACATTTTGGTGTAAATAGCCCAACAGGTGGCGCTGCTATGTTATTTTTTTCATGATTTTCACTATAAAAAATCTCTAGAACTAATGCATGGATTCATTTTTAAATCCCTTTCAGCAGTGATTTACGCATGTAATTATTAAATAATAAACAGTGAATTTTTATCCTGCTTTTTTTTCAAGCGTAAACCGACAGAGTGAAAAATGTCCCAAGCCGGGAATCGTATCCGGGTCCTCAGAATAGCGCTCTGAGGCCCCAGCATACGGCAACACAGTTAATTTTTAATTAATTCTCTGCAGTGAATTACGCCTGTAATCCTTGAATAATAACCAGTAAATTTTTATCCTGCTTTTTACAGGCGTAATTGACTGCTGAAAATAAATTAAAAATTAACTATATGTTGCCGTATGCTGAGCTTTGTATTTTCGTCTCATGTTTGCCGCAGAAATTTGCATGCTCATGTAGAGTCTGTTTACCGAATAGTCCCGGGAAGCCTGTGCTTACCCAAAGAAATACAAAGGTGCCCCCAAATTTACTTTTCAGAATAACTTTTTACAGAAAAAAAATCAACCAGGGTAAAAAATGCACGTTTTTCCTTACGAATTTTTTAAATAAGAAGCTCGCTCTTTCTAAATTTTTGTTTACTCGAAATTTTGATGGTAAAATTTCAAATTGTTACAGCATACCCAAAATGGATTTAGTAAATAACAAAGCAATTGCTAGAGGGGGCCTCAGAGTAACGTCGGACACCCCCCTACTTTTATGTCTTAAGCGGGCCCTGTGCTCATGATGGCATTTCCATCTTGTGCTGCAGTTGTAGCCGGTCCAACATATATAAGAGTGAAAATTTTCGAGCTTGGATATCGTTCCTTCTGGCTCAGTGGTTAGAGTCTCAGATCGTTGTTCTGAGGACCCGGTTTCGATTCCCAGCTTGGGACATTGTTCAATCTGCAGGTTTACGCTTGAAACAAAGCAGGATAAAAATTCACTTGTTATTGTTCAAGGATTACAGACGTAATTCACTGTTAAAAATTACCTAAAAAAATAGTTTAGATTGGTTCTAATACAAAAAATAATTTTAAAGTAAAAATTATAATTGTTTATGTAACAAAATCCTTTTGTTGTTAAAACAAAGAAAATTCTTAAAATTCCACAATACAATTGTTCTTTAAACAAAAATTTTTGTTGCCGAAACTGAAAAGAGCTCTTAAAGTAACTGATAATTATATTTATTTTGAGAAAACTTTCAACAAAAGAATTTTGTTAATTCAAGTAAAATTGAAACATTTTTACACGAATTAACAGAACATTTTTTTGCTGACGATACAAAATTTTGTGTTGGAATTGCAAAAAAAAATTAACAATATTTTTCTTGTTCATTCAAACAAATTTTCCATTGACCCATATTTAAACGGAAAGTTTTGTTGGGCCAACCAAATTTTTGTTGATTCAACAAAACATTTCTCTGGGTGAACGGTATTTCATAAACACCTGATAGTTGATATGACTCTATAGGGTCTATTTTCTTGTAGCGAAGTACACCGAAGAAGTGAAAGATATAATAAAAAAATTGCTCTTTTAAAATAGTCAAGCATTTTCTTTTTATTATGTTATGGTGATGCACAATTTTTCATAGAGATGGTCAAATATTAACTCTGACTGAAACATTAAACACTCAAAAATATTTAATCATTATAAAAATCGTTCATACCCCATCATTTTCCACACACTTAGAAAACAACTAGTTCAAGATGAGAATGCTTTTTGCTACTGGACGTCTGCGATAAATAAATTTTAAATTTCAGGGAAAAAATAATTAATTGTGAGTCAGCGTGTTTTTCAAACATTTTTGTAATCAGTTATATTGTTATAAGAAAATCTTGTAATTTCATAATTAACCTGGTAACGTTTGAGATATATATCAAATGGAAAATGTATATACCGAAATAGGGACAAAAATTTGATTGTTTAAACTTTGAACTTTATTAAAGTTGGTAAGCTTTTTCACAGTTTATGGAATAATGAAATAGTTGCAAATTACATAAGAGAAGTACATTATTCGATGCCAAATTGCATAATTTTCTTAATTACAAAGAGCGGAATAACTATATTCTCAGGAATGTTCTTAAATATGATTTATTACATACATATTTCGACAATTAATTCTTTATTAATTTTGGTGGACAAAGGTATTTTTATTAATTTACATCTGATAAGAAAATTTCATTTTTTTTTTCGCTGAGGATAATAGGTTTTTCAAAATTCTCATTATTCATTTATTTTTTATGCGTTTCCTTATTAATACGTAAATGTAATTTACGAATTGTGAATAATTATAACCATATATATTTCTCATATCTGTCCTATAAAAGAGTTTATTGGCTGGAATGCAGATTGATTCAGATGTTTGTCATAGGTGATCAAAATGAAACTAATAATGACCGTAATAGAGATGGTTGTCGCAATAACTCCACGAAGTTCATTTCCTGGAAGAAAGTCAGTAGAAAAGCAATCCACAAAAATTAAGAGTCTATAGATGCTTGCAAGATTTTTGAGTTTATTAGTATTTGATTATGATGGTAAAGTTGGGAGGTGGTCTTTTGACATCAATAGAACTACAACTTCTTTTAGCGGAGGTTAAGAGAAGTCTGCTCTACTTTTAGAGATGTACATGTGTGCCAGAAGTCATCCCAATATCGCCAGATTACACGTGCATTAATTTTAATCGCCATGGAATTTTAAGATCGTTTAGAATATAGCAATGTTAATTTTGCGTGGGAGTTACAGAGCAGAGATGCAATGCTAGGCGCGTTATCAAAATATAGGTTTTAAAGGAGCAACCCTGCGGCGTGTCCTGTGAAAGCGGAACTTGTAATTTTAGGGTCTGAAAAGTTATTAATAAGAAATGCGAAACAAGCAGCTGAAACGTATCTAGATTTGTATTCCAGATGCAACAGACAATTGAAGACTGGTACACAAAAGGTACCGCGATATAAAACATGAGT
Source organism: Maratus michaelseni (assembly GCA_963931845.1). Lineage (NCBI taxonomy): Eukaryota > Metazoa > Arthropoda > Arachnida > Araneae > Salticidae > Maratus > Maratus michaelseni. The sequence continues at coordinate 182,778,451 of OZ007590.1, forward strand.
GAACTTTAATAGATTTGAGGAGCGGATATTTCTAATAAAAGAATACCAGTGTATCAATGTATATGAGAAATAACCGTCGTCACATTTTTAATTTAGAAGACAAATACTTTTATGCATGAAATAATTTTCATGGAAGACACATTTGGCAAAAAAAAATGACTTTTAAAAACATATTTAATGATTCGCCAAAAAATTATGTTTATTATGTAAGTTCACTCCAGATTTGAAGACCACGGCTTAGCTGCTATCATAACCATAATGCCCACTAGTGCAAAATGATTATTTCGAGAAAATGTTTTAGAAAAGGCATTGAACTTGTGCGGTTTCTTTAATGCGCTTATCAAGTCTGTGTGGAAATGGAAATAAAAATACTTTTTAAGGCTAAAATATTTTAATTTTTAAGATTATTACACCGGCATCCCCCTTAAAGCTCTATTTTTTTAGTAATAGCTTTAATTGGATATCTATTTTGACTGAATTTACACCCAGAAAAAGGAATTGATTAAAACTACAAAACATGTTTTGTTGAGTACATTTTGGTTGTTTTACGCAAAATTTTTAGTTCAAGTAAAAAATTTGTTTTGTTGCGTGGAGAAAAAAATATTGTTAACACTCTTACAAAATTTCAACAAAATTTCATTAATTTTACTTGAATTAGCAAAATGTGTTTTTTTAATTTTACAATACTTTTGTAATTTAAATTTGTAATTCCATCAAAATTTTGTTGTTTTTGCAAAATTTAAATTGTTCTGTAGTAGCCATAACTCTCTCACGTAACTTGGTTTATTTGACTTACATAGCTATATAGTTAAATGATTAATATAATTTTTGGATAATTATTTTTTTTTAATTGAGACGGACAAAGGTAGTTTTAAAAATCCCCTTCACCCATTTATTACTTTCTTCTATCTTTACAAGAAGAAAGTATTGGATTCATGAAAATTTTCGACTTCTGGTTTCCGACGGATTTTAGAAGGTCCTGAACACGATTTGACTGTTTTTAGAAAATGACTGTTTATGACTCTGTCTGTCTGTATGTGACAAAAAATTTGCGTGCGCTCAATCTCAAGAAGTAATGCCCGGAATTTATTAAAACTTTATATTTAGTTACATCCTGATATAAATTGGTGCTGATTAGTTTTTGGTGTAAATCGCGCAAAAGGTGGCGCTGCTATGTTGCATTTTTTTCGATTTCTGCAATAGCTCTATCTCATTTTCAGCAGTGAATTACGCCTGTAATCCTTGTATAATAACCAGTGAATTTTTATCCTGCTTTTTACAAGCGTAATTCGCTGCTGAAAATGAATTAAAAAAATTAACTATAATTATGTAACTATAATTATAAATATATGTTGCCGTATGCTGGGCTTTGTATTGTCGTCTCATGTTTGCCGCAGAAATTTGCGTGCACCTGATGACTTTTACATCTTCTGCTGCGGTTGCAGCCGGTCCGAGATATATAAGAGTGAGAAATAGCGAGCTGGGATATCGTTCATTTTAGCTCAGTGGTAGAGACCCAAAACGCTGTTCTGAGGACTCAGGTTCAATTCCCGGATTGGCGCGTTCTTCACTCTGTCGGTTTACACTTGAAAAAAAGCGGGATAAAAATTCACTTGTTATTTTTCAAGGATTACAGGCGTAATTCACTGCTGAAAATAAATAAAAAATAGTTAAAATTACATATTAGCATGTATCTATGTAACAAAAAGAGTTTCTGGTAAAAAAAAAGTCCTTCCGGCCTGTACCGGGAGGAAAAGATTGCTTTCCTATATCTTCGTTTTAAAATTTTAGCTAATGTTACACGAAAACAGCAAGTTAAAATGCAAAGAAAACGTTTACAAAAGGTTCGTTAATACTGAATTTGAATAAGAAATTCGCCAAATTATTGAGCAATAGCCAAATTGGCTTCATTTATGAAGACTTATTTTGGTCGCCAAATTTGGCGATATTTCGCCAAATGTCGCCAATTTTGTCAATTTTGTCGGTAATTTTGTCGCCAATGTCGCCAATTTTGGCGCTAACGGATATGAATATATAGTTTTATGCGTATGATTGGGAAAATTATTACAACAATGAAAGAAAATAATTTGCAAGTAATGGCGTTAATGTGCTGTTTTGTTTCAAAATGTCAGCCACCCTAGAATTTCAAACTGCTCTATCTCAGCCATTTTTTAAGATAGAGGTAAACCAAAAAATGCTCTGGAATCCTTGTATCAAGGCCTAACACGTAATTAAAAAATAAATTTGAATTTTTAATTTTTTTGTATATTTATTTTAGTTTTAAATTTTTAAATGGCTGCCATCTTGAAACAAAATGGCGGACCAAGCTGGCCAACGAACTCGGTCGAGACATTGGTGAGCTTAATACACACAATTAGTTTCATCAAAATCGATTTATAAATACGAGCGTTATCGTATGACATAGGTCAGATATTTATATATATATGGATATATCTATATATATAAATCAACATTTGAGCGGAGGGTGGTTTTGGGGTCTGGGGGTCATGATTGGTGAAAATATATCGAAATTTTCCGGAACTGTTTTCCTCCGAACGGCTGCAATAGGTAGCTTTATACTTTTTAGTATTGAAAGCTACCTAAAAGTAATTTTTAAGTAAATATTATAATTGTTTCTTTAACAAAAGCCTTTTGTTGTTAAAACAAAGAAAATTCTTAAAATTACACAAAACAATTGTTCTTTAAACAAACGTTTTTGTTGCCGAAACTAAAAAGAACTCTTAAAGTAACAGATAATTACATTTATTTTGAGAAACTTTCCACAAAAGAATTTTGTTAATTCAAGTAAAATTGAACCATTTTACTTGAATTAACAAAACATTGTTTTGGTGATGATACAAAATTTTTTGTTGGGATTGCAAAAAAAAAAAAAAAAAAAATCAACACTATTTTTTTGTTGATTCAAACAAAATTTCCATTGACCCATATTTAAACGAAAAGTTTTGTTGGGCCAACCAAATTTTTGTTGATTCAGCAAAACTTTTTTCTGGGTGCATTTGGGAGATAAATACGTCTAGAAACAATTTGTTCGCCAATTCAGGACAAAATACGATGTTTTTGTTGTTGGTGGTTTTTTTTTATTTTTATGAGGAACACATACTTAAACTTTTAATATTCCAAATTTTGTCGTGTTGACACGACGAAATTGCTCTTATTGTTTGTAAATGAGACAGATTTCAGAGACGTATTGATCGGGCCTTTCTTCTCTCAGTTAAAGGTACAAATTCTGCCTATCGCAGCTAGCCTGCGTTACGCTCAGTTCTCAGAGCACCTACTAGTCTCTATTTGAACCTTAGTCGGTATTTGGATCTTCTGTTCTATCGGTTATGATTCCATATTCGTAAACATAAGACATTCGCAAGCTAAACCAATATAATCGCCTTATAAAAAAAATTCGGTTGTATTTCAATATTTTTAGGAAATTATGCATAGAATATTTGAGATCGAAGTCTAGCGTGAGAGTTTTTTACTTTTTCGATTTCTATTGCAGTGTCATTTTTGCACCGGTAATACTCACTGATTCCGAATTTGAAAAGTGCACTCAGAATAAATCCTTTTAATATTTGCTATTTTTATAAGCCAGCTTTAAAGTATATTGTTATTAGTATACGATGATATTATTAGTAGTTAAAAACATTTTTTTGAGTGATATTAAAAAAAAAGTTTTATTTGTCTTCCTGAATAATAAAAAAAAAATCAAGTTGATTTTAAAATTAACATATTTAATATTTAATCGCACATTTAGAATAAATATAAAAAAAAGAGATTTTAAGTTTTTCAAATAACAATAAATATAAATAATGTTAAAATCTGCAAAATACTTTCATGTTTTCGGATTTTAGCAGTTATCATAATGATCAGAATAAACTCTTGATGAAATGCTATATTTTCAAAAGCAATATTTTGATACTCTTAAATAAACTACAATTTATATATTCTCTTCTCGAATCTCATGCGAAAGAAGTAGCGAAACTCTTTAAAATCATTCAATAATATTTTCCCCTCTATCGTTAATGGACAAGCTTGTAGATAATAGAAAAAGAAATATTTTCCTTATCCACTATCACGTCAATAATAACGCAAGAAATAATATGGCTTAAACAAGGAAAGATCATGTCTCCCCTTAAATTTTAATTATTATTCGAATTTTTGAATGCAAATTTTTAATATGTTTAATAAATGTAAAAAAAAAAGAGAGACTTTTAAATTTAAATATTTAACGTGAGTTCTAAAATTCTACTTTTAAGAAAATTTTATCATTTATTGTTAGAATAGCAAAAAAGATATACATGTAACAATGGATAAATAGCTACAAAATGTTAAAGGATATCCGTTTTGAATATATTTAATTTTGCGTTCTAACGGATTAAATTGGTTTTTATTATCTCCAACATTTGAGCATTTTATGATATAACACATTTTGTCCTTTAAAGAAATTAAATATACGCGTTTTTGACTGAAAATCGCAAATGAATTTCAAAATTTCTTCCATCAACTTGAGGCATTTTGTAAAATGCAGTTTTTAATATAAAATGCATTTTTTATATTTTTTTAATCTCCAAAATTAATCAACTTTTAACTATATAATTTATTTTAATTATATCAACTTTTACTTGTGTAATTTATTTTAATTTTATCAACTTCTAATTATATAATTTATTTTAATTATATCAACTTTTAATTATATATATTTAATTATATAACGTAATCCTGCCTTTAACAGGAAATTTCATGGTCTCGGATAAAAGAATACGATTAAATTTACCTATTACCTACTAAGACGAAAACCTGTGTAAAACAGACGTGTTTTACAGTTTTTTACGATTTTGCTTTCGCAGTCATTAAGGTATATAAAAAAGCCAGAAAGTGTTTCTAAGTACCTTTCACAGCATATCATTTTGGAAAAATTCACATATTCATTTCCTGAATAATGCAATACCGTTTAAAATGTGAATAAATCATTCTGTAAAAATTAAACATGATAAAAAATACCTGATTACATATTTTAACTAAACGCATAATATTTACTTAAAATCACCTGGATTCATTCAAAGGACAAAATAATTTTAAAATGTGTTGTACTCTAGAAATTTTAAGATAGTGAAGTAAATCCATAATATTGTAATTGTCGAAGAAATACATATATTTGTTACAAAAAGGCGTCACAATTATCCTGATGAAGCTGCTTACGGGTTAATCCAAAGCACATAGAAAAACAAAGTTTTAAACAGAGAAAAATCCAGTAACTATTAACTAAAAATATCGATATCATCTTTTAAAATACCTTTAAAATAAATATTATATCACTTCTATATGTGTGTTACGTGTTACGTGCTTATTGCATATTTTTCAAAGTTTTCTCAAAAGTAAAGCTGAATAAATCAAACTTCACTAAAAATTAACCTTTTATTATAAGCATGGTGAGTAAAAGGGAATTTAAGTTTCATAACGATACGTTTGAGCAGCACGTCTTTATTAAAACTTGACGTCTTGAGCTACTTTGAAAATATGTACATAATCTTATTGCGGATCATAATAAAACCATTTCTACAGAGCGCGTAATAATTAATATAAACTGAGAAAACCTGCAATGTTAAGTAGTATTAGTAGCATTTTACTTTACCCATATAATTTGAAAGAGTTGTTACTATCTCTACACTGTTAAAAATTTGCAGCCAACTGTCCAGTCATTTGACCGTTTTTATAGAAAATGGTTACATAGCCATAATTTAACTCCATTCGGACCATAATATGTGCAATAATATGGTCAGAATAGAGTTAAATTACGGCTATGTAACCATTTTCTATAAAAACGGTCAAATGACTGGACAGTTTGCTGCAAATTTTTAACAGTGTATCGTTAATTTGTATCTTACCTTTCACTCTCTTTTTAGGTGCATTCGCAATTATGTAAATACTTTGAAACTATAGTCGTCGCCTGGTCCGTCCGTCTGTCCGCATATAACAGCGCAAAAACTATCCAACCGAATGGTTTGAAATTTAATATATATAATCATTGTAGTGTTATGTCAATCCATTTCAAATTTTATGAAAATCGAATCAAAACTTAAAAAGATATTAATAAAAATTTTCCTCATTCTATTAGATCCTATCATACGTAATTAATTCAACTACATCCCATGATGGGTAATGATTCTAGGTTGTCATGGTGATTACGTCATATTTAAAATGGAGTCATATTACTTCCGTATTATTGAATTTGAAAACCAAATTTTTATACTAAAATTGTTTAATTATAGCAATCCTATAATCTACCGACAGTTTTTTGGATAGATATGTTTGAGGAGAAAAATATATCAAATGGAAAAATATAGTAAATATGGATTTCAAGTTCTGAAATTTTCAAAGCTAGGCTTATGTTTCCCATTGAAATTTTCAGTAAATGTCAACAAAAGATAAAATGTTGCGAAATTAAAATGTACTTATTTTATTACGGAAATTAATCATATCATAATAACAGACGATATAATTCATTTCACTGAAATTATAACGATAATTTTTTTACATTGACTTTTATTGGATATTTGCCCATAGTATAATTTTAATGTAACATAATTGTAATTAAGTGTTTGTAAAAGTATAATGAAATTTAATTTCATAAAATAAAATTAATATCTATGATATGAAAATATGCACATCAAATAAATTCTGCATTCATGCATTTTTGCATAAGAGTGCAAAAGCTCTTGCACCAAGATATGAATATTTTTAAAACTAGTACGAACGCACCTCATTCGTACCATTTGATGTACAATTTCTAACTTGTCTTTTTCTTTGTTCGGACGTCTGTTTCATTTTGTTAGTTATTCAACACTTCCAAATAAATGATGAGCATTAACTAAAACTTTTTTCTCTTGATCAATGCATCAACATTTACTGCGAAATGATTGCATCTCTTTCAAAATAAGATGAAAAATATTATGTTGCTGACGAAGCTTATTTTTAAAAAAAATACAGACTAAATAATTGAAGAAAATACTAATATTTTTCAAAGAAAAAAATAAAAGATCTGTGTGTTTTTAAAGCTTTATCGTGTACTTTTCTGCAAAAAGTTGAAAGAAGCAAAACATCAGTTTGTAATGTATTAAGAAAATATATTGATACTAGCAAATATTCATTCCCATAATACATAATTTTATACAAATGTTTTCATAAGCTTACGGAAATCAAAAATTGGAGAATTTTTGAGTAAGAAAAAGTAAATAGAAATCATCGCGGATATTAAGTTAACAACTAATATAATATATTTTAACAAATACTATTATTGAAATCATTTTAGTGAGTCAGATTTTAAAAATATTATGTAGCTGAAAATGTCTGGCTAACATATTAATCTTAACAGTGAGTTTTGCATGATATATATAGAGACTTAATATTAGATTCAAAGTATTAAACCACATTTATGTGAATGTTATTTGTTTACATGACTTTAAATGACTATATTATAAACTATCATCACTTCACTTCATGTTATTTATGTTATTTAATATGTTGATTTTATATTATTTTACATTCCGTAATGAAAAAAAACGTAATTTCTTCTAGTTTTACAAATCATTTTGTATTTTTAAGTACATGATAACCTGTATTTTTATGTACATCCATATTAATCTGTAAACGCGGACTATGACAGTCCGGGTTGGATCTCCTAGCTTTATTAACTATAAATTACTGTTAACACCGAAAACAGGTGAGTGAAAATAATATACAGGTGCACAAGATAGAGATTTGTTTGTGTGTATGGGGGGATATTTTTGTAATAATCAGATGCTTTATTATAATAAATAGCAATAGTTTGAGTACTTTCAGCAATGTATTTTTTTCTGCTAGAGCTTAACTAGTTTAAGTAACTCTTTAAAAAAATATAAAAAATCTCTATATTATTATTTTTTTCAATTACGTATAAAAGAAATAATTTGAATTTGGATTTCTAAAGTTTACATCTACATAATTCTGAAACTAGTTTACCGAATTACGTTTCTCTTAAAATGTTCTGAAGATGATTAAATCTATATTAAGGACTATTTATTAACTAATATATCAAACTTCCATGGTCGTATTTAAACATATATCGCAATCAAAAGGTCTATTTTCGTTTTGTTCCGAGTCTATTTTACGATAAAATAGATTGGAGGTCCTTTATTTTTGTCGATTGTATAGGAATTATTAAGAAAGATATTTTGAAAGTAATTATCTATATTAAATATTCATATGTGCATTATGCAGAAGCCTACAATGTTAATAAATAAAAGCTTAGAAAGGACGCAGATGTTCATTACGTACTTATTTATTTAATATCTTATATTTCCTTACATCGATTTGTTTATACATGAATATTAGAATATTCGAAAATATAGATCATTCGAATATTCTTTTGCATTTTTATAAATTGAAATAAAGTACTAAGCCCATTGTTAGAGAAATCTCAAAAGTTTCTTTAAACTAAAAAATAAAAAATGCTGAAATCGATTAATTAAAAAATAAGGAAAAGGAAAATTTAGATATCAAATACTAGTTTTACACATAAACTCGTAACTGTTACTGTACAGGGTGATTCCTTAAGTCCGTTTTGCCTCAAATAACTGGTAACTGCTGGTGAGTTAGCTATAGTAAAGAAGGCATAGTACTTAGGTATAGAAAAAAATCTATGTGCTACACGATAAGGTACTTAACAACGCCTCCTAGCGGTGAATTCTGTAGATACGGAACATATTTCGAGAACTATAGGAGATACAACTTAAAGCTCAACGAAAAAAAAAAATGTGAAGCATAATCGATTTAGTAAGAAGAAACATATTGTGCATACGGATTCCACGTTACGGATCCCACGGATAAATAGTTACTAATACACACCAAAATATCTAACAGTGATGGTAGACGTTTGGTTTGAAAAAAAAAGAACTATTTTCTGCAAAAGCGAATTTAGAATACAAGCAAATTAAAAATGGAATCGCCTCTTATTTTTATTTTTAAATAGAAGTTTTTTTTTTTTTTTTTTTTTTTTTTTTTGGCGCAGGCGCTTTTAATTTGGAAAGCCAGAGTTTAAAATTTATAAATGTATCGTCTATCATTATTTAGTTTTCTCAAATAAAACAACTCGTATTGGTGTTCGGTTGTAAGATATTTATCGTTTGCAAGTCCACGATATATATATTCTTGCTAAATATGATGCTCTACAATTTTGTCATTGAATGTTTCACTGTATTTCCTGTAAAATTGGAGATATAATCTCTAATTCTGGAATTAATCACTAGAGGTGCTGTCATGTACCATATCGAGTAATGCATACACGTTTTCTATATTCAGACACACCAGGCTTCAGCTAACTTCGTTATATATATATATATATATATATATATATATATATATATATATACATATATATATATATATATAATACATTTCAGTCACTTTATCTGATGTAATAGTAATTTTAAAAACATCATTTATCACTGTTAATATATACTGAATGCTTTTAAAAAATACAATTTAATAGATTTCATTCGTTAATGCAAACATATTATTTTCAGCAAAAATGAAAGTCGAAATCCTTGGTTGAAAGAAGAGGATTCTGAAGAAACAAACGCCAGGGCCCGGAAATCCTACGAAGCTCTGCTTACCGTTACAGCTCGGATTCCACAAACAGCGGAATATGCTGAGTTTTCAAAAGGCGTCAAAATACTTGCACAACAATATTTTCACAAGCCTTATGGAAAAGAGGAAGTATGTTTATTTTGGTAAAGTAAAGATTTCGAAATAGTTTAACACTCTTACACACGAATTTATTTTAAATTGGTGTAAATCATATTTTGAACTGGAAATATATTTAAAAATTACTATTAAGAACAAATAATGGTGAATTTTTAAAAATCTTATATGTGTTATAAAATTTAAAAACACGATCTTCGAATGTAGTTTGCAAACAATAAAAAATATTTATAATAATTAATTAAATAGTTTTTGTGAAAATTTAATCTTTGGATACATTAAAAGCCTTCGCTAGTATAGCCTTCTCTTTGGATACATTAAAAGCCTTCGAAAGAAGACAGTCAAAAGCTAATGTTAAACCAGCGCTTTTTACAAATGTCTCGTTTGCATTTCAATATTTTTAAATGATTTTTTTGCATAGTATATGATATACCAATGTCTAACCTGGTATATCTTTATTTTTTCGATTTTGGTTGCAGCTTTTCTTTTTCCAAGGGTATTTTTTCAATTTCGGAACCAGTTATGAAATCGAAAAAGCAAAAAGATACATGGTTAGACACTGACATCAGATAAACTATGCAAAACATTATTTTAAAATATTGAAATGCAAACAAGAAATTTGTGAAGGAAGCTGCCATTGGTTTAATATTAGATCGCGACTAGCGTTAGACTCTTATCACGAAGTAACGAGCAAAGGTTATTTTTTCTCATATTCTCCTTTAAGACCCAAAAGCAGAAATTCTGTGAGAAAACCTTCTCCGTTGTAGAACAGACACAAACTTGCCAAAGATGAATTTTCCAGCTGTTTATTCGGAAAGAAAAAAAATGTTCTGTCATCTATTGCTCTATTTGATAAGCAGTTTTGAACTTCTTGCGAAGTTTTAGTCCATTAGATCAGAAAAACTGTATTGTTATCCGAGAAATATTTTACAATACAAGCTCATATGAAGTTACCATACATTAAAGTGTTAAACCACTTACTTGACATTGTTTTCAATATTTTATAAGAATTCTAAAAAGTAATTTCGTTTAATTTCAGGTAAATACTTATGTGACTGCATTTCACGATGCTGTTATCTTGTATTCTTTAGCTGTAAATGAGACGTTAAGTGAAGGTTACAGTTTAAAAAACGGATCTATCATTACTCAGAAAATGTGGAACCGCACTTTCGAAGGTAACTGCTTGTGTTCATATTGATAACGATGTAAATTTTAATGAATATTATAAATCATTTGTAAAAGAAAATACTTTATACTTTCCAGACATTTTTAATAACATATTATTTCTTTAAATAGTTAAAATATAGGTAAAGAATAGATAAATAATACAATTTTGTGTATTTTATATAGTTTTGTAAATATAGAGTATAGACAAAAAGGAGCTTGTTATAACTCGAATTATAAAAGTTGCCAAATAAAGCTATTAGCACCAAAGTTTCTTGTTTATGAAGTTGTATACCGCTGTTATAGCTAATTTTTTTCGAGGAGTCGTCCACCATCTGATGATAAAACCAGACAATTAATTTCTCTGTAAATTGTGGCACTGTTCTTTACTCATTATATGGAAAAAATAGAATATTTAATTCTATATTGGGTGATTCAAAATAGATATTCTGGCGATTACTTCTTAAACGGTTAATGATAGAAAGACACTCCCAATTACAAAAGTATACAAATCAAGTACAGATTTTAGATATGGTATTTAATTTGCAATCTGATGTAAACATATTAAATAGGAAATTATTTTTTCGCTGTCCCTGTATCTTATAATTTATGTTTAGAAATATTTTGACCGTGCTCTGACAAGTAATACAATAAAAATTTCCATTCTTCTATGACCAAAATTTACCGAGTTATGATATTTTTTTATAATTTCGGTGCTTTCCGGTACTAAAAATGAACAAACGATTATTTAGTCTCGGAAAGCTTCAAAATTTCATAAATTTAAAGTATCATAACTCGGTATGTTTTGATCGTGGAAAAATGGATTTTTTACTGTTTTACTTATCAGAGCAATGGGGTGCAATAGAAAGGCGGTTTTCCGTCTCCCTCTGCAATAACAGAGTCTGCATTGCAATTCGGCCTTAAATTATCCACGTTTCTGGTGTAACTTGGAAATTTTCGGCGATCTCCTTTGATTTTTATTAAGAAATAATTTACTCTTTTCCTCTTTTCTAAATTACCCCCTCCGCTAAATCTGCGCTGCACAAAAAACTTCAGAAAATCTAGTATCTCACATCTTCAAAAAATACAGTATCTCACATCTTCCTAACATGACTTCGCTGTGCTGTGCCGTGCGGAGTAGACTCAGCTAAATATCAATTAGCAACCTTCCAACTCAGAAAAGGCAACGATGGCAACAAGAAATACTGCAACCACGACAGTCTGTAGTCTTGTCACGTCGATCTCCGTCATGCAGCGATCAGGCGAAACTTCGCAATGTTTCCAGGCATCCACCCATTCTGCTGGGTTGGGTTGATTATTGATGGCCAATTATCTACACTTGGGATATAGGCCCGGGGGGGAGTGCCTTTCGTGGGGGTCTTTCTAAGGGAACCTAACCCGTATTTACGCATGGATAAATCCACGGCTCGAAGAAAACCACGAAAACTCCGAACGATTAGGCCGACGTGCCCCATTCTGCAGGCCAATAGCCCTGCATGTAGTAGCCTGGTTAGCAGTCTAAAAAAAAAGAAAATATTTCTAACTATAACTCAGGGACAATATAATTTTTTCGTATATTTAATACAATTATGGTGTTACTATTGAACATTTGAAATTTTGGTTTCAATTTAATACGTATTACCCCTTTTGACAAAATAACCCACATTCATCTATAAACGACATTTAACGAAATAAACGATGCCTTTTTTCTAGAACTGAAGCTATGTATATTGATTTTGTAAAAATTCCGTATCGTACATTACAATGGATACATATAAACATAAATATTGATAAAAATATTTATGGGAACCGTAGAATGTTAGTGAAGCATTTGATACTCAAAATATTTAAGATAATTAAATTAACATTAGTTATTTTAACATTTCTAAATGAGTTATGATATATTAATATAGTACGGCAAATACCTATATTAAGCCTGTTGACGCAGCTGAAAATTCTTTTAAAATGTTCTACACTTCATCACTAATCTTTCTGGGATGGTGGCAGTGCTGAGGATAAAAATGCTTGGTGTCTATTCCAGATCTCAGCAGATCAGTAGCGAAATGCAGTTTGTGGTTATTATATTTCTGTTTATATTTTTTGCAACACATATTATATTAGGGATATTATAAATTATATTAGGGAGAGATATAAAGTAAACACAGATACAGTTGAACAACCATTTAACAATTGCAAACTGTCTCTTGAAAATCATCCTAAAATCGGGTTTAACCTTATAGCAGGAAGCACATCAATAAATCAAAATGATGGAAAAGTTCGTTATTAAATTTACAAAATTTATTTACCATTCCTTTTAAAACATTAATATAAAGTTTTTGTATTGAAAAAAAGTCTTTTATTGGTAATTGTTTTGTTTTATTGCTGAAGGTGATCTGCGTGACATCACATTTTTAATTGTTTCAAAAGCATTATATAAATATTTGTCTATATGGAAAATCCATTGAATATATTACAATCTTACAAGCTGATTAATAAATTTCCGTTCCCTCTACAGTTAAATAATACAGTAAAATAAACCAATGTTTATGTTTACTGAAAAGACGTTCAAAACAGTTGAAATTCATTAACACTGTCGTTAAATAGAACCAAACAATCTTTAAAATATGGATCATATATAACATCGAAAAGAAAATACATAAATTTGCAGCATACAAACTTATTGTTAACTTAATGAAATTGTTAAATCTGGTATCGATAAGTCAGTTTTGTATTGTATACAGGGTTGAAATCGTTCTACCTTTGCTACTATTATTATAAAAAAGTAAACTTTTTTTTTAGTCCAAATGTTAAAGAAATCTTTCATAAAGATTTTTTTAAATAGTAGTAGCAAATGTAGAACGCTCCCCGCTCTGTGTATATGTAAGAAAAATATTATTTAAGGGATTAAGAATATTTGGATTTAGAATAAAGTTTCTAAAAAAAATCTTTTAGTTAAAATTATTTCTTGTTACGTTAAAAACTTACTATTTTATAACATTTGTTATAAAATAGTAAAATATTTCTGCCTTAATACATGGATATTAAATATTCAGTATATACATAACTTTTAATTATCAAACTGTAAAAACAAGCTTTAATTTCTTTTTTATTATTATTTAAATTTTTTATTGGTACATTATGTTAGAAGAGAATTCCTTCTTTTTTTTTCAATCAACAATTTCTACTATTAATTGAATAATAAAATAAATTGCAGCTAATAAATACAGCTTAGTGTAAACAAGACATTCATTCTTCGTTTGACTTGAACAGAATCAATCTCAATTTTCCCATTAACAATACGAAATTTATGTTATTAGATTAATAGTACGACAGTTTCTTTCAGAGTAATCGGATTGCTTTGATCATTGAGGATAGAAAACTCAACTAATGAATGTTATATTAAATAATAATGTATAACAAGAAAAAATAATTTTATACGGTTTTGTTTAGCTCTAAATATAAAGTACATATGGGTGTTCTAAAATGTACGGACAGTTAATTCAGTTTTAGAGTTTCATTCAGAGTTATTTTTGATCCATTTATATACGTTGTTTGAACATTCTAAGTGTTTGGGAGAGATCACCACCATCTGTCGGGCAAATTTCTAACTAAAACACGGTAGCGTAGTAGAGACATTCTCGAATTTATAAGACTAACATCAATAGCTGTCACCGTTTACTTTATTTTGAATTTTAAAAACCGTTAGTACCTTTTACATTTCCGAATTTACACATTATTATTCCCTTGCAAGACTAACATCAATAGCTATCACCGTTTACTTGCTTTTAAATTTTAAAACCACCAGTACCCTTTATATTCTCGAATTTACACATTATTGTCTTACAAGACTAACATCAATAGCTGTCACCGTTTACTTGCTTTTAAATTTTAAAACCACCAGTACCCTTTATATTCTCGAATTTACACATTATTGTCTTACAAGACTAACATCAATAGCTGTCACCGTTTACTTGCTTTTAAATTTTAAAACCACCAGTACCCTTTATATTCTCGAATTTACACATTATTGTCTTACAAGACTAAAAACAATAGCTATCACCGTTTACTTTATTTTTTATTTAAAAAACCGTCAGTACCTTTTAGGATATCTTGTATGTATTACATAACACATATCTCTCTGAACATTTTCATAAATTTACTTTTTTAATTCTGTAGGTATTACTGGCAATGTAAGCATAAATGAACAAGGTGATCGCTATGTGGACTATTCTTTACTAGACATGGATTCTGAGACAGGATTATTTGAGGTTAGTAATTATATTTTAATGCTTTTGCTGAAAATTTATTGTATAAATTCCGGTTTAAAAGTAGCAAGTGAAATGGGTAATCATATACATTTTAAATTAATCTTTTAAATTGTCATTTTTTTTCTTTTATTAAACACTGATTTTTAATTACTTAGTTATTTTATTCTAAATTACCGTTAACTTCTACGTTTCTCCCTTTTAAAAATATGAACAAGATAATTAACTCATTGATATCACTATTTATTCCCAAGCAAATTTATTTTCATTTATGTTATCTGTACACATTATCACGGGTATTTAACCGCATAAGATGGATTAAAAAAATAAAAGGATTACTTTGGCTACAGAATTAGCCTTGCTGTATTTCGATGTTAATATTTTCTTCTTTATGTAATTCTTTAAGTCATAATCATGTACTGAATAATTCGTTAACTCTTTTATTTGTTTTAGCTGATATAAGCATTTTTTCTCCTATTTCCTTATAATTCCTGATTGGCATATTGGCATGCTTTGGGGTTGCCGTGTCATGTAGCCCTCTCCTGATAATTTCAAAATTTTTAATTGTGTAAATCTAATTGTCTTGTTTGCTTGCCGCCAATTTTGAGATGCCAATATGTTGAGTGAAAATTATGATGTACCATTTTGGCATCATTTCTTATCTCTTCATCAGACAGCGAACATGTAATTTTGGTATTATTATGATGATTTGAGTACACCATTCATATTCCTGCTACATCATGGATAATCTTCTTATTTTCAATTAAATATATTTAAAAGGCAACAACGTTTCCGACTGATTTCTTCAAGCTTCCAGAAATATTATCTTTATTATAGAACCTATAATAAAGATAATAATATATTCATAAACTATATATCCTGGACATGGCACTAATTGTTTAAGAAGATGTTTTCGATTGATAAATTGTGATAAAACAATATACTCGTAAATATCTATAGTGTTTTTATCTTTAATGTGGGCTCTGTAAATTAAATATTTTTTCTAGAACCTTAAAGAAATTTTTCTGAAACGTCATTGCCCATTTAAATATATTCAATTTAAAATAATGTTGAGGCACCAGCTAGTACTTTAGTATGTAAAAGAGGTAACCTAAAGTACTAGCTAGTGCATCGATAAATATAAACAATAAGAATATTATTCATTATATAGCAGTATGTGGATGGTGCTTCCAAATCATAGCAATATTAGCAAAACTTACATGTTCGCTGTCTGATGATCAGATGAGAAATGCCAAAATGATACATCGTAATTATTACAACTTAATACAACTTATTGGTATCTTAAATTTGTCGGAGAACAGAGGAGACAGTTAGATTTACACAAATAAATATTTAGAAATTGCTAGGACAGGGCTACAAGAAACAACAATTCAAGAGCATGTCAATATGCGATTTATGTATTTGCTACAAAATGGGGGAGGAAATGTTTATATATCAACAAAAACAAGGAGAAGAGGTTATCAATTAACTAGTGTATGATATTGACTTAAGCAAATGCATAAAGAAGTAAATTTAAACTGCGAAATAGAGCAAAGTTAATTATGCAGTCAATGTAATTCTTTAATTCATCTTATGTGGTTGAAAACCCGCGATAATGTCTACAGATAACAGAAATTAAAATAAATTTGCGTGGGAAAAAATAACGATATCAATAGGTGAATTATCTAGTTCATATTTTTAAAAGAAAGAAACATAGAATATATATAAATAAAATTTAGAATGAAATATCTAATGAATTAAAAATGAGCTTTAAAGAAAGAAAATGTAAAAGAATGATTTAAAATATGTGATTCCACATCAGAGCAAATTTTGCATCTTTGCGATATGAAGAATATGGTTATTTAATCAATTAGGTTAAAAAATTTAAATTAAAAACAGCAAAAAATACCATATAAATGTCAAATGTTAATAACGTTTAGAAATGTTTTCCTATTGAAAATGCGCATAATGGAAACACAATTTTTGTTCGTCTGTTTTCCTTTCTGTTACGGCTAAATTATTTAAAAGAAGTAAAACTTAAATTTAAGGAAAAACAAAATGCACACACATTGATAAAAATTTATTTGTTACTATAAGAGGTGCAAATACTAAAAACACAGTTTTAAAGCATTAAAACTATTTATGATGTAAAATCAGATGTCAAAATACCTAAGCGCTTTCGGCTAAACATTAGCCATCGTCAGATGATAAAAAAACCGTCAAAAAACATAGTTCTAAAGTGCACTGGACAGGTGGAAAACGGGCCAAACCAACAAACCATGAAATGGAGGCAGTGAAGGAAGATGGGACGGTACCACTAAAAACTGGGGGGAGGAGTTAGCAAAAACCAAAAAACACCAGTGATACCAAGCACATTATACCAAATATGTGGAACAATACATCTGATAAGACAATACATCATTACAAGTATTATCACCTCTTTTAAAAATTTCCAGACTCTCCGATTATGCAACTATTGTGAACCATGTGCAATTATTTCAGCCTTATTGATGTCATGTAAAGGATATTATATTTTGCAGTTATGTAAGGGATCAAAAATTATACCTGCATTTTTGAACAATAGCAATAACCTTATTCATAATATCATTCCTAATATTGCATTTAAATTAGATTTTTTGGTCTTAAAGGAGATCATAAATTTAAATTCATTGACCATCTTTCGGAAAAAGTTTTGCATCTTTACAATAACTTAACACAATCTTTGATGAGTTTCTACGCATAGTAGACATCTACCGTTAGTCAGCGTGTAAGGAAGGGGGAAATTATGTATAGAAAGTTTAACAGTAATGCATTGTCTTATCAGATTTCCCGTATTTGGTATAATTTGCTTGGTGTCACTGGTGTTTTTTAGTTTTTGCTGACCAACCCCCCCCCCCCTCCTCAGCTTTTGGTGGTATCGTCCCATCTTCCTTCACTGCCTCCATTTTCATGGTTTGTTTGTTTCACCCGTTTTCCACCTGTCCAGTGCACTTCTTCAGAACTGTGTTTTTCAATTGGTTTTTTATCCGCTGATGATGGCTAATGTTCAACCGAAAGCGCTTGGGTATTTTAACATCTGATTTTACATCACAAATAGTTTTAATGCTTTAAAACTGTGTTTTTAGTATTTGCACCTATTATAGTAACAAATAATTTTTTATCAATGTGTTTGCATTGTGTTTTTCCAAGTTTAAGAAGGTGAATTTGACGCTTTTACTATATGGAAGTTTCTATATTTTTAATTAAATTTAAGATTTTGAAAAACGACAAAATATTTGAATTTGATTATAAAAGTTTTATTTCAATTAAAAAGGCTACTTCATAATTAAATGAATTGTTGCATAAAATTTATAGCGATTCAATACCAAAATAAGTAAAAATATTTAAGATTCTATGTATCTATTGTATTTTATATCAAGGGGAAAAATAAATAATTGTAATTTTAGCGGTAATAATAAAAATACATACAAAATGAATTCATGCTAAAGTTTGATAAAGTTTGCTGAATGCCCTAAATGCGGTGAGACTTTTAGGAGATTAACTATGGTAAATTTATATGGTGTTTTCATATATTGTATTGAAATGATGTTTAAAGAATCTATTGTGTTTAATTACGTTGTGTAGAATTAATGAATTAGAGTTTCAATATGATCCACCTATAGTGTTTTTAATGTGACGGAGTACTTAAATACGTATTTCACATGTTCAAGATAGAAAAAAATGCGTGTCTTTAAATTTTGTAATAAAAAATTTCATTTCCCCATTCATTCGAAATGCTGTTGCAGAATAATCATTCTATCTTAATGCCATTCAACGGTTTAAAAATTTCCAAAATCAGAAATATGAATTAAATGAATTAAATACTTATATAGCAGTCATACCCACCAATGCCTTGGCTGAAAACAATTTATTTGTTAGCAATGATTTGTACACTGATCTTCTTCCTGCCAACAAATCAATGTTTATTGAGAATTTTCATGTTAATGAATCGAGAATTAAGGATGATTTTCATGCTAAAGATTGCAATATGTTTTCTGATTTTGAAATTAGATTTGATTTAATAAATTTGCAGTTACACAAAGTTATTAACAATTAATTACACAAGTAATTAACTGTAATTGTGCAAGTTTTGAAACTGAGCACCAAGAAAGTAATGTTACAACTTCTAAAACAATGTGTGATGTGTCTTTTCAAACAAATTTAAGACTGCATAGAAATATAGGTGAGGAAGATTTTGAATTTTTGCAAACAATGAATGCATATTTTAACAATATAGCATATACAATCAGATCAGATTCTATTTAAGAACATTCTCGAGTTCAACCAGAATCACACCCACAAATATTTCTTCCTGAAGCTAATCCATTTTATGCTTTTGAAAGTTGTTTGTTAAAAACAGTTTCAATAACAAATGAAAATCCAGCCAAAAAGCGAAAATCAGTAGGGTCAAACTTTGTTGAATGCTCAACAACTGAAGCACATATGAAATATTAAAAGAGAATAATGAATTGAAAAAGCGAATACAAAGACAAAAAAGTGAAAAGACAGAATAATTAATGCTTACAAAAGCAAAAACAGAATTTCAAAAACAGAATACGGCAAAAACTCGATATCAGTCCCTAAATCAATCTAGAAGTAAAGGTACAGAAACAAAAGTTACGAAGAAACCTAAATCTCAAACTCATCTGGATCCATGCTATTCAGAAACCAAAAAGAAAAAATTGAGCCTACGCGGAAGATGAAAACCAAAAATTAGTTAAAAGCAAATTGGGAATAAAAAAATTTGGTAAAATTTATGTTGTATCAGTCATTCATTATTTGCTTCGTCTATTATTTCCATAGTAAAAGTTAAATAGCGTAAAGTATGCATTATTTAATTATAATTCATTCAAGATTATTTGTCCCAGTTATTTTTTGTATTATTTAAATTATTATTAAATAATATTATTAGTATATTAAGTATTTTAAATAATCAGCTATTCAACTTTCACTTTTATGTATTTCAAATCTTCATTAAGTAATTAAAATTTTTTTGTAATTAAATGACTATCTTAAAATGAACTGACATGTATAAAATGCATTGTCGCAACTAGGACTTTGGACGTCTCATTTACGTTTTAACTACTGCAAATGCGACAAAAATGACCTAAATGGTTTATTGTTTGCACATATTACAGTTAATTATTCAATTCCTACAAAACAAGTTAGTTTAAATTAAAAGCACAGTATTCATTCTTTTTCTGCTTACAAAAATACATATTTATTTAATATGATGCCAAATATACACTAAATGTGACAAAGTTATGGGGAATCGCGTCGCATTTAGGCACAATGGGCTTAATCGGAGGGTTAAATGTGCTGCTGACATTTTCTATAACAATTTATTTATTCCATACCTTTTACAGGAAGAATTACACTCAAGCTTTGAAAAGGGATTTCAGACATTGCGATGTATCTAACTAAATAATATGGAATAAAGGAACAAATTTGTACTCTTAATGGCAATTGATAAAAGTTGATTTAATGTTTTTAATATCACACAAAAATCGCATTATAAGAAATAAATCTTATTATTTGTTGTTTCCATTATTAACTTAAAATAAACTAGATCAAAATATAGTCTGAAGAGATTGCTTACAAAGTGTAAGAATGAAGTTTTGTTTATTTAATATATTAACAAAATAATTTAAGTAATTTGAATTACATTGGGAAATTTTATGGTAGCAGATCAATCTTCCATTGTAATTGTTAGTCCATTGTAATAGTTAAAAGTAGATTAGATCACGTGCTTTGTCTTTTCAGATGTAATTACGAAATATAAAGATAAAATTTTATGTTTTTCTTTCTTTCATTTCTTTCTTTTAACTTCTTCCTTTCTAAGGAAAATTATGTTTTTTTAATATTTAAATTCCAATTGAACTCTTGTCATTTCATTTACTAGAATGATATAAACAATTACGATAGTATATATTAAATTACATTATACTTGTATACATACAGTAATCATATCATAGATGAGTAAATCATCTATATTGTTTTGTTGTAGTCATCATAATTTGAAGATATCATATCTTCTTATATTATATCCTTACATTCTCTGTCATATGCATAATTAGCAACCTGTCTATCTTTATATGTTTATCGATCTAAATTTATCTAATTATTTGTTTATATGTCTGTCACTCTGTATATATATTTTTGCATCTGTTTATCAATCCGTCTACATGCATTTTATCTACATGTATCTACCTATCTATCAATTTATATAGTTATCTTGTGTGTGTGTCGGATAGCAGAAAGTTTTGGTCGATTTGAAATTTTACAAAATGAAAAATATTTTTTTTACAAGAGAGTTCACCCTCTAAGTTCTTATATAACTTTAAGAAGTAATAAAGAACTCTGTTGCCATTTATCTGTATACTTGAGCAGTTGGATTTTGTAATATTAGTTGTAGTTTTTGCTTTAAAAAATATTCATCAAAATATATCACTAATAATTCCGTACGTAATGCACGAAAACTTTTAAAAAATGAAATAGGATTATCTTAGTTTAATTTTTTAAACTTATCTTTTCAAGATTTCAGTCCTCAAATCCATTTTCAAAAATTTTACTATATTGTAATTTGGAGCTAGATGGACATTTTTTCATATTATTAGAAGTGAAAAAGGTTCAAACCACTTTTTTTACACTGAGCACAATGCATACTGATAAGGATGATAGCCAGATATATGCGAGAATCTAAATTATGTCTATTTGTCTCTATTCTTTTGTACTATTGTTTCAAATCGGTAACGTAAGATATTTTGTGCTTTCTATAATATATCAAATGAATGAAAAAAAAGTATTAATTACACAGTTTGTAAATTTATAAATTTTCTTTTTATAATCTTAAAATTATTGTTGGAATAAAAATCTGGTAGGCAACTGAGGTGAAAGTAAATTATCTTCTATTTAAATAAAATATGGAATAAGGTTATCTATCATCTTTTTATGCATATGAACGTAAATTGGAAAAGGAAGAAGGAAATTTTTGAAAAATTCTGCAATTCACACTAAAGTAAATATTGATTATTTCTCCTAGTTATTCGTATGTATGTATCAGAGAATATACAGGGTAATTCAAAGACCGCTTACGAAATAAATATTTCGAAAAGAAAAGACAGTAGCACGATGCAGTTTTATGAAATTTCCTGATATTATTTCTTATATGACAAACAAATTATTGGAAGAATAGCTGAATTTGCTAGTCAGCATTATAGCAATTTCAAAGCTACTGCCTGTTGCTATTTGCCATAATGTGACACGAAGTATAGCTAAATTCTTTTTCGACTCAATTCAGAGTATTTTACTACGTCTCACAGCAATTTTTATTTAAGATCTAAGTCAGTCACGTGTCGACATTCGCAAGCTAATTTTGAACTATGGGAAGAGTTCTTTAAAAATTTCTCGCTTGAATTTCAATATTTTTAAATGATTCTTTTTGCATAGGATACCTGAGGTCGAAGTCTAAGTCGTTGTGCACTTGTAGTGCTTGAGTTTTAATTGCATTTTCATTCTGCGGACGCTTTCAATTTTGGGACCAACCAACGAATTTTTTTCCGAAATGTAACGAAACTGAAAACAAAATAAAAAAAGTACAAAAGGTACAGTATTAGACAACAACCTCATATAACCTATTCAAAACTAATCATTTAAAATAATGAAATGCAGTCGAGAAATTTGTAAAGAATGTCTCCATTGGTTTAATATTAGCTTGCGAATATCGTCGCGTGACTATAGTAGGCTCTTAATGACAGTTGTTAAATTGAACATTTTTGTTATCGTATTTGTATTTGCAAACTCTATTACGCCGCTGTACAAAACATCTACACAACTATATCGTCACTTGGTGGAAAATTTAACTAGTCTGGGATTACAATTTTAGCTATGTAAAGAAAACACATATCGTTCTGTAGATTTGTGTAATAACCGCATCATGTTCCTGTCTTTCGTTTTCAAATTATTCACTTTTTACTTTTTCCTTTAATTTTTTTTTACCCGGTACTTGTATACACTGTTACAATATAGCTCCGAGAAGTTAAATATTCTCCTTTTTGAGTAAATGTTATGCTTAAAAATAAAAAAAATGTACTCATGGTTGAGTATTATCTCAGCTTCGAGTATTTAAGTACTCAAATTTTAAAAACAGGGGTATTCATATATATTTTTTAAATATTACTCAAAAATGAGAACTTGAATCATCTCTGGGTTAATCTGCTGTAAAAGTTAACTACATTTTTAAGCTATTAAAACATTTGTGCTACAAATTTAAAAAGCTAATATTTAGGTTGTCGCTAACTACTATGGTGTGAGTCAACAATTTGTAGATGTTCCTGGAAAGACAATACGATGGGCAGGAAATAGAATTTCTCCTCCTCCTGATGTACCAGAATGTGGGTTTGATGGTTCTAAATGCACAGATGGTAAGTATAATTTTGCTGTTGTTGTTGGTTTTACAGAAATTTTGGGGATGAATTTAAAAACGATTTTTCATTAATGAAATGTTCCGTTAAACATATAATTTTCGACATGAATTTCAGTAATATATTTAGAGGAATAATTTTTCTTAGCGCGGTTGAATAACTTTACTAACAATGATGCATCGAAATAATTATAAAAATGTTCCAGCATTTAGTATCATGCTTCATACATATGTAAGGCATGCGACGATCAACAAATTTAAATATTTCAACAAACGATTAGATAGCTTATCTGCTAGTTAAACCAAATATTTTCTGGTAAACAAAGCCATGAATTGTGGGTTTATCCGCATAAAGATCAGTTTTCGCTAGCAACAGTTTCGTGATTTCTAAATTTAAACACATTGTAGCGTAGATTGACGCTGATATCCTTACTTCAGTAAGCGGCGTTATGGTAAATCCTACAGATGATAATTCGTATGAAGCGTTAAAAAAGCGTCTAATTGGATTGAATTCGGAGAGTTTAGATTCCAGAATTCGTACTCTACGGTAGGACTTGGAGCTTGGCGACTTACGTTCATCCCAATTACACGCAGACAATACTGTCGGGACAAAGCTGTTTAAATCTGCCTTCCTTGCGTGTATTCCAACAACCACGCTCATAGAATGACGCATAGAAGGCACATAGAATGACGCATCGCCGCAGCTGAATGCAATAGCTGACAAGAGCCTTGATTTGGAAATGTCTCCGCAGACCAAAATGCGGCCTGTACTACACCACTCCCAAAGACTTCTCCATCTTTGGAGGCACAAATTGTGCAGCTGACGCCCAAGTGAGAGTAGTAACCGCTAGGGTATTTCCCATAGTCGCCCAAGAAAGAATAAATTTCGTGGCGTTCCATGGACGTTATAAAGAACCCACTAATAACCAATGATTATATTATAACAATTTTGACTTGAAAGCTAGAAAATACATTACTCCATGTTCTTTTCGGCGCTAGGAAAATTAATTCAACGATCGCATTGTGACCATGATTGTGACAGCCACGTCAATTGCAAAATAAAAATTTTTGATTGACACTGGAGGAAACGTCGCTCTTATACGAGTAAACTGAGCTAGGAAATCTGCAGTGAATGAGGGTTTGGTTCTGTATGCTGCAAATGGTACAAAAATATCAACCTACGGTACTAAATCTGGATCTAAATTTATAATAAATTGATCTAAATTTACATAAAACTTTCATTCGGTATTTTATAAATGCCAAAGTGAGTTAACCAAGGATAGGAATAGATTTTCTTAAGAAATTTAATTTACTAAATGTTGCAAAATCAATAATGTATTTATGTTGAAACCATGTTATCGTTACAGGTACAGAACAGTCGCATTCTACCGTAGAACAGTACTTAAAGCGTTCCTGGTCCTATCAATACGATAAATTTTTCACCGAATACCCTAAATAACTACCTCTATGCTTTCAAAAAGGGGTAGGTTCAAACGCTATTTTATCATACTGAGACAAAGGGACCCCCTAGCATTTTATAAACCGCGTTGTTTAATTCTTGAATTTCTAATGGCTGCTCTCCAGAAATTTGAATTTCTCTTGCCACAAGGCATTGTGTGCCTTTACAGAAAGCTCATGGTCAATAAGTCTCCATATGACTCGAAAGGCTTATGACATCTTGCAATTCTGCGTATATTATCAGCCTCTAAACACTAATAGCGTCCCATACCACTATCCTGTCTCTCATATCCAAGATTGTATCTAAGTGTTTTATGGAATAAATCCTTTGATTTAGCTCACACTTACTACCAAATCCCTGTTAACGCTGACGATGTTCCAAAAACTGCATTGACTACCCTTTTTGACCTTTTCGGGAATCTGTTTAGATTTTTCGTACTACACAATGCAGGGTAGTCTTATCGACGGTACATACATCAGGTGTTATAAGTAGCTTAGTTGTTTGCATACCTTACATGGACGACATCCTCGGTGTATCTGCAAGTGAAGAAGATAATACCATCTTCATTTTTTATCACCTCAGATAGCATTCATTAAAATTATATCCAGCAAAATCGTTACAGGAAAGTCCTTTGTTTTCTTTCCTTGAGTGTCTTATGAGACTCTGGTGCAAAGCCGCTTCCTCGGAAAAACCAAGCAATAGCCAAATTTCCAAAACATGAAACAATAACCGATTTCAGAATTTTTTAGAAATGTTTAACTTTTACCGTCGTTTTATTAGAAATTCTTCCCAAATCCAAGCCTTTTGCATGAAATGATTAAAAACTGAAAAAAATGACAAGCGGCCAGTACAATGGGACTATGTACACAGGCAATGGCCACATGTAAAATCGATCTTATAAAGTCTGCAACCTTAGCCTATCATGCCCCTCATAAACAGCTCTCTTTGATGGGTGATGCTTCTAACATCACCACTGGTGCTATGTTGAACATTCTAAATGAACGTTTCTTGCAACCCCTAGCATTTCCTTCACGTAAGCTGAACCCTACCGAGCAAATTTATAGCACCTATGACAGACAACTCACTGCAAATTTATT
This sequence comes from Maratus michaelseni, assembly GCA_963931845.1. NCBI lineage: Eukaryota > Metazoa > Arthropoda > Arachnida > Araneae > Salticidae > Maratus > Maratus michaelseni. The sequence continues at coordinate 182,804,647 of OZ007590.1, forward strand.
CATTTGTAAAACATTTACAGCATAAAAAGTAACGATGGTAGTTCGTAATATATGCAGATCATAGACCATTAAGCTTTGCTTTTTTGAAAAAAGTTTGATTCAGTTTCTCCATGGCGCGGCAACTCAGCTACTTTCATTTAATAATTTAATACAGATCTGCAGCATATTGCCGGTTATGGAAACATTGTGGCTTACACTCTATTCTGAATAAACGATTTCTAGCAAGCTTCAATTGTGTTTCCAGCTATGGCTAAAAGGATGGCTGAAGATAAACAATTATCTGACATATTGGCCTTGCCCGACATTCACTTCAATTTCAACAGTTGTAAATAAATCCTGAAGTAAAACATTATTGTGATGTTAGTACTGTCAGAATAAAGTCATATATTCAAGAAAATATTCGCCCCATGGTATTTACGAACTTCCACAGCTTATCTCATCCAGGTGTTATATCATCCCGGAAACTCAGCCAGCAAAGATTTTTGTAGACAGGAATTCTAAAAGAAATTTCCAATTCGGCCTGATCGAGCATATGCTGTGGAAAATCAAAATTTCAGCGATACACTCACAGTCATTTACAACCGCTCTGTTATATCACAATGATTTTAGTACATCCATCTCCATATTGTCGTACCTTTGCATTCATATGACGGATAAATAATTATAACCTATTAATTTTAAAGATTTCTTCTCCCGCTCCCAAGAAACAATACCAGTACAAGAAACGATATCGCTACTGAAACTCTCCCTTGCGCATTCGTCATACATTGGATTTCATGATTCGGTGTTTCAAAAATCCTCACTGCTGATCAGAATCAAAAATTGTGTCACAATTGTCTTCTTCACTAACTAAGATTCTAGATAACAACCTTATCAAAGCTTCTCCATAAAACCCATATAGTAATGGACTTGTCAAATTTTTCGCCGTTCTCTTAAGTTAGCCTTGAAGTTTTATAACCAAAGATGATGGACAGAGTCTTTACCCATTGTTTCTCTCAGCCTCCGCTCAACATTCAAAGAGGATGCAGGTGGCACTTGTTATGAAATACTGTATGAAACTACCTTGACCCTACGTGCAGATTTTTTACAACATTATGATTCCAAAGAAGTGTCTTACACGGATTCTACAACTTTCTTCCAGCAGCTGTGCGACATCATGTGAAAGTTATCTCCGATTCCAACTTCAGAAAAGAGTGAAACTTTTTATTTTAAGCACTCATTCGTGGAAACTTATACATATGCTTTCTGCAAAACGATGCTGTCAAAGCACCACTGATACAGCCGTGTATAGGTCCCTTTCGAATTCTAAATTACATGGCGAGAACTTCACCGTTGTGATAAATGGAAAAAATCAGTGTTTAGAATTCATCGTCTCAAATCCGCTTTCATTATTTCAAGTATTTCTAATCCTACAGCACTTCTTAGCAACATCCAGCTTAAAATAACAACTTTATTGGATACCTTAACACCAGGTCCTCCATAACACAATGCAGAACGAAAACAAATTACATTAAATATTTAAAATTATTTTAGAAAATTAATTTGGATATGGATCTAGAATAAATTTCTAATTAATTATTTCTACTACGTAAAAATACGATATAAAAAATCTACAGAGAAATAATATGAAAAGAATGTTTTGATCCATTCGAAACCCATTTATTATAAGGATTTATAGCTAGCTCTCAAATTATTTGCTGCTGACAGAAAATATATTAGTCTTAACATATCAAGGTAAATATATTTTCTACTAGAGTAAGATTGTTAGCTTTTACCCATGATTTTGGGAACTAAATGTTCTTTATCGTCTCAAATAAATAAACAGAAACAAAATAAAATTATTTTAAATAGGATAAGTATCATAATCCTTTCAGGAAGGAAGTAATTTAACAACATTTTAATTTTTAATACCTGTAATTCTGTATAGTACTTTTGGCTTATTTGATCCAAGAATTATATGATGAAGACAAAGTTTACAACTAAAATATTGTAGTACTAAAAAATAAAAACCATACGCACCATATATGGAACACATACGTCCTGAAAAGGTTAAAAAAGACTGATATATTTTTATGAGAAAAGTTGATTAGAATTATTGAAGTGACTTCCTTTTTAAAGCAGGAAAATAAATGAAACAATTTTAACAATTCTACAAGTAAAGAAAATATAAATTGGGGCTCAGATTTGAGAAAAGTGGAATTGAAAATGTAAATTAATTATATAAATATGGTTTGTAAGAAAAAATCGAGAATTTGGGAATTTGAGAATTTGGCAGGGTGCTCTTGTGTTTTATTTTGCTTTAAATGCGAATGTAGCGCAGTAGGACTCCGATTTTAGTTTTTGCCGAAATTTCACATCCACTTGAATTCTAGTTTTTTATTAAGTGCATACGAAGATTAAATTCCCAACAGTGTAAATAAATTTAAAAAAAATAAATCATCGGTGCTTCCAATCAACAGAGCCAATTTGTGCTTTTGGTAATTTGGCCATTTATCAAATTAAGTCTTTAATTCGTAACCAATTTATTAATATATAATTATTTCTTAAAATCGTGTTTGCTAATAATTATTAGTACATTGTAAATTCCAGTGTAAATTTCTTTTTAATTATTTGTTAAATTAAATACTACGCGTATTATATTTCAGGAAAATTATAATTTACCTCTTATTGTTAATATGAAGACGAATATTTTCCTGTGCTTGTAATAACATTCAGATCGGGCACATAAAGTTTCATTTTAAAGAAATTAATTTTAAAAATCCTCCGTACTTCATGCATTGTAATGTAATAATTGCATAAACTGAATATTTTAAAAACATACGTTTTTTGGCATCCAAATATTTTTTCTAAAATATTCTGTAATCGCTGAAATCTCTCTAATTTTTCGAGTAAAATTAACAAGTAAAACAAGTTTATTATTACATTTATAACAGAAAGACATGTATTACATTATAAAAAATTTTAATTACTTACTTTTCCATATCTACAATAACATTTTCCATAGTGGCATCTCAATTCAGTATCCATATTAAAAGAAACACTTACCATGTACATTTTAGGAATTCCATTCAAAGGTCAGTGTTCATAAATACGTCTCTACATATTTAATAGGCATGAATAAAATTCAGTAAAATAAGAACTTTATTAGAAATTCTTAAAATTGTTTCAGAAAATATCACAAAGGAAAATAAACACTTCGCTTAAACAATTCTTGTGATCGAAACTGACTTGCCTAAGAGTAATAATTTAAAATTGCTAGACTAATTGTGTGCGTGATTTTCTATTGCAAATTGTAAGTTATAATCCCAAATATATTTTCAGAAATATTAAAAACTTTGACATTTTCTTAGAAAAAAGAAATTAAATACAGCGACCAAGTCGCTATCACTTTCTTTATAAGATTCTAAATCAAGTCTAGATGTTGAAAAGTAATTTCAGGGGATGACAAAAATAAACTCTAGAATGCAAAGTATTTTTTCCAAAAGAAAAGCAAAAGCCAAAACATATTCATTGCAAAGTTCATAAAAAATGCTGAGCGTTAAATATTCTTCAAATATGTTTAAAGGGGTAAAGTATTTTAATGAAGACTTTTATCTAAAAGATGGCTATCCTTTGAAAAAGATTCTGAGATCACCTTTTTATATTTTCCATCGACAACATTTTCTAATATATACAATAGACTTTTTGAGATTGCCGTTCATTATGGTACACGGGTGACATTCTTTTTTAAATCTTAATATTTCACACTTATTGTAAACTTTCTGGTATTTAAAAATGTCAGCAGATATCAGAAACATTGTTGTTTTAAGTATGCATTATTTCTTTTCCAGAAAATGAATTGTAATTCAAAACTTATGTATAAGATAACATTTTGACGTCGCGTCGATTTGATATTTTTCTCATTTGAAATATTTGATATGCTTGATTTTTATTATAATTAATTATTCCATTAATATTCCATCCATTAATATTCCATCAGTTGCGTTCTTTTCATGTAATTTTTTTTATTTAACATCAACAAATCTTATTTCTTTATTGCGTTTTTTAGTCAATGTATATATATATATATATAACCATTAATGAAACATTACCGTAACACTAACAAAAACTATGAAATTATGAATTAGAATGTAATAATTAATTGACAACGATAGTGTTCCCCAACACTCTGAATATAGATACCATATACTTATTTAAAAGAAGAAGAAATTATATTAAAAATTGAAGGAATGAAATTGAATGAATGACATTTGTGGAATTTAGACAGAATTATCAAGTCCCAAATGCCTAAATACCACAAATAAAATGTGTAGTTCCATCATCATATTAGCCATAACATTGCTGAAGACTATGATTTTGGGACTACCACATCATAACAAAGAAAAAAACCTGTGAAAAAATCATAAAGTTCAAAAAATAAAAACAATATTAAAAAGGAAAAAACCTTACCCTTAATAAAGGAAAAAAACAGTGAAATTTAAATATATATGTATAACATTGGCTATTTTTGGAATTTTAATATCTATACTTTCTCTTCTGTAATTTTAGTTGATTAAAATTACTTAGTAATCCATGCCTACACATTTTTACCAGTGACACTGAATCCTTGCCTTAAATATTATTACAAAGCAATTATATAAATTTTCTTATTAATAGAAAACTATTATCGAAAAAAATATTTCGACCAATCAATTTATATTATAAGTGTTTATAATTTTGAAAAAGTGTATATGTTTAAAATTATGATACATTTTTAAAGTAATACTCTAATGAAGCCTAGGTAGATATTTTTTTTTCCTTTTTACTGTTTACTGTCAGTTATACAAATTTTCATATTCATAAATTTGCAATTCAACTTAATGTTTCGATCAAAGAAATTACACGAAAGAAATATATATTTTCTCTTTTTTAGAACTTTTCCCTCAGTATGTGATTGTCTTTTCTGTTCTCAGCACAGTGGTCATTGTTTTTATCATCATGTCTTTCTTCATTTATAGGTAAGGATATCAAATTATATAAAATTTCAAACATCATCCAATAACATTTACATTCTGGAATAAAAATAGAAGAAAAAATTAAATCTCTTATGTTGTTTGCATAGTTTCGTTTTATTTTAAAATACTCTGATTAAAATAATATTCTAACATATATATGTGGCTTAATTTTAAAAGTTTTAATGACAACTGAACAAAATAACTTTTTTAGGTTAATAAATTCAGTTTAACAGTATATTTTTATGGTAAATATAGTAGTTGTGACAGTTCAATAGATTTTAAATAGCATGTTTTCTTAAACAATATCATTTTTCTTTTGTATGTTCTCATTCAAAAATAACCAGTGTCAGAAAATACATTACATCTTTAAATATGTTTGAATACAGAGCGAAAAACTGTAAGTACATTACATTGCTTTTGAAATTGATACGGGTAGACATTTTAGATCCTTTAGCATTTAGCTTCTAAACTAACTGCATTGTACTAAAAAAAAGCTGAATGTGGCATTAGTCTTTACAGAACAGGCTGAAAATATCCACGGAAAGGATTAGAGGCACGAAAAATACAATGTGAAATAAAACTATTGATTTTACAGAAAGAAACTGTCAGCCAGGATGCCAGTAAAAAACTACTTATTTTAGGGAAATAATCTGTATTTATTAGAAACATACGTGTAGAATCTGTTAAAATAACAGAAGTTCTTAGTAAGTTCTTAGTAAATACAGATTATTTCCGTAAAATACACAGTTTTTTTACTGAAGTCATGGCTAAGACTTCTTTTCGATAAAATCGACATTTTTTATTTTTTACAGTGTAGGTCCTTCTGTAACCAAAAGAAGAATAGGAAGTAACGTAAAAGTACGTAACGCCACAATAAATGTGAAAAATGATGCTCAATTACATCTAAACACACATGGATATGGTTTAACAAGTTCAGGGAAAATTGTAATCAATTGAATGCCAATTTTACCAATTGAATGAATTTTACGATTATAATTTGATTTTTTGTACCTGCGTCAATCCCTTGGGATAAGACGATGATTGTCTTGATGTTCTTCTTAAGTTGGGCGAAGGTACGTGGATTTTGTGCATGCACTCATCTTTTCAGCATTTATCATAAATAAAATAAAAAAACAGATGGACACATCCGGTAACCGCGGCGGCCACAAGCTTGTGCTCACTGTTCATTCAGCAGTAAGCAGTTCACGAACACGTCCTCCAAGACGTGACAGACGCGTGACTCACGTGTCTCTTCTCCTTGTGTCACATTCCATTGTTCAAGTTTCCACGCTAATTTCAAATTTTGCACTTAATGTATTTGTTTTAATTTATCTTTCTTTATTCAATAATCCGTGAGCGGTTTGTCCAACCTTGTATATGCTGATAGAATGTTTCTTCTTCATAGCAACTGAAATGTGTTCTGAATTGTGTTACACTGTTCTTGGATTAGAAATTAAAATGTTTTTTTTTTTTTGTTTTTTTTTTTTACGGGGGAAAAATTCTAATTTATTGAATGCCAATTTTACAAATTGAATGGTTTTTACGATTATAATTAGATTTTTTGGTACTTATTTTTCATATGGGGCTTGGCGCTTTTTAAAAAGGGGTTGCCACAGTTTGGGTTTAAGAAAATGAGATTTGTTGTCAAATGATATAAACAGCCAGGGAAACCAAACAGATAAACTGATCTTGTTTATCTGTGCATTAAAATAATTGCTTATGACTACACATCCTAATAATATTATAAATCTGATTGTGTGCAAATGTTAGGCTGAAGCCAGCGTCAAAATGAAGCATTTAATTATCCTGTATCTTTGCATATAAGTTGATTATAACACTGAAATGAACATAGAATGGTTTTTGTTTATTTTATTTCAATATTTTTCTTAATAATTCAAAATTTCATTATTTTCATAGAGAATAAATGGACATTTTTTCGTATATTTTAAAATGGTTGGTTGGTTTGATTGGTTTGACCCAAAGGGCCCGGTTTTTCAGCTTTTTTTTTTAAATGGTTAAATTTATTTTACCTTGCTAATACTTTATCGCTGCCAATATAAAATAAAACCCCTGAGTAATAATTTTTAATCAACAATTTATTTTCAAGTGAAAAATTTCCACGTGAAAAATGAAAAGAATTATTTAAGAATTAAACAGAATATGAAATGATGTCATATTAGAAACAAAACGTGCGTTTTCAAATATTTGATAATAATACAAAGTGCATAAATGCGAGTAAGTATGGAAAGCAAGCGAATATGATGTCATATATAGAAAAATAAAACAGATTTGTTTTGATGTTGAAATAAAATGATCTTTGGTTATCAAATTATTTGTGATTAATTTCTCTTTTTTTTTCTTTTTCTTTTTGACATGAAAGGAATTATTTTAAATGTACGTAACATATGTATTTTAAATGTATGTGTTGTAAATTAAAGTTCTGTGTTTTAAATGAAATGAGTGAAAGATTTATATTTTTAATGAATTCAATACGAATGACGGGATAGGTTGGCGATTTATCGTCTGCATACGGCTAATATAAAGATACCATATTTTTAATTTAAATTTTAAAAAGTTATATATATATTGGATGGCAAAATTATCCGTATCGAAAATCAGAAAATCTTAATAAAAATAACTATATTTTTTAAAAGAAAGTTGCTTTTCTCATAAAAGCTAAAGATTTAATATGATTGTGTCGATGTCACAGCATTTTTCCTCTATCATTTTCCCACAATCGAAACACATTTGTAAATCGTCGTTTCGAACCGGAATTTAATTTTACATTTCTTTAAGTTTTAAAATAGGAAAAACATTGTTGTCGTTTTTAAATATAGCTTTTTTTAAAGTTGTTTCATAATAGATTTTTGTAAAGTATTGTAGGATAAGAAAAATTGCATAGATTTTAAAGCAATGTTTAAGTAAAATTACAATATTTTTTAAACTTAAAAAACAACAATGTTATCGAAAAGAAAATCGATTTTACCAACAAATTCGCGTAATGCAAAAGCAAAGAAGAAATCAAAAAGTAATGAATCTTTTCTTCCAGCCGAATTGTGTAAACTTGAACAAGCCGATCGTGCCAATTCATAACATTATAAACGTGAAAGCGCGTTCTATATAGTAGAATTTTTTTTACATATAGGTAGAAAATTTCCGAGAATAACAAGGTTAGGGGTCTGTAATTAAGTCCATAGTCAATTTGCTTTTTTTTTATCAAGTGAAATTTGGCGCAAAATTAAATACATTGTTGTAACCAAATTTGTTTTTTGCGTGGTAAACACTTAATAGTATTTTAGATTATCATTTCCCCGCTCACCTTTGATGCCAACTAGGACTGTAAAACATATTAAAAACTATTAGCCGATAATTTTCTAATTTTCTTAATGCTTCATGATGGTTCATACTTTAAACCTGAATCGGTCATGCCATTGTCGTTCAATTTTTATTCCTAATCCTAACCCTAATCGTATCCTATCCTAATCCTGATAATAACTTTAAAGAATATTCTTTGACACGATTATGTAAATTAAATCAATATCCATAAATGGAATGAATGGAAAATAGAATAAATAGAAATGGCAAAATAAAATAACAAGAAAGTACATTTATTCGACACCTAACCCTAGAGAAAGCGTAAAAAATTTCAAGCGCATGAAATAAATTAAAATAATCCTATATATACTAACAAAAATATGTAAATTTAGATAATCAGATTTGTGTCGTCGGTATTTATTTGCTAATAGTGTTCTTGACGCGATAGAGAAAATACCGAGGTTAAATTGGGCAGAATTTAAAGTACTTTCTAGCAACCTTTATTTACATTTTAGAATCGCATCAGATTGTTATATCTTTGTGAAATATCTATCAATGTATAAAATCCACAAGCAGTTTGTTCACTATTTACACCACTTAGCGTGAAACACTTAATTTAATATATACATAAACAAGATAATGTAGTAAGAAATATATAACATATGTCTATGCAAATAAACAATATAATAATGGCCATTTAGCAATGCACACATATACAAATTGTACACCAAATACCACCTAAAATGCACTGTTGTATAGAAGAATTCTGCCAGTGTTGTTTTTCATTTTATGAAAAGGAATTCCCTGATTTTCACTATTTTACTGGGTCCTCCTTTTTTCATTAGTTGCAGTTTCATTTTCGCGATTGTATATATTATTTGGCATGAAATTTCACTTTTTTAAGACTGAGTTATGTCAAGGCCCCTATAGCAAACAAATACCGTATGGTCTCCTATAAAATATGATAAAGCTTTGATTAATTATATATGTTGGTAATTATCAAGTGAAATGTTTTGCTAAATTAATGCATTTATTCTTTTTTTAATCTTACGTGAACGAAGTCACGGGTAACAGCTAGTATTAGATAAATTACTTGTATTTGTATACAAGGTGTCCCAAAAAGATTGAAATGCGCTTTAATTTTTTATCTGTTACAAATACGTAGGCAATGTAAAATGCAAAAGCGTTCAAAATAAGGTAGCAATTTAAATTATGTTGAATAAATAGTCCTGCCAGTAATTTTTAAAAAGCTATACTTTTTAAAATTTTATTTGACCTGGGTTCTATAAGTTGTATTTTAGAAATTTTCTGTCCATGCTCTGTGCAACAGTAAAAATTCCATTCTTGTACGGTGAAATCTCAACTTCGAATTTTATAAACTGTTGGAGCTTTTTCGAAGTTAAATTATATAGACGAATTTTTAGTACCGGAAAGTTCCTAAATTTCATAAAATTCAAAGTATCATAACTCGGTGAACTTTATTCGTAAAGGAATAGATTTTTTATTGTTCTACTTGTTAAATCATGGAGAACGTTTTCTGAAATTTAATTTATAGAACAGAGCAATTGAATAAAAATTTTAAAAGTATTATTTTTTAAAAATTAATTTCATATCTATTTCTTTCACATAATCTCTATTCCTACCTTATTTTGAACACTTTTGTAGTTTACATTGCCTATGTATGTCCAACAGGTAAAATTTTAAAGCGACTTTCTTTTTGGGACAACGTATATAATAATAGATACACGGCTTTTGTATATAAATGTTATATATTAAATAAGTTGCGAAAATATTGAACAAATTGCTTGTATGTATGAAACAGTCAATGAGAGTCCAGAAATAATGTGCAAGCATTTTTGTTCTATTCCCCAGGTTCTTTTCTCAATCTTGCTAAGGCCCCTATAAAAGGAAATTACCAATTTTTATGACTTCTTGTCTATTGTAACAAATAATTAGCCATAGCTGAAATCAGAAAAAGAAAAACATATATATAATACTAAAAAAAGAATGAAAAGAAAACTAACCAAATAAAACGGCCATGAAATAAAATTCATGAAAAGTACGAAATATTTTTTTAATTGCTATTTTATTTTAATTACGTTTAATTTACATTTCTCTTGCAATTCATTTTGTACAGCCTCATTATTTTATTTGTAAAGAATGGAGGTTATACTCATTCATATCCTCTTTTATAGGTAAGAATAAATCTCTAATAAGGCACATTGTTGTGAACAGAGAACAAATAGTATTGAAAGTCTTTCATGCTTCAAGATTTTCCTGGATTATTAGGGATTTTAGTTATACGCCCTAGAAATTTTTAAAAGATATAAAAATGATAGTTTTTGGTTTACTCCTGAGCAACCTCCTTTGAAACATTTGATTTTCAAAAAAGGATTGGTTTATTAATAAGACATTTAAGGATTTTATCTTTGAATAAATAGACAGTACTCAAACATTCTATTCTTTCTCTTTTCGTATCTTTAAATAACACTGTGAAAGGATATGACTATCGTGATTAGTATTTTATGAAAAAATATCTGAATATTATATTTTATTCTCTTCTAGCGTAAGTCCTTTGACAAAAGAGATTAAAATTGGTTTTCTTTTAAGCTTCAGTAGTTTAATGCTTTATATTATTTATACATTTTTTTTCTCTAAATCCTTTCATATATTCATTTATTTTTCATTTGTATAATGCATATCAAACTTCTTTTATTCAACATTATATTGTAATTGTATTGTAAAAAATGTCATAAGAAAGGCAGGCCTCCTACCCGGATCTTTTTTTGAATACGACTTTTTTCAAACCATTTTTTGAATACTATTTTCAAAGAAAAATCTTCTGATTAGCGGTTCATTGCAAATTTTGTTGGAACCTACCCGGAAGGTGATTTTTGCTCGAAATGTTGTAAAAACCTAGAACGAAAAATTTTCTTCAGAAATGCTGGTATTCAGAAAACGCTCCAGTGATAACCTTGGAAAGGTAACAAGAGGGTTTTCAAAATAACTATAAGAAAGGCTGGGAATTTTCATAAATCAGGGTGATCAAATTTGCTTTCCAGAAAATGCATCTTTGGATATTTATTAAGGGACTTTTAGTTTCTATTACAAGAAGCAATGCAAAAGTGTTGCATGCCTACGTTGAATCAATATTGTATGACTAATCTTAATGCTCTAGCTTATCTACTCAATAATTAAAAAAATATTTTATTAAAAAATACGTCAAATAACACAAGCAATTTTTACTTAATAACTGTGTTTAATATTAGTACATTGAGTGTACGACCCGCGACGAACTTTTCCCTGCAAATGTGGCACGAGGTAATCAAAAGGTGGCATACGCAGTACGCATTCAAATGTTTTCAGCTGAATGAAGATATGTAACATTTTCCCAAATAAACAAAATTTTCATAAAATTGTGAAAACATTTAATTTTCTTAGCATTTTTTTAAATGACAAATTTATTACTTTTTTCACTTATTATCAAATGTCACTGATTTGATAATTCTCCCAGCTAGATGCTGGTACAATAAAGATACAGGATCAAAAATAGGCCTTGTTTCAATAATACACAAAAAATTGAGATGTGCAATTTTTATCTAAATTCTCTATACTTACTGCAACGGATCTGGAAGTAGATAATTAAATTGGAACAATTATTGTCAATAGAAATGTTACACGTACCTATCATTAACACCTTGACTATATCTACATAAGCAGTCAATCCACATAAGCTATGTTTACCAGCCTCCCACCACCAGGCTTTTGAGAAAAGTAAAGACAATTTATAGAGAAACCACGTACATTGCAGTAAAATGTCTCATAATTTCAACCAGGTTATGCATCATACGTGGCCGTCATCATGGGGTTATTGTCTCTTTGAAATATATTATTTATAAGCGTATTATTTTATGGTTGCTTAATATAGGATAGAAAATTTTATTCATAGATAGGGGAATTCATAGAAACTTAAGGTAACAAAGCTGGTTAAATGATGCTGTAAAAGAATACATTAAAAATAAATTTTAAGAATACAATGAAGCTCATTATGGGTACCTCTAATATATTTCTCTAATACTGTATGAACATTTAACTTCTACTATTGTGTAAAACCTGTGCTTTAATAAATGAAAATTCTTTCGAATTTATTTTCAGCATGCTTTCAAAATTAATGAAAACTGCTTATCAAAATTTACACATGTATAGAAGAATTCTTTTGAATATTATAGTATTGTATTTCAAATATACTTAAAAGTATTACTTTAGTTATATAAAGAGTTTTTATTGAAGCAGATACAATGATAGAGACCCAGAAAAACAGAAATGAAGACAAAGATCGTATCGCAAATTACCTCTAATTAGAGATTATTGCAAAAAAAGTTATGAACGGCCTGACATCAAATTGGAGCGGTAAAAAAACGTAATAAGCACAAAACATTATGTTTTAGTAGCATGTTTTCAATGCAGCCAGAGTAAATTAGAATGGTATCAACAAAATTATTACAACTGTTATAAGAAGCGGCGTGGCGGCTACGAATGTCATTGAACAGCTCACAAGGCTAAAGAATTGTCAGACATGCTGGAAGACATGAAATGTGCTAATGATGTTTACCGCAGACATAACGATTCACTTATGAGATACTCCGATGTACAAGACTCTGAGGAAACGAGTGTTTTAGGATGCAAATATTATAAGAAATAAAGTTTTTAACGTGCGTGGAGCAACGGATAAAGCAACGGATTTGGCGGTTACAATCTAATTTACATCTTTGTTCTGGCTTATGTGCTGGTGTACTATTGTACGCATGAAACATATGTGTCAATACACTGTTTACAACAACACATCCTACAGCAACAAAACAAATAAGTACGCGGTTCAGGAAAACAAAGAACTGTGCTCTATGAGACACCGAGAAAAGTTTCATATTCCAATGCAACAGATAATCATTAAGAATTTCCGTTCAGATGTTAACAGTGAACTTGCTTTGAATTTTCTGCATGACACGAGTATGAGAATCTTTTGTCTACCAAACGTATGTATTGTTCATGTTGAGTATCCTGACTTCTTTCGTAAATTTGCATGCATGAAAGATAAAAATAGTTGCGGAAAACTGAAATTATTTATGTTGGTGTTAACAGTATTTTAAGGTGATATAGTATACTGTAGTTTATCTGTTTTTATCATATACTACCTTATTTTTTAAATCAGACATTTTCAACTGGAAGCAGAACTTGCATCTATGACTTGGAAGATTCCTTGGGAAGACATTATGAATACGAAACAAGGAATAAAGAAACGATCAGGATCTAGGCAAAGTTTGAACAGAGGAAGCATAGGGGTAATATATTTTAATTCTTTTTATATCTAGAAAAGCGAAAAAGTTCTTTGATTGTCATTTTTAGTTTTATTATCTCAATTTAAAGTACTCATTTAACTGATAATTATGTTTTTGAAATTCCTTTTAGCATACCATACAAACGCTTTTACAACCTCAGTACTTATATTTATTTAAGTTCTTTTGGTATCGTTTTATTGATAAAATGTTGAAATAGCAACAGATATGAAACATAAAAAGTCATTCTAAAGAACTATAAAATGCAAAAGGATCAGGGTCCATAAGTCGTGTTTTTGGCCTATGAAATAGACTAAAACTTAGTTTTGTTATACTGACTTAATTATTTCATTTTTTAATATTAGAAGATTTGTCCTGTACGATTTCAACAATAGTTTTTGCATTTTGTTCGGATTTCTATGACTTACACAAGCTGAAAGTTCGTATTATTCGTAGTTTTTGATGAAAAAGACGTAATTTCACCTAATTTTACCTCAATTATTTATATGAGCACAATCGTGCAACACTTTCTTCTTTACATATATTATAAAATATATCAAAATGTACAATATATGTAAAAATAAAAGTGTTGCAAAGCTGCGCTGATAGTAAAATATTAAAGAATATATGAAAACTTGAGGTAAAATTAGGAGAAATTGCGCATTTTTCATAAAAAACTATGAATAAAACGAACTTTGAGCTTGTGTAAGTTATATAAAAATCAACAAAATGCAAAAAATATTGTTGAAATCGTACAGGATAAACCTTCTAATATTAAAAAGTGAAATAATTAAGTCAGTATAACAAATTATTAACAATCTTATGGACCCTGATAATTTGCGTGAAGAACTAATGGGTTGCGGAACAAGTCATTATTTTTCTTTGTATTTTTTAACTTCCAACATATTTTTTAACGTCCAACATAGTCAAAAAGTATTTATTACTTCTGTTCTTCTGTCTGTCTGCATGTATGACCGTCCTTCCGCCTGTCCGCGTTCTAACTTTCATAAATGTACTTCAATTTCTACATAATTGATGTATGTTACTGAGATTTACCATGGCGTGTTCCCTATTCAAAACATGTATGTAGCATTTATAGTTCGTTTAAAGGTACACTCAAAAATATCGTTATATTGTAGTTCATAGAAAGAAATCGTTTGCAGTACATTTTAATTAGTCACACACAAAAGAATTTGGTTACAGTTCTGTCTAATAGCGATAACTGCTTTAAGTGCATTTTCAACTTTGGTTTTACCTAAATTTTGCATACTATGCGATGTATATAAATTCTAAATATGATATAAATACATAGGTCTACATAAAATAATTCAAAAGTGTTACTGTCTATATTGCTTAAAGGTTGTTTTTAATTGTGTAATGTATTTTCCTACTGAATTATACTTTGTACACTAAAAAATGTTTATATATTATAAATACCTTCATATACAGGGCTACGCAAAAAACTGGATACATTGCCGTCTATGAATGGTAATTTATGTAAGTGCGTTTTTAGATGTGTTATGTGGTTTTTTTATTTGAATTAAATTTTAGCTTAATATATAATGTGTATAAAACCTGTAGATAACACAAACTGTTATACAGGAAAATGCGAGTACATTTCCGTCTATTGGCAGAAATTACTGAAGGTGAATTTTCCACAGTGTTATGCGTTTTCTAAATGAACTAAATGTTAACATAGTATGTAGTATATATACAAATACGCAGATCATATCAGGGTTCAGCAAAAGAATTATCGAGTACCTTTTCGACTATGGACGATAATTGCTGAAACTGATTTTTCAGTTGTGTTACGTATTTAAGAAATTGTTTATTTATATCTTCTTTCACCTTATTAAATGATGATGTTACGCTACAGAATTCTGAAAGTGTTGGAAATTGTTTGAAAGAAAAAATATATAAATGTATATTACAATCGAAGAAAACATACAGCAAAAAGAAACGGCAATTACGTATTCCTTAACACAATATTAATTATATAATATTATTCTTCAGAACATAATTGAAAACTTTCATCTATTTCTGCATTTTTACATAAAAATAAATATTTAAGACATTCCCATTTTTATTTTATTTCAAAATAGTCACTATTTAGCTTCTAAATTTGCTCATTACATTATTTATAAAATGTTAAAATGATAACGGGTGAAATCTAATTGAAATTATTTTATCTGTGAAAGCTAGTACACGTATTTGTATAATTATTTAATTATTTTTATAGAAAATCTAACTAAAATACTGCGCAATGCTAAGATACTGCACAATGCTAAGCGTACTTTAAAATTCGAGATAGTTTTTTATGGCTTCCAGTAATCTTTATATAAATGTTATGCTTAATCCTAATTACATTAAAGTATTCATTTTCAAAGTAAAATAATCCAAAAGAACACGTTAAAGAAAATATTTCTACAAACCAAGAATGCATATTAAATTTTCGTTTTAGACACAGCCGATTTTGTTTCTAATTTTCATTTTTTATAAAATGTTTACTAGTTTGTCTTTGTATTTTATATAAACTAAATAACAAATATCAAAATAATGTAACATTCTTGACATTATAAAAATTTGTTTAAATAATTAAATACCGTAGATTTTTTACATTTATTTTAAATTCTGGTTTTCAGTAAAATCATTCGAGTTTCAAAATACTTCTGAATTCTTAAATTAATGCCAAGTACGTAACTTCTTCTTTAAGCTCTGAAACTTTTTACGGTATTAGGGAAAAGGGGAAAATAGACTTCTATGCTGGAAGTTTAAGAATATGAATTCAATATCATTTCTATACTATGTTGAAATAACTAGAAAATTTACTGTAAACAAGGATATCCCCAAACTAAAATATACAACGACAATATCCATTGAACGAATATTATGTTTATTTTCGCTTCTCTTGAAATACCGGATTGATAACCATAGATATCGTAAAGTTAGGTATCAGGCAAAGAAAAATGTCGTATAGTAGAATACCTTTTATATATTTTAAAATAAAATCTTGTTATTGAAATCATAGTTTTTCACAATACACATAAAATTAGAAAACACTAAAAAAAGTCTTATCTCGGAAAACAGGAGTTCAGTAGAAGAAATAAATAATATTTATACATGATTGATATATAATATGTCAAGAAATATAATATAGCAATCATGAATTTTAAATTTGGAGACATAAATATCTTTTTTTATTATTATTATTAAACATGAAAAACAAAGTACATCAAAACATTTATACACACAGATGATAATAAACATATGAAGATTTTATATATCGAATTTTCATACCTAAATTAGCATATTGAGAATCCAATCAGTGCTTACAATAATGTCAGGTTGCTTTTACTTTAAAAATTTTATCATTTGAAGAATTACACTTAAGCTTGTGGATATTAACCCCTTAATTGGCTTCCCGTACACCGTACGTGCAAGAAGAATTTGCTTGTTCCATTATCCAAATTATTTGGCTACCACGAATTTTTAAACTTTATTTAAAGACAGAAAATTTTTTATTAAACAAGGCAAATGTTTTAGTTTACAAAAAGTGGTACTTTGCCCATATTTTTAGTTTATTGTGTCAAAAAAAGAAACCTATTAAGGGGTTAAAATATAGTACTACTATATCAAAAAATAGTTTTGATGCATTTTCCATTAGAAAAATTGTTATTTTTTTACTTCAATTTTTTCCACGAATACAACCATTATCGTGTGATCATTTCTTTTTACTTAGATCACAAAATGAAACCATTATTCAGTTTCTTTTTAATTCAAAAATGTATGTTGAGCCTAGAAGAAAATACAAGAACAAACATTTTTAGGCATACCGACATGCACCTTTTTTCAAAATAAAGACTTGATAACAAATTTTATATGCAACACTCAAAGGAAATGCTTGTGACAAATCGGCACACACATCGTTAGATTACTAAAATCAAACAAACAGTGAATTGGAAATTTCGATAGATGGGGGAGTAGCCAAAGGGCTGTTGTAATGAAAAAAGTATCCAGTCGGCGGAAGTTATCATTTAGCTGAACAATATATTCAAATAAGAGACATAATGAATAGACGAAAGTATATTCAACTAGGTAGATTGGGTACAAGAGACATATTAGGTAGCTTTCAATACAAAAAAGTCTTTCCGGCCTGTACCGGGAGGAAAAGGTAGCTTTCCTATATCTTCGTTTTAAAATTTTAGCTAATGTTACTCGAAAACAGCAAGTTAAAATGCAAAGAAAACGTTTACAAAAGATTCGTTAATACTGAATTTGAATAAGAAATTCGCCAAATTATTGAGCAATAGCCAAATTGGCTTCATTTATGAAGACTTATTTTGGTCGCCAAATTTGGCGATATTTCGCCAAGTGTCGCAAAGTTTGGCGATAATTTGACGCTAACGGATATGAATATATAGTTTTATGCGTATGATTGGGAAAATGATTACAACAATGAAAATTTTTGTAATGTGCTGTCTTCTTTCAAAATGTCAGCCACCCTAGAATTTCAAACTGCTCTATCTCAGCCATTTTTTAAGATAAAGGTAAACCAAAAAATGCTCTAGAATCCTCGTATCAAGGTCTAACACTTAATTAAAAAATAAATTTGAATTTTTAACTTTTTTGTATATTTATTTTAGTTTTAAATTTTTAAGTGGCCGCCATCTTGAAACAAAATGGCGGACCAAGCTGACCAACGAACTCGGTCGAGACATTGGTGAGCTTAATACACACAATTAGTTTAATCAAAATCGATTTTAAAATACGAGCGTTATCGTATGACATAAGTCAGATATATATATATATATATATATATATATATATATATATATATCTTTGAATTTCAAAAAACATATCAAGTTCTTGTAACATTCTAATTAAATCTCCTAAGAGATAATTAGTAATAAAGTGTAGACAGAATACCACATAGTTAATAAATTAACAAGTGCAATCATAATATTACCATAGCATTTGCTTCAATGGTAATTGGCCAAAAATACTAAAAATATGAAAAATATTTTTTTTTTTAAAGAGAGAGAAAAAAATAATAAAAATATATAATAAACCATAAAATGTTAATAATTTGAAGTTGATATCAAGTGAATACAAATGAATTTTGAAATGAAATATGAACTAAATATAATGGAAAATTTGATAACAAGAGATTTAAATTAGAATTGGATATGAAAAAACACGTGTAGATATAATCATCAGCCTGGATTTATCCACACGTGTTTTTTAAATAATACAGTATTTCGTAAATATACTGGCATTTATGCTAAGATCAGTATATTCATCCAGGTATATTGTATTATTACCAGAAAACAATTGGAAATAGTAAAATTGGAAATAAAAAACTTGTAAAGAATAGATAAAATATCTTACTCACAATAATTATCAAAAATTCCTTAAACATAACAAGGTCTACATTTATACCAATACGATCACATGGCGTACAACATGATATATCATAATCTTGATGAGTTGTGTTTTTGTATATGTTATGTTTACAGTTATTTTAATACAATGTATATTTCATAGACTTTTTATAACTGATCATTAGTATCACTTAATATACAGGTGATCGGCAGACGCACATTCACCATGACTATATAAAGTGTAAACAATGTTCAACCATCTTAATAATAGTCCTTATATGTTTTAATTGTATTATTTGCTATATTTTATCGCACACTAAAACAAATAAATTATTACATAAATTGTTTATATTTATATGATGTACTAAATGTTATTTAAAAGAGTTGATAATTGAATTTATCAAAAAGATAGGATAACTATAAAGTTTTGCTTGATTTCGTATAAATCTAATATTTTTGTTTTTATTTATATCTGAGCATAGATATTTTATACGATAAGGTAATTGATAATTATATTTTTATAAACTGATTTATGTAAACATGAAGCAAAATTGGTAAAAATATTTACTTTAAATGGAAAGTTAAATCTTTTATCATAAATATCAAATATTAATTTATAATTATCATTAATATTAATTTTTAAGTCAAGAAAATTTATGCTATTATTAATCAAATCATTTTCGCTTAATGTAATCTGATTAGGATAAAAATTGAGTGGTGATGTGCAATTTTTATCATTGAAATAAAAAATGATGCGATAAAATACATAATCATTTGAAGAGACCAATTGTTTGGCAAAAGAATTGTAATTAAAAATTTTACGTCCAATTGTGCGATTATATTTATATGTCTTGTGAATAGTAAAATTTTTTATTGGAAAATTATTAGTAGTGTTGTTTATGACATTGTGTAAATTGATAGTATTAAATACATGATTGGAAAAATTTATAATTAGTTGTGTATTATTAGTTTTATATTTAGGTTTATTAGAAAGACTTGTATTTAATAGGTTTGCTCTATAATGAAGAATATCATAAAAGATATCACAAAAAAGTGGAGAATATTGATTCTTTTTAAATACTTTGAAATATTGGTTCAAATATTTCTTTTTAATGCTAAAAATATGTTTTCTTATAGCTAACCAACTATAATCATTACAAAATTGTGCTTCAAGATCATCAAGCTCTTGTTGTATCATAATATTATCAGTGTATTTTTTGTTATGTTTACCTCTACCAGATCTTGAAGTTTTTTTAATGTTTGAAAAATTTAATCCTGAATAAAGATTTTTATAATTTTCATATTTAGTTAAATCTGAAAAAACAGGATGTGATTTTTTGTATACTAATTGATTTAATCCATAAGGATAGGTAGTATTAAAATGTCTTATATATTTAGATTCTAGAAAAAGTCGTTCAGTAAAATTTTTTTGTATTTTAAGTATTTTAATAGTAATATTTTTTAAATCATGATTTTTGAAATCAGTATATTCAATATTATGAGTAGTTTGAAATTTATATTTTTTAAATTTATCAATATGAGAACGAAGTAAATTTAGCCGCTTATGTAATTTGACAAGACTGTCCAATATATTCCATATTACACGAATTGCATTTCAATGAATAGATTACATTGTGTGCTTTGCAAAATTTTACCATATTAAGATTGTGATTATTTGAAATCTGGGACTTATCAGCTAAAGGACATGTAAGGCAACGTTTAGATTCACACTCTCGAAAACATAGAACAGGCTTGGGACAATAGAATAGGTTATCTGATAACGATCCAGGAAGATCCCTAATAATCTTCCTGTACCGAGCATTAGTCCTGGATCCACCAATGCCTAAATTGCCAGTATCTAACAATTTACTCATAACTACCATATTTTTTGAAAGCAATAAAAATTGCAAGAGATACATAGTAAAAATTATAACATCAAATAATACATTTTTTTAAACATCCTTATTTTTATAATGTACTCTTGAATAACCATAAAAGAAAAAAATTTAAAATAAGATTAATGATTGTTTTATACTTGATTAAATATAATAAAACTATTTACATATATACATAAAGTCCCATTAAGCAAACGAATATCAAAAGACAACAATCTAAAATCCCTAAGCAATAATAAGTCAATACAAAATTAATTTTGGCAAAATACAAAAAGAACCTGAATAAGATGTTATAAAGATGCATTTGAAAATTCAATAGATGAACAAATGATACCAAGATACAATAGTAATATTCTATAATTATTATTGTTAAATTATTATTAAATACACAATTAAAAGCGCAATGCAGCTATAGTAACTATGTATTCCAAACAGAAGCTAATCAAAGTGATTTATGAGCCAAATAGGCTTAATTATGGTATCATATGAAAATCAATAATTTCTACTATAATTATTGAAAAGAATATGTATAAACCATTCCATACCAATTTGCGCAATGCAGCAGAATTTTATAGAATGTTAAATAATTATAATATCTTTGAATTTCAAAAAACATATCAAGTTCTTGTAACATTCTAATTAAATCTCCTAAGAGATAATTAGTAATAAAGTGTAGACAGAATACCACATAGTTAATAAATTAACAAGTGCAATCATACTATTACCATAGCATTTGCTTCAATGGTAATTGGCCAAAAATACTGAAAATAAGAAAAATATTTTTTTTAAAAAGAGAGAGAAAAAAATAATAAAAATATATAATAAACCATAAAATGTTAATAATTTGAAGTTGATATCAAGTGAATACAAATGGATTTTGAAATGAAATATGAACTAAATATAATGGAAAATTGGATAACAAGAGATTTAAATTAGAATTGGATATGAAAAAACACGTGTAGATATAATCATCAGCCTGGATGTATCCACACGTGTTTTAAAAATAATACAATATTTCATAAATATACTGGCATTTATGCTAAGATCAGTATATTCATCCAGGTATACTGTATTATTACCAGAAAACAATTGGAAATAGTAAAATTGGAAATAAAAAACTTGTAAAGAATAGATAAAATATCTTACTCACAATAATTATCAAAAATTCCTTAAACATAACAAGGTCTACATTTATACCAATACGACCACATGGCGCACAACATGAAATATCATAATCTTGATGAGTTGTGTTTTTCTATATATATATGGATATATCTATATATATAAA
This sequence comes from Maratus michaelseni, assembly GCA_963931845.1. Taxonomy (NCBI): domain Eukaryota; kingdom Metazoa; phylum Arthropoda; class Arachnida; order Araneae; family Salticidae; genus Maratus; species Maratus michaelseni. Next base: position 182,826,853 of record OZ007590.1, read on the forward strand.
TCAACATTTGAACGGAGGGTGGTTTTTGGGTCTGGGGGTCATGATCGGTGAAAATATATCGAAATTTTCCGGAACTGCTTTCCTCCGAACGGCTGCAATAGGTAGCTTTATACTTTTAGGTAGCTTTCAATACTTACGGCCACTTAAAAATTTAAAACTAAAATAAATATACAAAAAAGTTAAAATTTCAAATTTATTTTTTAATTAAGTGTTAGGCCTTGATACGAGGATTCCAGAGCAATTTTTTTTTTTTGGTTTACCTCTATCTTAAAAAATGGCTGAGATAGAGCAGTTTGAAATTCTAGGGTGGGTGACATTTTGAAACAAGACAGCACATTACAAAAATTTTCATTGTTGTAATAATTTTCCCAATCATACGCAGAAAACTATATATTCATATCCGTTAGCACCAAATTCTCGCCAAACTTGGCGACATTTAGCGAAATATCGCCAATTTTAGCGACCAAAATAAGTTTTCATAAATGAAGCCAATTTGGCTATTGCTCAATAATTTGGTGAATTTCTTATTCAAATTCAGTATTAACGAATCTTTTGTAACCGTTTTTTTGCATTTTAACTTGCTGTTTTCGTGTAACATTAGCTAAAATTTTAAAACGAAGATATAGGAAAGCTACCATTTCCTCCCGGTACAGGCCGGAAGGACTTTTTCAAAATATGGCAGTTAGGCAATTTAAATGCCATTTTGGAGAAACAAGTTAAATTGAAAAAAATAATAATAACTGGCAACTATAAACGAAGCATCCAGAATTTATATGAAATAAAATTATGCAAAATACTAACAGATGGTTTTTTATTTATTTATTTCAGGTTTTCTTTATCTTTATTTATATAACTGTAACGAACGGAAAGCGAAAAAAAATCGAAACTTTTTTTTACTATCGAATAGATGATTAAATAAAATAACTAGATGGATAGTTTTTAAAAAGAAAAAGAAAATGTAAAGTCTAAAAAAATTGAGATAAAACTTCATGACTATAGATATCGACAGCAGTTCGTTTCCAAGAAAATCGTATAACATAATAAATGTTCCTCTCAGTTATTTTTACAGCAAAACAATATTTTCTTCTTAAGAAGCCTTATCGAACATATTCTCAGTTTACCTCGTGATAATCCAGTGGGATTAGATACTTCCATTATTTAAAGTTGTAGCATTTTAATAATTTAATTTTCAGAATTTTCGAAACTTTTTTTAGTTTTATAAGACTGTCGATTTTTAACATAAAATTTTCACAAATAAATCCAAATATTTTTTATCCATTTGTTTAAATCTTATATTAATATATTTTTTTAATGATCATGAAACTATCAATAAATAATTGTATCACCAATATACTCGAACTATTTTTAATGATGTCTAACAAGCGATATCCTCAAAACTTAAATGTTAACAGAAAATATTTAAACAGTATATAATGTATCTTAGTTCGGATATATTATGATAATAAAAAAAATATATTAAAAGTAATTCACAATGTCGTATAAGGATAATAACGATATTGTTGTCTGATTTGGAGACTTTATAAGCATGGCCGTGTAAAAAATTGTACAAAAACTGGCTTAATATCACATAAACATTTACGAGTAATCTGTTTCTTAGAATTTCAAAAAAGATTTTCATTATTTTCAAAAACCATTCAGAGATAAGACCAATCATATACCTAAGAAAACTCTATTTTTGCGAAGTTATCAGAAATACTTCTAATATAGAAAGACTCCTTTGCTGCTCACAAATCCGGAATCCTATTATTTCTTATGTTTCTGAAAGATTCTTCTCCTAAAGATTTTTGGAAATGAGGAACAAGTTTTATGAAGTGTGGGAAACTGAAATTACACAGACTTCCTTAAGCGTTTCTCCCATATCTTTATGTAAGAAACGTTTCAGTATTTTTTGACAGTGCTCCATAAAAATATTGAACTTTTTTTTTTATTATTCGTTATTTTAAAATATTTGTTTTACATTCAAATAAGCCCAAATTATTTCATTTTTCTCTTTCTATCGAGGCATCATATGAAAAGTATTCATTTAAAGTTAAATATTTATATATATATTCTTTTTTCATTATTTGTCCTCTAATAAACTAATCAAAACTGCAATAATCGTTAGATTAGTGTTATTTCGAAATTTCAAATCTATAACTACGAGAGTAAATATATTCTAGGTATTTTTTTAAGATATTTTTTGGGGGGATCATCATATCAAATTAAAAAAGATATTAAAAATCAAAACTGTCGTCGCGTGAAATTAAGTTTTATTTAGTTTATTTCATTAACTGGTTCCACATCCTTCAGGATAATCAATAATGCAGTGTCTGAAACATCTGCTATAATATGATTATTTCTTTCAACAGAAGCAGCTTTTGATGGCTTTTAATTTCCTAATAAAGTTGAATCAAAGTATGAGGGCTTAAAATTAAAATCTTCAATACTTTTTTGAAAGCTATTTCGAAACATATATATATATATATATATATATATATATATATATATATTTCATAAATATGTGATATTTGTCAGATAAAAATTCTGACTATGGGATGGTTAAGTTAAAAGCCGTATAAAATTTAATTTATTTTAGTTGTATTGCGCTTTATAAAGCACATTTTATTTCATTTATTTACTTTTCTGATTGCACAGATTCGCATTAATATTATAAATATTTTTTGAGTCTGTGAACTACTGAATGCGTGTTTCAATAAACTTTATTTGATTTACATTAACGCATTAAACTTCTAACTTCGGAAAAGAAATTTCTGTAGATTTCGAAAATCTATTATTTTCTGAAGTATCTTGTTGATCCTTTTCCCAAAGGTTTCTGGATATAAGGGAAAAGTTTTTTGAAGCATGGAAGACTCTGAGGTTAAACTGAATATCTGTAAAGGTTTCATCTATATTTTAATATAGAAAACATTTCATTATATATATATATATATATATATATATATATATATATACAGGGTGGTTATAATATAAGTATCTCTATTTGGAGCTGTGTGTAGCTCAAAGGAATGATCCGAATGAGACCAAAATCGGTACACTAACTATTCGAGAAGGGGAAAGGAGAATGGAATAATAAAAAAATTAATTGCAATAACCACCGACAGATGGCGCTACTGAGTGTGAAATGTAATATGTGATACAAGAACAAAAAATTAAGGCGTCAAACCGAATGGCACACCTAATTTATTGGAAATGCCACAGTGAATGTGGTTACGTTTTTGCATGGCGGTGCCGATCATGTTCAGGTTCCACATGGTAATTGTGCTGGAGGACACAATCCAGGCGATACACGACTACGGATTGTAACGCATCAGGAGTGATGTTTCGCACATGTTGTGATGTACGGTAAAGTCATTGAGGTTTGCAACACCTCCACGGTGCACAATATTACACATTACATTTCACACTCAAAAGCGGCATCTGTCGGCGATTATTGAATTTTTTTTATTGTTTCATTCTTCTTCCCCCTTCTCGAATAGTAAGTGTACCGATTTTGGTTTCATTCCGGTTATTTCTTCAAGCTACAGACAGCTCTAAATAGAGATACTTATATTATAACTACCCGGTATATATATATATATATATATATATATATATACTGTATATATACTGTATATATTCCACGGCTAACCTAAAAAAATTAAGTTTTTACATTATTTGAATGTGCAATTTTTAATTCAAAGAAATCCTACTTATTTTTTTCTTACTGCGCCATCATGCGAAATTTATTCATTTCAAATTAAATATTACGTAAGTATTCTTTTTTCATTATTTTCCCCACATAAACTATGAATTGCTGAACTACAAAATTTCCACAATATTCTTTAGATTTCTTGGTAAAGTCATTGAGGTTTGCAACACCTCCACGGTGCACATTATTACATATTACATTTCACACTCAAAAGCGGCATCTGTCGGCGATTATTGAATTTTTTTTATTGTTTCATTCTTCTTCCCCTTCTCGAATAGTAAGTGTACCGATTTTGGTTTCATTCCGGTTATTTCTTCAAGCTACAGACAGCTCTAAATAGAGATACTTATATTATAACTACCCGGTATATATATATATAAATACCCGATTATATATATATATACCCGGTACCGGTATACAGGGTGATTCATAAAAGATGGGCAGAACTTTAAGGGGTTATTGTACACTTAAAGACAAATAATATTAAATATGAGACTAAGGGTCCCAGACGTATTCCCAAGGAGATAGGGGGCATTAAAGTTTAGGGTCCGAAATTTCAAATGATTATAAAACATGGAAAAATTGGTCGATTCGTTTGCGGTTTTTGCAAAAAATTTTCTTTATGCCAGTATTTTCTTGAAATAAAATTTTAAAGTTCAATTTCAAAAAATGCCGATAGGGGGCGCTTTAGACTTTGGAGTAACAAACAACTATTTTTTAACGTTATTTTTTGTATTTCTTTAAATGATTTCGAAAGCTTAGACTTAAACTTAAATTTTGATCTAAAAATCTGAGTCCTAACGAGTAGTTAAGTAGCGTAAACTGAAATTTGAAATTTGAAACCCTTCTCCCCCCAGAACAAAAATCAGTTATTCCCGATCTTTGTGTCGTAGATTAGGCTCTAACTACTGCCGCGTTTTGCTAAAATTATTCTTTATGTCAGTATTTTCTTGAAAATAAATTTTAAAGAAAATTTTCAAAAAATTCCGATAGAGGGCGCTTTAGACTTTGGAGTAACGAACAACTATTTTATACCGTTATTTTTTGTGTCTCATTAAATGCTTTCTAAAGCTTAGACTTAAACTTAAATTTTCAGCTCAAAATCTGAATCGCTGAGCGTGGTTCAGTAGCGAGGGGAGGGGGTTCAAATTTCAACTTCTGAACATAGTTCAGTTTGCACTACTTAACCATGCCCAACGATTCTGTGCTGTGATACGAGGCAAAAATACAACTTTCGTCAAGGACTGCATAGTCGGAATTCACTCATAAAGGCACTGGCAAAGTTGGAAACGTCGCTCATGCAAACGTTAAAGCTCCATTCCTGACGCTAGTCACCGGGTGAAGAAGGAAACAGAAAGTATGCAAATGTCAAATGGGGAAGAAGAAGAACACGTATGCAAAATTTCGACACGATTCAGGCATAAAAACCACTGAACGGTGAGTCAAGTTTTAGTCGCTGTAGTAATGAATCGGAAGATGGTTCCCTTCACGAATAAGGAAAAGGCTGAGATGCATTTAATTTACGGAGCGGCAGATGGAAATGGTGCAGAGGCACAACGAATGTACGGAGAGCGATTTCCTAACAGGCGGTTGCCTAACCGCAAAACTTTCGAGCGCTTGCACAGACAGTTGTGTGAGACGGGATCATTTCTCGCTTCCCGGTCGAATGCAGGTCGTGCAAAAAAGGACGAATCAGTAGTTGTTGCAGAAGCCATTCTGGATGTAGTAGCGGCGCAGCCAAGTACAAGTACACGAACAGTGGCTAGCCAGGTGGATACCTCACAGTCCACGACTTGGAGGGTACTGAAGGATGAACATTTGCTCCCGTTTCATGTGCAACGAGTCCAGAAACTGTCTCCAGGGGATTATCCAAATCGTATTGAATTCGCCCGCTGGTTTCTGCAGCAGAACGCGCTAAATCCACATTTTGGACGAACTGTGCTTTTCACCGATGAATGTACCTTCACACGTCAAGGTACATTTAACACACACAATGCACATGTATGGGCGGATGTCAATCCACATGCTACGTATCCACATGCTCATCAGAGACGCTTTTCCATCAATGTTTGGGCAGGAATCCTCGGAGACCACCTAATCGGACCGTACCTTCTTCCTGAACGCCTCAACGGTAAAACATACCTCACATTTCTGCAACATGTGCTGCCAGACCTGTTAAACGTTGTTCCTCCACGCATCCGGCGGGTCATGTGGTTCCAGCACGATGGAGCGCCAGCCCATTACGTACGAGACGTCCGCAACTATCTGGACATCACATTTCCGAACAGATGGATTGGTCGAGGTGGTCCTGTTGCTTGGCCTGCTCGCTCGCCAGATCTTTCACCCCTCGATTTCTTTTTTTGGGGACGATTGAAGGCTCTTATGTATGAGACACCCATTGAATCCCCCGAGGAACTGGTCGCCAGACTTTCCGCCGCTGTAGGGGAAGTGCTCGAAAAGCCTGATGTTTTCGCGAATGTTCGCCGTTCCATTCGTCGCCGTTGTTCTGCGTGCATAACCTCTGGTGGTCACAATTTTGAACATTTATTGTGATTACATGTTAATAAATATGCTTTGGTAACATAATCCTAATTTGTGTCTTTTTACCTCGTATCACAGCACACAATGTGTGGACATGGTAAACTGAACTATGTTCAGAAGTTGAAATTTGAACCCCCTCCCCTCGCTACTGAACCACGCTCAGCGATTCAGATTTTGAGCTGAAAATTTAAGTTTAAGTCTAAGCTTTAGAAAGCATTTAATGAGACACAAAAAATAACGGTATAAAATAGTTTTTCGTTACTCCAAAGTCTAAAGCGCCCTCTATCGGAATTTTTTGAAAATTTTCTTTAAAATTTATTTTCAAGAAAATACTGACATAAAGAATAATTTTAGCAAAACGCGGCAGTAGTTAGAGCCTAATCTACGACACAAAGATCGGGAATAACTGATTTTTGTTCTGGGGGGAGAAGGGTTTCAAATTTCAAATTTCAGTTTACGCTACTTAACTACTCGTTAGCACTCAGATTTTTAGATCAAAATTTAAGTTTAAGTCTAAGCTTTCGAAATCATTTAAAGAAATACAAAAAATAACGTTAAAAAATAGTTGTTTGTTACTCCAAAGTCTAAAGCGCCCCCTATCGGCATTTTTTGAAATTGAACTTTAAAATTTTATTTCAAGAAAATACTGGCATAAAGAAAATTTTTTGCAAAAACCGCAAACGAATCGACCAATTTTTCCATGTTTTATAATCATTTGAAATTTCGGACCCTAAACTTTAATGCCCCCTATCTCCTTGGGAATACGTCTGGGACCCTTAGTCTCCTATTTAATATTATTTGTCTTTAAGTGTACTATAACCCCTTAAAGTTCTGCCCATCTTTTATGAATCACCCTGTATATATATATATATAATCGGTATATATATATATATATATAATATATATATATATATATATATATATATATATATATATATATATATATATATATATATATATATATATATATATATATATATATGACTACGAGAATAAATATATTGTAAGTAATATTTTAAGGTACCCTACTACGATTAAATAGCCAATTTTAGGCAACAATAATTATTTTTTATGTTATTTAAAAGATTGTAAAATTAGTTATCCGATTTTTCTGCGTTATTCTTGCTACCATTTGATGTTTAGTTATGGCAGTCGTTATAGAATTAAAGTTGGAAGCGTTAATTGAAGTATCTGCAAATATTTGTTTAAAAGGCTTTAAAAAAAAAACCTAAAGATTATCTAATATTAAGATTAAGGAACACACAACATTTCAATCTGGAGAATGTTAAGAATTTGAGGTGAGTATTTCTAGTAGATTTTCAGAAATAAAAATTTTAAATGCTTTTTTCTGAAAAAAAAATGACTTTTATCGTTTACGAAAAGTGTTCTACATCCAAATGATAAGTTTATATTTATGTAAGCCTGCACAGAAAAAAATAAAACCCAATTTGGGCCAAAAGATTCTTGGGTATGTGCCCAAATTGGGTCATGCCTGTTTTGGTTACCACTGCGCATCCACTTTGGGCACTGTTAAATACCCATTTTCAAAAAATTCAAAATTTTCATTTTTTAATGGGTATTTAACAGTGCCCAAAGTGGATACACAGTGGTAACCAAAACAAGCATGACCCAATTTGGGCATATACCCAAGAATCTTCCGACCCAAATTTGGTTTTATTTTTTTTTCTGTGTGATCGTCCACAATTTCTAGGATTTTATTAGTGTAAATAACTAAATATGTAAGAATTTTCTGAAATTTTAAAGTTAATTTTAACATACAGAAAATATATGGAAACCATCATAGTGGTAATTTGAATGGGTATATCTATGGTAATTGTTCTATTACGGATTAGATTGTAGTTCATTACATTCCGTAACATAAAGTGCATATTTATAGACAAAACAAAGTAAACTGTCGTTATTTTTCTCGTACATATTTATTTATCTCGAGGACATTTTTGGTAAGTATTAAGTATTGTATTATTTCCCCTTAAAATTGTAAAAACTAAAAAGAAATTGCACTAAAATAATTTACATTATAAAGCAAAAACAAGTCCGTGCGTAACAATGTGGAATCGACCTAGCCAATCAACTGTGTTTTTATCGTAAATTTATTAACTTCTAAATTTTATACAATTTTATTTTTCAGAAGTGAATAGATAAATAAAAGTACATTCAGATGCAATTTATCTGAAAACAGTATCTCAATTTCCTGAGAGTTTATGGTTTATAAAATAATTTTAAAAAATAATTTTTTATCCACCCGATTTCAGCAGATTAACACGTTTGCTCTTGAAACAATGTAAATAGTTCAGCAATTGTTACCTGGTAATATTCCATACCAAAATTAAAATCTCACTAAAAATTAAATAAATAAAACGCAAGTTTAACAGGTGTATAATCGAACTACGTGCTTAAGCACTGAAATAATCAGAATAAAAAAAGTTGCTGTAGATATTGAAATCTTTAACGCTTTCTTCGCCTAACAACCGTTGTAGGTACACTAAAATAATACCATTTTTAGTAAATTTAAAAACTTTATTATTGGAATGTATAATTGATATTTTTCATAAAAAATTTCATTTTCATTTTGGTATTTTTGGTAGTCAATCTAATATATATATATATATATATATATATAAAATCAATTAAGTGTTCAATTTTAAAAAAAGGCTTCACCTATGTTCTATCTATAAGATAGTGTTTTTTAACCCGGGAAGACCGGTTCAAGTCGCCTGGATTACTTAACGAATGAAACTGTCTTTTTAAGTATAAATTTGTATGAAACATTCAGAATTATAATCATTTTTACTTTATTTTAAAAACTGGTGTCAAATGTTGTGGGATATCTTAAGACATTTTCTTCTTTGTGATATTCGTGATCATCATATCAAAACAGAAAAAGCCATCAGATGATCAAAATTGTCGTTGCGTGAAATTAAGTGTTATTTCGTTTATTTCTTTAACTGGTTCCACAGCTTTAGGATTTTGAGTTGGGATAATCAATAGTGTAGTGTCTGAAACACCTGGTGTAATATGATTTCTTCCATAAAAAGAAGAGCTGTGGATGGCTTTTTTTTCTAGTAAAGTTCAATCCCAATATAAAAGCTATTAAAAATATATTAATTCTTTTTTGGAAGTTATTTCGAAAAGTATATATTTTCCTTATTTATATATGCAAAAAATGCGAATATGGGGTGGTAAGGATAAAGTCTTTTAATAGTTGAATTTATTTTATTTAAATTGCCCATTATATATTTTTAATTTTTCTAATTATATTGATGTACCGTAATAAAATAAAATCATTTCTCAGTATATAAATCATGAATTTAATCTTATTTTAATACATTGTGTATCATTCGCATTTAACCTAACAATTTTAATCTTTTTTGAATATTCACACGTATTATATCATGCTTAATAGTTTCTTTGAATTTAAGAAAGTTACCTAATTGAAATGTGACATGTGTCGCTAGCATCTTTAAATTCTATTACTCATCTGCATATTATCAAATAACATTGTTTAGAGTCTATTCCAGTAAAACCACCTACCGTAGTACTGTTATCATTTAAAAGGTTAAAGAAAATAAACAAAAATTACAATAATTGATAATATATCAATCCACCAAAAAGCACTTCAGCTTATTTGAATTTCCCCAAATCTACTCAATAATAAATAATATGCCGAGATATAAATACTTTGTAACAACATTAGAGAAAAAAATTCTTGTTTAAAGTTTTCGGTCAAACTTTGCATAAAACATTATATTGTTAAAGGAATAATGCGCCAGTTGACATAAAAACTTCTGTAACAAATTTTATTGCCTGCATTAGCTAACACTATATTAAACCCACACGCAAGCATTATTTTCTCTGTCCTGAAGCTGGAGCTGCCATTTGCTAAAAAGATTTTTCTTAAAGGGTCAAGTACTTTTTAAAGTGCCAAAAAATGTAATTTTTAACTTACATTAAAATTTGATTCTTTAGGAATATTTTAAAAGAAACCCGATACAAAAATTCGCTTTTGAAGACAAGTTATGTTCAAAACAGTTTGAGCTCTTTTCATATGATCAAGGTGAAATTTGATCATTAAAGTCAATTTTCTCAAAACGGTGATTTTGACTCTTGCACGCATGATTCCTATGAAATGGCTTGATAGAATTTTGTTAATTTTTGACTGAAGTTATAAACTTTATAGATTCACAAAATGACCTACTATTATGTTCATCAAGGAAGAAATTTAGAAATTATGACTATTTATATTAAAACAAATTTCACTATTTGGAGGGGGAGGGTTTACTTCAACAACTAATTATTATATATTTCCTAGTTTATATCATTTTAAACACATGTTATATATCTATACAATCGAAGCATTTTGGCTCACTGTGACTATTCTATTGTGAGAAATCCTGCGCGTATGACATGTAAGGTGAATTCATTTTTTAAAAAAGAATTGAATTTAAAATTGAATTAAAAAACTTTACATGCAGTTAGACTTTTTTACAGAACATTAACTGTTAAATTATTTCTGTTTTAATATGTATTTAAAATCTGATATCCAAAAGTTAATTAGATGTGAAGTTATTGCTATTCATATTAGGGTCACTTTTACATGTAATTTGACATTTTAAAAGCTACCCAACCCCTTTAATGGATTATATTACAGATAAACAAGCGTTAGTCTATAAAAATGATTTCTTATTCAATAGTCCTTGCCTTTAGACTCACATATGTAAACGACTATTCTTTTCCCCATACAGACTAAATGTTTCATATTTTGACTTTACGTCTACATAATTGAATGTTTTTTATTAAAATGACACCAACAACTAATTGAATCAATTCTGATTTCCTTACATAATAAATTTTGTTTATATGTGACATTTTAATTTTTACGTTTTCAAATTGCTTTCAAGAAAAAAAAAAGGTCATAAATACTCGATCTTAAAATTTCCGGCTTGGAAAGTCACACTAATGGTACACTTATTCATGGAATTAGAAGCATTCGTCTTGTGTTTCTTCACACTTTGTTTGTTTCTTTAGTAATTCAGTAATTTCTGTGTTTTTAGTTCTTGGTTTTTGTTTTTGTTATTGTTGTTATTGTTGTTAATTTGTTAGTTTCTTGTTTTTTAATTTTTTGTAACATCCATAATGAGAGGCTCGTTGCCATCAAAGCAATATTTCCCTTCAAAATTTTGTAAAAATTATGTATCAGATATTAACAAGATAATACTACAGAACGTTAACCTTATGTCGTGCCATCTATTATCGAATAACGTTTCTGAGCCTTTGTGAAAAATTTCAACCTTTTTGAGTTAAATTGCTTAGTTAAAACTTCAAAATTGTTTCAGATTTTCAAAACAGTAACGTTAAGAATTATACACTAAATGTTTTTATTGATTACTGTTTTCTATTTTTTCAGAGTTCATGCCCATCAGACAGTTTATCAATAGCTGATATGAATCGTCAAGTATTCGTTAGAAATGGATATTATAAGGTAAATAATCTTTTATATTGCTACAAAATTATTTTCAGTCATGTATTGAAAACTTTTCAACTATAAATTAGGAACTTGCGTCACATGAGCTCTGGTATTTTCTATTCTGGATTGAGCTGGATTTGTTTAGAAAAATGTCTTAGAGAAAGCTTTGCTTGAAGAGCATTTAGTAGCATGATAATAATTTTATGGATATCTTCCGCATGTTTGTGCCATCTGTCAAAATATTAATAGATAAATTTCCTGTCAATCTCAGGCACATGAAGAAGACCAAAAACATGATAACTGTGCCATATTTCAAATCCTAAACGGAACGTGATTGGAGTTTAAAATTTATAGAGTCCATAAATGATATGTTGATGCAGACTATTTATTTTAAATTCACTATTATAGATGTGTAACTTTGTATCAATGTTAAACTTTGTCTCTATCAGCTTTGATGATTGCTTAAAGGCAGAAGAGATAAGAACTATTTTATTTGATTTTTATTACAAATGTATTTATTCAGAATACTAAATTTAAAAGGATAGTAGTATAATATAAAAATATATATGAGTGAATATCATCCTTATAAATATAACTAAACAAACTACAAAAAATGCTATGCAAAAATTTAAGTTTTTAATCTATTCAAAATTATGCATAACGTTGGATTGTTGCTCAAATACTGAAGGAGACAGACCTGCAGTTATACAGGGTCATTCATAATTCCCTCCGGGGTTTCGAAACGTTATAGTAAAAAAACGAAGACGAATATGAAAAAAAGAAACATATGAAATTATTCCGAAACTATTCAAGTTTTACTTACATACATTACAGGTGTTCTATGTGTGAACCCTTGGTCACACGGCATACATCCATGCGATAGTCCAGTTCCTGCCATACTCCGTTTCTTTAAATCTGAATCAGTGGTGTCCGTTCAACGGGCCTTTCGTAATAAATATCGAAAACAGGGACCAACTGACAAAACAATTCATGTGTGGTACCGGAAATTTAAAGAAACGGAGTATGGCAGGAACTGGACTATCGCATGGATGTATGCCGTGTGACCAAGGGTTCACACATAGAACACCTGTAATGTATGTAAGTAAAACTTGAATAGTTTCGGAATAATTTCATATGTTTCTTTTTTTATATTCGTCTTCGTTTTTTTACTATAACGTTTCGAAACCCCGGAGGGAATTATGAATGACCCTGTATTTTTCTCAATAAAAATTAGTGTTTTAAGCGACAAAACATTTTGTGAGTTTAAAACCTACACTGTAAAAAAAATGGGTCGAGATACTAAAAAAAGTTTAGTTTTTCTAACTGATCTTTGGAAATTGCTAAAAAAATTTTTGTATTCTTACTCAGTTACAAGAAAATCTGTAAGAATTACTAGAAAACAGCTAGCAATGATTCCGATTTTTAGTACAGGTTACTAAAAAAATCTGTGGAATACAAATATACTAAAAAATTTTTAGTAACCTGAGAATTTTTTTTTACAGTGTATACCGTTAAGATGGCAAAAATTCAACGGCAAATTGAAATGTGATTTTACTACTTTATAAATCAAAGTTTATTTAAGTTGAGGTAATTTTTCAACGCTTTTAAAAATTATTAGCAAACTTGTAAAAGATGTCTGCTTCTTACAAGTTAGTTAGATCTGTTTCAATATTATACCAAGTTGCTCATAATCTGTAATTAAAATTTTCTGTGTTATACTGCTAAGTCTCGAATATAAGAACTTTAACTTGTCTTATTTTAAAATGTTATAAGCTCGTTTAAGAATCTCATTATTTTTTTAAGTGCGATTTTCACACTGAATCCTATAGTAGCTTTATTTATAAAATTTCAGCAGTCTTACGAAGAAATTTCATAGAGAATAAACTCGTGTACTAAAGCCCTTATTAAAATGTATGTTACGGTTGTAATTGTAATTTTGAGAAAATAAATCCTATTTTATCTGCAAAGCAATGTTTTTCCCGATAAAACGAAGTGAAAAGAAAACTCTGTTCTCCTTCGCTAAATAGTGTTTCAAGAAATTGAGATAATGTTACCGATCTTATTGTTTTGTATATTTTTTGAAACAATGCGATGTTGTTATTTTAGTTTATTTTAGATAGTAATTTTTATTGTGTGGCATATTTCTATGCCTATTTATATAGACTGATATCCACGTTTTTGATCAAAATCTCCCTACTGTAGTAAGCCTGGCAATGTTGATGGGTTCCCAGCTTTTATCATAGTGAAAAGTATCTTTATCACCTTTTGAGTTTTTATGGCTAAACAGACGCCAGAATTTTAAATTTGGATTTTTTATTAAATATGAAAATTTAAATCAATTTTATAACGTTTATCTAGACAATGGCATCATTGTATTAAAACAGTATTTGGTTCTCCTAATTTTAAATGATTTAGCTTTATTCAACCTGGATTTTAGCATTCTTGACAATAGACTATCTTATTAATTTGTTTTATTTTGAATTCAAACTTACTTATTTACCTTAAAACCAATCACAGTTATAAAATTGCATTTAAGCTCGTGTTCCATCAATAGATGAAAGTGAAAGTCTCGAAGTCTAATTATAACTAGCACAATAATTTAAAATATACATCGATTTACATTTCATCATTGTCAAAAAAGTGTATGTGGTCTTCCATAATTTTCCAGTTAAGTTTACACGAGTAACAAAACAATCATAATTCAAGTGTTTTTTATGCCTATATGTTGGTGGTAAGTATTTGATATTTCTGTTTTAAAATAAATTCTAATATCAAAAACGGTGTCGCGTCAATTCGTCGCGCACAACTAATTCATCGCAGCGTCAATTCGTCGCGCACAATTAATTCATCGCAGCATCAATTTGTCGCGCACAATTCATCGCAGTGTCAATTCGTCGCAGCGTCAATTCGTCCCGGCGTCAATACGTCGTGGCGTCAATTTATCGCAGCGAAAATGTTTTTGAAGGCGATGATGATAAAAGCAAAGTTAATTTATTAAAATTATTTAATGATAATTTGTTTTTCAATGTATATTTTTCAGTATATAATGTAAAATAAAATTTCAAAACAGTAGCATCGATATGATAAGAGCTACAGCCGATAACAACCTCACAAATTATATATAAACCGTAATATTCAAGTATTTTTAGCAGAACCTGAATTCCACACCACATTTAAATTTAAAAAGTGCCCAGTTAAACTGATGGCATTGAGCTCACAGGCTCTTCACACTAATTGTATATTATACTCTTATTTCAAAGAATAATGCCCCTCGAAAAAGAAAGAGATCGACAATAAGTTAAGGGGGTGATTAGCCCCTCCGTTTCCCCCCTTTATTCTTAACCAATAAACCCCCAAAACTAATCAGGAAGGCGCCTTACCACAATGAATCTATGTACAAAATTTGAAGCAAATTCGGTAATTTTGCATGAAAAACACATTTATCTAAATTCAGGGTGATTAACCCCTCCGTTCCCCCTTTATAGTTAACTAATGAACCCCCAAAACTAATCAGGAAAGCGCCTTATAACAATGCACCTACAAACCAAATGTTAATCAAATCGCATAATTTGGCCTGAAAAACACATTTATCTAAATTAAGGGGGGATTAGCCCCTCCGTCCCCCCCCCCATTTATACTTTATACGTAGCCAATGAACCCCCAAAACTAATAAGGGAAGCGCCTTATAACAATGAATCTATAAACAAAAGTTTAATCAAATCGGACAACTTGGCATGAAAAACACATTTATCTACATTAAGGGGGGATTGCCTCCCCCCTTTATACTTAACCAATGAACCCCCAAAACTAATCATGGAAGCGCCTTATCACTATAAACCTACAACCAAAATTTGAAGCAAAACGGATATTTCTATCAAGAGTTATCGCTTTACGTACGTACATTCAGAACCGGCGGGCACATTAGCTCTCGGGCTTTGATAGCCTGTGAGCTAAAAAGTGAAAAACAGCAAAACATCAAAGAAAAAAAATTAAACAAAATCAAACCAAAACAAGATAATGAAACTAAAAAGGCTGTGGGCTCATCAGCAGTGGGTATAATATAAGAATAATAGCAGCCATGTTACTGAACGAAAATTATGCAGGATAAAATAGTGAAAAAAGTGACAGTGGGTTTCGGCCAGCTTGTCGCAATGCATAAATCAAATGCAATTTCTAAAGCATATTGCAAACACTCCCCCACCGGACCCTACGCCAAATTAACCAGTATATCCCAGACCCAATAAATAGCTGAATTAAAACAGATACATGTAAAATACAGTAGAAAATAAATTAGAAAATAAATATCATTTTGTACCCAAACCTGAGCTACATAGCCACAAAACAAACCAAAATCCAATGTCCAACAATCCGTCTAACTCCGTTGCCACACAATTGCAGGCATCATTGTAAAGCTGTCCAAAAAGTTTTAAGCAATACAAGTCATTGACTGTCAACTGCACGGCAAACATTAAAAAATAGAGACTACCTGCAAACCTCGTATGTGTATCAATAAAATTAAGCGGTATTTTGTTTTTATAATATAAAATACAAGTAAAATGAAAAAGTTATTTTAAAAATAGGTTTTTATTAGAACATAATTTAAAGAAACAAAAAACTTGACGGATATTAATATAGACGCGTTGGTGTATGTTTAAACACCAGTTAACCAACTGGTTAAGTTCAAAGCTGAAGTTATCACATTTATTGTAAATCGAAATGTGAATACCATTTAAAATATATAAATTCAAGTCAAGATAAACAGCTGCTTTATTGTTTTCGTTTGTCTTTTTTAAAACCAGCATATTAGGATATACATCCCCAGAGGTCTCCAAAAAATCAAAATCATAATTTAAAATTATTAAATCATCAATGTATCTAAAATAGTGCTCGCGAATATACGTTTATATATGTTTAAACGTATACGTAGTTAAGCCTTTTTTCATTTTATTCCTATCCAAAATCGTTACCGGTTACAATACGTTTTATGCGTATTATACGTATATTCACAAGCACTAATCTAAAAGCCAAAAGATTAATATTAGTGCTCCCTATTAAACGTTTATACGAGTATACGTATAGTACGTATTATACTGGGTGCAGATTTTGGATACGTATGATACGACCAAGGCGGTTATACGTATTGTACGAAAAAGCATATACGGTACATCGTATATACGGATCTTACACCAGCGGTTAAACATGTCAACGTTTAAACGGTTTTCGTTCATTGCTTAAAAAATTATGCCTTTCTCCTGCTGGTCTGTAGATCAGAGACTTTGAAAACACCCGTTGTGTCCTGTGCAGTCGGTACTTGAAAAAAAAAATCGGAATATTTTTTCCTCAGTTTAGATTTTGTTTTTTTCACCCTCAAATTTAAACTATTAATTATGAAATGATTTACCTTTCGCATATCTGTAACACAAGCTTGTGTGATTGCGTTCGGAAACTTACAGTGTCGATTATTTGTCAGGCTAGAAGTAATCGAAATTTACAGGTACTAACACAAAAATGAAATTTGTCAAGATTAACAACAATTCTTAAAGCGTAATATCTTGTAATGCACACGTACACTTTGTATAAAAAATACCAGGAGTGTCATGGTTAAAAAAATGAAATTTCGTTATATATTAACACAGAGTAGAAAACATTAGCACCGTTGAAAGAACAATATTTGATCGCCGGGGCGCAATTTGAGTATACGCACACAATATATATATATATATATATATTATTAAAAAAGAAAGAATATACTTAATAAGGATTAACAATAAATCTGAAACGTGTATATTCTCCTTATTTGCTCAAAAAGACTCTTTACTTTCGTTATATATTTACAACTAGCAGAACCATCCGTCTTTGCGCGGGTTAACATGAATTAAAATACAATAATACGACAATAACAATGACGACAATATGATTTGTGCATACTCAACCATAATCGATAAAAAAGACAATTAGAGAAAAAAGCGTTACTTTAACTCAACCATAGTAAAATTTTTCAGCTTTATAAATGAGAATTCGCGTTTTCTTTGAGCATACAATATAAAAATATACGATTTCTTGCAAATGAAAAATAAATTATCAAATGTCGTAACATTTTGCGAAATTCGCTTTCATATGGCATCTATCTATATTATAAAACAAAAACGTATTCGTGAGTAATGTCGACATCATATTGACGGTAGCAACGACCTACCCATTAAATTTCGCTTGTACTGCATATTTGTAACTACTAAATATCGCAAAAATTAATATTTAAACTATCAATTAGAAAAAAAATACACTTTCAAATGTAGTTTGAAAGTTATATCTCAATATATAATATCTCAATTTACTGTTTTTTTATGGATTTTAAAGTAATTTTAAAGCATGTATATTTTTTAATTTGTGTCCAATCCAATTACGAAAGATTAACTTATTTGATCTTTATAAAGGAAAGACATTTATTCCTAAACATAGCACATTAAATTTTTATGCGGTCGAATAAAATAAATGTACTCTCAGTGTTATTCGTTTGAAAAGCGTATCTCAATTTACTGATGTTTTATGGATTTTAAAGTAATTTCAAAGTATAATTTAATATTCTTGAAAATTGTACAGAAAAAGGATGTTAAACTTATACTTTGGGGACCAATACATTCTGTGCAAATTACGCTACTTTGTGTAATTGCTATAAAATACTAATATTTTGTGAATGAAAACAGGTACATGATTTAAAATATGACAACACTTTCACCGGGGTAGATTTTCCTCCGGACCGATACGTGTCTAGTTAAAACAAATTCTTTCACTTCATGAATCATGTACAGATATGCATTTATATTTATAGATAATGTGTATGTTAGTCAACTTAACGTAAGCAAAACGTTGAGCTAAGTTGCTTGAAGTTTCGCCATTTTCTCGTAATTTTCAAATAGTTAAAATACATTATATTATGTGTAGGAAATATTACATTATGAATTACTAACTCCGCAAGAATTGTTACTTTTCGCCTACAGTTAATCGAGAAAAACGACTTTACTTGAGTGCGTGACGTCACATGCACATTTGTATTTAAAACATGAAAGCGATTAAAGAAATCCAATACTACTGTACTCATAGAAAAATTTTGAGCAATATTATTAAATACTAGATTTAACTCCGAAATTTTATTTACAATGTAATTTAAACAGAATTTGCTTAAAATTGCATTTTGAAATTATCTGATTTTGGATGCAAAATATTATTTTTCAAAAATATAGTGTTCTTTTAAGAATTGAATAATAATTTCGAAGCTGGTGAAATGAAAATGTAGCCATGTTGTCGAACTTATAAAAAATATATTATTTTTTATAATTAAAATAAATGTTTTATATTTAAAAAAATGCATTTAAATTTGCAAAAAAATGCATTTAAAATGAAAAAAAAATGCATTTTCCCGATAAACCATTTTACTTTTAATCCCATTTGTTTTAACACCCATTTTTGAAGAAAAAATAATGAAAAATACTGTATTGTTTTCTTTAAATCCAGTTTTTATTAATAGGGTATCTACTGTCCACCTGCATCCGAGGAATTTAAATGTGCCTCTTTGGTTGAGGCTCAAGCTGAAAAAAGTTACGCTGTAGTGATTGCAAAATGTCAATATTTGACAGACGATTTTTGATTATGTAGAATAAATTGAATCATGCAGTTTGAATGCGCAAAAATATTTTTTTTTCTTAGAAAATTTACTTTAATATTAACTAACCAGTGGAAACAATTTGCCTTTGTAAAATTCGGAGCTATGTATTTTTCTCCAAACTCGTTTAAATATATGTACTTTGTAGTTTAAAGCACTTATAGTAATCTTTGTAATATGCGAAAAAAATCACATCTGCCAAAATTGACGTCAGTTTCGGATTTCAAATTATAGCGAGTTAATCTGAAATTAATTTATAAAAATATTGTCCATACGCAGTTCCTTTGAATGGCAACGGGAAAGAAATTGTATTAGAAATTAAGAAAAAAAAAGATTTCTGTAATGTTAAACTATGGGAGATGTTTGAAAAAAGTGGTAATGATTCGTCTGAGAAATTTTTAAAGTTGACAGTGATTTTACTCGTGTTCTAAAACGTATGTACATGAAGTTTCGTTCAAATCGGACAAAAACTGTAGATTTGTATAAGGAACATACATACCAAGAACGGCTTTTATATATACAGGGTGATTCATAAAAGATGGGCAGAACTTTAAGGGGTTATAGTACACTTAAAGACAAATAATATTAAATAGGAGACTAAGGGTCCCAGACGTATTCCCAAGGAGATAGGGGGCATTAAAGTTTAGGGTCCGAAATTTCAAATGATTATAAAACATGGAAAAATTGGTCGATTCGTTTGCGGTTTTTGCAAAAAATTTTCTTTATGCCAGTATTTTCTTGAAATAAAATTTTAAAGTTCAATTTCAAAAAATGCCGATAGGGGGCGCTTTAGACTTTGGAGTAACAAACAACTATTTTTTAACGTTATTTTTTGTATTTCTTTAAATGATTTCGAAAGCTTAGACTTAAATTTAAATTTTGATCTAAAAATCTGAGTCCTAACGAGTAGTTAAGTAGCGTAAACTGAAATTTGAAATTTGAAACCCTTCTCCCCCCAGAACAAAAATCAGTTATTCCCGATCTTTGTGTCGTAGATTAGGCTCTAACTACTGCCGCGTTTTGCTAAAATTATTCTTTATGTCAGTATTTTCTTGAAAATAAATTTTAAAGAAAATTTTCAAAAAATTCCGATAGAGGGCGCTTTAGACTTTGGAGTAACGAACAACTATTTTATACCGTTATTTTTTGTGTCTCATTAAATGCTTTCTAAAGCTTAGACTTAAATTTTCAGCCCAAAATCTGAATCGTTAGACGTGGTTAAGTTTCTGGGGAGAGGGGTTTGAAATTTCTACTCCTGAGCACAGTTCAGTTTACCATGTCCACACATTGTGTGCTGTGATACGAGGTAAAAAGACACAAATTAGGATTATGTTACCAAAGCATATTTATTAACATGTAATCACAATAAATGTTCAAAATTGTGACCACCAGAGGTTATGCACGCAGAACAACGGCGACGAATGGAACGGCGAACATTCGCGAAAACATCAGGCTTTTCGAGCACTTCCCCTACAGCGGCGGAAAGTCTGGCGACCAGTTCCTCGGGGGATTCAATGGGTGTCTCATACATAAGAGCCTTCAATCGTCCCCAAAAAAAGAAATCGAGGGGTGAAAGATCTGGCGAGCGAGCAGGCCAAGCAACAGGACCACCTCGACCAATCCATCTGTTCGGAAATGTGATGTCCAGATAGTTGCGGACGTCTCGTACGTAATGGGCTGGCGCTCCATCGTGCTGGAACCACATGACCCGCCGGATGCGTGGAGGAACAACGTTTAACAGGTCTGGCAGCACATGTTGCAGAAATGTGAGGTATGTTTTACCGTTGAGGCGTTCAGGAAGAAGGTACGGTCCGATTAGGTGGTCTCCGAGGATTCCTGCCCAAACATTGATGGAAAAGCGTCTCTGATGAGCATGTGGATACGTAGCATGTGGATTGACATCCGCCCATACATGTGCATTGTGTGTGTTAAATGTACCTTGACGTGTGAAGGTACATTCATCGGTGAAAAGCACAGTTCGTCCAAAATGTGGATTTAGCGCGTTCTGCTGCAGAAACCAGCGGGCGAATTCAATACGATTTGGATAATCCCCTGGAGACAGTTTATGGACTCGTTGCACATGAAACGGGAGCAAATGTTCATCCTTCAGTACCCTCCAAGTCGTGGACTGTGAGGTATCCACCTGGCTAGCCACTGTTCGTGTACTTGTACTTGGCTGCGCCGCTACTACATCCAGAATGGCTTCTGCAACAACTACTGATTCGTCCTTTTTTGGTTGAGGTCTTTGGTTGAGGCTCAAGCTGAAAAAAGTTACGCTGTAGTGATTGCAAAATGTCAATATTTGACAGACGATTTTTGATTATGTAGAATAAATTGAATCATGCAGTTTGAATGCGCAAAAATATTTTTTTTTCTTAGAAAATTTACTTTAATATTAACAAACCAGTGGAAACAATTTGCCTTTGTAAAATTCGGAGCTATGTATTTTTCTCCAAACGCATTTAAATATATGTACTTTGTCGTTTAAAGCACTTTGTAATATGCGAAAAAAATCACATCTGCCAAAATTGACGTCAGTTTCGGATTTCAAATTATAGCGAGTTAATCTGAAATTAATTTATAAAAATATTGTCCATACGCAGTTCCTTTGAATGGCAACGGGAAAGAAATTGTATTAGAAATTGAGAAAAAAAAAGATTTCTGTAATGATAAACTATGGGAGATGTTTAAAAAAAGTGGTAATGATTCGTCAGAGAAATTTTTAACGTTGACAGTGATTTTACTCGTGTTCTAAAACGTATGTACATGAAGTTTCGTTCAAATCGGACAAAAACTGTAGATTTGTATAAGGAACATACATACCAAGAACGGCTTTTATATATATAGATAATCGTTTATAGGGTAAAATAACAAGACTCTATGTATGAAACATATTATACAGATTGCTAAAGTAACGCCACCGATTTCCAACTTGTTCTCCGTTCAGTGACGTAACACTGATGAGATCCATTAGCATTAAAAGTAAAGACGATACTTGAAATATACGTATACTTGAATTAAACGTATACTTGAATTATACGTTTAACCGATATACGCTTATACGTATCTGGATACGTTTAAACGTGTAGTTTAAGGTATACGTATTTCTTAAATACGTATTATACGTATATACGTATATTGGTTAAACGTATAACTGAAATACGTATCGCATCGGGAGCACTAATTAATATCCTTATTGATAGTACAATATTGAAATTCATAAAAAAATAAGAAAAGGTTAGCTGTAGTTGAAGAATAACTTGTTCCCATTCATATACTATTATGTAACTATTCAAAATTATCCAATACTTATTACTGTCTTTATATTTAAATTTTAATACATTCAAAATATTTTTAAGCATTTCCTCAAATTTATGATTGAAACTATTACCAATACTGTTAACATTACTGCAAATGAACCCATACTTTGTTGGTGTCTTATGAAATTTAGTTAAAAGGAAAAGAAAAGGCAATGATACATTTTTTAGTGGAATCTTAACTCATTTCGAAAACGCGAGATGTTTTTTAATCCATATTTGATTTTTAGATTTTTAAAGACTGTAAGTAACGTTATTGTTAAGCTCAGAATGAATTAGATTAGATCCTTATATAATATATATATGTATGTATATATTTCTTCACTTATTTTGCTATTGGCCAGTAATATCAATTATTAAAATGGAGCGAAATTGTTTTATATATGTGACTTTTGTTAATTTCCCAACTGAGAACATGAAAATTTAATGAATTAGAGTAAATCATTTCTTATTTAAGTTCGAGGTAGAATAGATATTGTTTTAAATCACCGGGAAAAAGGGCAGAAGATTTAGGATAAAAACACTCAACTCATGAATAAAAAGAGGAGTAAAAATGTGAGAAAAATTACAAAAAAAATATATTAATTGACATATACGTACACAGGAAAGTGGGAGGGAGGTTACAAGGGAGATCCCCTCCTTATACTTGAAAAGAATTAAAAGTTTAAAAAAGTATTGAGAGATGTAAACATAAAATTATTTTTGTGATTGTTATTGAACGGATCATACCATGAATGCAATTTCATTGCATGATATCGTCGCTACCATGTCAAACAATCGAATGTGAAGAAATGCATTTTCATTACTTTTAAAAATGGGCCGATTGTTACCATTAAATTTTAATAGTATTCTTTTGCCCATTTGGCATCCTTTTTCATTCAGAAATTCCAAATTCATACCAGAAATTTCAAACAAAAATTTTTGCTTTATTTAATGGCAGACATTTCGTGATTACTTAAAGTAAAAAAATTTCTCTCAAAATTTCCGGTATGAATTCGTCATTTCTAAATAAATAAGAAGGCCAAACTGGCAACCCTGTTCTTCACAGAAATTTAATTAGTATTCTTACTAGGCGAAGAATTCTAATAAAATTTAGTGGTGAGAATCGGCCCATTTTTAAAAATGATGAAAAATGCATTTTTTCATATTCGATAGTTTGACATGGTAGCGACGATATTAAATATCTGTTAAAATTCTCTATTTCTGAAAAAGAAATGAAATCAATCATCATTAAATAATTTTACTAAATTAACTCTACTTTTATCACCATCGCCTTCAAAATCATGTTCGCTGCGATGAATTGACGCCACGAAAAATTGACGCTGCGATGGATTGTGCGCCACGACGAATTGACGCTGCGATGAATTGTACGGCGACAAGTGTGGATTACGGTGCTTGCTTTTCTTTTCATTTCTTACATTTCTTAGAATATTAACTGATATCATTTTATTAAATTCCAGATGTGTGTTTTGTGGTCATGTATGTAGAAATGTTACATATACAGGGTAAGTTTTCATTTCATCCACGCAAATTTATAATGTTATACCGTTTTTTAGATATTTTTAAATATCGTCTATTTTCAAGTAATTGGAGTTATTATATCATGCTGGTATTTTTAATACATCGCCTGTGTAAATGGATGATTAACATGCGTAGAATGCATTACGGTGCAACTATTGTAAGTTTTCTTAAATTGTTGCAAGTCTGGAAAAAAATGCAGAATATATATAAAGGCTGAAAAAATAGGCATATTTATACACATGGCTAGCACGCTTGTGCAATTACCTTGATGGATACAATAATTTCGACCATGAAATGCACATCTGTAATTCATAAATCTAAATTAGAAGTATTAAAAAATATATATTCTAGATATAACATAGGCAACGGCAGTTATTTATTAACTTTTAACCTTTAATTCTTTAATTCCTCTTCCTAATGCACTTTTATAACTCTCATTACCTGATTAAAAAGTAAACATAGTATTTACCAGCGTAGGTGTAAAATCAATGGCGTTGAGCTTCATCATCTAAAAATAACCTTATTTTACACTATGAAATAGAAGTTATATTTTACTTATTATGTTATTTATTTTATATAAATACTGAATCAAGTTTTTTTCCCAACAGATTGTTTTCAGTAGGGAAAATATAAAACTATTCAAAATAACATTACCATCTTATTAAAAGCAAGCTAAATTATGTTAAATACGAATGTGCATTTACTGTTTATTTGGGAATAATTTCAGAACATAATGAAATATGTTTATCTTTACGAATTAATTCATACGCGATTTTAAAATATCAAGAAAAAAAAAATATATATATATATATATATTTTTTTTTACGCAAAATATATAAAATGAAGACATTAGTATCGCGTAAACTTTTAATGCAATTCTAATGTTAACCTTTTGTTACATATTTTGCTTCATTAGTTATACTTTATGTATAATTTCAAATGTGTTTGTATTTCTTATTAAATGGAATAAATGTTTATTTCAGGGTATGGTTGTAGCTATTAAAACAATAAACAAGTCGAGAGTGGATATAACGAGGTCTCTACTTTTAGAGCTTAAAAAGGTAAGTTAATTTTTTACTGATTCTGCTTTTCAAAGCAGAGCAATTATACTTGTTACTAGAAATTCAACTATAATATAAATTTTTAAATTCCAGTTTTCCAAATTTCTGGCGATTATACTTATACTTTTTAAACATCATATCGTATCGATAATATTTATGAATGATTCCTGGTAGTCTTTAATAGAATAAAAAATTGTAAAACACCAAAAAAGTATTACAGTAATACCTCGGTTTTCGTTGACTTCAGTTGTCGTCGGTTTCGGTTTTCGTCGATTTTATCCGCGAAAAATTTGTTTTGGTTTTCGTCGGTTTCCTGAGATTTCATTTATTTCCTGTGTATTTTTATTTTATTTTTTTATTGATTGCGAGTGCCCCATCATAAAACCAAATAAAAACCAAATAAAACCGAGTAAAATCAGAATATTAGGGCACTCCAAAAAAATAGAAGAGAACCTCAACAGAGGTCTGATTATCACAAGAAACAGGGAATGAATTGATTCAGAATTTTCTTTTTGTAGTACAGAATATCCCTGCGAATTTTTGTAGCTCGGCGTAATTATTCTGCAAATGACACTGATAATGTTGTGTTGTGTTGAAAAAAATGCAAGTGTGAATGAATAAAGTACAGGTATGTTTTCAGAGCTGATTTATAAATTGTAATTGCATTAAAATTAGAAATATTTTCAAAAGTACAGTGTGGTACGTATGTGTCTTTCGTCGTCTTTTGCAAAAAATTACTTTGACAAACATTTTAGCTTTTAATAATTTAGCTTTTTCATTAGTATTTAATTATTTTAAAAACCACAGAAATCAAAATAAAGTTGCTAATAAGCGATGTATACATTTGTAACTTACAAAACCCACTATAAATAACTTAGAGGCCGTCTTTCGTTTTCATGTATTTATTGTTTTGTTAAAATTTTAACAACGGGCCGCAATTCCTGCTATGATATTTTGTTCCAGTCTTCCTGGAGATATATTATTAGAAACTCTAAACTTCTACGAGGCTTCGAACAAACTCTTCTCTGCTTGATGATCGTTCCAAATAATCAATCTGGTTGAGATTTATAAAGTAGAGAAATCATATTTTGACTGTTAAGATCTCTGTCAGATTTGACTTGTACCTTCCTTGGGCTCTTCTTGTTCTGAGTGCTGAAGCATAATCTTACTTAAGAGTCCAGTCTTTATTTACAAAGTTCTCCTGAAATCATAGAAGCACTCTCCAAGCTATCTTCGCAGTACGCTTGATGGTTGATTTTGATTCCTTCATCTACAAAATGAAGCAATGTTATCCAGTTGAAGAAATCTCTCTCTAAACCATAGCCATACATGTCTTTTGTCGTCTTTTGATAACGGCTGTTGAGCTAAGAGTATATTTTGAAAAAATTTCGATTATTGTATTGATCATGAACAACATTGACTGTGAAATTTAAAACTATCTAGCCACTGATCATGAGCGATTTGCTGCATTGGTTCTATACATCTAAGACGTTTTCCCACTTTTTCTCCACCGTAAATTCCTGACACTTTTTCATATTGTAAGTCTGGTATCCAAGAAACTATTTCTCAATTTGACGAACCGTATCCCGGTGATGTTGATCTCTTTTGCTACTTTTCTCATCGAAATGTTCGAAATGCTAAACCTCTTTACGGTCACTTTGTGTTTTCTGGAAATATTGATTGTTCGTTTTTTACTTTAGCCTCGCTTGTCCTTATTATATAAAATCTCTTGGAATCGTTTCATGGCATCCGATACAATAAGATTGAAACTTCAGGATCCGAACTTCAGCATATGCCTTTAGCATATAATGCGATGATTCCATTTCTCTGGGAGATCGGTATCACAAAATCTAAATAACATGTTTCTGTGAAGTCATGTTATTATTTCTCATGTAAAACATTTTATTTTATTTCAACTGGAACTTCGAATTTCTTTGTGAAGAGTAGGATTTTCGGATTCAATCCAAATATTTAATTTATATTTTATTGTATAACCTATCCAAATTTAAAATAATGTGTATATAACTAAAAATTAAATTTCTTTGCCGTATATTCTAATAAAAAGACCAATAAATATTATATTTTTAATTGAATGAAATACGTTTACTTTAGAAATTAGTGATCATTAAACATTATTTATCAAATGTGTATGAGAGGAAACCAGTATGTGTGCGTGTGTGCAAAATAAATTGAAATATTTATGTAGGAAGTACAGATAATTTTTTTACACAAAAACAGAAAAGAGTGCAGAAAATAGTGCAATGTTGTAAGATTCCTAAATTGCAGTGACATCCATTTTCTTTTTGAAAAATACTGTGTGTTGCAGATCTATAATTAGATCTCGTAAATTAGATAAAAACTGCTTCTTATTATTAGAATCTTTCTATACCTTCAAACATTTGAGACAAGGATAAATCACTCTCTTCCATTCCTGGGAAGTTCTAATTACCTGCCGGTTCACTGTCAAATTTCGGTGATGATAACGTCTACGTCTAGAAGGAAAGTTCCTAAAGTAATTCCGGGACATTTCCCATACAAACATTTTTTTTCCAATTTACAAGTTACGGAAATTGAGCAGGAGTTGATTTGAGCTCCATCTTAAACAGATAATTAAATGTGGGAAATAATATTTTTTTTATGTGTGTCCATGAAAATTTACCGTTTAGCAGGTGTCTGGCTCAGAACAGGCGTTATTACGTTCTATTTCAGTGCATTTAATTACTTTAACGGCAATGGATGATGATTTTTGTATGGTGTTTCCGTTTTCCCTAATAGGATGTGTATGTAAAATATTCTTAATATAATTAAATATTCGTTAGATATTCGTAAAATATTATCGATAAATTGGTATAATTTGGCAAAGCTCAATAAAACTAAAATACGTCATTGGTACTTTTCTGACACAGGTTCCTGAAAATGTCATTAAAACTAAAGAAATTACAGGAAGGGATAATTAATTATTTTTTCACATAAAAAAGCTAAATATGCATTTCAAAATAAAAGAAGTTAAACAAATAAAAACTCCAACTAATAATACAACTGCATACAACTCATTTAGTTAAAACCTTTATTTTCAGAAAATTTGCGAATAATATTTAAACCAGTCTTCTCTAAAACATAAAGGTATTCCACATAATATAGAGAAAAGACATCACACACAATAAAATTTCTTCAGAACAAACTCGTTGTTATATTCCCTTGCGTTAAAGGATATCCATTAAGAGGGAGATAGAAATCGATATAATTTCTGCTAATACATTTTGCGTATTGCATTGGGAGCATTTCCTTGCATGTGAGAAAATTCAACCGTAGGAGTAAACCCTTATATAAGCAAAATTCGTGTTAATGTAATTTATTTTATGAGATAGAAAATGCAACCTTCTTTGTATCACGTAGTTTCAATTAAAAAAAAAAAATTCAGCCAGAAATTTTTTTGTAACTTAATCGTTGGCTTGATGTTAAATAGTTTAGCAGTGGAATTTGATTTATGAGTATGAAATTACATATTTTTCATATTAAATAGAGCTCTCAGAATCTGTTAAGACTTTTTTATTTACATAATAACTGTGGTCAAAATCGACATAAATAATTGAATTACTGTATGAATTTACATTTACTTGATGTTTTTTTTAATGGAAAATTTAGTACTTTCGTGTTATAGTCCCAAGGATGAATCGCCAAGCGACCAAGATTTATCGCCACATTATAAAGCATATATCACATTATATAATGTACATAACATTTCGGGACGTATACGGCCAAGTTATAGTCATATATGACGCCTATATCATGTATATATATATATATATATATATATATATATATATATATATATATATATATATGACATGAGTATAAGACGTATATGATGTATAATGGCATATAAGGAGTGTGTATATAATGATATATATAACACATATATG
Organism: Maratus michaelseni; assembly: GCA_963931845.1. Taxonomy (NCBI): domain Eukaryota; kingdom Metazoa; phylum Arthropoda; class Arachnida; order Araneae; family Salticidae; genus Maratus; species Maratus michaelseni. The sequence goes on from OZ007590.1 coordinate 182,856,070, forward strand.
AGTGTTTGGAGTATATACATGCGTATATATGATGCATACATCAGATTTGAGGTGTTCTTGTCGAAATCATAGCTGCATCCTTGGCATAATTGTAATTCTGGAGGCCGCTTTAGCACGAAATTACTAAAAATTGTTTTGAAATAGTTTTATAATGAATAATTTTTTAATTAAACTATGATGAACTGTAACCATGCGGTATTTTGCGTGCTTTCTGTGTGTTTTTTTTTTACTCTAAAATTTACTGTAAAAAATCGAAATTAGCTGGATACAGGAAGATTTGTAATTTGACATCTTCATTGCATCTGTATAAATTATCATTGGCCATTGCATGAAAACAGTGAACGAATTTTTTTTTTTTTCAGCAATTACGAAGCAATAAATTGTGACTATTGTGTGAGTTTAAAAATAACTGTTACATTTTATAATAATAAAATCTGTATCAAAATTTTTTTCTTATTTTTGCTTGGATTTTTCTCCCCAGAGGTATTAAGAATTAGGTTGCACGTGTTGCAGGGGAGCGCAGCGTACACTCTAAAATACGATAATGTTGATTTGAATTTCAAAGATTTAAAATTAATTAATACTTTAATTAAACTTTAACTAAGAATAGCAGTTTTACTCGAAAAAATGCTATAGCGAACATATAGTGCGAACTAAAAATGCAAACATATAGTTGCTTAACCTATGAAATACAGCACGGACCGCCACTGCTACTAGTGAAAACTCTAAGATTTAAAAAGCGAAAAAAAAATAATTGTTCTTTAGATTCTATTCCATTTCTGCATGATGACTTCAATAAATAGAATTTATGGAAATTTATTGAGATAAAGAATAATCACATGCGATTTCAAAATTTTATTTTGAAGGGAAAATACTTGATATTTAACAAATATTGTAGTGTATAAATATTTTCGTTAAAATATAAAATTTCAGGAAATATGCAAATAATATCCAGACTGATCTTTTCTAAAATATAGGACCACCCAAAGTAATCCATAAAATAGTTTCACACATGATCAAATTCTTTGAGATCTAGATTATTGTAAAGCTTCTTCTATTAAGAAAATCTATTAATGGGGAAAAATAAATTGATATAAATTCTTTTAACACAGTTTGGGTATGATTTTGTTTTTCATGAGAGAAAATTTGTTTATCCGAGTAATCCTTCCTATAATGAAATACTTGCAAAAATAAACATTTATGAGAATGAAAACATAGCATTCGTTTTGGCATATTTTCTTAGAGAGGATGAAATATTTTGAATGAAATATTTTGAGCACATAATATACTGGGTTACTCAAGTCCACTTACAAATTTTGAGGGAAGGTATATAGCAACGGCATGAACCATATTCACGCAGGAAAGAAAAACTGGAAACAGATAAGTAGTTCTGTATGCCAGAGCTTGGCGTAGTAGATGTATATGGTTTTCACATGCGATGCTTCTTCAATTTTCATGATAAAACAGCACATATAGAGCTCGCCTTCACTTGATTCCTCTAGAATTGATTTATCTCTGTGTGGGACATTCAAGGAAACTGTGTATGAAATGTCCTTTGCTTCTGAAATAGACTGTCAAAAATCAGCGTCGTTTCTGATAATACCTGCTAATTCCAAGTGTTTTGGGAAATGTTCGACAATCGACTGTGTCAGATATTACGAATGGTTGGATATCTGAATACGTTTTATGAAATCGTAAAATAAGACAAACACAGGATAAGACAACGTTGATAAGCATATTCATTGACGCTATTTAACACAGTGAAAATATTCCATCTTTTTTTTCAAAATGTCTAATTATTAGAACTCACATTATATTGAGTGTATAATTTTCTAAATCGTAATAATTAATTTTATTTAGATAAACTCTAATTTCTAGGTATTTGTTGATTTCATGGATTTAAAACTAACACATATCGTAAACTTTCATATTTAATTTATATTAAAAACTTTCAATTGTTTAAACGTGTAAGTACTTTTTGAGGGTACATCATGTAATTGAACTATCTGGGTTTTATTTCATTTTATGTTGTGTCGGAATCTTTGGGCCCGTCACGAAACAGAAAATTGACATGATACTGAATTTTAATATAAAACAACAAGTATATTTGATATCCATAAATGAAGAAGGTTTGCAGCAGAGCGAGCGAAACTTAACTATGATGCTCGAATTAAAATTCAACTAACTCCAAACTAACTAATTGCAGATTTACTAATTTAAACTCAGCTTATGTAAGGGGAAATGGCTTTTCAACAATAGTACTACCCACGACAACTTCTACGTCGAATATCATTATCACTGAAAATACTTTAATGAATGGCAGTTCAAAACTATCTTAAATGTCTCTACTAATTTCAATCCCGTGGTCCCCGAAAATCACTTTATTGAAGTATGCAGGTTTTAACACTTTACCAGAGGTGAAACTCCTTAGCCGAAGGCTTTGATTTCACACTCGAATTACTCCACACACCAGTCGCTGATAGCGCATGCGAAAGTACACACTTCAACCAAACTCTGAAGCGCTAAAGCACTGGTATATGTTACCTTGAGACGCGAGTCTCGGCTAAATTTACTCGTTCAAACTCTAATTTCCTTATACTCGCGTCTTTATAACTGATTACAGTAAGCTAATTAGCATATAACCGCATCAAAATAACCGGAAAGCACAATCATACTTGCGAATGTCGCAGAAATGACAGATAGATGTCACTTTCACGCTCATGTGTTTGATGTCGGACAGCATGTTCACAAACTAGGCTATCCTCATAAGTGTGTGCCCTAATTAGACCGGGAGGCGGCAGCACAGACAATCACCTCATCGAGTTCACGGCTGAAATTCCAGAATTAGTTAAAACTCGATTCGCATATTAAAACGCAATCGGTTTGCCAAGTCATATCTTGGTGGAAAACACGTGAAAACCCGATTTTAGCGGTTGACTCGTAGGTTTACCATTGTGTTTTCCTGCACCCAAAAGTATGAAAACATGGAGAACTGGGTGCAGGAAAACACAATGGTAAACCTACGAGTCAACCGCTAAAATCGGGTTTTCACGTGTTTTCCACCAAGATATGACTTGGCAGACCGATTGCGTTTTAATATGTGAATCGAGTTTTACCTAATTCTGGAATTTCAGCCGTGAACTCGATGAGGTGGTTGTCTGTGCTGCCGCCTCCCGGTTTAAATGTAATAACTGCTTTCAATTGAAAAAGGAAGTAAGTTTATAAATGAAATAATAACATTAAGGTAAAGTACACTTTATAATGCAGAAGTTTATAATCCAGTTTCAAGTATGCATATTACAGATGTAAGAACATAAACGCGCAAATTTCATCTTGAGCACAGAATTTTCTTGTCCTGTGTGTATGAAACAGCACCGATTTCTGTACATTTTTGGCAGTTTCTTTAAGATGAGCCAGAATGAACTTAATTAAAATTGAAAAGCTTTCATTTCCGAAAGAATAATTTAATTATGTTTTCTAATTATTGAGATGAGATATCGTGTATTTCTCTTTATTAAACTAATTTAGGAATACTAAAATAAATCTGAAGCTTTTGTGTCGATAATAAGCAGCTGCTATTCGCTTGACAGTATTATTTTCTCTTACAAAGGAAGTTGTTTATTCCCTTCCTTTTCATTTAGTTTCAGTCAATTTGCCGATGAATTCATTCATTTTGATTATCAGGTCCAATGAAATAAATAATAAAAGAACAATTTGTGATTCTTTTTCACTTGCCGATAGTTTAAGATTAGTTTATGTAAGATTTATTTGTACAAAATAATTATACCATAGATAGTTCTTCCCATACAAGAAAATAATATTTTTTTATGTCGCATACGCTATACCGAAAACCAATATTTTCTTGTTTTCAATGTCTGACAAAGCATTTCTGTACATAAAAAATAATTAAAAATAATGGTTACATTTCCAACTATTAAATCGGGAAATCTGGAATCGCAATGTCAGCTCGACCAGTCGCACTTTTATTTTGAATTCATTTTATTTAATAGTTTGAAACTTTTGAAATTGTTTAAGAGTTTGAATAGTTTGAAATTGAAATAAAACTTTCAATACGCAGTTTCATTTCTTTTATATTAGTAATATTTTAAGTTGTTTCAGAGAAGATTTAACTCTTTCATGAACTGTAACTGATTACAAGGACTGATATTTTAAATATGTTTCTTTTCTATAAAAACGTTTTATTACAGAAGGGGTGAGAAGCAGAAGATGATTTCAGGCTCTTTTTTTCTTCGGAGTTTGAACTCGCCCAAGCTCGAAACATTTTGTGTCATCAGAGCCCGATCCCGATACCGAAAGTGCGCTGTAGAATAATATTAATAACATTTTCAGTTGTTTCAAGATTAATTTTTCCAATTAAAAATATCTTCTTACACAGAAAAAAATTATTAATCCTAAATACTGTCTCATCACAATGTTCCGTTCATTTCATATTCCTGAAAATCTGTTTATAAATTGCAAATTTCTTATTCATACCCAACCACAGGCAGAAATTTGCAAAAGTCGTAGTTCTTATTATTTTACAATATCATTGTATAACTGTAGCAGAAAGACATGAGTTCTATTTTCAGTAATTCTGAAAAATGGCTTCAAGTAGAAAGATGGGATAGACAAGAGATAGATATCACGGCTTCTTTATGTTACCAACACTTCTAACTAAGACTTCAGAGTCAGATAAACTATCTCTTCTTATATACCATCAATAATAATTCAATTTCCTTTCAAACTGATTTTCAAAGAATTACAAAACACTTTAAGAAGCTTTTTTTCCTTTTTCAATTTGCGAATAAAGAAAATTGCGAATAAAGAAAATTTTCACTTGAACCCGAGCCTAAAGACTGGTATAAAAATCGGAAGAGATCTGCCTTCTCAACTCTGGTTGCCATATGATTTGATAATTATAACTGTCTATAATAGTAAATATATTAAATTTTCTGTCTGCAATAAATTAAAATAATGTTTTCATGATAATGACATTAATGATTAATTTCAAAGATTAAATATATTCTCATAAAAATTTTAATAGTTATTGATAATACTAATTGTCCAACGTATTTTAAAAGGATTACTTCAGCTTCTCCAATATTTATTGAATTACTTCGCTAGTGGGTAGATACGAAAAATAAAAAGTAAAATTTTCAAAGCTTTAAATGTTCGTAAGTGTTTAAATAATTGTTGGAGATCATCACTGCATTAACAGAAAAGCCACCAGCTCGAAATTTAATCATTTTCAGTATCAAACTGGAACATCGTATTTGGTAAAATCAAACATCTTTGGCATCTTACAATCTAAAGTGTTCTTAATAGCTAGCTCATTATAAATTAATAAATTTATACAAGCCAGTCACCTTTTCTATTCCTCCATAAATTGAAAAACGTTTATATTCTGTTTTTAAATCCCAATTTAAGGCTGATACATCATGGGAAGTAAAATATTATCATGATTTTACATTTAACAATTACATATTTTCTGTGTATGATAAGAAATGTGAAAGACGAAATCATATTAATTTTGAAATAGATAAAAGATATCTCCTTTCTATGTGACATTTTTAACCGACTTCAAAAAAGGGAAGAGGTTCGCAGGTCGAAGCGTATGTATAATATATATTTTTATGTATGTTCACTGATTACTCCGAAACTACACGACCGATTCATGCGATTTTTTTTTTTTATTCAAAGAGGATACTCTCGAATTAGTCCCTTTTTAAATTTTCTCAAAATTGGTTCAGTACCTTTTTAGAAATTCAACAAAAACAAATAATAATAATAATAATAATAATAATAATAATAATAATAATAATAATAATAAGCGTCTTTAAAATCTTTCATTTTCACTGATTTTCATCAAGTGACAAACAATCTGTTTGGCGAGAAAATCACTATCCGACGATTTTTCCTCCCTCTTTATACGACTTTGTTTCTAGGATTGTTGTAGGGAAAACCAAAAAGCAATGTTTTAATCGTTACAAACTTTTAAATAACTTTTAAACATATAAATAACGTATAAATAACGTATTTTATACGTAAAAAATCAGTAAAAAAAAGAAAGAAAGAAAATCTAAATTGTAAAGCGTTTAAATCCACCTAAGATTTCCGCTGTACAGAATTAAGAAACTACATTTTTACGGTGGAGGGATTTAAATACGCTTGTTCCTTTGTAGTAGTTTTTAAGTTTTTATTTATTTATTTATTTATTTATTTATTTATTTTTATTATTCTTTTTATTTTTTTGGCTTTTTTGTTAATAAGTTTATGGTTATTGAAAAGGTGGATGTTTAATATCGAAGCATTTTAATTTATTTATTCACTCGCTTTTTATACTTTTTTATTTAACTTAACCTGGTTCATATATGAAAAGATAGAATCAATTTTTCGCCCACTTTCTGATATACTAGAATTAAAGAATTGTGTACACAGGTGTATTTCCAATGACAATATACAACGCTTTAATATTTTTGTAAATTAATTATAAACTAATGAATTCATTTTGAGAGCTTTTTCCGTTATCACAGCGGAAGTGATAAATCTCCAATTTTATTAACTATGGATACAAACAACTTTACACGATCACATCTGTATAGCATCAAGAATGGAGTTATGCGCCAAACCACGTTCCTTAAAATATGCCAACTTTCTAAGAAAAACTAAGTAATCACTAAAAAGTAGAGTAAAAAGTGTAATAGTTAAAAAAAAAAAAAAACGCTTTTACTTATCATTCAGCCAACTGTTTGACATTTATGACAGCAAAAATGGACTTATTCCTCGTATAAAAAGAAACAGTTTGGTTACTGACTGAAGCAACACAAACGTAGTATATAGTTTTATCCCAATGAAATGACACTTATACATATATTCTAAGTGAAAGTATGACAGATTATAATTTATTTCAATATGACGTCTCAAATATATCTTTTAGTTGTAAATGGTTAAAAAAAACACGAATTTGAACAAAAAAAGTTATACAAATCTTTTGCGTTCTACCTTATATCTTTAAAAATTGCATATAGTTCTATTGTAGTTTCATTATTTATCGTATATAGTTTTATTATAGTTTTATTATTTATCGTATATAGTTTTATTATAGTTTTATTATTTGTATTACTTTTAAATGCTAAAGGTGTAAAATTAACAACTATAATATAAATTAAAATAACTTTTATTAGTTGTTTTACATGTTTCGACTCTTCTGAGTCATTTTCAAAAACAAAATGAGAATATTCTAAAGCTGCACGGGCTTTGAAGTTATTATTTACATGTACTTTTTTAAAAAATTACGCACGTTATCTATTATTTTTTACTTGATTGTTTATTTTCATATCTTTGAGCATGGAGTAATTCTAGCCACAGTTTTGGTAAATTAAAAGATAAACCGAAACTGTGGCTAGAATTACTCCATGCTCAAAGATATGAAAATAAACAATCAAGTAAAAAATAATAGATAACGTGCGTAATTTTTAAAAAAAGTACATGTAAATAATAACTTCAAAGCCCGTGCAGCTTTAGAATATTCTCATTTTGTTTTTGAAAATGACTCAGAAGAGTCGAAACATGTAAAACAACTAATAAAAGTTATTTTAATTTATATTATAGTTGTTAATTTTACACCTTTAGCATTTAAAAGTAATATACTATTACAAGGTGTTATATTTTATTATATTGTTTTATTATTTATCGTATATAGTTTTATGATAGTTTATTATTTATCGTATATATTTTTATTATAATGATACGTCAAAATTTTAACATAGGGTCATCAACTGCGTGTCAAGGTGAGCGATATTGGTGACAATGGGTTTTTAAACCCATTGTCACCAATATCAATAACAATAAAGCGGTGCCACAAAACAATCTGTGATGTCAAACCTCTCTCACTAAAATATTCCAACTGGCATGCAAAAAGTCAAGAAACAATCCTTCGAAGTCGTGTTTTTTTTTTTTTTTTTCACTGAAACGTAATTTTTTTTATTATTATTAATTAAAAAGTAATATTCATTGTCCGTGATTCTAAAGATTTCATATTCTAGTTCTTTTCATGTGCATTTAAATAAACCATTTATTTCCGTTTTCAGGTTAAAGTTTTTTCTTCTTTATATTCCACACACATTCAGTGGAAAAGTGAAAAGGCAAGAACCACTACAAAAGCTTTTAAAAGAATAGAGGAAAAGACAAAATTATTTTCGCCTCTTTCTGTACTTTGAAAGGGAAAACTTTTCTAAGCTTGAAAGCTTATTATTAAACTGAATGTCTTCCTTTTTATTTGACCCACTCTCTATCTCTCTCTCCCTCTCTCTCGCCTTCGTTTTTTTCTTTTATTCATTTTTTCTTTTTTACTTTGCTTTAGAGTTAAATGGAGATGAATAATAATTTAACATTAAACCTTGATTAAACAATATTCTTTAACAAACAGCTAACATATTTCCAATGTCATACTTATCCTATTGGAAACATATCCGTTTCATTAATTTAAATATGTTACTAGATATAAAATATTTTCAAGATAGCACCAGTATTACTGTAATTTCTGATTGGTATTCGTTAAAAGTTAATTAATGGAAATATGAAAGAAAGCATTATGCATAAATGTAAGTATTAACAATCATTCTTACGAAATTCCCATTCTTTGTCTAGTATATTGATTACTAGAGAAGCTCGCGCGTTTAGCTGACCGATTTTTCCAAACGAACCTGCTGTTGCGGTAACTTCGGCAGCGTACACACGGGTGAGGTACGACCATTCCAGTCTCGAATCAAGCGATATTGTATTTTACTTTTAGAGCGAAATTGTTCCAAACGAAGATAGGACTGGGGGCGCCACTGTCTTCGACAGCGTAACAAATCATTATTTTTCATATTTAAGAGAAGTGTAACTTGTCTTCTCTGAAAGGTGTGTGGCGTTCGACCCAGAAACACTTTGATAAAATAATGCATAAAATCATGCAGGAAGGTAAAATAAAGCTAAAATAAAATAATAATAAAAAATATATTAGATTAATTGTAACACAATTATTCAAATTGGTAAAGAAATCATATGAGTTGTAATTTTCCAACTGGACGATCTGATTCAGATATCCGACCAGATGCTATGATCAATAGGTCCTCCAGATTCGACCGGGATGACTCAGTTGCTAAAGCATAGGCAGCTTCAGCCAAAAGGTCCTAGGTTCGAATCTTGACCTGGACATTTTTCGTCCAGTGGGTAAATTACAACTCATATGATTTCTTTACCAATTTGAATAATTGTGTTAAAATTAATCTAGTGTAATCACGCATCCAGCGTTTACTGGAGTTCCATTACCTGCGATTTATTCTGTTGAGCTGATTCGGATATCAGACCAGATGCTATTATCAATAAGGTTAACTGGGTGAATTAGGTCCTCCAAATTCTACCGGGATGGCTCAGTTGGTAGTACACAGGCAGCTTCAGCCAAGAGATCAACCCAAGTTCGACACCTATAGCCCGGACATTTTTCGTCCAGATGGAAAATTACAACTCATATGATTTCTTTACCAATTTGAATAATTGTGTTAACCCTTCTTTGCATGAGTTTTGCTTTTACAATTGTGTTTTTTTATACATATATTAAATATTAGACACCAGAAATTTTAAGATAGATTTTTAACTTTGTTCAGCAACATAGTTCACGGGAAGTTTACTGGATTAATATTTCTATATAAATATAGTGGTGGCGAAGAAGTTGATTTATTTATTAAAAGTTAAATAAACAGTGATGGAAATTTACATCACTATGCAATGAAGGGTTAAAATTAATCTAGTGTAATCACTCATTCAGCGTTTACTGGAGTTCCATTACCTGCGATTTATTCTGTTGAGCTGATTCGGATATCAGACCAGATGCTATGATCAAGGTGCTATGTAGGTTAACTGGGTGAATTAGGTCCTCCAAATTCTACCGGGATGGCTCAGTTGGTAGTGCATAGGCAGCTTCAGCCAAGAGATCAACCCAAGTTCGACACCTATAGCCCGGAAATTTTTCGTCCAGATGGAAAATTACAACTCATATGATTTCTTTACCAATTTGAATAATTGTGTTAACCCTTCTTTGCATGAGTTTTGCTTTTACAATTGTGTTTTTTTATACATATATTAAATATTAGACACCAGAAATTTTAAGATAGATTTTTAACTTTGTTCAGCAACATAGTTCACGGGAAATTTACTGGATTAATATTTCTATATAAATATAGTGGTGGCGAAGAAGTTGATTTATTTATTAAAAGTTAAATAAACAGTGATGGAAATTTACATCACTATGCAATGAAGGGTTAAAATTAATCTAGTGTAATCACTCATTCAGCGTTTACTGGAGTTCCATTACCTGCGATTTATTCTGTTGAGCTGATTCGGATATCAGACCAGATGCTATGATCAAGGTGCTATGTAGGTTAACTGGGTGAATTAGGTCCTCCAAATTCTACCGGGATGGCTCAGTTGGTAGTGCATAGGCAGCTTCAGCCAAGAGATCAACCCAAGTTCGACACCTATAGCCCGGACATTTTTCGTCCAGATGGAAAATTACAACTCATATGATATCTTTACCAATTTGAATAATTGTGTTAACCCTTCTTTGCATGAGTTTTGCTTTTACAATTGTGTTTTTTTATACATATATTAAATATTAGACACCAGAAATTTTAAGATAGATTTTTAACTTTGTTCAGCAACATAGTTCACGGGGAGTTTACTGGATTAATATTTCTATATAAATATAGTGGTGGCGAAGAAGTTGATTTATTTATTAAAAGTTAAATAAACAGTGATGGAAATTTACATCACTATGCAATGAAGGGTTAAAATTAATCTAGTGTAATCACTCATTCAGCGTTTACTGGAGTTCCATTACCTGCGATTTATTCTGTTGAGCTGATTCGGATATCAGACCAGATGCTATGATCAAGGTGCTATGTAGGTTAACTGGGTGAATTAGGTCCTCCAAATTCTACCGGGATGGCTCAGTTGGTAGTGCATAGGCAGCTTCAGCCAAGAGATCAACCCAAGTTCGAATCCTAGCCCGGACATTTTTCGTCAAGTTGGAAAATTACAGCTCATATGATTTCTTTACCAATTTGAATAATTATGTTAAAATTATTCTAATATGTTTTATTATTTGAAAACAAATAAGATTATATATATTGTAAATACTTCTGAATTTTTCATTTTATTGTTAACATTTATATTGCATTTCGGAAAAAATAATTAAAGAAAGAAAGAAAATAAATTTGAAGCAAAAAGTCAGGTTGACGATTGTTTTAGAGAAAGAACTATTTACTTTGTTCAATATAAATTGAAAAAAATGGTAGGATCTTATTTTCAACATAAATTGTGAGTTTTTATTATCTCTTGCTACACGATAAAAGAAAGTAAAAAATGCCCAGTTAAACTGATGGTATTGAGCTCACAGGCTATTTACACTAATTGTATATTATACTCAAAGAATAATGCTCTAGGAAAATAATGAAATCGACAGTAAACCTGTATACTAAATTTGAAGTAAATCGTATTAAAGGGGGGGGGGATTAGCCCCGTCCCGTTTTCCTCCTTTATACTTAACCAATGAGCCTCCAAATCTAATTAGGGAAACGCCTTATCAGAATAAACCTGCATACTAAATTTGAATCAATTTTGCATGAAAAACACATCTATCTAAACCAGGAGTTTTCAAATTATGGTACGCGTACCAGTACTGGTACATGGCTACTGGTACGCAGAAGTCCGATACTGGTACGTGAAATAAAATACAAAATGCAGCATATTATTATGGAATCAAAAACTTCAATCAAATCTTTATTAACTCGGAAATTTTCAAAAAAATTTGGAATGCGCTTTAGGATCTGTAAACTCTTTTTCTATTTCTTTTCTTTTTTTTTTTTTTTTCTTTTTTTTTTTTTTTTTTTTTTTTTGCGAGAAATGTTCGTAATAGCAGAATTGCTGAAACTCGCACACACCGCTTATGATACAATCAGTTTTCCAGAATAAAAAACACAATTATTAGCAGTCGCAGCTCGTGACAGGCTTCTTTTGGGGAACTAAATGCATGCTAGGAACATTTATTATTTTCATATCATTATTTTTTTAAAGGAATATTTTCGTTGTTTAATGGCTGAACATCTGCCAATAACTAAAATAAAGTATTTCTTTCTAATAATATTGGTAAGAAAAGAATAAATTTGGCATCCATGCATTTAGTGCCCCAAATAAAGCCGGTCACGGGTCGCCACTGATTATTAGATTTATATGGATAAAAATTGAATTTTTTAATAAAGACCTAGTTTTAAAATTAATGAATGAAGTATTTTTAATTAGCGGAAGAACTGTTTTTAAACATGCTTTATAAATTGAATTATCTGGAGGTAAAGTCTGGATGCTTGGAAGTAGGTGGAGCTTGTGTGAGTAGGAGGAGTTAAAACAAAATAAAATTTCAAGTGTAATTTATTACTCATTGTTCTCTTTGTATTAGAGCAGCTTCTAGGAGGTGTTGAAATAAAAGTTTTATTTCAAACATAATTCACAAATTAATTCATTCTGTTGATTGAAATATTTTTCTTCTCTTGTACAAAACGTTTTATAGTTTCCCCCTATTTTATAGAAATCGTTTTTTAGCAGAGTAAGTTATTTAAAATGTGATCTGAAATCAAACAAAAACTGTCGCCATATACAGTGTGGATTTCAGGTAAAGAATTGTGTATATGTATTGAAGTGGTATATACATAAATGTATGAAGAAACTCGCAAGTGTTTGCCTACTGCGCGACATTATTGTCACATTTAAAGGTATGCAGATTATTAATGCAGTTGTATGGAGCCTATGTTAAATGGGCTAACTAAACTTTGGATAAGAAATTCGTTTCTTATTTGAGACACTCTGCCACTGTATCTAATGAGAGAGGAAAAAAATGAATTTATTCAACTCTCCTATAATGGATTACTGGAGTCCTCATTCAAAAGGATGATTGTAATAAAATTTTCACTGGCGAGAATATCAGAGTACCGTCTGATATCATCAAAGTCTGCTTGTGTTTAGCATAACATATTTCTGTGAATGTGCTTTTTCCCCCTTCGTTATATGGAAAACAAATACAGGAATAAACTAAACATCGAATCTGACTTATGACTAAAACTAACTAATATTGAGCCAGATAATGAGGAAGCTGTAAAACAATTCCACCCCTTTCATTAGCGATAGAAGCAAATTAGTGCAATCAGCCTACTATAACAGTATATCAATCAATATGCGCCAATATGTAATTAAGTATTGTGGCTTTTTTGCTATACCAAAACACTGTATTTTGATATTGTATGAATTATTAAAATTTAATGATGATACTACTTTTTACTCTAATGCTATTGTAAAGCAATCAATCTAAGTACCAATTTCGTAATGTAATTATTCATTTTTAAATACAAAAAAAAATTTTAAAAAATGCTATAGCGGAAACACAACAGACCGAAGATATATTTCGTTTTAGACAGGTTCCTTTTTACAGGTTTTTCTATATTAGCTTCACGCTTGTTACTTGGTGGTACGCAGAAGAATGAAATTCGATTTATGGTACGTCTGTCTGAAAGTTTGGGAACCCCTGATTTAAACTAAGGGGGGATTAGTCCCGTTCTCCCCCTTATACTTAACCAATGAACACCCAAAACTAATCAGGAAAGCACTTTATCAAAATGAATCTATATACAAAATTTGAAGCAAATCGGATATTTCTATCAAGAATTATCGAGTTACGTACATACATACATACGTACATACATATATACATACATACATACGTACATACATACATACGTACATACATACAGAACCTGCGGGAACATTAACTCTCAGGCTTTGATAGCCTGTGAGCTAATAACTGATATTTGCCATTTCTCAAGAAAATTAAATATTTGTTTAATCTAAAAGGGAGAAATGTTATGCCATGTTCATAAATTATATTTCTTTTTATAAAGAACTGATACATGTTCCATAAGTAAATCTATGTCAGAGACACCAGATTTATAACAATACAAAAAGATGGCGCCTAATTAAATGATAATTATTCTTTGTATGGTTTTATGCACAGGCTTTTGTGAATGAACTTGAATTGCATAAAATAATTAATTAAATGAACTTATATTAAATTTAAACTTCGTGATACATTTTAAGAAAAATATATAAAAAACATTTAAATATTTCTTTTAAATAGGACATCCTATATCGAGGAATAAAACTATTATGAAAATTAATGAAATTTTAAAATTCTGTTATCATCAACGAAAATTAATTTAACAAATAAGCATATTAATAAATGTGCATTTCCCAGTTATATCACATTAAAGTTTTATCGTTTTACTAGTAGATGGCAGCACCATGAAGATTAGTAAAATAATTTATTTGTCTTGTAAATAATGATCAAGCACAATTAATCATACTAATGTAAACATATTAATATATTAATAATATTTTTGATCATATCATAATTATAAATTAATACTCATCTTTGCTTGATTTCTTTCAGCAATAAGAAAAACAATATCTGTGTTTAAAAAGAATACGGGTATAAATTGGTTGAAAAATAATCAGTATAAATCTAGATAAAGTTATTATATTTTCTTCTAGTAGATAGCAGCACTAGAAAGAGCTATAAAATATTTATATCTGGTAAATAAAAAATAAGTGTATTGCATCTATTTCAGAAGATGTGCTTTTTGCAGCGAAGAACTAACACAATATGTAAAACCTGCAATATTCCTCTGTGTATAAAGATGAGGAAAAATACAAATTGTTTTCATGAGTTCCATACAAAATAATTTAAAACTGATCTCTTCAAAGTTTTTGCATGTCTTGCATTTAAAAAATATTGTTTTTAACATTAGAGATTACAGATACAATTTCTGTAATCTTTAGATTTATTATTTTCAAATTGCACTACACAGGACACGCATTTCTTATGTTGTAAATACCTTTAAAAAAATGTAAACGTTTTTAGAATGTTTAATTTATTTATAAATTTTGCATACTTTTGATTAATTTGCATTTTTATGTTATGTTTTCTGTAATTTTTAAAATTTGAATCTTCTCATGTATAATTTAAAAAAAAAATTAATCTTACAATTCATCTAAACAATGTAACTGCCTAAATTGTGGTGAAAATTTTCCAATTAGAGTAATTTTAAAATAATTTGTAATTTCTTGTGTTTGCATGTGCAAAATGAATACAATGAAGTTGTGATGGGGAAAAAAAAATCACCTGATTTTAAATTATTTAAAACTATAAAATATATAGAAAAAACTTTTTTCTAATGTTGGAACGTAAAATTCACCATTGTTTATAAATTAAAACATGAAAACATATAAAATGAATAATAATTTATTTCTAAATAGGTGCAAAAAATGAATTTTTGATCTTTTGCACCTATTTTGAAATAAATTGATTCATTTTATGCGTTTTAATTTATTTAAAAGTACATAATCATATTTCAGACAATCCCCCTAATCATATTTCTAATGTTTTTCTAGCATATTTTTAAAAATTTAAATAACCTATACCTCAAACATCATAAACCTAAACTCTAAAGCAGAATAATACGATTTCCATCACTTACGGATAGATGGCAGCACTACTGAATAATACATTTGCAATACTTTGTGAAGTAAAGAAGATATAATATAATTTAATCCCAAGAAATCTTAATTTATTTTTAATTCAGAAGACTGATGCTGATCTTATGTTGTAAATATTTCTAAAAATTTTCAAATAGTTTTAACAAGTGTTTATGTATAAATGTGGTATATTTTTGTTTATTTTGTGGTATATTTTGATTTTTATATTATATTTTCTGTAATTTTTAAAATTTAAATTTTTACCTTTACTGAAATTTTTAAATACAGTAGAACCCCGATTATCCGAATCCCGGTTATCCGAAAATCGGCGTAACTGAAATACATAAAAACTCTTTTGATTTTTTTTATATAAAAAAATTTCATTTTTAAACATGTTGTTTATGAAATAAATAAACAGCATCAACTTACTTATTTGGACCATTACGTAATTACAGGCGTTTTATTGCATAGACACATACAACAGTTAATTTTTTTGAAAAATATGTTGTGTATTTTTTTTTTTTTTTCAACTTCGCATTACTTCAGTGCTGCGTTATCACGCCACCTTTTAAACAATAACATATCTTACGTTGTTGTATCTTCCTGCACTTCAATATATTAAAATATTGTTACGTATTGATACCGTAATTAATTCGGTATTATTGATTTTATAGAAAATCAATAATCAAATAATAAATAATACCGATATAACTATTTTCAACGCGTTGAGCTCTTCATGTTTATAAAAACCCGTTTACGCTTTAAAGCTTTTCCGAAATCTTTCAAAAATTATGGAACTTCCTGATTTCTTTAAGAAAATACAAGAGGTCATTAAATCATGTAGTACTTGTATTTTTCAATTTATAACTCATAAAAGCTTTAGAAATCAATGTCACTTTATTTATCATTTTTAAACATTACATATCCCCTACCTCTTTTTTTTTTTAATCAGTATTATAGTTTCTCTAGTAATATTGCCTTGTTTAGTAACTAGCATAGTGCCCTTTTTTCTTCTAAAGTGAATTATGTCTTAGAGAGAGAAAAACAAAACCTCTTCCTGATAGAACTGTCATTCAACCTTGTTTTTCATAACTAGGGCCATTGTTTGGTAAATTAGAAACAAAACTAAATTAGTTGATTTTGTTTTATTCTAAAATTTATTTTAATGTATAAAATTCCCACTATAATGAATCCATGTGGCCAAAAGTAGAACATATATTGTACCCCTTTTGGCGATTTTCATGTCCATAAATAGCACATGTAGCAAATTTAGAACTCCATTTTTGCCCACCCCCCATTAAGCAGTTAAAATAAATATTTAAAGTGTGAATTTACAATAGAAAGAAAGATTACCTCATGAAACTTAATAGCAATTAGTTTTAGAACAAGTAGACACTGATAACAGCCTAATGCTGAAAATATCTAAAAACTTGTTAGCTAAGCAAAAATTTTAATATTTTTGAGTACACACTACAGGTAATGGCTAGATAGAAACATTGTAACTTATGTCTACATTTTATTGAAATAACACTATTCTGAAATCCCAACGTTCTTGTAATTCCTGTATATTAAGTATTTTCAATCTGCTTAGAGATCTAAACTATCTAGGTTTAAATACTTTGTATAGATGGCGACACTAAAATTCTTTACGCCTTTTTATCTTTACCTTTCTTTTTCCCCTTTTTCCCGTGGCGTTGGGAAAAAAAAAAAAAAAAAAAAAAAAAAAAAAACTTTTGAAAATAAATTCTAATTTATTTCTTGAATAAAAAATTAATTACAGTATGCGTTTTTTTCTCGGAAAAACATGATAGTAATGAATATCTGTCTCGCATTTCCTATCTGCTGTAAGATTATGACTATTTAGTTTAAATTATTTTGTATAGATGGCGACATTAGAACTCGTTCTTGTCTTTTTCCTTAACTTTATTTTTCCGTTTAAAGAAGGTGAGATGGAGGTGGCAGATCAGACGCGTTATATTTTTATACCGGTGTTCGGGCTCATTCTTTCTGTAACGGACAATTTTATTTGTTCTGATCTAGAAGAATTAAAATTAACTTTTATTTTTATTTCTTAAAAATTATTTATTGCAGTTCAAGTTCTTTTAATGCTATTTTGATCATAATGAAGGGCAAACAAAAATCTTGTTTTTCTTTTCTACCATTAGAATGCTATTTTAAAAGAAAATTTGTCATACTTGCAGATTTATGACTGGCATTGACATCGTCGACCTGTATGGGAAGAACACGAATAATGTGTTGTTCGATTTTCGTTGGTGACAGTAGGAAATGTTTTAATTGGAACGTTTATTTATTTATTTATTTATTTTTTATTTTTTTAGAGATCTAATGCGAAATGAATATTTTCTTTTGTTTTTAGTCAACCAGCATTAGCTTAAGGTTTGCAAATTTTTTGTCTTCTATTGTCTGCGAGTTATAATAGATCTTCATAAGAAAATAACGTTAGCGATTCTTATAGTATCTATTTTTCATCATGAACTCTGTTCATGCTGCGGCTCTGCTCTGCATATTCTCGAAGTCACTTTCATTCGTAAGTAGATATAATAAGCCTGCATTGTTATTCCGATAGAAAGCAATCGAGCAGTGTTTCCTCTTTTCCTATAATAGCCTTGGATCATTCAGACAACGATGACAATTACGGCGTTTTTAATTTAACCTGATTTTCAGTGACACAAGATTCACGAAAGATTGTTTTGAGGAAGGAATTTATTATAATTTAAGATGTACATCTTTTATAGGAAATAGGAAAACGTTGTTCGATTCTTCGACATAAAAATAGTAATTTCTGCAAATATCATGCATTTATTCATAAAAGGTACTTTGTTAATGTGTCCATCAGATTTGCTTGTTGGGGGAGAAAATATGAGAATCCTTTTAAGGAAGTATATTCTTATTTTATACCAAACTGTACTTTTGAAAAGATTGAATGTAAATTTCCAAAAAAATTATTATGTTCTTGGGATGAGATATTGTTTTTAAAGCAATTTTTAAATATTTTCTTATTCTATTGCACACTTTCGGTATCGGGTTCGGGCGGGCTCAGGCTCTGATGACACAAAATGCTTCGGACTCAGGCAGGTTCGTATTCAAAATCGTCGGGCACGGGCGGGTCGGGCTCTGAAAAGAGCCATCTCTAGGAGGTGGGGACTTATAATGTAAATCCATAATGTTTTCTAAGAATTCTAAAGCTTATGATTTGTCTACTCCCCCCCCCCCCTCATCTCATGAAATGATTTAAAAATATAGTTTTTAGATAACTGAAAATAGCATTAACTAGCTTAAGTATAGCTTTAATATAAATGCAAAACGAAAACAAAATATTTCTCTGTTTTAGAAAGTATATTTATAATTCAAAAAATAAATGTATGTATTCCAGATACAGTAAAACTCATATTTTCCGGATCGCCAAATATCCGTATCGATATCAAGATTAGAGGTCTGCACGGGCCCGGATCAGAGTTTTTTTTCGACCTACGCCGGGCCAGGACTTTATTCTTCCTGGAGGTCTGCACGGATCAAAATGTTCAGGTTAATATAAGGGTTAATGCTCAGGTTAATAAATGTTCAAATTATGGATGCGTCAGGCACGGTCCCGACGCAGTCCATATGAAAATCACTGTCCTGGCCGGGCCTGGCCCGTGCAAAAATCAGTAAAATTTGCAATTTTTGGAAAAAATGCATGTAGTTTTAAATTTCCATTATTTTGCAATTAAAATTTTAAATTTATTCTTTTTGAAGAATAGTCTATATATTTCTAGGCCATAAAATTAAAGTACAGTAAAACCTGTTCATGACGGGCTCCTGTCTTATAGGGAAAAATGTGTTGATAGATGCAAAATGAATATGTACTTGCGAAAAGAATATAATACTTTTACAAGAGACGATGTACGTGCTAAGACGGGCACCTATCTATAAGGAATTTTTATCTCTCCTATCCGTCTTAGAAGATTTTATAATAATAAATCTATAAATATGATAATGATAAATCTGACATTTACATACAAATAGAGATTCGCTAAAAAAATAAATATACTTCACATGGGCACAAGCAAAAATAAATGTAGGGAGGCTCAGGATTTTTGGACGGATGTGCCTTTACTTCGCAGCCCAATGCGCTATTTTAAAAATAAAGAATGTAAACGTGAAAAAAATATAGTTAAAATAGGTATTTTTTGTCAGAATTCCTCATACGACAATTTTTAACAATATCGGCGGAAAAAATTATGTTTTGTAGCAATGCAGTCGTTCTGGTCATGGCGAATTAAGTTTTTCTACGTGCTTGTCCAAACATTTAGTTTTTATACCGGGCCTGATCAATAATTTTTTGTTAGGGGGGGGGGGGGGGCTCAGGTCGAACTTTTAGCTTTTATACCTTGCCAGTCCAGGCTCGGGCCAAGCTTTTGACTTGTACACTGGGCTGAGCCAAAAAAATTTCTACCGGTCGGGTTGGACCTGGGCCTGTAAATTTCGGCCTTTTCAGACCTAAAGTAAAGATATATATAAAACAAATGATTTGCATTTAGCCATCGACCATGGCCACGAGCTCCGGCGTATGCATACTTTTGCGTTTTAAACACTTATCTCTGTTAATTTTAACTTTTGCACTGTTGATGCAGCTTTAAAAGCACCGAAACAGCTGTATACCCTTTTCCACACACATATTTACATTTGTGCCATTTTCACGTTGTTCATTTACTTCTTAACTTGCAAAATGTAACTTTTGTAAATTTCAGTTTATTTACATTGTAAACAATATTTTTTGCTTATAATAATAATAAAAAAAATTAAACTAATAACTAATGTTATAGATATTTTCTAAATGTAGGATTAAATTAGATTTCTGTTTCCCCGAAAAAAATTAAAGATCTTACGCCATGCGAATGCAATGGTTTGCTGCGTCATTTAGTCTATTACACCCAGAAAAAGGAATTGATTAAAACTACAAAACATGTTTTGTTGAGTACATTTTGGTAGTTTTAGCAAAATTCAAGTAAAATTGAACCATTTTACTTAAATTAACAAAACATATTTTGCTGACGATAATTTTTTTTTTTTTTTTTTGGAATTGCAAAAAAAAAAGTTTGTTGATTCAAACAAAATTTCCATTGACCTACATTTAAACAAAAAAATTTGTTGTGTCTTCCCAAATTTTTGTTGATTCAACAAAACTCTTTTCTGGGTGTATATTGAAATTTGAATGTGTATTTATATTTCGCATATACTCCTCCAATAATAGGCGGAATTAAAGGTTTAAATTTAGACCAGTTATTGGTAAGCATCCAAGGATATCATAATAGCTCTCAGAATTTAGAAAATTAAATTAGTTTTTGAGATATTATATTTTTTTAGAACTAAAAAGAATCTGTAATAGTTGTAACTAAATTATTCCATTGCTGTGAAATAAAACAAGAAAAAGGAAAAAATGGAATATAGTCTTCTATTCGATCTGGGGGACAACTATCTTTGAGTTTGTTTTGTTTTATAAATTAATAGCTGACCCGACGGCGGTTGCCCGGGCCCGTGATAATAACCTTAAACAAAACTCAAGTTTGTATGATTTTATATCTTCGGAAAATATTTCTAATGTATATAGTTTCGGGGGCCCCACTGCCTTCGGTAGTGTAGAGTGTTTCAAATGAATTTAGTTTACAGGACACCAATGCCTAAGGCAGTGTATACCGCGCACGCCAGAGACAATCCGCACGCGTCAGTGGCTATCGAAAACAAAGTTGAATGACCAACCCCAGTAGTAATCTGACCGATAGAACGCGATATAAGAATGCACCCCCTGGCGGTAGAAGGTAGAACAAAAGTCTATAAGACAATCGAAAATCAAGTTATATGAACAAAACCTCGTCGTCGCCCACAGAGCCCGAGAAAAGATTGTGTCACTTAGCGGTGGAAGATGGATGTAAAATCAGTAAAACAATCGTAAGCTAAATTGAATGAACCAATTCCCATTGAAATATGTCCTATAGAACTCGAGAAAAGAAAGCGCCCCACGACGCGACGGTGGAAGGTGCCACCCCCTGTAAATTAAGAAATTACTTTAATTTACGGATGAAATATCCTCCCTCCCCCTCTAAAGTTTACCACTTATCTTTTACTGTAACGCAGTTTTTAATTTACGCCTGCTGTGAGTAATCGTAAGTTGATGCTGAAAAAGAAGATTAATATTAAAAAAAGTGGTAGCTGGGTTCAAAGGAAATTTTTAGAGTTTATAAAGTAGCTGGAGGAAACTAGAACTATGTTAAAGAAAAGATAATCGGATTACTTTTAATGTACACCTGTAGTTACACTTGAAGGAGATTAATATTCAAAATTGGTGGTAGCTGAGGTCCCAGAAAAATTTTGTCGGTCATATAGTAGCTGGAGGACTTAAGATGTTGTTAGAAAAAAAAGCAAGTGAATCGATGGATTTTTAAGGGAGCTAGGAGGCCCAAAATAGGCCAACTGATAGTTTTGAGCAGGGCCCTAAGATAAAATTTTCTTAAACGGTCCTAGTACTTGGCGGTTTAAAAGGAGGACCTAAGAAGTTGTTAGAAAAAAAAAAGCTAGTGAATCGGACGATTTTTAAGAGAGCTATTGTAGGGGGTGGGGCTAACTGATAGTTTTGAGCAGGCCCTAATATGAAAATATCTTAAATGGTTCTTATACTTAGCGCTTTAAATCTTCAATTAGTCGAAATTAAGCACATGACAGGAATTAATCATTATAAAAAAATAAAGAAATGCTTTAAAAAAGGACCCTAGGGCCCCAATAAAAATATGTGGGTGGTGGGCCAGAGAGAGGAGTCTAAGACTCAACTTTAAAGTTATGCATGAGAGGGTGACACAATTAGACAAGTGAAAACTGCATTGCACACAAAAAGTTCAATGGCCCACGCACCGGGCCCCAAGGCCAGGGCCTTATAGAGCCTTATTTCAGGGTCTCTGGAATATAGAAATGGGGGGAATGGAGGGAATGGAAATACATATATAGTAGAAAACTGGAATTGATGGAATGCTACAGAGTGATCAATTAAATTATTTGAATTTAAGTCTGACTGCATAGGATTTACCACTATATTGCTGTTAATTGATTAATATGAGTATTTTAAATTATCCGAGACGTATAGTATTTATTTTGCACCTATGACTCTAAGGATCTGATATGATAATTTATACTTAGAAAATTTTATTAGACAAATTATCAATTAATTATAGAAAAGAAAAAGTTGCGTTGTGAATTATTTTTGAAGTTCGGATCCTCTTTGAGCCAATTACAATCATCAAAGGTTACCTGCAGAGAGTTATGTAACATTAAATATATAATGGCTTATTTTAAAACCTAGATTGTAATATTAAAGAAAACATTTCCTAAAATAAAAGACTTAATATTAATTCAATAAATTAAGTAAACAAAAGGAAAACCGACTAAAATTAATTGAATATAAAATTGAGTTTATTTACAAGGTAATTATAAGCATATGATTAAAAACAAATATAAATGTTTTAAAAAAATAAAAATATTCAATCCTAGTTGAGAACTGTATTCTCAACATTTATTTTCTGAGAATTACAGTTTATCTTACTGAATTAACAAATTCGATTTTGAAAGGCAGAGTTCCATACCCTAGAAGTATTTATTTGATTAGCCTTTTTATGTTTAGATCGGGGTAGGATCTTCATACACACGTAAATTCGTATTATTAAAAGAATATAGCTTAATTAAATAAAATGGAACAATGGTGAAGGAAGATTGTTTGTTACCTTATATTACTAGATAACGTTGACAGCAGGAGGTAATGGCTGACGCGTTTTCGCTTTTTCTTAGCGCGTACATTTCCATCTATTGGCACACACACTCAAAATCTGTTTTTTTAGTTAGAGAGCAGTCAACCTTCTACTTTTCCATCTTTTTTGAATCTGAACTCTCAAAAAAAAATCACATTCTTTTCGTGGAGCAAAAAAAAAAAAAAAAAAAGGATGGAATCATTCTTCCCTTTTCACATAAAATTAAGGCCTTATACATATAACTTCTTGAAAATTTGCATGTTTCGGCCATACCTCTGATTTTAGAGAGATGACCATTGGCAGGCGGGAGAATTTTGGTACTCCCCTTGAGTGTTTCATAGGCCCGTCGGTACAATAGTGATTCCTCTTGACGCCGTGCTGTGTCTGGGAGGTAAAGATGCTTTTACTTGTGAGGTCTTCGTACCTATTTAAGCTCTCATAAATAAATGTGTCATATTATTGTTCTGACAATTTTCTCCATGGCATTTTTATTAGGTGTAGTTAAATCATTCGTGGGAACGGAAAACCAAATATTTCCTTGACTGCCGTGGTTCACTTTGTTCCACAATTATCTATCTGTATGCGCTGATCCTAAAATGGATCATTAATTTGTATTGTTCACTGTTCACTGATTAAAATGATACCAAATACTCTGCTAATATGCAGAAAAAAAACCAAATACTTTTTTTTTTATAGTGTGTGCTAGTTTAGATCTAGATGGTGGTATTTCTCACCATCATCTCTTCCCCCGACATTAGAAAAAAAAAGGTCCACAGTATCTTTTTATATATATATATATATAGCCACAAAGTACTCGATGAAAGTCCATCGTCGTATTATATTGAAGATCAAAACTGAAAATGTTCACATGGAAAAGTCTAGGAACTTGGGATAAGCTGGGGTGTCACTAGGTTTGGAGTGTAAGTAGGTTTGCAACACCAGAAAAAAGTTTTACACATTGGTGAAATAAAGCGTAATCAAAAGTTCACTGTTGAAAAATCTGATGAAAGACATGACTTCTTCAGCAAGTTATCATGTGTAGTTGGTTTCAATTTCCATTGTTCCAAAAACATTTATTAAAATTTTGAGTTTTAATAGGTCCAAATCCAAATAAAGCAGGAAAATTTGAATAAGCCAAATAATAAAATAAAATGCCCGAGAGAAGAAAGAAAAAAAAAATTAATTTTCTTTTCCACTCTTATATTTTTAGTTATTACATACATATAAATTGGCAAATCTTTTATTTTAATTATTACAGGCTAATTAGGTACCCATACGTTGAAACACAATATACAGAATCATTTAAAACAAATACTCAATATAATCAGTAAACTGTATGCATTGTATAATTAATACCATACATTAAAAATATATATATATATATTATATCAAAAACATAGAGAGAAAATAGATATACATAATCTCACATGAAATGTCTCTCTTGAGCAAAAAGGCAAACATCTTTATTTTATTTTATATAATATACATAAAGAAAATGTTATGTGAAAAAAACATCTTATCATTCTTACTAAAACAATTTTGTTTTGGGATCTTATAAAAGGATGACTTTTCTGAATGAAAGATATTTTCAATAATATATTTTCATAAAAGAAACAGGTCTAAAAAATGAATTTTCCTCTTTCCTTTGCTACCAAAATTTTAATTATCCGTTGGTAAAATCAAAACAAGTACAATTTCACTGCCCGGCTCCTAGAAAGAACAAGGTTGAAAGAGAACGAAGAAAAGAAAAAGAAGAAAAAAAAATCTCCTCTCTTTCCTATCGATCCATCAAATTGCTAAGGGGAAGGATTCCAAATGACAGTTACTGAGCTCACCTGTGGAAAAACTGACCCCCCTTTTTTTTTTTTTTTTTTTTTTTTTTTTTTTTTACATTCGTATCCAGGTGTACACAAGGGAAGATTTGCGAAATGCATGTACTAGCGATCGTTGCTATCCCTCAGGTGTATGATTACTAAACTCCTGGATTTTCGACTCTACAAAAAGGGGTGAAATGTGTTAATTGCACGTGTAATTGGTGAAAGGTAGTGCAGCTATGATTTACAGCTAGGAATTATGATTTATGTTGTTAAAAATAAAAATTATACTGTGTGGTTAAAAAAAAAAGTCGTGTATACCCGGCTTGGATTTAAAAATAAATGGGGTATGTAATTAAATCTGTATATCTGCTTAATATTTTCTATAAAAAAAAAAATCGGTACATGTGTAACGTGGTCAAATCCGTTTGCATCGCACTATCTTCTCGTCAATTTATATATTTACTTATTTATTTATATTGTGTATAAAAACGTAATGTATTATAATATATATATTTTTTTAATATAATATTGATTTTCTAGTTACAATTTAAGTTAGCGAGAACAAGCGAGCGTTGCTTTGCACAAACGAAAATGTGCATGCAATTGTAAAATATTTATTTAATTATTTATTCTTCTTATTATTATTATTTTAAAATATATTAACGTGTAAATATACATATTTAAGGAATCGAAAGCGAGCATTCGCTTTTCTTTTCTCTTATTATTTTTTGTTTTATAAAATATTACATATAATAGTTAGAAAAAAAAAAGATTAAACAAATTCTTTTTTTGTAAAGTTTGGAAATTTAGTTAATTAGAAATATCTCAGCTAAATGCATTATTAGATGCTCTGCGCAGATAGTCTCAATTTCGCCTGCAAAAACGAGACTTTAACATCCAATAAATTGCTGAAATGATCATTGACATGTATCCAACACCTTTTTATTATTATTATTTTTTAAGTATGAAATAATTTACCTAAATATTTAAGGTATAAATTAAACATCCAATTTATGTTTTGTAATAATTGAAACGTTCAATGGTATTTTTTTTTATTTATTATTATTATTTTTTTTTTTAATTATCTGAAATGTTAATCCTTAGGGACAACTAATAATTTTTTTTTTTTTTACTTGTTTGTTTTATAATATGAAATCGTACGATTATTCTAAAATTAAAATTGAAACGCGTTGTTCTAACCAAGTTATAGATTATATCAAATATTAAACTAAAATAATTTTGTAAAATCTGACCGATTTTTTTTTGTTATAATAATTCAAGTGGATTCGTCAATCCGTGGCTTTAAGCAAAGGATGAATTATTATAAATATTGGTCAATATAAAATGTTGTATTATTATTATTTATATTTGTGTCGCCGAGTGAATAGATGTTGACTTGTAATTTTAAATCGATTAGTTATATGTTTTGTGCTACATATAAAGACTTTTATTTTCACTTTTAGTAGAGGGGGTAAGGTTATATATTAAAAATTTTTTTTGTTTTGTTATATAAATTAGTATAAAATGGGTTTGAAAGGGTGATACCCTGGCAAGGCTGCCTCTGTTTTTATTTTTACCGTAATTATTATTATTTTTTATTTAACGTGCATGTTTGTTCATAACTCCCTCTGACGAGCCAAATCCCTCAGTAGTACACTGTGTAGCAAAGAAAAAAAAACTTGCAGTATCCTCCCTAAATGATCTTTTTTTTTTTTTTTTTTTTTTTTTTTAAATAGTAACCTGTCCTCAATGTACTGTAAATAAACAATAATGGAAAATTATAAAATGTGTACTAAACTAAAGAAAAATAAGACATCTATAAACGATAAAAATTTAAAATAAATATATACATATTGCCTCGACAGCAATAAAAGAGAAAAAAAATTTCTCGCTTCCCTATCTAGGACTTTATGTGTATAGTCTGTGATTCCACTTTCGTTGGTGAGAATAATTTATTTATGTGGCGTTTAATAGTCGCTTTATCTGGGAATGCAATTTCCTTTAATAGGTAATTGTTATTCCTAAGCTTCCTTACCACCTCGAATGGTCCCAAGAATTTTGGCTGAAGTACACCTGGTTTACCCACGACTTTTAAGTAGCATTCTTGTCCCGTTTGTAGAAATTTTACTTTTTGGACTGGAGTACTGTCGATGTACTCCGCCATCATTTTTTTTTTGGTTTTGTAAGGCTAATTTCTTTATTTCCTCAATATATTGGACTCTATTTTTAACGTAGGTTTTGACAATTATGTCTTGGTCAGGCAAGTGTATGGAAAAAGGAGTTCTTATTTCTCTACCGAAAAATAGAAGTGCCGGAGAAAATCCCGTAGCTCTGTGCGGCGTACTGTTATAATTAATTTTAAAAAAATCAATCCTGGTATCCCATTCTAAAGCGTTTTTACACATAGCCACAATTGAATTTTTTAATATTTTATTACTGATTTCACAGAGCCCATTACTGCATGGATTATTCACGGACGTAAAATCTAGGTCTATGTTAAGAGAATCCATGTATTCTTTGAATAAATCAGAGTGAAAATACCGGCCATTATCCAATTTTATGGATCGCGCCAATCCGAAATTACTAAAATAGCGATTCAATACATTTAGAAGTGTTTGTGATTCACAATTGCGAACCGGTACAGCCTCCAAGAATCTTGATGTGGAATCAATAATCATAAATACAAATTTATTTTTGCGTAGCGTCATTGGAAGCAAACCAATTAAATCTATATGCAAAACTGATCCGATTTCTTTATCTTTGATTATTTTTTGTGTGGGAACTTTAATAGTTTGATGTTGTTTAGTCGTGTTACATGGTATACATTTAGTACAATAATTCTTTACATCCCTGTACATCCCGTACCAGTAGAATCTAGCTTTTATTATTTGATAAGTTTTAAAAAATCTGAAATGTGGTTTATGAGCTTCCTGTATTATTTCAGCTTTAAGTTTATCCGGAGCAATTAACAGTTCATTTGTATCAGAGCCTGGCTTTAATATTAATATTTCTTTTTGATTGAGAGTGAATTTTTTTGTGGTTTTGTTTTGTTTGTCAGTTTTAATTTTGTTTATTATTTTATTTAATTTTTCGTCTTCTAATTGTTGTAGTTTAATGTTTTCATCTGATAGAGCTTTGTTTACCGTAAACAATGAATTTTGCAATTTTTCTCTTGAAGTTATATTATTAATGTTCCTCGAAACATAATCAGCAGGATTTTTAGATCCCTCGATATGCTGAAAAGAGTAGTTAAAAGGGGACAAATTGTCCAACCACCTTGCTACAATGTCTGGTTGCTTTTCCAAATTTAAAAAATACGTTAGCGCTTTGGAGTCTGTATAAATATTAAATTTTCTCCCTGCGAGAATATGCTTGAAATACATCACCGCTTCATGAACCGCCAGTAGTTCGAGTTTGAAACTGGGGTAGTTCTTTTCGGGATCCCTTAATTTTCGCCCAAAATGTTCAATTGGCAGCTGTTCTCCGTCGTATTCTTGTGCTAAAATTCCAGAAATAGCTGTTTTAGAAGCGTCTGTGATTAAAATGAAATCTTTTGAGAAATCCGGGGGTTTTAATGTGGGATTTTTAACTATCGCTGCTTGGATTTCTTTGAAAGCATTTTCTTCTATGTCAGACCATTTAAATTTCACTTTGTCTTTAGTAAGATTAATTAATGGGTCAACTATTTTAGAATAGTCTTTAATAAGCGATCTAAAATAATTCGAAAGACCAAGTAGAGATTTAACTCCCTTCTTATTTTTAGGTTTAACTAAATTTTGAATTTTATCTATGTTTCTTTTTGAAGGAGAGTATCCTTCGCTGTTTAGGGTGAAACCGAGAAATTCGATTTCTGACATACAGACTTGTATTTTCGTAGGCTCAATAGTTAAATTATTTTCAATAAAAGCTTTAAGGACTTTGTCTAACAGATCTAACATTTCTTCGAGTGAGTCGGCTGCTAGGATCACATCGTCAATAAAATAAGCGACTTGATCTTCATTAAAGTGGCCCAACACTTTATCAATTAATTCTGCAAACACCGCAGTACTGAGTCGCGTTCCGAAAGGCAATCTTAAAAAGGAGAATTTACCGTGCTCCGTTATGAAAGCTAATTTTTCAGTGTCTTCTTCACGTAAATTTATTTGGAAAAACGCACTGTGTAGATCCAGTACTGTATAATATTTTTTTCCACTCATTCTCCGCAGAATCTCTTTAATTTCGGGTATGGGGTACGCATAATTTTGAAGTATTTCATTTAAAAGTCTATAATCGACCGCCATACGATATTTAACTTCATTAGCCTGTTCGTTTTTCTGCAAAGATTTTTTTTAACGAAAATAACAGGGAAAGCGTAATCAGAGTTGGATTTACGAATGATATTTGCTCTCAAAAGTTTTTCAATTTCTTTTTTAGCATACTCCTTAACATTGTGTGCAGTTTTGTATGGTTTAGTCTGCAGAGGATAATTATGTATTAAATTAAATCTTGGGACGACTAATGAAGATTGTCCGAGTGTATCGTAATTCTTAGAAAAGGCATGTGCATTATTTAGAAGTATTTTTTTTAATTTTTCTGCTGTGTCCTAGTCTAAATGTTGTAAATTAAAGTCGTCTGATCTAAGTTCTGCTTTTCTCCGTTCACGAACTTGCTCTAAATTCAGATTATTAATGTGCACTACCTGCTTCGTTACTTCTTGACCCTCAGTGTCAACTGATTTTATTTCAAAATGTTTAGAAATTTTGCCAATGTTCATTCCCTCTGTTAAGATTAATTTTTGTTGTGATTTGTTAGTGATTATTATATGAATTTTATTATCCTTGGCAATTTCGTGAATTGATGTTTTATAATAAATTTTCATATTATGTTTAATCGGTTCCAAGAGTATTGTATTTGTAGTTGCGAATTTATCTGGATCTAATAGTAATGCAACAATTTTTTTTTCGCCTGGTAGTAACTCCGTTGTCTGTGTTAGTTTTGCTGTAACAAAATTTTTGTGCGAGATACGTTTTTTTTTCTTTTTGCGTATTGTTTCTTTATTTTGATTCTCATTAGAGTTAGCAGTTAAGTTACTTATCAGACTTTGAGGTTCATTTTCTAGAAATTGAAGTGCAATGTTTTTGTTTTTTAATTTCATGGTTTTATCTTCAAAATCTAGGATAATATTATTTGTTTTGAGGAAATCGAATCCCAATAGCATATTGTAGTTCCGACCAAAATCTTGAGTTGTAACATAGAATGCCCCCGATACAAAAACGTTTTCCAATTTGAAAGTTAATTTAATGCATTGCTTAAAAGAGATTGTCGAATTTGTTAATGTTTGAATTTTTACCTGGTTACAGAGATTTTTATATTTTACGTGTGCATTCTTTAATTGTTCGAACAATATAGGTGATGCCAAAGTTACTGCCGCCCCACTGTCTGTCAAAGCATTAATCTTAACACCATTAATTTCAAAAGTAATAATCGGAAGTTGAGAATTGTCATTACTTTTGACACTAGCAATAATTTTGTTATTTTTTTAGACCCGCAGTGAGACTTACGCGGGTGCCTTGTATTTGAGAATGTAAGTCCCGACTTTAGTTTCCCTTATTGTTACTAGAATTCTGATCATGATCTTTATCTTGTTTATTGTTTTCAAATGTCTGCTGTGAATTATTTTTTTTTGTATAATCATGTTTTTTATAATTATTTTGCTTGTAGCCCCCTCTATGCCCTCTATAATTTCTTCGCTGGTCATATGATCTCTGTTCGTTGAAATTGCCTCCATAATTTCCGAAACTGGGATATGATATCGGCATAAATTGTTGGTGGGGTGGGGGTGGTGCATAGTACATGTACTGAGGAGCAGAATATTGCATAGGGTTGAAGTTTTGGTGCGTGTAATTTGGGGTTTGCTGAAAGTTTACCTGAGCTTGTTGGTTTCCCCCTTGATAAAAATTTGGTTTTTCGATTTGAATATTCTCAGGAATTTTTTTATTTTCGTCCACGTAATTACTGCTGTTTTGTTCGTTGCCCTTGTAAAACCAACAATGTGGGTTCGTATGGGATGTGGATTTACAGTACTTGCAAAACCTAGTTGTATCATTGTTAGTGGCATTTACCTTTAATTTTATGTTATTTAGTTCCGCGGTTAATAATTTTATATTCTCTGCACTTTCTACATTGAGTTTAAGCAGTTCATTTAACAAATCAGAATCTTTAGTTTTGGAAATGTTGTTGATGTCCTTTAAATTGACATGTGAATAAGCCTCCTCTAATTTTAAGGCTATGTTGCACGCTGTTTTAAAGTCCGGCGGAGAGTTTTTTCTTACTTCCAGACTTAAATCACTACGAATTGATTCCAAAAACTGAGATAATTTGATCATTTTCATGAATGTAGAGCTGTTGTTAGCTCCTATATCTTGCCCACTTTTTTTTAGATAAAGGTCTGCTGCCGCATTAAATTCTAATATAAATTCGTTCATGTTTTGTTCCGGTTTTTGTTTGAGATTGCAAAATTTCTTTTGCGCTTCTAGAAATGTGGTTTTGGGTTCGAATAATTGTTTTAACTTTGTTTTAAAGGTTTCTAAGTTCTGTTCCACGAACAAATTTTGATCCCTCATCAATTTATCTTTAGCAGGTCCTACAATTTTCGCCTTTAATATAGTTAATTTAGAATCATTATTCAATTCAGTTTTATTGATGAGATTGTCAAATTGTAAGAAAAAATGGTTAATATTTGCTTCCTTTTTTCCATCATAGTATGGAATCAGATTAATTAGGCTATCTGCATTTGGGGTGTCCATTGTAGTAATTTTAGGAGTAGCTTTTTCAGAATTTATAATTTTCTTCTCTTTCTTTTTTTTCTTATTATTATTATTACTATTATTACAAATAATATTAGTGTCTACAGTTTGATTATTTAATTCGCGTAATTGTTGTCTAGTTTTGACACCAGTATCTATTCTACTAATTCTTTGACTTTTACGCTTATTCATCCAATTAAAGTACAAAAATCATAAAATAGAGAGAGAGCAAAAAAAAAATTGTTTAACATAAAATAAAAGATACCCAATGGTGAATTGTTATGCACTGTTCGAGAAATTAATTATATATAATATATATCATTTCAATATTTGAGCATTATTATGTATTTATTTTATATTTGCTGCTGTTGCAGTATATGTAACACAAGTCATATTTTCAATTCTTTGTTAATACAAATCAATCCAATAACACTTATTATTATTTAATATATCATTATATATTTAGTGAGGTACCCAAAAAGAATTGCCAGGTATATGCATGTTACAGAGTGTATGAAGATTCCCCAATGAATGCTTAAAATTTTTTTTTTTTTTTTTTTTTTTTTTTTTTTTTTTTAATTAGTTGTTGAAAAGAGGAAAAAAATTTTTTCAAAAGAATTAGAATTAAGAACATTTATGTTAGCAAAAAAAAATTTTTTTCTTTTTAGTCTTAATATTGCATATATATTTTTATATTTAAAAAATTATACAATAACCTAAAGTTCTATTTCTAAAATTAAATTAATATATTAAAATAATTTAGAAAGAGGAGGTAACGGTACCACTTCTAATTCGGTAAACCCTATGATGGAATGCTACAGAGTGATCAATTAAATTATTTGAATTTAAGTCTGACTGCATAGGATTTACCACTATATTGCTGTTAATTGATTAATATGAGTATTTTAAATTATCCGAGACGTATAGTATTTATTTTGCACCTATGACTCTAAGGATCTGATATGATAATTTATACTTAGAAAATTTTATTAGACAAATTATCAATTAATTATAGAAAAGAAAAAGTTGCGTTGTGAATTATTTTTGAAGTTCGGATCCTCTTTGAGCCAATTACAATCATCAAAGGTTACCTGCAGAGAGTTATGTAACATTAAATATATAATGGCTTATTTTAAAACCTAGATTGTAATATTAAAGAAAACATTTCCTAAAATAAAAGACTTAATATTAATTCAATAAATTAAGTAAACAAAAGGAAAACTGACTAAAATTAATTGAATATAAAATTGAGTTTATTTACAAGGTAATTATAAGCATATGATTAAAAACAAATATAAATGTTTTAAAAAAATAAAAATATTCAATCCTAGTTGAGAACTGTATTCTCAACATTTATTTTCTGAGAATTACAGTTTATCTTACTGAATTAACAAATTCGATTTTGAAAGGCAGAGTTCCATACCCTAGAAGTATTTATTTGATTAGCCTTTTTATGTTTAGATCGGGGTAGGATCTTCATACACACGTAAATTCGTATTATTAAAAGAATATAGCTTAATTAAATAAAATGGAACAATGGTGAAGGAAGATTGTTTGTTACCTTATATTACTAGATAACGTTGACAGCAGGAGGTAATGGCTGACGCGTTTTCGCTTTTTCTTAGCGCGTACATTTCCATCTATTGGCACACACACTCAAAATCTGTTTTTTTAGTTAGAGAGCAGTCAACCTTCTACTTTTCCAACTTTTTTGAATCTGAACTCTCAAAAAAAATCACATTCCTTTCGTGGAGCAAAAAAAAAAAAAAGGATGGAATCATTCTTCCCTTTTCACATAAAATTAAGGCCTTATACATATAACTTCTTGAAAATTTGCATGTTTCGGCCATACCTCTGATTTTAGAGAGATGACCATTGGCAGGCGGGAGAATTTTGGTACTCCCCTTGAGTGTTTCATAGGCCCGTCGGTACAATAGTGATTCCTCTTGACGCCGTGCTGTGTCTGGGAGGTAAAGATGCTTTTACTTGTGAGGTCTTCGTGCCTATTTAAGCTCTCATAAATAAATGTGTCATATTATTGTTCTGACAATTTTCTCCATGACATTTTTATTAGGTGTAGTTAAATCATTCGTGGGAACGGAAAACCAAATATTTCCTTGACTGCCGTGGTTCACTTTGTTCCACAATTATCTATCTGTATGCGCTGATCCTAAAATGGATCATTAATTTGTATTGTTCACTGTTCACTGATTAAAATGATACCAAATACTCTGCTAATATGCAGAAAAAAACCAAATACTTTTTTTTTTATAGTGTGTGCTAGTTTAGATCTAGATGGTGGTATTTCTCACCATCATCTCTTCCCCCGACATTAGAAAAAAAAAAGGTCCACAGTATCTTTTTTTATATATATATATAGCCACAAAGTACTCGATGAAAGTCCATCGTCGTATTATATTGAAGATCAAAACTGGAAATGTTCACATGGAAAAGTCTAGGAACTTGGGATAAGCTGGGGTGTCACTAGGTTTGGAGTGTAAGTAGGTTTGCAACACCAGAAAAAAGTTTTACACATTGGTGAAATAAAGCGTAATCAAAAGTTCACTGTTGAAAAATCTGATGAAAGACATGACTTCTTCAGCAAGTTATCATGTGTAGTTGGTTTCAATTTCCATTGTTCCAAAAACATTTATTAAAATTTTGAGTTTTAATAGGTCCAAATCCAAATAAAGCAGGAAAATTTGAATAAGCCAAATAATAAAATAAAATGCCCGAGAGAAGAAAGAAAAAAAAAAATAATTTTCTTTTCCACTCTTATATTTTTAGTTACTACATACATATAAATTGGCAAATCTTTTATTTTAATTATTACAGGCTAATTAGGTACCCATACGTTGAAACACAATATACAGAATCATTTAAAACAAATACTCAATATAATCAGTAAACTGTATGCATTGTATAATTAATACCATACATTAAAAAAATATATATATATATTATATCAAAAACATAGAGAGAAAATAGATATACATAATCTCACATGAAATGTCTCTCTTGAGCAAAAAGGCAAACATCTTTATTTTATTTTATATAATATACATAAAGAAAATGTTATGTGAAAAAAACATCTTATCATTCTTACTAAAACAATTTTGTTTTGGGATCTTATAAAAGGATGACTTTTCTGAATGAAAGATATTTTCAATAATATATTTTCATAAAAGAAACAGGTCTAAAAAATGAATTTTCCTCTTTGCTTTGCTACCAAAATTTTAATTATCCGTTGGTAAAATCAAAACAAGTACAATTTCACTGCCCGGCTCCTAGAATGAACAAGGTTCAAAGAGAACGAAGAAAAGAAAAAGAAGAAAAAAAAATCTCCTCTCTTTCCTATCGATCCATCAAATTGCTAAGGGGAAGGATTCCAAATGACAGTTACTGAGCTCACCTGTGGAAAAACTGACCCCCCCTTTTTTTTTTTTTTTTTTTTTTTTTTTTTTTTTTTTTTTTTTTTTTTTTTTACATTCGTATCCAGGTGTACACAAGGGAAGATTTGCGAAATGCATGTACTAGCGATCGTTGCTATCCCTCAGGTGTATGATTACTAAACTCCTGGATTTTCGACTCTACAAAAAGGGGTGAAATGTGTTAATTGCACGTGTAATTGGTGAAAGGTAGTGCAGCTATGATTTACAGCTAGGAATTATGATTTATGTTGTTAAAAATAAAAATTATACTGTGTGGTTAAAAAAAAAAGTCGTGTATACCCGGCTTGGATTTAAAAATAAATGGGGTATGTAATTAAATCTGTATATCTGCTTAATATTTTCTATAAAAAAAAAATCGGTACATGTGTAACGTGGTCAAATCCGTTTGCATCGCACTATCTTCTCGTCAATTTATATATTTACTTATTTATTTATATTGTGTATAAAAACGTAATGTATTATAATATATATATTTTTTTAATATAATATTGATTTTCTAGTTACAATTTAAGTTAGCGAGAACAAGCGAGCGTTGCTTTGCACAAACGAAAATGTGCATGCAATTGTAAAATATTTATTTAATTATTTATTCTTCTTATTATTATTATTTTAAAATATATTAACGTGTAAATATACATATTTAAGGAATCGAAAGCGAGCATTCGCTTTTCTTTTCTCTTATTATTTTTTGTTTTATAAAATATTACATATAATAGTTAGAAAAAAAAAAGATTAAACAAATTCTTTTTTTTGTAAAGTTTGGAAATTTAGTTAATTAGAAATATCTCAGCTAAATGCATTATTAGATGCTCTGCGCAGATAGTCTCAATTTCGCCTGCAAAAACGAGACTTTAACATCCAATAAATTGCTGAAATGATCATTGACATGTATCCAACACCTTTTTATTATTATTATTTTTTAAGTATGAAATAATTTACCTAAATATTTAAGGTATAAATTAAACATCCAATTTATGTTTTGTAATAATTGAAACGTTCAATGGTATTATTTTTATTTATTATTATTATTATTTTTTTTTAATTATCTGAAATGTTAATCCTTAGGGACAACTAATAATTTTTTTTTTTTTTTTACTTGTTTGTTTTATAATATGAAATCGTACGATTATTCTAAAATTAAAATTGAAACGCGTTGTTCTAACCAAGTTATAGATTATATCAAATATTAAACTAAAATAATTTTGTAAAATCTGACCGATTTTTTTTGTTATAATAATTCAAGTGGATTCGTCAATCCGTGGCTTTAAGCAAAGGATGAATTATTATAAATATTGGTCAATATAAAATGTTGTATTATTATTATTTATATTTGTGTCGCCGAGTGAATAGATGTTGACTTGTAATTTTAAATCGATTAGTTATATGTTTTGTGCTACATATAAAGACTTTTATTTTCACTTTTAGTAGAGGGGGTAAGGTTATATATTAAAATTTTTTTTTGTTTTGTTATATAAATTAGTATAAAATGGGTTTGAAAGGGTGATACCCTGGCAAGGCTGCCTCTGTTTTTATTTTTACCGTAATTATTATTATTTTTTATTTAACGTGCATGTTTGTTCATAACTCCCTCTGACGAGCCAAATCCCTCAGTAGTACACTGTGTAGCAAAGAAAAAAAAACTTGCAGTATCCTCCCTAAATGATCTTTTTTTTTTTTTTTTTTTTTTTTTTTTTTTTTAAATAGTAACCTGTCCTCAATGTACTGTAAATAAACAATAATGGAAAATTATAAAATGTGTACTAAACTAAAGAAAAATAAGACATCTATAAACGATAAAAATTTAAAATAAATATATACATATTGCCTCGACAGCAATAAAAGAGAAAAAAAATTTCTCGCTTCCCTATCTAGGACTTTATGTGTATAGTCTGTGATTCCACTTTCGTTGGTGAGAATAATTTATTTATGTGGCGTTTAATAGTCGCTTTATCTGGGAATGCAATTTCCTTTAATAGGTAATTGTTATTCCTAAGCTTCCTTACCACCTCGAATGGTCCCAAGAATTTTGGCTGAAGTACACCTGGTTTACCCACGACTTTTAAGTAGCATTCTTGTCCCGTTTGTAGAAATTTTACTTTTTGGACTGGAGTACTGTCGATGTACTCCGCCATCATTTTTTTTTTGGTTTTGTAAGGCTAATTTCTTTATTTCCTCAATATATTGGACTCTATTTTTAACGTAGGTTTTGACAATTATGTCTTGGTCAGGCAAGTGTATGGAAAAAGGAGTTCTTATTTCTCTACCGAAAAATAGAAGTGCCGGAGAAAATCCCGTAGCTCTGTGCGGCGTACTGTTATAATTAATTTTAAAAAAATCAATCCTGGTATCCCATTCTAAAGCGTTTTTACACATAGCCACAATTGAATTTTTTAATATTTTATTACTGATTTCACAGAGCCCATTACTGCATGGATTATTCACGGACGTAAAATCTAGGTCTATGTTAAGAGAATCCATGTATTCTTTGAATAAATCAGAGTGAAAATACCGGCCATTATCCAATTTTATGGATCGCGCCAATCCGAAATTACTAAAATAGCGATTCAATACATTTAGAAGTGTTTGTGATTCACAATTGCGAACCGGTACAGCCTCCAAGAATCTTGATGTGGAATCAATAATCATAAATACAAATTTATTTTTGCGTAGCGTCATTGGAAGCAAACCAATTAAATCTATATGCAAAACTGATCCGATTTCTTTATCTTTGATTATTTTTTGTGTGGGAACTTTAATAGTTTGATGTTGTTTAGTCGTGTTACATGGTATACATTTAGTACAATAATTCTTTACATCCCTGTACATCCCGTACCAGTAGAATCTAGCTTTTATTATTTGATAAGTTTTAAAAAATCTGAAATGTGGTTTATGAGCTTCCTGTATTATTTCAGCTTTAAGTTTATCCGGAGCAATTAACAGTTCATTTGTATCAGAGCCTGGCTTTAATATTAATATTTCTTTTTGATTGAGAGTGAATTTTTTTGTGGTTTTGTTTTGTTTGTCAGTTTTAATTTTGTTTATTATTTTATTTAATTTTTCGTCTTCTAATTGTTGTAGTTTAATGTTTTCATCTGATAGAGCTTTGTTTACCGTAAACAATGAATTTTGCAATTTTTCTCTTGAAGTTATATTATTAATGTTCCTCGAAACATAATCAGCAGGATTTTTAGATCCCTCGATATGCTGAAAAGAGTAGTTAAAAGGGGACAAATTGTCCAACCACCTTGCTACAATGTCTGGTTGCTTTTCCAAATTTAAAAAATACGTTAGCGCTTTGGAGTCTGTATAAATATTAAATTTTCTCCCTGCGAGAATATGCTTGAAATACATCACCGCTTCATGAACCGCCAGTAGTTCGAGTTTGAAACTGGGGTAGTTCTTTTCGGGATCCCTTAATTTTCGCCCAAAATGTTCAATTGGCAGCTGTTCTCCGTCGTATTCTTGTGCTAAAATTCCAGAAATAGCTGTTTTAGAAGCGTCTGTGATTAAAATGAAATCTTTTGAGAAATCCGGGGGTTTTAATGTGGGATTTTTAACTATCGCTGCTTGGATTTCTTTGAAAGCATTTTCTTCTATGTCAGACCATTTAAATTTCACTTTGTCTTTAGTAAGATTAATTAATGGGTCAACTATTTTAGAATAGTCTTTAATAAGCGATCTAAAATAATTCGAAAGACCAAGTAGAGATTTAACTCCCTTCTTATTTTTAGGTTTAACTAAATTTTGAATTTTATCTATGTTTCTTTTTGAAGGAGAGTATCCTTCGCTGTTTAGGGTGAAACCGAGAAATTCGATTTCTGACATACAGACTTGTATTTTCGTAGGCTCAATAGTTAAATTATTTTCAATAAAAGCTTTAAGGACTTTGTCTAACAGATCTAACATTTCTTCGAGTGAGTCGGCTGCTAGGATCACATCGTCAATAAAATAAGCGACTTGATCTTCATTAAAGTGGCCCAACACTTTATCAATTAATTCTGCAAACACCGCAGTACTGAGTCGCGTTCCGAAAGGCAATCTTAAAAAGGAGAATTTACCGTGCTCCGTTATGAAAGCTAATTTTTCAGTGTCTTCTTCACGTAAATTTATTTGGAAAAACGCACTGTGTAGATCCAGTACTGTATAATATTTTTTTCCACTCATTCTCCGCAGAATCTCTTTAATTTCGGGTATGGGGTACGCATAATTTTGAAGTATTTCATTTAAAAGTCTATAATCGACCGCCATACGATATTTAACTTCATTAGCCTGTTCGTTTTTCTGCAAAGATTTTTTTTAACGAAAATAACAGGGAAAGCGTAATCAGAGTTGGATTTACGAATGATATTTGCTCTCAAAAGTTTTTCAATTTCTTTTTTAGCATACTCCTTAACATTGTGTGCAGTTTTGTATGGTTTAGTCTGCAGAGGATAATTATGTATTAAATTAAATCTTGGGACGACTAATGAAGATTGTCCGAGTGTATCGTAATTCTTAGAAAAGGCATGTGCATTATTTAGAAGTATTTTTTTTAATTTTTCTGCTGTGTCCTAGTCTAAATGTTGTAAATTAAAGTCGTCTGATCTAAGTTCTGCTTTTCTCCGTTCACGAACTTGCTCTAAATTCAGATTATTAATGTGCACTACCTGCTTCGTTACTTCTTGACCCTCAGTGTCAACTGATTTTATTTCAAAATGTTTAGAAATTTTGCCAATGTTCATTCCCTCTGTTAAGATTAATTTTTGTTGTGATTTGTTAGTGATTATTATATGAATTTTATTATCCTTGGCAATTTCGTGAATTGATGTTTTATAATAAATTTTCATATTATGTTTAATCGGTTCCAAGAGTATTGTATTTGTAGTTGCGAATTTATCTGGATCTAATAGTAATGCAACAATTTTTTTTTCGCCTGGTAGTAACTCCGTTGTCTGTGTTAGTTTTGCTGTAACAAAATTTTTGTGCGAGATACGTTTTTTTTTCTTTTTGCGTATTGTTTCTTTATTTTGATTCTCATTAGAGTTAGCAGTTAAGTTACTTATCAGACTTTGAGGTTCATTTTCTAGAAATTGAAGTGCAATGTTTTTGTTTTTTAATTTCATGGTTTTATCTTCAAAATCTAGGATAATATTATTTGTTTTGAGGAAATCGAATCCCAATAGCATATTGTAGTTCCGACCAAAATCTTGAGTTGTAACATAGAATGCCCCCGATACAAAAACGTTTTCCAATTTGAAAGTTAATTTAATGCATTGCTTAAAAGAGATTGTCGAATTTGTTAATGTTTGAATTTTTACCTGGTTACAGAGATTTTTATATTTTACGTGTGCATTCTTTAATTGTTCGAACAATATAGGTGATGCCAAAGTTACTGCCGCCCCACTGTCTGTCAAAGCATTAATCTTAACACCATTAATTTCAAAAGTAATAATCGGAAGTTGAGAATTGTCATTACTTTTGACACTAGCAATAATTTTGTTATTTTTTTAGACCCGCAGTGAGACTTACGCGGGTGCCTTGTATTTGAGAATGTAAGTCCCGACTTTAGTTTCCCTTATTGTTACTAGAATTCTGATCATGATCTTTATCTTGTTTATTGTTTTCAAATGTCTGCTGTGAATTATTTTTTTTGTATAATCATGTTTTTTATAATTATTTTGCTTGTAGCCCCCTCTATGCCCTCTATAATTTCTTCGCTGGTCATATGATCTCTGTTCGTTGAAATTGCCTCCATAATTTCCGAAACTGGGATATGATATCGGCATAAATTGTTGGTGGGGTGGGGGTGGTGCATAGTACATGTACTGAGGAGCAGAATATTGCATAGGGTTGAAGTTTTGGTGCGTGTAATTTGGGGTTTGCTGAAAGTTTACCTGAGCTTGTTGGTTTCCCCCTTGATAAAAATTTGGTTTTTCGATTTGAATATTCTCAGGAATTTTTTTATTTTCGTCCACGTAATTACTGCTGTTTTGTTCGTTGCCCTTGTAAAACCAACAATGTGGGTTCGTATGGGATGTGGATTTACAGTACTTGCAAAACCTAGTTGTATCATTGTTAGTGGCATTTACCTTTAATTTTATGTTATTTAGTTCCGCGGTTAATAATTTTATATTCTCTGCACTTTCTACATTGAGTTTAAGCAGTTCATTTAACAAATCAGAATCTTTAGTTTTGGAAATGTTGTTGATGTCCTTTAAATTGACATGTGAATAAGCCTCCTCTAATTTTAAGGCTATGTTGCACGCTGTTTTAAAGTCCGGCGGAGAGTTTTTTCTTACTTCCAGACTTAAATCACTACGAATTGATTCCAAAAACTGAGATAATTTGATCATTTTCATGAATGTAGAGCTGTTGTTAGCTCCTATATCTTGCCCACTTTTTTTTAGATAAAGGTCTGCTGCCGCATTAAATTCTAATATAAATTCGTTCATGTTTTGTTCCGGTTTTTGTTTGAGATTGCAAAATTTCTTTTGCGCTTCTAGAAATGTGGTTTTGGGTTCGAATAATTGTTTTAACTTTGTTTTAAAGGTTTCTAAGTTCTGTTCCACGAACAAATTTTGATCCCTCATCAATTTATCTTTAGCAGGTCCTACAATTTTCGCCTTTAATATAGTTAATTTAGAATCATTATTCAATTCAGTTTTATTGATGAGATTGTCAAATTGTAAGAAAAAATGGTTAATATTTGCTTCCTTTTTTCCATCATAGTATGGAATCAGATTAATTAGGCTATCTGCATTTGGGGTGTCCATTGTAGTAATTTTAGGAGTAGCTTTTTCAGAATTTATAATTTTCTTCTCTTTCTTTTTTTTCTTATTATTATTATTACTATTATTACAAATAATATTAGTGTCTACAGTTTGATTATTTAATTCGCGTAATTGTTGTCTAGTTTTGACACCAGTATCTATTCTACTAATTCTTTGACTTTTACGCTTATTCATCCAATTAAAGTACAAAAATCATAAAATAGAGAGAGAGCAAAAAAAAAATTGTTTAACATAAAATAAAAGATACCCAATGGTGAATTGTTATGCACTGTTCGAGAAATTAATTATATATAATATATATCATTTCAATATTTGAGCATTATTATGTATTTATTTTATATTTGCTGCTGTTGCAGTATATGTAACACAAGTCATATTTTCAATTCTTTGTTAATACAAATCAATCCAATAACACTTATTATTATTTAATATATCATTATATATTTAGTGAGGTACCCAAAAAGAATTGCCAGGTATATGCATGTTACAGAGTGTATGAAGATTCCCCAATGAATGCTTAAAATTTTTTTTTTTTTTTTTTTTTTTTTTTTTTTAATTAGTTGTTGAAAAGAGGAAAAAAAATTTTTCAAAAGAATTAGAATTAAGAACATTTATGTTAGCAAAAAAAAATTTTTTTCTTTTTAGTCTTAATATTGCATATATATTTTTATATTTAAAAAATTATACAATAACCTAAAGTTCTATTTCTAAAATTAAATTAATATATTAAAATAATTTAGAAAGAGGAGGTAACGGTACCACTTCTAATTCGGTAAACCCTATGATGGAATGCTACAGAGTGATCAATTAAATTATTTGAATTTAAGTCTGACTGCATAGGATTTACCACTATATTGCTGTTAATTGATTAATATGAGTATTTTAAATTATCCGAGACGTATAGTATTTATTTTGCACCTATGACTCTAAGGATCTGATATGATAATTTATACTTAGAAAATTTTATTAGACAAATTATCAATTAATTATAGAAAAGAAAAAGTTGCGTTGTGAATTATTTTTGAAGTTCGGATCCTCTTTGAGCCAATTACAATCATCAAAGGTTACCTGCAGAGAGTTATGTAACATTAAATATATAATGGCTTATTTTAAAACCTAGATTGTAATATTAAAGAAAACATTTCCTAAAATAAAAGACTTAATATTAATTCAATAAATTAAGTAAACAAAAGGAAAACTGACTAAAATTAATTGAATATAAAATTGAGTTTATTTACAAGGTAATTATAAGCATATGATTAAAAACAAATATAAATGTTTTAAAAAAATAAAAATATTCAATCCTAGTTGAGAACTGTATTCTCAACATTTATTTTCTGAGAATTACAGTTTATCTTACTGAATTAACAAATTCGATTTTGAAAGGCAGAGTTCCATACCCTAGAAGTATTTATTTGATTAGCCTTTTTATGTTTAGATCGGGGTAGGATCTTCATACACACGTAAATTCGTATTATTAAAAGAATATAGCTTAATTAAATAAAATGGAACAATGGTGAAGGAAGATTGTTTGTTACCTTATATTACTAGATAACGTTGACAGCAGGAGGTAATGGCTGACGCGTTTTCGCTTTTTCTTAGCGCGTACATTTCCATCTATTGGCACACACACTCAAAATCTGTTTTTTTAGTTAGAGAGCAGTCAACCTTCTACTTTTCCATCTTTTTTGAATCTGAACTCTCAAAAAAAATCACATTCTTTTCGTGGAGCAAAAAAAAAAAAAAAGGATGGAATCATTCTTCCCTTTTCACATAAAATTAAGGCCTTATACATATAACTTCTTGAAAATTTGCATGTTTCGGCCATACCTCTGATTTTAGAGAGATGACCATTGGCAGGCGGGAGAATTTTGGTACTCCCCTTGAGTGTTTCATAGGCCCGTCGGTACAATAGTGATTCCTCTTGACGCCGTGCTGTGTCTGGGAGGTAAAGATGCTTTTACTTGTGAGGTCTTCGTGCCTATTTAAGCTCTCATAAATAAATGTGTCATATTATTGTTCTGACAATTTTCTCCATGACATTTTTATTAGGTGTAGTTAAATCATTCGTGGGAACGGAAAACCAAATATTTCCTTGACTGCCGTGGTTCACTTTGTTCCACAATTATCTATCTGTATGCGCTGATCCTAAAATGGATCATTAATTTGTATTGTTCACTGTTCACTGATTAAAATGATACCAAATACTCTGCTAATATGCAGAAAAAAACCAAATACTTTTTTTTTATAGTGTGTGCTAGTTTAGATCTAGATGGTGGTATTTCTCACCATCAGGAATATAGATATGGAGAAAGCCCCCCCCCCCAAAAAAAAAAGAAGATCGGATTAAAAGGGGCCAGTTATTAAAAATTTAGACAACAAAAACTTCAACGTCCCTGTTCCGGGTCCCCAGGGTGCCACAGTCTTAACTGTAACGTTGAAATGGGGTAATAGCTAAATGGAGACAGGGTTACAAAAATGAAGAATGA
Source organism: Maratus michaelseni (assembly GCA_963931845.1). NCBI lineage: Eukaryota > Metazoa > Arthropoda > Arachnida > Araneae > Salticidae > Maratus > Maratus michaelseni. The sequence continues at coordinate 182,900,797 of OZ007590.1, forward strand.
CAGATGAAAATGGGGCAAGTTATTAACAATTTAAGGCAAAAAAATTAAAGGGACCTCAGGGAGCCGGGTCTTAAAAAATTAAAAATCTGACCCTCAGGTGCATCAGAATCTTCCTTGGACTATCCGCACCCAAATTTTCATACTTCTACGTGCGGTAGATTTCGCTAGCCATCGCACACAGTCAGACAAACAACTTTCTTTTATTAGTGTAGATTCAATGAATTTTAGTTTTTATTGCTTCTAAAATAGTATAATGTAAGGAAGTTCACATGACTTAAATCGACAGTTACTACATATTTTCCCAAAAAGTTGAAATATTTCAAAATTGTTGATTCGCATTTTCCAAATTTATTTAAAATGTAGATGAATGGATTCTAATAGAACATGTGGGAGCATGGAATCTGAAGATACGCACAAAGCCCATGCTCAGATGAAGGCTCTTCGTCCAAACCATAAAAATCGACACTATAGAACTATACATTTTTGGACGAGTTCGATTTTACTAGTTAGAGAAGTAAATAAATATTAGCTTGGCAATAATGGCGAGTTTGACATGTTTTGTTCAAAATCCTTTCGACCAATCAAATATTTTTGCCCGCATATCGCAATTCTCTTGTAAAGGAAATTTAGTATAATTGCATAAAAATCGCGTAAATTGAAGAATTTAATTTTCGTAATTTTCAGTTATTTTATATTGTAAATATGATTTATTGCTTACAATAAATATTTAATAAAACTAATATTAAAAAACTGTTCTAAATGTAGAATTTAGATTTCTTTTTTTTCCGAAAAAAAAATTTAAAGATCTCATACAATACAAAAACAATACATCGGGTTACTACGCCAGTTAGTGTATTATATTAAATTGTGACTATGTATTTGTATTTCACATTTACTAGAATATACCGTTTTACAAGATGAAAATAAATGCAATTATTCATAAAGAACCATAACACATGAAATTATGAAAAATAAATTAGTTTCTAAGATAATAATATTTTTGTACATTGTATTGGCATTTTTATAATAACGGCAACTAAATAACTTCATTGTTGCTGTCAAAATAGGGGAAAAGGAAACAGTAAGGATTATATTTTTATTGATGTCAATTTCTCATTTAAATTGAAAAGAAAAAAATATTTTTTATTCGATTAGATGGTGAAAACAAAATCGTGATTAAATTAGATTTTTCAAGAAATTTCGAAGAAATAAAAACATACTTTCACATATTCAAGCTTCAGGGTTCAGTTTTTTTTAGAAAATAAAATATCGCCTGTCGACAAATTGATATAAAGAAATCATCCCATCGTAGCTGTTTTGAGTGTTACAACGAGGTTAAGCAAAAACAAATTTAAATTCCTTGCATTAGTAAAGAATTATTTTAATAAATAATTTAAGTAAAGAATTATTTAACTAAATATTTATTACCCCCCCCCTCCCATCCCCCTCTCATTTACAAGAAATAAATTTAAAGAAGAAATACAGATTTTCAGATAGTTGTATCATAAAGATGACGATTAAAATTTCTAAATAAGCTTGTCGAAATGACGTTACTTTTGTACAAGTTAGTCAAAATGACGTCATCTTTATATCCCCAACTCTGATATTAAAAGCCACAATTTGAAAGAACGAAATGCTTTTGCCAAATGAAGTCATTGGCACTGTACCTTTTTATCGAGAAACTTTTAATCTAACTTTTAACCCCTTTTTTTATAGGCATGATTTAACACTTGAGATTTAGTATTTAATAAAACTAATACAATTTCTTTCTAAATACAATTTTCAATACAATTATATCCCCCCCCCCCCAAAGAACCGAAAAAAAAATCTTTCAATTTAAATGAAATAAACCGGTTTACCCTGCAACTATTGGAATTTTAAAATATGAAAAGCTTTAATTTCAGTTCATAAAATTTTAGTTTCTAAAACTCTACTTCAAAAAACACTGAAACATTAAAAATAAACATTTGATTTTGTGTAAGGGAATACTGAGTTGAGACAAAAGAGTAATGTACCTCTCAAAGGATCATTGCAGTAATTCTAAGAAGAAAAAAATGTCAATGACATTTAAAATAGTAACGTTAATTATAGTTACAAATATTATTATTGTTTTTTTTTCAAGAGACTTACCAAAAGCGGCAAATTTAGAAATAAATGAACTTTTAATGGGTGTATCTAACTTTCCAAATGATAGAATGTATTCTTAGAAGATTAGTTTCCAGAATATTGATTTTCAGAAATGTTAAAGGGAAATAAAATATCCGAAAATAACGATGCTATAGAAAATGCCAGGGGAAAACTGAATACAAAGATTTATTGGGAAAGTTATAATTAGAACAATTTTATTTTTCCATTTAAAAAATTTATAAAGATGAATAAAATTATTTTTAATCCAAAGGTGTGCTCAGAATTTTGATGAAAAATTAGTTTTTCGTTTTTTAGTTATAATTAGTAAATCGTAAATTAGTTATTCGTTTTTTTAGCACTAAAAAATTATATAGATTCTAATAAAAAGTAAATATTTGTTTTTAAATTTAATTAAAGAATAAATCTAACGTATAAAATATATGTAATTAAAATGAATTTATATTTACTATATAATACGATAGAAATAGATGATGGAATGCGTTAAGTTATGCATTCATTCAATTTGTTAACGGAAGTTGCTACAATTATAAAAGTAGTTTTTACAGAAGTATGTGCTATACAAGGAGACCTCTTGCACTGTCCCATGGCCAAACTTACACATCCTATCACAAAAACAATTTTAGGTATGTGAAAAGTTTTTTTGGAAGATTTGCATTGTCACATCAATTTAGTAAGAATTGGCGTTCTATGAACATGACTAGCTTAAAACCGAAGGCGAAAAGTGTGAATATCAATTGGTGCGATTTGCATCATGGATCCTACAGGAGTGAATGATATGCGGCTCTCGGCACATAACATGAAATGCAGTAATGAAATAACATAAAACTATGCTAGATTTATACAAAATGGTTTAAAAATGACGAGACAAGCTTTAAGAGATGGAAAAACACACTACAGCAAGTAATTTTTGCATAGGAAACCAGCTTTGAATTGCAATCCATTTGTTCAGTCAAAAAAGGTTATTTCACTATAATCAAATCCGAAATCTTAACATTATTGTTAAAATTAGGAACAACAATAATGAAGCTATTTTAACGAAATTTCCAATGTACTTTGTATCAAATCTACATTATCACGTGAACTGATGGAAGTTATCATCATTTGCGTTCAAACAGCGATGAATTAATTGCTCCATATTTCAGCATATATTTGACATTACATACCATGTCATTGACTGAATTACTGTAAACTTCCATCATTTTTCATATTACCACTTTACCCATAAATTAAGGTAAATACGTTGAAAATTTAGTTACTATATCTTCATTATTTTTAAACGTCTGAATAAATATCCCTGTTCGGATTAAAGTCTATACGTTATATTTTTTACTACATAAATGGATTTTGACCTGGTTTCATATACAAGAATTGTTAACTAAACGTGCTCTGTCACGTTTTAAAGTTTCTCCTATCTCTATTAAAACATGTATATGCCACTTTAAAAAAAATATTTTTAAGAGAAAAATGTGTGCATGCTTTCTAAATGTTTTTGCATGATTTTAGTGAATATTTAGCTATCTTGAATTTTCTGTTAGCAATGCCTATGAGAGACATCAGGGTAAAAAAAAATCTACAAAATAAATGAGAAAATGATGAATTAAAATAATAAAATCTAAAAGCACGTTTTATCTGGATAAACAGCTTATAAAAATGTTGTGCGTATATATTTACAAATTTTTCCTCATAATTTAAGTTTTTCATGCGTAAAATTATAATAAAAATATTTGACAAAATCACATGAAGCTTTTTTATTAATCAAAATTTCAATATTTTAAAGCATATTTTAGATTAATATTCACTGACGTCTTTTTTGTAAAATTGCAGAATTACAGACATAATTATTCATAAGGATTGTTTCAGGTCTAGTTTAGAGCAGTGCTGTGCAATTTTATGGCGGCACAGTCCTGTTTTTATGTGCGCTGTGCAATTGTTCAAGTATGCCCAATTGCTTTTATTTTATTTTCCCTCCAAAATAAACATTATATGTTTCTGGTTCGTAAGAATATAATTCAGCCGTTAAAATTTTAAATTCCATATCTTATTGCGTACTGTGACTGTGATAACGCTTAGATTATTCCTTAGTAGACGTTAACTGCTGATCTTTTTTGTTACCCATACGGTTTACAATTTTATTTTTTTGCTCTGAAAAGTCATAATACAATAAAGAAGAATTTCTATAACAGCATCCAGGGCGAAATTCACCGTATGTTCCCCATAGCATGCTTTAAAATCCTATGGACATCATACCGTTTCAAAGACATTTACTTTTTTTTTTTATGAAACATTTTACTTTAGTTTTTTTTTAAACGTCAAAACTTTCCTCAAATTTAAAGTGTCAATCTGAAGTTTTAATCTAGTATAATATGCATATTACGTATAAAGAAAAGAAAAAAAAAACCTTATGATGTATTAATTAAAAAAAAATTAAAAAAAATACATGTTTACGTGTTTTCGGAATTCTAGATTTTATGTACGCTTTTTGAAGAAAATAATGAATATATTTTAAATTCAAAATTGTTATACATGTCAAAAAGCACAATTGAATAATAAGAAACATTTTGCATTTATTCAAATTCGAAGATTTAGTGTTAATTTTTTAAATTAATCATATATTTTAAATTTTATATACTACAATTCTGACAGAAATTTCATTTATTTATCAATAGATGTATCAGACACAGACAAATTTTCTCACCAAGTTTGACTAGTTTTTTTTTTTTTCGCCTTACTGTATTGAAATTAAAAACTAAACTCTAAAAATTTAACGCACATAAAAAATCAGAAAAAATGTATCTCAATACATACGCTATATGTTGATATATTTGATCGTTAATTTGTTTCTTCGTTGAGATTTATATAAAACAAAAAAATGAGCTTCTGAAGCATTTTTTTTTACTTATCACTGTCATAAAAAAAGTAACTTCGCTTCACTTCTATTAATTCTAGGCGTTTTAATATTATTAACTGATAACGATTTGAAATTTATTTCATGTTGTTTCGTTCTGATTTACTAGATCACTAGGTATTCAATTTAATTTAATGTTGCTGTTTGTCTTTCAAACTAGCATTAGATGAACTTGTTTTAGAGATAGTGTACTTTATGAAATCATTTATTTAACAATTGGCAATAAAAATAATTGAATTGTCAAAGTCTGCTTAAGATTATATATTTTCAAATGTGAATATAATTGTTATCAACATAGAATTATATATTTTGAAAAAATACTTTGAATCAATGAATGATTGTAAAAAGATTTAGGTGTGTGTGTGTGTGGGGGGGGAACTAACGGCCATCTTTTTTCAGTAATTTAATTTGAAAAAGCAACATGGCCCATGGGCATACACAGGATTTTTGTTAGGGGAGAGGAATAAAAGTTAGTTGGTATGAACCTTTGCATTGAAAAACTGAAAAAAAAATATCAACACTATCTTAGAGCCAAGTCCCCTACTCTGAAACAAAATGTAAAATAGCTACTCATATAGTGCCCCCCCCCCCTCCCCGCAAAAAAATCCTGACTACGAATTTTAATTTTTAGCATTCAGTGTTTAGTATGATTTGCTTAGAAAATTGAAGATTTTCAGTGATTAAGGGAAGCAGTTTAATTGAGTGGAAATGGTCGAGTTAAAATAAAAATAGTGGAAATGGTCGAGTTAAAATAAAAATAATGGAAATGGTCGAGTTAAAATAAAAATAGTGGAAATGGTTGAGTTAAAATAAAAATAGGCTGACGCTTATGAAATCTTATGAAAACCTTTCAAACAGAACTATCAATCAATAAAATTTCAATAATGCAATAATCAGTCTAATCCTAATCAAAAACAGCTTTAATGTTTATATTCTATCAGTATATTAAAAAAAAATTCTTACTATTTTCAAATATTCTCACCCTGCACAGTCCTTGCACATGTCCATAACTTAGTCTTAGCTATGGTAGAGGACAAAAACGTAAAAAAAAGAAAAAAATTGGAGAATGAGAGAGGTCTACATAGCACACGTTTTGTGTTTTTTCTCGAATTCGATGGTCCAGTTTCCTTTCGAACGAGGAGTAAAAAGAAAAGAATGTAATTAAAGTACAATAATAACAATAATCAAGTCATTAGTATGACAAGAAATAATCTTTCTTAAGCTTAAGGTTTATTATTCAGCTGTTGTTGATGTTGCATTTAATTATTAATTTTTTGTTACATAAACATCTTGATTTTTTTTCTTTCCCAGATGAAAGATCTCCAGCACGAACATATTGTAAGATTTGTAGGATGCTGCATTGATTCTCCTCATTGCTGCCTGGTTACAGAATACTGTCAAAAAGGAAGCCTACAGGTACCAACAACTTTATTTTATTTTTCTACATATATATCTACATATATAGATATAGATATAGATATATTTATTTATTGTTTCAAACTAATATTATGAGTCAGGGTTATACATTAATAAAAAACACCAATTAAAATATATTAAGACAGACATAAGCTCACTTTAAAAAATAAAATTTTATAAAAAATATACTTAAAAACATTTAAAAATACAAATAAGTAGACGTTTCGCCATGCGACACGCAAGGCGTCATCAGTACAAAAAACAATCAAATGCATAACAGACCACTGAACAACTCAAGAACAGTTAAAGTTACTTTAACAACAGACAATATTCACTCGGTACGGCACGAGCTTCATTCAGTGTCTCCGATCGCAATTCAGTGAGCCAACCCTCAAGGAATAATCTACCATGGTAGTTGTTACAGCCCGATTTCAAAATGCCGGCGTTCGCAATTAGCGGGATGTGATTCGTTTTAAGTGAATGCTGGACAATTTTTGAATTCAAATTACTATTTTTTAAAGCAGTAGTATGTTCTTTTAATCGAATTTTCAATGATCTACCTGTTTCACCAATGTAGACACTATTGCAATCTTTACAGGGAATAATATAAACAACACCGGGTAATTTAGACTTATCATATTGAAATTTATGCTTAGTGAAAAAGGAACTCATTTTATTAATTGGTTTAAAAGAAACACCAATATTGTATGATTTTAGAATGCCATAAATTTTATCAGAAATGTTTTTATAATAAGGGATACAGATAAAAGTATTTGGTATACATTAATGTTTGTACATTAATGTTTGTATTATACATTAATGTTTGTAGAAGGGCAAATTAAGAAAAATAGTCTGTAAAAATTGACGTGACTCGTATTCCCTCAAAGATCCTCTTGAATGGAATTCCTTTGTTGGTACAGTTTCAAATTACTCTTTTAAGGAAGGGCACCAATTTTAAGGTCGAAATAAAGATCATACTTTTTTTTGTGAACTTCAATAACAACGTAAACTGTTCGTCGTTTGTGTGTAGTTATGTTTGGTACGTGTTCCATAATTTTTTCATTAAAAGAAATTCATACTTCACCTTTGAATATCTTATAAACGAGGGTGCCCTGTAAATACAGTATCAGATGGCTGCTTGTACCAAGCATTCCTAAAACATAAAAATAACAAAAATTAAAAATCATGCATCAGACATAGTTTAGGAGAAATTTGAACACTAACATATTATTAAGATTTTTTTTTTAATTCAATGAAATGGATCATAGCCCGTCCTGTAACCGAAATCTTTTCTATGTCTCTATAAATTAACGATATAAAATGAACATGCTTTAGGGCAAATACGATCGCCAGTTTAATGTCTCAGATCACTTATGCCCACACTGGTTGCACCAGGGGGGCACACAGGTACTTACTACCTACCAAGGAAAGCCCCACCTATTACGCATCCCAAACACTCTTGAACGCCTGGCTATTCCGACAGCAAAACCCATTGAACTAAAGGATTCTACTGCATAGTTCGGGGATCACACGTCCGACTGCCTCAGGAACTCGGAGTAACCGAACACTCATAGGAGCGCCGGATCTGAAGCCTTGATCCCGAGTTTCCTGGATGCACTATTACTCTAGTAACGCATCCAGACGTGAAAATCTACAGCAATAGTCACAGGCCTTTCAGTAAATGAACGATACGCTCTCTATTATCTATAGAAAACATGTTGTAGTGCCCATCAGGGTTATATTTTTAATTTAATTATGTTTGAATTATCGTATTCAAATGCATCGTTAACAATTTTTCCCTATAGATAATAATGTAATGTAATTATTTTGTGCGTCCCTGTAAACGAACTATAATTGCTACTTATTCTATACTCCTGAGAAAGCGTTTTTAGTCAATGATGCAGACCAATTTAATTATGTTTGAAGTATTATAACATAATTAAAATGCATCGAAAACGATTTTTCTCCAGTGACCATAAAGTAACGGAATTCTCCTCTGTCTTCTTGTAAAATTCCTGTAAAATCTTATAAAATCCTGTCCCAGAATGAAGTGAAGGTTGACAGTTTTATGCAGAAATTCTGAATTAATGCCGGAAATTCCATTAGAAGAATTTTTACTCTATGTAATAACGAAATATTGTCAATTCAATAAACCTAAAAATTATGGCACGGAATTTCTGATATGAATTTGGAATTTCAGAATAAAACAGGAGACCAAACTGGCAACCCTATAGACTGCAACTGATTCAGATATTTTAGCATTTTATTCAGGTTGTGCGAATGTGCTTATTTCTAAAGCACCGGTATGTCTAATCGTAGAATTCTGCGAACGAAGATTTTGTTCGGAAACAGAAATAGTGAAGATCTACCACCTCTGCACACTGTTATTATAATATTAATGTAACTTCGCTCTTTAGTTTTAACATTGACCATTCTTTAGTAAACATTAATAACATATAAAAATTATATGAATATTTACGAGGGTTAGAGCATGAACAGACGGCTAGCCAGCGAAACCGAATTCATAAACACTTTTCAACTACATTGGAAAGTATAAAAAAATAATCTTAATAGAATTAGCGTATCGGCTATGGCGTAGCGTAGGATGTTTGACAAATTTAAATACTTGTGAAAAAGGAGGGATTTTCAATAAAAAATTTCAATTGTGAACTGTAAAAATAGCCTTAAAATGCTCGAAGAAGTTCGAAAAATGAAAACAAAAAATTCTACATATCGCTATAGAGAATTCAAGTCTGAACGTTTGTATTAAAAATTAAAGGAAATACGTCGATAAGATCTCCAGCAATGCAAGCGGACAAATAAAAAAAATGCATATAAAATGTAAAGTTTGCTTTAGCAGCAATTAGTTAAAGCGGCGTATTTGTCGCTGTAACCTTTGTAGTAATTAAAATAAAAAACAATCGCTTTATTCTAGACACTACAGCTATATGGCTATACAGCTATACAGCTATATTTTGTTATATATAAAAACCTTTTAATGATCGACATATGTTTCAGCGCTCATATATGGCGCCATTTTCAAGATATATAATGATTAACAAAAGTATTCTGGCAAATTTTTGAAAATAAACTTGAAAACATAAATCACGAGATCATATATGTAAAAAAGCAGGTGCTTGAAATAGTGAACTGCAAATGTGAAAATTAATATTTCTTTATTGATTTTTTTTTAACTGAAAAGTGCCTCGTACCAAATTTTAGGTAATTCAAATGAGGCGGATTCATTGCAAATATTCACGTTACGCATATAGTTTTCTATTGATTCACGGATAATAGATGGGAAATAAGGTCTCGATGGATAAATTTTCTTACTATTTTTAAAATAATTTTTTTAAGTCTGTATTCTATGTATCTTGCCAGTGCTTGTTGTGCCATGTTTTCAAGTTTATTTTTAAAAAATTGCGAGAATATTTTTGTTTATCATTATATATCTTGAAAATGGCGCCGTATAAGAGTGCTGAAATATATGTCGATCATTAAAAGGTTTTTATAAGCCTTTTGTGTTTACTCTTTGTATCACTTAAACATGTTATCTATATTTAATTATAATTAGTGATCTTATTATGTGATTATGAAATTTCAAGTTATCAATTTTTTCATCTTATAAATGTACAAAAATGTGGATTTTGTCGTCATAAAATGTATTTTAAAAGCACCAATAAAACACTTTCATGATTTAAGTATTTGCCAAAGAAAGTCTTTCCTGCGATATTATATTTCTAAAAATGTTGACACCCTTTTAAGACAAAATAAATTTCTTTGCACTGATACTCTTGAAGATGGAAGTGTTAGAATGATCTGAATCGATTTGTAAACGTGTGCATAAATATGAAATTTATATGAATCTCTCACGTAAGTCCTTGTTGTGATATATTTCTCAAATACATTTTTTAGAAAACAATTAGCATCGAAATTTTAAAATTAAAGTTAAATTAACGTGTTCTTCATACGACAAAAAATATCCCATTTACAGCTTATATCAAACGATAAATAAAATCCAGACACATATGTAGTATTTGAGCCATGACAGCTGAAGTGTAACGTTAAAACTCTGACTTGTTTAGCTCTTCACATCGTTCTCCAGAGTTTTAGAAAACTCGACTACTGACGCCACGTTGCTATAGTAACGGGATGAAACCGGTGTAGTTTTTAGACATTTTCGCTTGATTCTTCCAGAACTCTTTCAATCAGATCGGTTGAGAAAAAAAAGTTTGCTTTTGTTGCGCCGATCGCTTTGTGACTGTTATTTATAAAAGATTTGGTGCAAATACGAATTAAACTAGTTGCTGGGGGCCACCGTAATACTTACCTATCATGGATATGCATAATATAAAATATGAAAATAAAACATGTGTAAACTATTTATAAAATGCATTGCAATTCGAATAAAATCCTGGCTTGATGACGTCATAAACTTTAACTGCTCTGTTACTGAATTGCGTAAAAGAACATCCTTATAACTCCAAAATTGATAATCATATTAACTAAGGGTTTACTGCATCGAATTAAGTGTCTGATTTTCAATTAAAATGTATCTTTGAATTGAAATTTGAATGAAATACAGGGTCATAAAAAATCGAAGAGTATTGAAAATATAATTACAAATATCTCAGCAACTCATTATCTGATCGACTTCATTCTTTATGCCAAATTTATGTTTTTTATTGTCTTTTATATTAACTCCTTAAAATAAACAATTTCGAAAATTTTTATATACCTTTTATCAGAACGAATATATCGAGAGTCCGAAAAAAATAGTTCCGGATAATCGAGGTTACTGAAATTCAATAAGCTTCTTCCCATTATTACATACTAAGTACATACCAAATTTCAAGTCTCTATCTCAATTTGTTCGGGAGATAGAGCGCTTACAGACACACACACACACACACACACACACACACACACAGACGAACGGCATTTTTTTTTTCTAAAAAATATGTGTTTCGGAATCTCTAGTGTCTGAAACGTGTAAAAAAACATCAACAATTTTTTTCGATTTTCAAAACGATTACAAGACTTTCCCTATACTAAGTATGATGGGTAAGTAATAAATAGAAAGAAAGGAAGAAAGAAACAGAATGTGAATATTTAAACAAAATATTTTCAATAAAATATTAAGTAAAAAGGCACTTTACTTACTTCGTCTGAGGGACTGCCACTGAGAAAAATTCATTTTATACATAAACTAGTCATTGGGGGCCACCGTAATACTTACCCATCATGGATATGCATAATGTAAAATATTAAAATAAAAATGTGTAAACTACTTATAAAATGCATTGCAATTCAAATAAAATCGTGGCTGGATGACGTCATAAACTTTAAAGACTCGATTACTGAATTGCTTCAAAGAGGTTTTTCCTTATAACTCCAAAAATAATAATCCTATTAACTAGCGGTTATTGCATCTGATTAAGCGTCAAATTTCCAATTAAAATATATCTTTGAAGTGAAATTTGGATGAAATACAGGGTCATGAAAAATCGAAGAGTGTGGCAAATAGGATTCCAAATATCTCGGCAACTCATTATCCGATCGACTTCATGCTTTATGCAAAATTTATGTTTTTTTATTGTCTTTTATGTTCATTTCTTAAAATAAACAATTTCGAAAATTTTTATATATCTTTTATCAGAACGAATATTTCGAGAGTCCGAAAAAAATTGTTCCGGTTAATCGAGGTTATTGAAATGAAATAGGCTTCTTCCCATTATTACATACTAAGTACATACCAAATTGCAAGTCTCTATCTCAATTTTTTCGGGAGATCGAGCGTTTACAGACACACAGACATCCAGACACACAGACACACAGACGGACGGCAAAAATTTTTTTCTAAAAATATGTTTTTCGGAATCTCCAGTGTCTGAAACGTGTAAATCCGTCAAATTTTTTTTTTTCGATTTTCAAAACGATTACAAGACTTACCCTATACTACGTATGATGGGTAAGTAAAACGGAAACTCCCTCGATCAGCAGTGTATCTCAAAGTCTATTTTTCTTTAAAATTACGTTTTCCTTTCTTTAAAATGTCTATTTTAATGCAACAGTAAAATACGAATTTTAATAGTGATGCAATAAAAAAGATGATCTTATAAAAAAATTCTGTTTGAACATCATATGTCCTGTTCCTAATCAGATTTTATTTAAATTATGATGATTGTTAATTGCTTCAACAATAACAGTTGTCTTTGACATTATGTTGTTTACTTTATATCGTACTATATAATTTTTACTTATGTCTAATAATCCAAGTGCTTTATTTTAGGATAACAGTAATTACAATAAAAATATTTAAATGTATTTTTTGTTCTCATTTTGTTTGCCTAGGATATATTAGAAAATGATGAAATAAAATTAGACTGGATGTTTAGATTCAGTTTAATGCATGATGTTGTTAAGGTAAGAATTATTAATCTGTATCAACTTGAATATCTTGTTATATTTTAATCCATTCCCTGAACATGGTGCGAAAACGCAGCATTTTCTTAAGTAATTTTTTCTCTTAAGAAAATAAATGTTTGGATAGGAAAATTACTTGTGTTGAAAACTATAACTTTTCTTTTAAGCAATTGAATTATTTGGTTGCCAGTAACAATTTTGTATATTTAACAAAATGAGAAATTTTAGTTTTTGACACTTAAAAAAATGCAACGTGCCTGTAATGCTATGTAGTTTAAACCATTTCACACATTTTTAAAATTTGTATTTACGGGAATTTTTATTCATCTCTAAAAGAATTCATGTAAGTCATATTTTTGTTTTGCTGTTTTATCACTATTTGATTGCATGTAATGTTTTTATAATATCTGCTTATGGCGTATTTTTACGCTATTTTATAATTCTTAAAGTGATAAAGCTATTTTTTTACATTTTGATGTTTTGTAAATATTATGACCTATTTATCATAAATGATTAGCATGAAGCAAAAATTTTAATAAACAGTTATTGTGTAGCAAATGGCTTTATCATAAGAAACCTGTTATCAGAATTTAAAAAATCACATAGGTGTATGATTAAAACACAGTTAAAATAAGTTACAGAGATATGAAATGTAAGACAGATTTAGTATGCAGTTATTATTAGTTATAAAAAAACCTCTCAAATTTTATTCGACTATTTTAGAAAATTCTCTTTTTTCACTTTTATGTGAAAATTGTGTTATTACATGGACAATATAATATCTATAATTAATAAAATCTTGAATGCTAAATTGGAAACGTAATAAGAATGTCTCACTATAAGTTTTTTAGGCCAAGTTACTGCTACAAATCATTTATAGCTTATGAATAACTTTTCATGCATGTTGTTACTCTCAGGCGTTGTTTACATAGATGAGGGTGAGGCTTAAATTATTTTTGGGGATGGGAGCAAGTCACAATTATTCTGCAATTGTTGCATACTTTTGAATTTAAGAAATTTGTGAGAACTGTTAAAATTAATTATCATAGTTGGTACTAAATCTTTTAAGATTATAAATATGAATGGGTTACTTATAACCGATAATTTTGATTTATGATAGCACGTTATTTTGTAATTTCATTATATTTTGCTTTGTCGTAATCATTTGATACGGGCTTTCAATTTTTTTTCATCATTTAATTCAATTTTAAGATTATTAATTTATTGATTCTACGATAAGCAAGGTATAATATGTGCGAATACATAATGCGTATTGATAGTAATATATAACTGTGTTATCTTGTTACTGACAAAAACGTCTAAAGCAGGAGTTCCCAAACTTTTAGACTGACGTACCACTAAATCGAAGTTCATACTTCCGCGTACCACCACATAACATACATTACAGGGTTGCACTAAAGAATTCGCACACAAGAGTGTGTGTCTCATATGTATTCATTTGCAAGGGGACAACGTTGAAAAATAAAATAAAATTTTGTCAAAAATCTTATGTTTTGTTTGTCAGGCCGGAACTCTTCACACCATCCTCGTAAAGTTAATATAGAAAAAAATATAAAACATATCAGGTATTAACGGATTATTTCTCCGCTTTTATGCTTCAATCTTAGCAGGTTTAACTGTATCTCAAAATACACGATTACGTTACTAAATTGTTACTTAGATTAACTGCTTTATATTAACATTCAAATAAAAAGTACTATCATCATTATCAATTTAATAATACATACAATATCAAAATACAGCTTTTTGGTTGAAATACGGCTAAAATATTTAATGACTTATTGGCCTTCTGATTCATACATAGTAGTTTTATTGCAGTAATTTTCTGGTGTCGGTAATGCGTTGTGTAGGCTTGCTCTATCAAGCACAGCTTCCTCATGTCTGGTTCAATGTTAGTTAGTTTATGTCGTAAGTCAGATTCGCTGTTTAGTTTATTCCTGTATTTGTTTTTCATATAAACAGTTGAAGAAAAAGTACATTCACATGGATATGTTGTACTAAACTCTAGTAAAAAACAAAAACAAAAAAACAAAAACAAAAAAACAAAAAAACAAAAAAAACATTTGTAGTTTTTAAATTGCATTCGAATTTTTTTGAAAATTTCCTTTGCGTGATAAACTTACGCCGTTTTCGATTTCATAATAATATGCTGTATTTCATTTCTCGTACGAGTATCAGAATTTTGTTTACCAGTAATGGTACGCGTACCCTAGTTTGGGAAACCCTGGTCTAGAGCATACACGTTTTGTTTTAATGTTGTTAAAGAGCGCCGTTCGTCACAAAATCACCTGCATCCAGTCAGACATGCAGTAGCTTTGTTTTAATGATGTCCTTTCCTTACCCGCCTGAAAAGTGTATTTTTGTGACCGGTGACACTTTTTAAGTATTTTGTGATGTAAAATGCCCTCAAATTGTTACCTGAAGTAAAAATAACAATGTTTGCCGTTGAATTATCTGATTTTAATTTATGAAGTGCTTTAAAAATACTTCAATTGAAATTTTCATTATCGTACTAAAAACACACACACACAAAAAACTCTTTTGTTAAAAAAAGTTTCTCTCCAATCGCATTCAATTGTACAAACCATAAATAAATTAGGGTTACTGAACTTAAATATAACAGTATGGATTCATCATTGTTTTCATAACTTATCTATGCTCACTTTCTTCAAGTAAACATATTAACTCACTCGTCTGGTGGACGAGATTCATATGAAATATATATACTTTATGTTTTATATTCACAACTTTAACTTACATATTCTTTCTGAATTTTATGTGTATTACCTTTCCTTATTTTATAAACATCATAGGACGTAAAATAATATTTCTGTACTTTGTAAATGCTTTCGAACTTGACTGATTAAAACTACTGTACTTCAATGTTTCAGCGCATTCGTAATTTAACAGTACAATCAAACTTGTATCAAATTACACTGATATTAGTTAACTATATTTACACGCTATATTAAGTTCAATAAACTTGTGTAATTTGGCATAATTGGCCAACAATTGGTCAACTGTTAGTTGTTTGAATATATCATTAGACTGCATTTGATTCAATAACTCTTTTGCAGGGCATGGCTTATCTTCACAGCAGCGACATTCGATCTCATGGGAATTTAAAATCATCCAACTGTGTAGTCGACAGTAGATTTGTTCTCAAAGTTACAGATTTTGGGTTACATTGTCTCAGAGTATATGATGAGAACGAGAATGAAGATTCATATGCTCATTGGAGAAGTAAATACCTTATATATTATCCCTAGTTTTTATTTATTTTTTATTATTACTGAGAAAAAAGAACGTATAAATAAAAAAAAATTGTATTTTGTGGATAATTAATTAAAAATAATATGTTTCAAACAGTAATGTTTTTATATATGTGCATGTATTCATTTATTGGGAAATAATATTCTGAATCATTCTAATACTTATCGAAAATACTTCTTAATTCTTTCTTCATAACGTATTTGAGTTTACTTATCTATATATTTATCTATTTATTTGTATCTATGTATTTACATCAATTTTTCTACCTATCCATTCATTTATTTATCTATTATTAATATAAAGAAATAAATAAAAAATTAATTTAAAAAGTAAAAGACAAAATATTGCATAGTTAAAAAAATTTATAAAATGTATTATGACCAATCCATAATATTTCCAGATGCCATTTTTTTTCAAAAGAGAGCATTAACTTTCGGAACTAATCTAAAATACAAAATTTAATTGTTTACTAAAATTGTTTACTAAAAATATATATACTAATTACAATTAAACCTGTTATTGTAGGCTGTATAGTATGACAATTATATTTTAAACGTTGGGAAAATGTTAAACGTTCCAAATGATACGGTAGAAATAACATTTTTAGTAAATGATATGGGAAATCGTCCCTTTTACAGATGTGGTCGAAGTGAAATTCTAAATTTTAGATCGATTCTTTATGGCCAACTTTGTTTTAAGAGATCCGGTGTCATTACCAGGACTCCCACTTGGTCCCTTTTTTGAATACCTGTTTTGTAAACTGTAATCTTCTTCTTAGATTTCTCCTGAAAATTGTGCAGAAACCTACCTTGAATGTTACTTCTATTGCAAATATTATAGAAAACTACCAAAGAAAATTTTCATTCGACATACTGTATTAAAAAAAAAGAACAAGCTGGAGTCCTGCATTATCACTGGATAAAAATGCTACAAAAATACTGAAAAAATTCTTAAAAATAACAACAACTTACATTTTAAATTGAAAATGCTTTTTTGAGAAAAAGAAATGTCATTAACCCCAATGTTCTGTTTTCATCAAAGTCTTTAGTTGATTGTATCCTGATCATGATAATGTCATGTGATGATGTCAGAATATATTCTTAAGTCATATTTCTTAGATAAATAGAGACAATCTTGGTGGAACTACCGTAATCCCTTAGTTATTCCTAATCATTAGAAGAATTTTAAATTTTCAAATTATATATAATTTCCATATGAAAAGAAAATGCCACAAGAATCACATGAAGCGGTATAATATCCACATCTAAAACTAAAACTTTATATTTAGTAATCTTTTAATATCGAGAATAATATGTTTGATCGAAAATCGACAGCATGACTCTTTTTCATTTAAAGTAAATCTATGCATGTTTGAACTACACGATTTCACTACAAAATTTAATGTAAGTAGCATTTATAGTTCATATACAGAATTATATTAAACGAGCAGGGAAGATCGAGCTGTGTTCGGTCAAAATTAAATTTGAGTTCAAATATCATGACCCATGACCAAAATGACCCACTAATTGAATTTTCTCGAACATGTGACTTAGCCCAACAGTCTTCTCGTGCCCGAAAACCATAGGATGCAAAAATCAGTGTAAATAGTCTGAGCCGTTTTTAAGATAAAAAAGCTTGACCCATAATGACCCATGGCCAAAATGACCCACTAATCGAAATTTCTCGAACATGTGACCTAGCCTAATAGTCTTCTTGTTCCCTAAACCTGTAGGGTGCTAAATTTATTTCAAATCCTCTGAACCGTTTTTAAGATAAAATAGCTTGACCCATAATGACCCATGACCAAAATGACCCACTAAATGAATTTTCTCGAACATGTGACCTAGCCCAACAGTTTTCTCGTGCTCGAAAACCATTGGATGCAAAATTTAGTGTAAATTGAGCCGCTTTTTAGATCTTGACCCACAATGACCCAGAAATGACCCACTAATCGAATTTTCTCCAACATGTGACCTAGCCCAATGATTTTCGCGTGCCCCAAACTCGTAGGATACAAAATTTAATCAAAATCGTTAAAGCCGTTTTTTAGAAAAAATTAATTTGACCCGCTTTGACCCAAAAAGACCCACTAATCGAAAGTTCTCGAACATGTGACCCAGCCCAATAGTCTTCTCGAGCCCGAAAATAGTCGGATACAAAATTTCGTCAAAATCGTTTGAACCGTTTTTTAGATACAATTAGCTTGACCATGACCCAAAATGACCCACTAATTGAATTTTCTCGAACATGTGACCTAGCCAACCAGTCTTCTCGTGCCCGAAAACCATTGGATGCAAAATTTAGTGTAAATTGAGCCGCTTTTTAGATCTTGACCCACAATGACCCAGAAATGACCCACTAATCGAATTTTCTCCAACATGTGACCTAGCCCAATGATTTTCGCGTGCCCCAAACTCGTAGGATACAAAATTTAATCAAAATCGTTAAAGCCGTTTTTTAGAAAAAATTAATTTGACCCGCTTTGACCCAAAAAGACCCACTAATCGAAAGTTCTCGAACATGTGACCCAGCCCAATAGTCTTCTCGAGCCCGAAAATAGTCGGATACAAAATTTCGTCAAAATCGTTTGAACCGTTTTTTAGATACAATTAGCTTGACCATGACCCAAAATGACCCACTAATTGAATTTTCTCGAACATGTGACCTAGCCAACCAGTCTTCTCGTGCCCGAAAACCATTGGATGCAAAATTTAGTGTAAATTGAGCCGCTTTTCACATCTTGACCCACAATGACCCAGAAATGACCCACTAATCGAATTTTCTCGAACATGTGACCTAGCCCAATGATTTTATCGTGCTCGAAACTGGTAAGACACAAAATTTAATCAAAATCGTTAGAGCCGTTTTTATATAAAATTAATTTGACCCGCGTTGACCCAAAAATCACCCACTAATCGAAAGTTCTCGAACATGTGACCCAGTCCAATAGTCTTCTCTTGCCCTAAAATGGTCGGATACAAAATTTCGTCAAAATCGTTTGAACCGTTTTTTAGATACAATTAGCTTTACCATGACCCAAAATGACCCACTAATCGAATTTTCTCGAACATGTGACCTAGCCCAATGGTTTTCTGGTGCCCCAAAACGGTAGGATGCAAAATTTCGTCAAAATCGTAAGAGCCGTTTTTAAGATAAAATTTGCATATATATATATATATATATATATATATATATATATATATATATATATATATATATATATATATATACAGGGTGATTCATAAAAGATGGGCAGAACTTTAAGGGGTTATAGTACACTTAAAGACAAATAATATTAAATAGGAGACTAAGGGTCCCAGACGTATTCCCAAGGAGATAGGGGGCATTAAAGTTTAGGGTCCGAAATTTCAAATGATTATAAAACATGGAAAAATTGGTCGATTCGTTTGCGGTTTTTGCAAAAAATTTTCTTTATGCCAGTATTTTCTTGAAATAAAATTTTAAAGTTCAATTTCAAAAAATGCCGATAAGGGGCGCTTTAGACTTTGGAGTAACAAACAACTATTTTTTAACGTTATTTTTTGTATTTCTTTAAATGATTTCGAAAGATTAGACTTAAACTTAAATTTTGATCTAAAAATCTGAGTCCTAACGAGTAGTTAAGTAGCGTAAACTGAAATTTGAAATTTGAAACCCTTCTCCCCCCAGAACAAAAATCAGTTATTCCCGATCTTTGTGTCGTAGATTAGGCTCTAACTACTGCCGCGTTTTGCTAAAATTATTCTTTATGTCAGTATTTTCTTGAAAATAAATTTTAAAGAAAATTTTCAAAAAATTCCGATAGAGGGCGCTTTAGACTTTGGAGTAACGAACAACTATTTTATACCGTTATTTTTTGTGTCTCATTAAATGCTTTCTAAAGCTTAGACTTAAACTTAAATTTTCAGCTCAAAATCTGAATCGCTGAGCGTGGTTCAGTAGCGAGGGGAGGGGGTGAGGGGGTTCAAATTTCAACTTCTGAACATAGTTCAGTTTGCACTACTTAACCATGCCCAACGATTCTGTGCTGTGATACGAGGCAAAAATACAACTTTCGTCAAGGACTGCATAGTCGGAATTCACTCATAAAGGCACTGGCACAGTTGGAAACGTCGCTCATGCAAACGTTAAAGCTCCATTCCTGACGCTAGTCACCGGGTGAAGAAGGAAACAGAAAGTATGCAAATGTCAAATGGGGAAGAAGAAGAACACGTATGCAAAATTTCGACACGATTCAGGCATAAAAACCACTGAACGGTGAGTCAAGTGTAAGTCGCTGTAGTAATGAATCGGAAGATGGTGCCCTTCACGAATAAGGAAAAGGCTGAGATGCATTTAATTTACGGAGCGGCAGATGGAAATGGTGCAGAGGCACAACGAATGTACGGAGAGCGATTTCCTAACAGGCGGTTGCCTAACCGCAAAACTTTCGAGCGCTTGCACAGACAGTTGTGTGAGACGGGATCATTTCTCGCTTCCCGGTCGAATGCAGGTCGTGCAAAAAAGGACGAATCAGTAGTTGTTGCAGAAGCCATTCTGGATGTAGTAGCGGCGCAGCCAAGTACAAGTACACGAACAGTGGCTAGCCAGGTGGATACCTCACAGTCCACGACTTGGAGGGTACTGAAGGATGAACATTTGCTCCCGTTTCATGTGCAACGAGTCCAGAAACTGTCTCCAGGGGATTATCCAAATCGTATTGAATTCGCCCGCTGGTTTCTGCAGCAGAACGCGCTAAATCCACATTTTGGACGAACTGTGCTTTTCACCGATGAATGTACCTTCACACGTGAAGGTACATTTAACACACACAATGCACATGTATGGGCGGATGTCAATCCACATGCTACGTATCCACATGCTCATCAGAGACGCTTTTCCATCAATGTTTGGGCAGGAATCCTCGGAGACCACCTAATCGGACCGTACCTTCTTCCTGAACGCCTCAACGGTAAAACATACCTCACATTTCTGCAACATGTGCTGCCAGACCTGTTAAACGTTGTTCCTCCACGCATCCGGCGGGTCATGTGGTTCCAGCACGATGGAGCGCCAGCCCATTACGTACGAGACGTCCGCAACTATCTGGACATCACATTTCCGAACAGATGGATTGGTCGAGGTGGTCCT
Organism: Maratus michaelseni; assembly: GCA_963931845.1. Lineage (NCBI taxonomy): Eukaryota > Metazoa > Arthropoda > Arachnida > Araneae > Salticidae > Maratus > Maratus michaelseni. The sequence goes on from OZ007590.1 coordinate 182,922,116, forward strand.
GTTGCTTGGCCTGCTCGCTCGCCAGATCTTTCACCCCTCGATTTCTTTTTTTGGGGACGATTGAAGGCTCTTATGTATGAGACACCCATTGAATCCCCCGAGGAACTGGTCGCCAGAATTTCCGCCGCTGTAGGGGAAGTGCTCGAAAAGCCTGATGTTTTCGCGAATGTTCGCCGTTCCATTCGTCGCCGTTGTTCTGCGTGCATAACCTCTGGTGGTCACAATTTTGAACATTTATTGTGATTACATGTTAATAAATATGCTTTGGTAACATAATCCTAATTTGTGTCTTTTTACCTCGTATCACAGCACACAATGTGTGGACATGGTAAACTGAACTGTGCTCAGGAGTAGAAATTTCAAACCCCTCTCCCCAGAAACTTAACCACGTCTAACGATTCAGATTTTGGGCTGAAAATTTAAGTCTAAGCTTTAGAAAGCATTTAATGAGACACAAAAAATAACGGTATAAAATAGTTGTTCGTTACTCCAAAGTCTAAAGCGCCCTCTATCGGAATTTTTTGAAAATTTTCTTTAAAATTTATTTTCAAGAAAATACTGACATAAAGAATAATTTTAGCAAAACGCGGCAGTAGTTAGAGCCTAATCTACGACACAAAGATCGGGAATAACTGATTTTTGTTCTGGGGGGAGAAGGGTTTCAAATTTCAAATTTCAGTTTACGCTACTTAACTACTCGTTAGGACTCAGATTTTTAGATCAAAATTTAAGTTTAAGTCTAAGCTTTCGAAATCATTTAAAGAAATACAAAAAATAACGTTAAAAAATAGTTGTTTGTTACTCCAAAGTCTAAAGCGCCCCCTATCGGCATTTTTTGAAATTGAACTTTAAAATTTTATTTCAAGAAAATACTGGCATAAAGAAAATTTTTTGCAAAAACCGCAAACGAATCGACCAATTTTTCCATGTTTTATAATCATTTGAAATTTCGGACCCTAAACTTTAATGCCCCCTATCTCCTTGGGAATACGTCTGGGACCCTTAGTCTCCTATTTAATATTATTTGTCTTTAAGTGTACTATAACCCCTTAAAGTTCTGCCCATCTTTTATGAATCACCCTGTATATATATATATATATATATATATATATATATATATATATATAAATTTTGTTTTTCAAGATTGAAAAATTGTTTTTCAAGTAATTTTTTTAGTTTGTGTTTTCCATATCTTCGTTTACTGTCTACTTTTCATAAATAGCTTCGTATAATCAATCCATTTAAATAAATTATTAATGCATTATTATTTAGTTTGTTTCCTATAAAAAATTATTTGTAAACCATTCGTAGTTAGATTCGAGGTCACAGAAAATAATTTGAATGCGAATACCAAATCTGAAATTTAAATTACATTCTTTTAATAGGTATTGGGAAATATTTCATAATTTATGCATGAAGAACGAACTTTCATTCTTAATTTATTTGAAAATGCACTTATTAAGTGATTGGATTTAATGAGAGCTTTGAGTGTTCACGAACATATTGTTGTTTTTACCTTCTGCAGCATATAAACATGTCAATTTTTTGTCCAAAGCTGTCTTCATTTATATACACTTTCAAACAAAATTCGTAACTGCCTAAACATAAAATGTCTTGGCAGCAATTTGCAGGAATTCATCAGTGATTATAACACATTTTTCTGTTATTTAAAGAAAATTCCAACTTTTAACTGGAAAATTTTAGGAAATTTTGAGCTTCGGTTGGCGAATTTTTTGTATTTTGAAGTAAAAGCACATACGCGAAAATTCCGTTTCAAATAAGAAAAAAATAAGAAGCAGCACGTTTGCCGAAACAACCCTGTGATTTGATGTAGCTTTAGATTGGAAGACGTCGAATACATTTTAAGTTAGATTGGTGAAGTTTCTGTATTTCGAGGGAAGTTGGGTAAAGCAAAGAGGAAGTTTTCGTGTTTTAATGAAAATAAAAAGCAACGGAAAAAAACATTCAATTCACAATTTTTTTAGAGTGTAAAAAGAAAATAAATACATCATGGAAAATTTTATCTTTGTTATTAACAGGGAAATTATGGACAGCTCCTGAGTTATTGAGAATGCACAACTCTCCACCAGAAGGATCTCAGAAGGGCGATGTGTACTCTTTTGCCATCATTGCACATGAGATAGTTGTTAGGCAAGGAGTATTTCATACTGGGGTAGACATTTCCCCGAAAGGTAAGTACACAATAATAACATTCAGAAAAAAGCTATTAAAGGCACATTAATTTAATGTGCACAACAATTAGGAGTCTTGATTTACTGAGAATGCACAATTCTCCACCAGAAAGATCTCAAAAGGATAGTGTGTATTCTTTTGCCGTTATATTGCACACAAGATAGTTCTTAAGCAAGGAGTAATTTATAACCAAACATATTCCTAATGATAAGAACACAACGCTAACATTCAAGATAAAAACATTAAGTGCACATTAATTTAATGTGCAATTAATGCGTATTCAACGGGGAAACTATAGCACACTATCCATATTATGTCAAGATCAAACAAAGTAGTGCTTTCAAACTTTTTCTACTTGAGACCCATTTTATCCAAGAAAATATTTCCACGACAATTGGTTGTTTAATTTTTTTTCTTTTTTTTACATGTAATTTTTCTATTCATTGTTAGTTTCATAATAACCATATATACTTTTTTTTGGTTAGTTTTCATTTTCATTGTTCATTATGAGTTACACTGAATCATAAGTACTGTACATTACACAAAAATCAACGTAACTAAAAATTTTGCCTGAGAAATTCAATTTCAATCCAAAATCAAAATTTGTTTTTCTTTATTCTACAAAATTTACCTAGTGGAGAAAACATTCAGAGAAACTCTAATCTCATTGATTATCCAATAATCTTATGCATCATTCATTGTTTTGATTAACTAACATTTTCAGTTACATTCATTTTCATTAATGAATGTATATAACATGGATAAGAGAACCTTTCATTACTTATTTTTCTTCATACGAAAATTTCTTTATAAAAATTTAGTTTTCAGTGTTTCCACGTAAAAAAAAAAGAGTCAAGTATTTAAAAAGTTGCGTGATAATTTCAGAAATATCAGGTTTTCCTTTATTTTGCAAAATTTATTCTATGAAAAGATTGTATTAGAAGTCTAATCTCATTTACTATCCATACCATAATTATTTAAATCGTTATTTAGATACTATACTGTTCTTTTTCCTGTCTGAATACTTCAATTATGTTAAGAATATTATTTAAAAAAATATCGTACAAAAATGGTTTAACGAAAATTAACTCTTTTGTGACTGGCTGTTTTTATAAGAAAAGTGGCATAAATAAAAACTTTTTCATGTAGGATATTATGATAACAACATAATTTTTTTTTTCAGATATATTTTTATGCGATCTTTAAAGTTCTTGAAGCAGATCATTAAATTATGTTAAAGGTACTGTCTGTAGGGGAGAAAACCTAGACTATATTTATAAAAAAATTTCTCACATACTATGAATAATAATTTTTTAATGTAATTATCAGAAAATGTGTAAATTGTTTTGTGTTATAGAAAAATAATAATATAGTTTTTAAAGAGGTTGACATCAAATTTAGAGGCATAATATTCCTGAGAAAACATTTTTATATCATGCTAAATTCACATATAGCTACGTTAAATAAAATAACTATAAAAGTAACAAACCCTTATTCTACAAAATAATATAGTACTAAGATTTCTCATCTTTTCTTTAATATTTTAAAGCATTCTGAAGTAACGTTAATGCATCTGTTCATGACAATTGCCAATGTTATATTTGTCCTCAAAAATGACCTTTTCTTTCTAACAAAACTGTTTGAAGTTAAATATATATATGCATTGTAAGAAAAAAAATATGTTTCTTAATCTAGCTTTTATCTTTCTTGATGGTTGGGAAGACATAATATAACGTCTTCTAATTTATCTGCGATTTCGAAAAGAGTTGCTTTATCTTAAAAAGCCTCTGATACCTGTTTATTTCTGTGATTTAAAGAAGCATTTCTAAAAAAAAAAGTTTCTTTTGCTGACCGTAATTTTCGGAAACGCTTCATATTAGGGGAACTTGGGGCAAAGTGAAATGGTTAAATATTTGGTATGTATGCAGTGCCACCTACCAGCCGATAATTTAGCCGATATTATTTTACATCTACTTGATTATTGTCAGACAACAATCACCTCAAGGCATCAATATATATGATATTAGTGACCATTTTTCAAATTGGATGAATATATTGTAATATGTAAGTAATATGTATTTATTAGGTAAGTAAATAACATTTTTTGAATAATATAATAGTAAAGTTTTTATTATTAATATTCTAAATATAAATTAGATTCTTCTGCTGTCTATTTGTATTTGTTTAATTATTTGTTTATTTATATTAGGCCAATTTTTGATTTTAATTTTTATAAACATTTGTAATGTCATGTTCACATGCGGGGCAAAGTGAAATATACTTTTAGTGATGGGGCAAACTGAAATATTTATTTCACTTTGCCCATACAACATATTTATAATTTTAAAAGTGTCAAATCATCTTGTTTACATATTTTGATATTTGTGATGATAACAGTGAGACAGAAGATGAAATAGAGGCCCTGGAAGATGGCTTCACTGCGAAGACAAAGGTGACGTTCAGCTTGTTACAGAAAAAGTGGAATTTAGTGAAATAAATAATGGGGATTTTCTCTTGGTTGAGCTGCACTCAGATAAAGGTCCAGGTACTGAGAAGCAGTTTGTTAGTAAACTGATTTCGTTTCCCTCGCAAGATGGACCACATTTTCTTTCAGTTAAGTTTATGCTGCCTTACAGGGGAAAAAAAGATATTTATATGTGGCCTATAACTGATGATACAAGTCTTGTATACTATAAAGAAATACTGGGAAATTTGTGTAAAGGGAAAGAACTCAGACATGAACAAATACGTTTATTATGTGGTTTAGCATAATTAACAGAGAACTGCAAAAAATCATTTAAAGAATTGAACTAAGTTTATATTTCACTTTGCCCCATTGACAATAACACTTGATAATATTCTACTTACATCTTTAATACACCACAAAAATTAAAGATTAAAAATTTGAAAAAAATAATTTTATAAGGCAAGGGTATTATAAATTATGTAGTGTAAAATTTCAAACAAATTTTCTGTTTGTTCATTTTGAAAATTGTAATTATTTTTAAGTATTTCACCATGCCCCATGTTCCCCTACTTTATATATTTTATTAATCAGATTTCTCTACCCGGAATATCAGTTTTGGGATGCTATCAATTCTTATTAAGCATTTTTACCTGAATTAATCCATTCAAGAGTAACAATTTAATATTAATTTTAATGTTCATGATCATTCTTTTAATTTAACATGTTTGTTGAACATGGAAACCGATATTCCTTTTATACAGTGTATCCCAAAGGATAAAAAACGTTCAAAGCATCTCTAGAAATTAATCTGAAAGTGAAAAACAAATATAGATGTTGTCTATATTTTGGCTCTTCGTATCACATTTTGTTGACATTTATATCTGAATGATGTACTTTTATATAGCACCTATAAAGAGAAGTTATATTGGTACTGAAATAAAATTTTTAATTACAGAAGTTGTTGAAAACGTAACATTTGGGATGAAACCTCCTTTTCGGCCAGCATTAGACATGGACAGCTGTGATGAAGAGATGATCCACGTCATCAAAAGATGCTGGGCGGAAGATCCCTGTGATAGACCCGATTTTCAAACCCTTAAATCTATTATCCGAAAACTCAATAAGTACGTGGTACAGTTTATAATTATTTTACAGGTAGAACATAATAAAGTAGATAATTTAGTAATTTTAATTAATTGGGATAAAATTTTACTTTTCTTTCATTATATCTGAGATTTAGTAAATTTGAAGTGTTTTCCCTTAACTCATTCTTTGTTGATGGCGCAAAAACGCATGCTTTTCTTAAACAATTTTTTATCTTATGAAAAAAAAAATTGTGATCAATAAAAGTATTTTTTTTTAAATATTTTTTTTGTGGTATGATCCACTTGGTTACCATGGGAACTTGATGATGTTTGCGCACTCTCAGATCATATTTTTCCAGAACTCTGACGTGTAAGCTCATTTTGACATTTTCGACTTGTTTGTAAACATCCTGATGACGTTCGCAGATGCGGAATGAAACGTTGATGTTTAATTGTGTTGTAAATTCACGATTTTAATGTATGTACCATTTAGCAAATGTTGTATTTGAAAAGTATTTTTGTTGAAAACTGTAATGATTGTTTTAACCAATAATTTTTTTTTAGTTACTAGCCGACATTATATATATATATATATATATATATATATACAGGGGTCGGAAGTAGCGCGCTACATATAGCGAAACTACAGTAGTCGCTACTTTTTGCAGTAGTTTTTAGTGTAGCGCGCCACATTTTGAACAATGTGGTGTAACGAGTAGAACGATACAAAAAATCAGTAGTTTGTAGTGAAAACCGACGCTACCTTTAACGCTACTTCAGGGAAAAAATCTGCCATTCTGCAAATCACGTCGCCGAAACTTGCTTCTTTTGAGCAAAATTTGTTCTGCTCAACAATTTGCGAATCTCAGCTGCATTGTATAGCAACGCATCCCACGAAGTCATAGATTTTTCTTATTTACATTGGATACTAAAATCAAGTACTAACCCACGAAAGGAATTAATTTTCTTGCAGGCGACACTTGTCCATTTACTCGTTATTAGATGTTTGTGTTTTAACGCTGGGTTTCTTATTATTTGGAACGGTTTTATTTACAGATTTATTAAATGTTTGCATTTAGAGTTGTTTTTCTGTAATTTACTAGATTATAATATCTCTCTGAATTTTGCTATGAAATTTGTCCTGTGTGCATAAACTAACATTTTGGAGACAAATACAAAACATCTTCTATAGTACCTTTCTTAATTTTTTAATGCCCTCCGTTATGTCACATTTATTTAATTATATCCCAGAGGGTCATTTTATTATTTCATCCGTGTTTTAAATTTCGAGTGTAAATTGAACCCTTTGACAAAATCTGAAAGTAGTGAAGTAGTGACTACTTTTGAAAAGTAGTTTGTAATCTCTAATTTTTAAAACAAGTAGTTGTAGTTAACTCCATTTTCGATGAAGTATTTGTAGTTGTAGTTCGCTACAATAAAAAAGTAGTTTTTCTGACCCCTGTATATATATATATATATATATATATATATATGTATATGAGGGGCAGTCGGAAAATAAGTTTCCCCTGGCGACTGTGGACAGAGGTGTGTATGAAAGACAAAAAATGTAATGAGACATTAAAGATAAAACATAACTTTATTTTTCCACATAAGTACCAAGTACATTGAGATTATAAGCTTCAAAAAGCCCTCCAGGAAAAAATCAGGGCTTTCCATACGGACGAAGCGTTGAATGGCTATGGGCAAAAGACGACACAGCAGGTGAATGTGAACGTGCAAGACACCGATACACCAATGTGTAGACGTCCACCGCGATCAAGCAGATGGCGCTGTTGCAGTGTTTGCGCAGATTGGTCTGTTGACGCAACAGTGCCTGGCACAGGCACTGCAACAGCACCATCTGCTCGATTGCGGTCGACCTCTACTCAATGGTGTATCGGTGTCTTGCACGTTCACGTTCACCTGCTGTGTCGTCTTTTGCCCAGATCCATTCAACGCTTCGTCCGTATGGAAAGCCCTGATTTTTTCCTGGAGGGTTTTTGGAGCTTATAAAGCGGTATGACAAATGTTTCAATGTACTTGGTACTTATGTGGAAAAATAAAGTTATGTTTTATCTTTAATGTCTCATTACATTTTTTGTCTTTCATACACACATCTGTCCACAGTCGCCAGGGGAAACTTATTTTCCGACTGCCCCTCGTATATAAGTGAAATTACAGTTTTTGGCTCTTGGGAAAAAAGCAATATGCCTGTATATGCTAAGTGCTTTGAAACGCTTTAGGCATAATAAAAATTTAAAGTTTGAATTTCCATCAATTTTTATTGATTACACATTATTCTTGAGAAAGAATTTATATGAGTTATATTAGCGTTTTATTAATACCGGAATACATCGATTTTTTTTTTACAATACATGCTGATGGTGCGCTTTGCTATCGTTTTATATTTCTTAAAACAAATAACGTTTTTTCCTTTGCAGTTTTGTCAATCACCTATCTCCTTTAATATATTAGTATGAAACAAAAATTTTAATAAAACGTTTTTCTGTTAAGGAAATGGGTTCATCTATCGTTTTCATAGCTTGCATTTTAACTTTCCTCTAATCAAACAAACTGTTGTAATCAATATTGATTTTAACTATAAAAATAATCGCAATTGCTCTAAAAAATAAGATGTTCTACAACACAATGGTGATGTAACAAAACAAATATTTCTGATAAAATAAATAAGTGTGTCCGTTTTAAGATGCTTGCAGTATGCTTGCAGATGATATCAGTAGAAATATATATAAATGTAACGTGAAAGTATAAGGCAGTTTCTAAAAATATTTTAATCAGTTAAATAATTTGAATTTATAAATTGAAAAGTAATTAAGATTTCGCAAGTGGTGTATTAAAGTAGTTTTCATTAGAATGGATATAAATGCGAAGTTCTTGAAAAAAAAAAACTAAAGAAATTTACCACCCCATTTAATTTTTTACCAAATTGTTGCAGAGAGATGGGAGAAGTATCATTAGACGGAGAATTGTGTCAACCTTCTGAATATGAACTCAATGTTTGAAATGGAGTCGTTTACATGTTAAAAATTGTGCCAACATTAAATTTTTAAATGCTAATACCCATTTTTATAACCATATTTGAGTTCCTTGGATTAAGGCAAGCCAGGAAAAGGTATAAATTTTACTTAAAAAAATCTTCATAGAATTAGAAGAAGTTGTTTTTGAGAATACTAATGTTAAATCCAAGTGACAAACATTAATTTATGTCATCTCAAAAAATCATCCGATGGATTTTTTTTAATGAGGTACAATGAATAAACTCAAACATGTTTCAGATATTTTTCGATTCAAAAACACATTTTTAAAAGTGAAAATCATTAATAAAATATTTAAAAATTAATTTATGAAGTATATGATATACAAAAAAAATGAATTGAGTTTGACATAAAACCAACCATAATCGTCAAAAACATCGGTGTATATGTATAAGTTTACAGGTCATTAGTTTCTAGATACAGATATATGTTTATTTCCGACAAAATAAGGGGACAATCTACTGTTATCACAGCATCTAAGAAAATGTTAGACATAAATTGCAAAAATTTTGTAAAATTTTCATATAAAGTAAAACATGTAAAGTAAATTTATTTTATATTTTAAAAAACAGTTTCTTTTTCTGTTAATAAATTACGCATTTTAGGTATTTATACGTTTAAGATGTTAATCTTATTTTTCTAAATTTGTGGATAAACTTCTAGCCCGTTTTCTTTTAAAACTAGCAAACCATCCCAGCGTTGCTCGACCCAAGTCTAATTCCAATGAAAAAAATAAATAAAATGAGAATAAAATAAATAATAATAAATTTAAAAAATCGAATAAAAAAGACTGGTCCAGTCTCTGCCCGGTTCGAGTCTGCCTCCAAAAAATTAGCCTGTGCCCTGCATAAATGTAATGACAAGAAATCGAACCATGGCGGGCCCGTGTACCACAACAACAAATTTCGAGTAAAAAGTCTAAACACGTACATAAAATAAAATCGTATTTTACTTCCGCTTCTCCCCCCCCCCTTCCCCCATTTTATCTATCTGTTGACAATTTGCTTAGCATTGGATAATATATATATATATGTATGAAAAATACCTTAATATTTAGAAATTTTAGATTTTTATAAATTTATAGAATAGAACAGTACTTCCTATTCGTGTTTTTTTTTTTTTTTTTTTTTTTTTTTTTTTTTTTTTTTTAATTATTCCACATGGATGAGAATTTTAAACTGCAGAAAAAACTGAAAGTATGAAACTGATCTTTAGACAATAATTATTTTTGAAATAGTAAATATTCATATTTTTTAATGAAATGTACATTAGACAGCAAAAATGTATTTTCTATCCGTGGGTACTTTTTGTTTCTTTGCATTTCCCTCCAGACTGTGGTAATTTAAAACTGGGGAGAAAAAAAGAAAGAAAGAACGAAAATATGAAAACGATCTCAAGAAACAATTTTCTTGAAATAAAAAATATTCATATTTTTAAAATTTAAAAATACTGTACAGAAAAACACGATATCGGTTATTCCTGGTATTTTTGTATTTTTGTAGTCCCATTCAGTCAGAGGCATTTTCGTGTTTGTAAAATTCACAAAATATGAAAACAGGACAAAGACCTTCAGAAACTATGTATTCTTTTAAACAGTAAATATTCATATAATTTTTATTTTGAATAGTACCATCGGTACCAAGAAGATATCGGCTGTTCGCTGGCGCTGTAATTAATATTCTTTTCATTTCCGTTGGGAATTTAGATCACTATTTGAAACTCTGGGAAAAACGAAACGTTTCCCTCACGTCTGTGAACTATGCTCTTGAAAAAGCACGTTTTTCCACAGATGGGCGTGGAAGTGAACAAGATGCCGGCAAACATAGGATTGTTGAAGGTCAGTCATTATCGTTCTATGATAGTTTTTAATTAATATCTCGACTAATTATCCAAAATCCAAAAATCTGAATATCAGGTTCATTGTAACCTGTTATTCGTCTATCATCCAAATTTGCAGACCTCTACGAGCGATAGATTTCTCTAACTAATGCACGCACACACACACATACAAAAACTTTCTTTTATTAATATATCTTATATGAAGATTTAAAAAAGTTTATAAATTATATATTTTTCTGGGCTGCTTTGATTCAAGAAAATAAAGTGTGAAAAGCGGGTGTTGCCATTTGAATATTAAGATCGGCCCGATTTTTAATATGAAAACGATCCCTATTTCATAACTTTAATTCATAATCGAAAAGTAGACACAAATTCCAGTCGAACTTGCATCTCTCTATCGCAATTTGGTGATGAAATACAATAGTCTAGTGCCATTGCGACTGTACCAATGTATGAAACAAAAATAATGTAGATTTTAAAATTCGTATGTATTTTTTGCAGAAATTTAAAGAACAGGAAACGAGATATTTTTAATGTTAAAAAAATTAAATATAAAGGAATTTTTAAGAATATTATTCCTTAAATCTCATAATTTTTTTTAATTTCTTGTATACTCTACGCTTTAACCCATATGTATTGTTAATATACTTAGTGCTTTTTTCGACATATTTCTCAAAGCTTCATAAATTGTCATCAGTTTATTTTGTAACTTTATATGTTTTCGGAAAATCTATTTCTTATTTCTTCTATTATTCATAAATCCCCAGAGAAAATGAAAGTGGGAATATTTTGGACAATCTCCTCTCTCGTATGGAACAATACGCAAACAATTTAGAAACTCTGGTTGAAGAAAGAACAGCTGATTACCTAGAGGAAAAAAGGAAAGCCGAAAATCTTCTGTATCAGCTGCTGCCGAAGTAAGGAACGCCAACTGTTTTGTTTGTTTTATTGATTGAGATTTTGGTCTGATCTCTCGATTATTATGTATGATATTTATGTTTACCTTCTGCTCTTTCTTACGTGGTGCAGTGACCTCTCACTTATACGCGATGTTCAGTAGTTACTTTTTCGTTCCACTATTTTAAAACAGTAAAATTCGATTTATAAACTGTGCGATTAAATAAGGAGAAAGTTACTTTAAAAAGAAACTAGTGCTGAAAAATAATTACCGTGTATCGCGTATAAGTGAGAGGTCACTGTATATGTTAATTTGAGCATAACTGTATCTGGGGAAGTCCTTTAAAAAAGGCCTTTAAAAATTAAACGGTATCCTTTAAAAAGTAAACGGTATCTTTAATTAATATTTTCCATCTACCTTTGCAAAATATTTTTGGTGTAGTTTTTTTGCAGGTAATTTTAAGAAACTAAACGAAATCATATTTTCTCTTGATCAGTTAGTAAGTATAGATAGATGTTCGTAGAATAGAAGCATCTAGCGTGAACGTGAAAAACTAACCGATAACCTCCTCCGCCCCTCTTTTTCTGTATTAAAACATCAGTGTACTTTCTTGCGTTAGATGGTCTCCTCAACTTAGCATGACGTTGTTCATGCTGTGGAAATATGTCATATAATTTAGGCGTCGTTGTTGACGTAAAGCGTAATTTGAAAGAGTAGTTATTATTAATACAATAAAGTCTAAACGGGTAAGGTCTAATCCTAATAAATTTTTTATGTATAACTTATGTAGTAAATACTGTGTAGACCGTTTGTCAATAGCTTGCGACTATCTTTAAAATTCTTGTCTTAACGATATTTCATTTCTCACTGGCGAAAAAATATTTCTTTTTTCTTTACTTTTTTTTAAAGTTGATAATTCATGTGCAATTATTTCGCCGGAAATACAGTATCGATGGTTTTGAAGCACCTTTTGACTCTCCGGTTAATAAAAACAATATTAACTAATAAATTTTCTATGCAATACTAAATGACATTATATTCCTCTAATTTTTCTAAATATTCGACGATATTTTTATTCGAGAAAAATAAAATGTCAGTATTATTTCAGAACGTCGTGGATTAGGTATTCTTTGCATTATTTCACCACAGAAATCGGCGATGAAATAAGGCGATGATTAGTTTAAAAAATAGTGGTGACAAAAAATCGTAGAAGTTGCAACTACGGTAACATTACAGTAAATGCTGAAAATGACCTTTAGTTGCATCTGTACATGATTAAACATGGTTTAATAAGTTCAAGCATAGCTGCGTGAATTTCGCCGGGGTAAGCCCTTTACTCCACATCCTGAGTTTAGTTTTCAGTTCATCAATGGTACATGAATTTTATAAATAAACACATCATTTTAACAGTCCATAGAAATAAAAATCGCAAGTGGACAAGTCAGTGACCTGGGCAGACACATGCCTATGATTACAGTCCGATCAGCAGTAAATAGCTAGTAAACCAGAGCCTTTAACCTTTAACCACCAAGACGTGTAACAAGTTATCCTATTCCATAAAAAAACAAAAAAAAACTTACTATTGTTTCTACCCCCTGGTTACTAAAGCCATCTAAAATTGACAAGTGTACATACGTATCGTCTGTGGTGACGAAGAATATTGATGCAAGAGCATGTGCAGCAATCACACTACATCACACAACAACTACCTTCTGATCATGTGAGGATAACTCGTATATGAGGAGAGGATTTTCAGACTCCCAATGCTTGCCGTTCTAGGCATTTACATATCTCAACAAATTAAACTACGCACCGTCTGACTTAATAAAAGTAAAATGGTCCGATTGGCCCTCAGTTATTCAATGAGAAAAACGCATATGTTTTTCTTTCTCAGGTCCTTCAATTGTTGCACACTATGACACGGTAGCGTTTCAATTGCAAACACTTCAATATGCGTCTGCAAGACTCGAACCAACGTGTTGCTATAGTTTTCGGGTACATTATCGTCGGACTGCGATGTATTATTTCAGCAATGCGCGCCCCAATTTCAAGAAAACGGACATATGACAACATGTTCTTCAAAACATTTCAAACCGGTTCACCTTTTGAGCGCCATTTTTTTCATTTTAGAAGCTGATTTTCGTTGGGATAGGACGATTGGGAAAGGCAGTACTGAATAATTACAAAATAACTGGTGCGTATATACAACTCCATGATATACACTAGCTCTTGTATCGAATGTGTGACGATCGTTTTCTCACAATTGACGGCCAGGAAAATGAAAAGGGAGAGGTCATAAACTTTGTGGTTGATTTCTGTATCTTTTACAAAAGAGATTTACAACGCAGATTTTGTTAGAAATTATTGCTAGCTTTTTTTATTCCGCATTGTGGGATCAGTTTTTCTGGACCCACTCTACAGCAATGATTTTGTGATTCTTCTGTACAAAAGATGGATATTCATAATGCCTGCTATAAGAAAGAAAGTGCTATGATGGCGCTAAACGTGAACGTTTTACGGATTAATGAGGATTTTTGATGCATTTTTTACGTACATATATTTTTCATCTTTTAATGAATGCATTCAAACTTAAAAGAAATAAATTGTTTTTGTTTCTAAAATGACTGATATGCATAAACAAATTTTGATTTGAAATATATCAGAGCTGAAAATTTCTGCAATTCAACATTTCTTTGTGAAAAAGTACTTTTAAATTTCTTGTTTAAGCGTTGAAATTAATACCAGACAATATGGAATCAGCTGTTTTTATTAATTTCAAATTTGCTTTTTTAAAAATTATAAACTAATTTATTTTTTGTACAATGCGTAAAATGCTTCCTCAGAAACATAACAAAATGTTAATGTTGTTTTCTTTCTGTAGGTCTGTAGCCAGTCAGCTCATCCATGGGCAGTCAGTGACAGCAGAAGCTTTTGACGGTGTCACAATTTACTTTAGTGATATTGTTGGCTTCACATCATTATCAGCTCAAAGCACACCGATGCAGGTAATTCACTCATCGTAAAAAAGAAAATAAAAATAGCGTTTTGTCAACAGAAGTAAAATTATTATATATATGAAAAATAAACATAATATAAAATACAATTCCTCGGGCATTCTGATGCAACGTAACTTTTTACAAATTCAAATTAAGTTTATATTAATTTTATATTTAACAGAAAATGAAAACTTGGCTTTTCGTTGACAGATTTATTTTAGCGATAACGTGCGGTATTTTCTGATTAATCTGATCTTATGGTTAATTTTTCGTAACAGATCCGTAGACAAGTGGCGTATTTCAGTGAATGTGATTTGGCGTAAGATAGTTTTTGTAAAAACCTTGAACGATATTTAAATGCATTTTAAAAATCATTGTAGCCATTATGGCAAAGCTTGAAAGAAGATCCAATTACGAACTCAATCGAATGTAAAAACTAAGAAGAAGAAAAGAAAAAAAAATACAATGAAAATTATTTTTTTTTTCAATCTGATAATCGTATACAAAACACTATACATTTCATCCGTAATTATAATCAATAAAAAATGAGTTAAATTATTTAATTGGGGACAGTCTATCGGTTGTGCGAAAATCCCACATGCAGAAGTATCACGATACCAATGAAATAGCCACTAAATCGAAACGATAACTCATGAAATAAAAAAGCAACAGGTTTTTGGGAGCCATCCAAAAGTGGACAGCACATTTCGAACAGCTACAGAAAAGTCTGCAGTGAAAGAAATAAGGCTTTGATGCTAAAAATATGAAATATATATCTATATATGAAAAATACCTTGCTTAAAAAGAAAGAAATGAAATAAACAAAAAAATATACATCTAAAGAGGATACAATTTTTTAAATTTCTATTAGCAAGTTACAGCGTCAAATTTAGCATATACATGGTGTTTAAAAAAATATAGGACAAACCCTAATAGGAAGTAGAGAACACTACAACAACCATGTTTTGTTGTAGGCAACTACTTTTACGATATTGTCGTTCATTTTAGTTTCTTAATAAACATTTGTGCCATCAACTACCTACATTAAATAAATTGTACCCAGCATGCAATTTAGAAAATACGATAGAATATAATAGAGTGGTTCGGAAATTTAAGAAGAGGAAAATTAAAATTCTTCTTTAAAAATAAAAGAATAATTTCATGAAAAAGGGAAAGAATGACATGTATACGTCGACATATATGGCAGACACAAAATTTTTATGTGTAAATTATTTTCAATTTAAATGAAGATTATTCTTTTGTACGTCTAATTTTCTAATAAGTATCTAAATATCTAATAGAATAAAATATTGACATACATTTTCAAAGCATTATTTTCTTGAAAACGTTTCTAAAAAAAGGACTGAATATAGTCGTCAAATTTATAAGAAACAAAATATAAAGAAATTACCTTTCACAAAATGAATAAATAAATAAGCTGGGTAGCTATAGTAACTAAACGAATTACAGATTTTTTATTAGAATAAAATTGTTATTAAAGAAAAAATTAATAGTAATAATGCCGTAAAGATACCGTAAGTTTTATTTTTTATCAAATAAAAATTTATTAAAGCTCTATCTTTATTTTACTGTGAAATTATTTACAAATATTTTACTATAAAAAATAACAACAACAACAACAACAAAAAGAAAACAACCAATCTTGTTTCAAATAAGTACTTGGTATGATAACCGAACCGATGAAGATTCTTTCTTTCTTTTTCTCAGGTAATAAAGCTGTTTTCAAAACAGCCAGTGTACAAAGACGGAAAAAACACACAAAACTTTAGATTGATAAATATTTTTTGACCAATACAAACTCTGAAATATGGAAGTTGACAGTATTATAAAACTAAGGATCCTTAATACTTTTGATCCATATTTTCTAGTATACCGATTAAATGTCGGTTCTTACAGATGAAAAATATTTTCCTTTTTTGCTTTAATCTGCTTTTGGATTTCTTAAAAAAAAAAAAAATAATCTGACGATGCTCTAAGCTATTTTGTAAAAGTGATATATTTACTTCTTTTATTGACAAAATTGTTTAAAAACCTGAATTATTTCTCTCAAATGATAGATGTAAACAATAATGAATGCATCTTGTAATGATTGGAATGTGTACAATAAGACAAAAAATATAAAACATAAGATTGATCACAGATACACTATATGGTCAAAAGTCACCGCGCACTTTCGATTTTAGACTTTTTTTTGAATATGTAGAGAAATACTTGACAGATTCTTTTGGAACTTCAGAAATATAAGGAACATGTTTAACCTCATATTTTCAGCAAAGGTTTGATTGCGAAGGCAATTAGGGAACCTACAACAAATTAAATTAAAAAATCATTTGCGATCACTCTGTTAAATATAACGTTAGAAATGATCTGTAGCTATAGGAAATGACTACATGGATCTTGTACAAGATTGGTGTAAGAAGAGTACATATATTGATGGATATACAAATATTTCTTTAAAACATTCAAGAATTTTCCTCATGTTTTTCGTTTATAACACGTAGAGTTTTCAAGAAAAATTAACGCCGCTTTCAGCAAACATGACAAAATACAGTAAAAACATCTTACTACAATTATAACATAAATATATTAAATATTTGATGAAATATGAGTATCTGTATGTAATTAATTTCAACAGTGCATGTGGAATGGTATCGAAATTGTCTTTGTATAATTTAATAGTGAACTATATTGGTCAACTCATTTATAAAACCAGTCGAATATCGTGAAATTTCAGAAAGATATCGGCGATATAGTGGGGTAAATTTCAGTTTTATTTGTAAAAGCAACTGGATAATAAAGGATTTCGGCAATATATCATTTTTATTTAATGACTTCTAACAAAAGAGTATTTAACATATGTCCAGTCGTAATTTTGAAAAGAATGCTCCAATTTTGATAATTCGTTTTGTTTGTTTATTTTAACGAGATCGTTCTAATAATTCTTCCTAAGAGAACTAAAGTATCATTAAAAATGAAAGTAAAAAAGGAGAAAAAACAATTTGTTTAAAATAGCTTATCATCCAATTACCGTTAGAAAGCAACTGAATTCAGTTCACTATATCATAGATATCTTTTTGATTTTTCATGCTATTCGACTAGCCGTCAAAATTATGCAAAACAATTTCGCTATCACTCGCGCATGCGCAATTATAAATTATTTCATACAAATGCGCCATATTTCATCAAATATTTAATATATTTATAGTCTAATTACGGTATATTATTTCTACTGTATTTTGTTAAGTTTCCTGAAAGTGATGTCAAATTTTGGTGAAAACCCTGCATGCTATAATCAAAACAACATGCCAAAATTTCTTGTATTTTTACAAAAACATTTATATTTCTATGAATGTACATGCTATTATTATACAAATGAACACAAATGCTATACAAAATCCATATAGTTATGTGCTACAGCTACAGATCATTTTGATATTTTATTTTACAGGGTGATCTCAAATATTATTATTTTCTTTAAATATTTTGTATGTTTCCTAACTGTCTTCATGACTAAACCTTCGCTAATATATGTATGGTCAAACGTGCCCTTTGTATTCATGAAATTTCAGAAGAAAATTTCAAGTATGTTTCTAGATATTTGACAAAACGTCTAAAATCGAGAGTGTCTGGCGACGTTTGGCTATGTAGTGTATTTTCGCATTAAACTTGCTATTCAGTTAGCTAATTTTTTTTTAATTTGGACTATAGTTTTCAGAACGCATACAAAATAATTATTCATCCTTTAATTTAAGATTCTGATTCCATATATTGTATCATTTAAGTTAAAGTAAGATAGTATGACATTCAAGTACATATTTACATTCGGATTGTGTTTTATTCTCACCGCAAGGATTTAGATGTTCCAAATATTGAAACAGTAGAACACCAAAACAGCTGTATTAATTATTCGGATTTTCAAAAAGGTCTCACCGATAAAATTAACAGTATATGCCATTTACAAAACCAGCGAAATTATGCTAATATTGGATCATAAAAGGGTCTCTATTCTGAATTTTATTTTAGATTTTTATCATCTAGCAATTTGAAATATTAAGATGGATTTAAGATCATCCAAAATAATCCAAATTCGACCTCGAAACTACAAAAAAGAATACAGAAATATTGAACTTTTTTCTTGAAATACTCCGGATATCCGGATCATTTTCGATCATGTTGTTTATATATATTTACGTACGTTTGTATGAATATAATTTTTGTACATTATCTTTTATAAAAAAATCTTAATTGAATTTTGTTTTCGAAATACGGTGATATTATACAGCAAAAATGTTCTTGTCGATGCTTGAACCATATATATCACCTTTATAAGATGCATCGTGTATATATGACTCTATATGTATGACTCTGAATGCATAAAGGCACATACTACCTATTAAAAGTTGCACAATAATGCTTATATTCAGCGTAGAAATCATGTTAAAGAAGTTTTATATTTTAATTCTTAAGTCATTAAAAATCCATATATTTACCATGCATAACAAGTTTAGTACTACATAACATTACATAATATAATGCCAAGTTCTTAAATTTAAAATTTTTTTGTTAAAAAGAGCTAAGCAAACAAAAAAAAAGAAATTAGAAACACTCCTTATGTAATAAGTAATCACATAACAGCAGTATTATTGTGGCTCTCGAAGGAATTCAGAAATTAAATGTTACTTAGAGCAGTACTTCTCCTTTTCCAAAAAAAAAAAAAAAAAGATAACGAAAATTTCCAATGAAACTTATAAATTAACTTAGTTTTCTAATTATCTTAAAGTATGCTTTGAAAATTTTGCATTTCTGTTTTACAAAATATATTAACAAAAAATAAAATGTGTATGTGCAATATGTACCGTGCAAAAAATATGCCACAATTCCAATCTATCATTTTAGAATTTTGTGTGAAAAATAAGAGAAATTATGAGAAAATTATAACAAATTATATCACAAATTATGATACTGAATCTTTAGTTTTAATTATTTTCATACATTCTTTGATATCCAATATTAAGTTGTATCTCTTTATTAATGTAATAAAAATGTTATATAAATTAATTTTTTCTTAAACTTAATGCCCAATATTTTTTTCTTTTAGGTGATTGATCTCTTAAATGATCTCTACACATGCTTCGACTCAATTATAGAAAATTTTGATGTATATAAGGTAAAGCTTACATATGGTGAAAGAATACTAATCCACTGTTCAATCAATAACTTTTTTGTTATATTGTTAAAATAATGAGCTGTATTACATACACAGAAATCTTAAAAAAGTGTAATTAGTTGCTTTGTTAAAAAATGCTATATAAAGAATTCTTATTGAATTTATAATTCATCGAATTAAACAAAATATTTATGACTTAAAATTGAAAGCTAAATTCAAGAGAGCATTTCGTAGTATTTGTATAATGTTTTAGATCAGTAAAATATATAGAAGTATAAAATTGGAAAAGAACTTCGAGTCTTGATAAATATCTAACATGAAATAGTCAATTTAAATGGACAAATACATAAAAGGAAATTAACACACTCCTGTTTTATGACTTCTGTAAATACTTCTTCAGCGCAAATAAAAAATAGTTGAAAAAAGAAGAAACAACATATATAATATACTAATTGTAATGGAAGGTATAATAAATTCAATGTAAAAAGAGACAAATGTTTCTTACTTTTCGAAAATATATAACCACGAACAAAAATATACCTCTTCCCAGTTACCCACGAATCCGAAAAGCGTTCTTTATATTTAGAAACCTGCGAAAGCAATACATTTTCAAGATTTAAAGGCGCATTAATAAAAAACAAAGTTTCTTTTGCTGCCACTGATTTTCGGAAACGTTTCTCAGAATTTTTAAAGTGCATTAATCAGTTTTCTCATAATCTATGTTATGATGCTATTAATTTCAATTAAACATTTTCAGCTGGGCAACTGAATTTATACATGCAGGAGTAACAAAATGACATTAATTTAATTGTCAATGTAATACTGTTAATTTAACATGTTTGTTGAACATGAAGATGCTTACTTGAGAATTTATATCATCCGAAAAACTGATATTACGGTTTGTGAAAACTGATTAATATAATATAAAGAAAACTCGTAAACGTTTCCGAAAATTAGTGGCAGCAAAAGAAACTTTGTTTATTAAAATGCTTCTTCAAATATCTAAATTGTGTTGTTTTCTGAGGTTTCCAAAGTTAAAGAACGCTTTTTGGAATCGTGGGTAACTTGTAAGAAGTTATATTATATTTACCTACATTAAGAAACAATTGTCTTTTTTTACCGTCTAGAAATGAAGTCAAGCAGAACAATATGAAAATGAAGCAGGTATCAAACAATAAAAATAGTTATGTCTTACTTAAAAATGCCTGTCTCTTCATTATCACATTCGCCTTTTCATTGAGCATATGTGCTTAGTGTGTAATTTTATACCCCTTTTCATTTATACTAAAGAAAGTGCTACAAACTCTTGAAACAACTGAATGATACTTTTGCTATATGTTATTTTATTTTAACTTTTTAACATTTGATAATTCACTTTACATATAGACTTCGCAGTTCAAAGAATTTGTGAAAATATACATTGAGATGATACACCTTTTTTTTAAAAGTTTAATTTTAAAGAAATTTTAAATATATCTGAAAGAAAACATAACGTATTTTATGTGAGAGGTTGATTTCTAGGAAAACAATCGGTACTGTTTAGAAGCAGTTAATTTATTGAGTTATTTCTTTAAGTTAAAAAAGTTGAAGGTATAAATTTTGGAACTCCTAATGTTAAATTCATTTGTAATCAGTATAAAAGAGGTTACAACGTGGGTAGTTAAAAAAAAATAACTCGAAGCTACTAGGCCGAATGAATTGTAATTTTGGATTCGCATAATTGAATCTTCAAGAAATCGATTTCTCTTTATACAATTTATAGGTTACAATTTGCAATTTTTTCGAAAAAAATTTTTTTTTCTAAAATTAATTTTTAAAATAAATATCATTTGTCCCTATGCATTTTTTTAAAAGAAATCAATTTCTAGAAGTTTCAAATATACGAATCCAAAATTTCAACTTATTCTACCTAGTAGTTATGAGTTATTTTTTTTTAAATTACAGCTCATTTCGCAAAGGAGTTTTTGAGTTATGTTTAAAAAAAACTACACGCAGCTCAATTTGTTTTGCAACGATTGCAATTGAATTTAACATTGAAAGTTCCAAATTTTGGACCTTTATAATTCCTAAACTACTTAACCAAATGACTTCCCATTTGGTAGCGTAATGTAAAATTTGCTAATGACGTTAAATATGATGTCTAAATTGGATGTATGTATTGCAATTTTCAGAGCTTGGTACAATTTCAGTATGAAGACTAAGCTTATATTTTTTACATAAAATGAAAAAAAGAACATGTTTTCCAGCCGAATATCTATTTCCGCTTATTTTCTGTGAGAATTTGGTGATTAGAACGTAAAAGGGTGTTTTTTTTCTCTCTTTTTTTTTTGGCCGACTGTACATATTTAATAACGGGATATGTATTTTATCAATGTATAATTAATGAAAATTTTGTTATTAATAAAGACTCGAATTTTACACACATTAAAGAAATAATAATAATAAAATACTTATATACTTTTTTAGGATTTTGAACTGAATTTATCCAGTTATGTCTAACAGCTATTTATTCATGTGTTTTAGGTTGAAACAATTGGCGATGCGTACATGGTGGTATCTGGGCTACCTGTGAGAAATGGCAATTTGCATGCACGTGAAATTGCCAGAATGTCTCTTCGACTTTTAGACGCAGTACTTTCATTTACAATCAAACACAGGCCTAAAGAACAATTAAAACTTAGGATAGGCATGCACACGGGTATGTTCAATTTATTCTAGTTATTTCATTATATTTAGCATGGAAATGTCTTATCTGAAATTATTTTGCTGAATATTTGATGGGCCAAAGAGAAAGTTATATTTTCTTATAATTAAAAATAAAGTAGATATATGGTCTGATTAATTTTCTAACAAAGGGAAGAGAAATACAGCTTCATATGGAGACTACTTTCTTTAAAATATCGCAAACATAACCCTAAACACTTTATTTTAAAAGAAACTTAATTCAATGTAATCAGATATGAGGATCATCCTCAACCTCGAACAAAATATCATCTGACACGAGCATAGTTTTGGCAATAGTTTCTTTTCTAACATATATTCTATCAGAGTAATTTACATTTTTTAATTTTTCTTTAGTTATTTAGCCTCTATATATGACAAAAGTATGCAATTAATTTTTTTTCACTTGTTTGTTATAGTATCACTCATTGCAGCACGCATTGGGCACCAAAGCAGTAATTGCTTGGCAAGTTCCACACACGACTTCTAAAATTATTATATTAACGATAAATTCTGAAAAAAGTCAATATTCAAATTAATAATTTATGGTAAATATAAAATTTAGGGAACGCAGAAATGTGGCGAGTTAAAAAGACACGAAGGAAATTAGGAATGTTATAAAAAGCATCTGGTTATAACAGCAAATTTGATTTCATATCAATACTTTCGACATTTCTCTAAGAAGCCAATAGATGGGCTTGAACTTTGTGGCGATTTTTTTAATGAATTACGGGGCAAAAATAGACGCATGTTGTAGGGTGCATTGAGAACTGGAGGCTTCATTATCAGCATCTTTCATCAGATGGAGCAGAAACAAGTACAACATAGAGTGTATCTGAAACGGTTTTTTTAAAGCTTAGATCTTAACAGCAAAAAATAGAGATGCTGGAAAGGCAAAATAAAAATGAAACTTTTAAAACAAATATCAAGTTATGGGGAGCAACAATGGATAAAGAAGACAAGTCACCAACGAAGTTTACAGAAGAGAAAGACATTTCTCAGTTAAGGGACAGAAACATTTACACTAGAAGAAGCAAGAAGGTGTGAAACTATACATAACAAGTTGGAAATTGTACGTCAAACGTTACAAACGAGGTGCGTTCGTACGCACGTTTTAGAATTAAATTCATGATATCCCGTGCGTAGAACGGGTTAAACAGCTAGTTAAGTATATATTTTATGACACTCTTCATACAAATATCTTAACTAGTTATATAAATATTCAGATATATATGTATCAGCTAGTTATATAAATATTCAGATCTTGATGATTTTTAATTCTGTGAAATGAATTATATCGTCTGCAGATTAATTTCTGTCATAAAATAAGTATCTCGGTCGCTTGACGATTAAACTTCGGAAGCTCCTATAACAAAAAAGCACCGATTTAAAAAAAAAATCAAATTTCTTAATAAATATTTTTATTAATATCTCCTAAAGTTTTGATTCGATATTAATAAAATTTGAAATGTCTCGACAAAATTCTGCAAAGATAATATATTTTAAATTGCAAACCATTTGGTTGGGTAGTTTTTGCGTTGTTATATGCGGACAGACAGACAGACGGACAGACAGACAGACAGACGGACGGACAGACGGACGGACCAAACGACGACTATAGGTGCTACGTATTTATATAATTACGAACGCACCTAAAAAGGCAAATATGCACGCAGGCAAAATGTAAGCAGTCAAAAATGTACACAAAATATAATAAATAAAGAACTGATTGAAAGTATTAGAAATAGAGACTATTGTTTCAAACAGTGAGATAGAAAATTTTCGATTAATGTTCAAGAAAATTAAGAAACAGAGAAATATTTTTGAAGATATCTTCCTCTGCAACAGATAAGTTAAATTCAAGTATGTAGATGGTTCTTTATGCTTGACGAAGAGAGCGAATAATTGATTTCCCCTGAAACTATAATGGTTTTTAATGATTTTTTTATTTTATTTTAAGAAGGAATTTCTCATTTAGTTTGTATCTCTCATAGTTCTTACAGTTTCCTAATTAAATGCAGGTAGATGAAATGTATAAATGAAATTTCATAGTAAAAAAAATATAAAAAAATACAGGGTGTCCCAAAAGTCTCCGTACAACTTCCAAAATTTATTACAAAAAAAATAATAGGCCTACAGCAAAAATAATTACAACAGTGCATAGAGTAACTTAAAAAGTTTTTTTCTACTGCTTTAGTAAACTTCAACATGATATCCTTTCGTAGCACGAAGAATATCAAGACGATATTTCAATTCAATCTACGAACGTTTTTCATGCTAACATCAACAGTAGCTACTGCTGTTTGTATATTTTGTTCAATTCCATGAGACTCTTAACTTTTGTTCAGATTTAATCAAACAGTTGTAACTACTGTTGATGTTAGATGATGTTAGATGTTAGATGTTAGATGATGTTAGATGTTAGATGATGTTACTGTTGATGTATGATGCTGAAACGCACGTGGATGGAATTGGAATATCGACTTGATATTCTTTGTGCAACGAAAGGATCTCATGTACAAGTAATCTAAGGTAGTAGAAAAAACCCTTTTAAGTTACTCTATGTACAGTTGTAATTATTTTTGCTGTAGGCCTATTATTTTTTAAAATAAATTATTGAATTTGTACGGAGACTTTTGGGACACCCTGTATTGTGTTTCAGCAAAATTAGCACAAAACATTTATTAATAGCTGATTTGCAAATTGTATGCGTATCAGCTAAATGGAAATTGAAGTACACTGCTCAAAACAATTAAAGGATATTGCAGTTTTAGGTGGATTTTGTATCTGGGAAACTTTTTAGCTGATTGATACATGGTCGACAGACGTAGTAGGTTATATGAGAATAAATTACACATGTTTGGCAGAAAAAAATGCATTTTATTGCGCATTTGTGTACAAAAGGAAAAAAACACAATTTGTGCATATGAGAAAAAAAGAATAAGAAAAGGTGTTTTCTTCAAAGAAAATCATTTTCAGTAGGGGGTATGGTTTCCACGGGCGGCCAGCAACGTTGAAGACCTTTGAGGCATGGACTCAATGAGGCTATTAATGACGAGTTGGGGTATTCTGCCCCACTCTTCCAGAAGAGCTCCTTCCAGTTCTTGGAGAGTTTGTGGGGGATGTTGTCGGCCAGAAACTCGTCTTCCTAGAGCGTCCCAAACGTGCTCGATTGGATTCATGTCTGGAGAACACGCTGGCCATTCCATTCGAACGATTCCTTCCTCGAAAAGGAAATCCTCCACCAGGTTTGCACGATGTGGCCTGCAGTTATCGTCCATTAAAATGAAGTTATCTCCGATTGCTGCAGCGTAAGGGACTACAATAGGTCTGAGGATCTCATCCCTATATCGGCGACCAGTAAGAGCTCCATCTCGAATGATGTAGAGGTCAGTGCGCCCGTCAATGGAGATGCCACCATACACCAACACTCCTCCACCGCCAAATCTGACACTTTCGTGCACGAACGCAGGATTATTCCTACTGCCACGGTCCCTCCAGATGAAAATACGCCTATTATCCGGATGCACAGAAAAACGGGACTCGTCAGAAAACAGAATATTGCTCCATTCATTTCTCCTCCAGTTGACATGCTCGGTTGCCCACTCCCTGCGGTCGCGACGATGCCTTGATGTTAATCTAACACATACCATCGGTCGGCGAGCATACAGACCTATAGCATGGAGCCAGTTTCGGACAGTCTGAGTTGAAATCGTGGTGCCTGTAGCCGAGCGAAGGTGTTGTTGGAGAAGAGTAGCGTTCATGTTTCGGTGTCTCCGAGCTGTTAACGCTAAATACCGATCTTCATTGGGCGTTGTTGCCCGTCTACGACCTTGCCCTGGTCTTCGGCCTGCACATCCACTCTCCAAAAAACGGTTCCAGATCCTGGAAATGACACTTTGTGACACTCCAATGGCTTGCGCTACTTCGGCTTGAGTTTGGCCCCTTCTAACCTACCACCAATTCTCCAAGCTTCTGAATCTGTCAAATGACTTCGCTGAGACATCGTACTCATCGAAACAAAGCAATCACTGAATGCCGATCATCCTTGTCTTCATTCTCTTTTATCCAGTTGAAAGTCAAATTTCATTCGCTGCCGCTGAAGCGACGTTTTTGACGTCGAACTCAAAGTTTGCATACTCCACAGTTTGAAAACCAGAAAAATTTGCATTTGTGATTATCTTCTTCTATTTTCGGCAAAAAAAATTTCGTTTATATCTTTATTTTATATAAAACTTCAAATATCCTTTAATTGTTTTGAGCAGTGTATTATTGAATGACAAATGCATAGTTTCACAAAATGGCTTTTTGTAGTGGAAAATAGATTACAAAAAAATAGAAAAAAAGTAGGACAAAATGAAAGATATTTAATACTTAAAAAAGTAACTAGAAAACATTAAATTTGAGTGACAAAGTGTATTTTGAAGGTCCTGTTTTCTCCTGTACAATTCGATAACTCTTAAGAGAATGTAAAGCTCGTGCTGTCTGACGTTTTGGTGAACAGGTTTTGCATAACAATGGCGCAGCAAGGTTTTATTTTAGCGGGAATGACCTTATGTGAGGTTATGGAAATAGGCATAATATTGAAAAAACTAACTTTGATTTCGAGGGAGGGGCATGAGAGTGCTCTAGTGCCCTAGTCTTGCTTGCTATTCAATAATGTTATATATGAAGATTACATTTAGATGATGTAATCACTTATAGGATTTCATTCATAGGATAATTAAGATACAGCAAGACAGAGAGAGTTAAAAAAAACATCTTCAGATATAATTTCCAAATCACATGAAAATGTATAAAAATTTTGATGTTCTGTTATTAATTTAACTCACGAAGTAAACCATGGATCTCTACAGAACAAAACAATTTATTAGACGACACACTGCAACACAAAACAATTAGTTTAAACATATAATTCTTCTTAATCACACAGAGATATATTTGCTTATCGCGTATCACACAGAAAATAAAATTTTACTTCTCTCCGTACATCTCTCCGATCTCACGGTCGCTCGCAGACTGAGTGTGTGTGGGGGGGAGGGGAAAGCAGGCAGTGCGCAGGTATGATTGCGCACATAAAAATGCTTCGCTCGCTCACTCCAACACACCCCTCCTGCGAGATATACATTTTTTTTCTTTAAACAGTTCAAAAATACACAAATACATATACATACAAAAATTACATAAAATTACACACAAATTACATACAATAATTACACATATCATAATAATGAAATACTTTTTATAGAATAAATCAATTTATCCTCATTTACAGCTTTAGTAAGGAAATCTGAAATAATATGTTCACTTTGAACATATTCCAATGAAATAATACCTCCTGACAACAAATCTCTTACAAAATGAAATCTCAAGTTCATATGTCTAGATTTATTTGATGATCTTGTACATTTTATCCATTGTATTGCTGCTTGGCTATCACTACTTAAAATTATGGCATCCTTTATAAATTGTTTACAATTTAACTCAGATAATAAATTTACAGTCCATATTATATCCTTACAAATTTCTGAAATAGAAAACAATTCTGCTTCACAAGTAGAAAGACTAACACTTTTTTGTTTACGACATTTCCAAGATATTAATGACTTTCCTAATAAGACAACTCCCCCTGAAAAAGACTTTCCATTTTCTCCATTTCCCCAACTAGCGTCTGAACTACTATTTAAATACCCAAATTCGTTGTTGTAAAATAATTTTTTATCTTTTGTGCCTTTTAAATACCTTAATACTCTTTTAGCCAAAATGTAATGTCTTTTCTCTGGTTTGTGATTAAATTGAGACAAATAAGTCGTGACAAATGATATATCAGGACGTGTTCTATTAGCTAAATATAAAAGTTCACCAATAATTTCCTGATACTTAGTCATGTCAAACAATTCATTTGTTGGAGGGAAACTTTTATCTTCACCTTTAACAATAGGTGTTTTCACAGATTTACAATTTTCTAAATTATGTTTTTCCAACAATGATTCAATATATTCAACTTGTGACAAACTGATACCTTTATCATATTTTTCAATTTCCATACCTAAAAATTTAGAGTTCTTATTTTCATACAATTCAAATACATTTTTAATTTTAGAAACAATATTTTCATACATTGTTTGATTATTACAAAAAATAGCTAAATCATCAACATACATACATATTATAAAAATGTTATCATTCTCAACTTTAATAAACATACAGTTATCAGAACCTAACTGATTTAATCCAATATTACAGAGTACTTCTTTAATTTTAAAATACCAGTTTCTACCGGATTGGGGTAATCCGTAAATACTCTTTTTCAATTTACAAACTTTATTAACTCCTATTAAATTTTCGTAACCAGGTGGTGGTGTCATATATAATGTTTATTGCAAGTCACTATACAAATATGCTGTTTTAACATCAAAAAATTTAACAATCAAATTTAATTTAGCTGCAAGTGCAATTAGTAATCTAAATGACTCGATATTTACAACAGGTGAATATGACTCAGAATAATCTTTATTTTTAATCTGATTAAATCCAGCTGCTACCAGTCTTGCTTTGTATTTTATTTCCTTATTATCGCCCTCTTTTAAAGCATATACCCATTTACTTTTAATCAATTTTGTTTTTTCTGGCATATCTACAATTTCCCAAACATTATGCTTAATTAAAGAATCCAATTCGCTTTTCATAGCTTTTTCCCACTCATGTGAATTCATACTATTTATTGCCTCTAAATAATTACTTGGGACATTATCAGTTAAATTAGCTGACGAATATTTATTTTTCAATCTTTCTGACCTTCGAACTTCAATATTTTCATTTCGGGTTTTCATTTTGTTCTTATTTCCTTTCCCCGCTCCGTTCAAATTGCCGCCGTCATGTCTATCTGGAGATAAATTAAGCTCTGTTGATGGGATTGCGCAACTGTTATTTATTTCTGTTGCGTCAGAAATCTCTAAATTGATAATTTTATTCCTTTCACTTTCATTAATTTCATTTTCACCCAGAAAATTTTTATTTATTAACGGTTCAATATCCCAACATTCGGAAAATTTACATAATCCAAAATATTTACTTCCCTTTATCATTTCATTGAATTTAACAGAACGCTCTTCAATTATTTTCTTATTTTTCACATCATAAATACGATATCCTATCCTATCTCTCGCATAACCTAACATAATTCCTTTTCTTCCGGGTACATCGAATTTATTTCTCATTGTTTTAGGAATATGAAAATAAGCTAAACAGCCAAATTTTCTCACATAGTTTAAATTGGGCTTTTTACCTGTCCAAATTTCTAAGGGGATTTTTTCTTTTCCTTTACGCGGTGTTATATTAGATATTTGTGTACTACAATTAATAGCTTCTGCCCAGAATTTGTTAGGAAGTTCACTTTCATATAATAAAGATCTAGCCCTTTCTAATAGAACCCTGTTAGCTCTCTCGGCTTTTCCGTTGCTTTCGCTATTATATGGAATTGTTTTTTCATGAAATATACCTGAATTAGCAAGATAATTATCTAATTCTGTGTTTACAAATTCGAGTCCATTGTCACTTCTCACTTTTTTAATTCTTTTACCCATAAGATTTTCATATTTAGCTTTAAATTTATAAAATACATCAAATACTTCATCTTTACTTTTGAGGAAATAAGTAAAATACATTCCAGAAAAATCATCCACTAGTATCATAAAATATTTTGCCCCACCAAGTGATTCAGGCTTTATCGGGCCACACAAATCTACATGAAATAACTCCATTATATCAGAACTTTGGTCAATATCAATGTTCGGATGACTTTTCCTGGTTATCTTACTTATATCACATGTATCACATTTAAAATCAGACACATTTACATCTTTAAGATCAATATACTCTTTCATTTGTAACATATATTTTGAATTTAAGTGACACAATCTGTTATGCCAGAGTTCATAATTACTAGTACTTTTACGAGTAAAATTACACTGAGTATTACAGGCAGGTTCAAGTTTAATCTCTAATCGATTATCATTCTTAAATGCTTTAAATAGAAAAGTATTATACTTATCAAAAATTAGCACACAGTTATGTTTAGAAATAATTTTACAACCCTTATCCATTAAACAAGTGACTGATAGTAAATTATATCTCAAATCTGGTACAAAGCTAACATCATTAATAGTTAAATGGATGGAATTATTTTTACTTACCGTATTGCAGGATACTATACCTAAACCCTTCGAAATTAGTTTTGAATTTTTACCTGCTTGATATATATCCTTTTCTTCAGGAATTAGAGTCTTAAACCACAGTTTGTTATTACACATATGGGAAGTTGCACCACTGTCCAACAACCATATATTGTCACACAGTTCATAGTTTTCAGGTGAAATAGTTAGTGCAGAATTTTTTCTGTCCTTAAATGAATAATTTACATCATAGTGCGTTTTTCTTCTTTGTCGATTTCCACTGGACTTGTCATTTCTAGAACTATTGTTCCTGTAAAAACAATCCTTTGCAACGTGATTCGGACGTCTACAAATGTAACACAGTCTTGGACTTTTGTTTTTCTTACAGTAAAATACTTCAGCGGCGGTCCCTTCAGAACGCGGAGCATTCGTTTGTTCTTCTTCCCGTAGAATTTCTAACACTTCATCCATAGATTTTTCACGCTGTGTCTTTAAAATGTCCCTTACTTTTGAAAACTTTCCTTTCAGCCCACGTACCGTGTAGAACACTAATTCTCGATCTGTTACAGTCAATCCGAGCGTTTGACATTTAGTGGCAATTCCCCAGGCTCTGGCGATATAATCATTTGCTGATTCGTTTGATTTCATATCTAAGTTCTTTAATTCGTTACCCGCGTCAATCCTTCTGTCTTCTGCTTGACCGGTGAAAGTAGATTTTATTTTTTCCCATAAAATTTTCGCATTTTCTTCGGCTGCAAACTGTAATGCCTGTTCATCCGACAATGACAATTTAATATAGGCTACGGCGTCATTATTTTTCTGGTCCCATTCGATGGAATCTTTTTCACTTAGATCTGTAGCTTTAATTTCAGATATGACATTGTCCAATCTTTTTAGACTTAAAGCTGCTTTAATTTTTAGGCTCCATATAAAGTAATTGGTTCCATTCAATTCCGGTACGTTTAATTTGTCCATGTTTATCTTAACACAATCACTTTCGGTTTCAAAATTCAACAACCACGCTCTGCTACCATTTGATGTTCTGTTATTAATTTAACTCACGAAGTAAACCATGGATCTCTACAGAACAAAACAATTTATTAGACGACACACTGCAACACAAAACAATTAGTTTAAACATATAATTCTTCTTAATCACACAGAGATATATTTGCTTATCGCGTATCACACAGAAAATAAAATTTTACTTCTCTCCGTACATCTCTCCGATCTCACGGTCGCTCGCAGACTGAGTGTGTGTGGGGGGGAGGGGAAA
This sequence comes from Maratus michaelseni, assembly GCA_963931845.1. Taxonomy (NCBI): domain Eukaryota; kingdom Metazoa; phylum Arthropoda; class Arachnida; order Araneae; family Salticidae; genus Maratus; species Maratus michaelseni. Next base: position 182,954,009 of record OZ007590.1, read on the forward strand.
GCAGGCAGTGCGCAGGTATGATTGCGCACATAAAAATGCTTCGCTCGCTCACTCCAACAAATTTATTTGAAAGACATTTGAAAAATTATTTTCAGATTTTATATTTATTTTCTTAGACTCTTCATTGTATGTTGTTACTTTTAATTAAGTTTTTAAAACTGAATATTTACAAGCTTTTAGATTTGAAATTTTTGCCTTTTACTTTACTTTTAACAGGCATGTGATTTGCCAAATACATCTTTTCACGCATCCATTTATTGCTGTAATATCTATAAATGTATTCTGAGATTTCTGAATGAAAGTAATTTTATTCTTTATTAGTAAAATACATTTATGTATACAGATAGTTACATAACCATGTTTACTTTTACATTTCTATAAATGTTTGAGGGATACAAAATTTGCTTGTATTGAATAACAATTATTCAATTAATCGGATTACTCAATTTACCTCCTTAATAAATGTGTATGTCACAAACTATACATTTCTTTCCGATTTTCATGATTTTAGAGGCAGAAATATTTTTTGGAAAATAATTTAAATTCAGCTCACGTTATCGACAATACCTTTGTGAGTTTTCACGATATTCGATTGGTCTTTTTATATGAATTGTACCATATAGTTGACTACTAAATTATGGAAAAAAAATGTTAGTTATCATTCCCGCATGTGAAGTTAAAAATTATTTCATACAGATGCTCGTATATCACCAAATATTTAATATTCCATATTTTAATTGCAGCTTATTATTTCCTCTGCATTTTGTCAAGTTTTCTAAAAATTACATTAAATTTAGTTGAAAACGTTGCATGCTATAAGCAGAAAATGCGGAAATTTCTTGAACCTTTTAAATTAACCTTTATATTAAGGATGCATATACTTGCTATTCTTACACAAATGAAAACAAATGATATAAAGTACACACATAGTTATTTTCTACAGCTACATATTATTTCGACCATTTTATTTTACGGGTGTTTTTTTATTCAATTTGATGTTGGCCACCTAATTGTCCTCGTGACTAAATCTCCGCTAAAATGTATGAGGCCAAACATGTTCATCATATTCCAGAATTTGTAAAAGAATTCATCAAATGTTTCTGTAGATATTCGACAAAATGTAAAATCGAAAGTGTCCAATTACTGTTGTCCATATAGTGTAAGACTAGAATGTGAATAATGCTAATATGAAAATCTGATGAGATGAAAAAATGATAATTCAGATTTCATAGTTCTACTTGCTTGCGTGTTGTTTTTTTTAAATGAAGAAAATGTTTGTGCCGCGAATGTATGAGAGTTTGGCGACAAAATATGCAGTATTTGACATTCAATGTTTAAAATGTATTTTTGTATTGTTCGATGCAAGCGATTTAACATTCAGCAGCTAGCTGGAATTTTAATAGTGTATTTAAGTTAACATCATCAAATATTGGGTATTAACTTCAGGAACTTTATTTAACGTTAAATATCTGGTTTAAAAACACAAACTTTTATTCTTAAAATGCATATCGTTGATACTCAGTCAAATATAAGTTCACACGTTTTAATACCAAACTAAAATTTATACTATTTCCTCTTTATTACAACAAAAAAGAAAAAAGAAATAAGCGACTTAAAGTACGTTTTTAAGCGTCATTTTTAATTAAAACAAATTTATCAATATTCATTGAAATAATTATTTTGAAACTTTTTGATAGATCTAGAGGTCTGACGCATTTCACTTGTATATGGTATATTTATTTTAGTGTAATTGAGCGTCTAAATGTAGAAAAAACTATAACCTTTAAATTGATTAAATTGAAGTTAGAAATACTTTGTTGAATAACTCAAATTAGATGTTTAACTTAGATGTTTAACTTACATTTTTTCAGGACCTTGTGCTGCGGGTGTAGTAGGCCTAAAAATGCCTCGCTTCTGCCTGTTTGGCGACACTGTAAATACAGCCTCTCGAATGGAATCTAATGGATTACGTAAGTTAAAGTTACATTCACTTTAGAACTTCTGATTTTGTTTCAGTATAATACAATATTAATTGCATAATTTTTAGACAGCAAGACAGTAAGAGTACAGTAAGAGTTTTAATGAATTATACAGGGTTATTACAAATGAATCATCGGGTTTTGATACGTTACTATGTGCGAACTAGGAAACGTATATGTTTCCATGACAACTCGAACGAGAGAGCGTTAACTGCAGTTTCGCGCTGCGTATGTATCATACGCGTGTGGTTGCCATGGTTGCTACGCGAGCGTCATATTCAAAATGGTGACTTGACAGCAGAAAACGTTTTGTGTACTAGAATTTTCAAAGTGTGAATCGCTTATAACCGTCCAGAGAGCATTCCGGAAGGCATACAAATGCAAACCACCAACCCAACAAATCATTCTGCGCAGCTATCGACAGTTCAAAGAAACCGTTTGCTTATATAAAGGCAAAAGTTCCGGCCGAACAAGCGTTACTGAAGAAACAGTGAACCGAGTTAAAGAGAGTTTCATCCGTAGTCCCGAGAAATCAACAAATCAAATCGTGCTAGCCGCGAACTTTGCATTCCACAGCCAAATGTGTGGAAAATTTTGAGAAAAAGATTATTATAAACGCCTTGACATCTGCCGTATCACTCAAGGAGCACATATTGAACATATGTAGTATGGACGTCAATCTTGTATACTTACGGTTTATTTTCATGTATAACTCATTGTTGTAACCCAGTTATGTTCCGAAATAAACGCTTCAGAAACCCGATGATTATTTTGTAATAATCCCGTACAATAAATAGCGCATGTTTAAAATGCTGAATTCCTTTTTATTTTCCAAAGCAAAAAAAATATAGAATGCTAACGTGAAATGAATGTCAAAGGTGTTATTTTAGAGAATGACATAAATTACTCAAAATTTATATATCAGACGATTGAAAGGTGGTTTAATAAATCTTTTAGAACTTTCTAAAAAGTTGTTTAATAAATCTTTTTGAATCTTTTTGTCGTGCCTAGTGATGCGTTTTATAGTTCTTTTTAATTTCCTAAATATATCATTAATTTGAATCATTTGTCATAAATAAGTTTTTAACCCAACTTACACAATTGCATTTCCTCACGTCTATGAAATTCAAAGGATACTATTTAACCCTTAACTGTTGTGACAGAAATATTTACATATCTACTGAGAGCAGTCTCTGATGCCACTTAATTGAAATATTAATAAAAGGATCGATTAACTCCTAGGATACTGTTGCTGCATTAAATTTTATGTACAGGGCTATTATAGTTAAAATTCACCTATTCATCAATCTTTAGCGAGAGTACTACGGCTCCAAACAAAACAAAATTTCACTAGTATCTATAGATAAACTGAAAATTACAAGTTAATTTGTGAATAGTGGTAAAAAACAGCGGTGTATGAGACCGCTAACTGCAGTTAAGGATTAATGATTGCAATCATGGGTGCTCATCTGTGTTTTCCTAGTGGGAGATCCACAATGGAGATCACATTCCAATACAAAAAACTGGGTGTTGCCATTTGATTTTTTCGAAATTTTCTCACTGTAACCGTAACTGTTTGAGTGAAACTGTTGTTTTCCATATCATTCTTGCGTGCATCCCTCAAAATACCTTTTGCCAACATTTCATTCAGTTTCTGTGAATGGTATGATAGTTAGGGGCCCAAATGTCGGGATAGTTTTTTTATAATCACCCTGTATATGTTTGTCTCATATGTTACCGTTTAGAAATGTTTGTTTTGTTGCATATATTACTATAAAAAAACAAATATATTAACAATTATTTCAAATTTTTGCACTGCTGAAGTGTAGAATGAGGGTCTAGCTGTTCTTTGCATAAATAAAAACTACATTTAATAGATATGAATATAAATTTTTATGAGGGACACGAATAAGAAAAAATTAGTTGTTTCGTGCAGACACGCTTAAACATATATAGAGGGTGACTGAAAAATCCTTCCCTGATTACAAAATTTATTCATAACGCCCCCCCCCCCCGCTATTTTTAAGATAGGCTTGTTCGTTTTCCCAACATTTTGGCACCAGTTTCTGGTGCCAAAATGTTTGGAAAATGAACCAAGTTTTTTTATTGTAGGTTTCCGTAACATACTGTAGTGTAGCAGGTGTTCAGGAAATCGGAAATGTTCACAAATCAGGATGTCATCTGGTATCACGTGACCCTTTTGACATCTGCAATGCATGTGAGTGAGGCGTATGCAGTAATTTGTTAGGACTCCACACAAAAAACCTTCTTACTTTTCCATTCTTTTAAGCTGAGGTTGATGGCGGTTACCTCTCTGTACATGGTCCGGTTTCCTGGACACTGACATTGCTAGACTAAGCTACGTTACGGAAATCTGCAACATAAAAACTTGGTTAGTCTTCCAACATTTTGTCACCAGTTTCACATGTCTTATATATAGCGGGTATGAATAAATTTTGTAATCAGGGGAAGACTTTTCGGACACCCTATATTACATTTCTGAAATTAGATAACTATTTAAGTTCTAAAGAAACTTAAGCAGTTACAAATGTTTAACCGCCTTGCTGATGTTTTATGCGTCGGCTACTTTCTGTCTAAAGTCTCGAATAGTCTTTGTGATTTCCATCTTTTAAAACTGGAACAGCTTCGGAGGTAACCGTGTTTAGTGCTTAGACCTGTTTTTCTTGTTAGTCACGAGAAATGCGAAAATCTGTTTAAAGAACCATAAGCAAAAGCAATTATAACAATATAAAAAAAGTTAAAGATGAATACTGAACTTTACCATTGTTTCATGCAAGAAATTTATAGTTTTGCTTTATCTAAATAGTCAAATTTCGTATGTTGTGTGATTTACTGTTTTATTAACATAGCATAATTACTTTACTTTTCAGCATTAAAGATACATGTCAGTAGCAGCACGAAAGAAGTATTGGACACTTTTAAAACATTTCGATTGGAATTAAGAGGAGAAGTCGAAATGAAAGTAAGTATCAATTATTAGGTTTTCTTTAGCTAGGAAGTATTTTGGCAATTGTTTCCTTTTTAAGCGACCCCAAGGAACAATCTTCTGGTTTTACTATTATGTATGTAAGTCACTATCGTCTCAACAACCCCAGAACTTTAATGTAACTTTTTACAGTAAAATTTGAGTGCATGTTGGAAGGTTTTAAACTAAAACTAGTCACCCTATCGCGTATAATTTATTTTACTGTGAAATGTAAAAAATAATGTTTGATTGTATACAGACTGGCCGAGAGATTGTTAGACAGAGAATGAGAGGGCCTGTTATTATCGTAAATGTTTTGTGACTATGGTAACCAAACTTTATAATGGTTTTAGAATTGGAATTTTTAAAAGTTTTAATAAATTTAAAATGTTTACCTTTTAAATGCTTTATATATGTTTTTTGTCCGACGAATTAACCTCTTTCCTAGACTTCAATAAGTGTTTTAAATCAACAACTGCGGGATATGCGTGAACTACGGTTCCCATATTTGAAGATGTCCTCGTATATTGAATATTTTCGGTCACTTTATTGTTGACTTATCTCACTCGCCTAATCAAACTTGACTAGTTGAGTACCTCCAAGTTCTGGAATATGCTTCGCCATAGTTTGGACATAAACTTCTAATTGGATCATGCGCTCTATGCGTATGTCGCCTTTCTCTTATGACACCCTGCTAACAACATCGTAGATCAAATAGGATGCGGATAACAATAAAGTGTTGCCACAAAAATAATCGGTTGTGACAAATCCTTTTTTAAAATACTTCAACTCTTGCGAAATAAGTAAACAAAAAATGGCACTTGAAATTGCTTTCAATTCTTATTAAACACTATTTTTGTCAAATAATTTTCAATTAAAAAAAGATATACCCAATAGCTTGATTAATTTATAGTGATTTAATGAATCGACACTCTTGGTATTAAAGTGAAGGAACATATTGCCAATAGAAATACAATTTAATTAACCCCTTCGCGACGAGCGTCCTTTACAGAATTTTTAATCTTTTACCACCGGTTTTTCAGAACAGAAATTTTCACCTAATTGAATCGCAGAAATGCTAAGATTTAATGAGGGAAATCTTACAATAAAAAATAACTGGTGGGAATAATCGAGGATTCTCATAATTTTATGCGTTACGTATACGTGTCGCTCGTCCCCAAGGGGTTAAATATGAATTATCCTGAAATATTTAAACATCTTACATGTGATCTATTTTATTCCAATAAATGAGGTGCCAAATATATTTCACTTAATACATTATACACATTCTGTTACCCATTCTGTTTTATTTGTAGGGAATATAATAAGACCATTTAATATTATATTTGTGAAAATAAATAAAAACTTTATGTAGAAATTTCTTATATATTTATGGCGTATAAATGATCATTTTGCTAAGCTAGAGTATTGAGAAGTGAAATAATTCATACGCTATTAGCCCTCTTAGTACAAGGTTTTCATTTTTTGATGAACACTCTTACTTTTGAATCATTTGCACCAGAAAGTTAATTCTATTAAATGCAATATCTTCCTATGAGGTATTTATTCGATCTCATTTATTAATTTTAAATTAATTTCTTCTTCTATTTCAAAACATTAAAAACTTAAAAAACGGTAAAAAAAAATCTCATCGGTACTAGAAAAGTTAAATAAAATCTATTCAGAAATGAGAACCTGAACCTACTTGTTTTCTTTTAAAGGCAAATGTGTCATATCATATACATGTAAATGACATGCTCATATATAATTAATCATATTTGGTTAAAAATAATTTTGTCATTAAAAATATATGCTATTTGTATTACTCCATTAACATGTTATTGATTTCAAGAAAAATTATTTAATAAATGTTCGTAGAAGTAGAATTCGGAAGCACTTTGACCGAATAGTTGATGAATGAAGTTGCGCACTTAAAATTTTAATAACAATATAATAATCTTAGGTGAGGTATGTCGAATGTGTGTGTAACTTGTCTACTTGTAATATTACTGGCTACACGAAAATGTAATAGTTTAAATCCATTTTTGGGATTGGAAATTCGCAGTTGGTCAGATGCCCTTTTAAATAGGCTTGATTCGTTGAGTCCTGCTGACAAATGATGGTCATGAGACCCTTCCCTCTTTCCAACTCACCGTGTTTTTTTATATGTGTCTTGATTTATTTTTTCTCATGTATTACAAGTTTGAGCTCATAGGTTTTCAAAATTAAGAATAAAACTTCAGAGCTTTATAAGTCGTGAAAATACGTAAAAAAGAGTGCATTTTGCTTATTTGTAAGCAGGGCTGGCATTAATCGATTATTTTTTTAGTTGATTGATCAATCGAGTAAACGTTCAATCATACGAAATTTAATCATGATGAAAGAAATCATGATTGAAATTGAAAAAAGTAATTATGTTTACAATTGTTTTTATGATTAATTCAATCTGAACTAATTCAATCGCGATTACTTTAATCATTAAACTAATTACACAGACGAAAATTAAATATGGCCGCTCTCTAACGTTCTTAAATTCGCTTTCATTGCTATGAGACTTATTAAGGGTCACTATGCGATTTTCCTAATTCAAAATTATACAGGATCACATAAAATTATCCAGATACACCCAGGTCGAAATGTGTAAATCATTTAGATTAGAAGGAACAGTTAAGTTCATTTTTATGAAACTGGTATAATTTTTCTTTGTAATTATTACAGGCAAAGACGAACAATATTATCAAATAATTAAAATTTTAATAAACTAAATAATGGAAATAAAATTGATTTATGTTTCTATCACAAAAAATGTTGCGACAAACTGGAGAAAAAAGTATATGGTTTAAGCAAAATATAACAGTTCAGTGTTGGCTATCCATCATAAATTTATAAGAATAAATCATTAGTGTTGCTCTTCATTTTTCCCCCTTCACCAAAATGAATCTTTCAAACTTACTCACAAACTAATTAATATCGTTAATATACACATAGCATTTCAAGAAATTTTTTACGATGCACATTTATATATTTTTAGACAATTTTTAAACATTTCAAATAATTAATTTAAAAAAAAATCAGATATCTAATTTGTCGCTGCAAATGGACTTCAAATAAACATACTAAATTATGCTTATATCATAAAGAAGTTGCGTCAAACTGAAAAAGTTTGAATTTTATAAGTAAAATGTAACACTCTGATTTTAGCATTGCACCCTACTGTACGAATAAATCATCAGTGTTGCTCTACATTTTTACCCCTCTCACCAAAGCGAATCTTCAAAACATACACAAAAACCAATTAATTTGAGATGTTTTAATCTTGTTTTAAGTAAATACACGTTTGATTTACGTTCTTTTACAAATTTTACTAATTAATGAACACCCTTTCTTTGCTTCCATACTTTGGAAATCCGTTCGAAACACGCACTTTCACCCCTTTTGTTAAAATTGATCTTTGTTTTATAGCAAAATGAATATGTTTGTTCAATTCCTTCATATTTAACCCTTAACAAACCTTAAAAAAGTGGTGCCAATCAAACAATCTCAATTTGTAGCCCACTGGCGACACTGTACCGTACCAGAACCCGAAATTTCTGTTTAAAGTGAACCTGAAACGCGATTTGAACACGAAGTATCACACTCGAACACAGACCAAACTCGAAGTGAAAGAATATTAATCTATGTTTAAAATATATAATTGAAAAATAGTCTGCAATTAAACGTCTAATATCAATTCTATCATTTTTGCATAAAAACGAGCCTATATACACTCATTATATTAAAATATATAGTTTGTTTCATTTGATAAATATTCAGGACTTTCTTTTGAAAAATCTGTGAAACCAAGATCGACCTCGAATAGTAACAACCAAACACAAAATATTTAAACTCAACCCTTCGCAAGCCAATTCGCGTGTTGGGTCAGGTAAAATTGTACTCGAACAGATACAGGACTCTAGAACACAGGGGGATAAAACCGGAAGAAACATGAGAAAAAAATAAAGAAAATAAAAGGGAAAAGCCGGAACAAAACATGACGGTTTTAGTCATTAATCATTAATCAGATTAATCAATTAGATTGAGAATTGATTTAATCTTTAATCGGAGCGAAGGATTGAAATTAAATTAATTATTAATCATTAATCTATAAGTAGGATTGAAACGAAATTCAATCGTCAATCCAGATTAACAATTAAACATTTAATTGTTAATTTTCAATCGTTAATCAAATTAAAATTTTGCACCACCCATTTTGTAAGCACTTTTTATAACAGTGTAGAGATATAAACAATATAAAATATAAAATTTCTATTTGAAGAGGACAACGAATACACTTTTAAAATTCTATAAGATTTTCAAATGGTGGTGAGGTTGGGATGTTAATAGAGAAATATACTCTAATAAGTAACGGCTGATACATTTAATTGGCTAATTTCAGTTTTATTATTAATTATTGCTTTCTCTCCCATGAAATTCATCTGCAGTTTATTGACATGGGTGAAAAGCGTACCTAAAATTTTAAACTAGCCAGGTTGATAGGCGCTCACGTTTGTCTTTCACTTCAGGGTGAGATTTATTATTTGACTGTTCTTTAAGGAATCCCACCAGTTTCACAACCACTTTTTTTTTAAAGAAAGCAAAAGAGTATAATACTGATTATTTCATATTGATTAGCACATAAAAACTCAATTTTGTTTATTAAATACATTGTTTTCATGCAATTTATTTTTAATTTTCAGTTTTAAGGCAAAATAATGTAATATTTGATACTTAACAGAAGTATTATGACATCAAAAATAATGATATTTTACTCATTTTTTTAATAAAGATACAACTTTAGGCACAGAGAATGTAATGAACTGTAATTATAAAACAAAGTAAAAAAAAAAAATCTCAGACATTGAAACTGATAGTTCATTACACTCCCAACATCACATGAATTGTAATCGGTCAATTATACATAAATATAACCATAATTTTGGAGATAGAAAATTTTGCGAAACTGATTGTTCATGGAAATCATATTTTTCAGAAAATACATTTGAAGGTTTTATTTGTGAATTTATATTAGAAATATTCATCAAAATTACTTAAAATTCTTCAGATTTATATGTTGTACCTTTCCTAACTTTAATATTAGAAGTTGTATAAGTTGTTGGTTTTCTGTCTTGAGTTCGTTTAAGCAGCCATTTCTAATTAACAACTTAAATTCACACTAGAGATTAAAGAAAAACAGTCGTAACTACCCTTCCAGTGATCGTACGGAAATAACAAAAACTGTTTGGATAGCTAATTGTTCAGTATTGCAAATAAAACAATAAACAGAACTTGTTATATTAGCTCCAAATTAGCTATTTAAACGTAATGGCACACCTTAACAAGGAAAGGGGAAACTTACATGATTCCATGATTTTCCATGTTAAAAACTAATTAATAATTACAATATAAATTAACAAATTAGTAATTAATTACATTTAAATTAATTTTATATTTGTATCAATTTAATGTCACTTGTTTTAAGTCATGCAAACTAATAAAAATGATGTTACACTATTTCAACTTGTTCTTTGAGATTCATTCTAGGGTTACTCTATACCAGCCTTTTTCCAGTTTATAAGCAGGCACAAAAAGAACAAATGAAATAAATCAGTAAAATGAAACCGTAAAAATTCAAAAGCAGTTTAAAATGTGGAAATTTTCTCTAAAGCACCACTGCGTAATTTTACTATTTTACAACTCGTTTTGAGTAGGAATTTAAAATTAAAACACCGGGACGAAAATATATATTTACCCATTACATAGGAGATAATAGGTGACATTGCCACTGTCGCCACAGGGATACGCAGGGGACGCAGGGAAACGCAGGGCCGGCACCCCGCCCTAAATTCTTGGAAATGGTGAGATATATAGCTTGAAATACTAAGAGTCACGAAAGAAATGTAGGTAGAGGCAAGGTTTTGGAATTTATATGCCGATGATCTACAGCATACTCCGCTTTTATAAAATGCGTAATATATTCATGAAATAAACTAAATTATGAGTTTTGTGTCAGGGCTCCTTGCGAAAACAATGTTTAAACATAAAAGCGATGTAGAAATTTAGCAATTAAGAAATATCAAATATTCAAAAATAAGTTTTTAATAATACAGTGGAACTCCAGATATACGTTACCTGAGTTGTACGTTTCCCTCAGTTATACGTTTCAACTCAGCGGTCCCGACCACTTGCCATTAAAAATTAGCTGAGTTATACGTTTTGAATTACACATTTCCCTCAGTTATGCGTTACGTTTTTGCGTCCCCGGACGAATTTATTTTTAATTTATCCATTTTGAAACCGGAAACACTGACGACGCGGCCGAGGAGTCTGATTTGAAAGATCCCACTCAAACTTCAGAGCTGATGTGAAAGCTTCTGACGTAGTAAATCGGTTCGTCAGTTATAAAAGCAATAACCATAAGGCGGCTGCATTATTAACAGAAATGCAAAATTTGCTGTTCAGTGTCGGCTCTGCCGAAAAGAAACAACTGAAGATTAGTGATTATTTCAACAAGATTCAATAAACTACTGAAATGTCTTTTGATAAATGATTTATATGCCAAGGCGATTCCAACGATTTCTTTTAAGTACTCTATGTGCATTAAAAATAATTTTAATAAAGCTTTTAAGATAAAATAAGTTCATGTGTACTTCTCTTATGTACTTTTTTTCTTCTCATTTCCATTTCCAAAAATTTATGCCATGGGTGCAGTACTACTTAGGAAACTTCTGTTTTCAATATAAAAGGTAGCAAACACCTCAGCGGATCAAAGTTTTCATGATATATTTTAAAAATGATTCCGGTAAACATTTATTGAGTTGTACGTTTTACTGAGTTATACGTTTCGTTTGTTCGGTCCCTGGCAAAACGTATAACTGGAGTTCCACTGTATTTCTAAAAATAAAGAACTGGAACTGTATTTTTTCTGTCAGGAGGCTCTGTCCTCCTGAATCGCCCGTTTAAACTAAAATAAAAACACATAACATTAAAAAGAAAACATAAATTAAAATGTTTTTTAAGAGGAGTTCATAGGGGTACCCCTGACAAAAAAGGCGTAGTTCCTCCTTCTGTTACCTTTTAATCATTCTGCAGTCACTTGGAAGATTAAATTTTATCATTTTAATAATCACATATAAAGAAAATTTAGTTTATTAAATTTCAAAACCTGGGCGGGAGAGGAGGGGGAGATGTCCCCGCCGGACTGCGTATTTCACATTGTACTCTGATTGGTTGAAAGCGTTTGTCCCTACCGGGAAAATGTTTGTTTACATGCGTGTCTTGATAAAAGAGATATGGCAGATATTTTTTCCTAACCAATCATGGCACATATCGTATTTCGTCGTATTAACAAGGATTTTTAAAATTAGCCAGGGTTAATTTGAGTTTATTTACATTACATTACATTATTAACGCATCAAATTTTCGTATTTTATCATACGAATTTTAGTTTATATATATATATAAATTTAAACTTAATCATGGAAAAGAACGAATTAGTATTAAAAAGTATATTATAAAAAATATTTTGCTGAGTAAAAGCTAATAAGCCATCTTATATGTAACATATTTAATATGTAACATTTATTTTTTTCCATTATACATTAAAAAAAATATATATTTATATATTGATACTTCAAATAAAATAAATAGTTGCTGAATTATAACTAAATATTATGATTATCTGTGTGGACTGATTTTATTATAAAAACTTCACTAGTCCTATGTAATCCCCCCGCCCCCCAAAACCCCTTAACTTAATAGTTGATATATTATTTTTAATAATATAAAATAAACCTTAAAAAAATACTGGTCAAAATTCTATGTACAGTTTTTGTGTGTCTGTAAATATAAATATTTTTGAAAAGTCAGTTCTATAGTCCAACCAATATTCATATATTCAAATTGTCAAAGGAGGGCGATTTAGATGTTCTAAATTCTTTTCCATAGTAATTTATAATTGTAATAATATGTACTTATTATTACTACGAAATAACAAACAAGACAGCAAAAATATTAAAAAATATTTTATCTCTTATTTTTCCCCTGTCTTATTTGTTATCTTGTATTAAGTATCTTGTATTAGTAGAAGAATCTGATATTTGTCAAAAATCATCAAATAAACACAGAGTGCCTACTTTCAATAATTTTAAATTCGAAATCAGATGGCAAAAAATGTATTAAATCACTCATCTTCTGCAGATCTTTAAGAATCTGTTTCTTCAGGGCGCGCTCAAAAACACCCCCTTACGACAAAAATGTAAACAACCGGTAGCGACAAATTCATTCAACCAGTCAGAGAACAATATTGCATCCGGTGGCGTTAGCCATGTGCCTATGTGAAATACGCCACAGGATTACCGCCATCTGAATGAAAAACTGCCTTCAACCACTAATTTGAGATAAATTTTTAACACATAAACATAAAATAACAGAACTTAAAAATTATTTCCATGAGGTATTTACGGATGACAACCCCCCCCCCCCCCGCCTCAACGGAAAATTCTCAGGTGCACTTTCTCTTAGTGTTGAAGTATTTTAAGTTACTCGTAAAGAATAGTTTTACTGTATATTTTTTAATCGATCAAAAAAAGAAATTTAGTCATTTGAATATAGTCATTTAGTTAATATCAAAGGAGCGTTTTTTTCATTTAACAAATATATTGATAACAATCGAATTGAAAATATGTATAATTCATATCCCCTCCCCCATATAAATAATAAAGCTTTATACAATCCTAACCACCGTCTCAAATTGACCAAATAATAATACCTAATATCCTCTAATCTAATATCCTATCTAGATCTAATAGATCTAATATCCTCTTCAAAGTTTCCAATTTTCTCAGCAACAAATGAATGAAATCATATTCTAATATTTGAGCAAAGAAAGTTAAGCAAAAAAATAAAAATAAATAAATAAATAAAATAAATAAATAAATAAATAATAAATATCTAATAATATATATTAATCAAACCTTATTCTAAATATTCATTAATCATCGAAAAACGCTAGTAATAAATTAACCTCATAAATTAAAAGTAGCAATATAACTTCGCCGATAAATTACTATTTTCCATGTTAGAATATCAACGCGTAGCCAAATCCTTCCATTACTCTCATTTAAAATATCAACCTGGCAAGGTCCCGTTGACTTGATTGGTAGAGCGTTCGATTTCTAACCCTTAGGTCTTGAGTTCGATCCCACCTTGGGGAAAATAAACCGAGATTATTCTCCCGTATCAAGAGAAAGATGGTTCCATAAATGGCAGCACTGGTTTTCACTTTTTTGGCAATTTTTTTTACAGCTGGGTGACTGGGTAAAAAATGGCGGTATTTTCGACATTTCAAGTGTCTAAAATTCATACACATATAAGTGTCTAAAGAATGAGACAATTTAAAGTGTCTCCTTTTCTAAACCACCGGTTTCAGACACAAATGTGTCTGAATTTCAGACATTTCACTTTACAGTGATGGAATATCGGTATTGGATATCTTTTCTAAAGCAATCGACTCAAATATAGAAAGAGATAAGAGACTTAATCGTCAAGGAGTACAGCAGCAAGCTAAAGATAATTGTCTGAAAAGTGTGAGACTGCTTTTGGGATCATGTATTCTTAAATGTGCTAATTGTATCGCGCTGTTTTAGAAAATGGATTTAATCATATAAATTGTGCTTATTCAACCTTAGTTCTAGAATATTCTGTGAATAAAGCACATTTTCAGAGAGAAAACCTGTGTATTTATTTACGAATATCCTTTCACAGCACCAAAAGCAAAGCTTTTCGTTTGTTGCAAGCACTAGGACAATGAAACAGAGAAACACGGGAACTACATATTATTGAACTTTAGAAAGTTTTAAGAAACTGTGAATTAAGTTCAAATATTTCTCCAGTAGCCAGCCATTTTAATTTTCTTTTAGTATCAATGAAACAAAAATAATGAAAATATTTCAAGACTACCAATTTGATTCTTTGAACCAATCTTGTAATCTTTATTAAAATTTAGAAAGGACTTTGAGCCTTCAAAACTTTTTCATAATTTTTTTCAAAGTATTTCACTATTGCTTTATTGTTTATTCTCTATGAACAGAGACTCGAAGTAATTAGGAAAGTTGCTAATTTATTCCACGGAGTTTCAGTTATGCGCTTTGTTTCACTGTTTCGTCATAAAAATTCATAAGTAAATATTTTTTCCCCTATGTATTAGTTTCATATAGCAAATTTAATTCCATTTTATAAATATTTAAAATGATTTTCTGCTCATCTTTTCTTAAGTGTGATATTTTTTGCCTTCTTTTGCGAGAACATAATTTTGTTTTTGTGGTTTTCTATATCCATTTTAAAACACATAACCAAGCATCATTTAAAGTATCAGAAAGGAATGTATTTTTTAATGCAAAGAAACAGTCTTCTGCTTGGTTATTATCAATCGCAGCCAAGGCATTGTAAATATCGCTAATTTGGAAGTGCTTTTATTTACTTTCATTCTTTTTTCATTTTAAATAAACTATCGTTTTTTCCTGATATTCCGTATACCTAGCAATATCCATGACCGTATAATTTTTTATTGTATAGTTTTAAGCATATATATTTATTTTGTACTGCAAATGACATCTAAAAAACGCATGTTTCTGAGAATTAACGCATTTTTCTTTTATTTCAGGGCAAAGGAAAACAGACAACATATTGGCTCCTCGGAGAAGAAACTTCATCTCAAAATTCAACGCACGAACATACAGAAATACCAAAAGAAACCAATCTATAACTGAATGTTTAAATTGTTTTAATTTATATGTAATTGATTACATGAAAAATAAAATGTATTTCATGTGTAATTTGAGGACTTAATAAGTTTTGACTTCTAGTGCAGGATCAGGTATGGAAAGTACGAGTGCGTCAACAGAGGCATACAAAATAATTTTAAAAAATATATTTCTGTACCTTTTTGGGTGTTTTTAATGTTTTGGGACACGCTGAGTTAAAATATACCATTTTCCCCTTCTCCATCTTGTAAGGTCGTCCCATAAAGTGAAGATGAAGAAGATCTAGGAAAGTCACACAAATAATCTAGCAAACTCACAAAACTTTATTGAAGAATCTCTTTCAAATAATCCGCATGTTACATTTCATAAATTTGTCATGTTTACATTAACTGCTACAAAATCGAAAATCATTACAACACTCCGTATTCACATCGAAGAAAGATGCTTTTTGCCCCACCTTTTTGAATTTTTTGCCTTGTACACTGCATTTGGCAGTTTCCTGTGCAGCAATCATGAATAGTTTGCTATAATGTTTAGTGATATCTGATGTCTTTATCTTATAAGACTAAATTTATAATAAACCTATTAGAAATTGGGATGTCTTTATGAGTTAATCTCAAATTTATCAACCAGTCAGAAATTCTTAATTTGTGTCGAAACTGTGTGTGATAGATATGTTTTAGTATTTTTTCCGAAAGCAGCATAATAAAAGTACACCAAAAACATCCATTACTTTAATAAATTCATTCTAGGCCTGTATAATTAAAAATATAACTTTGAGCAATATTTTTTTCATAATTTAATATTTTCTTATAATTTACATGTAACATTATAAAAGACTTTCAAAAGTATATAAATATTTATATTAGAAAATGGTTTGTATAAATATTATGAAAATGTAAATAAAATACACATTTTACAGTGCAAAATGATATAAATATAATATTTGACCAATGGTCGGAAGTAGCTCTCTACAAGTAGCGATTTACAGTAATCGCTACTTTTTAGGTAGTTTATGGTGTAGAGCGCTATAGTTAAAAAAAAATAATAATGTAGGGTGTTACGTGGTACAAAAAGTTTGTAGCGAACAGTGACGCTATATTTAATGCTACTCCAGGAGAAAAAATAATGTGCTATTCTTCCAGTCTCGAGATAGTAAATTGCTTATTTTGTGCAAAACGTCTTCTGCACAGCAATTTGCAAATATCATCTTATGACGTCATGGAATTTTCCAATAATACTTGCTGGTAAATCCAAGTGTCAAAATCCAAATCAACAAGGAATTACTTTTCTTGTTGGAAACACTTATCTACTTACTCATTATTAGATCTTCATGTTTTAATATCACGATCCTTCTTTTAGAATTGCTTTACTTACAGATTTATTATTTTTTGACATTAAAAATTATTTTTTGGCAGAAAAAAATATTACTGAATTGCTCTGGTTGGCATATAAATAACAATATGTACTTAAAGTAACATTTTAGAGAATAAAACAAAATACTTTCTTGCATGTTATCTTTCTTAAACGTTTCTTGCTCTCGGTTTTATTGCATTTATTTGATTGTATCCCGACAAACACGATGTAACGAGTGGCCATTGTATTACACTTATTCTGAGTCCTCAATTTCAAGTTCCAATTGAATCTTTGACAAAAATAAAAATAGCAACGTACAGACTACTTTAGAAAAGTATTGTTTAGTCGCTACTTTTTAAAACCAGTATAGTTGGAGTTAGAGTTAACTACATTTTCGATAAAGTAGTTGTAGTTCGCTACAAAAATTAAAGTAGTTTTTCCGAACACTGTATTTGACCATACTTTTCCAGTATAGGAAAACAATAAAAGAGTAATAATATGTTTTATGAAAGCAAAGTAAATGTAGGAAAATTATTACTGCAATATAATATTTTGATATTTTCTGAGTAAGATAATAAATTACTCTAAAATATAGAATTTTGTAAGAGTGGAACAACTTAAAATGATATAATATTTAAGTACTAAAAATTAGAAAATTATCAGATTTGTATACATACTTAAATGTTATATCATGTGTATATTTATCATTATTAGGCAAAACTTTTAGACTGATACAACTTGGTAGATAATTTAGCCAAATTCTTTGTGGTCAAAGAATTATTGTTACTTTGTGTTATGCAAATTTACTTTCCAGAAATCATCTATATTGTTTTGAATAATTCTACAAAATATTTTACTAATTTTAAATATTTTGCAATTATGAATATATAGAATAATCATTCCATGCCGCAATAATATTTTATTTTATTTTTTCATGTTAGTATTTTATAATAAATGAATTATACTATTGACAAAATTGCACAGAAAAGAAATTAGCTTCATTAGTTTAAGGATTATAAAACGGTGACAAAACGTACAAACAGTCACAATTATAAAGAAAATTTAGACATAATCAGATATTTATAAAACAGAAAACAATAGCATGATTTAAGGAATTCTTTCTCAAATTGTAATTATTTATAAAATGTTTCAAAGCACATTGCATTTTTAGCAAAGAGTAACAATCTGTAATTTAACAATTTTTAACATAAAAATTGCACCTTGTAACAAAAAAAAAATAATAATAATAAAAATAAAATAAATGAATAGTTAAAAGAAAAGTTAATCTTCAAACCAAAATATGTTTGCTTTTAGAAATATTTAATTTCATAAAATAACATGTTTTTTTTTTAATGATTAGATCCAAATTGGAATGTCTGGAATCTTTTCTCCTTTATTCTGTAATAATACACACATGTAATAATACATGCAATATTCTGCAATATTACTGCACTAATACAAGCATGATTGGAATCTGCTTGCGTTATATTACGTTGATATTTTACTTTAAATTGGTTTTATACAGTACGTATTCACAGTAGAATATACATATCTATCTATCTATTTATCTATCTATCTATATATATATATATTGTATTTATTTTATAAAATTTATAATGGTTTGTTAAAAATCAATGGATTTATATCTGAAAAAAAAATTATAGTAATTCATTTTAGATTTAAGCAATATATTTGTAAGTTCTGTTAATTATATTTCAAAAATACTATTACCTGAAATATACATATGGAAATTAATGAAACTTATTAATAGTACTTAGAAACTTTGTAATAGCCATACATTCTTCAAGTGCATGGATCACAAATCTTCTACCCATCTCTAAACTTTTTGGGGGTATATATGTGCGTTAAAGTAAGCACTACCACGTATAAGAGAACGCAATAAGTGGTCTGCATAAAGTTAAATAAGTATTTACAAGTTTCATACGGATGCAGAGCTCATTTAACAAATATGAAACGTTTTGGTTTAAAACTATTTCTTTTGCTCCGTTAATACATTTACATCATTTCACCATATTTATTATTTAACGTTATGACATGATAAATTTTTACACAATCACCAAAATATTTTTGAACAAAACAATAAAAAGCGATATCAAAGGATTGTTTCTTACTATCGTGTTTGTGACCACTGTTTATTGTTACCCACATTAGAGTCCTGCACAGGCCGATTATATCCCGATCCGACCCTGACTCACAGCGAAAAAAAAATAGCGTAATTTTAGATATAGTTATTAATATTCTGCATATGTTTGCTCGTTAAACACGTTTTACTAAAATATAAAATCCTCCAATTCTATCAAAAATAGTGCAGTTTAAAAAACATATTTCGGTTTCATCTATATATTGATAACGTGACCGTCATCCGAGCGTCGATTTCATAATGAAATACCGGGGCAAGTATAAAAAAAAAAAAAAAAAAAAAAAAAAAAAAATCTGCCCTCTATTGGTACGTAGGATTCCCCAAGAATTTCAAACCCCAGTGGACATATACATATCCCTAAATATAAACATTTTTTTTAAACTTTTGGCCACGTTCTAGGGATTTGGGACAACTGTGCGAAGGGTCAATTAGTATGAAAGTTAAAGCCTATAAAGTTAAAAGAGACAAGAAAAAATACAGACAGACAGAAATATAATTTTTAAATCCTAATGAAATTGAAAAGGGATCACCACCAAAACGAAACCTATAAAAGAAAAATAAATTATGAAAATAGGGGTATCCATTCAAGAGTTGTGGATGGGTGCATATTAAAAATATATATGCAAAGAACTGTAAAACCTACATTATCGACTTTCGGTTACAAATAAGGAAATTATTTGTTGTATATCCAAAACAGGTGCGAAATACTTTTAAGGAATAAACTAATTTTTTTGTTTTTGTTTTTATATTCGTTGGATTTGATAATATATAATGTCCAAAAGCTAAGTTTGGCTCCAAAAAATTAATGAACTTATTTATTTGTTTTGTCAGAAACACATATTTTCTGAAAATGGCTAATTGTTTAAGGTAAACATTCCTTCATTATACTCATTCATTTCACAGAAATTCCAAATTCGTAAGCCATTCAATCAATATTCAAAACACATTTTTGTATTTGTAGTTATTCATAAAAATGTGTAAGAAAGTGAAAATTGAAATAATTTCAAATGTCTTGCTAAATTTTAAGGCAAACTAATTATCTACATTTGTGTTTAAGGTTATCTTCATTTCTGTCACATATCATATTAGTATATAAATAGCTTTTCCATAATTTTAGTTCAGTATTTCGACAAAATCTACTAGTTAATCATTTTAAACCTTGAAATACCTACAAAGAAATGTAAAAGTAGAAGAAATACAAGTGGATGATGCACCTAAAACACAATGATTAAAAATAGTCAATTTCAGTGTCAATATTTATACCTCGGATCAGTGAACAAACTCATTCTACTGTTTAAAATCTGACCTTCCTCCAGGAAAGTGCCACAATATTTTCCTGGATACGACAGCACCAACAATGTTATTAGTTTTAGATAAACGCTGAATAAGCCACTGAAATGTTCTATCTTATAATTATTATCGCTGTTACATTTATTAATAACCAGTAGAAACCCATCGTTTTCGAAGAATGAAAATGTTTAAAAGGACTATTACATTAAATTTATAAAAAAATTACAAACATAATTACAACAAGAAATCAATCTTATGCATTGGCTGGCCTGACTGTTAAAACTTGTCGAGAGAAAAAGAGTAGAGACTCGTCGAATTCGACGAATGAAAATGTTTAAAAGGATTATTAGATTGAATTTATAAAACAAATTGCAAAAATAATTACACAAAAAAAAATCAATCTTATACATTGACTGGCCTAACTGTTAAAACGAATATTATTTTTAAATAAAGCTACCAAACTGCTGTTTCCATTAACTTCAACTTTTGAAATTATTGAAAAATTAAACTCTATTTCTATAAGTAATCAGTAAAATGTAATGGAGATAAGTAATTATCAAACAGGGCTTTGATTTTTGGTATTACGGAATAAAAAAATAGCAAAACAATTTTTTATCTATGATCGTTCATAATGCATTTTTAACATAATAATTCTCTGCACTACCTATTTTTACAGACATTATTTTATTTTTCAACATATGAACAAGCATTGCACATGTCTAGAAGTCATAAAAAATTTGTTTATATGTTGGAAAATAAAATAATGTCTGTGAAAATATGTAGTGCAGAGAATTATTTGTTAGCAAAACTTACGTCACTTTGACACAATCCATATTTTTTTCAACGAAATCTAAACATAATATAATTTTCTTTCCGCCGTCGCAAAATTTACATGCGTACTTTACATTTCATATTCATATCCACTGTTTTAAAAATATTTTAATGTGCAATAGATTATTAATGTATATATTTCAAAACTTGATGTCACGCTTGCCAGATGCAACTTTGCATGTGAACATTCGCACTCTTGACTTGAGGTTTTAATATCAGTAATAGGCGAATTTTATTCTTTTAGACGCATTCGTAGTAAAATATTTAGTTTTATCAAAGAAAATAGCCGTTTCTTTTTTACTATGACGTCATTGTCATCTACTGAAGCATTTGACTCTCCTCTGATGTTAGCGGCTCCAACTGATTATCAGGGAAAGAAATAATATTGAAATGTAAAAGCTTTATGAGGAAAAATTTGTGTTTTTTTCTTAAACGTAACGTCATTTTCTGTTCACATTAAAACAAATATGCATACTTTTCATTGTAATGTGGAAACGACATCAGTAAAGATTTGTTGATTCCCATTATTTCCCTTTTCTCTGTAATTATGGAAGTAACCCAATTGCCACTACTGTGAACAAATTTCATAAATAAAAAAGCATTTAAATTAAAATTTAAATATATTTAAAATAATAACTATTGCGAGCACATCTACAAATGAACAACTTTCATTTAAAAAAACATAATTATCAAAATTGGTTCAGTAGAAAGTTCAGGGCAGAGGATTAAAAAAAAACAGCTTTGTGTTCTAAATATATATATTTTTTCTGACAATCTGGTTTATCTGAAAAAAAAAAAACATTTTTGTTAAAATTTAGACCTAAATGTTCAGAAGTGTTTAAAAAATATATTCTTAAATTATTGTCCTTTTCACAATTATTTAAAATTATATTTAAAACTCCACATATTGAAATACTTGTTTTTATTATTTAGATTTTAGGTAATACACACAGTTTACGATATAAAAATCTGTACGATTGAAGCTGTAAATTGATTATTATAAAATAGACAATTCTGATTTGAAATGTAACGTTTATCAATATCTATGAAATTTCTTAGAAAAACGGTTTCCAAACTTTGATGTTACGCTACCCAACTTACGGTTTCAATTTTTTTTTTGCGACTCATCTAATATGTACGTATATAGAGCATAAGTTAATAATCTATCCAAAGGTAAATATGGGCTTTGGCACATAGCATGCACACAAGATATGATCTGGGCTCAGCCCGAGTCCGCGTCGGGGCCCGAAACGGACTCGAGCTCAAAGTGAAAATGTTATTTATTAACATATTACAAAAAAGAAAAAAAATACAAGGTGCTATTTGATTCAGTAGAATGTAGTCTAAGTTTCTTAATATATATTACAATACCGTAAAAATCAGTTTTGAATGACACTGAATTGTTATTGATGGGATATAATACAAGCGGGTAAGTGTCATCGAAAAGATCGCAGAAAGGATTTCGTTTAATATTCGTTTCAAAACACTTTATGTTTAACACTCATGTTTTTTATAAAGTAAGAATTTACCGGTCTATTTTTCTCGTTTTTTTCGAATATCTGAACCGGCCTGATTGCGGCCCGCTATTGTACTATGTCATAATAATATCTGTCATGTAGACTAAATGCGATATTAAAAAAAATCAATTTCATAACTAAACATGTTATATAGAGACCTTCAAAATGTTAAACTATGCCAATACTTCCATAATCGATTTTCTATCATGATTTAATGCGTTCCTCAAACTCATATATTTACTTTGCTCTATTACTCATGTACGATTTTAACTATAATTCTTTGCGCTAGATGGCAGCACCAAAGAACGGTTGAAAGCGACTGCTTTGAATTCCAGCTGACATCAGACATTAAATAAATAAAAAAGAAACATTCTATAAAACTATAAGCTATTCATAAAACTATAAGTCTTATTGTGTTTAAAATATTCTGTTATTATTTTACTATATGATGTGTTATTAATTTTCTTTCATTCTTTTTTTTTTATTAGAACTTGTGAATTGCGAGCCTGCTTCTTTTCTGCGGGACAGTAAATGTAACAAATTCATTCTGTTATCATTCGGTGTTATTCTGAACGTAAAAATGCTGCTGTCTTTAAGTCTGAATTCTGATTGTTTGTAAAATTCTAAATTATCATTCGAAGTCACAGTCTACTTATTAAAAATGTGAACAGGATCAAATTCTCAAGTTTTTATCAGTGTGAAATTATGCCTCAATTCTTCAAATTTAATACACATCGTTATTT
Source organism: Maratus michaelseni (assembly GCA_963931845.1). Lineage (NCBI taxonomy): Eukaryota > Metazoa > Arthropoda > Arachnida > Araneae > Salticidae > Maratus > Maratus michaelseni. The sequence continues at coordinate 182,977,671 of OZ007590.1, forward strand.
ATAAAAAAAATGCTTCTGGTTTGCGCAGAACTGAATTTCTTCTTTTCTGAATGGGACGTGATTGGACTTAAAATTTAAGTGCTGATCAAGTAAAATCATTTATAAATTTTTCTGATTATTCAGTGATTCATAAGCTCTAGAAAGAATATCAGCTATCTGATTATACATAAAATTCAATGATTACTCAGCATTCAGCATCCCCTATGTGATATTTCATTATTATATTCTGTTCAATAAATGGAGATCGAAATTTAGGGATGGAATCGATCACCCGACTCAAATCAGAGGTACGTAGATTCTTTGATTTATTTTATTCAGTAATAAAAATGCAAAATTTTAATTAACTTTAGTTCCGAAACTATACATAAGTGTTTGGTCCGGTCGAGTCGTAGCCTGAGCTTCTACGTGGAATCTGTTCTTAAACCGTAGTTTCTATCTGTGCTAGATTAAAAAAAAAAGAAAAAAAAAAAAGATAAAATTGTTATAGATGTTGATTTAATTTAGGTTTATGCTTTTATATTTTATTGAATGTGGTATTATTGTATATTTTATATGTAGTATTTTGATTACGAATTTTCATAATCTGATTCAGTTTTATAGCGTTTATTTGTAAATATTAAATATGACTAAGCAATCAAAACAAGAACTTTATTTTGAAAGAATATGTAAAGAAATAGATTTATTTAAAAATAAAGTGAACGAATCTAATTCTGATGAGCAGGCAAAAATCAGGATTTTGAAATCGAAAGTAATACCGTATGAAAATATTCTCGCGCAAGCTTTTGAAAAATTGTCGCCGGAAGAAAATGATGAAAATTTAGATGCGTATTTGAAGTATCAAGAAATAATATGTGATTTGCTAGTGGACTTAGAAGAAAAAACTAAGATCAATTCTCAGCCCGAAATTCATTTGAATTCTCAAGTTAAACAGACTTCCTTGGTAAAATTACCGAAGTTTGAGCTTCCGCATTTTTATGGCGAGAAAGAACATTGGATTTCATTCAAAGAATTATTTAAGTCGACGATATTACAGAATGAAAATTTGTCAAATATTGAGAAATTGCAATATTTAAATTCTTTAATCCGTGGAAATGCCGCAAAATTAATTCGTGGATTTTCATTAAAGGAGGAAAATTTGGATCAATCTTGGGAGTTGTTATGTGAGAGATTCGACAACAAAAGACAACTGGCTTTGAGACAGATAAATAAAATATTTTATGTTAAAATTCTCAAATCTAATAATTCAAAATCTTTATTAGAATTACTTAGATACTTGTAATGAGTCAATTCGTAATTTGAAAACATTGGGGTTAGAGTCTAATGTGTTGAGTGATTTGATGGTTATAAATTTCATGTTAACTAAATTAGATCAGCCGATTCAACAGCGATGGGAATTGTTGTTAGACAATAATAAAATACCAGACCTAGATTCATTTCGAAAATTTATCGAACGTGAAGCTAGGAGTGTAGCAGAATCAAAGTTCAGTAAAGTAGAAAATAAATCCAATTTTGTAAAAAGGCCTCCAGATTCTAACAGAGAACCACTAAAACTAACCTAGTAAACAGCGCATTTGTTAGGAATAGTAATAATTGTGTAGTATGCAATCAAAATCATGCGGTATTCAAATGTTCCGTTTTTAATTCTAAACCAGTAAAGGAGAGGTGGAAAATTGTTGAATTAAACAAATTATGTCAAAATTGTTTAAGGCAAAATCCCAAAGTGGAAAATTGTAGAATAAATGTGAACTGTAAAAATTGTTCTCAAAAACATCATACATTATTACATGTGTATACAACTGTTCAAACCAGTCAGGAAGTTGTGAATAATAATGTACCAGGCACTTCTGTGTCTAATAGCGCGCAGTGTCAGTCATCTATGCAAAATTATAACGTCTTATTATCTACCGCTCTGATTAATGTGAAATCTAGCACAGGTAATGTCTTTCAATGTAGAGCACTTGCTGACAATGCTTCTCAAAGGAGTTTGATTTCAAAATCATGTTGTAGAAAGCTAGGTCTTCCCTTGAGAACTACAATTCATAAGATATCAGGAATCAACAATTTAGTCGCTACGACAGCTCTTCAGGAAGTTTCTTTAACATTTTCTCCGCCTGTTAATAACGAAACTTTTCAGTTAGATGCTTTAATTGTTAATCAGATCACAACGAATTTACCGAACTTTCTGATTACTAATAAGTATTGGCCTCATATTGAAGGATTAAATCTGTCAGATCCCAATTTCCATGTGTCCGATTCCATTGATATACTCATAGGTGCGGATTTGTTTGCTAACATAATAATCGGAGAGTCCATTCTAGGTCCTGAGGGAACACCGAGTGCTGTTAATACGAAACTGGGTTGGATATTATCTGGAGTAATTTATTCAAATCATAATTCTTCTGTTAGTTGTCATGTTACGATGCAAATAAATTCTCAATTGCAAAAATTTTGGGAACTCGAATCAGTTCCTAGTTATGATCCAGTTTTGCTAGTAGAAGATAATTATGTAAAAACAATATCACGCACGGAATCAGGAAGATATATCGTGGATCTTCCATTTAAATCAAAACCTGTTCTCGGAAATTCTAAATCTCAAGCTTTAAAGCATTTCAATTCCTTAGAAAATAAACTTCAAGGAAATCCCGTACTTAAGGAACAATATTCGTCATTCATGAAAGAGTATATCGATTTGGGACACATGGAACTCGTACCAGCATCAGAAATTTCAAATCCAGATCATTTTTATCTCCCCCACCGCGGGGTAATAAGAGAGGATAGTTGTACAACTCGACTTCGGGTAGTATTCGATGCATCCGCTATTGGTTCAGAAGGTTGCTCGTTAAATGATTATTTGGAAATAGGGCCAAAATTACAACCTGATATTTTTCAGTTATTATTAAAATTCAGAATGCATCCAATAGGATTTAGTGCGAACATCGAAAAAATGTTCAGGCAAATTCTTATCAATCCAAAACATGTAGATTATCAACGTATTTTATGGCGGTTCGATCCTAACGAAAACATTCAAGTTAGGATCGTCGTACGGTTGATAGTACGGTTGTTAACAGTAACCTATGGCACTGCTTGTGCACCATTTTTGGCAATCTATATATTTAAAACGCTAAGCGTTTTGTTTCGACAATCCGTGAGAACAAACTACTACATCAAATTACATCATTCTTTTTTTAAATGAAAGATATTTGGTCACAGATTTGTTATCGTACATTCGTTTGTTCGAAAATTTAATTAATTAGCCGTAATCTTAAATTAAAATTTTACTTCTGCTTATGACGTCATAAAGTCGGCAATCGGATTAACGCCCACTGTTGCGACGTACAGAGTTTATTTTCTGAACTCAATGATTGCAAGCATAAAAAATAAATATTAAATATTAAAAGCACGTGACTTTTAGGCCGAATTTTTTAATTTGTAAGTTAAAATATAGTTAAAATGTTTAAGTATTTCGGTAAAAATATTTATCCGTGTGTTTTATAAGAAAATAAAAATTCATATTTACTGTCATTTTACGTCACGGAAATATTGTCCATTGGGTTCATTTTATCATTAAGCATTATAACTTTGTTGATGCCATTTTTTTCATTACAATTAAATGCAAAATATATTTTTATTTGTATGCATGGTGCTTAAGCATAAATGTACGTAAGAAAAGTTTGTACCGGTGAAAATGACGTTATGCTTAGCTTGAAATGCATTTTAACATTGATAAAACTAAAAAGAAAAAATTATATGATTGTGTCAACATGGCGTAATATTAACTGATATTTCAATTTTTAATTTTAAAGATTAGAACTGGAGCCTTTATTGGTTGCTTCATCTTGATTGCATACCTTGATTACATATTACCAATTACTTTTTTTAAATTATAGGATTAAGTTATAGGAATTATAGGATTTAAATTATTAAGATTTCCTTTTTTAATAAAAAAATTCACAAAAGTAAAGAATTTCAGGAAAAAAAACTTGAAATAATGATTGTATTTTTAGCTAGAATAAACAATAACTAATATTTTATAGGAATTATTTTGGTAGGTTTGTTGTAAGTTCATTTAACAGTTCCTTATTAGCGGCAAAGTCTTATGTCTTTCGCTGTGAATTTTTCTTTCGATGTCAAAAAATGGTAGTCTACTTTTGGACGCTAACCAAAACACAGTGGCAATATTTAGACATGTATAACGGTTGTGACAACAAACGGCGCTATCGCTTTAGCTATCATCGCGCTTACATCACTTCTAAATACTAAAAATTTATTTTTTTACTACATTTTACAATTTCAATTCTTACATCCTCAATTAGAAAAAAAAATTAGCTTTCGATTGAAATTTATTTGAAATCTGCCGCTTAATTTAACGACTTTTTAAATAATTTTCAAGCATGAAATATTTTTCAATTCTATCTCAACAATGACCATCCGTTTGTTTTAATAATGTAAAATAGCCCCATGGAAAGTTGCAACAATTGAAAATAGGTATCCCTAACCTTCATGAAAAGTGAAAAAAAAATATAAAAACCTGATAAATCATAACATCAGATTATCCATATAAGATAGAGTATTTTGGCGCTAATATAAAATCTGTCAAAAGAAAAAAAAACTATTTTTAGTTTAAGATTAACATAAAATTGATATGTTGAATTCGTTGATGTATATGTTGAATCAGAATATGCTAGGAACTGTTATTTATTATTTTTTTTAAGATCCATTGGATATTTAACTGTATAAGAGACCGACTGTGATGGAAAAGGAATAATCATCCTGATTATGTAAAGGGATAGAAGAAACCATACAAATAAATTACAATTGAAAACATTAAAATTCTCCCTCATCTGCATATTAATTTATTATTTTTAACAAAAATTCTTCATTTTTACATAAAAATTGATTAGCTTAAAACAATGGATGCGTTTTAGAAGATATGGATTTGAAACGAACAATGATTAAAGAGGACATTTTAAAACTTTTAATTTAAACATTTTAAAACTTTTTTTAACGTCGAATTTCAACGGTGCCTTTGGGCAGATGCAATACATATGCGCATAGGAGCTCATTCGATTGCATTATCACAGGGGGGAGGGTGCTTATACTATGTTCTTTTATTTACTGAATATGAGATGAAAGTAGGAAATTTGTATTGTATGATACTTTATGACAGGACTATTTGTATGATACTTTATAGGTCAATGACCTTTTTTTTTGTGTGTGTGTCGTTGGGAATATGGTGGTAATGTCAAACTGATTTGCATTACACATTTGTTTACGGAGTGTTCATTTGGAGATTGCATCGGAAATAGCATTTCACTGGGGGGGGGGGGATTTTTTAAAATAAAATATTTGAAAGACTGTTTCATACGAATCCCTACTTAAATAATAAAGAAGCTTATTTTACTGATATTGTTATAGTATTTTTTTTCCGTCACGTTTTGACGGGTTCCATCTAGTTAGAACTTTAAATCAGTTAGCAATAGATAACGAACAAACTTTTGAAAGGGCTTCTAAAATCATTCGCAACAATATCTACGTCGATGATTTGTTGTCGGGTTCAGATTCCAAAGAAAATGCTCAATCTTTAATTACGGAGCTTATTAATGTGATGAAAGGTGGAGGCTTTAATTTACGAAAATGGGCCTCAAATGATCCTGAAGTACTCTCTCATTTACCAGATGAGCTTAAAGCTTCAGCACAAACTGAAATCAAAGAAGATGAAGCTGTTAAAATTCTGGGATTGCTCTGGGATTCATCTAATGACATTCTCAAAATTAAGTTCAGTGAGTTCAAAGAAGTAAAAAATAAAAGAGATCTTCTATCCGTGATATCCACAATATTCGATCCTCTAGGTTTTCTCTCCCCGATAACGATTAGTTTAAAAATCATGATACAAAACCTCTGGAAGGAAAAAATCTCTTGGGATGAGGAAATCCCAAATTCAATTTTAATTAGTTGGAATCAATTTTTGGCAGAAATTCATTTATTAGAAACTATTGAAATTCCCCGGTATACTAATTCATACCATAAAAAGGATTGCGAAATACAGTTACATGGTTTTTGTGACGGTTCCGGAAAAGCTTACGCTGCTGTCGCTTATTTACGAGTGATAACTCCTAACGAAATATTCGTCAATTTACTTGCTGCAAAAAAAAAGGTAAATCCCATAAAGCCACAAACTTTACCACGCATTGAACTTTGCGCCGCTTTATTATTAGCAAAACTTTGCTCAACTGTCGTCGATACTTTATCCAAGAGCATAAATACTGTATTTTTATGGTCAGATTCAAAAATAGTTCTCTGCAGGCTAAAATCGCCCCCTTTAAAGGGAAATCAATTTGTATTAAATAGAGTACGTCAAGTGCAAACATTATTGCATTCAGCCGAATGGAACCATGTTCCAGGAACGCAAAATCCTGCAGATGTAGCCTCCAGGGGTATTCCACCGCGAAAACTTCTCAATAATCAGATGTGGTGGCATGGGCCTTCATGGCTGTCGTCAAAAGAACCAATTCCAATCCCCTTATACAGTCCTATCGCTGAATTAGATCAAGAAGCTAACTCTGTCAGTAACATAACAAAAATAAATGTCTTACCAGACTTTATTCAAAAATTTTCAAACTTTAATAGATTAGTACGCGTAATGGGATGGTGTTTCCGATTTATTCATAATTCTAGACATAATTCTACAAGAAAGATCGGAAATCTAAGTGCACAAGAAATATCTAGTTCTACCATTTCTATAGTGAGAATAATTCAAAATTATGAATTTCATGCAGAAATTAAATCTTTAAAAGAAAACAAATCTTTGCCAAGCAATAGCAAATTGCTATCGTTGAGTATCTTCTTAGATTCAGCTGATTTATTAAGAGTGGGCGGTCGTCTATCGCAACATGAATCATTCAGTTTCGACAGAAAGTTCCCTATTCTTCTTCCTAAAAACAGTGTTTTTACTAAATTGTTAATAAAGGATGTACACCAAAGAAATTTACATGCAGGTACACAGTTAGTGCTTTCTACAATACGCCAGAATTACTGGTTTGTAGATGGTCGTTCAACAGTCCGACAAGAGCTCCATAAGTGTGTGCTTTGTAAACGCCTTAAGGCACAAGCCTGCCAACAAATGATGGGAAACCTTCCTGTTGAATGAATTACTCCAATTCGTTCATTTCTCAAGGTGGGTTTAGACTTTGCTGGTCCCTTTTTGACCAAGCCAAATATGCCAAGAACAAAAATCAAGCTTAAATCTTATATAGCAGTGTTTGTCTGCATGTGCACGAAAGCGGTTCATCTTGAACTTGTATCTGATTTATCTGTACAAGCCTTGCTAGCAGCCTTCAAACGCTTCATCGCACGCAGAGGTTTGCCCTCTGATGTCTTTTCTGATAACGCAAAACATTTTATTGGTCTGTCCAGACAATTGAAGCAATTATTCAAATACTTGAAAGAAAGAGACTTTCAAGAATTTCTTTCCACTCAAAAAATTAATTGGAATTTCATCCCTCCATATGCACCACACTTTGGCGGTCTATGGGAAGCAGCTGTGAAACTCACAAAAACTCATCTTGTGAGAGCTTGTAAATCAAGCGTACTCAATTTTGAAGAGCTCACTACTTTACTCTGTCAAATAGAAAATTGCATAAATTCCAGACCGTTAACTTCGATGTCTTCAGATCCTTCTGATCCTCGTGCCTTAACGCCGTGTCATTTTCTATCAGGAGCACCTCTTCTTGACATTCCAGAATGATCAAATCATCCTAAAATATCGTTGATTGCTCGCTGGCGTTTAATAGAAAAAGCAAAAAATCAATTTTGGGGCAGGTGGTCCAGCGAATATTTGCAACATCTTCAATAGCGTCCAAAATGGACTACTCCACGTGCAAATTTTCGAGAAGACGATTTGGTAATTGTTCACGAACGATTACAGCCCACGAAATGGAAATTGGGTCGAATTCTAAAGACTTATCCTGGAACAGATGATCTTGTGCGGGTTGTCCTGATAAGACAGTTGACGGTGACATCAAGCGTCCTATATCAAAGGTGTCCCCTCTCCTGCCGGGGGCGGAGGATATACGATTTTAACTATAATTCTTTGCGCTAGATGGCAGCACCAAAGAACGGTTGAAAGAGACTGCTTTGAATTCCATCTGACATCAGACATTAAATAAATAAAAAAGAAACATTCTATATATGGTGTCGTAAAACTGCGTGTTTAAAAGTACATTGCGTGAAAAATAATCCAAGTCCGCTATGCATTCACTGAAAGTAGGATAAAAGGCAGTAGGTTGTAGAATTAAATGCTCTGAAAGGATTCTTTACGATATTTGTTTATTAAACTTCGAGTTATAAGCGTACGATTACAAAGTACGTACATGAAGGGATGGGATGGTGCCTGAGAGCATTTTAACCAACGTGAGCTTACATTATTAACTTCTTATCCGAGGCCGTGCTAGAGAGAGAATGTCCGCTCCGACACATGTCGATTTTCATGCCATACACATATTGGCACCATGAAATTGGCGAAAGAGCACATGAAAATGAATGATGTCATATAAGCTAAAAATTATCAGTTACGCATTAGGCAATTAGGAGAATTTTTGAATTACAGGACAGGGGTACCAGAATAGCAGTCCTAAAAAGTGAGCCAACAAGAATGTGAATGCCAAATGTACGTTGAGAGCAAAGTTTTGGGAATCTAGCTGTAGACAAAACAACTCTCATGTACTGAAAATGTTTAGGATTTACCGAAAAGGCTAAACTCAAAAATTAAGCAGACACAGACATTTCTAACGAATGTTGGACGGAATGAGAAATAAAATGCAAACCGAATACAAAGTCAATCTTTATCTCTTTTCTTTCTTTTTTTTTATATCTAGTGAGGATGATTAATCGTTTAAATGAATTCTATCTATGTGAGAAAGTTTTATTGATAAAGGGTATATGTTAAAGATATTTTCTTTTAATGGAGGAAAATTACGGCGGGAGCTGAAATAAAAGTTAGGATAAAATGACTAAGTATTTAAAAGTTAGTTTAAACTGAAAATTAAAGAAAAGGATTAATTTAAGAAAAATATATGTGATACCACATCACACTATAAAACTATAAACTATTCATAAAACTCTAAGTCTTATTGTGTTTAAAATATTCTGTTATTATTTTACTATATGATGTGTTATTAATTTTCTTTCATTCTTTTTTTTATTAGAATTTGTGAATTGCGAGCCTGCTTCTTTTCTGCGGGACAGTAAATGTAACAAATTCATTCTGTTATCATTCGGTGTTATTCTGAACGTAAAAATGCTGCTGTCTTTAAGTCTGAATTCTGATTGTTTCCAAAATTCTAAATTATCATTCGAAGTCACAGTCTACTTATTAAAAATGTGAACAGGATCAAATTAACAAGTTTTTATCAGTGTGAAATTATGCCTCAATTCTTCAAATTTAATACACATCGTTATTTATAAAAAAAATGCTTCTGCTTTGCGCAGAACAGAAATTTTTCTGTTCTGAATGGGACGTGATTGGACTTAAAATTTAAGTGCTGATCCAGTAAAATCATTTATAAATTTTTTCTGATTATTCAGTGATTCATAATCTCTACAAAGAATATCAGCTATCTGATTATACATAAAATTCAATGATTACTCAGCATTCAGCATCCCCTATGTGATATTTCATTATTATATTCTGTTCAATAGATGGAGATTGAAATTTAGGGATGGAATCGATCACCCGACTCAAATCAGAGGTACGTAGATTCTTTGATTTATTTTATTCAGTAATAAAAATGCAAAATTTTATTAAACTTTAATTCCGAAATTATACAACTGATATTGATGCTCTATTTGTATTATTCTCAAACATTTGAAAAATCCGTTAAACTTCCAATATGGCGTCAGATTATTATTTTTTTAATTCTCTAATGACGTCTTTTTAAGCTGCTTTCTGTATTTACACATACTCATACTCCTTGTATTATTGAGAAATGTTTGAAAATTTCCGTTTTATTACCAATACGACGTCATATTAATCTTTTTTTAAATTGGTGAAACTTTTTATTTCATTTTCATTTTTCACGTGAAAATCTTTCAAGAGAAAATTAATTACTGTAGAAAGAATTTAATTGTGGATTTTTAACTATTGCAACTCCTATAACGAAAAATTTTTCAATTTAATAAAAAAAGGCTGTTAGAATTTTAGTTTTTTATCTCTATATATTAAAATAATACGATTTTTTTTTCAAATTTTATTATTTTGAGCTTCATAGCAAATATTCAGCTATATAGACACAGAATTTTATGCGTGTAAGTTATATAGTTTCTGAGAACCGGCTCTGTGATGGACAGACAACAAAGCTGGAGTAATAGGGTTTCGTGAGATGAACGAAACCCTGAAAATATATTTCTATCTGCCTCTGAAGCCTTGGAACGGTCAGTGTTATTAACATAAAGGAACCGTGGGACATCCTTCGTCTCTCCTCTCTTTCTGTTTGAAGAATAATAATTAGTATTACATTACCTAATTATTGCTATCTATTACTATCTGTAATTTTTAGGTTATTTTATTTTAAAGTTGCAATTTTTTTATCTACAACTATTATTAGACATCTATTACTATCTATATTTTTTTGGGATATTTTATTTTAAAGTTGAATTTTGTTTTCAAAATATGTTATTGCAGCAGATAAAATTAATAAAACATCTTTAAAAATTTGACCGATTATTCCGCGACCCATAGTTTGGGAACCACTGCTTTTAATCTACGTAGTTCAATTAACGCAAGCTTATCGACAATTTCATTAAAAACTTGAGAGTTTTTCTAAAATTTCATTGTCAGAAGAAATGTGAAAAAGATTATTATGATTAGTTTCAGACTACAGTTTTGAAAAGTTTAAATTATATGTTTCGATAAATAATCAAATCCATAGCGAATCGTTTAGAGATTAAATTTAATATTGATGTATGCGTTAGTATAATTATCAAAAAGTTAAAAAATATATATACTAGATTCATTTTGCAGTAACAAAAATCTTTATGAGGCAAAAAAGAAACACGATAAATATATTATTATTTCTTTTCTAGTTACAAATGTGATGTAGACGATTATTTTTTCGAAAATAATAAATTGCATAGTACCTAGTTGTCATTACTAAATACATGTTCATGAAAAATACATAAAAAGTTTTCTGGGAACTTTAAGATATTAATGATAATGGAAAATCAATACTGTAACGAGTTCAGTGAAAAGAATCCCCGAGCTTCAGTTTTTTACGAGATATATACTAATAACTAAAAGTCATCTGACACATTCGATTTTAGACGCTTTCTCAAATACGTAGTATTTAATTTTTTTGGAACTTTTTGTTTTAAAAAAAATGTTTGACCCCATATTTTTCAGCGAAGGTGTGAACGCGAAGATAATTAGAAAACTCACATCAAAATGAGTTATAGAATAATAATTGCGATCAAACTGTAAATAAAAAAGCTTGAAATGATCTATAGCTATAGTAAACATGACTATGTGAGTCTTGTATTCATTTGTGTTCATTTGTGTAAAAATATCACGAATATTATAGGGATAGAAATTCAAGAAATTTATTAAAATATTTTGTTTATAGAATGCAGAGATTTCAACCAAATTTAACTCTACTTTCAGGAAACTCGACAAAGTACAGTATTTTGCTATAACAATATTTTGTGATAAAAATATAAGTATTTTAAATATTTCATAAAATATGAGCATTTGTAGAATTAATTTAAGTGCACATACAGTGAAGATAACAAAGTTTTTATTGCGTAATTTGGTACGAATATATAAGGCAGATCCTATAAAAAGGCCAAACGAATATTCAGAAAGATATTGGCGCTATCGTGATCCGCTATTGAGTTGTTTCCTAAAAGTATTTTCATGATAAAAGATTTTCCTGAAAATGTAATTTTGCATTCATTATTTTTTTTTGTAAAATTTTCTTGATGTTTTAGTTTGCCTAAAGAGAAACATTGGAATCATCCCATTCCAACAAAATGATCAAATTCGAAGCGTCCGATTATAAGAAATGTATATTTGTGGAAAATACTTTTTCAACCCAACTGCCTTTAGAAAACAATTGAAATTCAGATCACCATACCGCAGATATCTTTAAAAAAATTCACGATAGTCGACTAGTCTTTGTATATGATAAAAATATAAGGAATAAGTAAAAAGCGCGGTTCCAAAATAAACACAAAATAAATAAAACATGTAAACTTGTTAAGAAACAGAAAAGGGTTGTTGTTTTAGGAAAAAAATATATTAAAAGATAACAATGAATTCTGAAAAGAAAATTGTTACTGGTAGTGCATGCCCCGTTAAAAGTTATTTCATAGAAATCCTCATATTTTATCAAATATTCAATACATTTATATTAGAATTGCAGTATATTTTTTAAATCGTACTTTATCAAGTTTAATGAAAGTGGTGTTGAATTTGGTTGAAAACCCTGACTTCTATAAACAAACAAATTGAGGAAGTTTTTTTTTTTTTTTCATAAGAAACCCTTATATCTCCAGTCAGGTAGTGCAAAATTTTAATTAGATTAACGATTGAAAACTAACGATTATATGTTTAATCATGACTAAAGATTGACGATTGAATTTCGATTCAATCCTACTCATAGACTAATGATTAATCAATTTCAATCCCTCTCTCCGATTAACGTTTAAATCAATTCTTAATCTAACTGAATCGATAGCATTCGAAAAACCGATATTTTGTGTTGATACTGTATTTAGAAAACTGATTCAGTGTAAAATCTACTCGAAAACGTTTCCGAAAAGTATGGGCAGCAAAAGAACTTTTGTTTCAGAAATTCTTCTTTAACTTTCGAAAACCTGTTGGTCTTTGAAGTTACTGAATATAAAGGAACGCTTTTTAGAATCGTGGGTCACTCGAAAGAGGTTATTACGTTTCGTAAAAGTTAATGCTGTATCTGATCCGAAAATTTTTTTGACTGTTTCTAAAAACGACAGTAAAAATTTATTTGCTAGACATTTTGTACTTTTGTTAGTAAGGGTGATATGCTATTCCTCTGAAAAGGCTTTTTTTTTCTTATATACATATTATATATCATTCGTTGTAGTACTTTTTTTGTGCATAATAAATGAGAACAGAACAACAGAGTTAAATTGTTATGTAAATTTGAAATTTATAAATTACTTCAAGAGTAATGTTGAAATTTCTCATTTTTATGCCTCCATATTCATGTGCTATCATTTTTTATTCTTCATTGTCAGTAATTTCCCAAACAATGGAAACAAAGAACTAAAACAACAAACACTGTAATATTTTTTATTACTTTTAAGAACTGGCCTTGATCTTAATATGTCTATTTCGATTGACACTGTTTTTAAAAGCATTTCAAACATTTGTAACCACTTAAGTTAGATTTTCTCTGAAATGCATTTGAAGAAATTTGTGAACTACTTACAAGTTTTAAAGAATAATGTCAATAACAAAACGAATTAGGGATTGAGACAAATAATTGTAATCTTTGAAAAGAAGAAGTAATTGATAAAATTTATAAGTTTATGTAAATCAAGCAATTTTTGAAGAAAAGTAGGATAAGAGTGAGTAAATTGGAAAAAAAAAAGTTGTGATATCAACGTTAATTGTTGTACCATTTTACAGTAAATTTTTGGGGCTTTCAGGTAAAAACAAAGTAAGTGAAATCTAGTGATGCTTGAATTAACATAAAAAATAAATATATATATATATTTTTTAATTTAGTCAAAGTAGATATTCAGTTAAAGCTACTACTGAACAAAATAGAGCTTTAAGGGGGATGCCGGTATAATAACTTTAAAAATCCAAATATTTTGCCTTAAAAAGTATTTTTATTTCCATTTCCAGACAGGCTTTATAAGCGCATTAAAAAAAAAAAAAAAAAAAAAAAAAAGACGCACAGGTTCAATGCCTTTTTCAAAACATTTTCTCAAACTAATCATTTTGAACTGGTGGGCATTATTGTAAAGATAGTAACTAAGCCGTTGACTTTAAATTTGGAGTGAAGCTACATAACAAACGTAATTATTTGGTGAATCATTAAATATACCTTTAAAATTCTTGATTTTTTATTTATTGTCAAATGTGTCTTCCATGAAAATATTTTTCATGTAAAAAATTATACTTTAAAATTAAATAATTAAACTTTTATGTAAGAGTGAATGTTCTTCCTGATTGCCACATTCAATTTAAAAATGTAATTTATATTCTCTTTTTATTGCTTCAGGACCAACGTTACTTAATAGCCCACGACTCAGCAAAGCCCTGTGTTTGGGGACTACGAATCATTTTCTTGTTCTTGGCTTCTTAATTATCAGTTTAATTATACTTTTAGGTAATTTGTACTTTAAAGTTTGTCTGATCTAATGGTGGTTTCACACTGAAAAAAAAAGTTTCTAATTTTCTTTTCAAAGAACGTAAATAATGATTTTAATGGATTTTACACCAAAATATTCCCTTAAACTGCTTTGACAGTATTTCTTTAGAACAAAATTATTTTTATAAAAACTTGCATCATAAAAATACATAAAACCAGACATTTTTATTTTGCTTGCATTATTTTTCTGTAATAGATCTCGTGAAAGAGTACCTTTAATTACTTGTATTTTTAACATTCCACAGCACATTTCTGACCATTAACGTAAAATTTTAATGGCTAGGCATAATTTTCAGAAGGAGAAGCGTTCTTTTTTTAACGAAGCAATTATTTAGGTAATTAAGTTTTTGATGTAATGTCTTAGTATCAGTTAAAATATCCGTATAGAAAATTTTAACATTGACCAGAAGAATAATATTAGAGTTTAATAATTTTTTTTGTCTTAAGTATCTTTCTTAGAAAATGCAACTTATGAACAGTCTTCTAGTAAACATATTTGATTTTTTAATGAAGCTGATAGAAAATCATGCCATTCAAAATAGACATATGTAAAATTTTGTTCTCTGAGAGAAAATATCTGATTATGAAACTTATATAATTTTTTAGAGTAAAAACCAATTTGCAGAGGATAATAATTTTGTAAGAAAGAACGATACGGGGATTCAAATTTTAAAAATGCACACTGAAGTTTAAAAAATATCGTCTCAAGCATTTTGCTGAGTTTTAACAATCACAACTATCAATAAAAACAATTTGAAGTGTTTTCAGTGTCTTATGGAGTACGATAAATCGGGGCTATATTATGAGACAATATTCTAATTTTCTCATAGTCACTTTCCATCTGTTGGTAGCAGTCAAAAACGACAATAAATACTGTATTTTGTAATTTTGTTTCCTTTATCTGTTTATGGATAAAAAATATTGCATGTCATAAAAATAAATATTAAATAAATATTAAGTAACTTTTTGTCTGATATAATACCCCACAGAATAGGGCTAACATATTAGACGGCTATGAGGGTAAAGTGCGACACGAGTATTTTTACGTGGTTGTAAGCTCTGAGAAAATGATAGCCCTATAACGAAGTTGCCCCGGATCTAATGTTTAATCTGTATTATTAATTTTTTTTAATCTTTCATTTTGGTTAAATTTTGGGACATCTTTCAAATGTGTTCATCTGAATACTGATAAAAACAATACTATTTTAAGTGGTAATTTAGGATAAAAGAGTAAGAAAAACAGTTTTTAGAGGTAAACGTGTAGTGGTATAATATCCGTTATTGAAAAAGAAATAAATGGAAAATGTAGTCCACGATCTTGACTGATTGAGTTAATTCATTGCTCATCAATATTATACAGCCAGGAAAATTACAAGTAGTTTTCCTGGTTTTTAATATAGTTCCAGGGACAGTTAAGATACAAACAGTATACATAATGTCCGCTGTAATGATTTCATCTTCTTTATACACGAGTTAAATCTTTAGAACATCTCAAACCTCGGACAATTACCTCTACTTCATTTTTAGCTATTTCGTTTATAAGACAAATATATTTATAGTAAGTAGATTTTATAATTCCACGTTTAAAGTCAGCTAAAATAAAAGTTCCTTTTTTAATATTATCTTGAAATATTCGCGTGTCGTAGATAACTGTATCGATTTATCCTTATGTCATATTATTATATTATTCATAATGAAATATGTGAATGATTATTCATCACTAGCATACAGAGAAGACAATTCCTTACTGTCTGTGATGTCTCCTTTGATCAATTTATTAATCAACATCTTTAAACTTCTTTTGATTAGGTTTTTGTATCTTTATAACTCCTCTATTTTCAGATAAATTTAAACTCTAATGATATCGCATATGTTATTTGGATAATAATTTCTGTGTTTGTGCAATTATTTGCATCTGAAATTCCTCGTGTACGGTTTTTAATCCTTGCCTCTTTTTTTGCTCATATAGTATAATTTTGATAGTCTTTCTTCTGAGTTTTGTTTGTTTGTTTGTTTTACCGCACATTTTAAGGGATTTAACTTATTTTGCTATTGATTTTTCTTCCTCAATTTCTAGTCTTAATTTTTCTGCGCTATTCACTCCTCACTTATAATCACTAGCATTTATTCTTTTTCTGTTTACCCTTATGACAGCATTTTTATTTGTTATTTGTAAAAGAAACATCTAAAAAACATGGAGAAATAGACGAATCTTCCTTCGCAGCCGTTTCGATAGGCAAGTAGAATGTGAACTGGTTTTCTTTAGCATAATTTTACGGTAAAAAACGATCTACCAAGCTTACGATTTTTAGCTAAACAACGTAATTAATAAATATCCATTATATCCATTTTTTGGCTTCATCTAAAATACTTTGTGGATGAATTCTCAAACGTGCTTTTAGTTTGTAATTACTCGACATTTTCATTGTTAAAAGTACACTGGCTTTAAACTTCAATGTCATATTTAGTTTGTGATGTAAAATTAAGTTGTAATATCAACTAGCTAGCATTTCATATTGTTCCATTAAAAAACTGTAACAAGCTTACAAGAATGTACTTTTAGGTAATGACTAAGCAAAACTAATGAAAACATAAATAGCATATGAACACAATAAAAAAACAATTAAAGATTAATACATTCTGCTTTTATTTGTGATGGATGTTTCGAGCTACATACAGTATATTATTATACTATCATATTATGATAGTATATGATGCCATCATATGATAGTATATTTTTATAACCACAAGCACTAATCCATACACCGTCTTATATTATCCCCTGAGTTGGATTGTTTGTAATCCAGGCTACGTTAAACATATTCCAAATTTTAAAGGTTAAGCTCGCTCTCTTTTATTGAATAAAAAGCCTATTAGAATAATTTACGTAAGCTTTTATTTAAATAATCCGCATCAAAAGTTTTAAGTTTGACAGAAAAGATTTTCTTATCAAATTAATGTATCAGATTAATGTATATATTTTTTAATGTACTTTATAGATTTTGAGTGAATTCTTTATGAATATAAGTAAAATAATATACTGCTTCCAAAATAATCACAAAGCCATTTTTTTTACTAAAAAATGTAATATATTTTTTATGTGTCTTACATTAGCCCCATTTTTTAGGTGTTTCATATTAGCTCCAATTGACCCTACTGTCAATCATTATGGGATTTTTTTGTGTGATATAGTAGTCCTCTGTAGGCATGAACCACCCCCGGCCAAACAAGGCGACTCCCGTTCCTTCCGAGATTGAGGTCGGTACACAACTATTCCAACTGCAGAAGGAGCTACAAAGGATGAGCAAGACCGTTCGTGTACGCCCGCATGCTGCTGTCTAAGCTCTGCCATCTGACAGTAACGAGGAATGCGTCATGCCGCCTCACGCACTGACCAGGCGTCATAACAGAGCCAATGCGGTCCGTGCCGTTCAGAGTCCGATCTCGGCCTTCGACATCAACCCCAATAAATTATGGAGGTGGTCCCATCACATTAGCTAGCCATTGCCCAGAGTCACCAACCCGACCTAGAAGTGGCTAGGTCGGGCAGCTGGTATTGGCCCATGGAGTGCTGTCCACCTCCTAGCGGAGTTATGCTTCCGCATAATATGCCTAGTCCCTTTTCCGTCGAAAACTGACGCAAAAGGTGATAGGACCAGAATTGTCTACACACCTGTCCGGCACATCCGGCTAATCAGAAACCCCTTTCCCTACCAGTCACCAATTAGAGATTGTGAATCGTCTACTTACTGGTCCCCGTCGTGTCGACGCTACTGCGGGCAATGCCGGGCTTCCGGTCAGATTCGCCACTTAAGGGGCCGATTCAGAACCACCTGGAAAAGTGACCAGTTAAATCAGAAGATAATGTACATGAGAAACTAATTAGGTTCAGCAAATGTCTTTATGTTTCTAAATTGAGAAAAATATTAATTTTCCTTATTACTGGGATTATAATAGTTACAAAGCATCAGGACAAATCTAATGCCAAATTCACTTTAGTTTTTTTTTCAATATATTTAGTGTATGCAATAAATGCAGGGTTATTTTAAATTTGTGAAAAAGACTAATATTAAAGTTAGATTTTGCACTACTATTTTAATTAAAAATAATTAATTAAAAATTATAAAAGTATATTTGGGCAATATTCTTAATTTGTAGGATTTTGTAGCTGTTTCGTAGATAACAGTTTAAACTAGTATGTTGTAGCCATCACAAAACTTTCTTCTATATAAATTAAATCAATCAAATGATTTAAACAGTACAAGAAATTATGTAGATTTACGAAATATTATACATATATATATATATATATATATATATATGTATAATATTATGTATATTATACCTATTATGTTATGTATATTATACCTATGGGGGGTAGTTGCAGCTCGGTACTTGCAGATATTTATTTATTTTTATACGAAGTTAATGATACATTAAACAAGGATTTTTTAAGTTTCAGATATATTGATGATGTCTTGTTGGTAAAGATTAACGATTCCAACAGTGAATTAAATTTTGATTATTACCCCCAAGGTTTGACATTAAAGAGAACATATAACACAAAACATGTAAATTATCTAGACCTTGCTATCGACATCGAGAGGGGTGACTTGCGTACTTGCATTTACGATAAGAGAAATGATTACAAATTTGAAACAATCAAGATATTAAATTTTAATTCTAATGTACATATTTCAATTTTTAGAAATATATTTATCAACAGTTTAATTAGGATAACAAAATTAAATTCTAAACATGATAGTATAATGAGTGACATAATAAATCTCTATCATGGTGCAATGGTTCAAAGTTATCCTATTGCTTTGTTAAATAGTTTGGTGAATAGTTTTGTCAAAGGTAAAGAATACAGTGATACTCTCCTTTTGGCGATTAAAAATATCGCCAAGCGAGTGTAGGTTTTATAAGGAGCTTCGTCCGGCTGAGTCGTTCTTTTCATCTTGGTTTAATGTTTCCTACGGTTAGTTTGGTTGTGACAGGCATGGGGGAAGTTACATGTGTAATGCCGGTATAACCCAGCATGCAGGTCTTTAGCCCTGCAGCCTGTCTCCATTGGTTGTGTTTTTTCCGTGAGTAGTTTTTGTTTAAAGTTTTGTTAGTTCGAATTTTTATGGTTATTTGTTTGTTTTCTCTGCCGCTTCAGTAGATTTGGGATTGAAAGTATGGTATGTGGTTTTCGCATTATACTAACCTTTGTAGTTTGGTGGCATAGCTACGTCTTCAAGTGGTTTATTTTACATTTAGCTTTGGATTTTATGAATTGTCTAGATAAACGTTTTGGATATGGTTTAGGCTTTTAGTCAGGCATATTGCGACGTTATAATTATTCCTTTATAATTATTCCTTTTATAAAGTTTTCCCAATTTGTTTAATGCAGTTTAATATTGTTTTATAATGTTTAGTTTAGTTTATTTCAGTTTAATATTGTTATACATTATTCGTTCACGTTCTATATTTAATTTTTATAGTTTTGTTTATAGTGTTGGATTTAATCTTTTGTTTCTATTTTGGTTATTTTTATAAAAAATTGTATTTAATGTGAATATAAATATAAATTATGGATTATACAAAAAATGGAATATTAGATACCGGCAAGAAATGGAATTCATTGGAGGACCATTGGGCTCGGTCGGTTCCCGATAAAATGGTAGGGAATGGATCGTTAAAAAGTAACCATTATTTGGATTTGGATTTGGATGGAAGCGGAAACGGCCACTGAAGGAAAGGTGTTGATGATGGTAGTGGTAAAAAGTGTTTGTCCAGTTTAGTTATTGAGAAAAATAAAAAAAAATTATAAAAATAATAAAAATTGTGGAAAAAATTATGAAAAAAATTGTGAGTTTGATATTTGTTTGGATAGAGGGGAGGTTGAAGGTATACGAAAAAGATATTCGATCAGGTATAACACCAGATATATTTATAATAGTGCTTTAATTAATGACGTTTACGATGGTGGTGATGGTAAGGATATTGAGGTAAAATATAAAACTAGAACGTTTTATAACACAAACTTAAAAAAGGAGATAAGTTTCAGTAATCTTAAACTAAGGAAATGTACTGATAAACGATGTAAAGTTTGCCTGAGTGTGGGAATAGAGTATAACACTATTGAGGACATCAGGTATTTAAAGGTATGTAAGGTATATAATAGTGTATATAAAAACTTAGTTGCAAGATATGTGGTATGTCATATATAGGTCAAACTTTTGACCCAATTAATAAGCGGTATAACAACCATAAGTCTGACTTCAGAAATTGTAAAACTAATAAAGAAGAACAGGAGATTGAAATTAGACATTTTAACAAGCATGGTATTGAAAATATGGAATTGACGATTTTAAAGATAGTTCCTAACAAAAGGGAAAGAATGATATGTGAAAATGATATGATGATTAAATGTGGTACTGTGTACCCTTACGGGTTAAATGTTATGTTCAATGGAACTAACGTTATGAAAAAGTTAAGAAACACATTATTGGATGTTTCAATATACGAACGTATCGAACATCCCATGAGTTATGGATTCATTACAGAGATGGATCATGGGGTAATTGGAAAAGGATATGATAGTATAGATGAAATTAAACGCTCAATTCTTGAGAGTGATTTTAATGGTATAGTAAGAAATATAAAATTTATTATATTTAATGTGAAAAAACGTTTTATAGGTGATTTGTTAAACTTTTTATATTTATATAAGAGTAATTACAATATTGATTTGGCTTTAGATATTTTGAGGTTAAGGATTAGATCACAACATTTGGAGCAATATTTGGGGAGATGCAATAACAACAATAAATTGGCCAATCGTATGTATTTTGTAATGGACTACATGGAACATAAAAAACGTGGTATTAATATAGGTCATGTATTGAATAAATACAATGAATTGCTTCCAGATAAAGACATAGAAATTGTCAAGGTTTTTAAATATGATAAACCTTTAGGACGTACAGTTTTTAACTATAATAATTTTTCAAAAGAAATGGGTAGAAACAATGATAATAATTTATGTCATTGTCATGATCCAAGGTATAGTAATTACGTGGATGTGGATCACGGTCATGTATTGACTGGTAATTTAGATATTGTCAAGGACAAAACATTGAGGAATTATATGCAATACGGTACAAAATTTCGCTTAAAAAGGATAAATACTAGGGATTTTATAAAAAAACGATTAAAAATCAACGTTTACATGTTTATATATAAATTAATGAGCAAGTTTTGCTTGCCGGAAATTGCTTTTTTGGAATGGAAACATAATGCATTGAAGGATTTGAGTTCAATTTATTGCGGTAAAACGGGGAGGATTTCGATAGAAGATTATAATTCATTAAAAGAATCTATTAAGGATTTACAGAGTGATTTTGTTATAACTTATATAGATAAAGCTAATACAAATTTTGCAATTATTTGCAAAAAGTTATACAGTGACCAACTAAAACAAAGTTATAATAAAAAACATAATTACAGGTTATTAAATACCAATGTAAAAGAGACAGAAAGAAGAATTGGCGCATTTTACAAAAGGTTAAAATACACACAACGTAGTAAAGAATTACCTTATATGGTATTGATTCCTAAATTTCATAAGGACCCTGTTGCCTTTCGTACAATTACATGTGGTTTTGGAACTTATTTAGAAGTTGCTAATAAAAAGTTTTTGGATATTTTGCAGAGTTTATTTGATGTGGCATTAAAACATAACACTTGTATTATAAAAAATAGTATTGAGTTACTTAATAGATTGAAAGGTTTGAGTAATATCAAAGGTTTATATGTTTATGATTTTGAAGATTTATATAATAACATTGATTTAATAGATCTTAAAAATAAAATTTTTGATTTTTTTAAGCGTTACAATACTTTGGGTAAAGATTTGGATCATTTAATAAATTTATTTAATTTTGTAGTTAATGAAAATTACTTATTTGACGATAAGCATGTGTTTCAGCAGATTAAGGGTATACCTGTGGGGGGTAGTTGCAGCTCGGTACTTGCAGATATTTATTTATTTTTATACGAAGTTAATGATACATTAAACAAGGATTTTTTAAGTTTCAGATATATTGATGATGTCTTGTTGGTAAAGATTAACGATTCCAACAGTGAATTAAATTTTGATTATTACCCCCAAGGTTTGACATTAAAGAGAACTTCATATAACACAAAACATGTAAATTATCTAGACCTTGCTATCGATATCGAGAGGGGTGACTTGCGTACTTGCATTTACGATAAGAGAAATGATTACAAATTTGAAACAATCAAGATATTAAATTTTAATTCTAATGTACATATTTCAATTTTTAGAAATATATTTATCAACAGTTTAATTAGGATAACAAAATTAAATTCTAAACATGATAGTATAATGAGTGACATAATAAATCTCTATCATGGTGCAATGGTTCAAAGTTATCCTATTGCTTTGTTAAATAGTTTGGTGAATAGTTTTGTCAAAGGTAAAGAATACAGTGATACTCTCCTTTTGGCGATTAAAAATATCGCCAAGTGAGTGTAGGTTTTATAAGGAGCTTCGTCCGGCTGAGTCGTTCTTTTCATCTTGGTTTAATGTTTCCTACGGTTAGTTTGGTTGTGACAGGCATGGGGGAAGTTACATGTGTAATGCCGGTATAACCCAGCATGCAGGTCTTTAGCCCTGCAGCCTGTCTCCATTGGTTGTGTTTTTTCTGTGAGTAGTTTTTGTTTAAAGTTTTGTTAGTTCGAATTTTTATGGTTATTTGTTTGTTTTCTCTGCCGCTTCAGTAGATTTGGGATTGAAAGTATGGTATGTGGTTATCGCATTATATATATATATATATATATATATATATATATATATATATATATATATATATATATAAATGCATAATATTACTATAGAATTGTTAACAATTAAGACATTTAATGCAAGAAAAACAAATTTATTTGCGTGTATATTTATTTTGCGTGGTAAATGATTGTTGCGAAATGAACTAATCCAGAAGAAGGCGCTAGCCACGTTGAACTTTTTACAGACAGTTATGATTATTTTTCTGTTGTATGTGTGTTCGTTATCAGTGTAAAAATATGTATCGCCCTATAATAAAATATTGTTTATTTGTTAAAGAAGACTTCATAATATTTTTGACGCTTACAGAAGCCAGAACCATGATTTATTAAATGATATCCTATATTTTATTGCCTTTTATGCTTTTATAACATAAAAGTTTTTTTTACTGACAAAAATTGTGATTTTAGGTACATATAGGTATTTGTTATAGGGAA
The DNA here is from genome assembly GCA_963931845.1 of Maratus michaelseni. Classification (NCBI taxonomy): domain Eukaryota; kingdom Metazoa; phylum Arthropoda; class Arachnida; order Araneae; family Salticidae; genus Maratus; species Maratus michaelseni. The sequence continues at coordinate 183,001,379 of OZ007590.1, forward strand.
CGATACTGGAGATATAAGCATCACATCTTTGGATATATCATTGAATTTCGGCACCTTCTATTATAAGACCGCAACCACACTTGAATGAAAATCTATTCTTAACATGAAGTTTCTAAATTTCATATTTCGTTGAATTCTGCACCCATAAACTGGGAGATATAAGCCTCAGATAAATTGAACAGATCATCAATTTGCTGCAGCCCCACTTGGAGGATTTTGTCCGAAACTAATCCGCACCAGTTCATATAAGAATAGAAATTCACATGAAATTTTATCTTATTCGATGCAGTAGTTCGAAGTTATATCACTCACAAAATTTGTGTCACATACAAACAGACATACACATAGACAGGAATGTTCTAAAAACAGTCAAATCGTGTCCAAGATTTTCTAAAACGTATAAATCCATCAAAAAAAGGCATTCGAAAAATTTTATGAATCCAATACATTCTTCTTCTATAGATAGAAAAAAGTAAGAATGAATTGTATTTTAAATTAAATTGTGGTATTCCTGCTATGGAAAACAATATATACCATAATGGAGTGCAGCGAAACAAAAAACATGCCAAATTAAAGAGAGGGGAAATGAAACCTTGAAAGGTATACAAAATAATTTTTCAAAATGATTTTTCTTGCCATTATCCTCTGTGCCTAAAATCTAAACAAAAAGATAAAACTTTACATTTGTAGTTTATAGTTTAATAAACCGAAATAATAGAACTTTTCTGCAGAGGAAAATGCCTTATGAAAAAAAGATATTTTTATGACAAACACTGAAAAATTTTCTCTCTTTTTATGTCATTCTCCCCGTGGAATGAAAAAGTTACTTACTGGTGATGCTTAGAAATTTTTACACTGAAAAGGAAAGATTCTTAAGGAAAAAACCATTTGCGACAGTTATTTTTAGATATTGTCATAATTTCTCTGTACATTCCTTTCTTCTCAAATAAAACATTTTGTCTCACAAAATTGCGGTGGGAGTTTTAAGTTCTTTGGAGTCTTTTTTTGCACCATATATCTGTAAATGGAAAAAAATTTAATATAAAATTTTAGCAAAGTTTCAACCTAATGGAAAATGCACAAAGATTTTCCTTAGTTATATTTCGTGCTCTATGTTTGAGAGAATGAAAAATATTACTCATTATTTCTCAATCCCATTTTTACTTATTTAGAAAAATTCTTAACAATATAAAATTCTGGATTCTTTATTTAAATATTATTCGTAACATATCTAAAATAAGTTTATGATATTAAACTCTAAAAAAAAAGTCCGTAGCGATTGATGATTGTTGCAAAATGAACTAAACCAGAAGATGTCGCTAGCTGCGTCGAACTTTTTACTGACAGTTATGTTTATTTTTCCGTTTTATATAGATGTGTTTTCATTATTAGTGTAAAAATGTGAATTGCCCTGTAATAAAATATTATTTATTTGTTAAAGAAGACTTCATAATATTTTTGACGCTGTACAGAAGCCAGAACCATCATTTAATAAATGATATCCAATATTTTTTTGCCTTGTATGCTTTTAAAACTTAAAAGTTTTTTTTAGTGACAAAAATTGTGATTTTAAGTATATATAGGTATTTGTTATAGGAAAAGATTTGGCAGGAATTCACACTTTAGCTATTTCATTCAATGATAATAAATGAAGGGATTTATAGATTGATGTTATACTTTATTTATACTCTTAAATTATTAATCTAACAAAAAATCATTAATCAACTTCTAAGAAACACTTTCAGTATTATTTGAAAAAAGATCATCCCCCTGAATGCGCATTCTTGTACAATCAATGAGGGCAAGAGTGTGCAATAAAATAAATAAATAAATAAATAAATAAATAAATAAATAAATAAATAAAAGGAGCGCTTCACTTAAATCGTCACATTTGTAGGGACCACCACTTCCATAATTTGTGCACTTATCGGGCTCTGCAGGTAATGCACTCGATCCAATCCTCTATAGATTTCTGAGCAGCCCGAACATATCCATTTTACTTACCCATCGTACGTAGTATAGGGTAAGTTTTGTAATCGTTTTGAAAATCGAAAAAAATTTTTTGACAGATTTACACGTTTCAGACCCTGGAGGTTCCGAAAAACATTTTTAGAAAAAAGAAAATTGCCGTCCGTCTGTGTGTTTGTATGTCTGTGTATCTGTGTGTCTGTGTGTCTGTAAACGCTGTATCTCCCGAAAAAATTGTGATAGAGACTTGAAATTTGGTTTGTACTTAGAATGTAATAATGGGAAGTCCATTTCAGTAACCTCGATTATCCGGAACTATTTTTTTCGGACTCTCGAAATATTCGTTCTGATAAAAGGTATATAAAAATTTTCGAAATTATCTATTTTAAGTTGTGAATATAAAAGACAATAAAAAAACATAAATTTTGCATCAGGAATGACGTTGATCGGATGATGAGTTGCCGAGATATTTGGAATCCTATTTCCACACTCTTCGATGTTTCATGACCCTGTATTTCATCCAAATTTCAATTCAAAGATATATTTTAATTGGAAATGAGACGCTTAATCAGATGCAATAGCCGCTAGTTAATAGGATTTTTTGTTTAAATTCATTAAGATACAACTAAATGTAAATATATTGCTTGAAGGTGCGTAAAAACATACATAAAAACATTTAAAAGCACATTAAAGTCCTTTTAAAAATTCCAAAACGTTTTCAACCGTTACTCGGTCATCATCAGTGGAAAAACTAAATTGTTGAGTTGAGTTGTTATCTTTTCGCGTTTTCTTGCTTGTCAGGGATAAACTATTTTACTTCAAGGGTTTGGAATATAAGGTGGGATGGGAAAGGTAATCAATGATGCATTAATTCATTCCAGACTGCATGGATATCATATGATAATACGTCGTTACAGACTATTTCTTTTTTAGATATTATTTCTAGAGACTCCCTTATGATAGATTCCAGGTGGTTATTTGTGCGGAATATAATTTTGGATCTATTGAAATCAACTTTTATAGGTTCAGTTTGTGCTAATCTTGCTAACGCAGTGTGGGATCTATTTAATCTCAGATCTGCCTCTCTCAGATTATTTAATCAGATTAAATAGACACCACACTGCGTTAGCAAGATTAGCACAAACTGAACCTATAAAAGTTGATTTTATATCATATAGCATAAGATTTGACTTTGCCCATTTCAAAAATTTTCTTTGGTTTTAAAAAATATGGAAGTTATCTCTTCTAAAAAGTATATTTTCTGTACGCCGTTTCACAATTTTTGTGATTTTGCCAATTTTTAAAAATTCGCATTGGCGTTTTCGAGCGAATATCAGACAATATATACCTTTGTTCTTTTTTCGACATCTGCAATTGTTTTCGAAAAATACGAATATTAATCCTTCGAAAAAAATTCACGCGCAGGACTCACATGTGCAAATTCCACTTTTCTGCAACATATAAAATCGCGAATCAGGTCTCTAAAATAACCAAACAAAAACGAAATACATCTAAGGTCATCTACGTTCTATCGCGTTCAGGAAAAATCCTTTAGTTTAAAATGAAAAAAAAAATAACGCTATCTTTTCGAAAACGCTTTTTACTTTAAGTCAATTTCGCATTTTTAACGATTTCTCCTACCTTTAAAAATTCGAATCTGCGTTTATAAACAAGATTCGAAATCTAAAAATACCGCGCTAATCAACGTTCCTTTGCTTTTTAAAATCTGGTATCCGTTTTAACAAAATTGAATTTTAACCCTCCGAAAAAAATCGTTTCCAAAACTTATTCACGCGATTTTCCTTTTTCGGCCGAGGTTTAAAAATCAGCATCGATTTCGGAAATATGAATACTGACAAACAGAAGACACCAGACCATAGCCACATTTATTATCTTCAAAACGCATTCTTAGGTTTTAAAAAATATCTATATTAACTCTTTCGAAACCGGTTGTTTACGTAACCCACTTTCGCGATTTCCACTATTTTGGCAATAGTTATCCTTACGTTGTAGGAATTTTTTTATTAAAATACGCAAAATCCGACAGAAGAAGCTTAAAGTGAGTACATTCAGGTGTAGAAAGATGCCTTTGGCTTTAATTTACACTGATAACAAAACCTATGTTCATGTAGCATAAAAGGCAAGTATAGTTGCTGTTTGGCGTTAGGTGTTTTCAGTATGCTTGGTGTTACGTAAAAGAAGATTTATTGTTGATTAAAGTACAGAAAGTGTTTAAATAAAATGTTGGTGAGAATGATACATATTACTCCAAAAAATATAGCTATAAAACGAATGACATGTGAGTATAGGAAATGACAACTGTGAAGTGTAATATAAGCTTACACATACCATGGTATGCTATAAACCAGGATATTTTGGGACTACTTGTCTCACCCTTCTTTTAAGCAATACGATTTGGATTTCTAATTTGGTTTTCTATAAGTCATTTTGATTTTATATACAGCCATATCTTTCAAATTACCTTTTAAATTTTATAAAGTTTTTTAAATTAAATTTTATATTTTTCACCATAAAATATTATGGGAAATTAATCTACAGACTATTTAACAGAGTAAAAAAGAACAAAACAAATTGTTAGGAACGATCATAATCTAGCATAGAATGCATTGTGGGCATTAATTTCTGTAACTGAAAATTGTTCTAAAGATGAAGAAATTTCAATATTTTTTCTTTACCGATTACTTTAAAATCATTAATACTTATCATTTAAAATTTTTATTTTGTTCACAATCTTTTTTCAATATTTCAGTCTTTATTATATTGGGACATTTCAACAAGGCATATATTTTGAGAAAAACTGTTATTCTTTCTATTGATAGCCATTCAAATATTAAAACGATAGCAAATATCAGCTCCCGTCTTTATTTATAAGCTTTTGTTCAATCAAAAGCAGTAAAGTTAATGGAATAAGCTTTATTGTATATTCATATATGGGATGTCATAAATTAGAGTGATGGATTTAAAAATACAATAACATAATTTTAAAGTAAACAATAATTTTAAAGTAAATAGCGACAACCATTGAAGTTATTCTTGCAGGAGATTATAATGCGTTCAAAAATGAATCAAAATTTAATCCGTTTACCTTCACCTTGTTTTGCTGTTCAAGTCCTCATAAAAGTATTTCCGTTTTGAAACTGCAAGGAATTTTTGCGAATTTTTTCAGTTTGGGACAGTAAAGTACAATCTACCAGTGATATGGGAACTAAAACAAGGATGCATACTTGAGAAATCCCCGATTTAAAACATTTCTATCCTGTAAGAATAACCCCAATAGCTGTCACCCCTTAATTTCTTATCGGATATTCAAAACAGTCAACCTACTTTAGGACACCCTGTATAAGTATTATTGGGATCACTTTTATAAAAGGATATTTTCGGCAAAGCTGGATTTTCAATACTGAATTTTTGTCATCGCATTTGTACACAAAATAAATGTATCGAATTCAACATCTAATATTTTGTAGGATTATGTTCAAGATTTTTCGACCAGGAAAGAGATTTCTAATGTAAAGAAAATGTTACAGATACCTGCAATGAAATACATATAGAGAAAAGAGGATTTATAACGAAAGCGAATTTGTTTTGGATAAACATTTCAATTCAGTAAACATTTTACTTTACAAGCGCATAAAAGTTAAATCAGTTTATATTGAGTTTCCTAATGCGTTTGAAAAAGGGAAATGGAATTTCAAAAGCATCATATGTTACGGTATTATTTAAAAACTAGTATAAACCCCCCCCCCCCCCGGTCAAAAATGACGGATTATTGATCTGCATTGCATTTTCATAAGACTTCATACAAACAAACAGCATGAAGATTTTATTATTGAAAGGTTTATATTATAGAAAAGTGCATTTTAAAAATGGCAAAAGATTTCTACAAATACAAATTATGATGATTTTTTTTTTACTTAATATTCCAATATCCTGAATTAGTTAAACGTTTGGACAAAACATTCAAATTAAATATTGAAAAAATAATCTATGTGCGAAAAGTTTCATCAATGAGTTTCTAAAGTGCTTGACTCACCACATAACTCATTGTTTGGTTACATAAGCAAAATTAAATGCAAATTACGCGGTACTATATATTCCTTATATTTTAATTACGTTTCATATGAAAAAAATATTTATTTACGATGGATGAACATTTTAAAAATTTAGGTAGATATATACGTTTAAAAATTGCTGTAACTGAGAAAAGAAAGAACATTAAGAAAGAAATAACATTAAGCTGAAGCTTTTAAAAGTTGATCTTGAAATAAATCAATGCCTCCTGAATTTTTTTTTATTTTAAAATTATTCTTATATACATTTCATACAACTTTATTGCAATTATATATATATTTTTACAACAGAAAATTCCTTTGTTTATATTAATTGCCAATAGATAGCATCCAAACAATATTTAAGAAAATAAGTGTAATACTGGATCGATCAACACAAAGACTCGCCTACGAAAGCAGTCACCGCTATTTCTGAAAAATGTGTTTACAGGAAAAAAAAAAAATGTTTGCAGAAATGTTGATACACATGTTTTATATGAAAATATGCTGAACAGACATGATTTGAGGTAGAAGAAATGAATATTTAGTTGTCAAATGTTAGCATATGTTTGTCATTAAGCCTAACACGGCGTTTAGCACCTTCGACTCGGTTCGCCCTGAAACAATTGCCTACATTTTCCTACACTTGGATTTGCCGATAGATGGCTGCTAAAATAGTTTTTGAAGGTTTTAAACAAAGTTAAACTACTTAAAGGCTTTAATAGGCTTTTACAAATATTTTAAGAGCAGAATCGTATGATAACATGTATTTTTTTAGTGAACCGTACAAAAATTCGTTCATTTGGGATTCATTTGAATTTAAGATTCTGAATGGCAAAAGTGTTCGTTTATTTATATTTGGTAATCCGATGTTTAATCTGGATTTTTAATTTAGAACTAAAAACATTATAATTGGATAGGATATACCTGTTTTATAGGAAAATATGCTGAACTCACATGATTTAAAATACAAGAAATTATCATTTAGCTTTCATATATTATCATATGGTAGGCCTAACATGGCGTTTAGCTACGGTCGATTTGTAAACCAGAGTGGTTATACCCGGCATGGTTACCAACCCTCTCTTGGACTTGCATTTAATTATAAGTAGATTTCGCATGAGGATTTAAATATTTTAAACCTGTGTAATTTGTGTACACAAAACAGAATTGAGTTTAAAAACCAGACATTAACCAAATTTTAATTTATGACTAAAAAATAAACTGATCCTTATTTTCAATACAAAAATGGAAAATTTTAAAAGTGAGGATAACTAAGATTATATTAAGGTATATTTATTTCTTTTCATATTATGTTGAGTTATATTTGTGTATTGTAAAAGTAAATATTGACAGTAAAAGGAATTCACCTAAACATATCTATATGTAAAATGATGCTGAAAGCCTAAAACAACAAATAAAATCTAAGAATTTAGTAATATGTGTAAAATGTAAAGGGAAAATATTGCTTTTTTATTAAAATTTCCATTATGGTATCTTACTAAAAATTGGTGATAAAAGAATCTGGCTAGATGAATACTTTCAGGGTGTTCATTTTTATAGCTAACCAATATATAACTCAAAAACTATTAATTTCTTGAGTTGTTCTAGATAACTTAAGTAGCCCTTTCAAATTGTTTTAGTTTTGTAAAATGTACGTTGTTAAATTTGTTTTCGGTCCCCTTTAACAAGTAAACCAAATAGAACTCCACTCTTCACAACAAAAGTTTATCGATATAAGGTACGTTGTATTTTATGATTTTTCAGAGTTTTCGGCTTTAAAAACGCATTATTCTGTTTTCATAGCCAAAATCGTTGAAAAATCCTAAAACTTCAAATGATAACTCGGAAACTTTTAGTCGTAGAAAATTTTTGTTTTGTTTTCTCATTGGAACATGAAATATAACTTATAGAATCCGGGGACAGTTTAAAATTTTCAATTTAGTAAATTTTGCAAAAATAACTTTATAGAAGTTAAGGGCTTTTAATATAATATAGAAAAAAATTCAAACGACCAAGTTATTGAAAGTATGTGATGATCCTATCAGAGTAGCCCGAGGTAAATGAGACTTACTCAAATTTAAGCTACAGCACAATCTGTTTATTGAAAATCAGTTAGGGTAAGGATGCAATGCAGCTCTTGAATTTTAAATATGATACTCTATACTAAATTTAATTTAACTTCAAATTAACCCTTAAAACACTTAAATGTATATTACTAATTGTAAAACTAACTTACATGTGAAAAAAAAACTGGTTGCTGAAGTTGAATCCAAGCGGGTTTCCGTTATCGAAAAACGCTGTATTCCTGAAAACACTGTCAAAATGTCACTTAAATACTAGAGACCCGTGACCTCCTAAACTCCGCAAAAATACTTTATTCAAAATATGTTTAACGATCTCTTACCCACTGTCGAAATCTTTTTTTCAAGCTATACTACAATATAAACGGTCACATGGCGCAGGATACTACTCTAAAGCTTCATGCTGAGGTCTCGAAGCGTTAAACCAGAACTCCCAAGTCTTCTTCACCTTTACGAGGCACGACCCGACTTTCAAATTCATCTTAGCCAACTCAACAACCCACTTTTTTACTCCACAGATTGACCAACACTCCCTCATTAACATAAAACTACAAGTAGAAACTGCGAACTGCAGATTCGGAGAAGCAGAAAATCATCTGAGATAATTAGGGGAAAATAATGGATAGATGTCTCTTTCACGCACATATGCTAGAATCACACAAAACGCTCGTATTAAAAAAACTAGATAACCTTTTTAACAAGTTCCTAGTTCCTGCCATAAGTATATCCTGCCATAAGCCTCTAAAACTAACGGTTTAGGAATTAGTTATCGGTCAGCGATAAAAGAGTGATGATAAAGAATAAAAATATCGGAATAGTTTTTCATTGTTCTTTGTATGAGCATTCGATATTCACTGATGAATTATAAATAAATGTGTAATGGTGATGTCTATCAATATATAGAGATTGTTTTAGAGTTAAAGAAAATGCTATGGAAAAGGTTATTATTTCTCATTATCAATAAAACTTGATGTGTAATTGTTTACAGTTGTTTTCTGCTAGATGAAAGACACATTTAACAGGTAACATAATTTCATATAATTTTATATAAGATCAAATAACTTCATTCATATTGCAAGATATAGCAAGGTGTATAAAAAGTGACTTATAATTATTCGAACATATTTTAAAATATTATAGACTTAAAGGGGCCAGAAAGGTTTGAAAGGACTAAAAAAATTTATTTATTATTATTATTATTATTATTATTATTATTTGTATCATGTGGGGACATTTAGGAATGTCATATAGGTGGTCCTGTAGGAAAATCCCTGAAAGTAGAGTCGTTTGATCCGTAAATGTTGAGCCGCGCAGACCAGTGATTCCAGCGAAGTAAAAACTTTAGCAATTAAGGTAAGCTGGGGTTACTGGACCAAGGAGGTAACTGGGCCATAGGCTATTTTATAATAAATCGTTGGTGTCTTTTAACTTTTAGCAGTTGGCATCATTAGAGTATCATATGTACTTCTTTAATGCGTGTGAGATCAATCGTAACTTTGCATTTACTGCGATAGGTTGTCGAAAATTTTTTGAGATTTTTTTTAAAAACAACTTCGATTTTGTTGAACTTCCTCGGCTTTATATCAAACTACGGTATGTAATTTTATCAAACAATCTTTTTTTTTAAAGATTAGGCATAAATACATTAATATTGTTAGGTATCTATACATATTTACTTCATGTTTCAAATGTAAGGCTGGTATTCCACTTCCCTCATAAAATTTTCAAGAATGGGGTAACTGAGACATGTATCTGGGGTAACTGGATGCCAAAGAGCCCCATTACCCCATTTGTTTCAAATAATTTTTTTGGAGTTGCTCTTACTATACAGGAAATAAATATTTCCATTATTTTATTTTATTTTATTTTGCAATAAAGAAAATTATATAATACCTACAGTTTTTAACTGAAACACAAGTTTATGTATGTAACTCAAGTCTTTGTTTATAAAAAAACTACTAAGTAAATAATATTTACTTAGTAGCTGCTAAGTGAGATATGAGACACTTAATTAATTTGGATTATTTTTTTTTATTGCGGGATATGGTGCGAATATATATTAGGAAGACAAACAAAGAGGCTGGCTCTTTGTTGTACAGTGTTGGGTTAAATAAAAAAAACGAATAAGATACTTAAGTACTTACTTACCCATTTGTTCCCAGATTTTGCTTGCTCATTTCCCCTCTAAAATGCCCAAGTAACTTTTATACTTATTACTTATACCATAGCTGCCAACTTTTACGCTTAATTCCTACCACTAAAATTTTATACTAAATTTTATCTTATTAAATTGACAAGATCGTGTGATTACATAACGAACAAAATTCTATTAAATTTTAGTGGTAAGAAAAAAGCGTAAAAGTTGGCAGCTGTGCTTATACTAAAGTATATGAGTACGTACTTAATTCTTAAACATAATAACTATACATGTGGTGCTTTTTTTAAACACCTTCATAGAAAAGGTTTCCCTTACAACACACTTTAGTTGATATGTAATTTACATGATCTGACTGGATTGAATTTTTTTAAGATATTTATACTTTGTAAAACAGAGACAGATACCCCAACTTAAACAAAACAAACGAGTCTGGAACACAAACCTACCTGGTCCAGTTTCCCCATTTTTATGGGGCAACTGAATCCATAGAATGGTAAACATGAAATATATATATTTTATAATTTTAGACAGTAAGGTGAAATTTTTAACCCTTCTGTTTGATAGAGTGAACCTCATTTGACACATTTACAAACGTTCAGAGTTTAATTCAAAATGAAGATTGGCTTCTGGAATCTGAATTGCCAGACACTCCAGAATCACAATGTAAAATCATGGCCCAGTTGCCCCAGGTAACCTTAGTTCAAAACTCTGTTTTTCAGCGGTTTTGTCAAGATGACGTTTTAGCAGGTTAAAGGATTTGCATATTTCTTTTTTTTTTTAAATAAAGGAATATAACTTCCCTACATACTACACCTGAAAAATAATTCAAGTTATAACAAAAATTATCATCCGTTTTTATAGATTTTTATTATATATATTTACCTTTTATATATTTTTTTCAGGTCTATTTTAGAGACAACGTAATACGCAACATAAAAAATAAATGCCCACTCAAAAATATGGAACCTGGAATTCAAAATTTTGGCAAAACTAGTTTTGTAAGATTAATTTTGTCGTACAATATGATAACTTTTGTTATTGTTTTTAGAAAAATAGTTTTAACACACATTTTTAAATAAATAATAAGAAGTAATCGTTTAAATTTTTACAGGATTCCTAAACCATGTTCAAACTTTAGTCTAATTCTCGTCATTTCATACATTTCTGGTCCCTTAACACGTTCATTGCGCGTTAGCTGTACTATACTAGACATGAATCGTCCACCACGTATCAACTCGCCGATGGGCTCGTTGGATTCAACATTGAACAAGCTATCAAACGTGATTTTGCGCCGATCGTTAGCTATTTTTATTTCTGTTACATCAAAATTTATTTAATTTTCTTCGTTTTCTCTAGGTGTATACAAATTCGAGGAATAAAAAAGGTCGTGATTCAAGTCGTAGAATAGTTTCAAGCCATTTATTCCAGTAAGTAGCATTGCAAAAGTTTGACGGCAAGCTCAAAGTTTAAAAACACTCTTACAGGGTGTTTAAAAAAATGACCGGTATATTTGAAAAATCAATAAAAACTAAACGGGCAGCGATAGAAATACATAATAAGATAGAAATACACAAGCATATTGTTGCAATATGCTTGAAACAACAGTAAATTTTCAGGCAGACAAACTTTCGAAATTAGTTGCAATTTTCAACAACATATGGCGCTGCTGTCTGGAAAAATCTAAACCACGATATTTTCCACATATCCACCATGCGCAGCAATAATATGGGGTTTTCTCTGAACGAAATTACCAGAAAACTTTGTAAACCTGTGACTTCTCTCCGTGGAGACACTTGAAAGACCAGGTGTACCGCCACAATCCAGAAACAGTTGAACAACTGAAGCATCTCTTCTGCATGTGAAGCCATCCCGCCTGACACGTTTACAAAGGTTTCTGGTAATTTCGTTCAGAGACTACGCCATATTATTGCTGCGCATGGTGGATATGTGGAAAATATCGTGGTTTAAATTTTTCCAGACTGCAGCGCCATCTGTTGTTGAAAATTGCAACTAATTTCGAAAGTTTGTCTGCCTGAAAATTTACTGTTGTTTCAAGCATATTGCAACAAACGGTGTATTTCTATCGCTGCCCGTTTAGTTTTTATTGATTTTTCAAATATACCGGTCATTTTTGAAACACCCTGTAGCTTCAGTATATTAAAGACTTAACAATTCCAATACAGTATAGAACATGTTAACATATCTCCATAATATTAACTATCTTAAACTTTACTCCATAACGAGCATAAACAAGTTCAGAGTTTGTTGATGAATGTGGAGGTTTTAAGACAAGGAAAAACTTCAAAATTAGTTTCTCTAAGGGCTTGCATCTATTTTATTTTATCTGCGCGTGCGTGAGAACACTCATAGAAGAAAAAAAAACGCAATGCGATGGTTGCGTCAGTCAATCAACTCTTGCAACAATCTTCTTAAATGGCGTATGAAAAAAAAATTATAAAGTGTCGAATCTAGCGCGAAATACCCGGTGACGCGTCCCTTGTAAAATACAAAATAGGCTTATGACAGAAAATAAATTCTAAAATGGAATGAAATTTTGATACGTAAAACCGTTTTGACATAAAAACGCTGGAATTTTGAGGTAGGGATAGTAAAAGAAAGTATTTTAAGGTAGTAAAAAAAGAAAAAAATAACAAAATTAAAAATACACAGAGCTCCCACGTGGTTCATTTCCTTGAACGGCACTTTTTTCAAAAGAAATCTTTATAAATTTCGTAGAAAGTTACCTCAAAAATCGTGTTTATTGCAACTGTAGCAAAAACATCACGAAATGTCTTCTTAAAAATATTGGTTTTCTTGAATATATTATATTATCCTACTGTCCCCTGTGACTTGGATACCGTAAGGCCGCCAAACTCAAAAATGCACTTTCTCAGATTACAATATTAGCAGTCATCAGATATTAGTGATTGTTTAAAAGCTTTACTCGTTAAATATGCTCTAGAGTATTTTTCTCAAATTTTCAGTAAGTATAATTAATTTTTAAATGACGGAAGCGCCTTCCACGAATAGCAACACAATAAATATTTAAAATTATAATAAGAGTAAATAATAATGATAAAAATAAAAATAATAACATAAAAATAATAAATATTAACACAAATATCTTTCTCGTACAAAAGATGAGTTCATTATTTTTCGTATATGATCGACTTATAACACTCCTTGTTTAACTTAACTAGGTATTTGTATGTAAAGATGATATTTTATAATCGAATTTTAACCCACTTCCTGATATGCTAAAATTATAAAAAATATGAGTTTTCGATGACAATATAACATTTTAATATTTTTAGAACTTAATTATAAAGTAGTAACTTAATTTTAAGGCATTTTTCCGTTAGCCCGCTACATGTGATTAATAGGCAAATGTTATTTATAGTTACATTTGTATACGAGTTACAACAACAATGAATTTAATTATGCACCAAACCACGCTCGCCAAAAAACACCAACGGACTGTAACACTCTAACAATGAAATAGTTTAAACACGAAGAAGTAGAAAATGAAATACAAATAAAATAAGTGTAATAACTTTTTTTATTGACGTTTTTATCAGTTAATAGCTTAACACTAATTAAATTATCATATATTCTAATATGAGCAAATTTTGTGTGTGTGTGTGTGTGCAAATTTTATCTTAAAAACGGCTCTAACTATTTTGACGAAATTTTGTATCCTACCGTTTTGGGGCACCAAAAAAACATGAGCTAGGTCACATGTTCGAGAAAATTCGATTAGTGGGTCATTTTGGGTCACCATGGGTCAGGTTCAAGCTAATTGAATCTAAAAAATAGATCAAACGATTTTGACTAAATATTGTAACCTACCATTTTCGGGCACGAGAAGACTATTGGGATGGGTCACATGTTGGAGAACTTTCTATTAGTGGGTCATTTTTGTGTCAACGCGTGTCAAGTTAATTTCATCTAAAAGACGGCTCTAACGACTTTGATTAAATTTTGTATCCTACGAGTTTCGGGCACGAGAAAATCATTGGGCTAGGTCACATGTCCGAGAAAATTCGATTAGTGGGTCATTTTTGAGTCACTGCGGGTCGAGCTAATTTTATCTAAGAAACGGCTCAGACTACTTAGACTAAATTTTGCATCCTATGGTTTTCGGGCACGTGAAGGCTGTTGGGCTAGGTCACATGTTCAAGAAAATTTGATTAGTGGGTCATTTTGGTCATGGGTCAAGCTATTTTTATCTTAAAAACGGCTCAGAAAATTTGAACTAAATTTAGTATTCTACAGTTTTAGGGAACGAGAAGACTATTGGAATAGGTAACATGTTCGAGAAATTTCGATTGATTGGTCATTAGTGGTCAAGCTAATTTTATCTAAAGAATGGCTCAGACGATTTGAACTAAATTTTGTATCCTACGGTTTTTGGGCATGAGAAAATGATTGGGTTAGGTCACATTCTCGAGAAAATTCGATTAGTGAGTCATTTTTGAGTCACTGTGGGTCAAGCTAATTTTATCTAAAAAAGGGCTCAGAGTATTTTGATTAAATTTGTTATCCTATGGGTTTCGGGCACAAGAAGACAATTGAGCTTGGTCACATGTTCGAGAAAATTTGATTAGTGGGTCCTTTTGGTTATGGGTCGTGATATTTGAACTCAAAGCTAATTTTGACCGAGCATAGCTCGGTCTTCCCTGCTCGTGATTATACGTTGAGAAAACAATTTAGAAATCCTGAATAAATAGTTTAAATAATGCTTTTGTTTTCTTTCCTTGCCATATCTTAAAAAAAAAGAGTAAAAATTATATTTTTAAAAAATAAATTCACTAGCTCGCGCTTTCTATCAAGCGTAAAAATACCGGTGAATTTTCCATAACCGGTTTCGGCGCCCACGCCAAATTAATGTACTGTAACGGAATGTTTTGGGAAAAATCATGAATTTCAGTCGTGAAATTGGGCATAATTTTCAAGATAAACACTGGCTGCTTATAAAAAAAACTATTTTTACTTTTATACTTATTTTTAATTAAAAAAAAGTACGTATATGATCATCCACACTAATAGAGCATGTCCATAGAATTATTCGCAGTTATCGTAGTTGTAGCAGTTAAAGTAGTGATAAAACTTGAAGTAAGTTAGTATATTTTAATCAGCAGCTATAGCAGTTGTAGTTGTTACTACTATACGTACGTTTACATTTGAATTTGATTATAAGATTCCTTATTGATTTCATTTATTTTTTCATGTTTAGATCACTGAGAATCATTTAGGCGATCTTACTTTGTAGCTTACATTTTAAACTTCTTGAGATTTTCTTTTTTGTAGTACATGTAAATCTTTCAATGTAGAAAACCAAAGGAAATTGGCGAGAAAACAATTTTACTCAACGTATAATCTAAACAAAATTATTTAGGGATGATAAAAAATTTTGTAAAAAATTTACGAATTTTCCCGTTTCTGATGTTTACCCATGCAATGCATCATTGCATGGTTAAACTTCACAAATGGAAGAATTTTCCAAACAGAATTAAAAAAAATTTGTTCAATGTTGATTATGCCGTCACGCAGTAATTTATTCCTACTGATCAAAATATTTTATTTTGTTCACAAGTATTTTTGTAATTTCAGTTTTTATATTGGAATACTTTAACAATGAATCAAATTTGTGATGAAATTTTTGTGATTTATTCTACTTTAGACATTTCAAATATTGCATCCATAACAATTATCTGTAAGTTCTCACCGTCATGTGCAAGAATTTATTTATTCAGAAAGCAATAGACTAAAAGAAATAAACATTATATATATATATATATATATATATATATATATATGTAATATACAGTACCTGTCAAAAGTCTGAGCACACCCTTGAAAAGAAGCTTGTTTTTCGTACGTTTCGCTGCTTGTGCATGAATGGAGTATGATAAAAATAACAACATATATTGTATCCAAACTGATTCAACTCGGAGAAACGATAGAAATGTGTAAAAAAATTAATGGAGACATAATTTCAGCATTGTGCTATTTCGCCCGCATTCTGAGTTGCCTCTCTACATTGCCATATGGCTTGAATTTCGTCTAAAGTTTTGTATTAGTTGTTTGATTATCATCAAGAACAATCTTTTAAATCAGTAGTCACGTGCCGTGAATTAAGGGTCGCCACTTCGTTGAAAGCAGACTACCTAAAATTTCCTAAACAAATTGCCTATAAGTCCAAACAAGTACATTTTATGTTTGTTTATTGTGAAAACAATTGCTTATATTCTAAACAAAACTAATAAAACAGGTTTTATTTCGTTATAGTACAGTACATATGAAAACCCCTTAAAATATATTGTTGTGCTCAGATCTTTAATAAGTACTGTATATATAGACATATACCGTATTTACTCATGTATAATGCACAATACCTCGTACATAATGCTCACCATAGTATTCTAACGGCAAAAAATTCTGCAAGAATCCTGTCTCACAAAACAAAATTTTAATCTAAATTTCCATATTTACTATTCTATAAAACACCATAAAATTATGATTTCCTCAATATATACATTTCTCATAATAGAAACTGTGTTATAAAATATTTATCGACATCAGAAATATAATATTTCTATTAGTTATTAGAAATTGTGAACATCGAAAATGAGGTTTGGAACTGCGTGATTACGTTTATTATGTTTTGAGAGAGCGGGCGATGACGATGAAAATTGTTTTACAATCTTCAAAAGCAACTACGGGCACAGGTACGACGCGTAAATTCGATGTTGACGAGTCTTGTATTAGATTATGGTGGTAAGGGAGTAGAAAAACTAAAAAAAAAGCTCCATCTAATAGGTAGTGATTCATTGACATGGTGAAAACATGTATGATTTCATATAATTTTACAAAATATTCGTGTGTAATATACACTCCGCTTTTTAGACAGAAAACTTAGGAAAAATTGTGCATTATTTATGAGTAAATATGATAAGTACTACTGACACATTTTATAGAAGAACATTTTCGAAAAAGCTTTCCATTCCATACTATATCTTTCTTTACCACGATTCTACACAAAATCTATGCGTGGTATTGAACAAGTAATACCTGGCGGGATTATGGTTAAGATTTTTCTACAAAGAAAGAGATTTCTACTGTAACAAAAATGTTATAGATACTTGAAATGAAAAACATCTACAGAAAGGGGATTTATAACACAAGAAGATTTATTTCAGAAAAACATTTCAATCCAGTAAACATTCTCCAGTTTACAAGTATTCTAAATGCCCATGAGAGATAAACAAGATTATACTGTTATAAATAATGCCGTTTTAATGGGAAAATGTATTTTTATACAACGATTAGCAACATGAGTTACACTAATTTTTAATTTTCTCATAGAGGTTTAAACAATTTACATCTGTGTAATGTTTGCGCACAAAACTTAAAATAAGTTTAAAATCTAGATATTGAACAAATATTAATTTATATGACAAAAATTATCTGAACTTTCTTTTTAATTAAAAACTGAAAATCTTAAACGTGATGATAACTTTGAAATATTACGGTAGAGATATGACTACTACAGAGGGTGTTCTCACATTTTTTAGACGATTTCGGCGTTGTTTTTTAACGTTTAAAATATGAATATTGCTTTCTGAAATAATCTATATGATAATCTTGTTTCTTGATTCTAATTCTGCGTAATGCTTTCGATAGTAGAAGATTTTTTGTACAATTTACAGGGTTATTGCTCCCCATGCCTCTTTAAAAACTTTCCAGATTCGATCAATCGTGGTGGTTTTGCGCTTTGAAAGAGCTCTTTTCAGCAGAGCAAATGCACAATAAACCATAAGATAAACGTCAGGTGACTTCTTAGGAATATGTTGAAAGGTATAAATGCAATACCTGTGTGAGTTTTTAATGTTTTCAACGAATACAGCTGTCGTTTTTGAAGTATGAGCGGTAGCTTTGCTTTGATGCAGTTTCACCCTTTAAAAGTCGTTGAAATAAAGAAAAAAGCATTTTTCTGTAAATATCGGATGTAACACGTTCTCTTAATAATATAATGAATTGATTGTAAAATTTTTGTCCAATATTCTTATTTTTTTTACCGTTGTAAGATAAATTTGCATCAGTCATAAATCCTTACCTAACACTTCGTTTTCAGCCTTGAAATGGGCACTTTTTTTAATGTACTTTTTTTTTCAGTTTGAGTCTTTTTACTAAGAATAAGTACTGATTTTCGGGATAGCTCTTTCCAATTAATACTGATGTTTATTTTGCACTTAGAAATTTTTATACTATGCGCTTTAAAGTCATTGTAAACTTCCGAATAAGAATATTTCTTTTCGGAAAACAAAAATAAAAGTATCCTCTGATTCACTGCTTGTTTGAATGCGCCATCTTGATAGAAGAATAAATTTGAAAGCATCAGACAATAATATGAATTACATATAATAAGTTGTTGAAAGAAAGTTTTCCTCTAAAATAATTCCGTTTTTTAAAATCATTTATCAAATTTGTCTAAAAAATGTGCGAACAGCCTCTGTATATTTTTATATATTTATTCTATAATACTACATTTATTTATATTTCGATATATGTAAAAAGAAATATGTACAATAAAAATAATTAAATAATATTTCAATATGCCATTAAGAAGTGAAGACTTTAAGTAATATTTGAGAGGTAAAGAAGGAGCTGAAGAACGACTTAAAATTATAAATTTATACTGCATGAGAATTGTTTAAGATCAAACTATTAGTTGAATAATAAACGTTTTTCGACTAGTCAAGTGTCGTTTCATTTTTCCGATGAGATAAATACAAATTTCACGTACGTTCTTTTAAAAGTAAGTTTACCCCACTTTGATCAGTTCGCTTAAAGTATTCTTTACACACTCGAAAATAATATTTTATTACTTAGAAATCGATAACGAAAGGGAAAGGATAATTATGGAACTCTTTTCGAATTCTTCGATGGCGCACATCGAATAAACAGTAACAAAAATTTTAAGCACATTTTTTAGAACTGCATTTTCAAAATGGTGGATAATATAGCTGTGCCAATTTTTAAGCAATCAACTTGATCTTCTTGAAAATAAATCGTTACATATTTTTCTAGTGAAATAAGTAAGAATATAACAAAATATTGATATCTCGCTTTTCTGTGCGACTCTAAACAAGAAATATTTAGGCGAAAATTTACATTTAATGTTTAATTTATTCCATTTCCAGAAAAATGCCTATTTTTTTTTAAACGGCTACGTATTTCAGTAATATTTGGATGGTGTGACATTGTTTAAAGTTATTATCCACCGCTGGAACCTCAGTTTTTTGAAGTAGTCTTGCTCATCAGATGTGAGGCTGGCATTTTTTAATATATCAACTTTTTATTTTAATACATGTATAGTAATTTATTGCAAATAGGATTTTATAAACACTTTCTACAGCGTTTCTGTAAAATATTTCCCGAAAAAGCCTTAAATTTCAGGGAGTTAAAGTTGTATCGCAACTTAACCCCTTGAAGGGTGGTGGGATATTTTATATCCTACTTAATTTTAATCCCCAAATGACACAATGACACCCGAATTTTGAAATAAATTTGTACGTAAATCCTGGTAGCATTCAATTATTTCAACATTTTAGAAATAGAAATACTATTCCCCTGAAAGGTTTAAGTGAAAAATGTTGTAAGGATGTCAAAGGAAAACTAACTTTTGTAAGGTAAAGCTAGGATAGTCTGCGCACAATTCAAAAGAATAGCAATAAAAAATCTAAATATTAATTTTTTGCTAAACTATGCATGAATAACTTTTACTTCATTTGTTTTTTATGCATTTCCATTGCTATTTTGTTGTTATGTTGCAATTTAATAGAACAATTGTAATAAAACCAAGAAAGTTATTTTGCGCAATCTCTCCTTATAGAGTTGGTGTGATTGCGCACATGGGTAGGAGAGATTGTTACTTATAATAACTACAATTAAATTGTTAACAGTAATAATTACACTTAAATGGCATTACTGTAAGGTTTTTGTGAACAAATATTATTGTATTAGGAGTGAATATTTCAACCTAATAATTAAAGAATCAGAAAAAAGAAATAATTTTAAAAACGATTAAAAAATTTTAATTAAAGGAAAAAAAATTAAATAATCAGAAAAAGCAAGTCCAGATAAGATTATAAAAATAAAATAATGTTACTTAATAACACGTTTAACTTAAAATTAGTCCATTTTCATTTTTCATTTTTTTAATACAAATTTACCAATAAGCTGCGTAATCTCTCCTACCGTGGAAACGAATGGGAATACTGCGCCATCTCTCCTAAGTAGCAAATGCGCAAACTCTCCAATTTCGGTAGGAAAGATTGCGCGGCCTTTTATTTAAACATGACCTCTTCTAAAACGAACCGTTGATGTTCACATGGTTAGTCTAGATTAGTAGCTTATGAGAAATCGTTTAAGTTTAAAATATTTTGTACTATTGACATTGTATAGAAATTCTGATGAAGAGCTATGAAAATTCAAGCACTTACTTTGGGAAAACAAAACAAAATAGCAATACTTTATCTTAAACGCTCAAAGCAATCAACGTGCACTTTCAAGTAGACACTCCATTACTGTTGTTGTACAACTACCTGGAGTAGCTGCACGCTCACTCTACTCCTTCCCCCCAAACCTCTATGTGCGCAATCTCTCCGACTGCGTCATCTCTCCTGGCTTTACCTTATATGTTACGGACAAAGCCCGAAGTTCGACCAGTTCCCGAATTGGCCGAGATTCTTGGCCAAAGTGCGATGCACATGAAATGAACAGTGTATATATACTACTTTAGCCGGCAAATTCCTGAAGTGGTAAAGTGCAGTTGTTAGCAATAGTTATGCTCATTTTAGCACATTTAAACACGTTGCTGCATCCTAAAGTCTCTTAGTGACGTGACGGAATACAGTTACTTAACTCCCTATTTTTAATATTTTACTATGAGCGCAGCTTTTCAAACTTTTATTTTTACATGTATTGCACATTTTGATGTTTTTTATAATATATGTAAAGAAGAAAGTGTTCCACAATTGCTCTAATATAAATAATTGAGGTAAAATTAGGAGAAATTGCATATTTTTTAGCAAAAACTACGAATAATACGAACTTTGAGCTTGTGTAAGTCATATAAATCCGAAAAAATGCAAAATCTATTGTTGAAATCGTACAGGATAAACCTTGTAATATTAAAAAGTGAAATAATTAAGTCAAAATAACAAAATCGAATTTTAGTCTTATTTCATGGGCCAAAAATACGGCTTATGGACCCTGATCCTTTGCAATTAAAAAGTTTTAAAAGATAGCCGGTAGGAACTTCTATATTCTATTTTTATTTATTAATTTTTAATAATATACAGCGCCACCTATTGGGAAATTTTTTAATTGATTTTTTTGTTACAAAGCTCAATTCCACATGCTCTAAACAGTGTAAATTCCAAATCTTTTTAAAATATTTCAAATAGTTTAGCTTGTAGAGCACTTCAAACACGTGCACTTTAATTATCGATATCCTGTACTTTAGTTTTATATATTTGTTTTTCCTGAAAATAATAATTAACTACAAAAATCTTAACGTATATATTTTAGAACACAGATACTAGATAAGAAAATTAATTAAAAGGGCGTTTTTTCTTTTCTATAGCAAATAAATAGCTTTAATCCCTTGAAGCACCATACCACCTATAAAATCAAATTTTGCTACACTATCAAATACTTTTTTAGAAAAAAATAATTCATTTTTTGTTTTATATAAGAAAATATCTCTTGTTAAAAATCGATATTAGTTACGAAACACTAGTTTCTAAATATAAGAAAAAACTTTATGATTAATTTATGATAATGCCAGCGGTTTTCCTGGAGGGATTTTGAAACATTATTATTCATTTAAAGTTGTACAAACGTGGCCCCCCGGAGGGGTGTCAGGAGAGAGTGAATGCTCTCCCAAGATTTTCACATTTTATAGATTTTCTTTTCTCTCATGACTTTCAAACCAACGGTACATTTAATTGTTATCAAATGATTTAAAATAAATAAGCACTGAGGAAAAGAAATTATGAAGTTTCACCAAGTGGACAGAGCCCCCCTGAATCACCCGTTGAAGACAATTTTTAGTTACTTTTTTTATGTTCGTATATTTAAAAATTATCTGAAACTGGTGAAGGGGTTATGGACACAGCCCAAACGATGAAGAAAAATAATAAACTGTTTAAATTGTTCAGTCTTAATATGTATTGTTGGATTTTTAATATAATGTTGTTATATTTCTAAATTACTCTTTATAATGAAATGCTCAAATTGTCTTGAACGTGGAGTTCTGTTAAAAAATAAACCTCTCAATATATTTTATTTCATGTTTGTATTATGTATTTAAAAAAAGAAAGAAAATGAACTACAGTTACATCTGTTCCAAAATCTTCCCCTACCTGAATTTTATTCTGCGGACGACCATATTGACTAATATCTAGTGTTTTATATATCTAGAATAAGTTTTATGGTGAATATGTAATGTATAAAAACCAACGTAAAGAAAAGCACAATCTCATAAAAAGTAGATCAAGTATGTTATCCTAGCTGCTTTATACTCTCCTTTTTTTTATTTTCTAATAAATATATTCTTATTCTCACTATAATATAGACCCTCAATAAACGAGGTCCTGAGTATTTTGCGTCCATAGATTGTTAATGTTTGTAATGTGTACTATCAAGAACTTTGCATTCAATCTGATTTTTTTTTCACCATGAGCAACTTGGCCTTTATGTTTTAATCTTAGTACCAGCAGATGAAAAAATAAAGAAATTTACGTTATTGAGGTGCATTCGTTGAGAATCATTTCAGGTTTATCAAAGCTCGCTTCTAGTTAAATGTGATATTACTTTTAGACACTGGAGCATTTTGGCCCTTTTCTAAATAAATGCCATTAAATGCAAGACGGCGGAGCCCTTTTACCAGTGTAAAATGGCTTAAGTATGCATTTTCTTTTATAAAAGAGAAAAGATAATTGCTATAATTGCGTCAAAATGACGCAATATTTCGGTGACCTTTCGTTTTGCCAGTATATGTTTAAGGTTCTACCACCTCAAACTCAATAAATTCAAAACTGATGAAAATCATTAAAACACATTTGTACTGAAATGTAACAGTTTTGGGAATTAAAATGTGTGTTTTCTCTTAAAGATGACGTCTTTTTTACTGATAGAGGCATATTGCTTTTGGAACCTTTGTAGTGTAACGAGGGTTGTATGTATAGGGTTTTGTATAGGAGGCTAATTTCAAAGTCCGCGGCATGACAAATCTGTGAAAATAAAGTCGTTTGGACACAATTATAGGAAAATGCTACAGTTTCATCTTTTTAAAAGGATTTTTTCTTTGATAAATGAAGTTAGTTTACTTTTAAAGGCCTTGGCACCTTGGTTTTAAACATCTAGTTTGCAAATTTAAACTATATTTTCATTTTTATTGTAATAAGAAAATGTCATCAATAAATTTATACTAATCCCCATTATCTCCATTTTTTGGAGCAATTAAAGTTACCTGACTGCCACGATTTTGAAGAAGCTTCATTTTTTTAAATTAAAATTAAATGTAAATATATATATATTTTTTAAAGCAAGTTCTGGCTCCTCTACAAATGGACAACTTTCATTTTTTTTATTTATTCATTTTTCAAATGCGAAAATTTGTTAAGTAGAAATCTCAAGGCAGATGCCGAAAAAAATACCCGAAGTTATTTAAAATGCAGTAAAACCTCCAAATAACGGATACCTCGAAAGATCCAAATTTGTTCGTTATTAGGAGGTTTTCGCTATTCAGAGGTAAAAATGCACAAATGATATCAGTACTGGAGATTGAAAAAGTTTTCTCTAAATATAAGTATCCGCTATTTAGGAATGTCCGTTACGAAGGTTTTGCTGTATATAGATAATAATATAATGTATGAAACTGTACAGACATTCAAAATCGTCTCATGGCTTTCTCCTTTCGACTTTGGCCGACATTTCGTCTCAAGATATTTCACAAACTGGCCAACCAAATTCAAAGTAATTAAAGAGATCGGATGCCAGTCAATTTACTGCAAAATTGTCCAATTCGCGAAATGGCCGATTTTGGGCTTTGGCCATAACATAAAGAAATAAATCTAGGATATTTCATTTTCAAATAATAATTTCATCGATTTTCAATTTGAAACCAATATGCGTTTCTTTCGAATTATTCTAAAGTAAATTGAGATGAACAAGTTCTATCTATCTAACAATGAAATTGAAATCATTTGAGTTTCAAAGAAATACATTTCTTTTGGTTACAGGCTTAGAGAAATATGAAAATTAAACAAAACTAACAAAATGCTTTCATAAAAATATTTAAAACTAACAATTCAAAAATAGTATAAAATAAAAGATAGTTCAAAAAAATTTAAAAAGAGTAGTTTTTTCTAAATTTCAGAAAATTAAGATGACACATAAATAAAATGCAATATTTATTGCGTATTAAAAATATTTTAAAATTTAACCTTACATTTAAAATATTTCGTTTATATTTCATTAATGTAAAAATATTATAGCAGTTTCAACTTTTCATAATTTTATAAATACATAATTTGAATTAATTCGTGAATAACATTTTATTTCATTATATTTACAAATTCTCTTCCGTGCAAGCAAGATTCAATCATTAAGAATTGGTTGATGCATCGCTGGAAGGTGAGCTCCTCTTTTTTAGTTGTTGTTATTGTAATGTTTTGTGTGCAGTGTGGTGGGTTCACTTGCCGACTTTCTTCTGGCGTTGGGCCATTTATACCGTTTCCGCTAAGACAATTGAGGTCGACACACAACTACTCCAGCTACAGAGGGTGACGTGGTGGATGCGGACTATGCGACCTGCCAAAAGGCCTCATGCCGGTATCTGCGCTCTGCCGCCGGCCAGTACCGAGGGTTGCTTCACGCCGTCTCACGCACTGACTAGCCGTCACAACAGAGCTACCACACACGCTCTACGGAGTCCGATCTAGTCTCCATCAACGCCCCGGATACATTTTGGAAATGGTCCTACCGCCGTTAGCTAGCCGTTGCTCAGCGTCACCACCTCTACCCGGTGTGAAGGAGAAATTATTTAAGAGAGAGCGCAATTGATGGGAATATTAATGTGTGAGCAATAACCCAATGCAAAAAATTGCATGACGTTCTTTAGGTCGATATTCTTTGAGAAGAGAATCAAAATAATAATAATATGAATTAAACGGTCTTACTTGAGTGAAGAAATAGATGCAGACTATAAATGATGAATACCATATGTTGGATCCAATAATGTTTATTACATTTTCTTGAAGGAGGAAGGATGAGATGAAAGCTGCACATCAAGTCTTTAAAAAGTACTGGCTCAAATTTCGTAAATTTCGAAGAATCTTTAAATATTCCTTCTGGCCGCGTCCATGAAGAATTATAGAATTAATTCAGAAGTCAATTTACCAGTTGATTTAAAACTTTTAAAATATTAAACTTAAAATTTACAACAGCATTTTATAGAATAATTGAAAACTGAAAACGCGAAATTGATCTCCAAAGAATCAGCGCTACGCGATTCTAGGATACGAGCGAGCGCCGGCACAGGCCAGCGGGCCTCCAGACCATACGACGTTTATCATAAATTTACAGCATCATTTTTATTAAAATTCTGTTGGAAAAATGCGCAACATTAGTATTTATACCCATAAGAGGGGTGCACAAATGTGAGAGCAAGAATAATTTAAACTAATTTGATGATTAGGAATTACGTGAAAATTAAAAGAGCAAATCAGAAACAAATTAACATTTAATAATTAAAAGAACGATTCTAATTTGTATTTGAAAGACACGCCCCTTTCGGATGCAGCGCCAAAACAAAACAGCTCCTGAAATATGAAATACTTCCAAAGTCCGGAAAACACATCGAACAAGAGCGGCGGTGACGCATGCGCACAACACACGCGTGCGGTGTGAGAGCCGCTGAATGACGATGACGTCACAGCTCAGCGCCGATTGAACAAACTCAAAGCGTGAAGATGCCTCGCAGAGAAAACAACATCGCCGATTCAACGAACGCAAAGCACAATGAGGGGGGAGACGGCCTTGCCAAAAAAAACAACGTACAAGGTGTGCGACTGCCGATAAATAGCTTTTAAGGAATGGCAAATTAAACTGGAAAGGCTATAAAAATAGAAATACGTTGAGCTGAAATATAAAGTAATTAAAAAAGATAAAACTGTGATATATCTTTATCACAATACCCCCATTCACCGACAAAAATTTTGACTGACCAGAAGGAGAAAAAGTGTTAAAAACATTAAAAGCCTTTTTCGACAAAGGGAAGACAAAATTTTTAAATGCCAAAGTAAAATGACACAATTACATAAATTTAGAGCCAAGGAAAGTAATTTAATTATTAATTAATGAAATTTG
The DNA here is from genome assembly GCA_963931845.1 of Maratus michaelseni. Lineage (NCBI taxonomy): Eukaryota > Metazoa > Arthropoda > Arachnida > Araneae > Salticidae > Maratus > Maratus michaelseni. Next base: position 183,028,102 of record OZ007590.1, read on the forward strand.
ATGTGATGTGCAGCGACCAAAAAGAAAAAGAGAAAGAATATACATCATTGTAGTACATTCAAAAATCTCATCACAAAAAATGTTATAGTATACAATATAACATAGTATACAGAAGCCCCATTGCATTTTTTAGCAAAGAAAGACATACCTTCCATTAATCTTGATCTCTTAACAAATATCATCATGTATATAAAAAAACAAGCTAATATTTTCTTTAAATTAGCAATGAGATCATATCAAAATAGTTGTAACAGTAAAGCAACATAAAAACAGTCGGCAATATCTTACTTATCCGACTTGTCTAGACATAAATATTTAAATTATAATAAGTTGCAATTTTAAAGCAACAAAAAGTCAAGAATACCTTAAATTCTGACTGATGCCTAGGACTTTTAAAATATAGAGCATATAAAATTAACTCTAAATAGCATAAATGTGCACAAAAACAATCCATTGTAAGGATTTTAAATTCATTAAAAAGGCCTTGCATTAGTAATAATTCAAATCATATAAAATTAAGTATTTAACATAATGCACATAATACTGATATCAATTCTAACCAAGTATATACAAGTGCATAACAATTATTACCCAAAATTTATATGAAAATTGCATAAAATTATGTTGCAACAATATTTAAATTCATTTGTCATAAATAATAGTAATTCATCAAAATAGTTGGATTTAGTGACAACTTTTCAATATATAACAAATAATGAATAAGTGTTAACCAACAATAAATGACACATTTCTTTAGTAATACTTCATACTTAATGTACTTGCAAGTACTCAATAAAATTTTTCCGTAAATATTTAGTAGAAATAATTTTTCATGAAATACACTCAATAAAATTCTTTCTGAAATATTCAACAAAATTCTTTCAAATAATACTCAATTCATTTTTTTCCAGTATACACAATAAATTTTCTTTTCATACATAATAAATTTTCTTTTAATACTCAATAAATTTTTTTTCTAATATACCATGGTTTTTTTTTTGTGTGTAAAAATGAGAGAAAAAAATAAGAAAAGGTGAGAAAAGATGATGAGGATCCTCAAAAAAAATAATTTAACCATTAACTTTCATGAAGAAAGACAAGTTAAAAACAAATGACACATTTTATGAGAGTATAAAAACAAACACAGTGCACCGTTATGTAAAGCATGTTATAATCATAAATTTATATAACATTAATGAAAAGGATAATATATCCTATAGAAAAATCAGCTATTGACAATATATGAATTATTTGGGTGGTATTTACAAAACTTACCAAAGTGGTAATAGCCTCTCACTACCTTGAGACCATTATCAAACCAGTAAATCAAATAAATATAAACTATTAATATGTATTCATTACAATTCACAAAACACTAATAGCCCCCTTATAAACCATCAGTAGATCTGTAAACCGAACAAACACTAAAACTTACCAGACTGTCAAAGGCGATCTCCAGAACCGATGACGAATCTGTAAATCAAATAAGCATAAAACATAATATAAATTCATCAAAACTTACAAAAATGCTAATAGCGATCCGTTAAACCATTAGCAAGTATGTAAACCAGACAAAAATATACAACATTCTTGCTAAAACTGTTGTAAAGAAACAGATGAATATTGCTAATAAAATGCTTGAAGGAAGAAAAAAAAAATTGTTTGTTTACAGATGAAGGATAATAAACGTTCTGCTTTTACATAACAAATAATCAGATGTAATACCTTTAAAAGTTCTAAAATCAGTCTGATTTTAAAAAGATAATCACATTCAGAAAAAAAGTAACTACTTGCTGAAAAGTTTGCAAGTTAAGTGGCACACTGGTTGGTTGATTGACAGAATGGCAGTGTAGCAGCAAATTGGCCTTTTTGCCTGAAACACACACCACTAAAATAAATTGAAGACTTTATCAGGAGATTTTAGCACTAAACAATGATGAGCATTTGAGGACACATCACGTAAGAGCATTTGAAGACACAGCAGGTAAGAGCATTTGAAGACACATTAGGTAATTAGCAGACATAAATCATGAACTGTGGTTCCATGATGTTGAGGAATAACATGACGAAGTGGCACTTAGAATAAAATAATACAAAGAGCACAAGACTCTTGTTGAGAGGCGCTGGAAACTCTAAGTTGCCTATATACATTTTTTTTGTATAGGTGTATTCAAGCAGACAGAAATTGCAGATTTGAGGCAATACAATACTACTTGCACACTTTAAAGACAAAATTGGGATTAGTGACATTTGAAGAAGTCACAATGACCATAAAAACACTTTAGCTTCTTAGAAAAAATAATATTCACCAAAATTATTTCACAGTGGTAGAATATTTCTTTATAATGCGCTGGAAAGTTCTAAGAATATGTGTTGCTTTGTATGTAAATTTGCAATATAATTTAATGCAACAAAAAAATTTCTTCATTTATAAATTTTCTTCATTTATAAAATAATTTCCTTTAAGTGAGGCATATGGTAAAAATGATTTAGAAAACATTTGGGTTATGAAATAATACTATAATAACAAGAAAAGGCACTATAATTTAAGCATACTAAAAATTTTCAACTAATAATAATAATAATAATAATAATTTTTCCAAATTTGAGAAGTTCCATTTGAAGCAGCAATTTCTGTAAATGCTGTGAAACTGAACTTTAAAATAGATGACAGTACACTTCCATAATCGGGTCTTGCAACAGAGGGTAGAAGAAGATAGAAAACTATTGCAAATAGGCACAGCTGTAAACTTGTAATACTTTAGATCCATAAAAATGAGCAACATTGATGAGGGAGAAACAAGTTCTACAAGATGAAGAGGACTGACGAGGAGCAATCACACGGATATATTTGCCTTATATGAATGGCGACCATCAACAGTCACTTCAACTCGCAAAAGAGTGCAGGTAAGTAATTTTTGTACTATCAGGAACCATCATATTTGCAAACAGCAGAGAAAATCAGCCAACAATGGATATAACACATTTTGAAGATTCTTCCACCAGGTAAGCAAAGTCAGATGATAAAAATAACCAGTTTATTGAAGTTGTCAGTATATATTCAGATTGTAGAATGTTAAAAATATAGCATGAGTAGACAGTAACTATTTCAGGAACAAGAATATGGAGCAGTTAGGTAATGGCTATAACTTCTCAAAAAAGAAAAAATATCTATAACACCAGTCTCCTTTTTGTGATTATGGTATGAGAATTTCAATAAAAAGATGCAGATGCTGTGTAATATAAAATATATATATTAGGATGAAGCAACAATTCCTTGAAATTAAAATAACAGTTCTCAAAATGTAGAACAGAAAATGCAAAATATTGTGTAATATTTTCAAAATATAAATACAGTTCTTGAATTTTAATTTCTAGAAAGAACACAGACTGCTTGCACACTATAATCATACAGAAAATTTGTAGAAAATGGCGAGAGTCAATGAACTTGTAGTGTTATTGCAGTAAGTAATTTAACTTTAGTAGAAGCAACCAAGAACTCAAAAAAATTTATGTATGATAAAACAACTACAAAATAACATGAAAACTTGAGCTTCTATGAAGGCAATTCATTCATATTGAGAATAAGTGCAGGAAAATTAGTAATATGATGAGAACATAGCTTCAATAAATTTAATTCCAATAAAATTTGCTTCAATATATTTTTTTTTTATATATATTCATAAAATATATCAATTTCATTTAAAAGTGCCAATAAATTACCAAAAATTAACCCAAAACAAGAATAAGAACAACCATAGCCTCTTTAAATTTTGTTCTCAAACTTAGAACAAGAACAATTTTCACATTTTTCAAAAATATTTGAATTCATCATGAATTATATATTTTTTTAACTTTACATATATAAAAAAAGCACCATAATTTTTCATTTGTTAAAAAGAATAAATTCATTTTCTAAAAATTTCATTCTTCATTAAAATTTGCATAAAATATTCAATAAATCTCATGGAAAAATACCAGAATAAAAATTAATTTCTGTTAGAATATCATTTTTCAATTAAAAATAATTTATTAAATATATGCAAGCCAGTTGAGAATAAAAAGTTCCGAAATTAACGATGTATTGCAAACATCGATCTTCTGTGGAGCACAAGAATATTTTTAAGCTTATAAAAATTTAATCAAAATCAGCAATTCTTCAAATAATATTTCATTTTTAATATAAAATAATTAAGAGCATCATATCTTCAAATATATTCTATTTTATAAGTTTCAAAATTTGAAAATATTTTTTAAGAACAACAAAATTTTCAACTTTTCTCTTCATAAAAGAATAAACACGGCTCCAAATGTGACATAAAAATATTTAAGGGAGCAATTGGTGGGAATATTAATGTGTGAGCAATAACCCAATGCAAAAAATTGCATGACGTTCTTTAGGTCGATATTCTTTGAGAAGAGAATCAAAATAATAATAATATGAATTAAACGGTCTTACTTGAGTGAAGAAATAGATGCAGACTATAAATGATGAATACCATATGTTGGATCCAATAATGTTTATTACATTTTCTTGAAGGAGGAAGGATGAGATGAAAGCTGCACATCAAGTCTTTAAAAAGTACTGGCTCAAATTTCGTAAATTTCGAAGAATCTTTAAATATTCCTTCTGGCCGCGTCCATGAAGAATTATAGAATTAATTCAGAAGTCAATTTACCAGTTGATTTAAAACTTTTAAAATATTAAACTTAAAATTTACAACAGCATTTTATAGAATAATTGAAAACTGAAAACGCGAAATTGATCTCCAAAGAATCAGCGCTACGCGATTCTAGGATACGAGCGAGCGCCGGCACAGGCCAGCGGGCCTCCAGACCATACGACGTTTATCATAAATTTACAGCATCATTTTTATTAAAATTCTGTTGGAAAAATGCGCAACATTAGTATTTATACCCATAAGAGGGGTGCACAAATGTGAGAGCAAGAATAATTTAAACTAATTTGATGATTAGGAATTACGTGAAAATTAAAAGAGCAAATCAGAAACAAATTAACATTTAATAATTAAAAGAACGATTCTAATTTGTATTTGAAAGACACGCCCCTTTCGGATGCAGCGCCAAAACAAAACAGCTCCTGAAATATGAAATACTTCCAAACTCCGGAAAACACATCGAACAAGAGCGGCGGTGACGCATGCGCACAACACACGCGTGCGGTGTGAGAGCCGCTGAATGACGATGACGTCACAGCTCAGCGCCGATTGAACAAACTCAAAGCGCGAAGATGCCTCGCAGAGAAAACAACATCGCCGATTCAACGAACGCAAAGCACAATGAGGGGGGAGACGGCCTTGCCAAAAAAAACAACGTACAAGGTGTGCGACTGCCGATAAATAGCTTTTAAGGAATGGCAAATTAAACTGGAAAGGCTATAAAAATAGAAATACGTTGAGCTGAAATATAAAGTAATTAAAAAAGATAAAACTGTGATATATCTTTATCACACCCGGGGCAAAGGTCCCGCTCGAGCAACTGAGATTGGCCTACGGGGCGTTCTTCCACTACCTAGGAAGGAGGCTTCCTAGATTGGTTGAGTCCTCACGCCACAGAGAACCTGCGCTTATGAGGGGGAGGCTCAGACTCGGTGGCTCACATCGCCGAATCCTTGCGGCACCTGCGGCGTTTTAGGACGCCCCTCTATCACCTGCGCACCACGTTGAGGTAGCAGTTCATCCGTTTCTGGCTCCGTCGTGTTGAAGAACATCTCACAGTGTCGGGCTTTCTGTCATCTTCTCCACTTAAGGGGACAAATCCGAATCACCCGGAGGGTCCCGCCGGGAATTTTCTGGGTACAGTAAAGCTAAAATTAGCCAGCTGATGTTAACTAGTTTAGGAGTACGAAGCTGTCTACATGATACTTTTAGTTTGTTTTTCAGTAATAATCCGATAAATCCTAGCATTCTGCATTGTCTGATTGAAACTGTCAAATTAAACATTAATGCTTTCAACTGCTTGTGTTCACCCATTTTTGCGAATTCCTGCTTCTCTTGCAATATTCGTAAATTAAATATCGTGTGACTTCCGGAATGAATGCTTTTTAGACTATCAATCTCCCGAATTTGAATTATGTAATAACTAATGTCAGAAATGGGATTTTTAATTAGTCGAATTTTAATTGAATGGGAACAGGTGCCATGAGTACTAGAACCCAGGAGATGCAGCAACTAAAACAGATAATGGAATCTAATACTGAAATGAAAGCTGGAAAACACTGAATGGCGGAAGAAAGGGAAAATGTCAAGAAGAAATGAATAGAAAAAAAGGAAGAAGAAAAAAAAGAAGGGAATAGAAAAAAATTTGAAACGAAGAAAAAAAAAAGAAAATCTTAACAGAAAAATAAGCGAAAAAATAGAAAAAGTGATAAAAAATCTAGCTGCAGTAAATGTAAAGTTTGATTTGGTGGAAAAACCGATAAAAATTTTACCCATCGCTGAATCTTTTAAATGAGGAACAACATACATTTCCAAATCTACGATAGAAGCGCCCTTTGTAATGGAAAATCAGCTTGGTGAGTGTATAAGATACAATTTTTCAGCGGAAGCCAACGGAAAGGCTACAACAGATAAATCCTATCATTTAGAAATTTTTTTGCGAGGTGACCTAGCTGATATCTGGTTACACTCTCAGAAACCCAACGTCTTGATTTTGTGACATAATAAGTGCACTTCAGTTTCCATTTGGTGAGAAGTACTTTAAGAAAATTATCAGCCAAAAGTTGAACCTGTTACTAAAAAGTGAGTGAAATGCTACAAGAATACGCAACGAATGTTGAGTGACGTGGCACCCTTTTCTCTGTCTTCAGTATTTCATCGACGGAATTCGAGATCTAGAAATTAAAAAATATCTCAAATGGCAGATATAAAGCATATGAATTCTGCATTGACGTAGGCTATAAAATATGAGGCAGCACAGTAGGTTTCTGTAAAAGACAATCACAGTATTGAACTGTGTCAATTCAAGTGTCTGATTCTCGCTTCGATAAGTTCCAGAAAAATCTGAAATACTTGACGAGACAAGTCCACAGTTTGAAAGGATATAAAAGAAATATAAACGAGAAAATCGAATGCTAGAACTTCCGTAAAGAGCATCATATCTGAAAGAAATGCACAAGACATCGGCGTGACGAAGTTAAAAAGGCTGATTGGAAAGTATTTGAAATTTCTTCTGTGAATAGTGGTGACAATGGACTTTTGTTATGGGTCATCTTAATAAGATACCTTTCCGTATGATCATTGACATCGCATGATCATTTCCGCATGATCATTGACAATGTTACCATCGTTGGATCAAAAGTGGCTTAGTTAGAATAACAACGTTTTTAGACGCCGAACGAAGTTTCCCTCCAGATTGTATTACTGGTGATAAAATATAAATTCAGGGAAAATTAAGTCATACATTCACATTTGGAAACGCCACTTAATATCATTGAGATATGTATTTGACATACGTGTCTCGTTTATCCTCGGAGTGAATTTGCTGAAACAAAAATTAGATTTCAAGAATAATGAAATACACTCGAGATCAGAAGTTGTTGCTTTGCTTAAGATCAAAAATCCAGAAATTGTTCATCAAGTAATAGGAGCAACTGAAATCGTAATACCTCCAAAAACTAATACTTTAATAAAAATAATATTTTCCGCTTGGGCATTATTGAATATCCACACAATAATAATAGCATAAAGGAAATACTGGTAGTTTTTTTTTCCTGACTCATTCCTGTGTGAGCCGTTAATGTTACCGGAAAGGCAAATTTATAAAAATGGTGAAATGTTAATAACCTGTGCTCTAGTCACCTTCATTAACTAACTAGATCAATAAACCATGGCTGAGTTTTCTGACGATTTAAAGAACGAACTCCTAAAGTGTGCAGAATTAATGTTGAACAGAGGGATGATGCAGACATATTTATTATTGATTTTAGAGACACCTTTTCCCAAACACTTGAAGATGTGGGAAGTATTTAATTAACGCAGCATAGAATTGACATAGGAAATCATCCTCCGGTCAAACAGCATCCGAGAAGACTTTTTTGTTATGCAGATGGAGGTGGATAAACTGTTGAAAGAAATGAAGCAAAACGACGTCATCGAACCATCGACTAGTGCTTGAGTGTTGCCTATCGTCTTAGTTCGGAAGAAAGATAGTCTACAAGGTTTTTCGTACACTATTGTCGGCTGAAGGATATCCAACAGAAAGACAACTACCCTTTTCCAAGAATAGACGATTCCTTGAGGCACTATTTGGACATCAATGGTTCTCTACTTTGGATCTGAAGAGCGGTTACTGGCACGTGGAAATGCTTCCTGATGAGTGTGAGAAGACTGCATTCACTACGTAACAAGATCTTTGACAGTTCAAGATTGTGCCATTTGGATTGTGTACTGCTCCTGCGACATTCGAGAGCATAATAGGGACAATTTTAAAGGCTTCTGTTGTGAAGTCTGTCTGTTTTATTATATGATATCATCATCAAGGGGCGAACGTTAAAAGAGAATTTGAGAAATATACGAATGGGACTAGAGAAGCTGAACATAGCTAATCTGAAGTTAACTTCTTCAAATTTTATTTACTCAGCAATAAATTGAGTTATCTCGGATTCACTTTATGGCGAAATCTTTATTGATATCTGCTGAAGGTTTGAGAGCAGATTCTGCAAAAATAATTGAAGTTGCGATCTGGAATCGCCCTGAAGATATCCATCAGTTGCGAAGTTTTTTAGGATTTATTTCTAACACATTTTACAATAGATTCGTGAAAAGTTTCTGAATCATCGCCAGACTTCTTCACGATTTGATTGAGTCAAAAGTGTCTGTGGACAGATAGCGTAAGTCCTGACGTATCTTCAATGCAAAAAAAAAAAACGTTACATTTGGGCCCAGATGCGAGTAATGAAAATGTCGGTGCTGTTTTATTACAGAATATCTAGGGCCGTCAACATGTCACCACTTACTGGAGTAAATACTTATTCTAGACACAGGGAAATTATTGTGCAACACGGAATAGAATCCATGGTAAATTTCAACGACGAAGAACGCTTCCATAATTATCTTTACAGCAAACTGTTTCGACTTCGGAACGACCATGCTTCATTAACCTGGCTTTTATATTTTAAAAATTCAGAGGGCCAGATAGCAAAGTGGATACAAAGATTTCAAGAATAAAATATTGAAATGTATAATCGCAAAGGTATTCTACATTCACAATTACCGGAATAGAATCCATGGTAATTTTCAAGGACGAAGAACGCTTTCATAATTATCTTTACAGCAAAATGTTTCGACTTCGGAACGACCATGCTTCATTAACCTGGCTTTTATATTTTGAAAATTCAGAGGGCCAGATAGCAAAGTGGATACAAAGATTTCAAGAATAAAATATTGAAATGTGTAATCGCAAAGGTGTTCTACATAAAAAATACAGACGGTGTGTCTAGAAATGGCTGTGTTGAAAGTTCCCGGTACTATTCAATAGCCGAGAAGAAATATGAGATATAAAATCTAATTTTACGCAAATTACAACTTCAACATGATCGAAGTTAAACCCTTGGAGCGACGAAGGAATAAAACATATATAGTTTGATGATGACACCAATTCTATAATAGAATTCAAAGACCTACCTGTCAGGACTTTCCAACTTTCAGTCCAAATAATAAACGTTATTGGGTACTAGGGACTCATTCCATAAGAGAAATGACGTACTGTACAGGAAGTGAGAGTCTGTTTATAGTCGAAGTTTTAATTGGCAAATTCTACTTCCACGATCTAAGATACCAGACATGCCAAAGAATGCAGTCGCTGAAGAAGGTTAGGCAACACTTCTATTGAAACAAGGCAAGAGAAAATGTGTTAAAATAGCGCCAGTATTGTGATGCTTGAACGGTACGAAAAGGTCCAAATCCACATATTTGTGGATGCCATCACCGGAATAATTCTGGTGCGCCATTTGAGTGAATCGCCTTCTACATCTTGGGTAAACTTCCACTGACGTCCATAGACAACAAATACATCCTTCTAGTCATGGAATATTTCACGAAATTTTTCGTGACCTATAACTTTTCCGACCAAGGGTTTCTATAATAAAAGCGGTGTTAGTGCAACAGTGGGTGTCAAGATTTGACACAACATTTCTGTTTAATTCCAATTATGAAACAAATTTTACCTCTACTGTATTCAAACGACTAAGTAAACTTCTTGGTATTGACAAAACACGGAAACAACGGCGTTATATTCACAATCAGACGTTCTGGTATAGAGGTTTAACCGCGCTACCTTGATCTTCTACCTCTACTACTTCGAAAAGTCCTAGTCACTTTATATTTATTTATTTTTTATATTTTCCTCTTAAACATGGTTGATTTAAAATATACTAATATATTTCTGAAAAAATAATTACAATGTAAAAATAATTTCTTAAGACATGCACTCAACAATTTTTGTTCACTTTATTGCTACACAATTTTATAAACTATAGATAATTTTAAATATATATATAGAGAGAGTTTCAATAAACAAAATAAACAAAAACTCAATTTTTTATTGCTCTTTTCTGCAATAAAACATATATTCAGATAAGAAATCACTTTATGGTTCTTTTGGAAAAAATATCTAACCTTAGGAAATTTATGAAAAAATTGAAGCTATATCATAAATATTTGCTTTGTAAAAAATGCATGTTTTAAGAAAGTAGAGCATTAAAAAATTACATATGCATAGAATTACAGTAAAAAGAACTGCTAGAAAAAAATTATCGAAACTCGAAATTCATGTATTTTGACGTTGTGAAAGAAACATATACCTTGAAAGTCAGATAATTCTTATATTTTTAATTCGTTTTGTTTTGTGTTGTAAAAATATGATGTTGAAAAGAATTATTCAAAGTATAGCTGCTTTTGATTTTTTAATAAAATGAATCGCATTTTTCGGTAAGGAGTAGTAAAAGAAAATTATGGTTATAACGAAAAATGTGTAATACTGGCTTTAAATCACAGTCACCGTTTTTAGAAATTTTCAGTTTTTTAGCATAAAAATGCTTTAAATATTAAAAATACCTGTATTAGAAAATTAGAAAACCATTTCATTTTAGTTTTTCTTATAAAATACATCCTATAACTAAAGCACTTATCATTTATCGAATACTTCAAAGTGTGAAAATAAAAGATAACACTTTTATCTTATTGTTTTTTAAAACAAATAATGAAACATCTCCTAAGAACATAAACTTTGATATCTGAAAATAAAGAACTTATATTACAAACAATGAAACTCTTCTCTTTGTCAATTTGATCTCTTTTTCTTTTTGAGAAGTACAACACAGAACTGCATTCAACACGTAGTTATCCACAGATAATTCTTTGGAATTTTTATACTTTGCAAAAATGATTTGTAGAAAATACTCAGATGAGACAGATATTTTTAGAAACTGTCATATTTCCATTGCATATCCTTTATTTTAAGTAAAGAAAAATATATCTCGTAGTTACAGTGTAGATAAAAAATGGATTTTGTTTTGTATGTAATTGGAAAAACAGATATAAAGTAGCAAAAATCTGTAGCAGAGTAACAATCTAAAGTAGTACGTATACATTTTTCTTTCTTTTGGTGCTGTTAATGGTCTTAAAACGAACAATTTAAGCAAATTTATAGCATTGACGTTACGAATTTTTAATAAAAAGAATACCGATACATACCTCCAAAAATCAATTTTTAGGCTAAAAAATTTTATAATTCTTCCCGTTTCTAACACCGCATTGTTCAGCTTTTAATAATTAAAAGAAAACGCTCTTCTACAGGCTTTTGTCTGCGTTCTCTGCCACAGTGTCAATACCTCTTACAAAACTTTTAAATGCGTTTTTTTAAATGATGTTTTTTGATGTAGTGGGCATTGTGGGAAAGTTAGTAATTAATCTATCAATTTCAAATATGAAGGTAGTGAATCGATTTATATAGAGAAGCTACATGTGATAGGAACTTATCTGGCGAACAATTACATTTGTAATTAGAATATCTTTATTTCTTTTTTCTTTTTTTTTAAGTGACTCTCAAAAAAATCTTTTGTGTTTTTATTCAAAAGTAAAAAATAATACTATAGTTTTTTTTTTTTTTTTTTTTTTTTTTTTTTTTTTGTAAAAATGGATGGTGTGTCAGGTTAAAACAATTTAACAATAACCAGATTTAAAAATTAAAAAATTATAAATTGTCAGTCAAAGCTCATAACTTCAAAATCCTATAGACACTGTAAATGACAGAAGGATTTCTTATTTTTCTGTGTGTAATTTTAACAATTATTCCCTTTTTAAACCTCAAGGTATATAAAAATTTTGCTTTAGCACAATAAACCCGTGGATGGGGAAATTTGGATATAATATGTTTTGGTAAAGAAGTATGTCTTTTACATTCTAAATTCACCTTCTATACTAATAATAGGTATATTAAAAATAAAAAAGACATTTTAGAAATTTATTAATGAAAAGTTTTAGGTACAAATCTAGGATAAATACACAATAAAATGTTAAATAAGTTTATATACTGATAACCATTTCCTGACGTCTTCTACAGCCTCACTGATATCATTTTCATTATTTCTTATGGGTATTTTCCTTTTACAGGTGCCAGGCATGTATGTAAAAGGACACTTAGTTTATATGGGGCTATATCTCAGCCATTTTTTTTAAGATAGAGCCAAAACAAAAATTGAACCGGAATCCTTGGATCAAGTCCAAACATTTAATGAAAAACCTTTTAGGATTTCTGAATCTTTTGTACATATTTTTGAATTTGAATTCTTTAAGGGCCTCCTTCTGTCGGAATTTCCCCACATGGAACTGAGATCAGCTGGCCTTAGCCAAAAGTCTATATATAAAATTTGGTTCAGTTCTATGATAATTTCATACACCTTTCGATGATACAATAATGAAAATGGCACAAAAATTGCTATTACAGCGTCCGCTACTGGGAGAATATCCCCATATTCAAATGCGACCGGCTGGACATAGTCAAAAACCTATAAATGTAATTTGGTTGATATTTTTGCATATCTTTTCGATTATACAATGACGACAGACACTAGGACAGACGGGCATTTTGGAAAAAAAAAATTTCGGGATCTCTGTTTCCTAAAACGTGCAAATCCGTCGAAAACCGAAAGTTGAAAAAAATTTCGATCTGGATGCGATCAGCCGATGTATTATACTAAACTACAAAAACTCCTTCTGGCATGTACCGGCAGAAACAGATAGCCTCCTTATTGCTTGGTTTTAAGTATTTAGCTAATTTTACTGAAAAACACAAAGCTAAAATGCGTAGAAACCGATTACAGAAGAGTCAGTTCTCGTCAATATTGAATTTGAATGAGAATATCGCTAAATTAGACAGACATAGCTAAGTTGGCTATGGTCATACATGGTAATATATTTTTGTATATATTTCGCCAATTGTCGCCAAGCTTGGCGAGAATATGAAGTTGGCGAATATAAAATATCGTGTTAAGCATGTAAGTGTTAAAGCGATGTTTACAACAATGAAAGAAAATTTGCCGAAACCATGTTTACTAAAACTCATAAATTAAGCCCGTTTATGGTGGAATTATGCTGTATTATTTAAAAATGTCTGCCACCCTAAAATTTCAAACTGCTATATCTCAGCTATTCTTTAAGATAGAGGCAAAACAAAAAATGCTCTGGAATCCTTGGATCAAAGCCAAACATTTAACGCAAAAAAAAAAAAAAAAAAAAAAAAAAAAAAATACGATTTCTAATTTTTTGTACATTTTTTTGAATTTGAAATCTTTAAATCGCTCTCACAGCGCCCCCTCTAGCGCAATATCCCCAAATTCAACTGGAACCTGCGGAGCATTAGTCAAAAACATATACAAAAAATTTGGTTCAGTTATCGGTATAACTTCATACACTTTTCGATGATGCAATAGTGAAAATGGAACAAAAATTGCTATCGCAGCGCCCCCTTTCGTCGGAACATCCCCAAATTCAAGTGGGACCTGCTTTCCATAGTCAAAAACCTATAAATAAAATTTGGTTCAATTTGAAGCGTAACTTCATAAACGTTTCGATGGTATAAAGAGGACAGACAGACATTTTTTAAAAACATGTTTTTCGGAATCTCTGACCCCTAAAACGTGGAAATCCGTCGAAAACCGGAAGTAAAAAAATTCGATTACAATACTTTCTTCTATATAGATAGAAGAAGGTAAAAATATAATACTTAAATTACTTAATTGTTTCTATGAGTCCAGAATTAGCTTTAATGCAAACTCTTACCAATCTTAACCTCGAGAAGGATGCGTACACGGCATCAAACAACAATGCACAATATTTATTTAAGTTCTTAAATACACATACACATCTATTACTACTTCTGAATCCATGAAATGTGTGCATTGCATAAAATGTCTTCTTTTTTAAAAAACTCACTGTTAACCAGACTTGTACAAGAATTCGGATAGATTTTTCGCCATTTTCGAAACTGACTAATCAGAAGTCTGCACTTTTCCGAAGTTTAACTTTTTTCAAAATCTTGCGAAATACAGGCTTTTGACTGTGTAACATTGCTTGGAAAACAGCAAAAAATCTATCTCGATCCCTGCTTTAAATTGAAAATTAGAGTGTCTTAGCTAGGAAAGAGTGCCTTTAACGCACGCAAAGTTTATGAAGTAAACGTCCACACTCAGGTGGAAAGTTCGTATTCTATTAACTTTTCCTTACTTGTAATCAACAACAACTAAAACTAATGAGGTAATCATGATGTAAAACAAAAATAGAAGGAAAATTTAGAAATATAATTCTATAACCTTTATAGAATAAGGTTCAAATGAGAGACTTTTTATTGTTTAAAAATGAAACTTCTTGCAGTTAGTTATGTAACAAGCATTCTACTTTAAGATAAATAAAATAATCAGTAAAATGGAAAAAAAGAGTTTCTCATTAAGGGAAATTTTTATACAGGAATGCTGGAAGAAGAATTTTTCTTTTTATCAAACTAATAAGTATATTTTGTTTGGAACGAAACATTTTCATTGATTTTCAATTTGAATTTAGTATGAGTTACTCGGAAATTCTTTTGAAGTCGTTTAGAATATACAAAGTCTTTTTACTTAACGATAAAGTTGGAATTGTTTGCGTTTCAGAGATATATTTTCATTTGTTTTTAATCTTATATCATTGTGAATATATTTATAAAACTTTCAGCACTTGCGAGAAAATTTAAAATACCAGAAATAAACTATTCAAAACTATTATTTGACAAAAAACAATTTATAGAACGGAATTTGAAAAATAAATGTATATTTCTTAGCATTTATATGTGAAAGAAACATTATGATGGCATATAAAAGATTACCTTTATTTTAGGAAATGTGATCTACTATTATTTTAAGACCTAAAATGCCAAATTAAATTTAAATACCTTAAATAGTTTTCTGTCTTCATTTATATTATTTTTTTTAAGATCCTATAAATAATACTATAATGCGTTTAAAGTGGGAGAAAAATTCAAATAAAGACGGTACATTATTAAAATATTTTAAAAATTCAGATAATATATTTTTTAAACCTGACCCGGTTTAGTTAAAAATATTAAAATCATGCTTTTGACAACTAATTAATTAATAATTATAAAAAAAAATGTATTCTTTCTTTATCATTTTTTTAATGTTAAAATATCAGGCTACATTTTCTTATTTAAAAATTTTATTGAGTATGGAGAATTTTATTTATATTAATTATAATAATCATTTTTTTCTTACTTTTTAAAAGGTTCACAATAAGCGTTTTTTTAATTATTATTCACATGTAGAAAGTTCCTTTAAAATCGTTGTTCTAGCTAAAGGTCAGCAAATTATCATTTTTACTTTCTTCTATATATATAAGAAGAAAGTATTGGATTCGTGAAAAATTTTGATTTTCGTTTTTTTTTGATGGATTTACACGTCTTTGGATTTTCCGAATAAGTTTGCTTTTTTGCTTTGAAAAATGTACCTTTGTCTGTCTATCTGTGTGTTATACAAATAATGTGGGCGGTCAAAATAAAGAACAAATACATGGAATTTCTTAAAATTACATATTTAGACATTTATATAAATTGGAGGGGATTAAGTTTTATGCATATCGCCAAAGTGGTGTTGCTGCTATGCAGTGTATTTTCACGATTTCCATTATATCTATATCTCGATTTATGCGGGATGAAATTGCACTAAATTTAATACATAATATGCTTATTACAATAAACTGTTCTTATTAAATATTGGCTTTCAAAACTCAACAGGGGGTATTGCTATTCTGTGCATTTGTGATGATTATTATAGTTGTTTCTCAATTTCTTTTTTGTAGAAATGGACAAATATTTATATTTCAGATTAATGTCGATTGATCAAATTGTGAATTTGAGAATCCCATAATATGGCACTTTCGTGCTGTGCTTTTCATATCGACTGTAACTTTGTGTTTAATTGAAATAAATGGTCTTTATTCATATTTATAATTGTTTATGGGTACCTGCGCTATTTAAATTAGTGATAGATAAAGGTTTTGTGTTTGCCACATCATTCCAGTTCTTTCGTGGTTCCAAGTGCTGATTTACAGTTATACTTTGGTGAATAACCATTTTATACATAGAGAAAAAATGCAGTGCTAATGACGTACTACAACGTAAAATAATGTAGCAAACATTTGCGAGATGTGGTATGATAGTGAATAGATGTATCGAGCAGCAAATAATGAAAGTGTTAATGAGTTATAGTTGCATATACAACACATAATTACAGTAATAATCTAATAGCAAAATGCAGTGCTAATGATGTACAACAACGTAAAATAATGTAGCGAACATTTGCGAGATGTGATATGATAGTGAATAGATATGTCGAGTGGCAAATAATGAAAGTGTTAATGAGTGCCTTAATACATTATAGTTGCATATACAGCACAGAATTACGTAAAAATATAATAGGTTTTAGGAAAAACAAATTCACAAACGATTTACAAACATGAACCGAATTACAATGTTTTATAGAATTATATTATAAATAAATAAATGTATCTTCAAAGATTTCATTGACCTACGTTTCACCTTAAGAACTCCTGCATGTCTTCCCGGCATAGAATAAATTAAATTCTTTTCAAGACTTTGAAACAAAACCTCTAAAAAAATGCTCATATATTACATTTGTAAAATAATCCTATACATTAAGCGTTAGTAGAGATGCTTAAAAGTGATTGGCTGAATTACAGAATGCTTCATCATAGTGGAAAATAGAAAATTATATAACATTAAACGCTTTTATCAGAGAACGTCGGTACCTTGGCTAAATAGAAAATTCACCATCATGTAGGAAACTAGAAAACAACTAACTATCATTAACGTGTGACATATCCTTCGAGGTTGTCAAATGTTATTGACAACGCCGAAGGTCATGACACAGATTTAACCAGATACAACAAATGATTGAAAACAGTAAACAGGGAATTATCAGTGAAGCGGTTAAATTAAAATGCAGACGACAAAAAAACCTAAATCAAATAAATCACATATTACTTTCTTCTATCTTTACAAGAATAAAGTATTGGATTCATGGAATTTTTCAACTTCCGGTTTTCGACAGATTTATACGCTTTAGAAGGTCTTGAATACGATTTGACTCTTTTTAGAAAATGTCTGTCTGTGAGTCTGTGAGTCTGTATGTGTGTATGTGACAAAAATTGTGTGGGCACTCTACCTCAAGAACTAATACACGAAATTTAATAAAAATTTTCAGTTAGTTCCTGATGTAAATTGGTGCTGATTAGTTTTTGGTGAAAATAGCACCACAGGTGGCGCTGCTATGCTGTATTTTTCGCGATTTACGCAATACCACTATCTCGAGAACTAATGCACTTATTTTCATCAAATTTCAGATTCAGTTAGACCTTTACATAAATAGACTCTAATTACGTTTTGGAGTAGATATACCAACAGGTGGCGCTGCTATACAACTTTTTTTATTATTTTTACAATAGCTATATCTCAAAAACTAATGCACGAAATTACGTGAAACTTCACATTCTGTTAGACCTTGACATAAATAGATGCTGCTTACGTTTTGGTGTAAATATCCCAAAAGGTGGCGCTGCTATGCTACTTTTGTATTATTATCACGATAACTATATCTCACGAACTAATGCACGGATTTTCATCAAACTTCAGATTCAGTTCGACGTTGACGTAAATTGTTGTTGATTAGGTTTTGATCTAAATCTCAAGAACAGGTGGCGCTGCTATGCTGCATTTTGCAGGATTTACACGATTCTAGAGCCATATCTCAAGAACTAATACAAGGAATTTAATAACACTTTAGATTCAGTTAGACCTTGATATAAATTGGTGCTGATTCATTTTAGAGTATGCGAAACCTGTTTGATATAGAAGAAAATTTTGGGATTGGCACATCTGACTAGTTTTTGTATATTAAGTTCTAAAAACATACTGGAAATCAGAATTTATTTTTATTTTTTTTTAGAATATGGATTTAAAAACTTACAACTAATTTATATATTTTTTTCATTTTATGCAATAACTTTTGAAATACAACATAAATCAAAAAATTTGTTAGCCTAATAAAATTAATACTTTAGAAAATTAAATGTTTCATTAATTAATATTATCATATTTTGTACGTGCACTTTATAATTTCTTTAGTACGTTGCAAGTAATAAATGATTTGTATAATCCTTTAACATTCCTAGCAGTTGTAAATATTTTCCTTCAAAACTTTTATATCGCTGGCTTTTTACTGGCTACACAGCTACTATGAAATTTTTACCTAACTGTCTTAGATTAAATATTCTAAAAATACAACATAAATAGTTTCAAATTACATTTGGCAAAATGCAAATTTTCACCTTACTTTATTCATAAGTATCAATATCAGATTCGATAGATCCCACTGTTACTTAACAGGTGACATTTAAAAGATACAAATATATGTTAAAAGATGTTTAAAATGTTTAAAAACGTGCAAGTACTTTCGGCCGGCTACCGCGACCATCATCAGAGAGCGAGACTATTTTCTGACTGCCGACTTACGCATCTGAACTCTAGCTTCGTCTTCAGGTGAAAAATTCCTTATTTCTTGGGTTTCTTTGAATTGGTTTCTATGGATACTCTCAATGATAATGTAAATAACTTTGTAAACTATGCGAGAAAGGGGGTTGGGGTGCACCTTTTCTTCTAATATTAAGGACATTAAACCATATATTGGGTACATCAATACCGTTATCAGAGAATCTATGGATATTTTGTGTAAAGGAGATCAAGTTTGCAACGATACAGCATCATACAATATATTATGTTTGCATCATAATTTTAAATTGCATACTAACAAAAATTGATCTATTTTAGAAATAATTTTTCCTGTAGGTCGATAAATAATTTCAATATAGGTTAATTTCCAAGAGGACCACAAAATTTAGTCAGGTATAATGCTCGCAAGTGCATTAAGACCATTTAGTTTAAAGTATTTATTTTCATTTTCAATCATTTCTAGGTTTAAATTTAAATCACAATTTGACTTTATAATAGGGTGGTGTTTTTGGTTACAGTTGTGACGTGACGTACGTGACTTATAGTAATGTAAAAAATAATTTGTCCAGAAAAATATTTTTTTTTACAATGAATAACACGTTTTCAAGTGATATTATTATTATTATTATTATTTTAAGTCATCGAAGAAATTTACATTTTAGTTTCAATGTGTCGTTAGGGAATGGTGCATTTTGGTCACAGCTGTCACTTGACTAAAGTGACTTTCAGTGATTATTGTCATTATTGTCACCTCGACCATGCTTGCTATATGGGTAAGAAGGTAAAACAAACCTGCACTCGCAAGAAATACAAAATTAACTGCAAATACCAACTGACTCTGTGAATGTGCTTTGATGATTCTTCAATGTGATCTAGAGGGTACTTTACTGATGTATCACCACAAGAACCGTTCTAGTAGATAACCTGAGAGGGGTATATACATTAACATTTTACAATAATGCATATTATATATTTAACGTATATTATATAATAATAGAGAGAGAGATGTAGAATATATGTATTTTCTTTGAAAAATGGGACAGATGAAAATATATTAATCGAGCTGTGGCCCCAAGCTCACCAATGCCTTATGAAGCTTTATTCAGATCAGAATCTTCCATCGGGGGAGCAGGTTTTACCAGAACCCAAGTCTATGTCTTTAGTTTTTCGCTTTACCGAAGCAAAAATGTCAGCAAAAAACCTTCAGGAAAGCAGAAGGTATTTTGGAGAAAAATACCTGCATCTTTCCTTTAGGTAAAAAAAAAAAAAACTGCATCTTTCCTTTATTTAAAAAAAAACCCTACATTTTCCCTTTAGGTACAAAATCTTCATTTTCCCTTTAGGTAAAAACCTGCATCTTCTCTGCTTGCTTTTTCCGATGCAAGCTAATGTTAAACCAATGACAACATTCTTTACGAATTTTTGAAAAAGAGAAAATTTGCTTGCGATTAGTCTTAATTGTAGCGTAAATTGTATGAAATTTATGGTAACGACAAATATGGATATCAAAATTTTACTTGTTATTTTTTGAGGGAGAACTCAGCAAGAATAATCATGCAAGACTATGAAAATGGCCAAACTGCATCCTTCATTAGATGAAATCATTAATTCTAGGGTGAAGCGGATGTCTCTATTCCCCCAACCCCGATAAATATATAATCTTATTATGCATTATAAGAAATGTGTGTATCCATTTTAAGTTCTTCCTATGTGAAAGCATAAATTTTGCATAACAATTCCATATTGGACGGAAATAAATCTTAATAGTAGTGCGGGACTAAGAGAAAGAAAATTAAAAATATGAATGCAAGAAACATTTTGCTTTTCAGCGGGCAGATTTAAATTTTTTACGCGAGCAGCTGCATATCCTATTTTTTACTCACAATAGTTGCAAATGTAAGTTACTTTACAACAAGAAACATGTCAAAAGATAAAATATACATATCAGTATAAAATTGAGTTTTACTTTCTGTGTCATTTATGTGAGAAAAAGTTTCAGAAGAATAGCGTTTGTCATAAAATTTGTGATAGCTCACTCACTGAAAGATTATACTTTTTAAAAATAAATTCATTTAAAAAAAACTTTTTTTTAATGTTCATGTGTCAATGTATAAGCTTATAAATTTTTATAACTGTACGGCTTTAAGGAAAAGAAAATACTTTGCAAGGAAATCGTTATATTGTGCTTGTACTGTATACCAGTGGACCCATGCGAGGATTTCGCTCTGAAGTCTAATATTTTTTAGCTATAAATTTTTAGAGTCTAATATTTTTTTAGATGCAGGTTTAAACTTGCATAGAAAAATTAAGGATAAAAAGATCTGCAAACAACATGAGTCAAGACAGAATATTGTCTCATTTATACCATCGAAGTTATAGTAAAAAAACTAATTGAAGATAGCAAAAGGCACGCGCGAGAAAAAAAATTAACAATCGTTTTTTAACTGCATTAGAAGATAACGTCATCCGCTTCTTGAAAAATATGAAACAAAGAAAAATAAATTGAATGCATTTAAAATACAATTTAATTTAGTATAACAAAGCATACCTATTATTCTAGGCGTGAAATACCACTGCTTCGATTGATCAATGGTGTCTTTTTCTCTAAACATTTCAATTGCAATTTAAGTTTTTAACCATAAATGTAAACTAAACCGATCGGAGAAATAATACTTTATCTTTTTTGTATTATTTATTTTTTTATATTCATTATTGAGAATCATATAAAGTGTTATTTTATTTTTGTGGCAACACTAATATGAGGAAAACCTTTCATTTGATTTATGAAAATAATGGCTATTTAATTTTTAATTAACAGCAATTTTTAATCAAGAACAGGTTTTAACGAAATGCGAGTGTACTATGTCAGAAGCCATTTCAAAAACCTGCGTTTCGTTGAGCGTTTCGTAAATTCATAGAAAACGGGATGTTGACAACAGAAATAATATATATGATTAATAAAAATTATTAATGGATTTTACATTTTAGGTATATACATACAGATCTACGAAAAAAATTCTTTTAATTTTCATTTATTAAATTTTTAAGTGGAAAAATATAAATGTAAATATAGTGGGAAAATTTAAATGTAGGACAACAGTGGAAAAATATAAATGTAAGAAAATTACAAATGAATGTACATGAATTACATGAAAATATTACGAATTATGATATACTTTAAAAAAATTGATATCATAAAAACAATGTTTTACTGTATTATCTCTATTGAAAGCTAATAACCATTATACTTACTACTATCCAACCACCATACATTCTTTTTTCTAATAACAAAACAATACACAATTCCAAGAGACAAAACATTTTACTATATTATTCCAATAAAATTGCTATAGATAGATGCTGGAAGAAGAATTAGAAATGAAGAAGGCGAATTAACTATAACTGCCAGAAGAATTAACTGTTCTGGTAAGTAATAAATTTTATATACTTCACTAAGTGAATGAAGTTTCAAACTACATTTTCAATAAATAATTGAAACTATCATTGATCTTGTTATAATACAATTAATAACCTGTATAACATATAATGTACATTATAAGCTGTATAAGCTGCATAACATTATATCATTCTCTTTGAAAAACACGAGAATAACTTTTTCTATCAATAAAAAAGCATGGAACATTCACACGATAGTTCAAACTTTTATTTAATGAAGTTAAGGCAAACAATTAAATTACCTTAATAATATTTATTCAAGTAATATTTTATCTCTGTACTAATATGAAATTTTAAAATTAACTTTTATTAGTTTTTATGACCAAAATTTACCTACAGTTACGACTGTATTATTCGTATTCATTCCTCAATGTAAAACATGCTTGTATTTTTGTAAGTGAAATGACTTTCAGATGTGTACACATTTCTATTATTTAGTTGATGATTTTATTTACATTATAGGTAACTTACATGAGAGTGTTTTTGAATCATTAAAATTATAAATTATTTGATCCTGTTGCTTGGTTTTACTTTACTGGATGCAAGATCTAAAATAAATTTGCATTATTTTTTTTAATAGATTGTTATTATTATATCATTTTTAGAAACATATTCTTACTTATACATAAAAAAATAGAGTTCTCAGATTGAAATAAAAATAATTTTTACTGATTTTCAGGAAAATCAGGATATATTTTAAAATGCACCTATTCTAAATTATAAAAACATTTCTTATAGTCAAGACTTTGTTTTCGTCCTTAAAAATATATGAATAAATTGTTTGCTAAAAAAATAATAATCTGATCTTTATCTTATATTTTAAAATGATAAAGTTAGGTGTGTAGGAATCCTATATAATTGACAGTTAATTTCATTGGTTACAAATTTAATCATAAAAAGTTTTACTATAGCTCTGAATTTTTTATTGTCTTTGTTATATTTCAGGATTTTTAAAATAGAAGTGCAACATACCTACAACACATGCATTAATACTCCAGCGGTTCCCAAAACTATGGGTTGCGAACCCCTGATGGATCACGCGCGATAATATATTGAGCCCGGGAATGATCAACCTATTCTTAAATTGTATTACTAGTTTTATCTACTGTAAAATTAAAAAAATATATATACTATGTTGCATCTTTAAACAAAAAAATTGTAAAGATATATAGATAAATAATTGTAAAAATATTGTCACAGGGAAATAGCGCAGTCTAATCAGCATAACACATGTAAACACGCACTCTGAGGTTTGGAGAAGTAGTAGTAGTTGCACTTTTTCCCTTATGAAAACATTTGTATTTCATGGAGTCCATAAAATGCGTGAATAAAGATAAACTGTTCAAATGGAAATTTTAAATTTTATATCAGAATGTAATTTTCAAACGAATAAATTAACAAGAATTATGTTTTTTCATTTGTTGTTTGAAGACAAAACTAATTTTCATAAAAACTGGAAATCATGCCTGATAAGAATACAGGCACATAAAAACATTTTACTAACCTCTCTTATAGATTTAATCTCTATTCATGGTCACCACTAAGGTGAGAGAGGGGGCAAAAGAGGGCCATTGCCGCAACCTCCTCCGCTGGATATTGAAACTTAATTAACTAAGTTATCTTTTCCTTCGATTTTGAAAAACTCAGTAAAATTTATTACTTTCGAGTAAGTTAAATTAATTAAACACTAAGAGAAAGAAGAAGAAAAAAATTCTGTTAAGGATAAACTTTGTCCCCACCGCTCCTAAATTCGCCATGATTTCTATTTTGTAGTTGTTTCCATTTTTATGTTTATATGTTTAAAAATTATCTTAAACGGAAATTTCAGGGAGGTATTGAATTTAGGTGAGTGGCGTGTGTTTGTGTTCAGGTGGCATCAACCGGATTTTGAAGTTTAATTAACATAATTTTCCTTTTCTCCAATTTTTAAAGAAATAAAAAAAAGATTTATTATCTTCGAGTAACTTAAAATAATTAAACCCTATGAGAAAGAGGATCTAAGAATGTTATATTAGGGAAGGGGGGGGCAGTAGTGCTCTTCTAAATCCTCGATGCCAGTAGATTTTTTGTTCTGTTTTTCTATTTATGTTTTGGTGTTTAAAATACATTTTAAACGGGATGTTCAGGTCAGGGTTGCATTCACGGAGTGGCAGGAAGGGACATCTCCCCCGGAGGCATAACTACCTTTAAGGTTCGAACAGACAGCGTTTCTCCTGATCGGAACATCTGTTGTGGTTTTTCGGTCTTTTTGATGTTTTTTTAGTATGTCTAAACATCATAGGTCACCAGCGGATACCGTTAGCAAGTAGGTCACTACCGCTTTCTTTTCCAAACACGTCAAAATTTGTGCATAATGAAGAATCTGACAACGTGGGGAGTACAGAAAGGTACATTTTGGATGGAGGATCTCTCTTGCATCGCATTTCCTGGTGTAACAGTGAGACATATGAAAACATCACTATGTCTTACGCTGATTTTGTTCTTAAACAATATGGGAAACCTATCATTGTTTTTGATAGTTAAATCGGGTCCCCGCAATGATTAAAGATGTGGCTCACAAACGACGCTACAAAAAAAGTCAGTTGATATATTAATTTCAGCCCAACCATAAAGTTTATCGTCAAAAAGGAAGAGTTCCTGACTAATGAGAAAAACAAGCAAGCAATGATTTCCTTCACAGGGGAATTGCTTAAGAAACAAGGCTGCACTATTCACAACGCAGACGGGGATGCCGATGTAGATATTGTTCGTGCTGCAGTCTCATCTTCAGAACATGCACATACCACTGTAATAGGTGAAGATACCGACTTGCTGATTCTCCTCCTTTACCACGCAAAGGATAATGGTTTCAAGCTATTCTATCGTAACGACATAAGACGAGGATCAGATTCCAAACCAATCTATGATATCCTCAACATGCAGTCTCTGTTAGGTCGTGAAAATTGCAACTTACTTCTGTTTCTGCACGCTTTCACGGGCTGCGATACAACATACAGAATTTTTTCGATTGGGAAATCCTCAGCATTTCTAAAACTAATGAAGGAGACAGAGCTCAGTTCAATTCCAAAAATATTTTATTCAAATTCATGCCTACATTCAGATATCGCTGAGGCTGGGAGAAAACCAATACTTCTGTTTTATGACTGCAAGACACTGGAATCCACAGACAAACTACATTCCCAAATGTTAGTAGAGCAGGTAACTACAGCAAAATCATTTGTTACACCTAAACGTTTGCCTCCGACCGATTCTTCTACAAAATATCATAGCTATCGCACTTACTTACAAATAAATATCTGGAAAGCTACTGAAGAAAGGTTCAAGCCAGAAGAATGGGATTGGTATGTAAAAAATAACTTATACTATCCAATACTCTGCGACTTACCGCCAGCTCTAGATTATCTACTTAATATGATTCTATGTTCTTGCAAGACAAACTGTGCTACTTTACGATGCGGATGCAAGCGTAATGGATTACCCTGTTCTACAGTTTGTGATATGTTCCAAGTCGATGGTTGTAACAACTATTACCTAACTTCCAAACTTAAATATGATGAAAGTGATGAAAATTATTGATACATTTTTTTTCACTGGAACATTTCTGTAAAAATGAACTTACGCAGTAATTTGTAAGGAATAGTAGGCTTTTGTGTACTGTTTAATGTTTTTTACTATACTTCAGAGTTTAGTTGTGAAAATAAAGCGATATATTCTTTGACCTAGTTCCAGAAAATCCCCTCCGCCATTTTGAAATCCGTATATAGAGGTGTTCCCGTGTTCAGATTTTGTCTGCAGCAGTTAGTGCAGCAGCAGTAGTATTATTGAGCAGTAGTTCCTGATTAAAAAAAAACGTGTAAAAAGCTTCTATTACAATTTTGCCCATGTTCATTCATAAAATGCCTGGACTATAATGCAAATTAGAATTCAAGAACTTAAAAGACTTGTGGAATGTGTACAAACATTTGCTTGCCGGTAAATATAATATTACATAGTTTAAAGATCGTTTAAGGCAAAATCTGTAATTAAATTTTTATTGTAAATGCTTCTTATAAAAGGAGTAATTTCTGGCAATGATTGTTAATTAAATTATATATATGTAAGAATTTAATCTGTTTTTCTGCTTGAACTAAAACGACAGATGCAAAGCCAATCCGCGTCTGCATCTGAGTATTGTGCCATATTGTATATTGAAGCATGCAATATATTTGAAATACGATATATTTGAAATATACATATATATATATATATTTATTTTTAAAAAAATACTTCGTTTAAAGTCCTGCATACTTTAGGCAGAGAACATTAATAACATTTCAATTTCAAAAAATTTCATATTTGTAACATCTTTAATAAAACATTTTTCAAGTTGTTATTTTGAATCTGAAAT
Source organism: Maratus michaelseni (assembly GCA_963931845.1). Taxonomy (NCBI): domain Eukaryota; kingdom Metazoa; phylum Arthropoda; class Arachnida; order Araneae; family Salticidae; genus Maratus; species Maratus michaelseni. The sequence goes on from OZ007590.1 coordinate 183,055,040, forward strand.
TTGCATATGCATACTTTTGTGTGTGTTACAAAATTAAAATTTTTATTTAACGTTTTTAAATTAAATTTTAAAAATCAAAAAAAAATTTTAAGCCATTGTTTAAATTGTTATTTAAAATTTTTAAGTTAATTTAATGAATAATGAGTTAATTATAAAAATATTATGTCTAATAAAAATATTTAATTCATTATTAAAGAATTTTATAACGGTTGATCATTTTGATTACCTTTAATATATACCTTTAAAGAAGTTTTTCTTTCTTTTCTACTTTTTTAATGATTACATGTGTTACTTCTTTAGCCTAATTAGTAATTTATAATGTATTATTCATTTCGGTATTCACCATTATAGTTTCCCCAAAACTTTTTTTTCATCATAATCATTTTATGAAAGTGCCAACTGTGTCAAATAAAAGAAAATTTTCCAAAAGTTCATGCTCTCTAGCTGCGATAAATATAAAAGTAAAATTCTAGACGAAGAGGAAAGATTCTTTTTTAGAAATCAGTAAAATTTTAATTAATTTATTGTATTTTACATTACTTTGAGATAAATCAAATAATGTGCAAATTATAAAAACAAAATAAATAAATATCCACCCAACTGTAACCATTATTTTATACATGATGCTATTTATATAAACAAAGGCTTTAAAATAAAACAATATCGAGGAAAGAATTTAATTCTTATGACTTTATAATTTATTATATATTTTTAAATATCAAAGTAATATAAAGTATAATAAATTAATTTATATTTTACTTAATCCTATAACAATATCTCTTTTATTTATCTTAGTTGCTGCTATGTCCTATTTCACTTTTATATTTATCGCAGAAAGATAGCATGAGCTTTTGAAAAACTTCTTTTATTTGCCACTTTCACAAAAGCACTGTGATGGCAAACAATATTTTTTCTAAAAATAAAGCAATAAGTATGCAAAATTGAAAATACATTATATATCACTAACTAGACTGAAGAAGTAACAAGTAATATAAACCGAAATAATATATATAATAAAACTTTTGTAAATAATAACCATTAAATCACATAAATAATCGACAATAGATAAACCTATAATTACAATATAATACACATATATATAAGGTAAAGGGAAATAATTTTGCATATATTTATTCAGTTACTAAGAAAGGAAAATGATCAATTGTTATAGAATTTAATTTTAAATAATTTAAATATTGTTTATGAGATATCATTTTTTAAAATTAACGCAGTATTAAATTAAAACACAATTAAAAAATATAGAAAAATGCGTATTCAAATCTGCGTATTCAAAATTCTTTCACCCACTTTTTCTAGATTTTTACATTACTATGTACTGCAATTAATTTGGATTGACTGATTGTAGATTGATTCAATTTCATTCAAAAATTACGTCGGAAGTATAGCTTCCTTAAAGACAAGCATTTCCGAAAAAAGAGAAAAAGAATATTACTCAACAGTTGTTTCTAAACTTCTGTTTCCAGTAATCGCACCAAGACAAACCACATAAGACAAGTTAACCAATCACAAGGCCGGATACTTCCCTATGGTTCTCTACTAGAGTAAAGGTAGTTAATATGCCTCCCGGAGCGTCCAAATGTCCCACTCACGGGAGTAGCAGTAATTCTTTCGGAGATAAATATCTGATTTCATTACTGGTTCAGAGAGTACAGCACCCTGCGGAAAAAAGAAATTATTGCTTAAATTCTCTATATTGAAAAATACTGGTAGAAATTTATTTCTGAATGTATTGCATGCATATTAATTATTAAATTTCTAAAATAAAATACATTGCTATTTATGTTATTATGTTTTTAAAGTGTCTTGCAGGGGAGTTTGACAAAAACCCTTAGTTTAGTTATTTCACGTCTGGATTCAATTCATTTAAAAAAACGCTGCAGACCACAAGTACATCTTTCAAAATCACCCTCCCCCCCGCCTCTGGATTTCATTCTGCGGTGCCCATGTCAACAATGCCTTGTTCTAAAAATAATCAAGATGGGTCCGGAGGGAAATTGTGGGTCAAAAGAAAATTGGACCCTCTTATTTCTCCTCCCTCCTTGCACGGTGGGTCGAAAACACCTAAATTTATATAATCGAAACGTAATAGTGCGGGAAGTTGCCATTGGTAATAAGGAATAAATTCGTAAAATATTACACCAAATGGTTAATATCTTTTACCGCCGCAAGGGGGGCAAAGTTTCAAAAAATTGTTTTTTTTTCAAAATAAAAAAAATAATTATGTACCTGTAATGTTCCTGTAAAATTTCATTATGGTGAAATCATTTTTATTACTGCCGCAGGTACGGTCAAAATTTTGAAAAAAAACCGGCAAAAATTTCAATTTTCCGTTTTTTCTAATTTTTTCAATTTTTATTATATGTCTAAAATTAAATAAATTTACATTATAGCTAGTAATAACTTTTCTAGTGATTTTTAAAAAGTCTGCTAAGTCATTAAAGGTAATTTGGAGGCCATAAACTTGCTGAAACAAACCTCGATAAAACCTTTAAAAAACTCTATATTTCTCTTAAAGAAACCTGTAGTTTTCATTTTCCTAAAAAATATACCTGTAGAAACCTTCAAAATACCTGCAAAATTTGATATTTCTTATACGTTAACAGAATTTTATTTAAATATTACATGTTAAAATACTTTATTACCAATTCGAAGATCCTTAATATACCAGTATTCTAAAACGAATATACTGATTTATTGTAGTTCAACATTTAGTCACAATGTGACATCGCTGAGTGGTGGAATTTTGGTCACAGATGCGACGTGACCCCTCTGTTATGCAGTGGCGTCACAATGACGTCACGTCCACTATACTTTCGATACGGGTAATAATTCACACTATATTGTTGTTTTATATAGAAATATTTTTTGGTATCTTCCAAAAGGAAGGACTGTTTTCCTAGTATTTTTTTAATATAACTGATTTTTAGGGTTTCGTTCATCTCACGAAACTTTATTCGTCTCGCTTCTCTGTCTGTCTGTAACAGAGCCAGTTCTCAGAAACTGTATAAATTACAAACTTGAAATTTTGTGTACTTACAGCTGAATATTTACTGTCACGCTGGAAATTTTAAAATTTTGAAAAAGTCGTATTATTTTAATATAGAGAGATAAAAACCCAATAATCTAATAACCTTTTCCTATTAAATTTAAACATTTTTCGTTATAACAGTTGCCATCAATTAAAAATCCACAGTAAAATTCTTTCTACAATAATTAATTTTCTATTAAAAGATTTCCACGTGAAAAATGAAATCGAAATAAAAAGTTTCCCCAATTGAAAAAAAGATTAATATGACGTCATATTGGTAATAAAACGGAAATTTTCAAACATTTCTCAATAATACAAGGAGTATGCGTATGTGTAAGTACAGAAAGCAGGTTAATATGACGTCATTAGATAATTAAAAAGAAAATTAATCTGATATCATATTGGAAGTTTAACGGACTTTTTGCAAATGTTTGAGAATAATACAAAGCGAGTATAAATATAAGTAATAGAGAAATCAACTAGATATGACGTCATCAAGTGATTATAACGTCATATGAGTTTGAGGAACGTATTGCATCATGATAAAAACCCGATTATGGAAATATTGGCATATTTTAACATTTTGAAGTTTTCTATACAACATGTTTAATTTTGAAATCGATTTCTTTTAATAACGCAGTTACTCCACATGACAGATTTTATTATGATAGAGTATAATAGCGGGCTTCGCCCGCTATCGGACTGGTTCAGATATTCGAAAAAAACGAAAAAATTAGACCGGTAAATTTTTACTTTATTAATAACATGACTTTTTATTTATTTTATTATTATTATTATTATTATTAGTTTGGAAAAGGAAATTTATTTATTTATTTGGATTTATTAAAGAAAGGATAAGGTGTTTTTAAAGGAATAATTAACGAAACCCTTTGTGCGATCTTCGATCACACTGAGCCACTTGTTTTTGTTTTATTATTATTATTATTATTCATTTCTGTTTTTTTTTTATTTATACTCTCCTCTGTTGCTGCTGCTTGGTTATTTTTTCAGAATAGCATTTTTCTACTGACCAGAAAACTATATATATATATATATATATATATATAAAGAAAAGCCATGAAATTTTCCGACCACTGTTTATGTTTATTTTATTTGATTATTCTATTGTAGAATTTATCTCATTTCTTTATATAATTAAATGAATAAATTAATAAATGTCCGAAGTTTATATATGTAAGTAGCATCTTAGAGATGCTTTCCGCAATAACCGATATGACAGGAAAGTGGCTTGGTCGACTCTGAAAATTAAGTCATAATAAACAAGAATCAAAATTTAAGTTATTGATCCACTTTTATTAACATCAAATTCACATCTACTTAGATTCAACAATATGCAAAATGAAATATAAAATAACGTGAATTTAATATGACTGGGATGCCCTAAACAATATTCAATAACTCAAGATTATTCCCTAACTGGATTGCTCGGACCACCAAAATTTAACCCTTATATAACATTCCACTCACCTGGTTTTCTCCGTTAGGGATTCGCACTCAGACATTCTTCCTCGCGCATCAATTCTTCTCGGGAAAATGGCTTTCCACATTCTTAGACAGTATGGTCAAAACAGAAGGAGAAAATTGCACTCCTTCACTCTCCAAAATTATTCTGCCGTCATCTCATTCCTTCATCGACGCGGCTTCCCAGGCTTTCGCTCATCTTGTTCTCCACACATCACCTTATTCTCCCCCTCCTCTAAGAAAAATTCATCCCTTCAGACCAAGTTCCCAGAGTTTCCGTTAATTTTTCAGAGTGAACCCTCTCTCCAACCGTTCACGCCTTTTTGTTTCCCGCATCCCCCATTTTCTTACCTTTCTTATTGGCCAAACACTAAATCCTAGCTCCCATTTTTACACGCCTTGTTACATCATTTGTACCTCAAAAGTCGAAGCCAGACTCCAAATATCAAAAAATCCTTTCCACACTTACATAATCCCTCTTGACTTGTATGTTGCTCTGTTTTTTCGTATACCACGGAGGTCCCTTTCCACGAACAGAACCCCCCTGATTCACAGATAAATTCCTAGCATCTGGTAATCCCTTTAATGTTCTCACTCTGTCGATTGACATAAAACAGCGTCTTCGCGGTGGTCTGAGCTCTAAAATTTTCCAACACCTCTCTGTACTTTCCACCATCACTGCTTGCTAGGTCAATAACCTGACAAAATATACATCTCATTACAAAAAAAAAAAAAAAAAAGAGAAAAAAAAGAAAATGAAATGACTTCGGGATCTCTATGTATTATTTTCCCCTGCCTTTCTCCTTCTCCTCAGTTAGGGCATCCTCAGAGATAATTATTGGCAATTTTATGAAAAAATATATAAAAATATAAAGAAACAAAATCAAAATAACATCAAAATTGAAGAAAATAGTCTTCGAGTCTATCCAATCAGGAAAAGAATTTCATAAAGCAGTGTAAAGTGATAAAGTAATAATAATAATGAAAACCGAATTAATATATATGATATATATATACAGTTCTCACCTTTTAGATTTATAATTTTTTTTTAAAGCAAAATAATATATGGAGCAAGAGAAAAATATATAAACATACATAATAACATATTTCTATAATGCAAACAGAATAAAATTCTTGTAATAAGTAAGATTTAAAAAAAAAAATGCTAAATGTTCAATTTTCTTTTGCAAATCACAATGAACATAATAGTTTTTATTTCTTATGGAAGCATGTTTCCAATAAAAGAGTTTTTAGTTAGAAATGTCTAGCTTTGGTATTCCATATGATAAATAGTCTTGTGAAAGAACCTTAGTTGCATATATATCAGTTTGTATGATATTAAAACACAATTTTACGCAATTTGTAGTTTGTTTTGACAGTATGTAGTTCATGTGTCACTGTTACCGTTACGAAATGTACACCAGTCCTTTTAAAAATTAGGTAAACTGTAGGATATAATGTCAGTGAGTGAATTCAGTTCACTTTCGTATTGCATGTAGAATGATGTTGTGAAGTATGAAGTTAGTTGTAGAAATGTTTCTATGTGACGTAAATGAATTGTAGAAATAAGCACTAAGAATATGCTTAAGTTGAATGAAGACATCCAATCTGTCAGCGTAAAGCACTCGCTGGTCATTGGCAATAAGTCGTGCCATTGTTGTGTACGTAGAAGACACTAATACAAAGAATGTAGGTAGATAATGCATTGTGCTGCCCAATGTTCTTTTTGTAATGAGCAGTGTAGTTATAATTTCTCGTTGAAATTTTCACTGTAATACACCACCTCATGACATGTAATTCCACCAAATAAATTGAAGCGTCTCACCAAGTTTGTTGAAGGGAAAAATTGTAGAAATGTGAAGCCCCTCAGCAACTGTGATAATGAGTGTAACATAGATTCTTTTACATAAAACTTAGCACAAGTGTAATCAAAGTCGAAGCGTTGCAGCAAGTTTGTAGAGGGAAAAAAAAGGTTTTGAGAATATGAAGCTCTCCTTTGGTATGTATAAATAAAGGATACAGGTTAATGCTCACCAAAACTGCATTTGTAGCAAAAATTGTAAAGGAAAGTTAATCAAAATTTCCCAAACACTTTTGGAAATCACTTAACATATATGTTGTATCCTTGCATTTGTAAAACTTTTAACCCTATGGTTACTGAAATGTATATGGCAGATAGCAGCGTCGCAGCAACTCGTATTTTCTTTAACCCTCTGAGCGTTTTGAAAAAGGGTAAAATTGTTGTTTTCTCTGCATTTTGTTTTAAATGCTAAAAAAATATGATTCTTTCAGCATTATGAATAAAACTTAATTACAAATATGAATGTAACCCTTGAGAGTATTGATCATTCTTCAATGTTTTGAAAATTTATTAAATCTATAGAATTATATTATCTTAAACATTGCATATATTGCAGTGAAACCTGGAGCTTAGTGAACGGAATATTACGTTCCACATGCTTAGAGGGTTAAACACATAAAATTTTTCTGAAAGTCTCTCATGAAGTAAACTTGTGAATGGAATGTAGGCGGGTTATAATTACGAACATATCCAAGCAACCCAAACATGTAATTAAAAGAAATAATAAAAAAATTATGCCGACATAATACAATATTGACGGTTGTAGTACAAATATTATTACCGTCTTTGTTGTTATTTATTTATTTAATTATTTATTTATTTTTTATTATTATTATTGCCATGACACTATAATATTTATTCAATCATTTAAATTATTTGTTTAAATAGTTAAATATTTAATAACATTAATTTTAATAACTTTTGCATTAATTTGTTTATTTATGTATTTTGTTTATTAATTGAACTAAAGGAAATAGATGAAGTGAGAGTAAGAGTAATCAGAAGATATTACAATCATTACAGGAGAATTCGTATTATACCATGGCTTGCTTGTAAATGAAGCAAGTGAGTATAAATAATTAAGAGTAGGACAAAATTAAAAGAATAATAATAATAGTCAACATGATCAAATTTTTTAGACGAAAACTCATTGAATAGAAATCTTAAAGTATATGTGAATACTGAACAGAAAATATTTTATTTTATTTTAATTTTTTGAATATAGCGTTGATTAAAAAAAAAAGGTTGTAATAAAAGTAGCGAAGTTAATGAAGTAATCAAAACAATGAATTGAAAAGTCAAATAAATCGAAATATTAATTTTCTCAAACGATTGGTCAATTCGTAGAGACAATAATATACGATTCAATTTGGAAATAATTTGAACATGAATTTAAAGACAATCAAAAGAGTATAAATAATATTTCTCAAATTTGTCTAAATATGAAATGATAATCTATAATTCAGTATAAATGATAGTAATTATCCTAATATTGATATGAGTAACTTGTCATAAATAATTATAGTATTTTGTACAAATAATAGGTTTTATTTTAATAAATGTATAATGATATAAAGTACGACTAAAAATTTCATAAATAAGTATATGTTAAAATCAAGATTATAGTTGTAACCTAGAGAGTATAAATGTGATCAAACATTTTTGTTGGAGAGAGTAATTATAGTGACAAAATAATCTAATTTTTGACAAAATAATCTAATTTTATAATTTTAATCAAATGAATAGTTTAATGTGAATCTAATTCTAACTTAATCAAGTTTTTATTTTCAAAAGGCTTTCAAATTGTATAAAATGCGCTGCATATCTTACACGCTAGAATTACGCAATAAATAGACATATCTAGTTGGATATATACGTATAACACAAAATACTCTAATACACGATATGAACAGAAATAAATTTCACGCTTTTCAAAATGTGAGTAAAGCGAAATATAAATTTTTAAAATCTTGAATGTGTCCTTACAAGAACCAAATGACACGCTTTCCATTAGAATACAACAAGAATAATTGCTCTGTGAAAGAAAATTAATAATATAATAAAATATAGACAGAATAAAACACATTTCTATTTACAACAGGAGAAAATGAGCATCCTTTTACGTTCAGCGGTCCTAACCGACAATTCACCCTTAAATCCAAGATAAACCCAAAACACAAAACCATAAAAAAAATTAAATCGTACTATGAAAATATAAATATAAGATAATGTAAAAATGAAAATTCTAGGTGTTTGCTGGAAAGCGCCACAGTCAACCAAAAGAACAGTTAATTTACCGGCCAATTTAATTTCAGCCACTGGAAGCGTATCTGTGGGGTTTCTCAAAATATTGACTTGTGTATTTACTAATTCTTGCCCTTCTGTTGATATCTTATCCTTTCGGATATCAGCTAAGGGGAGATTTGTTGCTGAGCAAAGCTTGTCTCCCCGTTTTAGTTTTCCGGGTTGTCTCTGCTAGCTGTTCCTTCCGTGTTTTCGTTTTGGTAACGGGATCTTCCTCTATAATTTCTCCCCCTGAAAGCGAACCCTTCTGTTTTGAAAGAAATTGTTCCTTCCACGAAAATTTGCTCTAGTTTCCGGGTTGTAAAAACAGTTGCTTGTGTTATGTGAATTGCGTCTGCAAATCGTACAATATAGGGTATTTCTTTGTGCTGTAGTTGTATTACGTCTGTTGTTTGAAGGGCGAATAAATTGCGTTTGAGGGTTTCTATCATAAAAAGTGGTCTGATTTTGTGGCATTTGATGGTTGCTTAATTTTAAGTTTTCAATTTCCTCGCGCAGCGAATCAATCATTTGTTTAGTATTCGAAGCATGTACTTCCAATATTGCTTGTATATCCTCGCTTCCAAAGTTTGTTTTTATATTGTTAACCATCATTGGATCTGTGTTAAGCGTGGAAAATTGATTGGATTGAAGTGTTTGTGCAAATGAAACAGCTTCATCAAAAGTTTTCGAGTCCTTTAAAATGACCGCTTGTTTGTAATTTTCACACATTTTCACACATGTAAATTTGGCGAGTTTTGTTTTTTCAAGTAGCGACTTGATTTCTGGATTTGTTAAGTCGGGACTTTCAAATAAGTTTTGCGAAGCAATCGAAACACGCGCTGCATACGTTTTTATTAATTCCCTGTTAGTCATGCGACATTCCGCGAATTGGCGCTGTTTAGCTGCCAAACTGTAGTTAGTTTGAAAATATTGTAAGAATTTGCTTTTAAATTCTTTATAATTTTTCTCATTGTTGAGATCGGGTGAATTAAGTACATTAGAGAGGGCATCACCCCTCAATCTCGATCTGAGGACTAATAACTTCTCATCATTTGAGCTTTTCGTAAGAGTTGTGATTTCTTCGATGTTATCAATGAAAAATTGCGGCGTTATCGCTGACACGCCGTCAAATGGGAATATCAGCGTTTGAAAGCCCGCGAGTTTCCTAATTATGTCATCTGCCATTTTGCCTTTAATTCGATATAACAAATTGGGCAAAGAAATATGAATCAAAATAATGGAAAATGAAAATTTCGGATGTTATAATATTCTTAAAATATATAAATATAGTATATAAAATTATAATTCTTAAATTTATGCTTATAAGTAAGTTTTAAACTTATATCAATAAATACTGAACATAGAAAATATAAGGAATAGAAAAATATATAAAGAGAATACATGAAAAAAGTCAAATAAATAAATTTGTGCACAACATTAATAGTTTAATAGTGGAACGTACCACGTATAAATGTTAATATTTCTCGTGAAAAGGTTGAGTCCCTTACGAAATGACCAATTCGTAGTTTTAACCGTCAGATAAAAAAAAATATTTAATATAGAGGACATAAGAAAATAAAATAAAAATTGTAAGTTATTAATTTTCTGAAGAGCTTAAAATAATCAAGAAATAAAATACTTTGAAATTTCTATTCTGTGGCACATAATAAATATTACAATACCCCATTAAATACGTACATATTGATGTAATAATTTTCAGAAAATTATATTATTGAAATCAATTTCATAAATTTGAGATGTAATTTTTTTTTTATTTATCTTACTCCCAGCTGTTTATACAAAATTTTTGATTCATTAACATTTAATTGATTTACGGACATCCCGTTACTGAAATGTTTTGATTAAATATTTTAAAGTTAAAACTGGTATAGGCACCATTGTCCGACCACTGTTTATGTTTCTTTTATTTGATTATTCTATTGTAGAATTTATCTCATTTCTTTATATAATTAAATGAATAAATTAATAAATGTCCGAAGTTTATATATGTAAGTAGCATCTTAGAGATGCTTTCCGCAATAACCGATATGACAGGAAAGTGGCGTGGTCGACTTTGAAAATTAAGTCATAATAAACAAGAATCAAAATTTAAGTTATTGATCCACTTTTATTAACATCAAATTCACATCTACTTAGATTCAACAATATGCAAAATGAAATATAAAATAACGTGAATTTAATATGACTGGGATGCCCTAAACAATATTCAATAACTCAAGATTATTCCCTAACTGGATTGCTCGGACCACCAAAATTTAACCCTTATATAACATTCCACTCACCTGGTTTTCTCCGTTAGGGATTCGCACTCAGACATTCTTCCTCGCGCATCAATTCTTCTCGGGAAAATGGCTTTCCACATTCTTAGACAGTATGGTCAAAACAGAAGGAGAAAATTGCACTCCTTCACTCTCCAAAATTATTCTGCCGTCATCTCATTCCTTCATCGACGCGGCTTCCCAGGCTTTCGCTCATCTTGTTCTCCACACATCACCTTATTCTCCCCCTCCTCTAAGAAAAATTCATCCCTTCAGACCAAGTTCCCAGAGTTTCCGTTAATTTTTCAGAGTGAACCCTCTCTCCAACCGTTCACGCCTTTTTGTTTCCCGCATCCCCCATTTTCTTACCTTTCTTATTGGCCAAACACTAAATCCTAGCTCCCATTTTTACACGCCTTGTTACATCATTTGTACCTCAAAAGTCGAAGCCAGACTCCAAATATCAAAAAATCCTTTCCACACTTACATAATCCCTCTTGACTTGTATGTTGCTCTGTTTTTTCGTATACCACGGAGGTCCCTTTCCACGAACAGAACCCCCCTGATTCACAGATAAATTCCTAGCATCTGGTAATCCCTTTAATGTTCTCACTCTGTCGATTGACATAAAACAGCGTCTTCGCGGTGGTCTGAGCTCTAAAATTTTCCAACACCTCTCTGTACTTTCCACCATCACTGCTTGCTAGGTCAATAACCTGACAAAATATACATCTCATTACAAAAAAAAAAAAAAAAAAGAGAAAAAAAAGAAAATGAAATGACTTCGGGATCTCTATGTATTATTTTCCCCTGCCTTTCTCCTTCTCCTCAGTTAGGGCATCCTCAGAGATAATTATTGGCAATTTTATGAAAAAATATATAAAAATATAAAGAAACAAAATCAAAATAACATCAAAATTGAAGAAAATAGTCTTCGAGTCTATCCAATCAGGAAAAGAATTTCATAAAGCAGTGTAAAGTGATAAAGTAATAATAATAATGAAAACCGAATTAATATATATGATATATATATACAGTTCTCACCTTTTAGATTTATAATTTTTTTTTAAAGCAAAATAATATATGGAGCAAGAGAAAAATATATAAACATACATAATAACATATTTCTATAATGCAAACAGAATAAAATTCTTGTAATAAGTAAGATTTAAAAAAAAAAATGCTAAATGTTCAATTTTCTTTTGCAAATCACAATGAACATAATAGTTTTTATTTCTTATGGAAGCATGTTTCCAATAAAAGAGTTTTTAGTTAGAAATGTCTAGCTTTGGTATTCCATATGATAAATAGTCTTGTGAAAGAACCTTAGTTGCATATATATCAGTTTGTATGATATTAAAACACAATTTTACGCAATTTGTAGTTTGTTTTGACAGTATGTAGTTCATGTGTCACTGTTACCGTTACGAAATGTACACCAGTCCTTTTAAAAATTAGGTAAACTGTAGGATATAATGTCAGTGAGTGAATTCAGTTCACTTTCGTATTGCATGTAGAATGATGTTGTGAAGTATGAAGTTAGTTGTAGAAATGTTTCTATGTGACGTAAATGAATTGTAGAAATAAGCACTAAGAATATGCTTAAGTTGAATGAAGACATCCAATCTGTCAGCGTAAAGCACTCGCTGGTCATTGGCAATAAGTCGTGCCATTGTTGTGTACGTAGAAGACACTAATACAAAGAATGTAGGTAGATAATGCATTGTGCTGCCCAATGTTCTTTTTGTAATGAGCAGTGTAGTTATAATTTCTCGTTGAAATTTTCACTGTAATACACCACCTCATGACATGTAATTCCACCAAATAAATTGAAGCGTCTCACCAAGTTTGTTGAAGGGAAAAATTGTAGAAATGTGAAGCCCCTCAGCAACTGTGATAATGAGTGTAACATAGATTCTTTTACATAAAACTTAGCACAAGTGTAATCAAAGTCGAAGCGTTGCAGCAAGTTTGTAGAGGGAAAAAAAAGGTTTTGAGAATATGAAGCTCTCCTTTGGTATGTATAAATAAAGGATACAGGTTAATGCTCACCAAAACTGCATTTGTAGCAAAAATTGTAAAGGAAAGTTAATCAAAATTTCCCAAACACTTTTGGAAATCACTTAACATATATGTTGTATCCTTGCATTTGTAAAACTTTTAACCCTATGGTTACTGAAATGTATATGGCAGATAGCAGCGTCGCAGCAACTCGTATTTTCTTTAACCCTCTGAGCGTTTTGAAAAAGGGTAAAATTGTTGTTTTCTCTGCATTTTGTTTTAAATGCTAAAAAAATATGATTCTTTCAGCATTATGAATAAAACTTAATTACAAATATGAATGTAACCCTTGAGAGTATTGATCATTCTTCAATGTTTTGAAAATTTATTAAATCTATAGAATTATATTATCTTAAACATTGCATATATTGCAGTGAAACCTGGAGCTTAGTGAACGGAATATTACGTTCCACATGCTTAGAGGGTTAAACACATAAAATTTTTCTGAAAGTCTCTCATGAAGTAAACTTGTGAATGGAATGTAGGCGGGTTATAATTACGAACATATCCAAGCAACCCAAACATGTAATTAAAAGAAATAATAAAAAAATTATGCCGACATAATACAATATTGACGGTTGTAGTACAAATATTATTACCGTCTTTGTTGTTATTTATTTATTTAATTATTTATTTATTTTTTATTATTATTATTGCCATGACACTATAATATTTATTCAATCATTTAAATTATTTGTTTAAATAGTTAAATATTTAATAACATTAATTTTAATAACTTTTGCATTAATTTGTTTATTTATGTATTTTGTTTATTAATTGAACTAAAGGAAATAGATGAAGTGAGAGTAAGAGTAATCAGAAGATATTACAATCATTACAGGAGAATTCGTATTATACCATGGCTTGCTTGTAAATGAAGCAAGTGAGTATAAATAATTAAGAGTAGGACAAAATTAAAAGAATAATAATAATAGTCAACATGATCAAATTTTTTAGACGAAAACTCATTGAATAGAAATCTTAAAGTATATGTGAATACTGAACAGAAAATATTTTATTTTATTTTAATTTTTTGAATATAGCGTTGATTAAAAAAAAAAGGTTGTAATAAAAGTAGCGAAGTTAATGAAGTAATCAAAACAATGAATTGAAAAGTCAAATAAATCGAAATATTAATTTTCTCAAACGATTGGTCAATTCGTAGAGACAATAATATACGATTCAATTTGGAAATAATTTGAACATGAATTTAAAGACAATCAAAAGAGTATAAATAATATTTCTCAAATTTGTCTAAATATGAAATGATAATCTATAATTCAGTATAAATGATAGTAATTATCCTAATATTGATATGAGTAACTTGTCATAAATAATTATAGTATTTTGTACAAATAATAGGTTTTATTTTAATAAATGTATAATGATATAAAGTACGACTAAAAATTTCATAAATAAGTATATGTTAAAATCAAGATTATAGTTGTAACCTAGAGAGTATAAATGTGATCAAACATTTTTGTTGGAGAGAGTAATTATAGTGACAAAATAATCTAATTTTTGACAAAATAATCTAATTTTATAATTTTAATCAAATGAATAGTTTAATGTGAATCTAATTCTAACTTAATCAAGTTTTTATTTTCAAAAGGCTTTCAAATTGTATAAAATGCGCTGCATATCTTACACGCTAGAATTACGCAATAAATAGACATATCTAGTTGGATATATACGTATAACACAAAATACTCTAATACACGATATGAACAGAAATAAATTTCACGCTTTTCAAAATGTGAGTAAAGCGAAATATAAATTTTTAAAATCTTGAATGTGTCCTTACAAGAACCAAATGACACGCTTTCCATTAGAATACAACAAGAATAATTGCTCTGTGAAAGAAAATTAATAATATAATAAAATATAGACAGAATAAAACACATTTCTATTTACAACAGGAGAAAATGAGCATCCTTTTACGTTCAGCGGTCCTAACCGACAATTCACCCTTAAATCCAAGATAAACCCAAAACACAAAACCATAAAAAAAATTAAATCGTACTATGAAAATATAAATATAAGATAATGTAAAAATGAAAATTCTAGGTGTTTGCTGGAAAGCGCCACAGTCAACCAAAAGAACAGTTAATTTACCGGCCAATTTAATTTCAGCCACTGGAAGCGTATCTGTGGGGTTTCTCAAAATATTGACTTGTGTATTTACTAATTCTTGCCCTTCTGTTGATATCTTATCCTTTCGGATATCAGCTAAGGGGGAGATTTGTTGCTGAGCAAAGCTTGTCTCCCCGTTTTAGTTTTCCGGGTTGTCTCTGCTAGCTGTTCCTTCCGTGTTTTCGTTTTGGTAACGGGATCTTCCTCTATAATTTCTCCCCCTGAAAGCGAACCCTTCTGTTTTGAAAGAAATTGTTCCTTCCACGAAAATTTGCTCTAGTTTCCGGGTTGTAAAAACAGTTGCTTGTGTTATGTGAATTGCGTCTGCAAATCGTACAATATAGGGTATTTCTTTGTGCTGTAGTTGTATTACGTCTGTTGTTTGAAGGGCGAATAAATTGCGTTTGAGGGTTTCTATCATAAAAAGTGGTCTGATTTTGTGGCATTTGATGGTTGCTTAATTTTAAGTTTTCAATTTCCTCGCGCAGCGAATCAATCATTTGTTTAGTATTCGAAGCATGTACTTCCAATATTGCTTGTATATCCTCGCTTCCAAAGTTTGTTTTTATATTGTTAACCATCATTGGATCTGTGTTAAGCGTGGAAAATTGATTGGATTGAAGTGTTTGTGCAAATGAAACAGCTTCATCAAAAGTTTTCGAGTCCTTTAAAATGACCGCTTGTTTGTAATTTTCACACATTTTCACACATGTAAATTTGGCGAGTTTTGTTTTTTCAAGTAGCGACTTGATTTCTGGATTTGTTAAGTCGGGACTTTCAAATAAGTTTTGCGAAGCAATCGAAACACGCGCTGCATACGTTTTTATTAATTCCCTGTTAGTCATGCGACATTCCGCGAATTGGCGCTGTTTAGCTGCCAAACTGTAGTTAGTTTGAAAATATTGTAAGAATTTGCTTTTAAATTCTTTATAATTTTTCTCATTGTTGAGATCGGGTGAATTAAGTACATTAGAGAGGGCATCACCCCTCAATCTCGATCTGAGGACTAATAACTTCTCATCATTTGAGCTTTTCGTAAGAGTTGTGATTTCTTCGATGTTATCAATGAAAAATTGCGGCGTTATCGCTGACACGCCGTCAAATGGGAATATCAGCGTTTGAAAGCCCGCGAGTTTCCTAATTATGTCATCTGCCATTTTGCCTTTAATTCGATATAACAAATTGGGCAAAGAAATATGAATCAAAATAATGGAAAATGAAAATTTCGGATGTTATAATATTCTTAAAATATATAAATATAGTATATAAAATTATAATTCTTAAATTTATGCTTATAAGTAAGTTTTAAACTTATATCAATAAATACTGAACATAGAAAATATAAGGAATAGAAAAATATATAAAGAGAATACATGAAAAAAGTCAAATAAATAAATTTGTGCACAACATTAATAGTTTAATAGTGGAACGTACCACGTATAAATGTTAATATTTCTCGTGAAAAGGTTGAGTCCCTTACGAAATGACCAATTCGTAGTTTTAACCGTCAGATAAAAAAAAATATTTAATATAGAGGACATAAGAAAATAAAATAAAAATTGTAAGTTATTAATTTTCTGAAGAGCTTAAAATAATCAAGAGATAAAATACTTTGAAATTTCTATTCTGTGGCACATAATAAATATTACAATACCCCATTAAATACGTACATATTGATGTAATAATTTTCAGAAAATTATATTATTGAAATCAATTTCATAAATTTGAGATGTAATTTTTTTTTTTATTTATCTTACTCCCAGCTGTTTATACAAAATTTTTGATTCATTAACATTTAATTGATTTACGGACATCCCGTTACTGAAATGTTTTGATTAAATATTTTAAAGTTAAAACTGGTATAGGCACCATTGTCCGACCACTGTTTATGTTTCTTTTATTTGATTATTCTATTGTAGAATTTATCTCATTTCTTTATATAATTAAATGAATAAATTAATAAATGTCCGAAGTTTATATATGTAAGTAGCATCTTAGAGATGCTTTCCGCAATAACCGATATGACAGGAAAGTGGCGTGGTCGACTTTGAAAATTAAGTCATAATAAACAAGAATCAAAATTTAAGTTATTGATCCACTTTTATTAACATCAAATTCACATCTATTTGGATTCAACAATATGCAAAATGAAATATAAAATAACGTGAATTTAATATGACTGGGATGCCCTAAACAATATTCAATAACTCAAGATTATTCCCTAACTTGATTGCTCGGACCACCAAAATTTAACCCTTATATAACATTCCACTCACCTGGTTTTCTCCGTTAGGGATTCGCACTCAGACATTCTTCCTCGCGCATCAATTCTTCTCGGGAAAATGGCTTTCCACATTCTTAGACAGTATGGTCAAAACAGAGAGAGAAAATTGCACTCCTTCACTCTCCAAAATTATTCTGCCGTCATCTCATTCAGGGCCTGATTACTAACGGGGCACACTTCCACCAGTAAAAAAGAATAGAGATTATTTCCTTATTCATAGCAGTCATTTTCATGAATAGGACGTTTCATGACCCGCCGGCCCGTCGTTAATCAGGCCCTGATCTCATTCCTTCATCGACGCGGCTTCCCAGGCTTTCGCTCATCTTGTTCTCCGCTCATCATCTTATTCTCCCCTCCTCTAAGAAAAATTCATCCCTTCAGACCAAGTTCCCAGAGTATCCGTTAATTTTTCAGAGTGAACCCTCTCTCCAACCGTACACGCCTTTTTGTTTCTCGCATCCTCCATTTTCTTACCATTCTTATTGGCCAAACACTAAATCCTAGCTCCCCTTTTTACACGGCTTGTTACATCATTTGTACCTCAAAAGTCCAAGCCAGACTCCAAATATCAAAACATCCTTTCCACACTTACATAATCTCTCTTGACTTGTATATTGCTCTGTTTTTTCGTATACCACGGAGGTCCCTTTCCACGAACAGAACCCCCCAGATTCACAGATAAATTCCTAGCATCTGGTAATCCCTTTAATGTTCTCATTCTGTCGATTGACATAAAACAGTGTCTTCGCGGTGGTCTGAGCTCTAAAATTCTCCAACACCTCTCTGTACTTTCCGCCATCGCTGCTTGCTAGGTCAATAACCTGACAAAATGAGATAATAACATTATCTCACATGAGAGAAAATAGTAAAAAAAAAAAGATTTTTAAAATATAAAAAGGGAAAAATGTTAATAATCCTCATTTTATTTACATATGATAATAACTGAATAATGATGCGGGTCACTATTCTGGAAACTATACTCTTTTTTCCCTATAAAGTACATACGCTGAATAATCTTATTTAAAAGAGCTCGTATGTTTTAATAAATATTTTACCTATAGTTTTGCAAATGCATAAATGTGTTAACAATTTTTTTAACCTGAAAATTCGATGTTAGGCGACAATCAAATACATAATGAAGTGAAGTTGATAGAGAACCACGTAGACACAAGGGTTAATTCTCATAGTTAAAGGAAGTAGAATTAAAAAAAACTGTATTTGGTCAAAAATAAAAAGTAGCATATATTATTCATTAATAAGTTTGATTATACTCGTAGAAAAATGGCTGTGTATAACGACTCATTGTTCCTATGGCTCAACGAACATGCCATTTGAAAAAACTAGAATTTCAAAGATCTTCGAGAGATAATTACTTATGTAACTATCCGCACGAAGACGGCAGTATCCTTGCCGCACATAGTGTTCCTACCAGCAAGGATATTAAATTTAGGTTCGTTCAAACAAATCCTACTTTTTTGTGGTCGACTTTATTTTTTATTTATATATATTTGTCAAAATAAGGCGAGTAAGCTCATTTTATTTTAAACAGAAATTTCTTTATGTCGGTAATTCAGTGCTAAAATATCAATTTCGTATATTACGAGATTTTTACTTTTCAAAATTCACTTTATCAAGTAACAAGACAAACTGTTTCACGTCAATACATACATAATTTTGTTTCTGAGGAGTACTCTTTTCACAACGTGATCCTAAGAAGGAAAAGTTAATAACAGTTTCTACTTCTGCTTAATTTGGCTTCACTAACAAGGGAACTGCCAAACATGATGCGCATAGATTTTGATTATTTTAAAGTATGTTGTAGGGCTTATATCACTAACTATTCAGGTCAAAGGTTTCCTTCAAATGGGCCTTAGTTTTTGAGAATATCGGGGTTAAAGTTCAGCATACCTTTCAAATACCCATTAGTTTGTGCTCCCGTACATGGACTTCATGGCGCTGAGGTAAGGTAAAGCCAGGAGAGATGGCACTGTCGGAGAGATTAAGCACATAGAGGTTCGGGTGGAAGGAGTAGAGTGAGCGCGCAGCGACTCCAGTTAGTTGTACAACAACAGTAGTGGAGAGTCTACTTGAAAGTGCACGTTGATTGCTTTGAGCGTCTAAGATCAAATATTGCTATTTTTTTTTTTGTTTTCCCAAAGTAAGTGCTTGAATTTTCATAGCTATTCATCAGAATTTCTATACAATGTCAATAGTACAAAATATTTTTAACTTAAACGATTTCTCATAAGCTACTAATCTAGACTAACAATGTGAACATCAACCTTTTCGTTTTAGAAGAAGTCATGTTTAATAAAAGGGCGCGCAATCTCTCCTACCGAAATTGGAGAGTTTGCGCATCTGCTACTTAGGAGAGATGGCGCAGTATTCCCATTAGTTTCCATGCTAGGAGAGATTACGCAGTTTATTGGTAAATTTGCATAAAAAAATGAAAAATGAAAATGGACTAATTTTAAGTTAAACGTGTTATTAAGTAACATAATTTTATTTTGTAATCTTATCTGGACTTGCTTTTTCTGATTCTTTAATTTTTTTCCCTTTAATTAAAATTTTTTAATCGTTTTTAAAATTATTTCCTTTTTCTGATTCTTTAATCATTAGGTTGAAATATTCACTCCTAGTACAATAATGTTTGTTCTCAAAAACCTTACAGCAATGTCATTTAAGTGTAATTATTATTGTTAACAATTTAATTGAGTTATTATTAGAAACAATCTCTCCTACCCATGTGCACAAACACACCAACCCTGTAAGGACAGATTGCGCAAAATAACTTTCTTGGTTTTATTACAACTGTTCTATTAAATTGCAACATAACAGCAAAATAGCAATGGAAATGCATAAAAAACAAATGAAGTAAAAATTATTCATCAATAGTTTAGCAAAAAATTAATATGCAGATTTTTTATTGCTATTCTTTTGAATTGTGCGCAGACTATCCTAGCTTTACCTTATATATATACGTATATATATATATATATATATATATATATATATATATATATATATTTACTATATATTTACCTCAGTTATGAAATTATATATATATTTGCATTTTCTATGAAAAATGTATTTAATTTTATAAAAAAAAAATGTATTTTTCAGTTGATTAAGTATTTAAGTAAACGTCGACAGTATTTTTATTTATTAGAATAAAAAAAATCGAAATGATCTATAAACTTTACAAAAAATATGTAGTATATATGTGACATTAAAAATTTACGTTTGGTAAAAATACGTTTGGAAGATTTACGTTTGGTAAAATATGTTTGGAAGATTCAAGGTAAAAAATATTTTGTAAAAGTTGTAAAAAATATATATATATATATTTATTTAAAATTTCATAAAATTAAAAAAAATAAATAAAAGTATTATTTCAGAATTGGTTCTAAAGATATAAAAAAGTAAATAATAATAATTTTTTTAAAATCTAGATATAAATTAGTTTGTATTTTTGTCAATAAAAGTATTAGTTTAAAAAATGCAGAAAAAATATAAATTTTCATAAAAAGTTCAAAAATGTAAATGTAATTTATTAAGAAAATATCAGAAAAGTTCAAAGCCGCAGAATTAATAATTCTGCTTAAAACTTGTAACACGCCAAAAATATAAAATAAATTAAAAAGGGGAGATCGAACCCGCAATCAAGCGCGAACTCTAACTCAGCGCCACGAAACCCACGAACAGAAGTTCAAACTAATGGGTATTTAAAACGCATACTGAACTTTAACCTTAAATTTCTCAAAAATAGCAACTGTAAATATGGGTTCGAAGGAAATATTTGACCTGAATAGTTAGGGGTATGGCTCTTACAACATACTTTAAAATGATTAAAATCTGTGCGTATCATGTTTGACGGTCCCCTTCTAAGAGTAATATTTTCCAATTGTTCAGTGATCGTGGCACGGAGAATCAATTAAATTTGGCTTTCAGTGAAATATGTCTACTGCTAAGCAAAGACGTAAGTGTACTGACCAAATATAGGAAGACCTTGACGCCAAATACATACGTTTGGTACCTCATAACCCAAGTGGGTTGAATATTACCCATGTTATTATAATTCCTCTTGCACGAAACCGAGAACAGAGTAACATTCTTCTCAAACTATTAATTTTACCACTGTCACTAAACTCGTAGGCGGTTAGTCCCTAAATTCCTACAATAATTTACATGCGACATCTCTTTATACCGTGCAACACGTACAAATCTCTTAACGTTTTCTTTCTGTACCATTTTTTTTAAGTAAGCAGAGGCAACCTTTATAAAAACAGTTGCCATTTAAAATTTACGACCGCAAAACTAATTGATGTGCTTGGTAGTATAAAAAAGTTCGGAGACTGGGACGATATTTATCCTGAAAAAGAGCATAAGAGAACTGTTTTAACATGATGTATAGAAAATTTATAATGGAGTGTGATGAGGAGGAATTATGTCTGCAGATCAGATATTTTTCAGACAATGGGTGCCCTTGAACTGTATTTGTTCGTGTTTTTCGAAAAAGGAAATTGCATTTGAAGAACAACGTGCGATTCGAAAATTCTGCCAGGGTTTAGGAAATGCGCTGACAGAAACATTGCACATGTTGCCTTGGATGTACAGTGAAAGAACAACTTGTCGTGACAAGGAATTTTCATATCACTACGAATTAAACAGTGGTCGTGAATCCGTACTAGTTAATACGTGGGTTTCGTTGACCATCAACAACAGCTATAGAAGCAAGATACGGGTTGTGGTGAACATTGTGAGCGCCAATCGAATTCAAACCATCAGCATCATTGCTCAATAAGTAGACATTTCGTATGGCAGATAGAAGAAACTGTGACAGCCACACAGAAAACAATGTCTCGTTCAATGTTTTCCAGGAACGTTTACAGCAACTGTACTCATGCTGATAGAAGTGCATAGCTGCAAAATGAGAGTCTTTTGCAGGTGGTTGTGTGCAGTACATGATATCAATAAATCGAAATTGTTAAGTAAGACAAACTGCAAACTTTTGATTCCACCTAGTGGTATTTTCATAAAACGTACGTAAACTCTACATGTCTTGTTTTAATACTAGAAACGATGTCTTTCGGCATGAAAGATTTTTCATATAAGATTTTATTATCCATTAAGATATTTTATTATCCTTACAAATTATTTTGATACATATGATGAAAATTACTGAGCACGTCTTTATATTTATATAATTGTAATATTTTGTAAATTGAATGAATTTTCTGAGAATCTAAATTCTATATTTGCTTTTTACAAAATACATTTTTCTACAAAATAACTATCATTTTCCATAAATTAAATCAATAGATATATTTTCAAAGAAATAAATGTCAGAGAATTTGTTCCACACAATAAAACTAAAATGAAATCGAAATTTTATTCGTTTGTAGTTCTCCCAGAAAAATGACAAAATGTCATACGATATTTTTTATTCGTATGAGAAATGGGTTGCTTTTATTCTGCAGGTAAAACTGAAATGTCCTGTAAAAATCGATACTTGATTGCGGTAAAGTAAATCTTAAGCAAACAAAAAGAATAAGAATTCTTCTATCCCATTTCAATTATCTTGGTTGTTTCTATTCTTATTTAATTGCGATTTTTTATTTTGCATTTTTTCGAGAACTACGTGGCATGTTTTTCTACTATGTTATAGTTAAATTTACAATTTACTGCTTTTTTTATTTAACAGTAGACTTGTATGTTACTGAGCTACATGATAAATAATAAACAGTTTTATACTATCTATATTTTAATTACTGCTCATTGCATTTTTTTATGCTTATAATCTTTTGTTTAACAATTCATCTTAAGTTGTCCTTTATAGCATCTAAAAATACGTGTTAATGGTATTTAATGTTATTGAATTAGTTTATTTAATGGCGGTATGGCATGTTCAATGAATTTATTTTTATGGTATCCATTGTTGTTTATTTTTGTAAAAATATTGTTATTTAATAATTATATACTATTCCACCTTATTATCTCAATATACGTTCTATTTTGTACACCAGGAACGCGAATTTTATACATTCGAATGAATTAATATTTCAATTAATGATACTAAAATATATTCAAATTAATTCTGCGTAATGACAAAATATTGTTTTTGTTGAAAAAGAAGCTCATAGATTAACTAAAATAACAGATACATTGCAGAAAAGATCGTCTACAAAAATATGAAATATAAAATATTATGGCACGTGCACATTAAAAATATTCTTTGAAGAGTAATGTAACCTATTGGGTTGCCCGAAAAATTGGTTCCGTTTGGGAAAATTAATTCGTACCGGAAAATTCTGCCCGTTAATTATTTGATAGTAGCTATCGGAATTAATGTCTAGTAATTAAATGATAGAATTTTCCGGTACGAATTAATTTTCCCAAACAGAATGAATTTTTCGGCCCACCCAATATAAATTTTAGAGAACAAAATTATAAACAAAACAAAAGGAAACATTTAACAGTTATATCAAAGCTATAACGGAAGAGAAATTGCACAAAGAATATTATATTAGTCATGTAGATACTTAATTCCAGTTGTACTTAAAATAATCGATAACATTGAAAACATCACGAAGGAAACATAAAACGCAAATTATATTGATAGAAATATGGTAAGAAGCAAAGAAAAAAAGGGTAAAACTTACTTTCATAAATAAATAAATAAATATTATAGTCACCACATTGTTTCTAGTGTTAAAACATAGTACATAAGCAAATGAGCGTACAGTGATTTTATTTTAGAAGAGATAAGAATTTTTGTTTTGAAAATGTAATTACGCTGAAAATGTTATGAAAACAAAATTCTAATACAGTCTCAAATTTCTAAGCAAATGGGTATTTGGCTAGTCTGAGAACATAGATACTACTTAGAACATTGAAAGATGAAAAGTTTTGAATAAGATGAACATTTTGTAAAGACAAACCAATTTTCATTTTTGAATAATGCTAGTTTATTTTTAAATGGGACCACAAAAGTATAAAAAAAGTAAAATTTCTTAGGAAGGACGCAATTCAACTTTTAAATTCCCTACTTATACTTCTCGGGATTCAGACCTGTTAAAAACACTCAAGCAGGATTCAAACAGTATTATGGAATGGAAACTCTTTGTTGTGGATATATGGGAAAATTTCATATTGGAGTAATTTTTCTTTGTTTCGAAAAGAAGATTCAAAGGGTATATTTCTAGAAATAGAGAAAAGATGAAAAAAAAACAATATATTTATATTATAAATTGGAGTTTTTTGAACAAAATAATGTAAGCTTTATTACAATAAATGTTTTCCTAACAAATTTGTGTTTATTTATGTGTTTGTCTTTTTTTTTTGCTCCTTACTATGGTATGTATTGAACACAAACAAATTTCTGTCAGGAAAGACCCCTGTCTTTATATATATATTTTTTCATTTTTTGAACAAGTATTCAGATTTATAAAATGAAAATATTAAAGATTTTGGAAATAATAAAAAACTGAATTTTTGAAATTCTTTAGCTGAAATTCTTAAAATTGTAATCGAACAATTTTTTATTGTTTTAAAAGCAAAACCAATAATGCTTTATCTAGATGTAGAAAAATACGGAATTTGTTTTCTTAAAAATAGGTCCACTCGAATTTCATATGTAGTATTTTAATTTGTAGACATCAAAAAGTAATTTTAATATTGAATATTTTTTTATAACTGACAAAAAGCATGCTTTTTCTTGCAACAAAAGTGCATTGTATTTACTAAACTTTGATGCCACATAAAGATACCTTATAGTAAATCCTCATAATATTGCTGATATTCTTTTGCTATTACAATTTTTATTTATATTTGCGCACATTCAAAAAAAAAAAAAAATAGGATTTTAGTTACACTTGCAACGAAAAATACACTGGATGCTTGATAAATTCTTAAATTATCAAAAATTTCAAAACGTTAAGAAAGTTTTGTATAGGACTGCGACATGCACTATACGATTTGTCGAAAAGTAAAATTTTTCGTGGAATAAAAAATTAAATTTTTATTGATAGCTGACGCTATTACGGTCTGCGTCATTAAAACATTAAAATACACTGGCCTCCAAAAGTTAAGGTACAACATGTTTTTCGAAGCTCACCAGACAAAAAATGGCAGTCAGATTAAACTTCATAGTTTATATCGAGGCTAACGGAAAAGACAGGCTACCGCGGTGCATTCCATTTAACTTTTTTTACAGACCGCTAGAGTGACGTGATACTCTTTTCGTACACCTGCATTGGTGCATTCGAACATCAACGTGACTCTCGCGGTCTGTAAAAAAAGATACGCGTAAAGCACCGCGGTAGCCTTTCTTTT
Source organism: Maratus michaelseni (assembly GCA_963931845.1). NCBI lineage: Eukaryota > Metazoa > Arthropoda > Arachnida > Araneae > Salticidae > Maratus > Maratus michaelseni. Next base: position 183,080,809 of record OZ007590.1, read on the forward strand.
TCGTTAGCCTCGGTTTATATGAATGTCAATAATAAGCTTTAAAAAAACTTACGCAAAAATTACAGCTACCACTTTTATTTTATAGAAAAGAATAGGTATTTGTGAATGAGAGAAAAATATGCATTTACGAAGTTTTCGTAATTTCGCTTGTAAGTTTTGTTGTATTCGAACTGTTGTTGTCAGTTTTGTTCACAACAGCCAGTAGAGTCTAGAAATGTCTAGAAGAAGACAAGCATCTAGGCCCTGCAATTTTGCTTTTGGCTACGATTTCAAAAAATGGATCACTCTGCTGCGCGCAAGCGCATTGCTCTAGACAGTTTCATCAAGAATCATATTAATTTTATTCCATTCCGCGGCAGTTTTTTTTTAATTCGTAAAAGGATTTTGATTTAAAACATTTATTTTTTTTTTTATTCGTAAAAGGATTTTGATTTAAAACATTTAGCGTAATATAACTAAATATTTTCTTTCACAATTTTCATTATTTTTATTTTATTTTTATTTTTTTATTTTTTTTACATTCTTAAAGAATTTCAATTTCAGACTTTTACTAAAATACATTTTTTTTCCTCCGGATTTTTCAATTTTTAAGGATTTTTAACGATTTTATAGCGTTTTAAAGCGAATTTTTAACATCCAAAAACAATTTTTAACATTAAAAAAAAACATCACTGCACACACGAAACTCGCTTTGCAGCAATCTCTAGAATGCACGAAATTCATTCAAGCCGCGGTCAATAACTTGTGTATGTACGCTTTGCGTACATTAACCGAAAAAAACGTCACTTGACGCATGAAACTCGCTTTGCAGCAATCTCTAGAATGCACGAAATTCATTCAAGCCGCGGTCAATAATCTGTGTATGTACGCTTCGCGTACATTAACCGAAAAAAAAAACATCACTGGACACATGAAACTCGCTGTACAGCATTTTCTAGAATGTACAAAATTCATTTATAACCAAATTTCATATTTATTTCCATTTTGTTTCAAACTTTCCATCGCTTATATGTTGAAAAATGGAAACTTTAAATTTTTTTATTCAAATTATTTTTTATAACTCAAATAAATACTGAAAAATAAAACTTACATTTTTTTTATTCAAATTATTTTTTATAACTCAAATAAATACTGAAAAATAAAACTTTCCACCGCTGAGATTCCAACTCAAGACCACAGAACGGAAGAGAAATGACATACCACAGAGCAATACGCACTCATTTTGAAATGGCTTAGAACAAAATTTTAAAGTATCAGACAAGCACGCATGCGCGCAGCAGAGTGATCCGTTTTTTGAAATCGTAGCCAAAAGCAAAAGTGCAGGGGCTAGACGCTAGTTAGAAGAAGTCATTTGCCTGATTCATTAAGGTGGCGGGCGGTAGGATGGATGGAAATGGGGTTGTCACAGGCCGATACTACTAGACGGCTCAATGTGTCTCGCAGTGTAGTCCAACGACTCTGGGATCAGTATGAATCCGAAGATTCTGTGTTCAGAAGACATGTTCCAAGCCGCTCACGTGTTACAACAACTGCAGAAGACCGGGTTCTAGCTCTTTCGGCCCGAAGGAGAAGACGCACTACTGTGCCGCAATTCATTGCAGACCACTTTGCAGCATCAGGGAGAAGAATCTCCGCTACTACGGTTCGAAGACGTCTTCACAATGCAGGTCTCTATGCAAGGCGACCAGTTGTGTGTGTGTCCCTCAACAGACGACAGAGAAGGGCCCGCTTATGTTGGGCAAGATAACATGTTTCCTAGACCAGACAACAGTGGGCTTCTGTACTCTTCACAGACAAGTCCAGATTCACATTGGAGAGCGATTCAGGACGTCTTCTGATCTGGAGAGAACAATGCACTCGATACCATCAATCAAACACTGTCGAAACACACAGGTACAGAAACGGTGGAATGATGGTTTGGGTAGGGATCTCACTCAGAGGCCGCACTGACCTGCATGTGTTCCATGGAGGAACTGTGACTGGTGCGGGATATCGGGATGAGATCCTTGATTCATATGTGCGTCCATATGCCGGTGCTATTGGCAATGGTTTCATTTTAATGGATGATAATGCAAGACCACACCGAGCTGTGGTTGTTGAGGATTATCTTGAGGATCACGGTTTGGAGAGAATGGAATGGCCAGCTCACTCTTCAGACTTGAATCCAATAGAACATCTTTGGGACTATCTTGGAAGACAGGTTGCGGCTTTAAGTCCTCCTCCAAGGTCATTAAATGAGCTGGAACAAGGCTTACTCCAAGTCTGGTAAGCGTTACCTATTTCGGTGTCCGACAATTTAATTGAGAGCATGGAAAGTCGATGCCGCCAATGCATTCAAGTCCGGGGTGGACATATTCCGTACTAGAACCAGTTTTTTAATGTTTCTGTCACATTTTACTGCATAATACTGCGATGTACTGATTTCTCCATGAATGGAATTTTCCACCATGAGTGCTTTTTTGTTGTAATTTCATTTATACGTTTAACTTAAGTAAATTTCTATGCCGCATTTAATAAATAACAGTTTCGCGCATATTTCCACCAAATTTATTGTTTCTATATTCATTCATTTGCAAATTAGACGCAAAAAACCGGTTGTACCTTAACTTTTGGAGGCCAGTGTACATAAAAGAGAATACTGAGGTTAAGTAACTGATATTTGTTTGCACACATGAGAATACAACATATTTTGCATGCATTGTAAATGCCTTTTATTATATCTCAATGTATTTTACATATGACATATCATGGAAGTTTATTTCAGTCACATTTTAAAAAGCCTAATATTTCATTTTCATATCTTTAGGATCACCTATTAGGTTATGTTACGTGCCTTTACGTTACCTATTAGGTTCCTGTTTTTTCTAACTTCATTTGTCTGTATTTTCTTAAAATAAAACACATAATAATAAAATATTTCAAATTTAAACATGTTTTTGAACGATTTGTTTTATAGAATGTGTAGTTAAAGCACATTAAAATAGATTAGTTCATCTTATTTATATATTGCCTTTTGATATTCTTCCAGCGATTCAATAATTTTTTATAGTTAGACAACTTCTGGGCTGGTATGTGAAACACACCGGGTTGGGCATTGCCTGGTGTATGTTATTACAATGATATAGTTGTGGTAATTTTACCACATTCAAGTTCCGTATAGCGCAATTTATTTTTTTTTGCTTTCCCTTCTCTCTCCTTTTATTTATTTATTTTGTAGTTGCCTGGCAGACTTTAATCATAGTTTTCCTTTTTGTCTAAAATTTATTATTTGATTAAGTTATCCTTTTAGCCCATCGGCTACAAAACGTTTATTTAGTTTTTTTTTATTTCAATTTTGTCTTTGTGACGTCAGGTTGATTTAATTTCCTTTTTAACAAATCAGATTCATATTTTTTCCGTTTGTTTTAAATTTTAATTATACCCTCCCTTTGGCATATATTTAGCCCTATGTTGGCATTCCGTTATTTTTATGTTTTTCATCTTGTCAATGAAGTTTAGATGCCTGTAGTGGCAGTTGTCACTGTTTGGCGAGTTTTTCCATGTTACGGCAACCCTATCCTTTCACCAGTGACAGGTTCGCTTTTTTTTTTAATTTTTCGGAGTTCTTCTTTGGTTTTCTCGTTGGAGATGGAGTGTATTATAAAATACGTAATTTTTTTTCGATTATATTCTGTCAGCTTGTATATTAAATAAGTATGATGTAGACTTAAACCTGTTTTAAATAATATATCGGAAACATGGTCTATAAGCAAAAGGCACAGTATAATTGTGTTTTTTTTTCGTCGAATGTTCAAGGAGAGAGATGCTCAAATTCGTCGGCCTTCGATGATTAAATCAACTTTGAGATGGCATAACTAATAAAATTTAGATGTGTTGGTCCAATTGGATGTAGCCAAGATAATATTGGCATATCATGTTAAAATTTCTCATATCAAGAAGTGCTGATAAGTATAATGTCTTTTGTTCTTATTTTTGTTTCACATAGAATTAATATACTTTTTTTACGAATTTATTTTTATCACACGAATAAAACACATGGTGTATTATATATAAAAAATATATATATTACTTAACCATTTTAGTGTTGTTCTGACAACGTAGTTTTAAGGATAAAGTATAACTATTTTCTCCAAAAAAAAATGAATAAACTGTTTCAATATTCATTAAGTCTCCTTTTTTTAATGTAATTTTGTTGTTATTTATATATATTAGTGGATAAAAATTAAAAAAAAAATATTAATCAACTAAGTTATTTTTTTTTTAGCACAAGAATCCTCTGAGGAAACAAAAAATAGAAAATAAGTTCTGCGTGCTCAAATAATTAAAGTTATATGTTCTTTAAAAAAAAAATAAAGAACAATTACCTGGGTATACTAGAACATTATGAATTATAATGTAGCTCATCCTTTATTCTTTGAACAAAAAAAAAAGAATTTAATTAAATCACAACAATAGTTTTACTACATGAAGTGAAAACTAACGAAACTCGCTGTTAGTTTGCAGCACCAACACATTATCTATATTATTTCTAAAAAGTAACATCCTTCAAAAGATTCGTGTAAAGTTTACAAAACTTTCTTTACGAATTGCAGTAGTGTGAGTGACACTACTTTTGTCTTTGTGAAAACAATGGACGAAAGAGAATTTCTTGTTTTGATTAAAAATTACTTTTTGGCGATACAAATACTGTCCAAACTTACCAACTGCTTGTGAAGCATTAGGGCATATCTGCTCCATCGAAAAAAAGAAACATTTGTCGATGGTATAGTGAATTTAAATGCGACCGTATCATCACAAGTGATTCTCTACGTTCTGGACGTCCAACTCACGCATCAAATCCAGAAATCACTAACAATTCCACCATATTGTTTGGATGACCTCAAAGTGAAAATGAGGTCGATAGCGGACAATGCAAAGATACCGACAGTATGTGTGAGGAATTTTTTGTATGAACATATGAAAAAAGCTTTGTACGAAGTACGTGCCGACTTTCTTAATAAAAGACCAAAGACAGCAACGTGTTGATGGTTTAGAACACAACATGGTAATATTTCAGCCTAATCTAAATACAATATTGCGCAGATTCCTAATAATGAACAAAGCATGGATCAATCACTATACACCTGAGTCCAATAGGCAGTCACACGAGTAGTTGGAACCGGGTGAACTGAAGACAGAAAAATCAGCTGAAAAAGTATTGGCCAGTATTGTTTGGGATGCAAATGGCATAATATTCATTGAATATCTCGAGAAATAAATAAAAGTAACAGTAGAGGATTATGCCGCATTATTGTATTGTTTGAACAAAGAAATCAAGAAGAAAAAGCCGCATATGGTGAAGAAATAAGTGCTGTTTCACCACGGCAAAGCACCGGCTCACACATTCAGGAAAGCGATGGAAAGTAGTTGTTGGGGGCCACCGTAATACTTACCCATCATGGATATGCATAATATAAAATATGAAAATAAAACATGTGTAAACTCTTTATAAAATGCAATGCAACTTGAATAAAATAGTGGCTTGATAACGTCGTAAACTTTAAATCGAGGCTAACGAAAAAGAAAGCTACCGCGGTGCTTTATGCATATCTTTTTTTACAGACCGCAGGAGTCACGTGATGCTCGAATGCATCAATGCAGGTATACGAAAAGAGCATCACATCACTCTAGCGGTCTGTAAAAAAAGATAAGTGGAATGCACCGCGGTAACCTGTCTTTTTCGTTAGCGCCGCTTTAAATGCTCTATTACTGAATTGCGTTTAAAATAAACATCCTTATAACTCCAAAAATGATAATCCTATTAACTAATAGTTTACTGCGTTGAATTAAGCGTCTCATTTCCAATAAAATATATCTTTGAATTAAAATTTGAAGGAAATACAAGGTCATAAAAAATTGAAGAGTGTGCATAAAATAGGATTACAAATATCTCGGCAACTCATTATCCGTTCGACTTCATTAATTATGCAAAATTTATGTTTTTTATTAAGTTTTATATTCACTCCTTAAAATAAACAATTTCGAATATTTTTATATACCTTTTATCAGAACGAATATTTCGAGAGTCGAAAAAAATAGTTCCGGATAATCGAGGTTACTGAAATTCAATAAGCTTCTTACCATTATTACATGCTAAGTACATACTAAATTTCAAGTCTCTATCTCAATTTTTTCGGGAGATAGAGTGTTTACAGACACACACACACACACAGACACACAGACAGACGGATGACAATTTTTTTTTCTAAAAATATGTTTTTCGGAATCTCCAGTATCTGAAACGTGTAAATCCGTCAATTTTTTTTTTCGATTTTCAAAACGATTACAAGACTTACCCTATACTACGTATGATGGGTAAGTAAAATTGAATGAAGTAAAGTACGAATCATTTCACCACTTCTCATATAAGCCTGATCTGTCCGTTAGCGACTAATGTTGTTTCCTAACTTGGAGTGGTGGCGCCAGAGTAAGAAATTTGCATCAAATAATGATGTCGAATGCGAAACTTATACATATTTTAGAACCTTGAGAAATCGTTTCATATGAAAGGTATCCAAATGTTATAGGGACTTTGGAATATTTATATCGTTGTTGAAGGAATAAAATCCATTTTTGACAATTTTGTTTCATTGACCAAGAATTTTCACTCCATGTAGTACAATGTGAATAAGCGTTATTAACAAAATAAAACAGCATATTTTTGTAAAAAGTTCAAGCAGAAATCTTTGCAATTAGTTTTGATATGTTTTTTGATATGCTAATAACCATGCTTTATATAGACATTACGTACAGAATTGTTTGTGTTGAGTTATTAAATAACCTCTTATATTCTGAAAAAAAAAATATTACGCTATCTAATGTAAAGAAACAATTTGATAATTTCATATAGTAATTTTAATTCGAGAAATAAATTAGTGTTTTGGAAAACAGAAAATTTAAACTAATTTTAGGCTTATAAGATCCTAGACAATAGTAATAAAGAGCATTAAGAGGAAGTAAAAGCTCTCGTAGAAAACTACGCATTAATTTTGATATATCTTTTGATATACTAATAACCATGCTTTATCTAGATATTAATTAAAAAATTGTTTATGTTGGGATATCAAATAAACCTCTTATATTCTGAAAAATGTTAAAAGAATTATTACGCTAACTAATGTAAAGAAACAATTTGATAATTTCATATAATAATTTTTATTCTAAGAAATAAATTAGTGTTTTGGAAAACAGAAAAATTAAGCTATTTTAAGGCTTATAAGATCCTAGACAGTTTTATTAATAAAGAACATTCTAAAATCTATTTATTATCGGCTGATGTAAATATGCATATTTTTCTAAAATGTACTTTATGTTTTTCATAAATACAGTTTACACCCACTATAGGTGAATTAAATCTATTTTTAAAGTTTCTTTTAAATTTATCTGAAAAGATTTGCAAAATTTAATTAAGGATAATATTTGGGTTCACATTAATGAAATGAAAAGTTCGAAATCAAATTTAAGATCTTTTTAGGACTTTAATTGGAAAAGGCTAATTGGTATATGATCTCTCATAACACGATCAAGGAGCAGCTTTTAAAAATCAATTAGAATCGCTTAAAATGTTTTCTCTCTTTTTGTCACAATGAATACAAAGTAAATAAAGCGTGTTCGTTTCTGTGTATTTTCTCTGAAAGCCCCGATTTTACTGAATAAACTGGTTTTATGGTGTATTTCAGGAAATGTGTGAAATTCAAATTTTCTCTAAATTGTATCACAAAAAAATCTGCTGTAAATTCAAGGGAAGTTTAGTTCATTTACAGCTTCGTTATTTTGAAAATAAAAAAAAATAATATAAATAGTCTCTTTAAACATTGGTAAGCAAAGTGATTTAAATATACAAGTTAAAAATGGGTATTTTAAAAATTAGTTTGTATATACATGCATATATACGTACAAGCTTCTAGAATTTTACAAGCCACTAAGCTACTAATGTATTTTTGATCTGTTAAAAACAAACAGGAACAAAAAATCACACATTAGGCATAGATTATAAAACACTTTCCAACTATATGAGAATATTCTAAAGAAATCTGCATGCATATTAATAATATCTATACTAATACAAGAAATTTTCGCTTTGTGTGTGTGTGTGTGTGTCTGTTTGTCTGCGATGGCTAGCAAAATCTAGCACACCTAAATGTCTGAAAATTTAGGTGTGGATAATCCACCGCCTGGCCTGGTGCACCTGAGTCTCAAAATTTTAATACTTTGAAAATTAACAAAAATATTAATTAAAAACTGGTCAATAACTCCTCTTTTTTTCCGACCCAGCTTTTAGAACTCGCAAATGCCCAGAACCCGATTTACTGCAGCCTACGAGAATGAAGAACCATTTACATGAAGAATACATTTATTTCGCGATTCTGTTTTAAACTCTATCGGCTAAACCGTTTAGTTTATTTCAAAACGGAAAGCATATTCTGAAAGATCGCACTCTCCTGTCTTCGATGCCGTAATCAATTCGAAAAAAAAATATGTTAAACCTTTGAAAAACATTTTTGAGAAAGGGTCGTTTTCCCAATATTATGTTTTTTCCCTTACGCCAACGCCCCTCAATAGCACAATTTTACAGATACAGACAAACCAAACATATGCTTTTAGAGCTGGAACCTTCTTCTAATAGACGGCATAATTATTTATTTTAAATACGGATGTTAACACTTTTAAAACACCGGCGAACGTAGGTCATTTCGCGCCTCATGAAAAGATTTTCTTCTTATGCTAAAATTACTAAACGTTCGTATTTCGACACAATCTTTTTAGAAGATCTCGGTAGACCAGATTTACATCACCTACAACAATTTCAAAGCGTTCGGACGAGAACAAGTATTTAAAAAAATATAAAATCTGAGATATTTTTGGTGAAAACCCATAATAACGAGATGTTTTCCGTGGTCACGTTCGGCTTCTGGTTACGTTTTCACTATTTAAAATGCATATGTTTTCACATAATTTTATAGAGGACTTGGAAACAATAAACAACTAACATTTCAGAGAGATTGGAAGACGAATACTATTTTTTTTTCTGTTAACGGATTCGACGCGAAAAGAAAACATATTTATTTTACAACCAGATAACAATATTTCTGGCGTAATTTTTACACGAGCTGTAAAACCGTTATAATTATTACCATTGAAAAGGGTTTGGATAGCAAAAACTATTTTTTTTTAAACTATATAACGATCCAACTTGAAAAAAGAAGTAAATGTTTTTTTTTAATATCTTGCGATTTTCTCATTAAAGGTAGAAAGTCATAAAAATCGCATAAAATATATAAAATAATACAAATTTGGTGTTTATTTAAAGTTTTATCACGGGCCCGGGCAACGCTGGGCGAATGAGCTAGTATATAAATAAAAAAATTAAAAGATGCCTAACGGAGTTTAAAATTCTTTGTCAGCAATTGTTGTTCATAGCCGGTAACGTATGAAAATACTTTCATTCAGCTCTTCATGCGATCTATAGATATCTAACGAACCTATAACTACCTATTGTTTAATACATACCGCATAGTGAAGTTAAATTTTAAATCAGCTGGATAATGCATAAATGAACTATGAGTGCTTTCTGGGAATTCCCATCCATAGATGACAATTTTGCTAAAAAATATATAGGTATGGAAATGGATGTCATATATATGAATTTATTTATAGTAGTAAATCTGCAGATCAGGAGCCTCAACGTAAGCTCTGAAAGTCATTGTTTTTTAATCTCATTTTTCATATTATTTAGCGTCTTACAATTCGTAATTTAATCTTTTTTATGTTAAATACATATTTATAGGCAGATAAAATACTTCGGAGGTTTCAGAAATCAGAAGCGTTAAATTAAACACGATTTATGCAACGATATTCTGAAATTCTTATGAACTTCTTAATCTTGTAATTTTTTAGATAAAAAAAATGCATTTCCTATTTTAATATTCTTTGCAATATGGTTGCTAAGCTACTAATAAAATAAAGAGGAAAGAAAAAGGAATGCATTTTAAAATTTGTAAAACAGTGGGACAATAAAATATTTTGTATTTTCCGAACAGTTGCAAAAAACTTTCCAATAATTTAAACATTTAGTTTCTAAATTCTAATAGATGTATCGGAAAATTTTCAAAGCTATTGCATATATTTAAGACCTCCATATCGAAAATTTAGTATCCCTAATTTTACGTTTAAATCCATTATTCAAATATACGATTTTCATTTCAGTTAAAAATGAAATTTGAAAATCGTCTGCTTTCCCATAGGAAAGCATTATGACCTAAAGAGAAATGTTCTATATTTTTTGAACGAATGAACCAAATGTAACTAAAAACTATACAGTTAATTCTAGGTACCTCACCAATATACCCACAAAAAATCAACTTAATAGGACTATTTTTACGGCAGTTATCGCGGAACAGACAAACAGACAGACGGAAACCAAAAACTTTTCGCATCTCCACAGTGAGCATTCACTGACGTTTCGGCAAATATAGACTCTTAACATCATAGAATAGAGTAACACTTGATTGAGCTGAAAAACGTGTATAACAGTTGAATATGCTATTTCAAGAAATCCCGTTCATAGATGCAATTAAGAATTCCTTTGGGTAAACGTTTTTTTACAGAATATATACCCCACATACAGAATTTATAAACCACATAATATATTAAAAAATAACATAGCTAGAAAACGAGCTACATGAATAAAAATACCTTACAGCAATTAGCAACCATAGATGACAATGTATCCATTTTCTTTTGCACAGCCCTGTATATGAAAAAAAAAATTATAAGCATGTCTTATTACACTAAGATATAGTTTAGTTATATAATGCTACAGTTAAAAGTTCACATTAGGCGATGCAAACCCATAAAAGATGTTGCTAATGAATTTTTTTGTGGAATTCTGTATATGATCTACACTGTCAGAAAAAACTGTAAATGTATGAGCGTTTGCCCTTCAATTTTCACGGGCAACAGCCTTATTTGATGAAAAACGGTCTGATCCACTAAATAAGCGGCCTTATCCCTTAGATACAAGAGAAATCCACATATTCTTACAGTTCTAGCCCATATGTTAGTAAAAATACGGTACGACCCCATACATTGTCCTCCGCTAGGGTGTAACCCTTCATTTTACTCGTGTTTCGAAAATTTTAACCCGCCAAAACAGCGATTCTGTGATGATTATCTAACGTGCTACGTGCTACGGAACAGTAAGCAAAGTGTTATTGTGTTTTAAAGTGCATTATATCCTGTGCATTATAATGCTAAAGTACTTTGCCCCGTAAAATTACGGGCTGCACAAAATGATGGGCATGGATTTTTTTTTTACGGGGTACGTATGACTGGAATCTCTGCTGCCGGCATCTGCCCGTAATTTTACTGCAATTTTTTTACAGTGTACATCTATACTAATATTATAAAGGAGTACAGATTGTTTGTTTGTTTGTTTGTAGGGGGTAATCTCTGGAACTACCGAACCGATTTCAAAAGTGATGGTGGCAAATTGATGTTGACAACCCCTGCTCCAACATAGGCTATATTTTATGTCGGTGCCACTAACCCCAGGGGGTGCAGGAGCAAAAAACGTTCTAAAATTACGATTTTTTAGCTATCAAACTGACTATCCAGCCCTGAGAGCTTGCCAGCCGGTTCTGTATGTATGTATGTACGTACGTAATGCGATAACTCTTCATAGAAATATCCGTTTTCCTTCAAATTTTGTTTATAGGTTCACTGTGTTAAGGCGCTTCCCTGATTAGTTTTCGTGATTGATTGGTTAAGTATAAAGGGGGGGGAACAAGGGGCTAATTCCCCCCCCTTAATTTATATAAATGGGTTTTTCATGCAGAATTATTCCGTTTTCCTTCAAATTTTGTTTATAGGTTCACTGAGTTTAGGCGCTTCCCTGATTAGTTTTCGGGGTTGATTAGTTAAGTATAAAAGGGGGGGATCGGGGGGCTAATCCCCCCTTAATTTATATAAATGGGTTTTTCATGCAGAATTATTCCGTTTTCCTTCAAATTTTGTTTATAGGTTCATTGGGTTAAGACGCTTCCCTGATTACTTTTCGGGATTGATTGGTTAAGTATAAAGGGGGGAACGGGGGGCTAATAATTTATACAAGAATATTTATATAGGATAAAATTTAGTTAAACTTAAAAATTTATTAGCACAGCAGAAAATGCTTATTGCCCGTCCTCTAACCGAATTACTTTGTGTGTCTCTGTAAAAGAACGAAAAATGCTACGCACTCCACATAACTTAAAAGAAGCATGTTGTAATGCACCTCAATGATATATACCTATTTTATTACGTTTGGTGTACCGTAAAATCATTAAAATGCACCACAAATGGTTGTTTCTCGTAGACCGTAATGTAAGGGAAATCTTTTGTGTGTCCGTGTAAACGAACTATAAGAGCTACTTACTTTATCTTGAATAGACAACATTCTATATTAAAGTACAATAGAATATATCAATGTCTTGGAAATCAATGTATATTTACCAGAGTTAGAGCGAGTACAGACAGATAGACAGAAAAACCGTAGTCGTAAACACTTTTCAACTACTATGTTGGAAAGTATTATGAAGAAATTGCATATTAAAATTCAGTAACAGAAGAAATAGAAAATGCCCAAAGATAAGTGAGATAAACAAACAAATTATTGTTACATCTTCTCAAGAATCAAGAGAGCGTGTTGACGAATCCTTAGTGGGGTTATATACTGAATGTACACAAGCTAAACAGTATAAAAAATAGCAAGAAAGAAAAATCATGCATCATGCAGAGTTTTTTAAAGTCTTTCGAACACTTTCCGTATACTGTAAAAAAATCCCTATTTAATAAGGTAAAAGACGATATCAAAATAAACAATTTTGGAAACGTCCTCTATAAGATCTACATATTTTTATACACCGCACGTTTTGAGCTAAAATCTAATTCAGATAGGAAAGGAATAACACGGCTATAATCACACATTCAGCAATTACCATCCACAAACGGAAATATTTTTAGTTTTTTTTTGTAGCCCTGAATATGCATTTATTTATAGAGAAACATATCTTTATTTATACTAATTGAATACATTTCAGCTGGAAAATGCATAACACAAGTAACAAACAACTCTAAGCAAATAACACCCATACACAGCAATGCTGTGCATCCCTGAATATGTGCTATAGAATTTACACACACCACGTAATGCATTAAAACTTGCTTAAATTTTACAATGCTCACCATATGTGAAAGCGCACTTCCAAGGTCTATCGTTCATATCTAGTACTGCAACGATATTCAATTTTGTGGTCCTGCAAATGATCAAATAAATGGTAGACACTTCATATTCTACGGTAATCATCTTGTTATGCCCTCAGCCATGCATATCAATTTCATTATGATAGAAATAGTATATCATTTTAAAAACACACTGCAAATGATTTTCCCCATAAGCCGTAATGTGATGTAATTCTTTTGTGTTTCCCTGTAAATGAATAATAAATGCAATACACTCTCTATCCTACTGAAAGAATGTTGTATTGCATCTTAATAATTTTTATCAATTTCACTATGTTTAACTAGTGTAATTTAATAAAAATAACTCAAGACGATTTTTCGCTTTACCCCTCCTAAGCGTTTTGCCCGTAATTTTCCGTTTCCCCAAAACATCTTAAATCGGCTCTAGACAAAAAATATTTTTAACAAAATTATATTTTGAGGTATATGTAAAATAAGGAGATATGAAGTGTATTTTAGGAAAAAAACGGGGACAGAAAATTTAAATTATTTTAAGTTTTACAAATATTTTTATGAAAATGAAGGAAAGCCCTCAGATAACGTATATAAAACTCATGGAAATTTACGCGAGTTAGAACACGACTAGATCTGAACGGCTACACAAATCAAAGTCATAAACACTTTTGTACTATGTTGGAAAGTGTTAATAAAAGTAGAATAGCTACATAATAATGTTTGATCCTATTCTACGAATAGTGAGCACGTAATAAGTAAAAGTTTATACGTTCTGCATGAATGCGGCCTACAGATCGTTTTAATTGTCCAATTTTAAATGAATTCGGCAGGGAAACCTTTGCATGAAAATGTTGAGATTTTTGGGACGAATTTTAAGTTAAGACGACATAAAGACTTCGAAGATGTTAGTGTACTTTTAGTGTTGATCAAATTAAAAAATTGTACTGATCATGTCTTTACAAGCGTTTTGCTAGTGTTTGACAGTGTTTTAAAAACAGTTTATGTTTGGGTTAGTGTGAAGAATATTGAGATGATTTTTTGCAAACAATACTTAGTGTTTTGAATAGGAACAAATCGAGGAGTTCACTGAAATCTACTTATAATCTTATGAAATGTTAAAAAAATAAAGTGTTTTTTTTTAAATGTACATTTTGGTAATAAATTTCAGTGAGTTCCAGAGAGAGATTTAATCTGTGAAAGATATGTGTTTATCACCGAGCACCAATCCCCCCTCTCAACATTCTTCTTTGCCTTCAAATATATTAAGAATGGGCTAGCGGAAAAAAATCAACGGGACAACTATTTAGTTATTACGTCTGAAGTTAGAGGAGATTCTTTGCTTAATAGGAATAATTGTCGAAAAGAAAATCCCAAGGAATGTGAATAGTTTTTGTGAAAACTATAAGCGCTTACACCAAGAACCTTCTAAAAACAAAGCTAGGTAAAATGGGTTAGGCGGTTTAAACTATTTTACCATATCTCTTCGTGGTTATAGAAAACGAAACAAAAATTAAATTTTTAACATTCAGAAGAAACGTAAAAGACATACAGGATAAGGTCCAAATATGGGCTAGGGTCCAAATACAGGTTAGGTTGCAAACACAGGCTAGTAGGTGTTCTGAGAACTGAGGCACCAGGTCGCAGAAGTCTGTCTCATAAAAAAAAAAAAAAAAAAAAAAAAACCTAAGAGCGAAAGTGTCGACGTGACGAAATTTGGGATATTAAATTTTTTTCAGATATGTGTTTCCTCATTTTTCTTTAAAATGTTGATCGTATATTGGTCTGAATTGGCGATTAAATTGTTTTCCAAACATATTTAGCCCCCAAATGACGCCAGCACATTATTGGTATTTTACTATATGAATGAGTAATACCGGTTTTAACTCAAACATAGCGGTAGTCCTAATATCGGCCACCCAGAGTGGTTTTAATACCAGCTATCCGGTATTTGAACATATCTGGGTTTGCTCCACGTGAAGGGGAAGAAAATTAATTAATTTATGACATCACGGACGCTGTACTGCTTTCCTGCGTCATTTGAGTATTATAATGTAAAGCTACCGTTACAATGTTGGCCAAAATCGTTCGCGATAAATGGGAAGAGTACGAAGAAAAACGACGGGGGGAAATTTAAGAGAATACAGGCTAAAGGGGCAGAAATTAGATTTTAAAAAGATAAAAAGAAAAAATATACGATTGAGGGAGATGATGCAATTTGTGTCTTCTGCGAGGGTGTTTTCTTTGTGGACAAGAATGGCGAACTCTGCGTTTGATGTTTATAATGCTATATGTGGGCCCATAGCGAACTGCACCAATTGTGATTTTTGTATTTAAAGTAATGTACATTTCAAGCAGCAAGCTTTTTTTTTTCTTTTAATACGTTGAAAAAACAAATCTAGGAACAAAGAAGACTGTTTGGGATAGTCGTTAAACGTTTTACACATTTGACAATAATGCTTGTTTTTTTAAAATTCGTTTTTCTTTTTGTACATATTAAGTGCTATTAATCAATAAAATGTATTAAAACGATGGTACTTACATATTGTCCGGGCCAGGAGATAGATCGCCAAAAATGGTTGTCAATTGCCAACCATGTTCATTATTTCCCAATAATGTGCAAAACAGTAATTTAATATTGTTAAATACGTAAAATTGTTTAAAATGGTAATTAATATAAAATAAATAAATAAATAAAATAAATAAACAATAATAAATAAATAATAAGGAACTGTAAACTATAATAAAAAAATAAACTATAAATTGTACTAAAAACTGTACACTATAAAAAAAAAACTATATAGTTGTCAAAAAATAAGGGTTACTGTAATTAGTATAATTGGCGCCATGCTTGGCTCAGTTGTATCTGACCTGGCCCGGATAATACGTAAATACCAACAATGTTCTTAATTCTCTCTTAATTAGCGAAAATTAGCCCTACTTGTGGGATTCTTTTGGCAGAAACTGAGGTAGCTGGTATTTAGACCCCATTTTCAAAACTCAAAATTTTCAGGCTTCTGATTTTTTTTTATATAAACAGAAACACTTTTTTTCACAGACACCCAGATATTTTTTTCTAAGGGGAAGTGAAACATATCAAAGTACACAACCATAACGTTTTCATCCACTAATTTTCAAAATTCTAGGATCTAGATTGAATATAAAAGTGGTAGCTGGTAATGGCATTTGGACCTTTTCTTCTACCTGTATGTCTGAATTTATTCATCTTGTGGACAGTTTTGGATTTTTAGAATTCATTTTTTATATATTTTTTATGCAATTTGTAGCTTTTTTTCACGTTTCACGGCTTTGCCATTCGTAAAAAGAATCCAATTTCAATCTTTTAGCCCATTATTGTAAATTTTCTTCTCTACGACTTCTAAAATATTTCCGCGAAATTTTGATCTTTTTTTAATATTTTAGTGCAATACGTAAATTTTACGCTACACAATTTTTGAATTTTTTCGCTAATTATTTTTTTAGATTATTATAGTTTTTTCGCCTTCTATGGCAAATTTTTGACATTCATAAAAATAATCCTGTTTCAATCTTTTAGTTCAATATAGTAAGTTTTCTGTGACTTTTGAATTTTCTTGAAATTTTCATTCAATCTTTTAATCGTTTTTTCGCGTTTCGCGGCGATTTTTTTTACAGTTTTTCTGAAACAGAAGAACAACCCGTTAAATTTTGCTACTACCATGGTTATGCTCAAGTTGAAAACACCAAATTGGTTCCTACAGCAACGGAAACGATGATGATGAAATTTTTATTTAATATGGTTCAATCTCCGCATGCCTTTGGTATAAAATAATTACGCTTTTTTATGGATGGAAAATAATGATTTGTGTACGCCGTCGAATGTAGTGGCTCTTTTAACCCTAGTTTCGTTTCGAAAGATTTTCGTACAAAAAAATCCGAATAATTCAAGGTTTGTTTGGTTCGAGAGTGGAGCGGACGTATCTTGCATGGGTGTACGCTGCCGGAGGTAGTGTGGACCTAACGCCAGGTTCATTTAATTGGAGTATCATTTCGAAAATAATCAATCAAAATAGTGATACCTCCGCCAGTAACTACTATAGTAAGTTTTCTTCTTGGTTTAAAAAAATATGTTTGGAAGAATTTATTTGCATACTTATACATCACTACATCACTTTAAATAGCGTCTGTTTTTTATGATATTGTAATGTTATTCTCAGAACTAAAATAAAAGCAAACAGTAGTTTTAATCTAAAGAAACTCGGAATAAATTTTAAAGCGAAATGATACCGTAAGAACATTTTTGTTAAATTTGAAAAGTAAATGGAGCATACAAGATATTCTTTCAAGAAAAAGACCATGGATATATTTTTTTTCACAAACAGCATATTTTGTTTACAAGAAGGGGCACAGTTTTAAAGGGACTAGAACGTGGAAAATGAAAATAAATGCGTCATTATTTTCTACGTAAATGAATGTAATAATGACAGTATGTATCTCCTTGTGGGAAAAAAAAAACACAATTTTGTTAGAAAATGTCTTAATACTTGAATTAGCAGCGAAAAGAAAATCTCATCAAAAAGTCACCTGTAAAAAATGCAGCCAAGTCTCGTAACTCATTTACCGTAAAAAGTACTGAGATCGTATAAAGCCAAGTTTAACTATCTTATTAACTCTGAAATTTTCATTCACAAATCACTCCTAGTCTCTACATTTTTAGTTAATTATTATTTTGTGACTTGGCAATTACGTAGCACGAGAATGTGATGTATACAGGTATCAAATAATACTATAACATATTAAAGTGTAATAACTTCCCTGTGCGTATATAATTTGCTTTAGTTAAATTATCCCATCCCATCCCATAACATAGTAAGGTGTAATAACTTCCCTGTGCTGCGTAATTGCCAAGTCACAAAATAATAATTAACAAAAGATGTAGAGACTAGGAGTGATTTTGTGAATGAAAATTTCAGAGTTAATAAGATAGTTAAACTTGGCTTTATACGATCTCAGTACTTTTTACGGTAAATGAGTTACGAGACTTGGCTGCATTTTTTACAGGTGACTTTTTGATGAGATTTCACTTCTTTTTGTAAGTAACCCTCCTTTTCTTGATTTTGGGTTCTTTTTGGAGATCATCCACTGATTTTCGCTAAGCCCACACTCTGTCCCTATTATTTACAGGTATCAAAAAATTGAAGCTTTAGTTTCGTTTGCAAAGTACTGTAGATAAAAAGAGATTTCAGGTTCCTAGGCAAGCACTAAATTATAAGAGGGGGAGTGTCAAAAGTACTCTCAATTGCTTCCAGGATAGGCGCTATGCATCTCAGATATAACTCGCAGCCCTAGATACTTGATATTTAACATAAAAGAACTTTTTAGTATAAAAAGAAAGCCAAAATTAAAATTTCCGGAAATTTCCAATAAATCAAACTATATTCCTTTTTTCGATGGTTTTTTTTCGTTTTTTTTAGACTTTTTTTTTATTATTTACGGATTTTTTAATTTTTCCTTACTTTGTGTACAAAACCCTGCCTTTCTGCCAAATGTCAATCTTCTAGGACTACAAAATCGAATTATTTTCAAATTTTCGACTTTTTATGAATTTATTGATTTTTCGATTTTAATTCTAAGTTACCTGATTGTCATGCTAATATAGTAATTATTTGATTCGTCTTCTTAGGATCATTTAGGTTCAATTTAGAGATAAATCAAGTGAATCTTAGAGTCACCATGATTTTATTTAGAAAGGACTATCAAGCCATAACCAGCCAGTAATGTCGGGAGGGTAGGGGAGCTGTGAAAATTTTTGTGGGGCTAACATCATTTAACAATCCATATTTCATATGTGAAGTAAATAGAGTACAACATGTGAAAGAAAACAAACCTGTCTATAAAGAAATCGCCTATATCGTAGCCAGTCTATAGCGGAACTTTTCTATAACGAAATTCGTAAACGAAAGAAAAGAAAACCATAATCCGGGGGAAATAACATAAAACAATTAGGGGCGTTGTACTAGCTAATAGGACAATTATCTTATAACTAATGTTTCTAGCAGTACAAAATCAAATTGTTTTCGAATTTTCGATTTCTTAAACATATTTCGATTTTTCGATTTTATTTTCGAATTTTTTAATTGTTCCTTTTATTGAATAGTAAATACTACCTTTACACCAAGTTTTAAGTTTCTAAGACTACAAGATAAAAATATTTTCAATTTTTGATTTTTTCGCATTTTTTTTTTTAATAATTTTCTGGATTTTATAATTTTTTCTTATTTTGTATCCTTTATTACAAATTTTAAGTTTCTAGACCTACAAAATCGAATTATTTTAAAATTTCCGATCTTTTTCGATTTTCTTATTTTATTTTCGAATTTTATTGCGTTTTTATTTTAACTTATTCTGAATCCCAAACACCATCTTTACCGCGAATTTTAAGTTAAGGCCAAAAGATCAAATTATTTAAATTTTTTTCAAATTTTTTCGAATTTTTCGAATTTTTGATTTTTTTTCGAGTTTTCTGGATTTTTTAATTTTTCCTTATTTTGCATCCTAAATACTGCCTTTATTCCGAATTCCAAGTTTCTAGCGCAACAAAATTGGATTATTTGAAATTTTTCGATTTTTCGATTTTATTTTCAATTTTTTTTTTGTGTGTTTTTGATGTTTTCTTTTTCTGAATTCTAAACACTACCTTCACACAAAATTTTAAGTTTTTAAGACTACAAGATCGTGTTATTTTCAAATTTCAATTTTGTTCGATTTTTTTAAATTTTCGAATGTTTTTTTTTTTTTTAATTTTCCGGATTTTATATTTTTTCCTTTCTTTGTATCCGAAATGCTAGCTTTATTCCAAATTTTCACTTTCTGTGGCTGTGGGATATACCCAATCTTTTTGATGACGCGAGAGTGAGTGAGTGTGTGAGTGACAAAAAATCGAAACTTTGAGTTCATATATCGTCTGCACTAATTTATGGGTATTTTTGAATTATCCATATTTTTGAATTTTTCCTTATTTAGTATCTTAAATATTACCTTTATTCCAAATTTCAAGTTTCTAGCGCTATGAAATCGAATTATTTTCAAATTTTCCTTATTTTTCGATTTTTCCGATTTTTTTGTTTTATTTTCGAATTTTATTTGGTTTTTTATTTTAACTTATTCTGAATCCTAAACACTATCTTTACTGCGAATTTTAAGTTTCTAAGGCTAAAAGATCAAATTATTTTAATTTTCACAATTGAATCCATTTGGACACTACACTGTTAACTAGTATTTTAAAAACACAAATTGCACAAATTGTGCTTATTAGTTGCTAAAATCAGTGTAAAAATTGTTTTAAACTCATAAAAGAGTTAAAATCCTACATGTTTCGGCTTTAAACTTAAACAAAAAACTTTGTAAAAACGAATTAAGGTTGTATCCTAGACACTACCTTTTTTCCAAATGTCAAGTTTCTAGGGCTACGGGATCTACCTAATCTTTTTGATGACGCGTGAACGAGTGAGTGAGTGAGTGACAAAAAATCGAATGTTTGAGTTCATATATCGTCTGAACTAGAAAAGATAGAAAGTTTTAATTTTAAATTTTGGTCCTGTGTGCCAAATACTCTAGAAAAACGAAGTTTCAAATTTTTGGGATACTCCAGCGCGGAGATATGAGGGGGTCAAAAGTGCCCTGAGTTGCTTCCAGAAAAGTATGCTTACGGCTGTCCTCTCTCGACTTGGCGAAGGCACTGCCGTGCCTCCAGATCTAAAACAAACTATCCCCATCCTGTGGGATTTGTTTTTCAATGTTTTACTTTATTTAATGCAAAACATAGATTGCATCCGACAACTCATAAAAAAGTCCTCCGGCCTGTACCGGCAGGAAAAGGTAGCTTTCCTATATCTTCGTTTTAAAATTTTAGCTAATGTTATTCGAAAACAGCAAGTTAAAATGCAAAGAAACCGTTTACAAAAGATTCGTTTACACTGAATTTGAATAAGAAATTCGCCAAATTATTGAGCTATAGCCAAGTTGGCTTCATTTATGAAGACTTATTTTGTCGCCAAATTTGGTGAGATTTCGCCAATTGTCGCCAAGTTTGGCGAGAATTTGGCGCTAATGGATATGAATATATAGTTTTATGCGTATGATTGGGAAAATGATTACAACAATGAAAGAAAATAATTTGCGAGAAATCGCGTTCACTAAAACTTATAAATTTATATTAAAGTCATTAAAATTACAGACATTACAATACACTTTCATAAAACATTAAAAACATATTAAAATTGGACGTTTCGGATTTACATGGAAAATCCCTCTTCAACAGCAACATTTCACTTCGCGTAAATCATAGTTCAAAAATATCAACAAATAGAAAATGCAACGTATCAAAATTTCGAAGTCAAAGTTACAGTTATAATAACACGGAGTATTCATTCGGGATTGCACCTGCTTGACCATTATTGACCATAAATTTATCGTTGGTTTTTTGTAATGTGCTGTTTTGTTTCAAAATGTCAGCCACCCTAGAATTTCAAACTGCTCTATCTCAGCCAATTTTTAAAATAGAGGTAAAACAAAAAATGCTCTGGAATCCTTGTATCAAGTCCTAACACCTAATTAAAAAATAAACTTGATTTTTTAACTTTTTTGTACATTTATTTTAGTTTTAAAATTTTCCGTGGCCGCCATCTTGAAACAAGATGGCGGACCAAGCTGGCCAATGAACTCGGTCGAGGCATTGGTGAGCTTAATACACACAATTAGTTTTATCCAAATTAATTTATAAATACGAGCGTTATCGTATCAAATTATTTTCATTTTTTCAATTTTTTTCGAATTTTTTTATTTTTTTTTTCGAATTTTCTGGATTTTTATAATTTTCCTTTTTCTGTATCCTAAATACTACCTTTATTCCTAATTTGAATTTTCTAGCGCAACAAAATCGAATTGTCTTCAAATTTTCGGTTTTTTTCAATTTCTTCGATTTTTTCAATTTTGCTTTCGATTTTTTTGGTGTTTTTGATGTTTTCTTTTTCTGGATGTTAAACACTACCTTCACACCAAATCTTAAGTTTCCAAGACTACAAGATCGTATTATTTTCAATTTTCAATTTTGATGGAATTTGTTGAATTTTCGAATGTTTTTTTTTTCGAATTTTCTGGATTTTATAATTTTTCCTTTCTTTGTATCCTAAACACTACCTTTTTTCCAAATGTCAAGTTTCTGGGGCTACGGGATCTACCCAATCTTTTTGATGACGCGTGAACGAGTGAGTAAGAAGTGACAAAAAATCGAATGTTTGAGTTCATATATCGCCTGAACTAGAAAAGACAGAAAGTTGTAATTTTAAATTTTGGTCCTGTGGGCCAAATACTCTCTATAATTGAAGTTTAAAATTTTTGGGATACTCCAGCGCGGAGATATGGGGGGGTCAAAAGTGCCCTGAGTTGCTTCCAGAAAAGTATGCTTACGGCTGTCCTCTCTCGACTTGGCGGAGGCACTGCCGTGCCTCCAGATATCTTAAATGGAATCAAAATGGGTGAAATGGAAGACATAAAATGGAGAAAAATCTTTATTTTCCCAAGATTTAAAAAATATTGTATTTAGTAGTTTTTGTTGGAATATGCTTTTATGAATGCAGCTTCTATAAAAGAGTTATGTTTTTTTTTATTTTAAATTGTTTTCATGCGTATATATTTTAATCTAATGAAAACTGAAAGTTAGTGAAAACTGTAAGTGCATTATTAAAGATTTTCTAAATTCCATCAGATACTACAGTTTTTTAAAAATAAAACATAATTTTCGGAAGGCCAATAATTATCTCCTAAGAAAGTAACTATTTCTAGATTAAAATAATTAATTTTTTAGGTATAATATCTTGTTCGAATAATCCTTTTATAAATTTTAACGAGTATTAAAGAAAGAATAAACAAGTTTAACTAATTATCTTTCTTTGAATTAAAAAAATAATTAAATTCTGAAGCATTGTATAATTTACCTACACGTAAATTCTGTTCAATCTTTAGTGTGGCTTACAGTAAAGTATGTAGTAGATGTAATATTTTGGTCTAAAACAGGAAATTTCGGATTCTTATAGCTGCATAGTTTATCTAATTTTACGCACAAAATAGTATTATCCATTAGTTAAATATTTGCACAAAATCATTTTCAAGTAGACACAGTCGTTAGCCAATTTGAATTTATTACTGTGTGGCTGCATGATATTAAAATCTGAATACATGAAAATTTTTTACGGCTATCTGATGAAATATGGTTCGTAGTTGCAGGTTAGTGCTGCAGTTGCATATTGTTATGGTTGATATGGTAGAGATATTTAAAAACAATATATTTCGCCAGGTTCTCAATTTATTCTGAAGTAATATATCTGGTAAGCTGTCATACATGCCATTTTGAACTTTTAGAATAAATACGTGAAGAGACGGTCAAACATTGGGGTAAATTTTGCTACATGTCACGTGAAATAAGGTTACCACATTTGGCTGATTTTCATGAAAATAAAAGTTGCTACGACAGAAATATTCTTTTTACGCTAATTATGAAAGTATTGCATTTCTTCTTCTTCTTTTTTTTGTTTAGTTGTAATACTCTTTTTGCAAGAAAGAACAACGTTACATTGGATAGTTTCGAATTATTAGACATTATATATAATAATGATTGCACACTGTAATACTCATCAAATATGGAAATTATTTTCTTATATTCTTAACAATTGTACGTACATTGGAAAAAGTTCAGTCATTTGTAAGTAAATAAAACTGATAGTAGACAGAAAATCAAATTTATTACTAAATATTTTAAACATCAGTAAAAGACGTTTATATTAACTGATATTTTTACTTAACGCCCAAAATACACAAAATTTAACACATATTTAAAATATGTGTTTATTTTTGCAGAAAATACAATCATTTTAAAATATCTCGCTATATTAAAAAGAAAAGTAACCACCGCCGCTGCAGCCGCTTCCAATGAATTTTTTGTGCCTTGGGGTCATTCTGGACTATATTCTGAAAACTATTGCATATAAAAATATGAAAATTGTTAGTTTTATAGAAAAATATTCGATAAACACTCTGAAGCAGACAGTTTTTTTATCGAAGAAATATTTTACGAGATATTTAAAATTAAAATTAGTCAAAATAGTTTTTTTTGAAGTTTTATAAGAACGAAAACTATGCATAGGAATTTAACCGTAATTTAAAAGGATATAGTTGACAAATGTGTCGAGTGCAACTTTGTTTTTAATTTGATTAAATGTT
The DNA here is from genome assembly GCA_963931845.1 of Maratus michaelseni. Lineage (NCBI taxonomy): Eukaryota > Metazoa > Arthropoda > Arachnida > Araneae > Salticidae > Maratus > Maratus michaelseni. The sequence goes on from OZ007590.1 coordinate 183,105,337, forward strand.
AAATTTTTTATTCGAATTTCCATTAATTTGATGGATTTTATACTTCAAAAAGTCCATTATTTGAATTGTTGCCAATTTGTAAAACAGCGCACATAATAATATTCCCTTTCAGTAATAATAATAATAAAAAATTACACGTCAGAAATAAAACTTTAAAATATTAATTAAATGATCACGTGCTAAAAGCAATAAATGTAGAAAATTACGTACTAAAAAGCATACTTGCGCGTGAACATTAAAAAGAGAAATAATTAAATTTTTACGCGTTCAAACTGTGAACTCTGTGGTTAAAAACAATAAATGGAGAAACTTGCGTTATATTTAAAATGCTCAAATAACAATATTTCCAAATAGTTTCAATTTAAAAATATATTTACACGAGAGATTAATTTATTTCGAAAAAATCTTTTACAAATTATCGCAAATTATTTCAAACTAGCAAGCTACGCCCTTTACGGTGGCCAATTTCTTTTAATGGAGCTTTAATCAAACGAAATATTGACCTTGAATTTGTCCTTGTTTTTTAAAACCATATGGATCTTTACTTGGAATGTCCATCTGCATTTCTGAAAACGATACGAACGCCATTGTGTTATTAAATTTTTGATGTGTCAGACAAAATTTGGGCTGTTAAGGAGAAACTCTTTCAGTCGATCATTTACAGTAGGATTTGGTAAAGACCGATGAAACGATATGCTATATATTATAATCATACTTGAAAACTCACCTAACTAACAGTGAAGGTTCCGTCAAAATCCATTCGACAGAATATTTTCAAAAGGCTAAGCTTTCATAATCGAGTTCATCTGATTATAAAGCTTTCCCCCAAAATTCTATAACTAAGCAAAGTAGAACAATATGTGAGATACTAAAACCATCTCTGATAAATTATATAATTAACAGTGCAAGTCCCGCTAAAATCCATTCTGCAAGGTTAATAAACATTTATTTTTTGAATCAGCGAAAAACATAAGTTATAACTTAATAAAAAGTATTTACGATTAAAAAAAAGTAAATTAAAATGTTTTGCATTCTTACGATTAAATATTAATAATAAAAAAGAAAAAGATTGGCGTTGAATAAATAGCGAATCACAGTCCTTGGCAGGGTTTGAAATAAAAATTATTTGCGCATTCAGGGTTGAAATAAATGGCGCAATAGCGTACATTTTGGCATGATGTTGGTATAACGGAAAAGTACCAAAAGTTATCAAAAAAACTTCGTTCCAAATTAGGCCAATTCTCTGTAGACTCTATTATCGAATAGGTCAGCTTTAAAAAAATGAATAATTGTGTTACATTATGGTGTCTATGGGGAAAAATAATTTCCGTTGGATTTTAATGAAGTTACAATACTTCAAATATAATAAGATTGATATGCCTCACTGAGGAGGACGAAAATATGCTATTTGTCGAGAATTAACCCTTTGAGGGGCAAAGTACTCCTGTTGCTAGAATGTTGAAATGATTGACTGACACCAGGATTTACAATCAAATTTATTTTAAAATTACATTATAAAATGAAAATTTTATTTCAAAATTCCGGCGTCAATGTGGCTTTTTGGAATTTAAATGAAGTGGGATATATTGTATCCCACCGCCCTTCAGAGGGTTAAATAAAAATCATGCACTCGTGACATCATAATTCACTTTTATATTTTAACAGAATAATAAGGCTACTATAATTTGTGATTCGTGCTATAGCCAGTATACACGTCACGAAACATTGCCGTTATCATTATCTTTTTACGCGTGAAGGTTTTGCTATGGTACTCCTTTGAGAAATTTAGTAATTTTTGAAATTCAATATTTGAAAAACGGCATAATCATTAGATTTGAAATTTATATCAAGAAAAATACAATTTTTTACTTTTCTACCGCAGTTTATCTATTAATTTTCTGACAAATACTTTTCGAGCAATTAATTTTTTCAGTAACTTCAAATGTTTCATTTTCCGAGATTAATCTGTGGCAACGATTAGCAAAAAAGCCAGTCGTTAGCAGCGCGTAGCGTTTTATTAAAGATGATGTTGTATTCTTTGGGCAACAATGAAATGATGTTACGTGTGATTTATGTAAAATGTGTATAAAATGTTTTATATTAGACTAGCAAGCTACGCCCGCTGCGCTGGTCAGTTTCTACAAATGAACCTTGAAGCAAACAAAATATATCGTTTAATTTGACCTTGTATTTGAAAGCAATCTGTATATTTACCTGGAATATCCTTCCACATTACTGAAAAATGACGTGATTGCGCTATTATATTTTCTAATGTGCAGTCAAAATTTTAGCTGTTAAGGACCAACTCTTTTATTTGGTCATTTACAGTTAAGGTTTGCTAAAGAATGATAAAACTATATGCAATATACTAAAACCATCACTAAAAATTATCGAACTAACAATGCAAACTAATTAACAAAATCCATTCAGTAGAAGTTTTTATAAAGGCTAATCTTTTATAATCGGGTTCATCTGATTATAGAACTTTTCCACGTAATTCTAAAACAGAACAATATAAAATATACTAAAACCATCCTTACAAATTATCTACTTAACAATGCAAGTCGCAAAAAATACGCCCAGTAAAAACTGTCAAAAAGGCTAATCTTTCGGAGTCGGGTTCTCCTGACTGTATAACCTTCACACAACTGTTTTACTAAGCAGCGTAGAACAATATGTAGTACATTAAAACCATTCCTGAAATAGCATCTGACTAACAATACAATTCTCATCAAAATCCGTCCAGTAGAACTTTTTTAGAAGGCTAATCTTTCATAATCCGAATCAAATACTGAAAAAGCTAATATCTGATAAAAAAAATATCACCTGATTTTCGAATTTCCCCCTATAATTCTAGAACTAAGCAACGTAGAATGATATGTTATATAATAAAACTTTCCCTAGAAAGTTATCTAACAGTGTAGGTTTCATCGAAATCCATTCGGCAAAATCTTTTAAAAAGGCTAATATTTCATAAACGGATTGATCTGATTATAGAACTTCCCAGAATAATTTTATAACTAAGCTACGCAGAACGGTATGTTATACAATAAAACCTTCCCTGAAAAATTATCTTATACAGTTTAAGCTCTACGAAAATCCATTCAGCAGAACTCGAGTTATAAGCAGCCGGAACGAAATTTCATATATGTAGAAGTAAATAGAAGTATATTGCCATTAATATAGTTTGCATTTGAATTTAAAAAAAGGTACTTTTCGGTTAGCCGGGCGCCAGTGATCGTACACTTGAAAAAAAAAAAGCACCTTTTGGCTTAAAATCTCTCATCAAAACTGTTTTTCTTTTCTTTCTTTTTTTTAAATAAAATTAATAACAGCTTTTTCTTTTATTTTTTCAGCTGTATAGCCATTTCAATTCTTTCTGCATCAAAAAAAAAAAAAAAAAAAAAAAAAAAAAAGACACCTTTTGGCTTAAAATCAAATTGTTTAGGATCAAAAGTAAAATCAAAATCGCCAAAAACAAAAGATAAATCGCGAAATATTGTTTCGATAGCAATCTTGGCCCTTGAATAATTTTTTAAGCATTGCGAACATTCCCAATCATGTTTAAATTAAATATTTTCGTTTTATAATATTCTCTCATCAAAACTCTTTTTTCTTTCTTTTTCTTTTTTTTTAATTAATTTAACACAGTTTTTCTTTTATTTTTGGAGATGTATAGCCTTTTCATTTCTTTCTGCAACAATAATGATCGCCAAAAAAATAGCAATGGTAACCTTTTCGGCCAAAATAACAAATGTAAAAAATGAAATTATTTACGACATGACATTAAAAACCTCAAAAATAACAGTATTTATCCACTGTTTAATGGATGTTATTATACATATAAACCTTCCTCTTGAATCACTCTATCTATTAAAAAAAACCGCAACAAAATCCGTTGCGTAGTTTTAAAGATTTAAGCGTACATAGGGATATAGGGACAGAAAAAGCGACTTTGTTTTATACTATGTAGTGATGAGGTGTAAATATATAAAAATGCTACAAAGAATGCTTTTTCACTCTTCATTAAGCAGAGAATTTGTTTAATAGTGATCCTTATTTTATGATAAAAATAAAAGTCAAAAAAGCATATTTTTCTGTTACATTTTTGAAATTTTGAAATATATTTAATTTTTAATTGAATGGAATATAAAGTTACTGATTCTAAGTATAATAATTACTATACTTTTGTGAATCAACATATCATTATTGGATTTTTTTTATTTTTTTCCGTATCTTCAAATGTTTCATTTTCCGAGATTAATCTGTGGCAAAGCGAAGAAGCCAGTCGTCAGCAACCCGTAATTTTTTATTAAAGATGATTACAAATTACAAATTATGGCATATTTTAAAACAGCGTAAATAATAATAATTCCCTTCAATTAAAAACTATATTTTTACGTTTAATAATTACGTTTAAACGTTAACAAAATAACTAATAAATTGTTAAAATATCATTAAAAATACAGATAAACGTTCAATTAAAAATCACTAGATGACATAACTAACACATGTAACGCATCTGATGTCAATTGAATGCGACGCCACGGTCATGCGCTTTTAGCGTTAAATCCTATATTTTGGCAAGAGTTCTTTTCTTTTATAGAAAGTTGTCTACGGGATAATGGAGAAGTACCCAATTTTCTATAGCATTGTTATAAAATTTCCCGATGCAGCGACATTGTTTACCTAACCATTTTACACATATTGATTTTCTAATGTTTAATTGATCTTATTTAATCAATCACGACAGCAGTTGTTAGCGCTTTCTACAACAGTTGATTCGGCCTTAAAATATCTCAGTCAAAGGAAAATGAATAGAAACCCGATTACAGCAGATCGCCACTGGTCCTTTAATCATAATTAAGTCTTCCGTAATCGTTTTTGAGTTGATCAAATCAGAGTGTTTTTAAAGTTTTCGGTGTCAGAACGGGGGTTGGCGAGTGTAGCTCGTAGGGGGCAGAGCCCCCTAGTGCTTGTAAGAAAATATGCACAACGCATATCTCCTAGATTCATCATATACACTATGCAAAAATAATTAAGTAAATGCATAGCAGCTAATTATTGAGTTGTATAAGAATATATTTTTTAAATTTTAATATATTAATACTAATATATTTCTAGGTTTCGATATTAAAATTTTTAGATAGTATGAACGCTATTCGTTTATGGCACGAGCGCTTTTTAATTACAATGCTAATTTATTATACACACAATTTCAAACACTGTACAAATACTGCTACACAAATATAATATTACTATACAAATATAATATTACTCGAGAAATAACTGCTTTTAATGATGAACATTTTCAATAAATGAAATATGATGTTTTAAATAAATAACATATTCACACTTCACGACGATTTTAGTATTTTTTATGAATACTATATATATTAATATATTCAAATTTTTAGTACGCTCTTATAAAAAAGATAGATAGCATGCGTTGACATCTTAAACAAATTTAAAATACTGCTTGTTCCCTTATATGGACATAATTTTAAATTTTTTATACAACAGAATGAACTTCAATCGCACATTGTATCTCAACATTTATAATATTTTCATAATTGTACAGTTCTGGATTTATAAATATTCAAAAGATTTTACAGTAAAAGTAAAGGAATTATGAAGAATTTTTATACGTAAAAGCATGAAATTTGCCAGTTTGATTTGATATCAAATAGCGTTTTTAATTTTTCGATAAATGTCTTTCATCTTGTTGTAAGCAATTTTTCTCGGATCACGAATTTTCCGGGCTATTTTGTCTCAAAAATTGATTCAAAAAGCGATTTTTAACAGTGTTTTAAGAAAGATCCTTTTTTTTTTCATATGAAAAGAGAAACTTTATTCAATTTTCTTGTATAGGAATAATGATACCTCCGAATTTTGTCCATAAAAAAGATTCCTTTAATGAATCAGTCTGGATTTCATCCGTAAATGAATATCAATGGAGAGAGGCCGAAATAAATTTGATATTTTCCCCTTTAAAAAAAATGTTAATTTGCTCTATTATAAAAAAAAAAAAATTGCAAATATAGAAATTCGTTAGTCATTTGAAAATAAACTAATAAAAAGCATTAAAAGCGCTTTTCATTTAATAAACATCATTACCCCCCCCCCCCCCCCATTCCTCCTCGCAAAAATAAGAAAGAAAAATTTCGGAAAACGAACTATGAACGAACAAATTTGTTGATACGCGATTTGTGTGACTGTAAAAATATATTAAAGTTTCTAAAAATGTTTAAATTTTCTGTGTATTTTCTGTTCATTTTAAATATGACGACATTTTCAAAGCGGCAACATTAAAGTTCTTGATTTATATTACTATTTTTGCTGAAAACTTAAAAAGAAAAAAAATAAACATTTTTATATTATTATACAAAAAGCTGTGCAACACAATTAGCCTTTTTATTTTTATGTTGAAAAAAGTACTCTTTTTCTACCTACTCTGTGATTCTCTTGCATGAAATAAAATCAGTTATTTTGAGAATAAGTATAATATGATATGAGAAAATATCATTCAATGTAGCTAGGAAATATTTTTTTCGGCTTTAACTTTTCCCAGAAACTCTCAATAAATCCATTTCCAAGCATAGGATGAAAATGTATTCCATAATTCTAAAATTTGAAATACATTATTCACAATAAGGTAAAGCCAGGAGAGATGGCGCGGTCGGAAAGATTGCGCACATAGAGGTTCGGGGGGAAGGAATAGAGTGAGCGCGCAAAGACTCCAGGTAGTTGTATAACAACGGTAGTGGAGTGTCTACTTGAATGTGCACGCTGATTGCTTTGAGCGTCTAAGATAAGGTATTGCTATTTTGTTTTGTTTTTCCAAAGTAAGTGCTTGAATTTTCATAGCTATTCATCAGAATTTCTATACAATGTCAATAGTACAAAATATTTTAAACTTAAACGATTTCTCATAAGCTACTAATCTAGACTAACCATGTGAACATCAACGGCTCGTTTTAGAAGAGGTCATGTTTAAATAAAAGGCCGCGCAATCTCTCCTACCGAAATTGGAGAGTTTGCGCATCTGCTACTTAGGAAAGATGGCGCAGTGTTCCCATAAGTTTCCATGCTAGGAGAGATTACGAAGCTTATTGGTAAATTTGCATAAAAAAATGAAAAATGAAAATGGACCAATTTTAAATTAAACGTGTTATTAAGCAACATAATTTTATTTTGTAATCTTATCTGGACTTGCTTTTTCTGATTCTTTAATTTTTTTTTCTTTAATTAAAATTTTTTAATCGTTTTTAAAATTATTTCTTTTTTCTGATTCTTTAATAATTAGGTTGAAATATTCACTCCTAATACAATAATATTTGTGCACAAAAACCTTACAGCAATGCCATTTCAGTGTGATTATTATTGCTAACAATTTAATCGTAGTTATTATTAGTAACAATCTCTCCTACCCATGTGCGCAATCACACCAACCCTGTAAGGACAGATTGCGCAAAATAACTTACTTGGTTTTATTACAACTGTTCTATTAAATTGCAACATAACAACAAAATAGCAATGGAAATGCATAAAAAACAAATGAAGTAAAAATTATTCATTAATAGTTTAGCAAAAAATTAATATTTAGATTTTTTATTGCTATTCTTTTGAATAGTGCACAGACTATCCCAGCTTTACCTTATATAAATCGATAGAATGTTAAACATATAAATACTCAAATAAATTATTACAAAACTTTAATATCACATAAAGTTGCAAAAAACAAAAACTATATATAACATACATACGTACACGAAAACGTTTGATTTTGTCTGTTTAAATCTATTTTAATTAATACGTATTGATATATGAATTAACTTTAAAAGTATGTACACATTTCTGAATTATTACAGTTCTGATGACGACAATCTAAAATGTCGACTAAATATGACGAAATTTTCAAAGCGTAAACATTAAAGTTCATGATTTATATTACTATTTTTGTTGAAAACTTAAAAAGAAAAAAAAATCAACATTTTTATATTATTATACAAAAAGCTGTGCAATGCAATTAGCCTTTTTAATTTTATGTTGAAAAAAGTACTCTTTTTCTAACTACTCTGTGATTCTTTTGCATGAAATAAAATCAGTTATTTTGAGAATGAGTATAATATCATATGAGAAAATATCATTGAATGCAGCTAAGAAATATTTTTTTTCGGCTTTAACTTTTCCCAGAAACTCTCAATAAATCCATTTCCAAGCATAGGATGAAAATGTATTCCATAATTCTAAAATTTGAAATACATTATTCACAATATATAAATCGATAGAATGTTAAACATATAAATACTCAAATAAATGATTACAATACTTTAATATCATATAAAGTTTCAAAAACAAAAACTATATATAACATTTAGTCCAGGCATTAGGGGATAAAAAAGAGCAAATAAAGGAAAGTTTTGGTGTAGTTTTTTTTGGGGGGTCCCTTTATGTTTTTGGGTCGCTGAACACGAATCCGAGGTTTTCCAACAAAATTTTTTTCGGGAAATATGTTTTTTGTACAAAAAACGTGTAAAAAAACGGATTTTTTCCGTTTTTTCAAAATAAATCCAAAATTGGGCATTTTACGTGAAAGTCGGCAATATATGAATTAAAGAAAAGAAAATTTCCTATATTTTATGTAATGAAAGTTTTTTTCTCTGATCAATGGTTTAGCCGTGAGAGTGCCGCAAAAAAGGGTGTTAAAAACAAAAAACTGTAAAAAAACGGGAATTACGGTAGTGTATGTCGATGTAACATAAAAACTAACCATTTTACGCAAACGGTAACCATTAATGATACTAAAGATTATATGTTTGACTGTATTTTATGCATTTGAGGTAGAGGAAAAGTGCGGATCCTGCGCCAGGGGAAGGTGGGAGCAGTGGAGCAGTTCCACCTCCTCTCCCGAGTCGAAGGTGCTCCTCCGCCGGAGTGCTCATACTGTAAAATTGGGAGGTGTAACAGACAAAAAACTGTAAAAAACGGGAATTACGACCCTGTATGTCGATGTAACATGTATTCACAATATTGAAAAAAACCAATATTTTTCGGCACTTTTTTCGATTTTTCTTAAATAACTCAATTTTAGTGCATTTTACAGAAGAAAGCACTTTACCATTCTATAAAGCATAAAATTCTCTACAACATGCAGTATTCAGGTTTGTAAATTGTCCAAATAGAGGGTAAGATACGGAGCCGGGAAAATAGGGTAAAATTTGCAAAAATCCACTAAAGACGTTAGTTTTTGCTTAATAACCTACTTTTAGTACAGTTTAGAGACAAAAGCACTTTCACCATTTTGTAGAGCATAAAATTGTCTACAACATGCAGTGTTCATGTTTGTAAATTGTCCAAATAGGGGGTAAGATACGGAGCCGGGAAAATAGGGTTAAATTTGGAAAAAATGTAAAAATCCACAAATGACGTTAGTTTTTTGCCGTATCTTACCCCCTATTTGGACAATTTACAAACATGAATACTGCATGTTGTAGAGAATTTTATGCTCTACAAAATGGTGAAAGTGCTTTTGTCTCTAATACGCACTAAAAGTAGGTAATTAAGCAAAAACTAACGTCATTTGTGGATTTTTACATTTTTTCCAAATTTAACCCTATTTTCCCGGCTCCGTATCTTATCCCCTATTTAGACAATTTACAAACATGAATACTGCATGTTGTAGAGAATTTTCTGCTCTACAAAATGGTAACTGTGCTTTTTTCTGTAAAATGCGCTAAAATAAGTTATTTAAGAAAAATCGAACAAAGTGCCGAAAAATATTGGTTTTTTCAATATTGTGAAAAACGCACAAGGTCTAGAAGGTCGAAAACTTGGTTTTTTTATTAGAGGGTCAACCTTTACAACATACCCAAAAATCAGAACTACCCGAATTTTTGTAAGGTAAAATTTCTACTGGACTACAATGTTACTGCCTCTTAGAATACGAGCTCTCCGGAGGAGTAGCACCTTCTACTCATGAGAGTAGCTGGATCTGCCCCACTGTTCCCACCTTCCCCTGGTGTCGGATCCGCGCTTTTCCTCTACCTCAAATGCATAAAATATATTCAAACATATAATCTTTAGTAACATTAATAGTTAACATTTGCGTAAAAGGATTAGTTTTTATGTTACATCGACATACACTACCGTAATTCCCGTTTTTTTACAGTTTTTTGTTTTTAACACCCTTTTTTGCGGCACTCTCACGGATAAACCATTGATCAGAGAAAAAAACTTTCATTACATAAAATATAGGAAATTTTATTTTCTTTAATTCATATATTGCCGACTTTCACGTAAAATGCACAATTTTGGAATTATTTTGAAAAAACGGAAAAAAATCCCTTTTTTTTTACACGTTTTTTGTAAAAAAAACATATTTCCCGAAAAACATTTTGTTGGAAAACCTCGGATTCGTGTTCAGCGACCCAAAAAACACAAAGAGATCCCCCCAAAAAAACTACACCAAAACTTTCCTTTATTTTCTACCAAATGCCTGGACTAATTATTAAATGTTATATATACATATATATAACATATATATTTTGTATATATATATTTATACATATATTTATACATTTATATATATTTTGTAATAATTTATCTGAGTATTTATATGTTTAACATTCTATCGATTTATATAAGATAAAGCTAGGATAGTCTGCGCACAATTCAAAAGAATAGCAAAAAAAAAAAAAATAATGTTAATTAATGTAAATGCATACGTACGCGAAAACGTTTGATTTTGTCTGTGTAAATCTATTTAAATTGCTACGTATTGATATATGAATTAACTTTAAAAGTATGTACACATTTCTGAATTATTACAGTTCCTCATTTGACAAGTCTTTCCTTGCAGACAACTGCAGTGCAATATTTACTCATTTTATCTTAAAGCATAAGGAATACCGTCGTACAATTGCATGTAAGACAACTCTCAAGTCCAAAGACGAAGTCCAATGGTAGCGTGATTTCAATGATGGCACCAATTTAGTGGGGGAATGCTCACTCTAATATATTTTTCCTCTAAAATTTTGAAAGAAAAAAGTTTATACAGGATACCTTACAGGCAACAGATAACATCTTATCACAAGCCTTAACCATATATTCGAGATAAAGGTCGCTCTAGCCACACACACAAACACACAAAATCAGAACCATCTACCACCAGCGAAATCCTAACCAAAAGAAACTAAGTGGGAGTTAATTATGGCATCAGAAAATCCTTATGTATTTGAAATTTGATATAATATAAAAGTAATATATTTGCAATCCAGTCTGTGTATTTAATATGGGTATCTAACAGATTCAGATTCAACAAAGCAGGGAGGCCTACCATATGGCTTTAGCCTGAGCAAGCCCAGCTTGGCAACTTTATATAAAAAAAATACATATTTGACAGTGCAGTTTTGATTATAGCCATAATATTGAGTGTGATCTTGAGATATTATAAGTCAACAATTTAATTTACGTAAATTTTTGATTAAAACTATGCTACGCCCTTTAGACAAATTATGACTACTGTTATTATTATTTTTATGCTAAATAACTTTCTTGACCCTTTTTATATACACAAGTTTGTCTGATGGTCACATTGGTGCAATGCAGTCGATAGATATTTGATACGAATAGCTTTCATGTTTAGCATACTCTATTTACAACCTCCGTTGTTGGGAAATTTGTTTCGAAATTTTAATTGCAAAGATGGACTTTCTATAACAAAAATAGTTAATACATAAATTTAGCCTTTTTTATTAAATCCAAGTGTAAATAAATTGTTATATTATACGTTATTTTGGCAGCACCTCAAAAAAGTACAAACTTTTTTTATTTGCCTCGTGAAATATTATAAAATCTATGCATGCAAATGTTTAAAAAAGAAATAATGGGCATGTTTTGTGAATAGGCTTGCTTAAGGCATCTATTCTTTTCCCTTTAAATTTATGATTTTCTCTTAGATCGTATATTTATGTTGCTGTTGGATATTTTATAATTCAAGCATAGATTTTAAGATTGGAACTTATTAAACATCTGTTTTAGTAAAACTTAAAAATTTTTCATTTAAAGTCTAGAAAAAGCAAAACTATAACTTCAAGAAATTCGAATTTAAAAAGTATTCATATGAAAAAAATCCTATGTTTAAATATTGGGACTAAATGAAAAATATCCTAATATAAATATTAGTTATTTAGGAAGTTCCAAATTCTGTATTTTTATTTTATCTGCCACTCATTTCATACAATTACCAAACCATACGTTAGTATAAAACAAGAAAGAATGTCATACATTAGCCATTGATTATGGAGTACTTTCCAACAGTAACAAATTATTATTAAGAAATTTCTTTTTTTCATAAACTGAAAAGTGAGAAATCTAAAAAAGCAATTTAAAAAACACATAACCCAATAAAAATTAATTTGCAGCTTTTTGCTGTGGTAATGTGTGCAAATTCTTTCGTGTATATGTGTTTATGATCGATAGAAGTTACACTCATTACGTAATACACTAATTTTTGATAAGTTTAAAAATGCATATCATATCAGAAAGCGCACTTTCAACAATTATTGATCATAGCCAGTCCTGTAATCGAATATTTTTGTGAGTCTCTGTAAGTGAACGATAAATACTACGCATTCCATAATTTGCAGAAAACATATTATAGTGTATCTAAGTGATACTTTCTGATTTCATTATATTTGAAGTATCATAACATCATTAAAATGCACCGTAAACGTTTATTCCAAATATATCATAATGTATTGGAATTTTTTGTGTATCCCTGTAAACGAACTATAAAAGCCATTTATTATAAACTTCTGAACAAACATATTATAGTCTACCTGACAAGTAAAGGTACTATAGTCTGTGGCAGCGAATTTTGATTTTTATAGCTCATTCGATTCGTCTCATCGAGCTAAGTAATTTGCTACTTCGCATATCGGCTATTGAGTTTTGATAATGACAGGGGGTCGGGTCAAAGTTTAAAATTTCGTTCATTGAAAACCAGTTGCTGTCAAAGAAATGAGTAAGATTTAAATTTATTTATGGTTTTTGTACTGACATGCATTGATGGTAGTCAATTTTTGACACATTGTTCAGTCCGAAGAAGCAAGTGAAACAAATATATTTTTCACAGTGCGCACAAAGGCTTCTTCAGGTTACTCAACGACGCATTCAAAACAACTCTGCTTTCTTTCTGGAATTAACGTGCGAAAACCTGCCTGTCAAGTAACATACGATTATTTTATCTGCAATTACAAATTCTTATAATAACAGCAATAATATAACCTTATAGTAGTTATTGGCAATGTATGGCACTGTAAAACCAATTAGTAAACTTAAATCGTACTTATTTCTTTAAAAGCATCTGATTTTCACTGAACGAAATTTTGAACTTTGACCCGACCCCCTGTCATTATAAAAACTCAATAGCCGATATGCGAAGTAGCAAATTACTTAGCTCGATGAGACGAATCGAATGTACTATAAAAATGTTAATTCGCCGCCACAGACTATAGTAACTTTACTTATGAGTAATGCATATTTCTCTCATTATGTTTGAAATATCTTAACATGTATAAAATGTACCACAAATGCTTTTCCCCATAGGCCATAATGTAACGAAATACGTTTGTGTTTCCATGTAAACGAACTATATATGCTACATATTTCAATTTGAATACCAAACATTATATACTAAATCTCAATAATACATATAGATTACATGGCAATCCGTATATATTTACGAGATTTAGAGCATGGACAGAGAAATAAATTGAATTCATAAACACTTTGCAACAATGGTGAGAAGTGCTCAAAAGGTTAAAAAAAATAATGAAAATGTAGGTAACGTTTCGAATATATCCAAAGTCGGATAATTTTTTTTAAAATATCGAGCTGAAATACTGTTTTTAGCAAGAACTATCTGAATAAAATAATGACATTGACTGTACTCTCAGGGATAATACAACATAAAATGTATTCGCTTTATATTCTGAAAACTTTTCTGTCTTGTTTTTTTATTTTTATTTTTATAACCTAATGAAAAAAGATATTACTGCGATAAAGAATATTTAGTTTTAAACATAAATACTAAAAAAAAATTCAGATTTACACAAAAGGAAAAAAAAATGAACTTAGAAAGGAAAAATAGAATTAGACAGAACACATTTTTGAAAACATTTTTTCTGCGAAGAAAGGATAGTTTTAATGACGATCAGTGAATTAGCTGGTAAAAATTCCAAATTTTACATAAAACCCTAAAAAACTTTAATTTCTTAGTGTTTTCATAGACTGTTTTTTTAAAACTACAATTTCTCTTTAAACTGAAATAGAAAAAAATGATGACACGAACACTCTAGTCGAATTAAAAAATACCTTTCTCGATATTTTAAATATATCAAGCAGCCAATATCAGCAGATTAAATCATGCGTAAAAACAGTCTCAGTCCATTATTTACTGGTTCTGTCCGACAAATGTTGAATTTTTTTCAAGAAAAAACTCTGTTACTTATTTGAAGATATTTTATTATTTCATAATAAATATAAGCTGTTTGAACATTCTCTAAATGTAGTGGACATCTTTAAAATTTATGATGCAAACTGGATATTAAATAAAGCATATTCGATATGTAATAATCTCGCTAAAAACAGCTAAAGATTATTAGAAAACACAAGATCACAGAAATTCTGAGCTCCTATACTCATGCATCACGTTTTATACTCGAATGCGCAAAGCTAATTACGGCATTGCAGTATTACTAACCAAGCAATGAGAGAGTTAGGTGATGTCTGAACTATTTGCTGAAGGCAACAGAATTTTGAAGTGTAAAGGCACTGGAGAGGAACGGCGCGAATTTTAGCTTTGGAAGTAAAAAAAAAAGGAAAAAATAAAATGGTAGATATGATAATTTTAAATAGAACGAATTTGACTTGGGAAATAAAATGTTTGGAAAAAAAAATGAAGAAATATAATTACGGGAAGTGATTTTAGAATATTTTGAAAGGGGGGGGGGGATATTAAATAAGCATTTTAAATAGAAAGAGATTTAAATAAATGAAATAAATGGAATATTGTTTAAGATAGTAAATAATTTAATACACTAGGGTTGTAGGATGAATTTAGAAGAGAAAATATTTATGGAATAATTTTATTAAAAATCGGAATTTTGAATTTTGTAATATATATAATATATGTTTCACGAAATATTAAATGAAATTATAAATAATGATAAGTATTTGATACGCATTTCAAATGTTTTCCTCATTTATAAATAATTTGAACTTGTAAAAGATCGAGGATCCATGGTTTTGCATGGTATTGTTTGTTATAAAAACGTAAGGTATTTAAACTAAAATAAACGTAAATTACTAATATGTTTTAAAATTGTGCAACTAATATCTATTTGCATTTATATGAAAATAAGGTATTTAAATTGGAATAAATTTAAATTAATAATATGTTAATAAAATTCTACGGCAAATATATACTGCACATTCTTTAGACAGTATATAGAAAAAAAGCCAGTTTCAATGAAAAAATATAGTGCATGCGTTTAAGATCCCAGTTTATTATGGTTTCATTGTGGGTAACTTACAGAGAAGGTTTTCGAAGTATTCCCTTTAAGGAATATTGCGAATCGTGAGATTCGTCTACTAATAGTTCCTACACCCAGAAAAAGGAATTGATTAAAACAACAAAACATGTTTTGTTGAGTACATTTGGTTGTTTCAAGCAAAATTTTTAGTTGAAGTAAAAAGTTGGTTTTGTTGCATTAACAAAAAAATATTGTTAACGCTCTTACAAAATTTTAACAAAATTTCATCAATTTTACTTGAATTAACTAAATCTGTTTTTTTCATTTTATCATAATTTTGTAATTTATAATTCCAGCAAAAGTTTGTTGCTTTTACAAAATTTAAATTTTTGGGTTAGCCATAACTTTCACACGTATCTTGGTTTATTTGACTTATATAGCTGTATAATTAAAGGATTAACATAATTTTTGGATAATTAAAACCTTTTTAATTGGGACGGATCAAGGTAGTTTTAAAAATCCCTGTATCCCATTTATTACTTTCTTCTATCTTTACAACAAGAAAGTATTGGAATCATGAAAATTTTTAACTTCTGGTTTTCGATGGATTTTAGACGGTCCTGAACCCGATTTGACTGTTTTCCGAAAATGACTGTCTATGACTCTGTGTGTCTGTATGTGGCAAAAATTTTGAGGGCGCTCTATTTCAAGAACTAATGCACGGAATTTAATTAAACTTTATATTCATTTACTTCCTGATACACTGTTAAAAATTTGCAGCAAACTGTCCAGTCATTTGACCGTTTTTATACAAAATGGTTACATAACCGTAATTTAACTCTATTCTGACCATAATATGGGCAATAATATGGTCAGAATGGAGTTAAATTACGGTTATGTTACCGTTTTCTGTAAAAACGGTCAAATGACTGGACAGTTTGCTGCAAATTTTTAACAGTGTAGAAATTGGTGCTGATTAGTTTTTGGCATAAATCACGCAACAGGTGGCGCTGCTATGTTGCAATTTTCGCGATTTCTGCTATAGATTCGCGATCTCTCAAGAACTAATGCACTGATTTACATCAAAATACAGATTGAGTTCGACCTTGACATAAATAGAAGCTGATTACGTTTTGGTGTCAATAGCCCAACAGGTGGCACTGCTGTGTTATTTTTTCATGATTTTCCCTGTAACTAAATCTCAAGAACTAATGCACGGATTAATTTTTAAATCATTTTCAGCAGTGATTTACGCCTGTAATTCTTAAATAATAACCAGTGAATTTTTATCCTGCGTTTTTTCAAGCGTAAACCGACAGTGTGGAAAATGTCCTAAGCCGGGAATTGTACCCGGGTCCTCAGAATAGCGCTCTGAAGCCCGAGCATACGGCAACACAGTTAATTTTTAATTAATTTTCTGCAGTGAATTATGCCTGTAATCCTTGAATAATAACCAGTGAATTTTTATCGTGCTTTTTACAGGCGTAATTCACTGCTGAAAATGAATTAAAAATTAACTATATGTTGCCGTATGCTGGGCTTTGTATTTTCGTCTCATGTTTGCCGTAAAAATTTGCTTTCTCATGCACCTGTTTACCGAATAGTCCCGGGAAGCCCGTGCTTACCCAAAGAAATACAAAGGTGCCCCCAAATTTACTTTTCAGAATAACTTTTTACAAAAAAAAAAAAAAAAAAAAAAAAAAAAAAAAAAAAAAAATCAATCAGGGTAAGAAATGCATTTACGAAATTTTTATCTAAGAAGCTCGCTATTTCTAAATTGTTGTTTACTCGAAATTTTGATGGTAAAATTTCAAATTGTTGCAGCATACCAAAAATGGATTTAGTAAATAACAAAGGAATAAAGCAATTGGCAGGGCCCCAGAGTAACGTCGGACTTCCCCTACTTTTATGTCTTAAGCGGGCGCTGTGCTCATGATGACATTTCCATCTTGTGCTGCGTTTGCATCTTGTCCGACATATATAAGAGTAAGAAAATTCGAGCTTGGATATCGTTCCTTCCGGCTGATTGGTTAGTCTCAGATCGTTATTCTGAGGACCCGGCTTCGATTCCCAACTGAGGCCACTGTTCAAACTGTAGATTTACGCTTGAAAAGAAGCAGGATAAAAATTCGCTTGTTATTTATTCATGGATTACAGGCGTAATTCACTGCTGAAAATGAGTTAAAAATTACCTAAAAAAGTAGTTAAGTTTAGATTCGTTCTAATACAAAACATAATTTTAAAGTAAATATTATAATTGTTTATGTAACAAAAACCTTTTGTTGTTAAAACAAAAAAAAATTCTTAAAACTACACAAAACAATTTTTATTTAAACAAAAGTTTTTGTTGCCGAAACTGAAAAGAACGCTTAAAGTAACAGATAATTATATTTCTTTTGAGAAAATTTTCAACAAAATAATTTTGTTAATTCAAGTAAAATTGAAACGTTTTTACTTGAATTAACAGAAAATTTTTTTGCTGTCGATACAAAATTTTTTGTTGGAATTGCAAAAAAAATCAACAATATTTTTCTTGTTGATTCAAACAAATTTTCCATTGACCCATATTTAAACGGAAAGTTTTGTTGGGCCAACCAAATTTTTGTTGATTCAACAAAACTTTTCTCTGGGTGTATTTGAAATTTTATAATATTTTTTAATTAGCGTAGATTAAAGTGCGTACACTGGTTGGAATTTGAAAATAATGTATCACCACTATTTCGCATAATTTGTAATCGCTTTGTTTAATCACAAAATTTGTCACATTTTTCAGCGATTAAATAAGGTGAAAAATTATGTTAAAAAACTATGGTAGAGAGAATGCAACTTGGAAGATCTACACGTATCCGCTTTCACATCTTTCACTGGATTTCAATTATAAGGATATCTGTTTGAAGATCTTATGCATAAATCTCTGTAAATCATATATAATTCTCAAAAGAGCATAACTTTTTGTCATGCAATCTAAATTTCTCTAAATTTCCTAATTTGTAGCAATAAAGCTTACATCACTACAAAAATTACTAATCTGTCTATTCATTTTTAATGTACTTTTACGAAACAATCACGAGCAATTAGCAATGAAAATAAAAGTAGCATAAAACATAATATGTGCCCGAATTTCTTTGTTAATAAAACTCCCTAAATGGGCAGAAACGGAATTTTTATTTTCATTATTAACTCTTTTCACACTCATAAATTAATATTTATTCTTTCCAAATATTTGAATAATTGTATAATTCATTTTTACATTTTTGTTATTAAGCGCACCCAGAGAAAAGATTTGTTGAATCTACAAAAATTTGGTTGGCCCAACAAAACTTTCCGTTTAAATATGGGTCAATGGAAATTTTGTTTGAATCAACAAGAAAAATATTGTTGAATTCTTTTGCAGTTCCGACGAAAAACTTTGTACCATCAATAAAAAAAATGTTTTGTTAAATCAAGTAAAAATGGTTCAATTTTACTTGAATTAACAAAATTCATTTGTTGAAAGTTTTCTCAAAATAAATATAATTATCTGTTACTTTAAGAGTTCTTTTCAGTTTCGGTAACAAAAACTTTTGTTTAAAGAACAATTGTTTTGTGTAATTTTAAGAATTTTCTTTGTTTTAACAACAAAATGTTTTTGTTACAGAAACAATCATAATATTTACTTTAAAATTATTTTTTGTATTAGAACCAATCTAAACTTTACAATTCATTTTCAGCAGTAAATTACGTTGTAATCCTTGAATAATAACAAATGAATTTTTATCCTGCTTTTTTTCAAGCGTAAACCAACAGATTGAACAATGTCCCATGCCGGGACTCGATCCCGGGTGCTCAGGACAGCGCGCTGAGGTTCTACCACTGAGCTACAAGGAACGATATCCAAACTCGAAATTTCTCACTCGTATATATGTCGGACCGGCTGCGAGCGCAGCACAAGCTGGAAATGTCATCATGACCACAGGGCCCTCTTAAGACATAAAAGTAGGGGAATCCCGACGTTACTCAGGGGTCCCCCACTACCAATTGCTTTGTTATTTACTAAATCCATTTTTGGTATGCTGCAACAATTTGAAATTTTACCATAAAAATTTCTAGTAAACAACAATTTAGAAAGAGCGAACTTCTTAGATAAAAATTTCGTAAGGAAAAAGTGCATTTTTTACCCTGATTGATTTTTTTTTTTTTTTTTTTTTTTTGTAAAAAGTTATTTTGAAAAATAAATTTGGGGGTACCTTTGTATTTCTTTGGGTAAGCACGGGGTTCCCTGGCCTATTCGGTAAACAGGCCCTGCATGAGCATGCAAATTTCTGCGGCAAGCATGAGACGAAAATACAAAGCCCAGCATATTGCAACATATAGTTCATTTTTAATTCATTTTCAGCAGTGAATTACGCCTGTAAAAAGCAGGATAAAAATTCACTGTTTATTATTCAAGGATTACATGCGTAATTAACTGCAGAAAATTAATTAAAAATTATCTATGTTGCCGTATGCTGGGAACTCAGAGCACTTTTCTGAGGACCTGGGTACGATTCCCGGAATGGGACATTTTTCACTCTGTCGGTTTACGCTTGAAAAAAAGGAGGATAAAAATTCACTGGTTATTATTTAAGAATTACAGGCGTAAATCACTGCTAAAAATGAATTAAAAATTATTCCGTGCATTAGTTCTTGAGATTTATTTATTGTGAAAATCATGAAAAAAGTAGCATAGCAGCGCCACCTCTTGGGCTATTTACACCAAAACGTAATCAGCTTCTATTTATGTCAAGGTCTAACTCAACCTGTTGTTTGATGTAAATCAGTGCGTTAGTTCTTGAGAAATTGCGAAAATTGCAACATAGCAGCGCCACCTTTAGCACGATTTACGCCAAAAACTAATCAGCACCAATTTATATCAGAAAGTAACTGAATATAAAGTTTTATTAAATTGCGTGCATTAGTTCTTGAAATAGAGCGCCCACAAAATTCTTGTCACAGACAGACATTTTCTAAAAATGGTCAAATCGTGTTCAGGACCATCTAAAATGCGTCGAAAACTAGAAGTTGAAAACTTTCATGACTCCAATACTTTCTTCTTGTAAAGATAGAAGAAAGTAATAATCGGGATAGGGTTTTTTTAAACTACCTTGGTCCGTACCAATTAAAAAAGTTTTAATTATCCAAAAATTATGTTAATCCTTTAATTATATAGCTATATAAGTCAAATAAACCAAGTTACGTGAGAGAGTTATGGCTACTACACAATAATTTAAATTTTGTATAAACTGCAAATTTAAATTTCTTAAAACAAAATTTTGCTGGAATTATAAATTACAAAATTATGGTAAAATTAAAAAAGCAGATTTTGTTAACTCAAGTAAAATTGATGAAATTTTGTTAAAATTTTGTAAGAGTGTTAACAATATTTTTTTGTCAATGCAACAAAACCAACTTTTTACTTCAACTAAAAATTTTGCTTGAAATACCAAAATGTATTGTTGTTTTAATCAATTCCTTTTTCTGGATGCGGGTACATTTTCGCAATGAAGTTTTGTTAATGGACTTGTTCTTTACATTAAGGACATACATTTAAACATTGCGTTTATAACTAATTTCCCGAAGCTAACTTCAATTACAAAGAAATAAACATACTTATTAAATATATAATCAACTCTGAATTTTTTCTTCTTTCTTTTTTTTTATCTAAAGAGATCTGAATGAAAGCTTTTCTTCCAATGTCTTGTTACTGCACTCAACGTGGATTCATAAAATCGATATATTGTATAGAACAGCAACATTTCTACTTTGCAGTATTATGTGCGAGATTTCACGAGGAGAAACGAGGTTTTTGTACTGTAAAGAAAAAATCATAAATATTTAAAGTGAAATGCATTTAAAGAACAAAGGGATTTATAGAATAAGAGGATTTGTTGAGTTGAACATTTCAGTGCAAACATTCTCCAGTTTACTCGCATTACAATGCTAAAATTGCTTATATCTATTCATCTGACTTTCTAACAGGAAAGCGGATTATTGTACACGTAAGGATTAAAGCTGTAATTTGAGGTAATTGAGAGTTTTTGGAGAGGAATTAAAATACTCTATATCTTCTTGAATTGTGTACTATAAAATTAAAATGGATAAGTAATTGTCTTGATATTCATCTTATTTTCACTGATAATCCGAATTAATTTTTATTTTGTATTGAAATTACAGATAAAATAAATATTAAGTAATATTTCCACAGCACTGTTAAAAATTTGCAGCAAACTGTCCAGTCATTCGACCGTTTTGTAGAAAGTTACATAACTGAGCTCTTTTTTGACCGTATTATTGTCCATATTATGGTCAGAATGAAGTTAAATTACTGTTATGTAACTGTTTTCTACAAAAAAGATCGAATGACTGGACAGTTTTCTGCAAATTTTTAACGGTGAGCTACCTTTAAAATTAATAACACAGTATGAAAATTAAATGTTTTTCGTTGTATCTAGTGTATTTTCGTTAATGCGTCTCTGCTTAAGACTTGTCTCAGACTAATGAGGCCAATTTCGTTTTCTCCATCATTTCTTATTTGAAATTATTGTTAACAATATAGCTTAAATGGTAGATACATTTTTTTTCCAGAATCGAAACTGCTTTTGTGCATTATTTTTTCAAAAGCAACTTTGATGTAAATTTGTTTATTGAGATATCGATAAATTGTCAGTGACAATAATACAGAGAAAACAAAGCTTTCTACCACGAAAGACGTGAGAGCTTAAACAGTTCCTAATGGCTGTTCGCCGATATAACCAATCAAAATGTGGTATAATAAGACGAAATTGTTGAGTGTATCGCAAAACTATAAAATTATTCATCTTCTGTGAAGGATTTTTTTCTAGTGACACTAGAGTAGAAACGTGGGTGCTATATTTTCAGCGTAAAATGTGGACTCACACAGAATGTATGCGAATGCTATGCAGTTTTTTTAAATACATGCGAATACTCCAAATAACATTAAAATGTAGCATATTCACGATTGTGGAGGGATCGTATTACCTTTTTTCAATGTTTTTTCATAAATTATGTGAGTGGCCTATATATAAGCCACTATTTGAAACATTACTAATTTTACA
This sequence comes from Maratus michaelseni, assembly GCA_963931845.1. Classification (NCBI taxonomy): domain Eukaryota; kingdom Metazoa; phylum Arthropoda; class Arachnida; order Araneae; family Salticidae; genus Maratus; species Maratus michaelseni. Next base: position 183,127,970 of record OZ007590.1, read on the forward strand.
ACTTTTGTAATTAAATTTATTGTGAAATACGCCTAATATTGTAAATAATTTTTATCTTCCTATCTTGAACATGTTTGAAGTCATGTCGTCTGTATTAAGATATTAATATGGTGAAAATAATTAACATATAGCTGATCCGACTTAAAAATGAAACATGTAGCCCACATTTAAACATTTTCCTCTAGTTAAATTGCATACGTTAAATGTCCCATTTGTTTAACTAATTAAGCATCACATTTCTCTCTTTAACAAGGCACATAGACCATACTCGAGAACTTTTGAACAGTTTCTGGTCCAACATGGAAAAGGCCAGATAAATAGGTAAAGCAAGCTTGTGTAAGAATGCGCATTTTTAAAACAACTGACTGTAAAATTATAAATAGTGACTGTTTTAAAATTATATGTATTTATATTTACCACAATCATTTTTGAATAGTAATAAAACTTTCGTAGTAATCAACAAAAAATCACAAGGATGGAGGATGCGAACTTTTATCCGCTATAATGTGTAAGAGTACCTATAAAGATTAGTAAGTGTGCGCATGTTAATTTTTGACATTACTTAATATATAAATGGAAATTGCGCATTCTGAATCCTACATAATATCTTTACTTTTATATTCCGCCATTCCTCATACACTCAGTATTCAATCTAGCCTTTTTGCATATGAACTCTTTTCATTTCTTAATAGACTTTATACGTCCAGACTGTTTTAGTTTTATTTTCTTTGCTTTTTAAATTTATTTTTGATTAATATTTTCTCTATCTCTTTTATAAAAACCGTTTATAAAGGCAACTACTTATAATTTATGATTTCGTGTGTTTCTGTTGAACGTACTTTGCTGCTTGCGATTTCGGAAAAAGAGCAATGTGTAATTGTCCTGCACTGTTAAAAATTTGCAGCAAACTGTCCAGTCATTTGACCGTTTTTGTAGAAAACGGTTGCATAACCATAATTTAACTATATTCTGACCGTATTATTGCTCATTTTATCGTCAGAAGATAGTTAAAGTAATGTTATGTAACCGTTTTTCACAAAAACACTCAAATAAGTGGACAGTTTGCTGCAAATTTTTAACAGTCTGTGTGTATGTATAAATTTTTAACTTTTCACTTGTGGTAAAAATTGACCTGTATTTATTTGTGTTTAGCTTATGAATGAAGTGTGTAACTGGATAACATTTCTAATTACTCAGACCATTGTGCAAATGTAGAAAAATATATGGATTTACCCGAATCAGCGTGTTATTGAAATTTACATACAGTCATGTGTTCATAAAATTACAAAGCCAAATATTCAAAATTCTGGAAAGGAAATATTAAAATATGCGGAATTATACTCAATTGAAAAAAACCTGTATATACCGAAGATATTTTTCATATTTTTACACCTTGATTGTGCTTCATAAAAGCATCTAAAATAAGTAACAATATTTTAAAACGCGGCTTGTGCATTTGTAGCTAAATGGCCAAGGTGGTACTTTGGAAACACACAGTGCCGTAGTTCATATCTGTTTTCGGGTACGTATTGCTTGTTTACTGTAGATTGAATTAAATGGAGAAATTCTATATTGTTGCAAATAAGTCTTTGAAAAGTAATGAGTTAAATTCATAGATATGTAAGTTTATCTTTGAAAAATCATAATTTGTCCTTTAACGAAAAATTTTGTGTTTTTAGCGAAAATATTTAAACAAGGAAATATGTAAAAAATGGATAAGTTTTTGAAAAACGGAAATTTTACTGGAATTTACGGGAAAAAATCCGTTAAAATACGGAAATAGAACTGACGTCCCGATTGTCAATACAATTTCCATTTTTTAATGGAAATTTTCTTACAGTATAGTATTTTGCATATTATGCAGAAATATGTGTCAGAACAGAAGTTTGCACAGAAATATGTATATGAATAATACACAGAAATATCTGAGCTCATGCACAATTTTCAGATTAAACTGTGTATTTCAGAGATATGAGATAACTTTATATACATTTACGCAGGTTAAAGTTTTATCATTAAATACACATGACAACGTGTATTCTGAAATTTACGCAACAGCGGTGTATTTGAAAACTTACATGCTATTTTACACACATAGACAAATCGCTTTTGTATCATCAAAACACCTTTTTTAATAGGTAAATTTACACATTTTTTTAACGTATGATGTAGCGATTTCACAGATGAAAATACTACTTTAGGAAGTTGGCATCGCTTCACAGTAAAGTTATTGCATTATACGTCATTTTCTACTACGTTTTAGATCTCATTATCGCTTTAAGGATTTTACTTATTTCTGAACGTGAATGCTGTTAATTCGCCTTCCAAATGTATAATTTAATAATTATAGACCAGTGACTTCCATGGCGTATGGAACTGCTGGAACATTGTTATACACTGACGGAAAATTAGAAGTAATTTCATATGCCGTTATTTTTGTCGCAATGGATCGCATGCGTTGGTGTAATATCTTTGCAACGCTTTAAGACTCTGTTAAACGGTTTTAGCTTGTGAAGAAAATCATGACAATGATATTGTTTTCTCTGTATAAATCTACAGATTTTGACTAGCAGAATGATATTTGGTAATCCAACACAAGGACTGGATGAACGTTAATGAGTTTTGTGTTTTTTGCATATATTAAACAGCCTATATTTATGTCATCAGTGATAAAAAAAAATATATTTATATCACTCCAATAGATCAACGGGGTGGTTCATGCAACAGCTCGGATTTAATTCTTTTTCTGCCATACATAAAAGCAGGTGGGCTAAATTCGCTTGGTGTGGATTTGGAACTGATGCGCCTCTTTCCACAACTGTGTCTAATTTAAAACTGAATATTTTATTTTCAGCACGTTTGATATTTAGAAAAAAAATTTTTGGTGTTTTTTAGGCCCCACAGAAATTCCAGTTTCGTATATGCAACGTATACAATGGGGAAGAAGGTTATATTATTCATCAAATCAGACAATCCTTTGAAGATATAAAGAACAACAACATTCGATTGTATAAGAGCGCGCGCTACTCTTATAAAACTATAGGGTGTGCATTCTTACTATTTTTACCTTTCGTGCAAAATTTGAATCGTCAGCTTTGTTCCTTATTAGATCAGGGAATTGTGATCTTTGTTTCGAAAACCATAATAATTTTATTATTCAAAACATTTATGAAGCATTTAACAGCGTGTAAAGTTTTAGAAAAATAAGAAGTACAATTTGAAAAGAAATAAGACAAAAAATGCTTAGAAAATTTGAACTCAATTGTTGTATCTGTTTTTTATGCAATCACAATTATTTTTCGGAAGCTTGTAAACCAGTCTTGACCGCACTCAAAGATTTTAGTAGCATGCTTCCAACTAGTATGTTGTTATAACGAATACGTACTCTTACGCTAACCTACCTTACAATTAAATCAATTGATCCCTGTATATTTTTATTTAAATGTGTATAAGCAATTTTATTTTTAGATAAGCATATATGCAACGTACCGGTGTATCACTTGACAGTTTCTTATCCTCCAAAAAATAATAGAAAAAATATTTTATTATTAATTTATATTTCAATGAGATTTATTTATTCAGCAACAATAAACCACACAAATAAATGAAAAGAATTGTACTACAAATTAAAACAAAAATGAAGTTTGTAATCTATACTATTGCAATACCTCAGAAAAGAGACAAAATACCATTCGTTACTTTCTATATGCATGAAAAATGAATTAAAATGTCTTCAGAAAGGCTGAAACGGCCTACAAAAATCGATTGTCGTTAGTGCCAAACTGTATCTAGAGTAACTAAAGGAAATGGGAAGAATTTTCTCTTATTTCAATTTGGTTCTCTCTTGGGTTGTTTCTCTTTTATTTAATTAACATTTTTATTTAGGAAGTTTTACTATAGCGATCGTTATGTGACACATTTTTTTGAATTGTCCCATTGTTATATTATTGTTTTTGTTCTGTGTAACAAAGTGAAAACAGTCAAAATATCATTCGTTACCTTCTATATGCATGAAAAATGAATTAAATTTTCTTCAGAAAAGCTGAAATGACCTACAAATATCGATTGTCTTTAGTGCCAAACTGTATCTAGAGTAACTAAAGGGAATGGGAAGAATTTTCTCTTATTTCAATTTAGTTCTCTTGGGTTGTTTCTATTTTATTTAATTAACATTTTTATTTAGGAAGTATGTAAGCACGCTTGCTTACATGGATAATTATTTTTCAATTGAATGTGTTAGAGCAGAATAGATCTAGTACTTTCATTAAGCACATATTTTGTCTAATTACTTCTATTTTAGGCCACAAAATATTCTAACCATAGAAAAATAAAAACATAAATTGACAAAATGCTCAGAAAATAATTGTAGATAAAAAAATATATAAAAATAAGTTTGTTTTATTCAGATGGTGAGTAACAGGAAATAATTTCATGTGTAAAGCACAGACTATGAATAACTTTCCAACACATTTAGAATATTGTGACAAAACATCACAGTATAATATGGTGAAAGATAATGTAAACAATTTTGAAAACTCATAACACATTTGAAAACTCAAGGCCATTAATTACCGTCAATATTTGGAAAAGTATCCGAATTATTTGTGCAGCTCTGTATAGATTTGTAATATGCATTGTATAGTATTTTGAAATTTTTTTACAATTAGTAAACACATAGCACAGTCGAAATTTTCCCTACAACTAGTTCAGCTGATAAGTGGAAATGTACTCGAGACCTTTTGTGCAGCCTTGTGTCGGATTTATAGAATTTATAGAATTTATTTATTAATATGCAAAAATGAGTTAACTTTAAAAACGAGTACCACAACTGAAAACTCACTTCCAACAATTATTTCTCGATTATTTTTGATAAACAGTACTTCCCCATATACCGTAATGTAACGTAATTCTTTAAGTGTCCCTGTAAATGAACTATAAATGCTACACACTTCATTGTCAATACCGAACAGGCCATAGTAGACTTCAATAACATATATCAATTGCATGACAATACGAATATATTTACACGATTTAGAACACAGACAGACGACAGACAGTCGGTAGACAGGCAGACAAACCGAATTTAAACACTTTTCAACTATGTTTGAAAGTGTTAAAAAAATTGCATGACATGCAAACTGCATTCATGCAAACAATATCGCACGATATTGTCTGCATGAAAAGATATTACATGTTTTATACAGTAAAGTTGAAATGGGATGCAAAAATCGGTGTATTTTATGCCAAACTGTATCTAAAATAAATAAAGGTAATTAGATAAATTCTCCGTTATTTCAATTTGAATCTCTCAATTGTTTGTCCAGTTTTTTTATACACCATTTTTATTTCTGATTTTTTACGAAAGCGTTTGATATGTAATACTTTTTTGTGAGCTGCAACGTAATTGTAGAACGTTATTGTGGAGCATAGTATATTCCATGACCATTTAGTTACACAATTAATTATATTTGTAAATGAGTGCAATATCTTTCACATACTGTTGCCTATTACGTTTTATTTTTTTTCAACAGTCCCATTTCTACTTAATACAGATTTTTACTTAATAATATTTTTACTTAATATATTTGCTTATAATAGTCAAGTCATTCAATTATTTTACTTAACAGCTGGATTATTATCATACGATTTTTATTTTTTTCCGCTGAGTGAAAAAGTGTCCATGCCGAGAGTTGAACCGAAGACACATCTCACCCAGATAACCTTATTGGCAATATCAGATGGCCTGCCACGTAGTCAGCTCAACAGAATATACCACAAGTAACGGAACTCCATTAAAGGATGTATAAGAAGATAAACTTTATTATTTTTTTAATTAAAAAAATAATAAAGTCTATCTACGTATCCATCGTGACACACTAGTTACAACTTTCTTCTCAAACAGAAAATATTTAAGACTGCTGTCATTAGGTAAAAAAAAAAAATCAAAGGAAAGTTATTTTTGTTATCTTGCCTTACATACGGAGTAAGATGACGGATATATATATATATATATATATATATATATATATTAATAGAAAACAATATTTATAAAAATACCTTTAAACGTTATTCAACACATTCTACAAAATCACCTAAATATTCATAAATTATTTGAAACATGTTGTAAATAGAACAAGAACAATAAATCATGAGTTAAGCATAGATTATGAAGCACTTTCCAACACATTCAGAATACTGTAAGGAAATTTCATAGATGGTAAATAGGTGTCAATAGCTGGGGGTTTCACCCTATTTTGTATTAATTTTGTATGTTTTAAGTTGTAGTTTGTGGATGTTTTAGTGAGCGAATGAAATAACGTATCCCAGATGAGTAGTTTATTGCACTGTGAGATCTGAAAAGGACAACAACACACTTAAAAATTGAATTTGGGTAACAACCACTTACAGGTTGCTGTGCAGCGAATTATTGATAGCATTACATGGATCACCAGCAGGGGTCTCTGGTTCACCGGACCAAGTGTTGCTACGTGTGACCAATCGGGAGAAAAACTGAATTCGTCATCTTACCCACATAGGTATCTCGCCCTTTTTCACACACAGTAATCTGCAGAAATACATTTATATAATTTTATCTATATAAATTCATGAACTTATAAGATATTTCTATAGTTAGATGTTTGCCATGTATTAAAAAAAATATACGTAATGAAAATAAAGATTATGTCATGATTACTCACCGGTTGCTCTTCAGCGAATTATTGATAGAGTTACATGAACCTCCAACAGGAGTCTCTGGTTCACTAGACCAGGTGCTGATACGTATGATAAAATAAGAGAAAAATTGATTTCGTCTTCTTGCACACTTCGTTATCTTGTCCTCCTTTCCCGTACACAGTATTCTGGAAAAATTAATTTTTATAATTTCGTCTATATGAACTGATGAACATATAAAATAGCTGAACATATAGCGAGATGTTTATCATGTATTCAGAAAATATACGTAACGCAAATCAAGATTATGTATATTAAAATAATATATAAAATGTATAGAATGTATCAAAATGGGTTTTAAAAATAGATATTTACTAATATGTAAAGTTTATATGAAACAAATCTGTTATTTTAGAAAAAAATATATATAGAATATAGGATCAGTCGTTAATCACTCTTTTAATTATAATTTATATTTTATGAATTCGAAATTGTTTTTATCATCTAATGTATATTTTCTTTATTCTTCTTCAGAATCAAGAAATAAATATACAATAACCTCATGCAATATTCACAAAAATACAATACAAGTACGAAAGTCTTCCTTTTTACCATTTGCAGCCCAGTGTCATCTACCGGACAGCTTTAGATCAGAACAACTGTAGATCAGATGGCCAGGGAACTCCAGCCACTTCAGGAACTGGTTGGCCAATGTAGGATTTATGCTGTTCATTTCATGTACATCGGACTTTGGACAGGATCTATACTAATCGGGAACTGGCTGAACTTCGGGGTTTGGCCGTAACATATATAAGAATTATAAAATATATCAAAATGGATTTAAAAATAGATATGTACTATCGTGTTAAGATTACAAGAAACAAATCTGTTATTTTAGAAGTGTAGATATCGTATATCGAACATGCAATCTGTTTTTTATTATTTTTAATAATACATTTCTTCAATTAGAAATTGTTTTTAACCGAACGTAATCTATTCTAAAGAACAATATTGTTGTAATTCTTTTTCAGAAGTAGACGGAATTACCATACCAGACGGAAAGAGGTATACAGTCTGGGAACAGTGTTAAATGAAAAAAAATATATATTTTATGTTTAAGAACAGTAAATTCATTACTTTATATATCATACCAATTTTTAGCGATGCGTTAAAAGAAAATATTAGTAAAGTTTAAACGACAAAAATCTTCTTTTAAGGGGAAATTTTAAAAGAATTTCCTAGTAAGAAATACTTTTGTTTTTGAACGAAATAAGTGATTTAGAATGAAATATTTGATCGATTTTCAATTTGAGCGTTATGAGAGTTATGATAAAATTCTTTTACGGTAGTTTAGGAGGGAAGAGTTCGATTTTCTATCCAATTCCGAAGTTGAAATAATTTAAGCTTCTAAAAACATATTTTTTTTTTTTTTTTTTTGCAATTTTACGTAAATATGAAAGTTTCTTGGATAAACTTCAAAAAACTACCAGAAATATTTTACCAACATATTTATAAATAACAATTCAGCGCAAATATTTAATCAAAAGCAGTTTCAGAAAGTTATTAAAAGCGCAAATATTTACTTTTATATATCTAAGCCGTATTAAGGTAGCCTATACATTTATTTGTAAGATTGATGCCCTGAAGTTAGAAAAATCCTTTTAAGATGAATTTAAAATTTAAAAAAATGTTTTTAAACGTTTTTATTTATTTAATAATAAAACTCACGAAAACGAAAACTGTATATAAAGGATTGCCGACTTAATCGGATACATTTTATGTTCCGATGGGGGAAATACCATGCACCTGTTAAAATGAAAATTTGTATAAAACGAATTTTTTCGCGTCTCTTGCAACTTCGTTTTAACATGTTTTACTATTTACAAATAACTAATTGGATTCCAGTCATTTTTATGGATGAATTTTGTTGAAACATTGATTAGTTAAACAATTATAAAGATTTACAATTATTATACAGACATACATACGTTCAATACAATAATCCAACATGGAGTGAAAAATTAGCCAGAGCCAGGAATCGAACCTGGGTCCACAGCGTTCCGGGATGTTGCTCTAACCACTGAACCACTCCGGCAGATTCCTGAGTCTGCAATTTCTCACTAATAAACCATGTTGGAGAGAAGGTCCCCAGCCATCTAACAGACAGCCTTGGATGACCGGACAACAGTGAATAGAATTTTTTTACTATTCCACCGATCTACGAATATACATTAAATCACACATGAATGACGCCTGCATTCAACGTTTTATTAGTGAGAAATTGCAGACTCAGGAATCAGCCGGAGTAGTTCAGTGGTTAGAGCCACAGCCGGAACGCTGTGGACCCAGGTTCGATTCCTGGCTCTGGCTAATTTTTCACTCCATGTTGCATTATTGTATTGAATGTATGTGTGTCTGTATAATAATTGTATATCTTTAAAACGTTGAATGCAAGCGTTATTTATGTGTGATTTAATATAAACAATTATAGTTACAACATTTTTCAAATATACATTTCTTTGACACATCATATGCAATATGTTAAAACTTATGTGCATGAAATGGCAGGAAAATGAAAATGAGCTTTATTTGTACATTCATTCCATCCCTTCTTAACGTGATTTTAAAAGATTAAAATGAAATGTTATGTAAAGTATACATATTTTGCACAAGGAACCAATATGGTACAAGATTCGATGATTTTAAAAAATGACCAAACTTTGCGGCAGACCTATTGCTCTGCTCAAGACTATATTTTAAATGAGCACAAGAAATCATATTAAACACAACAAAACCGTTTATTGAAATTCAGTAAAGGTAGGGTAGCGAAGTTATATTTGCTTAACTAAATCGTGTAAAAATTTATTTCATACCAGAATTATTTCTATTGCTTGAGTAAATTAAACCTTGATAAAATTTCTTTCAGTGGAAAAATTGATCTTTTTTACTTAAAAAACTTAACAAAAGAAATAAGTTTTCGAAATCCTATATTAATGGCTACCATGAATCGAGGTCAACGCTATTGTGAGTTTCTGATAAATGTACTTATCACTCGAAATAAATCATTGCAGCTAGCTCTAGATTTGAGGGAGTGAACGAGGCGTGTACTGCAAGCACTAACTCAAAGGTTGCACCTTCTTGAACATAGTGGACGAAGTCCATTTTTAAATACATTTAAAAATATTGTGTATTATGAAGAAAGGTAAGTCAGTTCTTAAATACCATCTGAATAGCCATGTGCTATTCGCAAAATGTGTTCTCCAAAAACCCATTTGCCGCCAGGATTCAATCGATACCGCTAAAATTAGAACTCCTTCATAGCAGAGGACATATGTTTACACAGGAAGCAATATGTCCACATTTAAAGAGAACGTTTGTATTCTATGAATGAGTTTCTTTACACGTAAATGAACTAAGTGTAATAAGTGGGCTGTGATAGTTAAATATGTATCAGATTTGTTAACTATCTATACTGAGCACACGATCAAGAAATGTGCTTAGACGTCTTGCATTCAGAATAGTACAAGATCTTAAATTAATTATTTAGGCAGCACACGATTTTATACATTTACAAGTTGAGTAAAGCCATGACATTAACACAGCCTCGTAGAAGATACAGTTTATGGACCAACTTTGTATGATTAAAAAAATGTACCGCAGATGGAATTAACTTGAAGAGGCGGGACATTCCGCATGAAATGAATGCATGAATGAAACCGCATGAAAACGCTATGCAAAACTAAAAACAACTACTATTTTCTGTAACGAAAATAAAGTAATTTTAAAGGAAGTTGTTAAAAAAATTTGCAACCCAGAACATTATATATAAGCAATACTTCAGAATAGAAGAAAAGACAAATGGTATTTTTTATTCGCATGAAAACTAAGCTACTTTTTTCATGTAAATGCGAAATGAACTGTTAAAAATCGATATTCATTTATGCCAAAGTAAATATCGAGACTATATAAAAGGAATGTGAAGAATATCGCTTTCGTTTCAATTAATTTGTTTGTTTCTATTCTTATTTAATTGCACTTTTTCCTGCATTTTTTTCGGAAACATACTATGTAATGTTTTTATGTAAACTCTATGAGAAATATTACAATACATATTTATGATTTTTTTTGTGTAAGAGAGAAATTGCATTTTACGGAGATATAAGATTTTTTTTTATGTAAATGATTTCATTTTTATTATTTTTCTAATTATAATTCATTACTTTTTTACTGCCATAATCGCTTTTATATTATTTTCCTGGCACATAATCTATTATATCATTTAATAAATAAGATTATAATATGTTCATAATGTATAATGTATTGAGCGTTGTATTTACGTGCGGATAGCATGTAAATTATTTCTATATCTGTTCCTGATTAGATAGAGTTAATTGCATTTCTTTGTTTAACAGAGATACACATATATTAAAAATTTGTATAAGTATACTGCTGGGCATTCAAAATGCTACACCATGAAGGAATGCAAATAACAGAATGATATTTATTAGACAAACACATTATAAGGGGAAAGACAAGTGATTACATTTTCAAAAAAATTGGAGGTATAGATCCTGAGAAAACACTACACAAAGCAGCAACTTCTGGCCGCAATAACAACATTTATCTGCCTAGCCATGGAGTCGAACAGAGATTAGATGTCATGTACGGGTACATCAGTCCATGCAGCTTCAACACTATGCCACAGTCCATCAACCCTAGTGACGGGCGAGTGGTGGCGGGCCAGTCGCTCAGAAGCCATTGACAGGACATTTTCAAAAATCAGAAATCGAGAGAACGTGCCGGCCAGGGCAACAGTCGAACATGTTCTGTATCAAGGAAAGTCAGGATAGTACGAGCAACATGCGGTCGTGCATTGTCCTGCTAAAACGTAGAGTTGCGGAGGCATCGAAGGTAAGGCAGAACCACGGGCCGTAACACATAAAAAATGTAACGGCTGCTGTTGAAATTGCCGACAATGCGAGCAAGAGGTTACCGAGACGTGTATCCAATGGCACTTCATACCGTCACTCAAAGTGATATGACAGTATGACGATTCGAATGCAAGCTGGCAATGTGCGTTTTTCATGATGCCGCCAAACATGGATGCTGGCATTATGATGCTGTATATGAAGCAGGAATGGCGTCTCACGTCGTCTTTGACGAATCCAAGCTCTGTCAGCAGCATCATGATGCTAGCATCCAAGTTTGGCGGCATCGTGGAAAATGCACATTGCCAGCTTGCATTCGAATCGTCATACTGTCATATCACCTTGAGTGACGGTATGAAGTGCCATTGGATACACGTCTCGGTAACCTCTTGTTCGCATTGCCGGCAATTTCAACAGCAACCGTTACATTTCAGATGTGTTACGGCCGTGGTTCTGCCTTATACTCGATGCCTTCGCAACTCTACGGTTTAGCAGAACAATGCACGACCGCATGTTGTTCGTACTATCCTGACCTACCTTGATACAGAACATGTTCGACTGTTGCCCTGGCTTGCACGTTCTCCCGATTAATGATTTTTGAAAATGTCCTGTCAATGGCTTCTGAGCGACTGGCCCGCCACCACTCGCCCTTCACTACGGTTGATGAACTGTGGCATAGTGTTAAAGCTGCATGGACTGATGTACCCGTACATGACATCCAATCTCTGTTCGACTCCGTGACTAGACAGATAAATGTTGTTACTGCGGCCAGAGGTTGCTGCTTTTGGTAGTGTTTTCTCAGGATCTATAACTCCAAATTTTCTGAAAATGTAATTACTTGTCCTTCCCATTATAATGTGTTTGTCCAATAAATATCATTCTGTTATTTACATTCCTTCATGGTGTAGCATTTTGGATGGACAGCAGTGTATATTCTAATTATATTTCCAATTTTATCTTCTAATTATATTATCTGTATTGTTTTATTTATATTTATTTTTTACAAACATTTTCTTTGTAATGGATATTTTAAATTATCTAATATAAGAGTTTCAATACGTTAATGAAATCCAATTTTGTAAAATATATGTGTGTTAGTTTACTTCAATATCCTGGGCACGTTAGTAAATAATTTGTAGTAAAAAATTATATTTGTATTGTTGCAGGGTATTCCAAACAGTTTGAAACGAATTTAACTCTTAGATATAGGTAGAGATTGCAATTTGAAAATGTGTAAAATATAAGATAGGGAAAATGTTATGTTAATAAAAATGTTCTCACAATTTTTTTCGGAAACATTTTAAATTTTTTATACAACTACTCACCTTTTCCTGGTTCAAATTGTGTTAGAAAAGTGTTAGTAACGAAAGGATGTCATTAAAAAAGAGTTTCAGGTCCACCTATCCCTCTTATTTTCAAATCGAATTGTGCAAGCCGTGAATTTAGTAATTAGGCAACAGTTCCCTTTTGTGGAAAGAAATGAACAACAATCCTGATGTTGGCCATGATACAAGCAACGTTCATGTAGTGTCACGTTTATGTATTACACGTTCATGTATTGTATTCACCCTAACGTACTATAGACAAAACTTTGGTTATTCCTGTGTCCAGTGATGGGCGGAACGTGTTTCTGTACTATACAGTTTGTATAAATAAAATCATTTAATTTTGCTCTTCCTTTCTGAAACACTCTGTATATAATTGTGAACAAACTTACATAATATTAAATTGATGCACACAAATTCAAAAATTTTTTACTACATTGTCATGTTCTATAAGAGAATTCCTAATTATTTAAAAATTAAAAAAGAAAAACATTCAATATGAATTTAACTATGTGTATTAAACTATGTGTGTTATTAACTATGTGTATGTTAAAAGTCATTATAAAAGGAAAAGTATAATGATGGTATGAAAAGTTCAAATGTATAAGAATTATTCGACAAATTGTTACCTATAATAAATATTGATATATACAATTCCCTACATTAAAAGAGGATTGCTGATGTATAGTTATGATTAAACAATTTATGATGATGCTAGTATAACATAATTTCTGTTCATTGTGCACTATTTATATGCACAGTTTGTTTACCAAGGGAATTTATTAGATTTGATATTGATACAAAATATTTAGGATTGGGTAATTTATTATATACACAAATTACACGTATGACGTGCCTACGTAATCTATTTAAGCCTTGTAAAAGATTTTCGTGAAACAAATTCAGCAGTTTGCAATCAGTAAAATATATTTTCTAATATTTGATAGTCACAAAATTTGTGTTCAATTTCAATCTTTCACGCAAATAAAAGTACTTTCTCATTTTAGTTTTTAGATTTTTTTATTTATTTTTGTTTTTGTAAATTAGTATTTAAAATATGTAGCATTTACAATTCATTAACATTAAGGACTTTGCTTCTGCAGTGAGCAAAAAGTAAAACAAATTATAAGCAATAAATTTCTCTAATACTTTACAATATCAGATAAAGTAACAATATAATTTCTCATTATGAAAATAGTAACTACTTTCTTTCACAAAAAGTATTATAGCAATAAATGTCTTTAAAAAATGTTTAAAATTGAAAAAAATACTTCTATGAAAATGCAATACAATACACATTGAACATGAAAATTTATTGTTTCTTTCAAATTAAAATGATAATAATGTGGTACAGTTCGTATATTTAATATATCTGCACATTTATTTAAAAATAGATAACAGGCAAGTGTCAGGAAGACAAACAATTGTTAATTTTCCTTCCGCGCTGGCCTCTTTTTAAGTGCGTTCGTAATTATATTAATACGTATCATCCATAGTCATCGTCTGGTCTGTCCGTCTGTCAGCATATAACAGCGCAAAAACTACCCAACGGAATGATGTGAAATCTTATATATATATAATCGTTGCAGAATTTTGCCGAGTTATTTCAAATTTTATGAAAATCAAATCAAAACTTCAAAAAAGATAGTTTAGCGTAAATAGAACTTAACAAGTTGGAAATTGTACTTGTATGAGGTGCGTTCGTTTTATAACAAGTTTCACAATGTAAAAAAAATCATCCTTATTATTTTAGCGAAATGAATTATATCGTCTGATCTGAGCGAAATGAGCATGCCCTTTTTTTTCTTATTACATATGCCACTTTTACAAATACGAAATTTTTTTTCTACACCAGACAGCGTTGCAAAATTTACCATGGAGATCTTGCTTTGCGAATAATTACCTCCATTGTTTAATGTTTTTATGACTCATATTGAACGAATCTCCTGTGTTTATTTTCTCTAATGGATTGAGATATTCAGTTAACCAAATTTCCGCTGAAATTTTCTCAAAATCCATACATTTTTTAATGTAACTCATCTCTCAAGCAAACATTTTTTTGAACGATATTTATAAATATGTAACTTTTAAGCCAGATAGTATGTTATTAATGTTTACAATAGCATGTTTGCTATTTAAAATGTGGATGTCTGTAGCATTTGTAGCTCGTTTACAAAAAGTCAACATACAAAGAATTAAATGACATAACTGTCTACAGGAAAATATGATTTGCGGCGCATTTTAATAATGTTACGACACTTCACAGATAATGAAATTGTCATATCTCATTCAAGCAGACAACAACATGCTTTGTATAAAGTATAGAATTTGTAGCATTTATAGTCCGTCTACAGGTACGCGTACAAAAACTTCCATATCATTATGATCTATGCGGGGTAAAATTACTTGCAGAGAATTTTAATGTTGTGCGTACCATTTACCATTCATTTACAGAGACACACAAAATAATTCGGTTACAGGATACAGGGCGACAATAAACAATTATTGCTGATTTGCGTTTTCAGCTGTGGCATACATTTTTAAATTTAACAACTTTTAAGTGTATTGTGTTGATCGCATACAGGAATGTACGAAATAATTAGGACACATTACCGGCTATGCAGAG
The DNA here is from genome assembly GCA_963931845.1 of Maratus michaelseni. Classification (NCBI taxonomy): domain Eukaryota; kingdom Metazoa; phylum Arthropoda; class Arachnida; order Araneae; family Salticidae; genus Maratus; species Maratus michaelseni. The sequence continues at coordinate 183,143,521 of OZ007590.1, forward strand.
CAATTGCTGAAAATGGATTTTCACCGAGTTAAGGGTTTTTTAAATTGTTCATTTAGGTATCTTATTTCATTTTATGTAAAATGAAATTCTTTAACAGTATTCCGATAGTGTTGGTTTCATAATCTATGCTTTATGTATGATTTTTTGTTCTTGGTTTGCATGTTGATGGTATGAACGTATTTTCAGCATAAACGTACATTGACAAACATATGAAAGACTTTCTTTAGAAAATGAAATAAGTTTTTATTCATGACAGAAGAGGAAATTCTCGAGTATAAAGTTTTTATCATTGGACCTACCATTTAAAAAGCATTTTTATAATAATGATAACTAGCTAACCCGCTCGGCGTTGTCCGGGCCCGAGATAATAATAATCTGTTCTATACGAATATGACTGAAATCTGTAAGGCTATCGAAATCAAGTCGAATGAGGCAAACCCTGTCGTGATCGGGCTCATAAAACCCAATATAGGAAGTCGTATCCTGGCGGTCGAAAGTACAACTAAAATATTTAAGGCTATAGATATCAAGTCGAATGAACCAAAGCACGTAGTAATCGGGCCCATAGAACCAGAGATACTCCTATAGTTTCACCTTCCACCTCCAGGGGGCGCAATATGTTCTGGAAGAGGCCTTTTCAGAACTCTTGACCCAACCAAATTTCCTAGTAGAATTAAAATTTAACCACGGGTAAACATTGACAAAATAGCGGAAACTGCGAAAGTGGGTTACGTAAATGATCGGTTTTGAAAGGGTTAATGTAGATATTTTTTAAAGAAAATGAACGTGTCTATGATCTAGAGTTTACTGATTGTTCGTATTCGCATTTCCCTAGTCGATTCCGATTTTTAAACCTGGGCCGAGAAACGAAAATCGCGTGATTGAGTTTTGGAAAGGAACTTTTTTTTTACGGTGCGTTAAAATTAAAAAGTTTGAAAATAGATACTAGATTGTAAAAAGGAAAGGGATGTAGAATAGGTGCGGTATTTTTAGTTTTTCGTATCTTGTTTATAAACGCCGATTCGAATTTTTAAAGATAGGAGAAATAGTTAAAAAAGCGAAATTGACTTACGGTAAAAACGTTTTCGAAAGGGTTAACGTGAATTTTTTTTTAAACTAAAGGTTTCTGCTTGATTCCGATAGAACATAGATGTCATCAGGTGCGTTCGTTTTTTGTTTAGTTATTTTAGAGAGCCGATGCCAAATTTTATATATCGCAGAAAATCGGAATTCGCAAATGTGAATAATGCACGCGAATTTTTTTGAAAGGTTAATATTCGTATTTTTCAAAAACAAATACAGATATGAAAAAAGAATAAATGTAGATATTGTCTGGTATTTTTAGTTTTACGTACCTTTCTGTGAACCGCCGCGCCGATGCGAATTTTTAAAAATTGCCAAAATCGCAAAAATCGCGAAACGGCATACAGAAAATATAGTTTTTGAAGGGTTAAATTTTGTATTTTTTTAAAACCGAAAGTAGCTTTGAAAAGGGCAGAGATAGTTCTTTAATTTGGTTACCTTCATTTTTCCGTTACTTTTGTAGTCCGGTGGATGCAAGACTTGGAAAACGGGAGAAAATAAAAAACATGAATTCGATGCTTCTTGATTATTTTTTTTGAAAGGATTAAATGTGAATTTTTTCAAACCAACCAGATGGTTCGAGACGTAAAAGTATGTTTTTTGAGAATATGTAGTCGGTTTTTCCGTATTTCCAGCCGTTCGACCAGGGCAAATTTAGAAAAGCGTAAAAAAAAAAAACGGGATGACTCGTGCTTTGTTTCTTCTATTCAAGGAGGAAAGAATAAAGAGCTTCTGAGCATGCGCGCGCGGATTTTGAAAGAGTGATTTTTTATTTGTGATATTTGATCAGTTTTTAATTAATAACTACTTTAATTTTCAAAATATTAAAATTCTGAGGCTTAGGTGCACCAGGAGAGGGTTTGGACTACCTAAATCTAAATTTTAAAATCTTTTCAAATCTAGATTTTCCTAGCCATCGCCAACAGACACACACACACACACAGAGGGAAACTTTATTTTATTAGTATAGATATGCCATGTTATCTATAACGTATGCAGAGATAGTTTTCGATGAACAAATTTTATTTTATTTTCCTCTAATCAGAATAATGTAATTTTTGTAAATAAATAATATGTTTTCAATCGTTTTTTATTCCTGTCTATTTTCTTTCTTGTTATTTTATTGAGAAAATAATCCTTAAAACTTTAAAACTTTAAATAGAGCGTTAATCTAATCCGTTAAAATATTATTAGCGTTATATTATAAATTGTACACGATTTCAAGATTATTGATTTTCCCTGTTCATATGCGCAGCATTTTAGTGATAATAAATGTTCGATTACTATCATAAATAAAATTTTATACATTAAAATAAATACAGTAAAATATTTCATAAATTTCAAAATTTTCTTCGTACAATCACTACCTTCTCGATACGGTTTGAAAGTATTGGGTAAACATGAAACGATCGGAAAATAATGGCATTATGCATAAAAGTAGAGAATGGAAGCAATACTTTGGAAATCAAAGAATGTCTCATGTTTTAGGTTCGACATAAATCTTATTAAATTGTCTAAGCATTTTTATAAAGAAAAAAGACAGCATGCAACGATAACTTTTAAATATAAAGCAAATAAAATTCATGTTATTTTATGTTTGATTTATATATAGGGGAGATGGAGGATGAATGGGACATTTTAACAAAAATATTTATTTTAAATATTTTTTTGAAGTTATTATCAATATTATATATCCCATTTCATACATTAAGTGTTTGACTACATCTTATGCACAATATTTATTCAAGATTATTATTATACAGAAATATATTATGAAAAAAAAAAGTTTCTCTCTACCCCAATCATCCCCACAGCAAGGATGAATGGGACACAAATATTTTCCCCCCTGTATTCAATGTTAAGGACTAAAAGCTGACAAAAATGCCTCCTTGGCAAAAGCTGCAAGATTATAAATTGTAATATGATCTCCAGGATTATTTGTCAGCCAATCCTCTTGGACTCACCTCAACTTTGTATTAAAAGGCCCATAAACGGAAGCATTCATTGCCTGGAGACGATGGCTACAATGAGGATAAAATGCTAAAAGAATAATTACCATAAATTATTAATTTATCATCCTGTATAATATTATTTATTTAATAAATATGTTTTTCAGCATCATCTAGGGATAAATGAGACAGGCCATTAATCCCCATTTGAAATGTCCCAATCATCCCCATGATGCATATATTCAATTGTCAACCATTTTGTCTCAAAAATTATTTTGTCTCAATGGTTAAAATTTATTCATTTTAATTACCAATATTGAGCCTTGAAATAAAAAACTATAACATATCTTAATTGTTTATATTGCATAAGATAATTAAGTAGCTTCAAATGTAAAAAAAAAAAAACTTTTGAGCAGAATTTTCAGGAAATGCAAATTTGAGGGAAAATGAAAACAGCTCTGTGGTCTTGCTTTTGGTTCTGAATCACACTATGATAGTGAAATCTATGAGGATAGGAAGCAACTAAAAAGAAAAGTTTATTTCCTGAAATATTGAGAACGTCCCATCCATTCCTTGTCCCATTCATCCTCCATCTCCCCTATAGGTAAATTAAAGATGATTCTCTATTATACTTGCCTGGTCTGAAAAGAAAAAAAATGTACAATCTCCTATCTGCGCATTTTAGGCAGGAAATAAATTGTATTTCTTAAAGTTATATTTAAAAGTATTTCTAGAAATTAAGAATAAATCCATTTGCACCAGCGGTCCCTGTTTATTATTTTCTACTGTGAAATTTTCTTGAGGGACCGAAAACGCATTTTTTTAAAGCGAACTTTGAAAATTCTCATTGCAAACCGTTATATATATTTCTTTTGTTTTGTTTTATCATGACCTGCTTCAGTACCGTAAATTTGCATATAACTGTAATTGTTCAGTTCTTTTTCTTGAACACTAAATTTAAGTTAAAATAAGTTCCGCATCTTACTCAATATTGAGAAGCGTAATTTCATGATTGACTAAAACTATGAAAATAATGACATAACAAATATTAATGAGATAACAATAATAGTTTACGATGTGAAGAAGGTATTAGATGCAGATCCTTATGTCGCTATACGAGCTGGGAAAAATACTCAATTACTGCACAAGGATGGAAATATATACGGATTTGTGCTGTACATCGATAAGTTATGTTTTTAACAATTTCCAACATATGAAAAATGTTTATAAATTCAATTTTTCTGTTCTCTGTGTGTCTGTTTATTCTCTTAATTCGTGCAAATATGCTCGGATTGCCATGTAATTGAGGTTTACCATGGAATGTTCGGTATTAATAAGAAGTGTGTATCAAATTTATAAATTACTAGCGGCCCGTCCCGGCTTTGCACGGGTAGACAATGTAATTTTTTTATTACATTTGTTTTCCTGAATTTCGCGCTCCTACCAAAAACTGTTGCTGAGATATGGCGAAATGATCTAAAACTTTCGAATCCCACTTTAACCACCTTCGAAGGGGGGGGGGGATTTCTAAATTCAATGAAATACGTGTTTAATTATTTGTTTAGTAGATTTGTTTTCCTGAATGTCGCGCACCTACATAAAACAGCTGCTGAGATATGGCGAAATGTCCTAAAATTTTCGAAACCACCCCCTTTAAAACCCCTCGCGGGGAATTTCTAAAATCACTGAAATGCGTGTTTATCCATTTTTTAGTAGATGTGTTTTCCTGAATTTCACGCTCCTACCTAAATCCGCTGCTGAGATATGGCAAAATGACCCGAAACTTTTGAATAGTAGCCACCTTCTGGGGGGAGTTTCCAAAATCGCCGAAATACGTGTTTAAGCAATTTTTAGTAGATTTGTTTTATTTAATTTCGCCCTCCTACATAAAACCTAAGATATGGCTAAATGACCTAAAAATTCGACCCCCCCCCATTTAACCACCTTCTGGGTGAAATTTCCAAAATTGCTGAAATATGTGTTTTATTCATTTTTTAGTAGATTTGTTTTCCTGATTTTCGCGCTCCTATCTAAAACTGCTGCAGAGATATGACGAAATGATCTAAAACATTCGACCCCCCTTTTAACCCACTTTGGGAGGAAATTTGTAAATTCGCTGAAATACGCGTTTAACCAATTTTTTAGTAGATTTGTTTTCCTTAATTTCGTGCTCCTACATAAAACTGCTGCTGAGATATGGCGAAATGACCTAAAACATTTGACCACCCCCTTTAACCACCTTCAGGGGGGGGGGATTTCTAAAATCGTTGAAATACGTGTTTAATCATTTTTTAATAGATTTAATTTCCTGATTTTCGCGCTCCTACTTATAACTGCTGCTGAGATATGGCGAAATGACCTAAAACATTCGGAAACCCCTTTAACCCCCCCCCTCCGGGAGGGAAAATTCTAAAATCCCCGAAATACACGTTTAATCATGTTTTTAGTAGATTTGTTTTCCTGATTTTTGTGCTCTTAACTAAAATTGCTGCTGAGATACGGCAAAATGACCTAAAACATTCGACCCTCATTTTAACCGCCTCCGGGAGGGGAATTTCTACAATTGCTGAAATACATGTTTAATCATTTTTAGTAGATCTGTTTTCCTGATTTTCGCGCTCCTATCTATAACTGCTGGTGAGATATGACGAAATGACCTAAAACATTCGACCATCCCCCTTTAACCCCCTTCTGGGGGGAATTTCTAAAATCGCTGAAATAGGTGTTTAATCATTTTTTAGTAGATTTGTTTTCTGGAATTTCAAGCTTCTACCTATGACTGCTGCTGAGATATGGCTAAATGACCTAAAACAATCGACCACCCCCCTTTAACACCCTTTCTGGGGGGAATTTCTAAAATCGCTGAAATAGGTGTTTAATAATTTTTTTAGTTGATTTGTTTTCTGGAATTTCAAGCTCGTACCTATAACTGCTTCTGAGATATGGCGAAATGACCTAAAACATTTGACCACCCCCATTTAACCCCCATCTGGGGGGAATTTCCAAAAATCGCTGAAATAGGTGTTTAATCCTTTTTTTAATAGATTTAATTTCCTGATTTTCGCGCTCCTACTTATAACTGCTGCTGAGATATGGCGAAATGACCTAAAACATTCGGCCACCCCTTTAAATTCTAAAATCCCCGAAATACATGTTTAATCATGTTTTTAGTAGATTTCTTTTCCTGATTTTTGTGCTCTTAACTAAAATTGCTGCTGAGATACGGCAAAATGACCTAAAACATTCGACCCTCCCTTTAACCGCCTCCGGGAGGGGAATTTCTACAATTGCTGAAATACATGTTTAATCAATTTTAGTAGATCTGTTTTCCTGATTTTCGCGCTCCTACCTATAACTGCTGGTGAGGTATGACGAAATGACCTAAAACATTCGACCACCCCCCTTTAACCCCCTTCTGGGGGGAATTTCTAAAATCGCTGAAATAGGTGTTTAATCATTTTTTAATAGATTTGTTTTCTGGAATTTCAAGCTCCTACCTATGACTGCTGCTGAGATATGGCTAAATGACCTAAAACATTCGACTCCCCCCCTTTAACACCCTTTATGGGGGGAATTTCTAAAATCGCTGAAATAGGTGTTTAATAATTTTTTAGTAGATTTGTTTTCTGGAATTTCAAGCTCCCTATGACTGCTGCTAAGATATGGCAAAATGACCTAAAACATTCGACCACCCCCCCTTTAACACCCTTTCTGGGGGGAATTTCTAAAATCGCTGAAATAGGTGTTTAATCATTTTTTTAGTTGATTTGTTTTCTGGAATTTCAAGCTCGTACCTATAACTGCTGCTGAGATATGGCGAAAGGACCTAAAACATTCTACCCCCCCCCCATTTAACCCCCTTCTCGGGGGAATTTCTAAAATCGCTGAAATAGGTGTTTAATCATTTTTTTAGTAGATTTGTTTTCTGGAATTTCAAGCTCGTACCTATAACTGTTGCTGAGATATGGCAAAATGACCTAAAACATTCGACCACCCCTATTTAACTCCCTTCTGGGGGGAATTTCTAAAAGCGCTGAAATAGGTGTTTAATCATTATTTTAGTACATTGGTTTTCTAGAATTTCAAGCTGCTACCTATAACTGCTGCTGAGATATGGCGAAATGACCTAAAACATTCGACCACCCCCCTTTAACCCGCTCCTGGGGGGGGGAATTTCTAAAATCGCTGAAATAGGTGTTTAATCATTTTTTTAGTAGATTTGTTTTCTGGAATTTCAAGCTCCTACCTATAACTGCTTCTGAGATATTGCGAAATGACCTAAAACATTCGACCACCCCCATTTAACCCCCTTCTGGGGGGAATTTCTAAAATCGCTGAAATAGGTGTTTAATCCTTTTTTTAGTAGATTTGTTTTCTAGAATTTCACGCTCCTACCTATAACTGCTGCTGAGATATGGCCAAATGACCTAAAATATTCGATCACCCCCACTTAACCCCCTTCTGGGGGGAATTTCTAAAAGCGCTGAAATAGGTGTTTAATCATTTTTTAGTAGATTTGTTTTCTGGAATTTCAAGCTTCTACCTATGACTGCTGCTGAGATATGGCTAAATGACCTAAAACAATCGACCAGCCCCCTTTAACACCCTTTCTGGGGGGAATTTCTAAAATCGCTGAAATAGGTGTTTAATAATTTTTTTAGTTGATTTGTTTTCTGGAATTTCAAGCTCGTACCTATAACTGCTTCTGAGATATGGCGAAATGACCTAAAACATTTGACCACCCCCATTTAACCCCCATCTGGGGGGAATTTCCAAAAATCGCTGAAATAGGTGTTTAATCCTTTTTTTAATAGATTTAATTTCCTGATTTTCGCGCTCCTACTTATAACTGCTGCTGAGATATGGCGAAATGACCTAAAACATTCGGCCACCCCTTTAAATTCTAAAATCCCCGAAATACATGTTTAATCATGTTTTTAGTAGATTTCTTTTCCTGATTTTTGTGCTCTTAACTAAAATTGCTGCTGAGATACGGCAAAATGACCTAAAACATTCGACCCTCCCTTTAACCGCCTCCGGGAGGGGAATTTCTACAATTGCTGAAATACATGTTTAATCAATTTTAGTAGATCTGTTTTCCTGATTTTCGCGCTCCTACCTATAACTGCTGGTGAGGTATGACGAAATGACCTAAAACATTCGACCACCCCCCTTTAACCCCCTTCTGGGGGGAATTTCTAAAATCGCTGAAATAGGTGTTTAATCATTTTTTAATAGATTTGTTTTCTGGAATTTCAAGCTCCTACCTATGACTGCTGCTATGGCTAAATGACCTAAAACATTCGACCCCCCCCCCTTTAACACCCTTTATGGGGGGAATTTCTAAAATCGCTGAAATAGGTGTTTAATAATTTTTTAGTAGATTTGTTTTCTGGAATTTCAAGCTCCTACCTATAACTGCTGCTGAGATATGGCAAAATGACCTAAAACATTCGACCACCCCCCCTTTAACACCCTTTCTGGGGGGAATTTCTAAAATCGCTGAAATAGGTGTTTAATAATTTTTTTAGTTGATTTGTTTTCTGGAATTTCAAGCTCGTACCTATAACTGCTGCTGAGATATGGCGAAAGGACCTAAAACATTCTACCCCCCCATTTAACCCCCTTCTCGGGGGAATTTCTAAGATCGCTGAAATAGGTGTTTAATCATTTTTTTTAGTAGATTTGTTTTCTGGAATTTCAAGCTCGTACCTATAACTGTTGCTGAGATATGGCAAAATGACCTAAAACATTCGACCACCCCTATTTAACTCCCTTCTGGGGGGAATTTCTAAAAGCGCTGAAATAGGTGTTTAATCATTATTTTAGTACATTGGTTTTCTAGAATTTCAAGCTGCTACCTATAACTGCTGCTGAGATATGGCGAAATGACCTAAAACATTCGACCACCCCCCTTTAACCCGCTCCTGGGGGGGGAATTTCTAAAATCGCTGAAATAGGTGTTTAATCATTTTTTTAGTAGATTTGTTTTCTGGAATTTCAAGCTCCTACCTATAACTGCTTCTGAGATATGGCGAAATGACCTAAAACATTCGACCACCCCCATTTAACCCCCTTCTGGGGGGAATTTCTAAAATCGCTGAAATAGGTGTTTAATCCTTTTTTTAGTAGATTTGTTTTCTAGAATTTCACGCTCCTACCTATAACTGCTGCTGAGATATGGCGAAATGACCTAAAACATTCGATCACCCCCACTTAACCCCCTTCTGGGGGGAATTTCTAAAAGCGCTGAAATAGGTGTTTAATCATTTTTTAGTAGATTTGTTTTCTGGAATTTCAAGCTCCTACCTATAACTGCTGCTGTGATATGGCAAAATGACCTAAAACATTCGACCACCCCCCTTTAACCCCCTTCTGGGGGGAATTTCTAAAATCACTGAAATAGGTGTTTAATCATTTTTTAGTAGATTTGTTTTCTGGAATTTCAAGCTCCTACCTATAACTGCTGCTGAGATATGGCAAAATGACCTAAAACATTCGACCACCTCCATTTAACCCCCTTCTTGGGGGAATTTCTAAATTTCAAATAATTCAATTTCTATAAAAATTCGTTTCTATTAACCCATTTTTTTCTGTAGTACATTCGTTAGATTAATTTTAAAATCAAACGGCCTAAATATTTTAAGAAAACGAGTCTCCAACTCATACTATTCCAAAAAGAATATTTACACCCTTAATTAATATTCAAACAGTGTTTTGCTACTTAAAAAATACGAATATCTATTTAAACTATACTAATGAACATTAACTGTTTTCAAAAGTATGAAATATTCTGTATCAATATAAAGAAACTTAAATTCATAAACTAGCTATTTGCTTGTGCAAAACATTGTAATACTGTATAACATTTATGGGAATTACTTTAAAAATGTTTGAAAATATAACGCTAATTTAACGATGATCATAAATTTATAATTACAAGATGAAAACTGATTTCGTTATGTCAAAAGATCAAATGAACAAGAATGCTTCACGAAAATGCTATGGATAATGATTATTGATTGATCCTTTCGCCACATAGTAACAGAATTGCTGATACCTAATATCTCCAAATAATTGATGACTCTAATCATAGAACATAATTTCTGAACAATTTGTATTGTTTGTTTAGCTAGAGACTATATTGAATTTCCAAATTTATAGGAAAATTTTGAAGCAGTATAATTGATTTTATACATACAGGTACATGAATCCTTTCACTGTTAATATATTTAGGGCATGTAGAATATGTTTAAAAGAAATTCAGCGAGTTTTACGCAACACACTATTTTCTGAAATATGATTACATTTACGAGAACTTAGTTTAGCTATAGACATTCAATGTTTAAATAATTTATTCGCAAGTTAGTCGTTAAAATAATTTATATTATTCTATAAATTTGTATAGTAACCCATCGCTACATTGAACTGGTAAAGCGGTAAAAAAATCTCGATATAACTAATGACATTAAAATGGTTAAGAAATATGGTAAAGGATAGGAGTTAACCTTTTCTTGGAGCCTCAAAATGTTAGTTTACATGCATATTACAATGGTAGACAATTACGTGCTTTTTAATTAAATTTTAATTAAAAAAAATAATAATACCGCAATAAAAATCTACTTTAAATCTGTGAATAATTATTTTTAGGAAGCATAGAGAGAGAATCTTCATGGTAGCATTTGTGTCAGCACCACCTTTACTGCTCTTTGCTGCTGTACGTTGTGGATGTCGTGAGCTACCCGGACTGACTCCATTGCAACACGTAATGTTATGAGCCGTTCTTTGTCTATTGTTTCTTTTGCGCCCTCAATAACCGAACTATAGCTGAAATTCTTACGAAAAGAAAACATGAACAGCAGATGTCCTTTTGGCGAAAATTCTAATAAACTCAACAGTGTTTTAGCACAGATCCAAAATTAAAAAAGTATTATCTCTCTAAATTACTTGCTTTCAGTAAACTGATGGCAAACTCAAAAATAAAAATACTAATGAGTTATAAGACTTTTGACTTAAGTAAATTTAAGTATTTAAATTCCCGGTTTTGGCTAGATCCTTGTCTGTTTGCTACGTTATTGGAACATCCTGAAGCCACATCAATTTTCTTTACTATACTTTTTGTCCATCTTTCCTCTACGGAATTCCGAGCTTGCTGGCGAAGCTCTGCTCGCCTATTTTCGGATTGGTTGTTTCCGCAGACAATCCATATAAATGGACACTTTCCTGTCCCACTGCTCATTTCATCTTCAACTCTCCAGGTCCTCAAACTAGCTAGATGCTTCGATCTGCTGATCGATTCTGCATCGATTCTGCATCGATTGGGTCCGTCTTTTTCATGACAAGGTTGTTCACTGCCGGCATTCATCTGGTAAAATTTAGTGCATATTATGCTCTACTGCTGTATGTTTTCCTTATTCGGCTATTAGGATGTGCTATACCATTATTCATCGCCAGGGCGAGGAGTTGCTTCGTAGCTAAAAAACTGCCTATACTGTTCGTGTTTTTGGTCCACAGAATCTATTACTCTTTATCTATCTTTATTGAAAAAATTACTATACTCTATTGAAAAAATATTCTCTATAGAAATATTTATTTTTTATCTGCATTAAAAACATACATGTGCATATAATAACATATTGATGCGTCTGTTACAATTATATTGGCAGGATGCGAACGTAGACAGATTTAAACAAGTGGGTAAGTGTGATCGAAGATCTCTCAAAGGGTTTCGTTTAATATTCCTTTCAAAACACTTTATCCTTTCTTTAATAAATTCAAATAAATTTCATTTAACAACAAAAAAAAGTCATGTTTTTTATAAAGTAAAAATTTACCGGTCAATTTTTTCGTTTTTTCGAATATCTAAACTAGTCGCGGGCAAAGCCAGCTATTATATTCTATCATAATAATATCCGTCATGTGGACTAAATGCGATATTTAAAAAAATAATTTCAAAATTAAACAAATTGTACACCTTCAAAATGTTAAAATATGCGAATATTTCCATAATCGGATTTTTATCACGATTCAATATGTTTCTCAAACTCATATATTTAATATTCTCTATTACTCATATTGATACCCGCTTTGTATTATTCTCAAACATCTGAAAAATTCGTTAAACTTCCAATATGACGTCAGATTTTCTTTTTAATTCTCTAATGACGTGATATTAATCTGCATTGTGTACATACACATATTCATACTCCTTGTATTATTGAGAAATCTTAGACATTTTCCGTTTTATTACCACTATGATGCCAATCAATTTTATTTCATATTTATCTTTTTTTCAATTGGTGAAACTTTTTATTTCATTTTCATTTTTCTCGTGGAAATCGTCTGATAGAAAATCAATTTTTGTGGAAAGAATTTCATCGTGGATTTTTAATTTTTGGCATCTTCTATAACGAAAAATGTTTAAATTTCATAGAAAAAGGCTGTTAGAATTTTGGTTTTTTTTCTCTATTTATTAAAATAATACGAATTTTTCAAATTTTAATATTTTGAGCTCTTCATAGCTGATATTCTGCTATATACGCAAAGTTTCAACTCTGTAAGTTATATAGTTTTTGAGAATGGCTCAGTGACAGACAGACAACGGAGCGGGAGTAATAGGGTTTCGTGAGATGAAAACTTAAAAGCAGATAGGAAGACAACTATACCTATTTCGAATCCTTTTTAAAATTTATCATGAAAAAGAGACAATATAAAAAAATAATAAGAAGAAAAAATAAATAAAATACAAACGAAATATAAATTGGAATATCCGTTCAAATTGTACACGTTGATATAAATTATAATAATCTGGAATGACTCTACTCCACTTTTCGAACACTTAACTAAATAGTATAAGTCCAAATAAATAGTAATATAAAATTAAATAGAATATTAGATACTAATTTTTTAAAGGGGAAATGTTTCCACTGGTATAAATGACTTCATGCTCTAAAGAAAACGAGCTTTTTTATTGATGAAGCGAAAACATTTTTCTAACACAATGATGTAATTTCGAATTTTGAAAATAATTAGAAAAAAAGAGGTTTATATTCAGTCAATTACTGATTCCTCAATGTATTCACGCACATATATAGACAAAATTCGCTCATGCATTAAGCACAATTTACAAGCCTGAATTTAATTTATGCAACAGAGATTATGGAAGTTACTTATGTGCTTATAGTGCATTTCGAGCAGATAATTATAACGCCCAATAACACATAAAATTTAATGAAAAATACATATCTATTTGCAACTCATATCTTTAACGATTTACATTCAAATTAAATATACTGTAGAAGACTCTCATGTTTAACAATTTAAACAGGTTAACGCTTGTGTCATTTTCCTGAACTAGGAATCCCACGCAATAAATAATGCGTAAATGATGTCATTGTATACAGAATATTGCTAAATATTGGGTATATCTGCGAGAAGATTGTACAATTGCTACAGAAAGAATGCATAATAGCCTGAAAATGAGACTATGTATATACTGTTGACTCACATTCCTACCACAGACTCGCACACTCCCGTTTCCAGGCTTAGCCTTGCTTATCAATAGCCATTGGTAGTCTTTTGGTTTCAACGACATGATCAATATTTATTTGGAGTTAGTAAAGTGACCCAAAGTACCCTGTAAGATTACTATTTGATCCGCCCTCATTGGGTTCAAATAGTCTTTACATATTTATTTTACTTCATTTTAAAAGTTCTAGAATCAAAATTCAATCGTATTTACAAAATTTCATTAAAACGACTGCTTTTATAATTATTTTTAAGCTGTAAGATTCCCACTTGTTTATGCTATATTTATCACTAATTATACGTATTAAAGAAGAAGCATAACAATGAAAAAGTATTGAATTTGAAATTGGCCTACTATCCAAACACTCAATACAATGTGGTGTACAATAATTCAAATTAGAGGCAATGCTTAGGACTATCGGAAACACAGACAACCTCCTCTCAGGTAAGTGATTCAGATATTTTTTCTGATAAAGATAGTGAATTGCTCAAAATTAATGATTTGGTGATTGAAACCAGTTCTGCAGGAACCCTTCAACCAGACTCACCCTTATCTATGGGTGAGATTGAAATGGAATTGCAGGTTTTGAATGAACAGGATCAGCAGGTTAAACTCTTACCTAATGTTGATGGGAAGGGTTCCTAATTTTCTTGCTGCCTCTATACCTTGTTTATGGATAGCAGCTGTAAAGTAGCACAGATCAATCTTCACCATAGCCGCTCTGCATTAGCCATTCTTGGCAGAGGGTTGACTAGAGGTGATTATGACATTGCATTAGATCAGGAACCTTGGACCCTTAATGGTAGAATCCTGGGTTTGAATATTAAAGGGTATAAAATCTTTTATGATGATACCTGTGTGAGGCCTAGAGCTTGCATTCTTATTCGCTCTAGGCTCAATGTGCTATATCTTGTTAATTATCTGGATGATGACAATGTTGCTATTAGGGTTATTTATAAGTTTCAGGGACATAAAGATGAAATCATCTTAATGTCTGCCTATCTTCCTTATGAAGAAAATGATCCTCTTTCAGAGAAAATGAAGGCTCTTATTGAGCACTGTATTGAGGATAAAAATAAATTAATTATTGGTTGTTATGCTAATGCTCACCATGTTATATGGGGCAGTACGGACTGCAACATGCGTGGTGAAGATCTTCTTGAAGACATATCATAGGTTTTAACCTTTGTCTTATTAATAGGGGCAATGAACCTACCTTTGTTAACAAAGAATAGAAGGGAGGTCATTGATCTTACTGTATGCAATAGCTCTTGCTATAATTATATTAAGGATTGGAAGGTGTCTGATGAGGTAACTATGTCTGATCACCGGCTAATCATTTTTTCTGTTACAGGACAAACAAGAACTGTAACAGAAGATAGGAACCCCAGAAAGACTAACTGGGGTTCCTTTTTATGAAGATCTGGAGGGCTCCTTGAACAACCTAGTTGGTAAGTTGTCCTCGATAGCCGATTTGGAGCTGGCCGTTGACCAGTTGCAACATGCCATCCTCCAGTCGTACTATCAAAATTGTAATGATACTCTTACTGACTCACCAAGGTTAGTTCTTTGGTGGTGTAAAGAGTTCAGTATATTACGTAGTAAGTGCAGAAAGCTGTTTAATAGAGCTAAGAAGAGTGGTGATTGGGAAACCTATAAAGCTACTCTCACCACATATAATAAAGCCATTAGGGATGCCAAGAGAAATTCTTGGAGGAATTTTTGTAATGGCATTAATGATGTTTCTACGACGGCAAAAATTATAAAGATTATGGCCAAGAACAGGAACTGTAGCTTAAATACTGTTAAGCTTTCAAATGGCAACTTTACTAATACTGGAAAGGAAACGTTAGCTGAAATGTTGAGTGTTCAGTTTCCAGGTTCTCGTGTTGTCACTGGTGCTACTCCCCTCTCAAAGAAGGTTGTTACCTATGATAGGGTTGTTTGGGCTATTAAGTCCTTCAAGCCTTTCAAAACGCCTGGTATGGATGGCATTTTTCCTTCCCTTCTTCAGGAAGGTGTTCAGCTCCTTGCTCCGGTACTTTGTAGAATTTTCAAGGCATGTATTGCCTATGGACATATTCCAAGTGCCTTGAGGTATACTAAGGTTATCTCTATTCCATAAGCAGGGAAAGATAACTATTATGAGGCTAAATCTTTTAGACCTATTAGTCTCACTTCTATTCTGTTAACAACAATGGAGAAGCTTATTGATAGGTTTATTAGAGAAACAGTGCTGAATGCTTTTCCGCTTTCAGACTCTCAGCATGCCTATCAGCCTGACAGATCTACCGATACTGCTCTGTATAGTCTTTCATTCATTTTGGAAAAGATTTTGAAATCCAAAGAAGTTGCGTTAGTAATCTTCTTAGATATTGAGGGTGCTTTTGACAAGGTCCCTATTGACACTGTCCTTCGGGCCCTAAATAGGAGGGGCGTTGATGCAACTATCGTCAACTGGATCAAGGTTCTGTTATCTTTTAGGTACAATAATGCTTCTCTTGGTGGGGACAATTACACTGTCCATGCAAATGCCAGGTGTTCACAGGGGGGTGTTCTCTCGCCTGTTCTTTGGTGTCTAGTTGTTGATTCTCTTTTGAATGACATAACTTCTTCAGGCTTGTCTTGTATTAGCTATGCTGATGATGTTGTTGTCATTGTTAGAGGCAAATTTATAAAAACTATTTGTTCCATTATGTCTGATGCACTTAGACGTATTGAAAAGTTGCTATACTGAAGGGCTTTCAGTTAATCCACATAAAACTACAATGGTTGCCTTTACGAGTATGAGAGATCTTGATGTGCAAAATATTGTCTTCTTTGGTCAGGCTCTCACATGCTCTCAGGATGTCAAATTTTTTGGCATCTACTTTGACTCTAAACTTAGTTGGAAGAAGCATTTTGAATTTTGTCTGAATAGGGCTAAAAAAGTCTTTTGGACCTGTAGAAGTGCTATTGGCAGAACCTGGTGTTTACGTCTGAAGACTATACTCTGGATTTATAGGATGATCATTTGTCCTATAATTACTTATTGTTCCATTGTGTGGTAGTCTAGGACAAAGCTGGATTCAGCTAAAAAAGAATTAAACAAGCTCCAGCGGATGGTCTGTATTGCTATGACTGGCTGTATCAGAACACTCCTACAGCTTCTCTTGAGCTTCTGCTTGGGCTGTATCCTCTCTTAATGTGTATAGAAGCTGAGGCTATCATATGCATGAGGAGGCTTTAGTATTTAGGTCATTGGAAGTCTTATTCAGACTATTTGTCTTGGCAAAATTTTGATGGTGATGTTCTTGGGTATCCTCTCTTTGGTATGCCTAGTGATGGCATGCCTGTAAGGTATACCTTTGATAAACCTTATCAAACTCTTTTGCCCTCACGTGGTGATTGGGATTCAGTTCCTACCCATATTGGTAGGAAGGGCTCTATTTGGTATACGGACGGCTCAAAGATGAACAAGAACACTGGTGCTGGTGTCTGTTGCCCTGGTGGTGGCACTAAGTACTCATGTTAGTTGGGCAATTTTTCTACTGTCTTTCAGGCTGAAGTCTTTGCCATTCTGATGTGTTGCAGAATTTATTTAGACATTGGCTGTAGGAATAGATGTGTTCACATTTGTTCTGATAGTCAAGCGGCATTACTTGCTTTAAGTAAAACTGTTATTTCCTCCCATATAGTTTTGGAATGTTATATTTTACTCTGCCAACTGGCAATTGACAACAGGGTTTCTCTCTACTGGGTACCTGGGCATTCAGGTGTTTCTGGTAATGAGTTGGCTGATGAATTGGCAAGGAAGGGATCTGCTACCCCTTTTGCTGGTTCAGAACCAGCTATTGGGATTTCAAGTAATCTTATTAGGACTATTGTCTTTAAGATTTTTAGAAAGAAGCAGTATTATGACTGGCGTAACATTAAAGGACAGCGGCAAGCAAAGGAGCTTAACCGTGGTTGTCCTAGTGTTAGGCATAAGGAACTTTTAATGCTGAGTAGGAATGGCATTAGGAAAGCCAGTGGTCTTTTAACGGGGCATTGCCCTTTGAAAAGGCACCTTACAGTTATGGGTGTAAAAAATGACCCAACGTGTAGGGGTTACCATTATATGGAGGAAACGACCATGCATGTTTTATGTGAGTGTGAGGAGTTTTCTGCCTATAGGTTTGAGCACCTTGTTCGCCATATAATTGAGCCTTGGGAGCTTTATGACATTCCTTTGAGATATCTGCTGAATTTTACTTCAGCTACTGGCCTTTTTTAGGTCTATTTTCTGGGGTTAGTACAATAGACCTCTGGTCACAGTGCTAGGTTCTTTGAACCCCCCCCCCCATCTTTAAGTCTAAGTCTAAGTCTTAGGACTATCGGAAGATGACGTAATTCAGCTCATTTCGTTAATTTTTCATTTCAAGGAAACATATTATATTTTAATATAATCTATGAATTAAAAGTACAGTTTTTTAAACCATTGTTTTTATGTTTTCATTTCTATAATATTGCATCTATTCTAAATTAATAGTTGAGTTCTTTTATAACGATGCTACCACGCTTTGGTTTTCTTTTGTCACATGTATTGTAGTAACTGTAGGTAATTACATATGAGATCATGCTTTTATGTTTAGTAGTTTTAAGAATTTTTTTAACTTCCAGAAATATTAATAAAATTGCATAGCTAAACTAAGGTTTATATATATAATAAATATTTCTTTTGAGACTTCATAACACTTGTAATTAGTATTTTAAATTTTGAGAATAGTTTGGGCCATATTTTGTGAAGGATAGGGATTGTATTTATTTTTTGAAAGTCTATAAAAATAAATATAGATACGGACTCTTAAAACGATTAATCTATAATATAGAAGTATAGAAAATTGAAAAAACAAAACCCCCAAAAAATCAAGAAACTTTAGTGCAAACATCTTTGTTTAGCGATTTTTAGAACTGAAGTTTTGACAGATGTTCGATTTCGTATTGCATATGCTTGACTTTATACATTTTTTATTTTTATTTTTTTTACAACAGAATCATATTTACATGACTACTCAAAGTATCCCAGTCGGCGTACTTTGAATATCGTGGATTTATTTGAATTTGGATTTAAATTGTATTTTTATTTTACAAAACGTAACATTATATATATTTTTAAATTATATTATTTATACTAAATATTTATAATATGTTTATACCATTTTTTCAGTGTGAAAAGGTTTTAAATAACCAAGGATACTTTCTGTAAAAAAAGTAACTGGTATTTCTTTACAAGTCTATAAGCAGAAACATCAACTTCAAAAGCGGATTGTTCATTTGTGATAATAAACTAATTATAGAACGTAACATATATACTGATCTAGATGTCTTTTTTCAGATCTGCCTCGCACATATGTCAGGAAAGCCTCCATGAGATATGATGAGAATAATCACAATAAGACTGTAGAATATAACAAGAAGGGCTTATCAATGTATGTTGTAGCAATCAGTGTTTGTTGCTAATCCTTGATTTATGCCTATCAAGTTTTCCTTAATAAACATATAAAATGTCTTCTTTATTTATTTTCATACCTAAATTTGCCTATAGACGGGTAACTTACGTATAGTTGGAATATAAAACACGCATTTGTTAAAACACATAGTACCTTAATTTACCTACCTACGCTGTAATTTGAGTATAGTTCATTTTTTATTTATCTTGGTAGTAATAAATAGGGCTATAAATGTAATCATTACATAGTGTGATTCTAGGCGAACACAATGCGTAAACGAAATAGAAAGAAAAAGCAATTGTTGTAATTTCTAGTATCTATAAGATTTTTAATTTGAGAACTTTCGGTTTTTATATTCAAATTACCCCAACTGCTGATATACTGTTTTTTTTTCAACTAATAACAGTATCTTCTAATGCAAACCTTTTAAATTCCGTTCTGCCTAACGAAACCTAAAGAAACAACCTATGGCGAGGTAATGAAATAAAAGCGAACGGAAATTTCCTGAAGAGAAAAAGCAAAGTTTAAATGTATATTTGTATATATATTTTTAGTGAATAAGTGTTATCATTTGTAAATAAAACATTTATATTTATAGAAATTATGTGTATATGCTTTACGTACTGACAATACGTTCGTTACTTATTGTCTATAATGAGCAGGGAAGACCGAGCTATGCTCGGTCAAAATTAAATTTGAGTTCAAATATTATGGCCCATGACCAAAATGACCCACTAATTGAATTTTCTCGAACATGTGACTTAGCCCAACAGTCTTCTCGTGCCCGAAAACCATAGGATGCAAAATGTAGTGTAAATAGTCTGAGCCAGTTTTAAGATAAAATAGCTTGACCCATAATGACCCATGACCAAAATGATCCACTAATCGAAATTTCTCGAACATGCGACCTAGCCTAATAGTTTTCTTGTCCCCTAAACCTGTAGGGTGCTAAATTTATTTCAAATCCTCTGAACCGTTTTTAAGATAAAATAGCTTGACCCATAATGACCCATGACCAAAATGACCCACTAATTGCATTTTCTCGAACATGTGACCTAGCCCAACAGTCTTCTCGTGCTCGAAAACTATTGGATGCAAAATTTAGTGTAAATTGAGCCGCTTTTTAGATCTTGACCCACAATGACCCAGAAATGACCCACTAATCGAATTTTCTCGAACATTTGACCTAGCCAAATGATTTTCGCGTGCCCGAAACTCGTAGGATACAAAACTTAATCAAAATCGTTAGAGCCGTTTTTTAGATAAAATTAATTTGACCCGCTTTGACCCAAAAATGACCCACTAATCGAAAGTTCTCGAACATGTGACACAGCCCAATAGTCTTCTCGTGCCCGAAAATAGTCGGATACAAAATTTCGTCAAAATCGTTTGAACCGTTTTTTAGATACAATTAGCTTGACCATGACCCAAAATGACCCAAAATGACCAACTAATTGAATTTTTTCAAACATGTGACCTAGCCCAACAGTCTTCTCGTGCCCGAAAACCATTGGATGCAAAATTTAGAGTAAATTGAGCCGCTTTTTAGATCTTGACCCACAATGACCCAGAAATGACCCACTAATCGAATTTTCTCGGACATGTGACCTAGCCCAATGATTTTATAGTGCTCGAAACTCGTAGGACACAAAATTTAATCAAAATCGTTAGAGCCGTTTTTTAGATAAAATTAATTTGACCCGCGTTGACCCAAAAATGACCCACTAATCGAAAGTTCTCGAACACGTGACCTAACCCAATAGTCTTCTCGTACCCGAAAATGGTCGGATACAAAATTTCGTCAAAATCGTTTGAACCATTTTTTAGATACAATTAGCTAGACCATGACCCAAAATGACCCACTAATCGAATTTTCTTGAACATGTGACCTAGTCCAATAGTTTTCTGGTGCCCCAAAACGGTAGGATACGAAATTTCGTCAAAATCGTTAGAGCCGTTTTTAAGATAAAATTTGGATATATATATATATAACCACACACAAGATTTGCTCGTATTAGAATATATGATATGATACGTTTGAATTGTTTCGTTCTAGGTAGAAAGGTATTTCAACAAGTTAACTTTTTAACGTATGACTTATTTTTTTCCTTTTAACTTGAACTTAGACATTAATTAATCTTTTAAATCATTTTGTTTTGCAGTTATATCTATTACAAGACCAAATTAATTTTTTTATTACCAAACATTTACTTTTTTATTATAAAAAAAAATTTTTTTCAATAATTTTTAATATTTTTCATTTTTTAAAAAGTAGAATGATAAAAAAGATATCAATTATTATATTACAGACATACATACAATAAATACAATAATCCAACATGGAGTAATATAATAATATATATCTGTAATATAATAATTGTATATCTTTAAATGCTGAATGCAGGCGTTGTTTATGTGTGTTTTAATATAGAATGATAAACTTTCTCTCAAAATACTAATTTGTACTTTAAAATGCTACATTTAGTAAATGAAGATAACCGTATGATTTATCAATTGGTACAGTCCTGGAAAAACAAACTGAACACTGCCTACTAACTCTTCAACAAATTATCGTAGAAGAAAGTTACTGGTACCAAATGGTTCGAAATAAAGTCTACTTTTAAATGATGTATATAAAATTTGCTTAGGGGGCCGTCCACATATCGAAATAAGCTCAAACATTACTTTTTTCAATGGCAACACCTAATTTTGACACGATATTTTAAATTTTTGGTTCAAACTATGCCTAGATATCAAATTTCAAGTGATTTAGATGATAAGTTTTTGAATTATAAACATTCAAAATTTAGAGGTTCTAATATTAAACTACATTTTCAGATGTTTATTAATATCTCCTGAAATTTTAATCCTAATGTGCTAATGTTTTGTTTGGTTATAATACTAAAAATCCCAAACATAAATACGTTGAATTTATTTTTTCATAATTTTATAACATGAATTATGAATTATGAAATTAATATTCGAAAAAATTATGAATTTTAACCTACAATTTTTTTTATGTATTTATATGTATTATGTCCTGCTTTATGCGCATTCAAAATTTCAAATTTTTTTCAAGTAGTTTTCAAATTATGTTTAAAAAACGGCAAGATGCTAGTTTAAGTCTATAATGTGCAGAAAAGCATAATTTTGAAAAAAAAAAATATTTTACTCATTTTATTGTTGATTAGAATAAGATTTTTTTTTTTTTTACTTTTTCTGTGTCAGCTTTTGACTTTTTTATTAAAAGTAGGTAAATCGTATTTACATGAGATATAATTTTACGTCAGTTACATAAATTAGTTTCGCTTTTATTTTTAAATTAACAAGCTCCCTTTTTAAAAATGAACAGTCCTACCTCACAAGAATTTTTTTTTTAATGAATCAATTAGCTCTCTATTTTTTTCCTAAACATATTTGTGAATGACTAATAATCTGAAAATATGTGGGTTTATATCTTACCCAAGATTGAACTTTCCACGTCTCGTAGTTTACGAAAAAAGGGGCTCTGTCTGACAGACAGACAGACAGACACAGACAGGAGTGATATTATAATGGTTCCGTTTTTACTTTTTAAATACGGAACAACTGAAAATCTGAGAAACAGCATTATAAAAACATGTATTAAATTCCAATCACATTCACATACCCGAAAACCATTTTAATCACACATAACCGTATATATTTTTAAATCGGAATATTCAACTTTTGTAAACATTATAAAATGAATATTGAAAAGGATTTTGCCGTTTATAACAATAGCCGAAACATATTAAGTAAGTGAAGGTCATATTGGCAAGAAATAATACATTAATAGAAGTGACTTAGTCATTTTGCAGCATTTCAACAATCCAGTACTGAACTGCAATTTGTATACAGCCCCTAAAATATTCTTATTTTAAAATAATTAATTTCTGTCAAACTAATCACAGGAATTTCACGAAATTAGGTATCTAGGCACGGTATGAACTGAAGATTTAAAATATCTTTTCAAAAGTGGGTCTTGCTATTAAAAAAAACATTGGGTTTGTTTTGATATGTAGATGGCCCTTAAATAAAATTTTATATACATCATTTAAAATAAAACTTTATTTCCAATCGTTTGGTACCAGTTATTTTCTTCTACGATAATTTGTTGCAAATTTAGTAGTATTTATTTATTTATTTATTTATTTATTTATTTTTAAAACTGTACATTGCCACTCTACAAATATTTAAGTTGTTTTGACTGTAACACTTTGCCATTCCTTTTAGGGTTGATGATATTCGACTATAAAATTATAGCCTTTTACATAATTTGTTTACAAATTTTAAATGATTAATTTTTAAAATTTTCTTTTTAAATGTAAGAAAAATGATAAGCGTGTAAGAAAATAATAAGAGCTTTCCGCTGGAAAGCTCTTAAAGGATGTTCTTTTCCTTGAACAACGCATTCTTTAGTAGAAATAGCGTAATCTTTTGAAAAGCATTTTACAACGATTTATGTTGGTGTTTATTTTATTTTACTATGTTATTTAATTTCAAATTTCTAAGATGAGTAAAAAAGGCTTTAGAACGAATAGTTTTGAAACTTTTCGTTCCTTCAACTTTCGATCGTAACTTATTTTTTGAATCATCTTATTAAAATAATAGAAATTAACTATCAATACTAAACTTACTTATGAAAATATTTACTTAAGGATTCTGGTACAACAAAACATTACATTTAAAGCAAGTTTCAAAGTTACTGACGGGGGGAAGTAGGGTAAAACCCTTATACTCATGTTAAACCAAATATTTCAGTTTTGAGTGGATTTCAGCAGCCTTAAATCGGGCAATCGTTGACATACTTAGAACTAGTCAAGAGTGGCCATTACTGTATCTTCATACTAGTATTTATGTAATTTCTGTGTAAAGCATACACAAAGGATAGTGACATAGAACAAAAATTAACACAGTAAAATCAAATTTTCATTTTTTTTTCAATGTCTGCTAGTTTGCAAAATTATTAAGTATAAAAACATTTAAAGTTTAAACTTTATGTATCACTATTTATAGTATACTTATTAAGGACACCCGCCCCCTTTAAAAAAAAAGAAAAAAGACTGTTGCTAACTTTTATAGATACATTTATATGCCTTGTTTACCTGTTATTATTTTCTTTGTGTAAGACCGAATATGTATCTGGAATAAAACCGAGTATGGGAAAATAATGTTTGAGGAGCCGGTAAACAATGAATGGAGTAAAAACAGTCAAAACTACAAGGACATCAGTGATAATGACTTTTCTAAAGCAAAAAAGGAGGTAAACTTATTTTCTGCAATTTTTAAAATTTTCATGAAGATAATTATCATTTTCATTTTAAATGATAAATCATTAGATTTATATTTAAAATAGTGTTAGTTACGTTAATTAGTTAAAGTTGTAAAATAAAATATTTTGTTGCTTTTCAATATATATATATATATATATAAATTATCTCATTTCCTGTAACATTAATATATCCATGCTGACTTGCACCACTGGCGAGGTGAGACCAGATAATTTGGCTTTTTCTGTAAAAGTACTTGTAAAACAAATATGATAAACATACCTTATATTTATAACAATATTATTGTTAAAAGGTCAATGCTGATTGTTTACGCAAAGTCCCATTAAATTATGATGGAAATTCAGGTTCCCAGAAGCAACCGTTAATAAGGAATCCGATTTCACCCTACTTTTTCCTCTACTCATTATATATATATATATAGATATAGATATATATATTGCATTTCTTTTATAAATTTGGTATAGGTTCTTTACAAACACTGAATAATCTGATTTTTTAAGTAATAAGAGAAGACGCATATGGCTATAAAATATGCACGCTAAAATATTTCACAGATATAAAATATTTTGATCATATAATCCTTTGTTTCTCAATAAATTTCGAAAAGTATTTATACCGGACATGAGACCGATACGTGAGAAGACAAGAAAATAAAATATAAAAAGGAAAACGTACAACAATAAATGTTTGGAGCGAATAAGATATTAGTTTGAAAATTCATGAATGTGTCATGTTAAGAATAGCCATAAATATTATTAAATCATTCAGATAACATTGTTTTCAAAAACAGCAAAATACAACATAAAATTATACAATTGTAAGTGATTTAGAATGTATGTAATTTTACACTTATTTGTCACTTTTAGGATGAATATTCTATTCTGAACGAAATTACAACGGTTTTCTGAACGAAAATTACATCAGGACATTGTATTTTGTACATAAATAAATTGAAATATTAGGTACTCGTCGAGATGTCCTGTTGTCGCCTACTCATCATCCATAAAGTGCATCATCTTTCAAAGTATCTGGAACTATTTGTAAAATATTTTGACACTATAAATTCACAATTAATAAACTCTTATGGACAACAAAATGCATGTCCGATAAAAGAGAAACAGTATTTTAAATTTTCAATGGGAAAATATATTTTTAGTTCAAAGATTATTTTCCAATTTTATTTTATTTATAAAAATGAAACTAGAAAGATGATATGTAACAAAGAATAATATTTTTTCTTTTTCTTTCTTTCTTTCTTTTTTTTAAAATCAAAATGTAAAATACGCATAACTTTGGAAATTGACATTTGACTTGTAAATCATACTTCGAATGTTCATTTATCCATTTAATACATTAAATTTTAAAGACTTTATCATGTAAAGTGCTATTGTCAGTTGAATATTGAAAAATTAGTCGTTAGTTGCTTAAATAATAATAAAAAATAAATGCTTTATTTATTTTTCTAAGCCAAAAAATTGGAGACTGAAACAAACCTGTGTAAAATATATACTTATGACGAGTAGGCTGAAAAAAGACCATGTAACTGAAAACAATTCTGGGGAAACTATGTACTTATATTTAGCCAAAGAGCCAATATATTAATTAATAATTTAGCCAATATATTTTAACTTTTCCCAATAACTAGTAAAATTTACCCTAGTTTACGTGATAGTATTTCTAAGTAAAAATTACTTAAAGTTTTTGATCAGAAGTTTTTGCATCTCTAAATTCTGATGGTGTTTTGTATAAACTGGTCATTCAGGTTTATGCTGACATTGTTTTAAGCGAATTATTTTTTACCTAAAATTGGAACATGTGTATTTGTAATTATATGTCGACATACAATCACGTATTATTGTACACAGCAATGTATTGTTACATTTCTCCTATTTCCCTGTTTTCCTATCGTGTAGAGACGTAAATTCATGTCATCAGGTATTCGATCATCTAGCTGGTCGCTTAAGAGTGTGGTTCAGATATCTTTTGCAGCGTACAGCCCTGACTTCGCTTGGAGCCCAGAAATAGCATTTTACATGCAAACAGAAAAGTATGAATAAAATACTTTATTTTAAACTATACAAAAATAACTGATAAGAATGTAAAAAAAAGCACGTAAATAAAGTTTTTTGTGACAAGAATAATATTTTTTTATGATCCCCATAAAAAAGTACTGCTCGACCCTGCCCGTAATTATCTAGAGGGAAGGGAGAGCTATCAGATAAAATAAATTAAAATTGAATTTTCCAAGATACATGGCGATCACAGTAAATGGGCACTTTGGTTTCCCGCCAATAAATTGTTAATGCGGTGATCGAAATAACGGGGTCCTGTGTCTTCTTCTGCCATATACCGTTGATATAGCGATCGCTATAACGGGGTTCAGTTATTTTGCGTACATAAATATAGTTAAAATGAAATCATTTTAACAGAGCCCTGTCGGTTACAACCCTGTAAACTGATTATACGGAAATCACTATAACGAAGCCTCGCGTATACTCGAGCGCATAAATATAGCGATCAGTATTGAAATCGCCAATCTTTACTTCCAAAAAATGTATTTGAAAAGAGGTTCAAATGGATTATATTTTGCATAAAAATTTAAATCCGATCGCCAAAAGACGAAAAGCGCAAAAATAATTTATAATATATGAAAAAAAAAACTTTTTCTCGGAAAAATGTCACGCAAAATATATAATAAAAAAAAGCAATACTCGTCTTATTCATCTATTTTCTATAATTGGGTTCATAGCCGATGTTGGCGACAAACTTGCTAGCTCTAAAATCATTTAAATATTTTAAATCATATTAAAGAGTTTTTAGCTATTTTTTAGTAAATTTGTGATGCTGAATTTCACGCTCCCTTGTAAAACTGCTTCTGAGATATAGCGAAAAGGCGAATTGACCTAAAACTTTCGACCCCCATTTAACCCAATTGTAGTTAAATTTTTAAAATCGCTAAAATATGTGTTTAACTATTTTTTCAAAAGATTTGTTATCCTGAATTTCACGCTCCTACCTGAAACTGCTGCCGAGTTATGGCGAAAAGGCAAAATCACCTAAAACTTTTGACCCTCATTAATCCCCTTAGTTGTTGAATTTCTAACATCTCTGAAATATATATTTAACTATTTTTTTAGCAGATTTATTATCCCGAATTTCCCATTCCTACCTGAAACTGCTGCTGAGATATAGCGAAATGTTGAAATGACCTTAAACCTCCCCATTTAACACCCTTAGGGGGTGTATTTTCAAAACATCCTTTCTTAGTGGGTTCTTATATTGTCTAAGGAACATCTCTTCCAAATTTCATTGTCCTAGGAGCAATGATTGAGGCTTGTCGTTGATTATGAGTCAGTCATGATATGTTATTTTATAAGTATATATATATATATATATATATATATATATATATGTGGAATTAGTGTTAACATCATGTTAAAATTTGTATGGTTATTGCTTAAAAGTTCTCGAAGATTTTTACTCTCTTTTATTATGTAATCGGCTGTTTTAATATCCAAATCAACAAACACTTAGTCACAAAATTATAAATTTATTTTGAAAAACTCAGAAATATTTGATCCCATTTGGATCACTGCACAATATTTAATTAAAGCAGTGCTTAATTGACATTAAGTATAATTCTGTATAACTTTAGGTATTTCCTCCTTAATACGTTTTTTGATAGAATTGATTTAATAGCTTTTTAAGATCGATTAATAGATTTTCAGTAGATATTTATAAATTTCATTCAGAAAAAAAATATTTATAACTCGTAACAATTAAAATTTGAGTTACAAGTGATTTGCATATTTATTCCATTTTTACACAACATTTAGCAGTATTAATAAAAATTCTTTTTTGCCTGGCATTCCATATCAAATTGCAGCATTTTGCTATACTTTTGCGATGTCCCGATGTCTAAGTTTGCAATAAAATTTCCATATTTGGAGTTTTTGTTTTATTATTCATGCAATTTTTTTCTAAAACGTATTACCGTTTAACACTCATTGGAATTATGCCTATCGTTTTAGTTCTTTATTACCATAAAATAATGCATCTATTTTCAGTACGAAAACGATCCTATAAAAGATATATAGCCATTTTTACTTCTATTTTCAAGTAAGTAATACCGCAGCCAAACTCGATTTTCTCTTTGTAAGGGGAAAGAGGAATTGAGTTTGGCCGTGGTAATATACTGAAAATACTATCCGAATAAAGTAAAATTTGTGTAATTATCGTTTATTTCAGAATTATGTGTATCTGAAAATTTTACGGTGACAAATAGCAATAATTATTCAAGCTCATGCATAACTGAAATAGTAGTTTCAGATATAATGAACTACCATTATTGATAAATTAAAAAATATATATTATATTATTTTCTTAATTCCAATAAGTCATATATCTCAAAATAATTATTTTATGACGTGTTTCATTGTTCAAGCGGATAAACAAAATTAATGAATTTCCGTTTCTTACATTCCGGAAATTTGGAAATATCAAATCTGCATAAGAGGATGTCAATAAGTTAAAGGATATATTTATTTCGAAATTTCAATTGATCAATTATTATGCATAAGATTTTGTGAGTAACATTTTTAAAGATAACTCTTAGACATGCCATAGAAATTTCTTTCAAAAAAGACAAATATATTAATGAAAAGTAGATACATTCTTTCGTTACTTTAAAAAATATCAATAATATTTTCTATTTATCGTTTATAATAGATCGATTGTCAATTTTAACCTTCAAAAAATGATCACGATATATTTAAAATCGTAATTTATTGTGCTAAAGTGCTGTTTATTGAAGTGAAATAATAAAAACAACTTATATTTGAAGCAGCAAAAGTATTATTAAATTTAAATTTCATATAAATGGGCAATGCTACCGAAGAAATAGCAATTACATTAATGAAAAACTTTTCCTAACAGCTCACTAGTGTTTAAACGTAAAGCCTCTAATATGACAATGCATTATCGGTTTTCGATATTTAAGATTCAACTTTAAGAAAAGTTGTTTTGTGATAAATTGAAATATCAGTTTAACTATAAATGAATATATATGAAATGATTTTCCGAAACACAAAATAAAATATTCTTATGTTTTCTAAAAGCGATGGAGAAGGAGTTACTATAATTATTGATCATATTCCCGACACGCAAATTTTATTAATTATACAGTTTTGGAAATTAGTAGATTTTCCAAAAATTACCGAGTGTTTAGAAAAGTATTGATTTTTATATAATAGTATCAGAATCTTATTAATATCTGCCATTTCTGACCTCCAGTTTAAACATTAGAACGTTACGAATAATTGGAATTTTATAAAATATCTCATTCATTGCATAAATTGTAGAATATTCCAACATTTTATAGAGTATTTAACATTTCAAATGAGATTTTCTTGATATGACTCAAACATATTGTTATAATAAAAACTCTAGAATTTAAGCTGGAAAGTACAATATTTAACTTTTATCATTAGTAAGTAGTTTTATAATTTTACTTTAAAATATAAATAGATATGCAAAATTCATTTATGATATCCTTTATTTTAAGTATTCTAACGTTAGAAATTTAAAAAATATTGTTTATCTATCCTATAAAAATAAAGAAAGTGGGAATTATTTGTGGAATTTACTCACAAATTTTACTATTTTAGTTCTTTATTAAAATTTCAAAATTCGAACTAAATTTATCCACATATCTCTTTTGAAAATTTAATTATTCAAATACATTTAAGGTAGAAGTGAATAATGATTTATTTATATCAACGATGTGGAGAAAGAAAATTTACTTTATAATAACTTTAAGCTAATATAAAGCCCAACATTGTCTTTTTAGAAATATTTAATTTAACTTAAGTTTTAAAATTATGCCGATTTCGTTTATTTCATTATATGCAAACGAAATAAAAACTAATTTATATCTGTCTGAAGTTTTACTGAAATAAATTTAACTAAAAAATTTTTGAAACAAATTATTTTAGAATTAATTTCAAAGCGGTTTTGATATATGAATATCTTTAATATGCATTTGTAGAAAAATCTTAATGCGTCACACGTTAAGAAAGAATTTTTCAGAATATATGTTTAGCGTTTTTTTTTAAATCTTAAATTAAACTAGTCGGAAATACCAATCCCAAAACTTTGTTCTATCTCATACATGTTAATACTTCAAAGATCGCTATCACACCACCAAAAAATCAATATTTTACGTCATTCTGTTGTACGTCAGCTGCTTGCGAATCGGGTTACCTGGATGCGAGCAGCCGATGTATACAAAACTATTAAAATTCCTTTTGGCTTTTACCGGAAGGAAAAGATAGCCTCCCTATCCCTTGGTTTTAAGATTTTAGCTAATTTTACTGGAAACCACGAAGATAAAATGCCCAAATTACAAAAGAAACGTTCCCAGTTCTCGTCAATATTGAATTTGAATGAGAACATCGCCAAAATATTCAGCCATAGCCAAATTGGCTTCATTTGTGACAAAGTATTTTTGTCGCCATCTTTGGCGATATTTCGCCAAGTGCCGCCAGATTTGGCGAGAATTTGACGTCTGTGAATATAAATATATAGTGTTAAGCATATATGAGTTGAAACGATGGATACAACAATGAATGAAAATTTGCCGAAAACATATTCACACTGAGTAAAATGAAGCTTTTAAATCTGAGTAAATCGATTTTTTCATTTTGTTATGAAGCTTTTTGTTTCAAATATGACGACCCAACGTTTTCAATTCTGAAATACCAGAAATACTCAGAATATTGAAACATGGACATACTCAAAACTGAGCACATAGAAGTCAGCTCATACTCATTTTTGAAACATGGACACACTGAAATATGAGCACATGATGTTTTATTCTTGAGTGTGTGCATGTTTTCAGAAATGAGTATATACAGATTTCAAACTTGAGTAATTTTGACTCGGAGCCATTTTGACTATGCAACGTACACAGATTTGAGTATTTTTTGCTCAGTTTTGAAAATGTCGTTTTTAGAGTGCACTAAAACTCATACATTAAACCCGTTTATGGAGGAATCCAGTTGTATTGTTTCAAAAAGTCAGCCACCCTAAAATTTCAAACTGCTGTAGTTCAGCCATTTTTTAAGATACATGCAAAACAAAAATTGCTTAGAATCCTTGGATCAAGTCCAAACATTTAACGTAAAAAACTTTTAAGATTATTTTGTACAACTTTTTGAATTTTAAATCTTTTTGTGGCGATCGCAGATCGATATCTATAGTAGAGTAATCTATAGTAGAAAATGGTTTTCACCTACTTCCGGAAACCGGGAAGTTCCAGTTTCGATTCCCTAGTGCCTTTAAACGTTAGTTTTTGTATACATATTTATAAAATTTTATTATTCCCGAACTGAAAGGAATTGAATATTGTCAGGACTATCGAGGTCTTTTAGACATCCTGAAAAAATTCATGCTCCTTTACTGAAAAGGAAAATTAACATTATTTTCATCTTCCCTCATGCTACCTAATCTTGATTACGACGCATATTTTTCTCGTTGAGGGACAAGTGTGACATGAATACGTGCATTGATTTACTATAGAATAGGACTTATTGTGAAACATAAAGCTTAAAACGATGGAAAATTTCTGAAATACCCTTTGTATTGCATTTTTGTAATATTTCTATACTAAGTTTTGCAACAAATCAGAAGTAGTTTGGTAAACATTGCTAGTTTTTAAACGCATTTATTTTTAAAACGTTCTTCTGAAAATTCTGATTTTATTTGTTGGAAATGTAAACGGGTTTTCGTATCATAAGCTTTAAATATTACAAAAAGCCCGCCTACTATTATGTTCCTTATTCCGCTGATAATACATTTATAAGTGGAAGCAAATTAAAGCTGTTTCGATAATAAGAAATTAACACATTAAACAGGCCATATTAAAACAAATATATGAAAAAGCCTACATTCTTAATATATTTTAATACACTGTCTATGGAAACGAAATTAACATTTATGCAGGTACAACTTTATCACTTAATCGTCAGTATCGTGTTTATTGTCCAATAAGCTATATAACTGGAAAAAAATTATATTATTTCATACTATGGTCATCCAGCAAGTGAGTTTCCCACGACATATAAAAAGAAACAAAACATAATTTCCTGGAAAGATTTATTGCAAGAGATACAGCTATGTGTCAGCTACGTCTCAACATAAGAGCCATTAGAATTGCAGCAGTTGTCATAGTGTGGGATAAGTTTTTGTAGTCCAGTGCCACAGAAGTTTACCGCCTGGGAATGAAGCCAGCTTGTCACAGTCTTCGTCTGTGGGAAGGAGATGAATGGACAGGTATTTTTTCTTGTGCAAGAACAGGTAGAAGTCGCTGGGAGCAAGATCGGTACTATACGGTGGATGATCAAACACCTCGGCCAAAATTCAATGGGAAGAATGCCCTTCCTGTCCCAGATACAATCTTCTTGAATTTGGTCCTGCACAGAGATCCATTGTGGCGCTAAAGCATCGACTTTTACTTGGTTTCAGGGATGAAGTCAGCAACCCATGAGTCATCGCCCCTAATGAACCTGTTCAGGAACTCATTGCTTTCATCATGGTATCGCTGCAGAAAAGTCAATGCTGCTCCCATACGTTTGGTTTTGTGTTCGGGTGTACAGTTCCATATCCACCTGGCGAACAATTTCCGGAACAACAGGTATTTCGTGATGATTTCTTGCATCAAATATCGTGATATTCGCAAAAAATAGCTACTGAGTTCCGTAACCGTATATCGAAAGTTCTGCAGAATGAAATTCCCCACCTACTGCACAAGGTCGTCATCGATGAGAGATGACCGACCGCAGCGCTGTTTGTCATAGACACTTTGACTACCTATGAAAAATATTCCCGACACCAACGACGAACCTCCTGTTTGCTCATCACATCCTGTCCATACACTAAACACAACTGATGAGTCGGCCAGGAGGGAAGGCCTACCAAAAAGATTTAAGTTCGACAAGCTACTCCTGACGAGTACATCTACAAAGACCATCCAACCCCTATTTATTGCAAAAACTTTTAAATATGTACAATTATTTCATAGACCCACATATTTCATTCACTCGCATTCGGGCGAGCCTATAAAGAACTATTGATGATGGTACGAATAATTAATTTACAGTTTAGAGTCAAAGGTTCTTTCGACTATGTTTTAGAAGGTTATATAAAAACAATTTTTCTAGGTTATGAGTAATGTTTTTAAAAGTTTGTAATAGTTTGTAAAAGTTTATAAAATTTTGTAAAAGTTTATAAGTGTTTATGCAGATTGTATCAAAAGTAGTCCAGTATCCCACCTACTAACAAAGGTGGAGGCATTTGAAAGATATGTTGATTTTTCTCAATAATGTTCACACAGTTTATTATTTTGTTCAGGAGATCTGTCCTTTTAAGAAGAAAAGTAAACCAGTTGGATAATGCTATTGTGAGAGGTTTACAAATGTGGAGAGTTGAGGTAAGTGGACACTGTAGAATGTAATATAGTGAATTTCCCCTTTGACCGCATGTTCACATAGGAGAATCCGATTTGCCAAATTTTCACAGATAATCAGGAAAAGGCCCATAATTCTTCGCAAATAGGTGGAGGTTTCGATGCAAGACAAGTTGATCTTCCGAGACTTTTTGTAATATTTCGATCGACGCTACCTTCCGTGCGTTCAAAAACTTTATCACGGATCTCACTTCACAGTCGGCGGGAAAAGAAATGAGAGCCGACATTTTTGTGTACAAGAACGACATTAAGATAAATGATCGGGAAGTTACCACTGCCTCATACAAGAGCCACACCCACAATCTAACCGGTTTGTATAGAGTAGGTTGTCTAGGCTAGTTCCTTTTGCAGCGCCATCTTTTTGCGATGTGGGAAGTTTATTTTCTGGATGAACTACGTAATTTCTGTGTTTTTTTCTGGTAATAGAAAATCAATTTAAAATGAATGCCAAACATTTAAAAATAGTATGTAAAATATTTAATATTCGTGTTTATTACATGATTAATAAATTCATTAAAAGTAATAAAACAAGGATGCGGATTATAGGCTGATGCAAATTAAATCTGTAGTGGAAATACGTAATATAAAATAAATAATCTCGATATTGAAAAACATATTGAAACGTTTTGATAATCAGGATAATAAGTGATAGAAGCGTAAACAATGTTTATTGAATTTTGACAAATATTAGTTTGCTAAACATAAAACTTATCAGAATACGCTAAAACCTTTTTATAACAATTGTCCTGACACACCAATATCTCCCTCTTTCTTTCTTTCCCCAACTTTATTTTTTCAGTCTTTCATTTTTTCCTTCTTCGTTCCTTCCTTCCTTTATTTATTTATTTTTGCCTGAAAGAAAAATCTCCCATGTCTATACTTTGTGTTATAGCATAGATGTTTAATGTTTTAGCATCTATTTGCAACGATCTGCTAATTTAAATTGTGTTTAAAGAGGAAATTTTGTAGGAAACCCAACGAATTTTTTTTATGGCATATTCATATGAATTACCCCCCATTATGTCAAATATTATTTAAAATAATCATCGAGAATTTTATATACATGTCTTATTAGCAAAATTATTACCTTTTGTCCTCATTAAAGATATTAGTTTAATGAAAATGTTGACTTTTCTTTGGATTTCTTCATTCAAAATGCATAATGTATATTTTAAGGACAAAAACTACACTTGCGTAATCCTATGCAAAGTAACTATTAATGAAGTAACGTTTTCTGGAATCACTTATTCTATTAAATTTTTTTTCAATTAGTTTTGGCTTTAGAAAATTTCTAAATTGATCGTTTCATAAGAAATAAAACTTTTAAAATGCAATAGTTACAAAATTTCGCAAATAATTTTTTTAATGATTCTTTTAAAAATTAATCTCAGTAGAATTGTTTTTCCACAAAATAAGTATCGAAATCAAGCTAATTAAAATACCAAAAAAATATTGAGTCAAAGGAGATATTCCCGAGAAAAGGTACCGTATATTTTCTTTTTACCATGGAATTTCGGAACTGCTGTTGACCTATTAAAGGCATTTAAATGTTTATCAATATATTTCTTTTATTATAACATTAAAAATGATGCACATACAGTAATACATTCCAAAATCACATACATTAATCTAAATATATGCTAACCTAAACGCTCTTTATACTGTGTCTCAACAGAAAACCGTTAACTTCGGTCGGAAATGTTGCCCAAAATGAAAAAAAAAAAGTTTTAATATACAATTTAAAAAGGCGACAAAAAACTAACCGAAGTTTGAGATGAATAGCTTTTTAATCGGATAGATGAGAATGATAAATAATTTTTTTTTTTTTTTTAAACTGTCGATTTTTACTTTACTTACACGACATCGAAAGAACTTCTAATTTTTTAAAGTGTTTTCAGGTTAAGTTCTTCGCCGCTTTGGTGGATAATTTAGAGAGTTTTTTTCCAACCAAAGTCACAAGTTTGTTCATTTTAACTTTGTTGGGATGCTACCTTGTAGTCACAGACTTTTCCAGAAATGCAGCACGTTTTTGATGTCACTCAGTGGTATTCAATTCTTTTTGCAGATGACTTTCTTCATCTCCAATGAGTACTGTTTATCTCCATTTGCTGCTTTCTGATACAATTGATATTTCAAATCTTCAAAATATTTTGTTATTAGGTCTTATCATATTCTTCAACTAATTCTTCTATATGCCTTTTTGAATAATGTAATGCTTTCCCCAACTATCTTATCAGCTGTATTTTTTATGTGTCATTTTTGACAAATCCTTTAGCAATATTTTCAAAACTTTGAACGCATTTTTATCTTGCCTCATGATTATGACCATAATTCTCTCCAGGTAGCATTAAACTTCCTAACTGATATTTTGCCACATGCTATGTCAATGAATTGAATACTAAGAAGGGTGTTATAATGATATTTCCAGAAATTATCCAGAGTAAAACATTTAATGCGAAATTAAGAAATTGCAAAGAATTGTGAATGTTGATAAATAATAAAGTCTTTTTATGTTAATCGGAATTACATACACGGTTAATCAATTTTCGTATATGAACACTGGGAGATTGATAAAAAATATTGAAAGTGATTTAAGTGCGATTAAAACGAGTATATATTAAAAATAATTTTATTCTACATCTTCTAAATTATAAAAATCCACATTTTAGAATTAAAATTCAATTCTTAAAAATAATTTAAAAAAGTGTCACATGCCATTGTTGAAAACTCAGCAGACATTTCCTTCTACAGTGTAATAAAATAAATCTCTCTAGCTTGGTTATTTAATATTGTTAGATGGAATAAATCTAACAATAAGGCGATCTAACTTATTTTGAAAGACACTTTTGATTCTGAACGATAAGAAGAAAGTCTGATTCCATATCACTAGAAGGACAGGATAAATGAGATTTCACCTTCTGAATGTCGTGTCTAAATAATTCGCAAAATCTTTCTTTCCAAGTTATAAGAAATATACTTTACTGTTAGTGCGAGTTACCTACTGTATGATATTTATCTCAAATAATATTTTAGTTTAGAACTTAATAAAATAATATTTCGTTCAATTTTTCAATTATAATAGTTTAAGTTTTCTAGTTAATGATTTATTGATATTTTAAGACTTTTTCGTTAATGATACGTGTAATCTTTCTATAAAAAACATATATTTCAAAATTAAAAATGAAAGATGTTATAGAAAATTTAAGTATTTAA
The DNA here is from genome assembly GCA_963931845.1 of Maratus michaelseni. NCBI lineage: Eukaryota > Metazoa > Arthropoda > Arachnida > Araneae > Salticidae > Maratus > Maratus michaelseni. The sequence goes on from OZ007590.1 coordinate 183,180,600, forward strand.
ATTAATTATTAATGTTTTAAATCTATACTAGCATTATAAAAAAGTTTGTTTATTGGATCGTTTGTACAAGATAATTTTTGGAACTATTGAACCGATTTAAAAAATTCTTTTGATATAAACAGAGTCAGAATCTCTGTTAAAACTAGGCTACATTTTATATCGATACCATTAAACCAAGGAGGACGCAAGAGCGAAAAAACTCTAAAATTACGATTATCTGAAATTGTTAGGTATAGAAACTTGTAATTTGATATGGTAGTTACTTTTAAGATGTAAACGTTCGTTAAGAACGTTATTTAAGTCGATTTTTAAAAGAGCGAATTAACCGGAAAACTTTCTGAAATCACAATTAGTATGATATTAGTAAATGATTTCAAACGATCTTTTATTTATATAACAATGACTATCTCCGGTTAAATAGATTTTACATTTTATCTCAGAAACCCAGCCTCCCAGGGGTTTTCAAGAGAAGAAAATGTCTTAATTTATGATTTCTTTGAAACTGTTAGAACTAGAAACCTGCTGACATGATGGCTACATTTACGATGCAAGTACTCGGTAAAAATGCTTGTATTCTATAAACATGTATAAACATTTACAGTACATTTTGCATAGAACATTAATGCCAAAACAGATTTTTTACTAAAGAGTCTTTAAAATATTACACATATAAGCAATAATTTTAATATGTTGAAACGTAATAATGCTGTACTAAAAAAATTCTAATATATGTAAGATAAAAAGTTTTTTTTCATGAAAATTCTACAATATTAGGTTAAAAAAAATTGTATTTCTTTATATTGATTGTAAATCACTCTTCTAAATGTCAAGACTATTTCTTGAGAAAGAGGGGGAAAATGTGTGTGCGTGAGAGTTTGTGTGTGAGAGAGATAGAATAGAGAAAGAGAGAACGAACATGAAAATGTGTCATGTGTCATTTTCTTTAATAAAATGTAAAGAAATAAAACAACAGTCATTTTAAAAGATAATGTTAATTGAAATAAAGTGACAAATAAGTGGATCTAAATTATTCATAAGAACACTTGTTTGTTATCAGATTATAATATAAAAAAGGATTGCTACTCATAAATGGAAAATGACAAGATAGATTACTTCATCCACCTGTAATTTTCCAATAATTCACGGTAATTGTCTCTCGAAATTATGCACAAAACTTAAAACTATTTTTTCAATTACTTATTTCTAATACATTTCAAGATATTTATGTTAAAAATTACCGTTTTTATTTGCACAACTTACGCAAATATATATTTACGCACCTTGTAATTTTAAAAGAAATTTTTCACCAAAAGATAAAGAAATAGATTCGAATAATTGTCATAACCCGTACTTTTGAAAGAAAATTTCTGAAGAAAATTAAATTAAAGAAAGGGAAAATTTTTACATGCAGCACTTTTGGGATAGTTTGAAATAATGAAATAGGATTTCATATTACTCTGACCACATATATTCTTGTAATTTTGATTTCACACTGAGAAAAATAATTATGATTATTATTTAATTTGTAATTAAGTGAGGATGTTTTAAACGTGATGGAGAGTATTGCATTGAAAATATGATTTTTATATTTCATATATTTTGTAATAATATGTAGAAACTGAATACTGGTTATTAAGGAATGTGTTTAATATGAGCACTGAGAAAAATGACACTTTCAAATCTGAGTAAATCGATGTTTTCAGTTTGTTATGAAACTTTTTGTTTCAAACATGACGACTCAATGCTTTCAATTCTGAAATACCAGAAACACTCAGAATATTGAAACATGGACAGAGTCAAAACTGAGCACACAGAGGTAGGTTCATATTCTTTTTTGAAACATGAACATACTAAAAAATGATTGGGATCAGTTCAAACTCATTTTTGAAACATGGACATATACTCAAAAATGAGCACATAGAAGTCAGTTCATACTCATTTTTGAAACAGGGACATACTCAAATATGTCCTTGACGTTGACATGACGTTTTATTCTTGTTTTCAGAAATGAGTATACACATGTTTCAAACTTGGGTAATTTTGATTCGGAGCCATTTTGACTATGCGACATACTCAGATTTGAGTATTTTTTGCTCAGTTTTGAAAATTTCGTTTTTAGAGTGCATAATAAAATTTAAAGTAAATTGTTATTTTAGTACTTTGTACTCAAAGGAGCACCAGCGGGGAAGTCCGAGCTAGGCTTGGTTAAAATTATCTTTGTGTTCAGTACTAAATTCTCGCTGTATTATTGCTATAAAGTATTTTATTTTATAACAATAATATTTACAGAAAATATCAATATTAAAACTATGTACATATTTCTAAATTTTACATTACTATGTATGTACATTACTGTTATATTACTATGGACTCTGGTTGGTTAAATCAGGTATATCGGCTCCTATTCTGAATTTCTAGAAAATTCCATCATATTCTAAAAGCCAACTGTTTCGCCAAATGTTGACGAAATTTGGTGAAAATTCGCAAACTTGGCGTCATTTATTCATTTTGCGCCAAATATTGTTTTTTGCATTGGTAATCATTAAAGTCGATTTTCTTGACAATGTCACCAACATTTCGCCAAATATAGCCAAATTTGGTGAAATTTTGTCAACTTTGCGACTTCGTTTTCTGCCAAATGTTCAACAACTTACCAACTGTTTCAACTTTCATTCGCATTGAAATGCATTGACCTGTAGTGACTGCAAAATGACAGCTAACTGAACTGTCTCGAATATGTAACCTAGCCCAATGGTCGTCTCGTACCTTAAAACAGTAGGATAAAATTTGTATATACAGTGTGCCCGTTAAAGCCCGCTGTCACCCCAATAATTTCTGAACGGAAAGAGCTATAGCCATAAAAGTGGGGGTGTAGATGTAGTAAAATTGCCATCAGCCACCGCTTACCGCTTACAGGAAACCGCTTACAGCGCCACCTGGTGGCTAAATTTGGAGTTAGTGTTCTTATTTAAAAAACGGTATGAGATACGGGAAAAAGTTAGTCAAAAAGTTGTTCAGCATCAACGATTTAGTAAGACAAGACACCTTCCGTAAAGTACTGTTAAAAATAAAAGGCGTAAACTGCATATTTATTTGGTTCCAAACTCCCAAAATTGTAACGCCACATAATGCGGAAGAAATGAGAAAAGGTCACATTCCAGAGTTTCAATTGTCAGTGGCTATGCAGTATTCACCTTTACATAAATAAATCTTAATATCACATACCGTGAAAAAGCAATTTTTTTTTTCATTTTGTATAAATGGTGGGGGTACATGAAACAGTCAGAGTATGCAACTCCTCCACCAACATTGAAGGCACTTCGAAACCATATTACGGATGCTTGTGCCAGCGTGTCACCTGCCATGTTGTACAATGTGCAGCAATAAGTGCAATCCCGTGTCCAGATGTGTATAGTTGCTGAAGGACGCCATTTTGAGTATCACAGATAGATGAGCCTCATTTCCGATAAGTGCAGTTTTGTACAACGCGATCAAACACATGAGCGCTTTGTGCTTTTAAATTGTATTATTTTTGTGAGCAAGATGTTTTTTGTAATAAATCGATGACGCTGAACAACTTTGTAATTGACTTTTTTCCCGTATGTCGTACCTTTTTTTAAATAAGAACGCTAACTCCAAATTTAGCCACCAGGGGGAGCTGTAAGCGGTTTCCTTGCGTAGCGCATGGTAATTTTACTATACCTAGACCCCACTTTTATGACTATAGCTCTTGCCGTTCAGAAATTATTGGGGTGACAACGGACTTTTGCGGGCACACTGCATATACATGCGCACACACATACACACACACACACACAAGATTTGCTCGTATTATAGATTTGTTCCTTGATTCCCGTAACATTTTATTTTCATCTGCATTTATTTTTGAAAAATTGATGTTAATGACGATTCATTATACATCTAATCTTTTGATGTAAAGTGGATAAATTTCTAAGTCTAATCATTTTGAAAACAAAATATTTTTATTAACTATTTACACGAAAGAGATATTCGTGTTAAACAGTATTACTGCAAATTATAGGGAAAAAACAGAGCAAGTTTAAAATGTGCTGAATCGGAATATTTAAAAAGAAACAACTTAATGAAAAAGTGTCATTTAAAATCACCAAGAAAACTTATTCTATAGAAGGCGAAACTTTTTATGTACTCGTGCCAAAACTATTAACATTCATTGTCTTTGAGTATTGCAAACGTGCGAAACGTTTATCTAAAAAGATATCGCATCTTAAGTTAAATGTTTTCATACGGAATAATGGTTAACAGAATCATTCGCTTTAATGTACTTATTAATTAAGGACAAAAATAGAAATGTGATTCTCGTGTATATTGGAATCAGTCGTTAATTATGAAATTCTGATTTAAAAATTTTATTTATTTAAGTGACCCATATAAAAAAATTGAATACAGATTTTTATGATGGCAACATTTAACTTATCATTAATGCAACAACTAACTTATAATAATTCAAGTTGCATAAAAAATGCATTCATAATTTAATAATGAGATTTTTGATGTTTAACGTTCAATAGACAATATCCTATACTTGGATTTAATTTTATAAATTTTAGTATTATTGGTAAAATTGGGTATACTTATCAGTTTATTGCAGTGACAGTCTTATGAAGGTCATTTGAAGAAATGGAGCTGTTAAAAATCTTTAACAAAGGGGGGAATGTCAATACATAACATGTAGCATATGTTGCTACTTCTTTATGAAGGTTGTCTACATTATGCTGAATATTATGCCGTATAAATGTCTGAAATATCTTTCTTTGTGTATTTTTCATAGAAGTGTGCTTTATTACTCTAAGGATCAGATTTCAAAAAGAGTTAAGTAGTTTGTACAGTTACAATGACTATTTATTTAAAATTTTTATTAAAAACAATTGTATTACTGAAAGTCATATTCTTAGTCTTTTTAGATGCACTTTATGTTTGCAGCCCCCCTTTTCCCAGTCCATCCCTGAAAGAAAACAAACCCAACGAAATGGAAAAATATTTATTGAAATTTTGGCTCTTAGAACATACTGTTATTTGACAAAAATTCAACCTGAGAAAAATGAATTTAATGATTGCAACTCTGAATCATTTAAAAATGAAATAGGTGGAGTAAAAAGCCCTCTTTGTATATTTTTAAATATCAGATCATTACAGACCTTTGCCAGAATATACTATGGATGTCTAAATTCATTTTAAGCAAAAAGTTTAAAATTAATTTTTCGGCATTATTCGTAAAATGAAGGATAACCAGTCATTTTAAACTGTTTATTTATGATAAACTACGTAAATTGAACTTATTTCACTTAATGCATTTTACGTCGGTGGTTTCAATGCTAATTGTTAGTAATTTAGAAAATTTCCATTTAGATTTTGTAAATAATTCTTTTATATATTATATTATTTATTAGTAAAAACAGAAACAATATGTTTTTATTTCCATAAACTCTCTTTTTGAATGTCAGTAAAACAATTTGCTCCAACTCTAACAAAATAGTATTAAGAAATTTCATTTTTTCATAAAATGAAATCGATCATAGTCCATTCTGTAACCGAATTATTTTGTACATCTCTGCAAATGAATTATAAATGTTACACATTCCGTACAGTATAGAAAATATTTGGTAGTGCAGCTCAGTCCCATTTTTAATTTCAATATAGTAAACATAATTAACAACATAATTAAAATGTACAGCAAACGTTTATTCCCCATAGATCATAATGCAATACAATTATTTCTCACTTCCCGAAAAAAGAACTATAAAACTTATTTATTCTATACTCCTGAGGAAGAATGTTATAGTCCACCTGAGTGATGCATATTAATCTTTTAAATATCGTAACATCAATAAAATGCACAGAAAATAATTTTCCTCCATAGACAATAATGTAAGGTAATTCTTTTATGTGTCCCTGTAAATGAACTATGAATCATACACGGTTCATTTTCAATACCAAACATTCTATGCTATTTTAAAATAACATATAAAAGTTACATGATAGTCCGAAAATATTTACGAGAGTTAGAACACGAACAAACGGACAGGCAGACAGACAAACTAAATTCATAAACACTTTTGAATTATGTTGTAAAATGTTAACAACTATGTTGGAAAGTGTTAAAAAATAAAATATTTGAATAAAAATGGAGTTAACTTTTCGAATAGATCGAAAGTTTAAAAATAATGTCAAAAATTGAGCTGAAATACTGTTTTCAGCAAAAAAATATCAGAATAAAATGATGACATTGACTGTGCTCACAGGGATAATACAGCATAAAATGTAATTCCTTTAAATTCTGAAATCTTTTTTCTTTTTTTTCTTTTTTTTTTGTAAAGTCTAATGAGAGCGAATATATTACTGTGATGAAAAGCCTTTAGTTTCAAATATAAATACTATTTTATTACTAAATACTATATTACATTTTCTTTTCAGATTTACTGAAAAGGAAATAATTTTTAATTTATAATTTGAAAAAGAAAATCAATTTGACAAAATACATTTTTCAGAACATTATTTTTGCGAAGAAAGAATATTTTCAATGAGAATCAGTTACATTAAAAAACGTCTTTGCTTACTGTTTTCATGGAATGTTCTTTTAAAACTACAAGTTTTTTTTTAATGAAAGGGAATTATTTAAATGAAAATTTATATTTTTGTCAGCGATTAAATAAGGTGAAAAATTCTGTTAAAATATTATGGTAGACCATTACGAACTTTGGTTGATATGCCCGTATCCGCCATAGCTTTCATGCATTATATGTAGCTGTTCGTATTTGGTTTTAAATTATAAGGATAATTGTTCGGAGATTTCATGCCTTATTCACTGTAAATAATATAAGATACTCAAAGGAACATTATTTTTTGTCATGCAATTGAAATTTCTAGAAATTTCCTTGTTTGTAACTGTAAAACTTTCGTTTCCAAGAAAACGAATAAAAATAATATGTGGATTCATTTTCAATGTATTTTTACAAGACAATAACGAGCAATTAAAAATGAGAGTAAATCTAGTATAAAACGTAATACGCGCAATATATGTGGTAAAGAAATGTTCTAAATAATGATAAACCGAGGTTAACGAAAAAGACAGGCTACCGCGGTGCATTCCACTTATCTTTTTTTACAGACCGTGGGAGTCACGTGATGCTCGAATCCACCAATGCAGGTGTACGAAAAGAGCAACACGTCAATCTAGCGGTCTGTAAAAAAAGATAGGTGGAATGCACCGCGGTAGCCTGTCTTTTTCGTTAGCCTCGTGAGAAACCTGATATTTATTATCAACTCTTTTCACACTGATGAATTAATATTTATTGTCATAATGAAGAGAGCAAAGCTTTTTCGACTAGGTAAATCATATTCAAGTAGTTGGTGTATAATAGTTGAGGTTTATTCCAACAATGTGAAAAATGATCCGAGCAGGAATCGAACCTGGATACCTTGGCTTACCGTGCCAACGCTCTTGCTATTGAGCTATCTGGACGATATCCTGGCTGGCATAATTCACACGTATTTGTTGGACATGGCTGCGAACTACAACACTCATTTCATTCATCCGAGCTATAACTATAGCATTTACGAGCTGAAAGTAACATATAACGTGGAAACTCCTGTGTACCATGTAATTAGGTCATAATGAAGAGAGGAAAGTTTTACAACCAGGTAAATCATATTGGAATAAACCTCAACTACGATACGCCATATATTCGAATATGGTTTATCTGGTTGTAAAACTTTCCTTTCTTCATTATACCCTAATTACACGGTATACAGGAGTTTTCAGGTTATGTCTTACTTTTATCACGTACACTGTTAAAAATTTGCAGCAAACTGTCCAGTCAATCGACCGTTTTTTGAAAAAACGGTTGCTAAATCGTAATTTAACTCTATTCTGACCATAATATGGGCAATAATATGGTCAGAATAGAGTTAAATTACGGTTATGTAGCCATTTTCTATAAAAACGGTCGAATGGCTGGACAGTTTGCTGCAAATTTTTAACAGTGTAGTTATTGCTTAGATGAGTGAACTGAGTGTTGTAGTTCGTAGCCATGTCCAACAAATAACAGTGAATTATACCAGACAGGATATCGTCCAGATAGCTCAATAGGCAGAGCGTTAGCACGGTAAGCTAAGGTATCCAGGTTCGATCCCTGGTCTGGACATTTTTCACTCTGTTGGAATAAACCTCAACTATGATAGTCCAACTATTTGAATATACTATTTATTGTTTCTTAAATGTATAATTAATTGTATAACTTATTTTCAGGATTTAGTTGTTAAGCTGGCACATTTCCACCATGCATATATATTTTTAATGGACTGTTCATTTCATTAGTAGCAGAAATTTAAGCATTATATTTACAGCTAATATCCAGAATCTCATTCCAATTAGAAAGAAAGAAACATCTTAAAATAGGTCTTATTGAATATACAGAGTATCCCAAAATTATTGAAGTCGGCTTTTATTCCTTAAATATTGATCATAGGCGTATATTAAAAATTACAAAGTTGCGCAAAAAAGTTACAGAATTTTGTGAAGTATATTAAAATTTTCAGGGGATTAAATTTGAAGAAACAAAAAATTTCAATTTTTATACGGCTCCCGTACAAAATATTTCCCAATGAGTAAAAAGTGCCCATACACTAATAAGGTCATGTACATAATTTCAGCATTTTATCATAAAAAGTCGCAGAGATATGTTTAAAGAAATTTTGCAAGGTGTTAATCATAACTACATCTTCACCATTATTATTTATTTATGCAATCATTGTTTTCTTTCATAATTTGTGTACAACCCCTGAAACGCGATTATCCGACATGATTTTTCCTATTTGCGAACTAATATCGAGGCATCGAAAAGTCGTTTAAGTCAGTATTTATGTACTTTCATATTTCTGCGACTTTTTATGATAAAATGCTGAAATTTTGTACATCACCTTATTAGTGTATGGGGCACATTTTACCCATTAGGAAATTTTTATGTACAGGGGCCGTATAAAAAATTAAATTTTGTATTTCTTCAGATTTAATCCCCAGAAAGTTTTAATCGATTTCATAAAATTCTGTAATTATTATTTTTTTTTTAACTTTGTAATTATAATATATGTCTATGATCAATATTTAAGGAATAAAAGCCGAGGTCAATGTTTTTGTCACACACTGTATATACAATTCTGAAAGTTTTCTTCCCTCTTTTTTTATCTAAGACGATCTGAATGAAAACTTTGTCTCCAATGCTTTGTTTCTATACTCCAGGTTACTTCATAAAATCGATATATAGTATAGAACTGCAACATTTCTACTTTGCAGGATCACGAGATAGAACAAGGTTTATTCTGAAAAGAAAAATAATAAATATTTAAAGTTAAATGCATCCAAAGAGCAAAAGGATTTATAAAATAAGAGGATTTGTTACGTTAAATATTTCAGTGCAAACATTCTCCAGTTTACTCGCATTTCAATGCTAAAACTACTGATATCTATTCCTCTAAATTTCTAACAGAAAAGCAGATTATTGTACGCATAAGGATTAAAACCATAATTTGTGGCAATTAAAAGTTTTGGACAGAAATTTAAATATTCTAAATCTGCTTGATTTGTGTACCAGAAAATTAAAACGAATATGTAAATATCTCGATATTCATCTTATTTTCACTTACTATCAGAAAAGGAATTAATTTTCATTTGAAATTGTAGATAAAATGAAATATTAAGTCATATTTTCATAGCGTCCTTTAAAGTAAATAATATTTTCACAGCATAAAAATTAAATAATATTTTTTGTACATAATAAGAAATTAAACAACAAAGAAATACAAATATAATGTTTTTAACGGAATTGGGATGTTTTATTCAATAACTATTTATCATAAAAGTCATTAAACCCTATTCCTGATTAAATTGAACTAATTCAATTACCCATTTCCATTACTAATAAAATTTCATGTTTCTCACTTTAAGAAGGAACATAGGCCAGCCTCGAGATTTTTGCCTCGAGTATCTCGCCTAGCATAAATAGGTTAAAGTAGATAACTAGTGTAAGAGTTCGATTTTTTTAAAAGACTCACTGTAAAGTTTTGACTGTTTTAAAATTGTATATATTTATTATTTATTATTAAATATTCATATTCAAGTAACAAACTTACCACACTGTATTTTTTTTCTTAAACTATGGAAATATAATATAACCCTAGTAGCACACAAGGTGAACAAATGTTTAAAAAACGAAATTAAAACGAAATATCTAGATTTTCACTGTTTTTAAAATGTTGTGTTCTACTAGGGAACCACCAACGAAAATGTATAGTAACCCCTTTCGAAACCATTCCGAAAACCGTTCTTATTTTTGGAAACCACAAAAAACCTATATATTGCACAGATTTAAAGAAGATTTTTTTAAAAACAGTGTTATTTTTGATGCTACATAATTTCGTAAACGTTTCTGAGTAGTTTTTATAGTGTATTAATAATTTTTCTCAAACTGGAATATCGGATTCCTTTATGCTAACAATTTTCAAATTTTTATCTGCGTAGTTGAATTTATACGTGGAAGAGTAACAACAAAATATTAATTTTATTGCTAATTTTAATGCTGTTAATTTATCATTTTTTTCTTTAAAACATGTTTTTTGAACATGAAAATGTTTAATTGAGAACTGATAGTATCCTAAAAACCCATATTTCGGTTTGAAAAACGGATTAATACACTATAAAAATTTCTCGGAAAAGCTTCCGAAAATCATTGGCAGCAAAATAAACTTTCTTTTTATAAATGCTACTTTAAATCTCGAAAATATATTGATTTCTGATGTTTTTGTGATAAAGAACGTTCTCCCGAATCGTCGGTATCTCGGAAGAGATTATTGTATATTTTCGTTGGTGGTATATATTTAATTTTTCGAGATTAAGAAACATCTGTCTTTTTTTAATAGTTTAACTTTTATAGGACTCAATCAGAAGTTTCACCATTATTTAAAATTGTTTTAAAAGGATGAAAGAGTTGTTAGGTGCGAGGTGGTCGAAGAGTTTGCAAAAATATTTGTAAGCGTGCGCAGGTTATTCTTTGATATTACATAATATATAAATTGTATTTAAACATCCTGAATCTTACATAATCTTTTTATTTAATAGTCCACCATTTCTCACATACAGTATATGATCTGGTCGTCATGAATACTAATTCTTTTTATTTCTTAATAGATTTTATATCTCCAGACTTTTAGTTAGTTGTCTCCAGACTAGTTTAATATTTCCGGTTTTTAAATGTTTTTTTGATTAATCTTTCTCTCATTCTTCTGGAAACTCTTTATAGAGGCAACTACTTATAATTTCTGATTTCTCGTGTTTCCACTATATGTACTTTGTTCCCTGCGATTTCCGAAAAAGAGCAATGCGTAATGAAACTCGACCATTCAAGAACTGCATTATATTATAAAATATAAATGTATAAATCAGCCACTTTTACATATTTATGTGTCTAAATTTTAAAATTTACACATATACAGGTAAAAATGCTCTCGTATATCTCTTCACTCTCGTCGTAATAATTTACCTTTATGCGAGTTTCGCGAACGAATAAAGTGTATAATTTGTTAATACTTTTAATTACTCAGATAAAATTTTATACATTTACCAGAATCGTGGTGTTATTTTAATTTACACATGGTTATGTGTTCCTAGATAAGGGTGTAAAAGTTAAAAGACGTGTATCTGTTAAAATACAAACACAAACCTTTTTAAAGGACGCAATGGTTACACTTAATGCATTTTTATGTATGTAATACATAAAAGGTGATAATTTATCTTTTATAAAACATGAAATAAAATAGCCACTTATTCAAAATTATGGAAAGAAATTGTGTAAAACTTTCAGAATTATACACTCAATTGGAAAAAATCTGTCCCTACCGAAAATTCCGTATATTTTGACATCGTGCCCTGCTTCATAAAAAAAAATCTAAAATAAGTAACGATACTTAAAAACGCGACAATCGCAGCTGAATGGTAAATGTTATACTTTGTAAAGTCACAGTTCTCCTTCTGTATCAAGTTGCGAGTAAATATAGCTTCTTTAATGTAAATCTAACTAGAGAATGTCTCCCCTTACAAATGTAAGTTTGTCATTGAAAAAATATGTTTTGTCCTTTAACGGAAACTTTTGTCTGTTTAACGGAAGTTTTTAAACATGGAAGTATATAAAAAAATCTATAATTTTGCGTAAAAATTTTAATTTTCTGGAATTTACGCAATGAAATTCCGTTAAAATACGAAGTAACAATAGTGTCCCGATTGCCAGTATAATGTCCGTATTTTGACGCTTTTTTTTTTTTTTTTTTTTACAGTGTGTGTATTTTCCATATTACACAGAAGTATGTGTAAGAATAAAACGCAGAAATATGTGTACTCATGGGCAATTTACATATTAAATTGTGAGACATTTTGTTACACATTTAGGTAGGATAAAGTGTTATAATCAAAACACGCAGGAGAATATGTATTTTGAAATTTACGTGCATTTGATCGTGCATTTGGCAACTTACATACTATTTTACACATGTAGACAAATCGTTTTTGTATCATCAGATTACTGGATTTAATGTGTACTTTTAGGCCTTTACTTTTACAATGTATGACGTAGCTATTTCACAGAAGAAAGTAGTACTTTTTGAAGACATATTAATAGAATCGCTTCAAACTGAAATTAACGAATTCTTCGTTATTTTCCTGCTACGTTTTAGATCGCATTGTCACTTTCTGAATTTTGCTTCTTTGTGATCGTGCAAGCTATGAAATCGTCTTCAAAATGTATGATATAGAAATAATAGACCAGTGCCTTTCATGACATATGCAACTCCTTCAAAATTGCTATATGGCGACAAAAAAGTAGCAGCAATCTGGTAAACTGCTATTGCTCAACGTGGATGAACACCTGAGCATTTTTTTGCATACGCTGGTGCAATATTTTTGTATCACTTTATGAATCTCTTAAACGGCTTTACCTTGCAAAGAAAATCAAGAGAACGATGTTGTTTTTTCTGCATAAATATATAGATTTTAACAAATTGTGCGATATTGGATTATCCAGCAGAGTGACTGGATGACCTTTGATGAGTTTTGCATTAACTTGAATGCATCCAACAGTCTATATTTATGTCACCAGTAGTAAAAGTTTAATTTTATATCGCTTCAATAGATCGTGGAGGTGCTTCATCTGACAATTCGGCAATTATATTTCTGTCATACATAAAATCAGGTGGACTATATGAGCTTTTGTGGAGATGGCACAGTTAATTAAAAAATCACTTTATCACCTGCTCTAATTGTAGGGTAGGTGAATGTAAGAGTACAGAACATAATTGATTCTTTCCACATCTGTGCCTCTTTCAAAACTGGATATTTTATTCTGAACTTCACAAAAATAACTTTTGGCAGTTTATTAGGCACCATACAAATTCCAGTTTCGTCCACGCAATATATACAATGGGAAACAAATCACTTATTCATCAAATAAGACAAATATTTCAAGATATTAAAGAAATAGCAACATTTGATTCTGTAAGAGCACAAACCCTTATACAACTACTAGGTCCGTAAGTTTTTACCTTTGATGCAAAATATTAAGTCGCCAGCTTCGTCTGTTATTAGATAACGGAATTGTGTTATTCGTTTCAAAAATCTTAATAATTTTATCAATTAAAACAATTATGAAATAATTAAATGTATGTGAAGTTTCGGAAAAGTAACAATTTCACGTTAAAGAGAAATAAGAAAAAAAAAATGCTGAGGAATTTTTAACTCACCTGTTGTGTTCGTTTTCGATAAAATCACATTTATTTTTCGAAAGCTTATAAAACAGGTTTGACCGTACTCAAAACACATTTTATTTTAGCAGAACGCGTCACACTCGTATGTTTTATAACGAATCTTTATTGTTACACTAGCCTTTGAGTAATTTGAGCAAATGAAAAAGTGATTTTTTAATTAACTTTATATAAGCAATTTTACTCACAGATAAGTATTTATTAAACGTAATTGTCTATTCCTTACCTTGTTAGGCCAAAGAATTTTGTTATCCTCTTAAAAAATTAAAAAAATATAAAATAAAGACTTGCAATGTGTATTTGTATTTCAATCAGATTTATTTATTCAATAAAGATAATCCACACAAATAAATGAAAAAAATTGTAAAAAAATTAAAACAAAAATGAAGTTGGTAATTTGTACGATCGCAATACATCATAAAATAGACAAAATATCCTACGCTATTTTCTATCTGCATTTAAAATGAATTTCTTTTTTCTACAGAAATGCTGAAACGGCCTATAAAAATCGATTATTGTTAGTGCCAAACTGTATCTCGAGTAAATAAATGGAATGGGAAGAACTTTTCTTATTTCAATTTGGTTCTCTGGGGTTGTTTCTATTTCATTTAATTAACATTTTTATTTGGGAATTTTTACGAAAGCGATTGTTGTGTAACACACTTCTTTGAATTAAAACATTATTTTTTGTTTTGTTTTGTGTAGATTGCATGCTTGCTTAGGTAATTATTTCTGCAATTGTATGTGGTAGATCAGAGTAGATCTTTTTTTAACTAAGCATTTATTGCAACTATTTATCTAATTCTTTCTATATTTAAGCCATAAAATATTCTAACCATCCTAGAAAAATAGAAACATAAATTGATAAAGTGATAAGAAAATAATTGGAGATGAAAAATATATACAAATAGGTCTTTTTTCCCCAGATGTTTAGTAAAAACACTACATGAGGTATTTTTACTCACCATCTGGAGACAAGCAGAAGATCTACTTCTATATATGATTTATCAATTAAAAAAAAGTTTCATTTTTAATTTATATTTCAATCATATTTATTTATTCGAGAATCCAAAGAAAAAAATAGCATAAATTAAAATGAAAATGAAGTTGATATTTTCAACTGTTGTACTTCTGAAAAAAGACAAAATATCGTACGATATTGTCTGCATGAAAACTACATTACTTTCTTTCTACAGTAAAACTGAAATGGGATGCAAAAATCAATGCCGTTTCTGTCAAACTGTATCTAAAGTAAATAAAGGGAATCAATGGATTTTCTTTTATTTTTATTCGATTCTCTCAATTGCTTGTTCAAATTTTTATATACCATTTTTATTTTGGAATTTTTACGAAAGTGTTTGTTATGTAATACTCTTCTGTGAGCTGCAACGTAATTGTTGGAACATTGTTGTGCAGCATAGTGTATCGAACGAACGTTTATTTACCTATTTGGTTATGTACATGAGTTCATTATTTTCACATACTTTTGCTTAATATATTTTTTTTTGTTTCCACATTCTGATTTCTAATTAAAACGAAGTTTATTTAATAAGAATTTTTAATACGCTTATGATAGCCAATATATTGAATTAATTTATTTAACAACGGTATTCGTATTATAGGAATTTAATTTTTCCCAACTGAGTAAAAAAGTGTCCAGGCCGAGAGTCAAACCCTAGACATATCTCACTGAGTACGCAGAGCATTGGCAATTTAAGGCAAAAGGACTTGGTTTCGACTTCCATCCTGAGCACGTTTTTGCTCAGATGGAAAATATTCTATCTGTATGATATTTTTGCCAATCAGTTTGACTGAATGAAAAATAGTACAGTGTGAATCCTATTCAACGAAGTGCGTTAAAGTTGTTTAAACTGATATTTATATTTGTTGTGTGATTTCTATTTTTTATGTTTAACGAATTACAAGTGTATATAATTATAACAATCATTGCAATTAATTTTTCTATTTGTAAAGGTGAGTAATCAAATATTTTTCACTGAACACGAAAAACAGGAAATGAACAAGATGAAGTGAACCGTTAGAATTAAACATGAAATAAAAAGGTAAAAGGAAGCGGTTAAAGAGGATATAAAAATTAAATTATATTCTAACAGTGTCTTGGTATTTTATTGGAATATTATTCGATAAAAATAATACGTAGAAAAGTATTATTACTCATTTTCGCCAAACGGAGGTCGATAATTTTACAAGTCTTTGGTCTAAAAAGATAGGTAGGGAGAGAAGGGTAAGATGACGAGCTTCAACTTCCAATATTTTCTTGAACTCATCAAATTAGTTAAAAAGATGTAATTGATATTACATACTTGTTAAAATTATTTTCTCAAATGAAAAATATTTGTATTGTTTTCATCCACTGCTAAAGGATAAAAGAAATTTCCGAAGGAAAGACAAATTCATTATCTTGTACTACATAGGGAATAAGATGACGAATAAATAACTATTTATTATAGATAATAGAAATTATCAAAATATAGAAATTATCTTTAAGTATTATTTAACACATTTTACAACATAAACCAAATATTAATATATATTTTTTGCAAAACAGTCTGTAAATTCAAATTTCAAAAGAAAAAAATAACATTTTTTTTCTTAGTGTATGATTGATCTACATCCCAAGCAGAACAATCAGCAGGAGCACAAGATTTATGCTTAAAACATAAAAGAAAAGTTCATCCTTGCTCTGTTCCACACAGAAAATACAGTCTTTACTATCATGATCTTCCATATAATTTTCATCATCGTCATTTTGCCCTTCCAACACGATATTTATTTGAACTAGGTTTGTCAGTATATCCTTCATTGTAAACAACCTATATATCCTGTAGGAATTTTTATGGTTTGAGTTAAAGGTTTGGATGTTTTAATGAGCTATTGCAATAACGTATCCATGATGAGTAATTTCTTACACTAAGAAGTCCAAAAAGGACAACAACACATTTGAAAATCGAATTTCGGCACACGACTACTCACAGGTTGCTCTTTAGAGAATTATTGATAGAGTTTACATGAACCTCCAACAGGGGTCTCTGGTTCACCAGATCAGGTGCTGCTACGTATGACAAAATGAAAAAAAAATGGATTTCGTCTTCTTACACACTTCGTTATCTTGCCGTCCATTCCCATACACAGTATTCTGGAAACCATAATTTTTATAATTTCGTCTATATAAACTCATGAACATATAAAATAGCTGAACGTATAGCTGGATGTTTATCATGTATTCAGAAAGTAAACGTAATGCAATTCAAGATTATGTATATTAAAAAAATATCAAAAAAGTATAAAATGTATCAAAATGGGATTTAAAAATAAATGTGTACTAATGTGTAAAGAATTTATAAAACAAATATGTTATTTTAGAAATGTAGATACCTTATTTAGAATGCAGGATCTGTTATTTTAATCTGTTTTTAACTTATAATTTATATTTTTGAATTAGAAATTGTTTTTAACAGCGAGTGTGCATTTTGCTTATCCTTCTTCAGAATCAAGATATAAATACAGAAAAGCCGTATACAATATTAATAAAAAATACAATACAATTACACAGGATACATGCATGGAAACTCCCTTCCTACCATGCGCACGCCAGTGTCATCTACCAGACAGTTTTGAATGAGGACTTCGAATTTTGGCCAGGGAATTGCACCCATTTCGGGAACTGGCCGACCAACGTAGGATATACAGTGTTCATTTCATGTACATCGGACGGATGTAAATGGATGTGTCTTTGGGGTTTGGCTGTAATACATATAAGGAGTATAGAATATATCAAAATAGATATGTACTGATCTATAAATATTATGTGAAACAAATTTGTTATATTAGAAGTGTAACTATCTTATATAGAATATAAGTATCTGATTTTTTCTTTTTTTCTTTAAAATTTATATTTTTTGAATTATAAATTGTTTTTTTAACAGGATGAAAATAACTTTAAAGAACTCTAAAGAAGAATATTATTATAAAAATTGTATTATAAGTAGACAGAATTCTAGAGGTATACAGTGTCTGTAAACGGTGTTAAATGAAAAAAAATGTATTTTAAATATAAGAACAGTAAATTCTATACATTTTGCCATGCATTATGTCAATTTTCACCGAAGAAAATATTAGTTAAGTTTTAGCGACAAAAATCTTCTTTTAATGTGAAAGGTTAGAAGAAATTCCTAGTTAAGAAATATTTTTGTTTTTAAACGAAATAAGTGATTTAGAATGAAGTATATGATCGATTTTCAAATTTAGCGTTATGAGAGTTATGATAAAAGTCTTTTACGGTCGTTTAGGAGGAGGCAGTTCTTTTCAATCTAATTCTGAAGTTGAAATAATTTAAGCTTCTAAGAAATTATTCTTTTATTTTATTTTTATTTTTTACAATCTTACATAAATAGGAAAGTTTCTTGGAAAAACTTAAAGGAACTACCAGAAATCTTTCACCAGCATAGTTATAAATAAACCTTCAACGAAAAAAATTAATCAAAAGCAGTTTCAGAAAGTTATTAAAAAAAATTACTACTTTTATATATGTAAACCGTATTATGGTGGCACATAATTTAATTTGGAACAGTAATGTCCAAATCTATCCCATCTATCAGAAAAATCGCTCTAAAATTAATTTTAAGTATGAAATTGTTTTTAAATATTTAATTTATTTAACAGTAAAACTCGCAAAACGGAAACTGTCCACAAATGAATGCTGTCTGTAGTAAGGTAAAATTTTCTTAAATAAAACGTGTAAAAATTTATTTTATACGAGAATTCCTTCATAAGAGAGGATTGCTAACTTGCGTACAGATTGATTACACATAAACAATTTGTCCACATGTGGACAGAATTTTCGTATTTCACGAATTAGCATATTTACAATTAAATGAAGTAAATGCAACAAGTGGTCTGTAATAGTTTAATACCTACATGCAGATTTGTTAATTATCTATTCTTAGTACACTATCAAAAAATCACCCACACAGAATATATTAGGGTTAAGACATCTTGCATTCAGAATACTGCAATATCTTAAAAAAATCATTTAGACAGCACACGATTTTATGCATTTACGAATTGAGTGAACCATGAAATTTTCGTTCGGAACGCTTGTAAAAGGTAAAGTTTACACATCAATTTTAGCAACTACTTTGGATGATTTAAAAAACGATATCGCAATGGAATGAACTTGGTGTGGCAAGACATTCTCTATCGAGTGTGGAATGAATTCATCTACCGTCTAGATCAGCCATACTCAACCAGGGGCTCACGGGCACATGTGACACTGTGACTTTCTGTGTGCGGCCCGAGGCACATAATCATTAATCCATATTTATACAATTAAAACATATAAAAGTATTTAAGACCTTCTCTGTTGACTTATATATTTTCATGAGAAGATAAAATCTGTCTTGACATTAAAATTATTTTAAAATAATTTTAAAATCTATTAAATTCCATTTTCTTAGTCAAAAGTCGTTTTTATATATAGTCCTATTTGTGTTACACAGGTGTATACATTTCTTAATCTTCAGCACTATTCAAACATTATTCCAAATTTATTGAATTTGCACTATATATTTCTACAATTTAAAAAATATAAAATTTTTTTCGTTGAGCAAAAGATATTTATTTATTTTTTGAACTTGGAAATTCTTTATAGATATATTATTATGGTTTATACTTATTATATAGCTAACACTGCTTTTTAGGATTAAACTTTTGTCATGGAAAGAATTGACACCAAAACACTTTTATAGCACTATTTTTAAACTGCCAACAGTTTTTTATTCATACAATATGAATTTTGCATCAGTATCTTCTAATTATATTTGTAATTATTATTTTCTAATTATATTATTATTAATGATTTTATTTTATTTTTCTTCAAATATTTTCTTTGTAGCGGATATTTTACATTATATAATATAAGAGTTTTAATACATTAATGAAATACAATTTAGTAAAATCTCTGGGTGTTAGTGTCCCTGAATATCCTGGGAACGTTAGTAAATAATTTATAGTAAATAATTGTAATTGTAATTTCATCTATAGTTTTATACTTGTTAATTGAATACATTTTATAATATTGTCTTTGTAAAGTACATTTTAAAATATATAAATAGACTGCTAAATAAATAATCCAGGACTTCTCTTACTAGAATAATTTCTTATTATTTTTAATATGATCTATATTCTCCTACTTTATTCAGAATATGACCTATACAGGGTGTTCCAAAAAATTTGAAACGTGGTTTATATTTACCTCTTAGATATACCGTATATACTCGTGTATAAGCCGACCCCCAAAACCGAGATGCAAAAAAGTTTAACACCAGTAATTCAGGATAATTTTCTACGCCCTGCTTTATCTCATTTAATTGTGAATTATATAAGACGAAGAACATTATTGTAAAATACTGGTATTAAACATGTTTTCATCAGGAATTTTGGGGTCGGTTTATACGAGTATATACGGTAGGTATACATTACAAATTCCAAATGTGTTCAAGATAATGTAGAAAAAAAGATATGTTAATGAAAATGTTCTCCTAAATATTTCGAAAACGGTTTAAATTTTTATACAACCCACCCCCGCCCTTTCCCCCCAATCCAAACTGTATTGGTAAAGAGTTAGTAAAGAAAGAATGACATTAAAAATGAGCGCCAGGTCCACCTATCCTTCTTAATATTGTAAATCGAATTGTGCAAGCCGTGAATTCAGTAACTAAGCAGCCGTTCTATTGCATCCAATGAAATGAATTACTATTCTGACGTTTGCCACGCTACAGCTTATTTTCATGTTCAGTTAATGCAACCTAAATCACTGTAGAGCAAACTTTGGATGTTCCTGTATTCCGTGGTGTAAGGATGTTTCTATATTATGCACTTTGCATGAAATAAATTCTTGAGATATGCTCTTTCTTTCTGAAACACTCCGTATATCATTGTAAACAAACTTACATAATACTAAATTTATGGACTCAAACGCAATTTTTTTTTACTAGATTATCATGTTCAATAAAGGACTTCGTAATTATTTAAAAAGAAAACAAGTTGGAAATTGTACGTCAAACGTTACAAACGAGGTGCGTTCGTACTATAGCTAGTTATATAAATATTCATATCTTGATGATTTTTAATTCTGTGAAATTAATTATATCATCTGCAGATTAATTTCTGTAATAAAATAAGTATCTGGGTCGCTTGACGATTAAACGTCGAAAGCTCCTATAAAAAGAAAGCACAGATTTAAAAAAAAGTCCTTCCGGCCTGTACCGGGAGGAAAAGGTAGCTTTCCTATATCTTCGTTTTAAAATTTTAGCTAATGTTACACGAAAACAGCAAGTTAAAATGCAAAGAAACGTTTACAAAAGATTCGTTAATACTGAATTTGAATAAGAAATTCGCCAAATTATTGAGCAATAGCCAAATTGGCTTCATTAATGAAGACTTATTTTGGTCGCCAAATTTGGCGATATTTCACCAAATGTCGCCAATTCCGCCAATTTTGTCGCCAATGTCACCAATTTTGGCGCTAACGGATATGAATATACAGTTTTATGCGTATGATTGGGAAAATTATTACAACAGTGAAAGAAAATAATTCGCGAGTAATCGCGTTAATGTGCTGTTTTGTTTCAAAATGTCAGCCACCCTAGAATTTCAAACTGCTCTATCTCAGCCATTTTTTAAGATAGAGGTAAACCAAAAAATGCTCTGGAATCCTTGTATCAAGGCCTAAGATGAAAATAATTTTGAATTTTTAACTTTTTTGTATATTTATTTTAGTTTTAAATTTTTAAATGGCCGCCATCTTGAAACAAAATGACCAAGCTGGCCAACGAACTCGGTCGAGACATTGGTTAGCTTAATACACACAATTAGTTTCATCAAAATTGATTTATAAATACGAGCGTTATCGTATGACATAGGTCATATATATATATATATATGGATATATCTATATATATAAATCAACATTTGAACGGAGGGTGGTTTTGGGGTCTGGGGATCATGATCGGTAAAAATATATCGAAATTTTCCGGAACTGCTTTCCTCCGAACGGCTGCAATAGGTAGCTTTATACTTTTTTGTATTGAAAGCTACCTAAATATCAAATTTCTTAATAAATGTTTTTATTAATATTTTCTAAAGTTTTGATTCGATTTAAAAAAAATTGAAATGTCTCTACAAAATTCTGCAAAGATAATATATCTTAAATTTCAAACCATTCGGTTGAGTAGTTTTTGCGTTGTTATATGCGGACGGACGGACGGTCGGACAGACGGACGGACCAGACGACGACAATAGGTGCTACGTATTTATTACGTATATAATTACGAACGGACCTAAAAATGAAAAACATTCACTATTAATTTAATTATGTGTATGTTAAACATCATGAAACATATAAAACTATAATGTAATATGATCTGTGAAGTTCGAATGTATCAGAATGATTCCACAAAATGTTACCTATAATAAATATTGATTTATTCCCTACGTTAAAAGAGAATTGATGATGATATTAGTATAACATAATAGCTGAGCATTTTGCACTATCTATATACATATTTTGTTTATGTAGGGAGTATATTGGATTTACATATTGACAGAGAATATTTAGAGCTGGGTAATTTATTATACACAGACATTACAAGTATGATGTGCTTAGTGATATTTAAGTCAGGTAAAAGATTTAGTGAATAAAATTCAGAAATTTACATTGAGTAAAATATATGTTATAATATTTGATAATTGCAAAGTGTGTGTTCAGTTTCAATCTTTCAAGCAACAGAAAGTTCGTTCTCAATTGAGTTGTTAGACTTATTTATTTATTTCTGTCTGTGTAAATTAGTATTTAAAATATGTTGCATTTACAATTCATTAACATTAAGAACTTTGCTTTTGCAGTGGAGAATAAATAAAAAATTTCTTTAAGCAATAAATCTTGTCTCTAAAACATTACAATATGAGATAAAATAACAATATAAATTCTCTTTATAAAAATAAAAACTACTTTCGTTTTACAAAAAGTAGTCTGTTTTTAAAAAAAAGGTTTGTTATGGCCGGGAAACGTCTATAAAAATACAATATAAAGCACAATGATCATGAAAGCTTATGTTTCTTTCCTATTAAAATGAGAATAATGTCATCCAGTTCTTTTATTTAATATATCTATACATTCATTTAAAAGAAGACTAGATGGAACCCGTCAAAATTTGACGGCAAACAACTTGATAGTACCATAAAAATAAAATTTATAGTGGCTTTAACTTGACAAATTTCATAGTGGGGAGCATAATATGATTAAGCGGTCACAGACCTTTCCATCGATATATCACATGAGGGGTGTATGCAAAATTTAGAAAAGTACCCCCTTGGGGGGTCAAAGTGGGGGGATGGACATGGGAGATGCATAAAATGATTAAGTGGTGACAGGCCTTTCCAATGATATATAACATGAGGTTGTATGCAAAATTTAGAAAGTACCCCTTGGGGGGGGGGGCAAAGTGGGGAGATGGACACCGGAGATGTAAAATATGATTAAGCGGTCACAGACCTTTCTAACAATATATGACATGAGGGGTGTCAACAAAATTTAGAAAAGTATCCCTTGGAGGTTGGGGGGGGGGGCAAAGTGGGGAGATGGACATTGGAGATGCATAATATGATTAAGTGGTCACAGTCCTTTCCAATGATATATAACATAAGGGTAATCTGCGAAATTTAGAAAGTACCCTTTGGGGGTGGGAGGGGGGCAAAGTGGGGAGATGGACATCGGAGATGCATAATATGATTAAGTGGTCACAGACCTTTCCAATGATATATAACATAAGGGTAATGTGCAAAATTTAGAAAGTACCCTTTGGGGGGGGAGGGGGGCAAAGTGGCGGGATGGACCCCAGAGATGCATAACATGAATAAGATGTTACAGGCGTTTCAACTTGCAGCTTTTTTCTCGAAGGCATTTGACAATATTTTTTTTTTTTTTTACCCAAGTCAATTTAACAATATTCTTAATTGTTTTGTGTAATTCGTTAAACGTTCATGGAAAAAATCATGAAATTCACTAATCAATAGTTGATAAATTATAAAATTCAACAATCAGTAGCAGTAAAATTGGTCAATCGATAATGGAACAATCACGAAATTCATCAAATGGTCTCCCGTAAAAAAATTGTCCTGCACACTGATGTGATGATCAAAAGGGTTTTGAAGTATAGGACAAAATTATTACTTGCCAAACAGCAATACTGAAAATTTGGCAATGGACTTTATTGCCACCACTGGTCAAACATAATAGTCACACTCACCAATTGCGATGATTGAATGGAAAAAGATTTTTTCTCTGCTGTCGCTCGACAAATTTCGAAACCATTTGGCGAATTTCACGATTTTTTCCCCGAAATTGACGGATTGTGATTTTTTTTCTCGAAGCCATTCGACGATATTCGAGAACTTTTTCCCCCGAAACCAGTTGATGAATTTTGCGATTTTTCCACTGTCGATTAATGAATTTCACGATTTTTCTGCTATTGATTGACGAATTTCGCAATTTATCGACTATCGATTAACGAATTTCACGATTTTTTCCATAAACGAACAAATTGCGCACTTTCTTTCCGCTAATGTTTGACACATTTCGCCCTTTACAATTCAGCCAATGAGTTGAACGTTGTTTCTTTCCAGAAATGTCAGGAATGAAACAATGATTCTTTAGGATGAATTTCCTTCGTTCAATGTCCCATGGAAGAATGTGTGCGATGCAGCAACGGGCATCACAGACTTTTTAGGGCACCTGCAGACTAAAAACATCTAACCAATCTTCGCGGGGGAAAAAATCACAGATTTTGTCAAATGATTGAGGAAAAAGCACTAATTTCATCAAAGGATCATGGGGAAACATGACTTTCGTTAAAAGACCACAGAAAAAAACGTGATTTATGCAAAAGGATCATGAAAGATAAGCAAATTTTGTCAAAGAATCGCAAAAAAGGAAATTTCACCAAAAGATCATGCTTTTTTACTAAATATCATCTAAAAATGGCAGAATAAAATGTATTTTATCAAAGAAACACTGGAAAATGCGAATTTTGTTAAGGATCGCGAGAAAAATGCGAATTTCTTCGAAGGATCACTGAAAAAACGCAAATTTCATCAAAGGATTGCTGAAAAAACATGAATCTCGTCAAAAGGCAGCAGAGAAAGTGCGAATATCGTCAAAGGATCACAAAAAAGCAAATTTCATTAAAGGATCACGGAAAAAGGCAAATTTTGTCAAAGGATAGCGGAAAAAACATGAATTTCGTCAAAGGATTGCAGTTAAAACGTGAATTTCGTCAAAAGATTGCTGAAAAAACAAATTACGTCGTAGGATCGCTGAAAAAATCATTAATTTCATCCATCGGCACATAAATATCATAAATTTCGTCTATTGGGGGCATAAAAATCCTTAATTTCGTCAGTCGGGTGCAGAATTTTTTTTTTTTATCAATCAGGCGTATAAAAATCATGAGTTTCATTTATCGGTCACCTAAAATTCACAAAATTCTTCAAACGGGCACATAAGAATCAAGAAATTAGTTGATCGGGCATGTAAAAATCATTAATTTCCTATATCAGCACATAAAAATCATGAATTTTGTCTATCAGGTACATAAAAATACTTAATTTCGTCGGTCAAGTGCAGAAAAAAAATCGTCAATTGAGCGTGTAAAAATCATGAGTTTTGTTTATCAGGCATGTAAAAATCATGAATTTCATCAATCGTGTGCATAAAAATCATGAATTTTGAAGAACAGGCATGCAAAAATCACAAATTCATCAAGTGGGTGAGTGAAATCACGAATTAGTCAATTGGGCACATAAAAATCATGAATTTCTTCAATTTAGTGCATAAAAATCGTAAATTTCATCCATCGGTGCGGAAAAATAATTAATTTTATCGATCTGGTGAGGAAAAATCATGAATTTTGTCAAACAGATTGCTGAAAAAACGCAAAGGGAAAAAAGAAAATCAGAAAATCCTGCATTTGGCCAGTTTTTTCCATATTTTTAATAGCTAGTTTTTCAAGTTTTATCGCCGAGTGCTTATTTTTACCTTTAGGTGGCAATAAAGTCAATCGCCAATTTTCTGTATTGCTCGCTGATAGGCAAGTGCTAATTTTGTCCTGACAAAATGGTTATCGTATCAATAAAGTGTGTAGTGTATGTAAATGAATTCTGCATCGACTGTCACCTGGTATAATGACAATTTATCACGTTTGATGGGGTTTTTAAGTTTCAAGTTTAGATTATTATATTTTTAGGTAGTTTTTCATTGTATCTTTATTTTATTTTATTGAATCATTGAAGATAGAAACATATCTATTTCTGTGTTCATGATAGAGTTCTTCAGATATGTTTTGATTCTTCGTATATTGTTTGCGAAATTATTTAGTGCACATAATATAATTGTAAAGCATGCTTTATATACATTCTGGTGTATTTTTTCTTCTTTTTATGCTGTATGTATTTTGCTACATTAAAATTTTTAAACCTAAAAGTAACGGTCGAATTTTTAGTAGGATTATTTTTTTTAAGTAGTTTATTTTCTACTTTGTAAAGCTGAAATTTCATTTTTTTTAAATATAATATTTCAGATGTTTTAATAGTTACATTCGGCTGTAAAATATTGAAAAGTTTTGATTATATATAAAAGTTTGAAAATTAGTTGCCACTTTTTTGTTGTTGTTTATTGATAGTCTACTACATATATATACACATATACTAAAATTATCTATCTAAATCCATTTGAATCATTGCAAGTTTTGTTAAGATTTGATCGTATTTCAATCTTTAGAAAGCTTTTCTATTAACCGACATAATACCAATAAATTGTCATACTAAAGTTACAAAACCTTTAAAAAAATTGTCAACAAAACAAAAAATTCTATGCAAAACACATTCATACACACTATCATAACAAAATCATCAAAATGCACAGGTGGTAAAGCTATTTAGAAGCTCCTGTTATTAGTAGAATTTTGTTATATTTTCCCGAATGGTTGTTGAATTTTGTGATTTTTTTCCCGCAACCATTCAATAAATTTCACGATGTTTTATTGTGATTAAACTATGAAATTTGTTATTTTTTTACATATAAACTCAACTGCGGACGCAGCAATTTTCTGAATTTGTCCATGCTAGTGAAAGTTCTTTTTTTTTTTTTTTTTTTTTTTTTTTTCATGCAACTGCTGGTCAAATTTTTAATCAATTTTTTGTCAATTTTTACAGCCGAATGCAACTATTAAAACATCTGTAATATTATATTCAAAAAGGTAAATTTCAGCTTCATAACTCCTAATAAAAACTCGACCATTACTTTTTGGTTTAAGAAATTTAAAGTAGCAAAATATACATACGACATAAAAAGAAAAAAAAATACACGAAACCAAAACATATAAAATGGTTTGTATATTGTTTGCGAAATTATTTAGTGCACATAATATAATTGTAAAGCATGCTTTATATACATCCTGGTGTATTTTTTCTTCTTTTTATGCTGTATGTATTTTGCTACATTAAAATTTTTAAACCTAAGAGTAATGGTCGAATTTTTAGTAGGATTTTTTTTTTTTAAGTAGTTTATTTTTTACTTGGTAAAGCTGAAATTTCATTTTTTTTTAAATATAATATTTCAGATGTTTTAATAGTTACATTCGGCTGTAAAATATTGAAAAGTTTTGATTATATATAAAAGTTTGAAAATTAGTTGCCACTTTTTTGTTGTTGTTTATTGATAGTCTACTACATATATATACACATATACTAAAATTATCTATCTAAATCCATTTGAATCATTGCAAGTTTTGTTAAGATTTGATCGTATTTCAATCTTTTGAAAGCTTTTCTATTAACCGACATAATACCAATAAATTGTCATACTAAAGTTACAAAACCTTTAAAAAAATTGTCAACAAAACAAAAAATTCTATGCAAAACACATTCATACACACTATCATAACAAAATCATCAAAATGCACAGGTGGTAAAGCTATTTAGAAGCTCCTGTTATTAGTAGAATTTTGTTATATTTTCCCGAATGGTTGTTGAATTTTGTGATTTTTTTCCCGCAACCATTCAATAAATTTCACGATGTTTTATTGTGATTAAACTATGAAATTTGTTATTTTTTTACATATAAACTCAACTGCGGACGCAGCAATTTTCTGAATTTGTCCATGCTAGTGAAAGTTCTTTTTTTTTTTTTTTTTTTTTTTTTTTTTTTCATGCAACTGCTGGTCAAATTTTTAATCAACTTTTTGTCAATTTTTACAGCCGAATGCAACTATTAAAACATCTGTAATATTATATTCAAAAAGGTCAATTTCAGCTTTATAAATCCTAATAAAAACTCGACCATTACTTTTTGGTTTAAGAAATTTAAAGTAGCAAAATATACATACGACATAAAAAGAAAAAATATATACAGGAAACCAAAACATATAAAAAGAATTCAATCATGAACACAGAAATACATATGTGAGGGATGTTTCTATGTTCATGTGCTCAATATAACAAAATAAATAAAGATAAAATGAATAAATACCTAATATTTATAGTAATCCAAATATCAAAACTTTGAAAATTGCTAACGCTATAATCATCTTTCCTAAAGATCTCTAGACAGGAAATAGCCTTTCACCTCATTGGCTCCGAATCTGTCTCGGGACCTCGGGACAGTAACAACCTCTCACTTGATTGGCTGAATGCTGACGCATGCGTGTAGAACCAAATTCGACAGGAGTTTACAAAAAATGCCATTACCTGATTGGCTGAATGCTCACGCATGCGTATAAAGGCGATATTTGCATGAAAAACTAAAAAGCAGGTTAGCTTTAAATAGATGGATAACAGGCAATAGGTATCAGGAAGACAAAAAAGAACAGTTGATTTGTCCTTCCACGCACGTCTTTTTTAAATTTTTCTTCAGAGCTGCCTAGATAAAAACAAAATGGGCAATTTTAAGAAATGTATTTAAACAATATATACTAAAATTATGCATGCATAATTTCTCAAAATTTTCCTACAATTACTATTTACCTATATTTTCAAATAAACAATCTATATCAATTATATAGATTTATATTCTATATTAAAATTAGTACTGAATCGTATAGGCATACGATGGTATGTACATGCGTTTATTGAAATTATGTTCGCACGAGGGG
The DNA here is from genome assembly GCA_963931845.1 of Maratus michaelseni. Lineage (NCBI taxonomy): Eukaryota > Metazoa > Arthropoda > Arachnida > Araneae > Salticidae > Maratus > Maratus michaelseni. The sequence continues at coordinate 183,209,669 of OZ007590.1, forward strand.
CAAATGGCAAATCATGCTGTAAAGAACCGGTTCCTATCCTTACACCAAAATTCAACAGAATTAATTATAACAGTACTTTGATTGATTCACGTGGTTCCAAAATAAGTATACGTAAAATTATTGACGTAGAGAGTTTTGTAACTGGGAGAAATATACCGAGACGGCAGAATACCTCCCCATTTCGGGTTAGGAAAAATTACAAAGAAACTTTGAGGTCAAGTCAGAATCCCCATATGAAGTGCATGTTAAATGGGAAAAGTACCTTATCGGTCGTCTAAATGAGCCATAGAACATTAGAAACAATAAAAATAAACATTATTTGTAAAATACTATTACTGAACAGAAATAACATAGAGGGGTAAAATAATATATTTTAGAAAACCATGATGGAATTAATCTAACCAACAATACATATACACAAAAAAATGGCAGCAATGGAATGGCAAACGGTTAATAATTTTTTGGGAACATCGACAACGTGCTAGTGCAGTTATAAAACTCATAATTCATGAAATTTATGCCATTTGCAGGCCATGAAGAGAAATATCTCTGTATATGATCACCAAAATGTATTTCTCTCTTAATTTGCGCTATGTGTAGAAAAAGGCTTTATATTTTTTCAAAGATGGTCTTATTCTCTTTTATTTGCCTCAGTTGGAATAAATGGTTAACAAGTTCTAAGAGTTCTACATGAATATGTTGTTTGCTATCAACCCGAAGCATTTTTTCACTGTTTACTTGTTTAGAAAAGAGAAGAAATTTATTTTCAAATGCAGTCTACTAAAAAAGAATTTTTCCAAAGGAAGAAGTGATACAGATTAGCACGATTCTAGGGTTTTAGCATTTGAATTTTGACATATTTTCAAATATTATAATTTTAGTTGCACTTTCATGTAAAACACGTAATTTATACGAAATTCCATAAAGTATCAGCATTATTTTTTTTAAAAGCAATAGATTTATTTTATTACACTTATGAAAAAAATATAAAAAAATATTAAAATTTATGTGGAAGCAATATCACGCATTCATGCAGACGAATTCATTTTTATTCTACAGAATTCTAAAATAGTTTTATTTTGAAAATTTATTATTTGTTGTCACTTTAGCTTCCTTTTCTAACTGCTTTCCCCCTTTCTTCTTGTTCCACCCATGTTTAATTTTATTCGTTTTCTTTATTTATTTTATCATCATATTTTTATCTCTTTATTATTATTATTTGATAAAATTTGAATTGTTTCTCTGTATGGGTGTCAAGATGGATGTTGTTACTGTATACCAATCGCCTATTATTTGACAAATGGTATTTTATTTATGTTATTCAAATGCGTTTTGAGTAAAGTATATTTGTATCTTTACGTTTGTTACCCTTACTCATGATACTTATATGGAATATAATGTAATAATTTCTTTTATAGTACGTGACTGGTGACTAACTCTAATTTCGCAGAACTAAAGGAAAGATTTCCTTTAAGCGTTTGGTAGTAATGTCGCATATCTGTATAAGGATTCATCAACAAATAGCTATAAAAGCATAAGTATGATGATTTGCATATAAATGCCTTGCATATTTATTTAACTTCCACATGGAAAAAAATCAACAAGAATTAATTAATTTCTTATATCAGCCTTTGAATTCAGAAATTATATGTGTGTATTTATGGTGAAATGACATGTGTGTGAAATTATATGGTTTACTGCAATGCTTATACTTAAAACTCATTCATAAAAAATGTTTTTACACAATGCGTTGGATTAGATCTTTGTTACTTTATTTTAAGAAATATTTTTTTAAACTCCAAAACATGGTAACAATAAAAAACTGTGATGATATACAAATTAAAAAAAAATTGCAAATATTTATTTTTACTTTCTATTTTAATTTTCTTTAAAATACACATGCACACTATATGTCTTCTATTCTAAGATATAGTTTACATAATATATAAATTACTATTTTTTTCTTGTATCTTTTTATTTTCATATTGGATAATATATTTATGAATTATTTATTTATTACGTTAAATTTTAAAAGTTATTCCGTATATAAGAAAAGCTGCTATAAAAAAAAAAAAAACAATGTACATTTCTTTTTCTTTTTAAATCTCTTGAGAATGAGAATGAGATTGAAACCAAATTCTAGTTGTATTTTAAAGTTATGTTTCGTTTATAGTGCATGCATATTTTATCGATATACTTGAAAGAAAGTTTAGTGGTCGTTATGTAACTTGCACATTTATACTGGAGAGGAAAATAAACTTTTACTGCAAAGTAAATATTTTGTAGTGGTAAATATATTCGTTAGTATTTTAAAAAGGAATAAAAAATTTCTAAAAATTCAAATTATACAATTCAATATCAGTTATTTTTTAATTTTGATCGCAAATGCATTTCATTTGCAAAGTTACTTCACACATAAGATATGATTAGTATTGACTGCAAGAGAAATGAATTATATTTATCATAATTCAAAAGCGATCCAATTATATACTTTCATAGATTTTCTGCTTTTTAAGTGAGATAAAGAATTAAAAAGTAAAAATTAATTATAAAGAAGATTTTTTATACTATTAAAATATGTGAATGTATATCTGTCTCTCTTTGTGTGCATGTGTATCAGTAACGCTATATCATCCAAAACTGGGATGTACACGGTCAAGATCGGATAGTTTTTCCCAACAAGCAATCTTCCCATTCACTAAGAAATCCGACAGTAATTCAATGATAAATTATATATAAACCCTCATTCAAAGCTAATTAACGCGTTTCCATTGTCTTGGCAATAATTTTCACGCATTCCCTGGAAAAATGTGTTTCCTAAAGTTCAGACTACGCAGACGCGAGGAAGATGATCCGGTTTATCTAGAATTTAAATTTGAGATTGCTCGGTGGCCGCAGGAAATAAAATAATAACGACAACAGCGAATAGGCAGTATCGTTTTGATGCTGGTGGTATCGGTCATTTAAATATATATAAATATTTATTTTTTCAAAATAAATATATTTTCTAAAACTTGTTTCCATATTTTTCGTTTTTTTTCTATTTACAATTTTTACCCTTGCGGTCCTAATGGACTTATATAGTAATAGAAACACCTACGGATAGCCGGTACCTCTGTCGTCTAAACTGCGCTTTGGAAATATACTCGAAATGTCATATAATGGATAAATGTTACTGATGTTTGCAATAGCTTGTTCGTAATTCAAAACTGTCGTTGTCTGTAGCATTTGTAGTTCGTTTTCAAAAGATACACAAAAAAATTCCGTGACATAACTGTCTTCAGTGAAAGATCATTTGCGGCGAATTTTAATGATGCGATACTTCAAACATAATGAAATTGGCATATGTCATTCAAACAGACAACAACATGCTTTGTATAGAGTATAGAATCAGTAGCATTTACAGTCCATTTACATGTACACGTACAGAAACGTCCATTACATTATGATCATATGGAAAAATTAGTTGCAGAGAATTTCAATGTTGTTAACATGTTTTCTGTAGATTATGGAGTGCGTAGCATTTATTGTTCATTTACAGGCACAGGCAAAATTATTCGGACAGGACGACACGGAACGGGATACAAGACAACACTGAACATGCAAGGAGGACACGGAACAATTATTACTGATATACATTTTTAAAGCTGGGGTATGCATTTTTAAACTTAACTACTTTTCATTTTATTACTTGTTGTGAAGATCATATAGAGGGCTGTACGAAAAAAATCAGACACATTACCGGGTATGCAAAGCAATTGCTGAAAATGGATGTTTACTTTGTTATGTGTTTTTTAAATTGCTCCTTAAGATGTCTCATTTCATTGTATAACAAAATTAAATTCCTCAACAGTATCCCGATAGTGATTCAAAGCGTTCCATTATCTTTGTCTGATGTGTGATTTTTTGTTCTTGTTTTGTATGTTGTTGAGATGTAAGCATGCGCAGCATAAATTTACATTGGCAAACTTATGAAAAACTGCAAGAAAATAAATGGTAAAAATAATTAATTTTCTATTCATGAAAGAAGATGAAATACTCGATTATAAAGTTTTTATCATTAAACATACTGTTTAAAAAACTTTTTTTGTTTTATAGTAATAATATGCCATGGTGTCTATAACGTACGCAGATATAGTTTTCGGTAAACAAATATTATTTTATTTTCTTCTAATCACAATAAAGTAATTTTTGTAATAAGTAATGTTTTCCATCTGTTTTTATTGCTGTCTAATCCTTTTCTTTATTTTATTGAGAAAATAATCCTTAAAACTTTAAAACGTAACTTATACTGCTCATTTTATTTATAAAATCCTTTTATCAAAGTAATTAGATATGATTAATAATTCTCAAAGAACTAATCACCCTATTAATTCAAGATATCCTCTAAAATATTGTTACCGTTATGTTATACAGTCTATCCGATTTCAAGATTATTGATTTTCTCTATTGATATGTGCAGCATTTTAGTGATAATAAATGTTCGGATAGTGCCATAAAACAAATTTTATAGACTAAAATAAATACAGTAAAATATTTCATAAATTTCAAACTTTCTTCGTATAATCACTAGCTTTTCGATACGGTTGGAAAATATTCGATAAACATGAAACGATCTGAAAATAATGCCATTATGTATAAAAGTCGAGAGCGGAAGCAATATTTTGGAAATCAAAGATTGTCTCATGTTATCGGTTAGACATAAATCTTATTAAATTGTCTATTGTTTATTTTTAAAAACGAGAGCATGTAACGAAAATTTATAAATATAAAATAAATCCATGCGTTTTTAACTTTGATTTATGTATAACTGTAAATTAAAGAGTATTCTGCATTATACATGTTTGGTTTAAAAAGAAAACAAATATAAATACAAAATTAATCTGCACATTTTAGGCAGAAAATAAATTCTATTTCTGAAAGTTAGATTAAAAATTATTTCTAGAATTTAGAATAAAACCATTTACACCAATGGTCCCTGTTTATGGTTTTCTACCGTCCTATCAGAGTGAAATTATTTGAGGGGCCGTATACGTATTTATTTTAATGCGAACTTTAAAATATTTCGATGCAAACCGTTAAATGTATTTTCTTTCATTTGGTTTGTTGTGACCTGCTTGACCTACAGTAATTTTGCATAAAAATCCTAAGTTTGCAGTGATTTTTCTTGAACTATAAGTTTAAGTTAAAACAGGTTCTGCGCCTTACTCAATATTGAAAAGAGTAATTTCATGATTGACAAAAACTATTAAAATAATTGCATAACAAATATGTGTTAAATAAATAATAGTTTACGATGTAAAGAAGGTATAAGACGCAAATCCGAATGTCGCTACACCAGCGAGAAAAATACTTAATTATCGCAAACGATGGAAATATATCTGAATTTGTGAAGTTGAAAATTTTTCTGTCCGTCTCTCCGTATTCCGTGCTTTAACTTGCGTAAATATATTCGGACTATCATGTAATTGATATACGTTATTGTGATCTACCATGGCATGTTCGGTATTTTTAAGAAGTATTTATAGTTCACTTTGAGGGGCACTCAAGAGAATTGTGTTATCTACTATTTCAAACATAATGAAGTTTCTGATGTGCACAAAAAAATTTTCATTATACACTGTAAAAAATTTGCAGCAAAGTACCGTTTCGACTGTTTTTATAAAAAATGGTTACATAACCGTAAATTAACTGTATTCTGACCCTAATATAGGCAATATTATGGTCAAAATAGCGTTAAATTACGGTTATGTACGGTTAAGTACGGTCATTCAACCGTTTTTATAGAAAACGGTCGAATGACCGGTTACTTTGCTGCAAAATATTTTACAGTGTAGAAAATGGTGTGTATAAACGAATATGGTGTCTAAAAACAAACAAATATATTTTTGAGTTTGATGCTACCAGAACTTTTAAACGATGCCCTCCACGATACATAAAAAGAAAGTTTTTTCAAGTATCTTAATTAATATCTCGGCTAATTACCGACAATGTTTTACGAAATTCATTATCAAATATCCTTGGATGATTCTGCGTCGATAGATACGTCGAGCGCCCGTCCACACCCCCGCACACCAACCGAAAATTAAAGTTTGTGTGTAACGGAAAAATGCGTTTTTGTTAAAAACTATGTTACCTAAGAAAATCGTTATAGTTTTCTTGCAAGGTTTATATAAACTCCTGCTACCCCTAATTTTTTCGTAATTTTAGTTTCAGTAGATGTAGAAACAGACAGGGGTGGCGTGACATATTTTTGCAGTGCATTTTCTACGATATCTCTGAAAATAGAATTCCTAAAAGTAAAACAAATATATTTTTGAGTTCGATATTACGATATTTTTGACACGATACCCCACATGATATGCAGAGAGAAAACTTTTTTTTCAAGTAACTCAATTAGCCCCTAAATTTTTTGCTAAACATATTTATGAATAGCTAATAATCTGAACATATGTGGGTAAATAGGCCTTATAACTTTCAAGAGTTAGAAATTTCCACGTCACATAGTTTACGAGAAAAAGGACTCTGACAGACGTACAGATAGACACAGAAGTGATCTTATAATGGTTCCGTTTTTACTTTTTAAGTACGGAACCGTAAAAACATATACATGTCTCATAACTAAATTTGCGTAATTCCTTTTTATGTATATTTAATTTCCAATCATCTACAGTTTTAGCAACCAGAAGGAAAAGCAGCATTTATATTGAAGTATAATAAATGAGAAAATGACAAAAAAAATGACAATGAAAAAATCAATTGTGGAAATATTCCTCAAAGCCCACATATTCTAATTTTGGCATTTCATTAAAATTTATCTATTTGAATTGCCAAATTTATCCGGATTTTAATTTAAGATACTGATTCATAATTGTTCGAATTAAAAAGGTCATTGCAAATAACACTAACAAAACTAAATTTAAAATTAAATTTAAATTTAAAAAATGAAATATCATCTTTTTTAAAATATAGTGTCTACATTAAATGTAAAGAAATAATCAAACTTACTTTTATCATCTTTTTATTAAATGAAAGGAACGTGCATTTTTTAGGGTTTCGTTCATCTCACGAAACCCTATTACTCCCGCTCCGTTGTCTGTCCATCACAGAGTCATTCTGAAAAACTATGTAACTTACAGAGTTGAAACTTTGTGTATAAATCTGAATACAACCTATAAAGAGCTCAAAATATTAAAATTTGAAATATTCGTATTATTTTAATAAATAGAGATAAAAAACCAAAATTCTAACAGCCTTTTCCTAATAAATTTAAATATTTTTCGTTATAGCAGATGCCAAAAATTAAAAATCCACGATGAAATTCTTTCTACAATAATTAATTTTCTATCAGACGATTTCCACGTGAAAAATGAAAATGAAATAAAAAGTTTCACCAATTGAAAAAAAAAATAAATATGAAATAAAATTGATTGACGTGATAGTTGTAAAACGGAAAATGTCTAAGATTTCTCAATAATACAAGGAGTATGAGTATGTGTATGTACACAAAGCAGATTAATATCACGTCATTAGAGAATTAAAAAGAAAATCTGACGTCATATTGGAAGTTTAACGAATTTTTCAGATGTTTGAGAATAATACAAAGCGAGTATCAATACGAGTAATAGAGAATGTTAAATATATGAGTTTGAGAAACATATTGCATCGTGATAAAAATCCGATTATGGAAATATTCGCATATTTTAACATTTTGAAGGTGTACAATTTCTTTAATTTTGAAATTATTTTTTTTAAATATCGCATTTAGACTGCGTGACGGATATTATTATGAGAGAATATAATAGCGGGCTTTGCCCGCCATCGGGCTGGTTTAGATATTCGAAAAAAACGCAAAAATAGACCGGTAAATTTTTACTTTATAAAAAACATTACTTTTTTTGTTGTTGCTAAATGAAATTTATTTGAATTTATTAAAGAAAGGATAAAGTGTTTATAAGGGAATATTAAACGAAACACTTTGAGCGATTTTCGATCACACTTACTCACTTGTTTGTATCTTCCTATGAAGTTTGCTAAAGTAAATTAATTTAAATAACCTTCAAGTGAAACCAGTTTTCACTTACCCGTTATACGTAGTATAAGGTAAATCTTGTAATCGTTTTGAAAATCGAAATTTTTTTTGACGTATTTACACGTTTAAGACACTGGAGATTCCGAAAAACATATTTTTAGAAAAAAAAAATTGCCGTCCGTCTGTCTGTGTGTTTGTGTGTTTGTGTGTGTGACTCCCAAACAAATTGAGATAGAGACTTGAAATTTGGTATGTACTTAGTATGTAATAATGGGAAGAAGCTTATTAAATTTCAATAACCTCAATTATCCAAAATTATTTTTTTCGGACTCTCGAAATATTCGTTCTGATAAAAGGTAGATTAAAATTTTCGAAATTGTTTATTTTAAGGAGTGAATATAAAAGACAATAAAAATACATAAATTTTGCATAAAGAATGATTTCGATCGGATAATGACTTGCCGAGATATTTGGAATCCTATTTTCCACACTCTTCGATTTTTCATGACCCTGTATTTCATCCAAATTTCAATTCAAAGATATATTTTAATTGGAAATGAAACGTTTAATGCAACGCAATAAACAATTAGTTAATGTGATTATCATTTTTGTAGTTATAAGGATGTTTCTTTTACGCACTTCAGTAATAGAGCATTTAATGTTTATGACGTCATCAAACCACGATTTTATTCGAATTGCAATGCATTTTATAAGTAGTTTACTCATGTTTTATTTTCATATTTTATATTTTGCATATCCATGATGGGTAAGTATTACGGTGGCCTTCAACGACTAGTTTTTAAATAATTACTAGTCTTGTGCATGGCCTTAAATTCATTTTGACTAATTAAGTGATAATTTTGAGGAAAACTGTTTTTTTTCACTATTCAAAATGAAAAAATTTTTTTTTTTCAGAACACATATTTTGTGTTAATTTTATATTTATAAAATGGAACTAGAAATATAAATTGTATTTGCGTTCATAAAGAGGCACATCAAAGTTTTTATTTGTGGACGACGGGGTTTTCTTAGATAGCAAATAATGATTGTACAATTTTGTATAATAAATTAATACCTAATATAAAAATTTACTGAAAAGTTTAATACAGACACACAAATTAGGTAGCTTAATTCTGTAATCATAAAATTGTTTTTAGATTTCAAATTATATCCTATGTTTTTTTATGACAAGTAGAACTCAATACCAGCTATTATCGCTCAAGCTAATATTTTGACTTTTGAGTGATGCAGACATGCTTACTCATTTTTATTTTTATGTGTAATTGGGGAAAATAAAGAACTGTTGTTGTAAACAAGGTTTTATTTTAAATATTTTTAAATACGCTAAAATTTTCAAACAACAAATTACGTTAAATAAAGACTGAAATATACATTGTATTTCAATTTTAAATTAAGATGTATCTCGATAAGAATTTGTGATTTCAAGATTCACAATGTTTGAACACATTCAGAAAAGTTAAACATATCTTAGAACTTTCATTTATAAATGCGTGAGTTTTTTTATTTTGTACGAAATTTTCTATATTGTTAAAAGTTTTTGCCTACTGGTGGTTGATTGATTTATGCGTTTTGGGATTCCTGGATACGATTTTTTTTTAAATCTCCCTGTCTGATGTGTGAGAGAAATTTTGTGACTGCTCTGTTTTAAGAATTAATGAGTGGCATTTCATCCATCCCTATTCTGTTAGAATTTGGTAAAAATTGATGCGCATTGCAAAAAATGTAGCGCTGGATTTGAGTGTAAATAGACCAAAAGCTGGCACTGATATGCTTTGTTTTCATGATTTCAGTGATAGCTTACCTCAAGGACAAAGACATGGGATTTTATATTAAATTTCAAAACATAGCCATTGGCATAAATTGGTGCTGATAACATTTTGATGCGGCGTTATCGTACTATATTTTTTATACCTTCTATGATAGCTGTAAATCGGCATCCATTGGATGCAGTTGCAAATTTAATAAATAAGATGCTTTTTCTAAATATTTTTGCAGATTCCATTTCGGTATTAGTCACTCAATAGGAGGCGCTACATGGATAAATATAAACGTGTCTCTAACCAATTGATGGAATTTAGCGAGCATATATTGCAGTATAATTAACTCATTTGTTGTAAATAAGAGTATCACATTTGTATTTGACAGAAATGTACGAAATTATATATTTGAGGTTATTAATCAAAACACATATCTTGATGCAGTTTTGGATTTTGAATATCCAACAGAGAGCGTTGTTTTCATTGTTTTTTTTTTATTCATTGATCACTGTAACTCCATGTTGAAAAGAAATGATTTATAATCGATATTTGTGAATGTTGGCGTTTCACTGCTCTATTTAAATTAATATAGATGAATGTTATAGAAGAAAGTTTTATAAAGGCAACAACATACTAGTTCATTTTAACTTGAATACATTTTATTAACTATCTGAATATAATTCATACACATGCGTTCAGGGTCCAATCGATTAAATTTTACAGAAGATGGGACGTCGTGGTTTAGCTTCACCGTTTCAATTAGAGAACGATTTGACAATGTCCGTATGCTGTTGATTTGAATCCAGTATAGCGTTATATTCCTTGCCATCCCATGCGGTCGCATGAACATCAGACCAGAATTGATGCAAATGATTTCGAATACACACATCTTTGAAAAATATGACATTAAAATCTAAGTATCCTAAAGTTATAAATATTCTTCAAACCGGTCTTACTAAATGAGACTGCATTTAATAAAAATCTTTTTTGATTGAAATGTTCGAATATTCCATTTTACGATATTTTTGTTTTCTTGTAATAAATACCATAATTCATTTTATGTACAAACATATCTGATATGTTATTATCCGTTTCGTTTTTTGTAATCCAACTTGACTTTGAAGAATTCTTTCAAAAATTGTTTTCATAAGCCTTAATATTTTAAAAGATATGCTTACTACGCATAAAACGTAAAAAATAAAAATAATTTTTAATGAAAATATTTTTATTTTCAAATTTACAAATAGAAGAGATTAAGCAGACTATTTTGAATTCTTTAAAATAAATTTTTTGAATCAGGCATATATTTAAGTTGCTGGAATAATAATAATCAAAAAATATTCGTATAATGTTTGTCTTAAATAATATTATAATGTTTGTAAGTTAGAAAAAAATGACGAAAACAACTTCATGTGATTGTTCATGTGATTGTCTTTTATTTATGCATTAACAAAAAGTTGGCAAGAGTGTTTTGCCACAACAGAATGTTTTTGTGATAATCCTTCATTGTTACCCATATTCACTTTAAATGGGAAATGTTTCTCCATACCCATATTCACCTTTGCTGCGTTTGATGAGCAATAAGCGGCCATATATCACAAAAAGTTTTACATTCCCTGTAAAAAGAAAAAAAAACTATACTTAAGTCATGTAAATTAAAATAAATATTGAAATTTAATTTTCATAGTCGTGTTAATGGAAGATGTAAATTGTTATAAGTATAGATATTTCGTCATTTTTGCTCAAATAAATGCAATGCCTAAATTTTTATACGTTTTCATCAAATTAATAAAACTCACCGTAGTAATTGTCTTTTATTTATTTTATTTAATGTTTTTTTTTTTTTTTAAGTCACGCCAAATTATGTCACATTCTAGTGAAACATGATTGTTCTATCAACAGAATATAATCGTGAACATTAAAAATATTTAACTGAATAATTGTTTTAAAAAGAAAATACTTATAGATTTTCTTTGGTCACAAAATGGTTGAAAATGGATTAAAATTGGTTAAGGTACCAAACCTGTTGTTCTATATGTGCGAAAATGAATACAGATTTCGGGACAATAGCCTATAATTAATCTGTAAAATAGGACTACGTGTAAATCGGAATAAATGTTTGGTAGATATTGTGTTCATACACACACTCACACACAAATACATTATCGTAAATATTACAAAAACGGACTCTGTGGACCAGAAAATGTAAAACAATACCAACATATCCAGGGCTTAATTTGCGTCGGAGCTCATCGGAGCCCAGCTCCGGTACTTCTCTATTTTTAGTAAAAATTTAAATATTGGCCAGTATTCACCGGAGCTCATAAACACTGAGCTCCGGAGTCCAGTGCAATAACGCTTCCGAAAAACGAATCCCAAATTACCCTTTCCTTTCCTTCCCATCTCCAATCTTTTGTCTCCTTTTGTATCAAAACACTTACGTAATGTGTCGTAAGTGATGTAATGTGTCGCTCACGTAAGAGATAGAGATGGAACGGGCTCGATTTTTATATCAGTCTTCGAGTTTGGGCAGGCTCGAGCTCAATCTGTCTTAAATTCAAAATTTTATTTATTTCCATTTCAAATCATTTTAATGCTATTTTGATCAGAATAAAGTGTAAACAGAAATAGTCTTTTTCTATTCTACATAGCTGCGAACTATTCATTTTTTTGTGTTAACAATATTTCCGAATCCTAATCCTGAGCTTATTGAATCGCAGAATTCTGCGATTAATTAACATTAGGCAAAGGTTTCTATTTGGAAGTAGTAATAACTAAAAACTGGAATAGTTGATAGCTAAGTATACGGAAATAGATGTATTTAATTTTTTTATTTTGCTAAATAAAAAAAAAATGCTTTAAATTTTAAAAGTAATGTATGAAATATAAATATGCAGATTGGAGTGACGGCGGAGGGGGTGGGTGGGGTGGTACGCTACGAGTACTGCAAAATATTAGGGCTCCGGTACTTTATTTGTTAGAAATTAAGCTCTGAATATATCCACACATAGTATGCAATCATCGTAAAATTAGTGAAAGCGAAGTCAGCGAACCTCAAAATGTAAACATACGCCAAAATTTACATAATCAGGTTTTTATCATGATTACTATATTTTCCCCACACTATACGTGTCCGGAAAGCCAAAATCATATTGCAGATAAATAAATTATAGAATATCTTTTGTTTGAAGTCAGTTAATAAAAAATTGTTTTTATTAATCTATTTTCATCAGTAGTAGATTAGTTTTAAAAGCATTTGAATAATTTTACAATTACACGGACTAAATAATTTAAGAAAAGTAATTTCAAACTCATAACATCCCGAAAGAATATTTATGCCCTTAATTAACATTCAAACTGTGTTTTGCTACTTGACGAATATCTAGTATTTTATTTGAACCATACTAATGAGCATTAACTGTTTTCAAAAGTGTGAAACATACTGTATCAGTTTTAAAAAATCTAAATGAATAAACTTTGTGCAAAAAACAAAAAAAAAAAAAAAAAATTGAAATACTGATTAAAGTTCATATGAATTACTTTAAGTATAATTGATAATATAACACTAATTTTACGATGAGTATAAATTTATAATTACAAGCTGAAAACTGATTTCATTATATCAAAAGATCAAATGAACAAGAATGCTTCATCAAAATGCTGCGGATACTAAATATTGATTGATCATTTCGCTCCATTGTAATAGAATTGCTGATATCTAATATCTTTAAGTAATTGATGACTCTAATCGCAGACCATAATTTCTGAACAATTTGCATTGTTTGCTTATCTAGAGACTACGTTGAATTTCTAAATTTATTGGAATATTTCGAAGCAGGATAAATGATTTTATACATAAAAGTAGATGCATGCTTCCATTGCTAATATATTTAGAACATGTAGAATATGTTCATAAAATAGATTCAGCAAGTCTTATGCAACAAACTATTTTTGAAATACGACTACATTTACGAGAACGTCTTTTGGCTGTCGACTTTCGACGGTTAAATAATTTATCCTCAAGTTAGTTGTTAAATTAATTTACATTATGTTTTTTTAATATAAATTATTGCAGTAACACCTCGTTGTCGCTACATTAAACTGGTAAAGTGGCCAAAAAAAAAAAAAAAAAACTCGATTTAACTGATGAAATTAAAATGTCTAAGAGAGATAATTCCTTAAGGTAAATGTTTTTTTGAAGCCTCAGAAACGTTAGTTTATACGCATATTACAATATTTAAAAAAAGTTAATTATAGGCGATTGAGGGGGTTGGGGAAAGAGAGTGCTGAGCCTCATTTGTAAACTTCTGAGATATATCAATTCGAAGGTTAGAACAAATACTGAAATCAAAATATATAACATAAAGTGTTTTGCCAATTTCTTAGTAACATGTGAGATATTCTGAATAACAATATGGCATTATTTTAATGTTATTACTATTACGTCCTGTGTAAATTAGCCCGTAAAAAGTTCTAGAAACATCTAGGCAAAAACGAAATCTGATATATATGCTGCCACCGAGTGAAATGAGAAACAAATAATATGTAAGATATTATAATTTAGAATAATAAACAACAGACTACAGTGTCAGATTTATTTCACCAAAACTGTAACTTGGCACTTTGTTGCCCCGACCCCCTCCATTATATGATTTTTAATTAAAATTTTAATACAAATAATTTATTAATACCTCAATAAAAATATACTTTAAATCTATCAGTAGTATTTTTTGGAAACATTAGTCTTTTTATTTACCTTTATGGAACTAATAATCTATATAATACTAATTTTTACAATCCGTATTAAAGACATAACTGCACATGTAATAACATATTGATATGTGTATTACAATTATATTGGCAAGAGGCTTTGTGATTTTTTCAAAAACGCAAATGATGCAGTTATGCAATGAATTACTGATTCCCCAATATATGTACATACAAATATAGACTGAAGTCTTACAGCCAGTAAGCCCAATTTTCATGCTTGAAAACAATTTATGCCGCAGAGATTATTGAAGATACTACTTTGCGTATAGTGCGTTTCGAACAGATAATTATAAGGCCGAATAACACATGAAAAATTAATCAAAATTAAATATCTATTTACAATGAATATCATTAACAATTTACAATAATATTAAATATCTCTAAATTCTATTCCGTTTAGTAATTTAAACAGGTCAAACCATGTATAGTTCTCAAATAGGAATTCCATGCAATAGATAATGCGTACACGATGGCATTGTTGACATAATATTGTTAAATTCTGGGCAAATCTACGAAAAGGATGTACAATTTCTACTCGAAAAATGCGTAATAGTAAAAAAATGACACAATTTATATACTGCTGACTGACAGTGCTATGACAGAATCTCACGCTCTCAAAATTCCGCCTTGCTTATCAAGTATTTGTCCTTTGGTTTCAGCGATTGATCACTATTTATTTGCAGTTGATGATCCTAAGTGTCCTGTAAGATCGCTATATGCAGCGCTCTCCTTGGGTTCAAACGACCACCAGATATTTATTTTCCATCCTTTTAAATCGTGTTTTAAGCTAAATTCCATCGTATTTACAGAATTTCAATAAAATATATCCTGCTATTATTAATTTTAATTCTCACTTGTTTACGCAATATTTATCACTAATTTTGCGTAATAAAGAAAGTGCATAAGGAAAAAAAAGGCATTGATTTCGAATTTAGTGGATTCTCAAAAAAACACGCCATTCGTTGTACGCTAGCTAATTCAAGTTATAGACAATACTGAGACCACTGGAAGTAGAGTTGCAAAAAACCGGTTTATTCCCAGGTTTATTTCCAATAGACACGGTTTATTCCCGAAAGACCTGGTTTATTCCCAAAAACCCCGGTTTATTACCTGGTTTAGACAGGGCTTTTGCTAGTCTTTGCAACTCTAAGCGGAAGTTATAATTTTAGCTGATTTCGTCAAGTTGTTATTCCAAGGAAACGTAATATATTTTTATAGGATGTATGAATTGAAAATACTGTTTTTTAAACCCCAGTTTTTATTATTTCACTTATATAATATTGGAACTATTCAAAATTGCTACTTCAGTTCTTTTGGAACGATGCTACAATTATTTTTTCTTTTGACAAAAGTCTTTTAGTAGCTGTATGTAATAACTCTGGAAATCATACATTTCTTTTTAGTATCTTTAAGGAATTAAGTAACTTCCAGAAATACTAATAATATCGGAAAGCTAAACTAGTAGACATATGTAAATATTTATTTTGAAAATTCATGACACTTGTAGGAAATATTTAGGTTTTGAGAATAGTTTTGTACACATTTTGTTAATGAAAGGATTCGCATTAACGTTTCGAAGCTGGCATAAAGATAAATATGTATATGGCCTCTTAAGAGGATCAATATATAGTAGGAGTATAGAAAATTATAAACAAGAAACTTTAGTGCTAAGTAATTTATTCTGCGATTATTAGAACTGAAGATTTGTCTATCGTTCGGCTGTGTACTGTATATGTTTCATTTTTAGACATTTCTTAATTTTTTTACAAAAGGTTCATGTTTACATAGATATTCTCAGTCGAAGTACTTGGAGTATAGTGGAGTAATTTGGGTACAAATTTCAATTTTATTTTACAAAACCTAACATTATATTATTAGAATTATTTTATTTATATTATATGTTTATACCACGTTTATAGCGTTTCAGTAAGAAAATTTTAGACAATCAAAAAAAAAAAAAAACTGGTATTTTTTTACATGTCTATCATGACCAGAGTCATCAACTTCAAAAGCAAACTGTTGAAAGAAAATCTGACCTACAGCTTTAAAATTGAGGTATGTTTACATTACACTTGTTTTCAATAACTTGATTTAAGAGTTATTAAAAGTTTAATGTTAAATATCATTTCTAATTACATAAATAGATTTTTAAATGGAGGTTAATTTGCACTAACGAATTAATTTTTAACATTCATTTAGTTGTCTTTTTTTAAACTTTCCTCGCATGTATGTAAGGAAAACATCCAAGAGATATGATGGGAACAATCTCAATAAGGCTGTAGAAGATGTCAAGAAAAGCTTAACAATGTATGTTGAAGCAATCAATGTTTTCTGTTTATCCTAGATATATGCCTAATAAGTTTTCACTAATAAACATTTAATGTCTTCTTTATTTGTTATTACACCTAAATTTACCTATAAAGGGGCAACTTATATATAGTTAGAATATAAAACACGTATTTCTTGGTTCAACCACATTATACCTTAATTGCTCCATCCACAGGTGTAATTTGAGTTTAGTTAAATTTTCATTTACCTTGTGATAATAAAGAGGGCAATAAATGTAACTATTACATACTTAGATTCTAGATGAACACATCGTTTAAGCGAGCTAGAAAAGAAATCCTGTCATTTCTATTATCCGTAAGTTTTTAAAGTTACGAACTTTCGATTTTTATATTCAAATTAACTGAACTGAGGATATACTTTTTTTAAAACTAATTAATAGTATTTTCCAATATAAGGCTTTTAATCTTGACGCAGACGTTCATATAGAGACAACCTGTACACTGCAAAAAAAAAAGTGTTTATTTCACAGTATAATACTAGCATCCCAGCTGCCAATATTATATCGCGCATGCGCGGCAGCGTATTACTGCTTATTTTAGTGTTTATTACTGTTAATTTTACGGTATAATACTGGCAGCTGGGATGCCAGTATTATACTGTCAAATAAACGCTTTTTTGCAGTGTAACAAGGTAATGCAGTAAAAGCAATTGGAATGTTTGTGCAGAGAAAATGCAACATTTAAAGTCATATTTTTGTATCTGTTTTAGTGGATATGTGTAAATAAAATAATTCTATTTATAGAAATCATACATGCTTTACGTATTTTTTATTATGTGACTTTATAAACTTAGAAATATTTTCAAGGACTTTTATTATTCGCTTTTATTATCACAATTTTTATATTACATTAAATTAAACAGATAAATGTTTCATTGTAAATAGAAAATTGTTGCAAAAATTATTTTTTAACGCACGACTGAACGTTTTCGCATATAACATTACCTTAGTTATTTAATATTAGATTTTAAAGCATAATTATCTTGTAAGTCCTCTGTTAGCATTGTTTTATCTATTGCAAGACAAAATTTATTATTTAATTTATGAAGTCAGCTACTTTGATGTATTTTCTGCTCTGTTAAATACCGTCCGTTCGTTTTAAACATAGTTCTTAATACACTGTCACGAAAAGTTATTCTTAATTTTACTGTAGACGTCCTTATACAAATATTTGATTTAATTATGTCCAAAAGAGAATAAATGTTGTAACAGGTGGATAATGTTGAGTAATATATAATTAAGAAAATATTAAGTTCGTTGTATTATTATAAGTACCTGGTTGTCGAGCCTAGCTCGGTAGTTTTTTCAACGTTCGTACTGTATTTGAGTAAAGACAAAATTTTATTATTTAATTCTTCAAAGTTCATACTATTTTTGAACAAAGACAAAATTTTATTATTCATTTCTACATAAAAATATAATTTCCAGTTTCTGAAAGTTATTTCAAGAAATTCTGTAAATTCATTTTTTTTATTTCGTTTTTTGGATATATACTATACTCTTTTCAATTTCTGTATGTTACCGAGACAACAGTTATGATTTTTCGTTATATATTTCCGCAGTTGTAAAATACCAAATGGGTTTATTATTGAGGTATTCAACACTTTTTTTTAAATACAACATTCTCAATTTGTATAACACTGATAAACGTGTAAAACGTTTCACATACCCACTGTTTTACCCAAACGACAAAAAAATAGAAAACACTCCATGTATTTTAATCACAAACTTTTTCAAAAAAAAAAAAAACGGAAATAGCCATTCGACTGGAAATTATGTTTTCTTTCAATCCTAATAATATTATAAATCCGATTGTGTGCAAATGTTAGGCTGAAGCCAGCGTCAAAATGGAGCATTTAATGATCCCGTGTCTTTGCATATATGTTGATTATAACCCTCAAATGAACACTGGCTGGTTTTTGTTTATTTTATTCAAATATGTTTCTTAATAATTCAAAATTTCGTTATTTTCATAGAGAATAAATGGACATTTTTTCGTATAATATTTTGAAATGGTTAAATTTACTTTACCGTTGCTAATACTTTATCGTTGCCAAAACTAAATCAAATCCTGAAATAATAATTTTTACTCAACAATTTATTTTCAAATGAAAAATTTTCACGTTAAAAATGAAAATGAAATTAATTATTTAAGAAACAGAATATGAAATGACGTCATATTAGAAAAACAACTTGAGTTTTCAAATATTTGATAATAATACAAAGTGCATAAATACGAGTAAGTATGGAAAGCAAGCGAATATGATCTCATATATCGAAAATAAAACAGATTTGCTTTGATGTTGAAATAAAATGATTTTGGGTTATCAAATTATTTGTGATTAATTTCTCTATTTTTGTTCTTTTTCTATTTCACATGAAATGAATTATTTTAAATGTATGTAATATATGTATTTTAAATGTATGTGTTGTAAATTAAAGTTTTGTGTTTTAAATGAAATGAGTGAAAGATTTATATTTTAATACAAATTCAATACGAAGGATGGTGACAGGAATAATACTTGGCGGTTTATCGCCTGCACACGGCTAACATAAATCCTAATAATATTATAAATCCGAATGTGTTCAAATGTTAGGCTGAAGTCAGCGTCAAAATGGAGCATTTAATGATCCCGTGCCTTTGCATATAAGTTGATTATAACTGTTCTGTATCTATTGGCGATGGAACATTCCCCCCCCTCTCTTTTTGTTTTCTGGCAACCCGTTAATGTAACTCTGTGTGTGTGAGTAGATGTGCTCGGAACTCGGTGGCGACAAGCCGCCGTTGCTGTCTTCTCTTTAACGTATTTATTAACTAAATAAATACTATAGTTTGATATATACAGTCCATTTTATTCCAAGTTTCGCACAACTAGTACGAAACCTCCACACAATAACCCTCAAATGAACATTGGCTGGTTTTTGTTTATTTTATTCAAATATTTTGCTTAATAATTCAAAATTTCGTTATTTTCATAGAGAATAAATGGTCATTTTTTCGTATAATATTTTGAAATGATTAAATTTACTTTACCGTTGCTAATTCTTTATCGTGGCCAAAACTAAATCAAATCCTGGAATAATAATTTTTACTCAACAATTTATTTTCAAATGAAAAATTTCCACGTGAAAAATGAAAATGAAATTAATTATTTCAGAAACAGAATATGAAATGACGTCATATTAGAAATAAAACTTGAGTTTTCAAATATTTTTTAATAATACAAGGTGCATAAATACGAGTAAGTATGGAAAGCAAGCGAATATGATGTCATATATCGAAAATAACACAGATTTGCTTTGATGTTGAAATAAAATGATCTTGGGTTATCAAATTATTTGTGATTAATTTCTCTATTTTTGTTCTTTTTCTATTTCACATGAAATGAATTATTTTAAATGTATGTAATATATGTATTTTAAATGCATGTGTTGTAAATTAAAGTTCTGTGTTTTAAATGAAATGAGTGAAAGATTTATATTTTAATACGAATTCAATACGAATGATGGTGATAGGAATAATACTTGGCGGTTTATCGCCTGCATACGGCTAACATAAAGGTATCATATTTTTAATTTAAATTTTAAAAACTAAAAAAAAAAAAAAAAAAAAAAAAAAAAAACAGTTTGAAAAGATATATTGGGCGGCAAATGTCAATAATATGCACCGCAAAATTATCCGTATAGAAAGAAAATCTTAATAAAAATAACTATTTTTTAAAAGAAAGTTGCATTTTTTCATAAAAGCTAAAGATTTAATATGATTGCATCGAAGTAACAGCATTTTTCCTCTATCATTTCCCCACAATCAAAACACATTTGTAAATGGTCGTTTCGAACCGGTATTTAAATTTACATTTCTTTTAGCTTTAAAATAGTAAAACCTTTGTTGTCATTTTTAAATATAGCTTTTTTTTAAGTTCTATTTCATAATAGATTTTTGTAAAGTCTTGTAGGTTGAGAAAAAAGGCCTAGATTTTAAAGCAATGTTAAAGTAAAATTACAATATTTTTAAAAACTTAAAAAGCAACAATGTTATCGAAACGAAAATCAATTTTACCGACAAATTCGCGTAATGCAAAAGCAAAGAAGAAATCAAAAAGTAATGAAACTTTTCTTCCAGCCGAATTATGTAAACTCGAACAAGCTGATCGTGCCAATTCATAATATTATAAACGTGAAAGCGCGTTGTATATAATAGAAAAGGTTTTCACATATAGGTAGAAAATTTTCTAGAATAGGAAGGTTAGGGGTCTTTAATTGGGTCCATAGCCAGTTTGTTGTAACCAGATTTGTTTTTGCTTGGTAAACACTTAATGGTATTTTAGATGATCATTTCCTCGCTCACCTTTGTTGCCAACTATGACTGTAAAACATATTAAAAATATCAGACGATAATTTTTTTCATTTTCGTATTACTTCATGATGTATATAGACATCCTGGTTCATCCTTTAAACCGGAATTAATCATATTATTGTCGTCCAATTTTTATTCTTAGTCCTAACCCTAATCGTATCCTATCCTAGTCCTAATAATAACTTTAAGCAATATTCTTTGAAACGAATATGTAAATTAAATCAATATCCATAAATGGAATGTATGGAAAACAGAATAAGTAGAAATGGCAAATTAAAATAACAAGAAAGTACATTTATTCGACACTTAACCCTAGAAAAAACGTAAAAAAATTCAAGCGCACGAAATAAATTAAAATAATCCTATATATACAAGCAAAAATATGTGAATTTAGATCATCAGATTGGTGTTGTCGGTATTTATTTGTTTATAGAGTCCTTGACGCGATAGAAAAAATATCGTTAAATTGGGCAGAATTTAAAGTACTTTCTAGCAACCTTTATTTACATTTTAGAATAGCATCATATTGTTATATCTTTATGAAATATCTATCAATGTATAGAATCCAGAAGCAGTTTATTCAATATTTACACCACTTAGCGAGAAGCACTTTATTTAATATATACATAAACAAGACATAAAATAATAATGTAGTAAGAAATATATAACACATGTCGATACAGATAAACAATATAATAATGCCATTTAGAAATGAATACATATACAAATTTCACACCAAATACCACCTAAAATGCACTGTTGTATAGAAGAAATCTCTCAGTGTTGTTTTTCGTTTTACGAAGAGGGATTCGTCGATTTTTACAATTTTACTGGGCCCTTCTTTTTTTATTGGTTGCAGTTTCATTTTCGCGATTGTATATATTATTTGGCATGAAATTTCACTTTTTTAAGACTGGGCTATGTTAAGGCCCCTATAGCAAAGAAATGCCGTATTGCCTCCTATAAAATGTGATAAAGATTTGGTTAATTATATATGATTTTAATTATCGAATGAAATACTTTGCTAAATTAATGCATTTTTTTAAATGTTATGTGAACGAAGTCACGGGTAACAGCTAGTTTATTATAAAATAAGCTTAGTGCTTTGACAGAAACTCTTTCTTGATTAGAAAGCTGTTAGTAAATTTGCGCCAATCAATAGATGTTGTTTTCACCTGTAGTCGAGGTTCCCAATTACGAAACAATAACAACTTTTTTTTTATGTATAAAATACGGGGTTGTTACATTTGATAAACTTTTGAATTGAACGAAAAATTTATTATTGGTATTGTGAAAGAACGGTTTACAGAATTATGTTTATTGTTAATTTGTTTTTGTTAAACAAAATATTATTCCATGACATTTTCATGTCATCTACAAACGACGTCTATGCAAAAATTTTAAATCAACAGTTTTTAACTCGATTGTGAATAGTAGTACGTCAGAGCATATTAGTATTAATATTTTTTAATAGTATATCAAAACGTGCTTTTCTGAAGTCTAAACTTATCTAATTAATTTCTCGTATACAAATCAATACATAAATCTTCTTTTATGTAGATTGTATTAGACTAGAAGGCGACATCAGAAAAATCTACGCCTTCGACAATTATAACAATTCATACATTATTCAAAAGACAATGGTCTATGGAAATATCAAACAGGCGGTCTGACTGAATACAATCTACCATAAAACTATAGCAAACCGACCTGAAGTTCAACTTACATTACATCTCCCATGAAGTAGAAATCTTCCATATTTGTGGTGCTAATCAATGACAAATATTATTCGCGTGAACTTCGGTTACGGAACATTAACGTCAGAAACCTCTCAACGTTTAAACCTATTAAAGCGTATGTTTTTGAAATTGAGTACTAGATTTTCCCGTACTAGATTTAGCTTAGAATTGACATAAGGCTTAAGTCATGAAAACGGTCCCAACCATTTTTAATTTTGAAATTTTATATAAGCATTTTTAATGCTGGGTTTGTTTTAATCTGTCAAAGCGAATTTTCCTGAATTAGGAACCTAGCTAGACATTTTCTTTTGCTTGATTTAGTATAGAAGGCAAATTTCTTGAAAATAATTACACCACCTTCGATATGTCTGTAATCGTGTTGCTGATGAATGACCAACATTATTGGCAAGAATTTTGATTACTGAAGATTAATTTCGAAAATGGCTTAAATCTAAGAAAATGATTTTTTTAAATCGAGACCTAGTTAGATCGTTTTTCGTATTCGAATAAGGCTTTTTTCATGAATATCATGGGTACTATTTTCAAATTATTCTATCATTTTCAGTACTGAGTTTGTTTTAAACACATGAAACGAATTTTTGACCTAGGTTGATCGTTGCTAGAACTAATATAAGAATCCAAGTTTTGTGAAAATTGTTCGAGCTGTTTTATATAAAGCAGTATTTTCAGTGTTGAGTTTGTTTTAACCTGTTAAAAGGAACTTTTTCCAATTCAGGACCTAGCTAGATCATTTTCCCGTGCTTGAATTAGTATAGAAGACACGACCCGCATAAATCGTTTGAGCATTTTTCGATTTATTGCAAGCAGCATTTTCAGCGCTGAGTTTGTTTCAACGTATCAAAAAGAATTTTCTTTAATTGGGAACCTAGCTCAATCATTTTCTTGTGCTTAATTTAGTATAGGAGTCAAGGTTCGGGAAAATCGTTCAAGCCGTTTTCGATATCATCCATAATCCGAAAAATTTGTTGCCCGTTTAATAATTGCATCATTTTAATAGATTTTCGCTTATTTAAAAATATGTTACTAAACTTGTGCGATGTATTAAACAAACATCTTTGATTTTCAGTCAGTTTTCATATTTTTCATATTTTTGAAAGTAGGATGGCATATTTTCTCTCAAATTACTAATTTTTTTTTTTTTTTTTTTTTTTTTTTTTTTTTTTTTTTTTTTTTTAATGTTACACTTACTAAATAAAGACAAAATTTTGATTTATCAATTTGTAGGTTTTCACATTACAAATTTTTATGTTGTTTTGACTGTAACACTTTGCTATCTATTTTAGGGTTGTAGACTGTAAAAATATGACTTTTTTTACATTTTTTAATACAAATTTTAAATATTTAATTTTTAAATCATTTTTAAACGTAAGAAAATGTTATTTTCTGCAGAAATATCTTAAACAATTTTTTTTCTGATGCAACGCAGAGGTAGAATAATCTGTTCAGAAGCATTTCTCAACGGCTTATGTTAGTATTTACTTTTATTTTCTTATGTTATTTTATTTAAATTTTTTTACGAGTAGTACGAAAATTTAATGAACGAATAGTTTTGAAACTACTCGTTCCTTCAAATTTAGACCATAACTTATTTTTTTTAATCATTTTATCAAAATAATGAAATTAACTATCAATCCTAAAACCACTAATGTAGATATTTATTTAGGAATTCTATTAAAGCATTACATTTGAAGCAAGTTTCGAAATTATTGATGCTGAAAGCAAGGTAACACCTTATACCCTTATTGAACCAGATATTTCAGTTTTCATTGGACTTCAGTAGCCATAAAACGTGTAATGGTTTGCATGCTCCTCCCTAGGCAAGAAGAAAAAGTGGCCATTTCCGTATCCTTATACTGGCATTTATGTAATTTCTATGGCGAGAATATACAAAAGATATACAAAATAACATAGTAACATAAAATTATCGTTTTCTTGTTTCCATATCTGAGAGTTTTCAAAATTGTAAAATATTAAAACATTTAAAATTACCGAAGCTTTATATATCACGGTGTGTAGCATATTTATCAAGAACCCTCCCATAAACGAACTGTTGCTCGCATTTATAGGTATATTTTTAAGCCTTGCTTACCTATTTTTATTTTCCTCGTGTAAGCGAATATTTATGTGGAATAAAACCGGTTATGGGAAAATAAATGTTTGAAGAACCGGTAAAAAAATGGTTTAAGTAAAAGCAGTCAAAACTATAAGGACAAGAGTGATAATGACTTTACTATAGCTGAAAATGAGCTGAACATTTTTCATCATTTTTTTAAATATCAATAAAGATAAATATCTGTATAATTTGTATTTGATTTTTTAATAATTTTCAGCAGTGAAATTACGCCCGGAATTATTGAATATTAAATACGTGAATTTCCCCATTCTTACTAAGCGTAAAATCAACAGAGTAAAAAATGTTTACGCCGGGAAACAGTCCCGGATCCTGGGAATAACGCTCCAATGTTTTACCACTGAGCTGCGAAGACGATACCCACATATGAGTGAGAGATGCCAGGGTGAGTATTGTCCCACCGGGTTCGAATCCCGGCTTGGACATTTCTTACTCTGTAGGTTTTACGATTAGTTAGCAATGTGAAAATTCACGTGTTTAATATTCAAAGGTAAATGTCATTTTGTGTTTAAACGTTACATCATTAAACTTTTATTTGGAAAAACGCATGTGGACAACGCATTCTTAAATAGAAATAACATAATCTTCTGAAAAGCATTTTACAACAATTTATGTTGGGGTTTATTTTATTTTACTATGTTATTTAATTTCAAATTTCTATGATGAGTTTAGAACGAAAAGTTTTGAAACTTATCGTTCCTTCAACTTTAGAGTGTAATTTATTTTTTGAATCATCGTATTAAAATAATGGAATTTAACTATCAATCCTAAGCACTCTAATGAAGAGATTTACATACGGATTCTGGTGCAAAAAAAAACATTACATTTAAAGTAAGCTTCAAAGTTATTGATGGGGACGGGGGGGGAGGGTAAAGCCCTATACCCATGTTCAATCAGATATTTCAGTTTTGAGTGGATTTCAGCAGCTTTAAATCTGGTAATGGTTGACATATACTTAGAACTAGTCAAGAGTGTCCATTACAGTACCTTCATACCAGAATTAATGTAATTTCTATGTAAAGCCTATACAAAAGATAGAACATAGAACAAAAATTAACACAGTAAAATAAAATTGTCATTTTGTTTGATTCAATGTCTCTTAGTTTTCAAAATTATTAAATATAAAAACATTTAAAGATTAAACTTTATGTATCACTATTTGTATTATATTTATAAAGAATAACCCCCCCCCCAAAAAAAAAATAAATAAATAAATAAATAAAATAAATAAATAAATTAAAAGAAAAGTATTGCCAGCTTTTATAGATACATTCATACGCCTTGTTTACGTGTTATTAATTTTCTTTATGTAAGACCGGATATTTATCTGGAATAAAACCAAATATGGAAAACAATGTTTGAGGAGCCGGTAAACAATGAATGAAGTAAAAACAATCAAAACTACAAGGTACATCAGTTATAATGACTTTTCTAAAGCTAAAAAGGAAGTAAACTTATTTTCTGCAAGTTCTTAAATAGTAATGAAGATAATTATCATTTTATTTTTAAATGATAAATCATTAGACTTATATTTAGAATATTGTCAGTTACATTCCTTCGTTAAAGTTGTAAAATAAAATATTTTGTTCCATTTTAAGAGAAAATCTAAATTCTTTCATTTCCTGTAAGATTAACATATACATTAGGTCTTACATCACTAGCATTATAAGAAAGATGTTTTGACTTTTTTTGTAAAAGAGTATATTAATAAAAATGTGATAAAGAGAAATCCTATATTTATTATGATATAATTGTAAAAAGATTAGTGCAGAATGTTTAAGCAAAGTCTCATTATATTATGTTGGAAATTCTGGTTTCAAGAAACAACCTACAGTAAGGAATCCGATTTCACCCTACTTTTTCCTACTCATCTTTTGTATATATATTACAGATGAATAAATATATATATATATTTATAAATTTGATATAGGCGCTTTACAAACACTGAATAATCTGATATTTTGAGTAATAAGCGAAAATGCATGGTTATAAAATATGTACGTTAAAATATTTCCTAGATATCAAATATTTTCTTCCTATAATCTTTTGTTTCTCAGTACATTTTGAAAAGAATCGCATAAACATGAGAACGATAAAAAGAGAAAACAAAGCGCACATCAATAAATGTTTGTAGCGAATACAATATTAAGTTTGAAAATTCAAGAAGGGCTCACGTTTAGAATATCCATAAATATTATTAAATCAACCAGATAACTTTGTTTTCAGAAACTGCAAAATATGACCTAAAAATATCTGAAAGAAAGTAATTTAAAATGCATGCAATTGTACACTTATTTGTCACGTTTGTGATAAATATGCAAAAATGGACGTAATGAAGTAAAATCATTCTTAAAACTGGCCTTTTTATTGCGTACATAAATAAATATATCGGGATTGTAGGTGCTCGTGGAGATGACCTACTGCCTCTACGCATCCTGTATGAAGCGCGTCGTCTTTCTAAATATATCTTAATACTATCCGGAAAATGTGTTAACATTACACATTGGAAAATAATGAATTCTCATGGAATATAAAATTTATGCTACATAAAAGAAAAGTGATATTTTAAATTTTCAATTGGAAAATACATACGATTCTTTTCATATTTTATTTAATTTATAAAAACGGAACTAGTCGAAGGATATGTAACAAGGAATTTCTTTTTCCTTTTCCAATTTCCCTTGTTTTCTTCTTTTTTTCCAATTATAAATTAAAATGTAAAATCCGTCTAACTTTGGAAATGCAAGTTATATTGAAATTTAATGATTGGGACCCTTAGTTTCCTATTTAATATTGTTTGTCTTGATGTGTATTATCACACCTTGTTTTTCCCAAGTTTTGCCCAAGAGTTTAGATTCACCTTGTATACTTATGACGAGTAGACTGAAACAAAGTGTTACTAAAAACAAATCAGTGGAAACTATGTACTTAAATTTAGCAAAAAAGCTCTGTGTATTTAATTATTTACCAATAAATAGTAAAATTTACACTAGATTAAATGGGAGTATTTCTATACATAAACTACTTTCATGTTTTTGATCAGAACTTTTTTCATCTCTAAATTCGGATTGTGTTTAGGGAGGCTAAACTGAATAGTCATCTTGATGCTGCAGTCGTTTTCAAAGAATTATTTTTGAAAGAAAAAAAAATTGCAACATGTGCATCTATGTGTATGTGTAAGTGTATGTCTACATACACACAAGTATTACTGTACACAACAATGTATTGTTACATTTTTCCTTTTTCCGAGTGACGTAAATTCATAGAATCAACGTTAGTGACAAAAAAAACACTGATACATTTGTGCGTTATATACTAGATATGGATTTATTAAATTTAATAAATGATAATTCATACAAATATTTGTCTTTTTAAAAATTTATTTTATGAAATTAATATATGTATATATATATATATAAATTTATTTTATGAAATTAATATATATATATATATATATATATATATATATATATATATATATATATATACCAGCTGCTACCCGTGACTTCGTTCACGCAACATTAAAAGAAGAATAAATACATTAATTAAGAAAAATATTTCACTTCCGATAATTAAAAACGTTAAAAATTAACTAAGTATTTGTCACATTTCATAGAAGACAGTACTTTATATTTTGTTATAGGGACCTTCACATAACTCAGTCTTAAAAAAGTGAAATTCTGTGCCAAATAATCGCGAAAATGAAATTGGAACTAATGCAAAAAGGAGGGCCAAATAAAATCGTGGAAATAGACGAATGGGTAAAAACAAATGTCAATTTTACCTGATAAACAATTTTACTTTTAACGCCTTTGTGAAACGTTTTAACAGCCATCCTTAAAAAAAAACAAAACATTAATTGGAAATAGTATATGCTTTTTCTTTAAATTCAATTCAGCCTCCTTGGTTTAATGCATAGCTGAAACAAGTCTTGTTTTCTAAATGACAGTATGTTGACAGGAAATTTTTGTTCTCCAGAATAAATTGATTAATAAAATTTGAATATGTGAAAATATGTTTTTATTTTTCGGATAATTTACTGAAATCAAGATTTTGTTTTCACCATCTATTCAAAGTGAAAATAAATTCTGTTTTTCAATTTTAATGAGAAAATGGTGTAAAAAATATACTGATCTGTTTTATTTCTCTTTTTTTATACACAAACATGGAGTAATTTACTTAACATTTTTAGAGAAACTTCGTTAAAAAAAAGAAAAAAAAAAGAAAAAAAAATCTTGGTATCTAATTTAATATTTTAAATTCTGAGAGTTTGTGTGACATCCTTGGTTCAATGATAACCGGTATTAAGTAAATCGCGTTGCGTTCGATAGTCTAGGAGTAGTTGCTATATACAAACACACGGTCAGAATTTAATATAATAGATTCGTGTTCATTTTCCTTTTCTTAAAATTATGATGTTATTTTTAGCAGAAAACTGTCATCTGTATATAACGGATACTCATGCTTAAAAATAATCAGTATAGATAAAGAAACATTTAATTTTTTTGTTATAAATATGGCGTGAAACTCATCTACTTTCTATACTTACTGATCCTTGTATTATTAATATAAGGAATTGATTCACACTCATTTTAAAACATATTGGAAAATTCCCGTTGTAATTCAAATATGACGTCTCTTTTCCCCCAGAGAAATCCCTTTTTAATGATATAATTCTTGTTAATTTTCTTTTCCAGGTAATTAATTTCAATACTGGCATAGGGGAAATTATGTTAATTTAACGAAATAATATTAAATCTTTAGGTTTTATCAACAAAAATGGAACTATTAACATTCGTCATTTTTTTTAGATAATAGAGTTATTTCTTTTAGTTTTAAGAATGAAAATAACCATTTCTCGCTATCCATGACATCATTTTCGACATGGATAATTTTGCGGAGCATATTATTGACATTTGCTAACCATTTTATTATCAAACTTCTTTTTACTTTTTAAAAAATTAAATAAAAAATACGGTATAGTTATATTAGCCGTGCGCAGACGGTGAAACGCCAAGTATTGTCACCATACAAAAGAAAAAAAAAGAAAAAAAGTAAAGAAAAACCCAAGCTAGATCATTTTATTTCACCATCAAAGCATGTACCCTTTATTTTCTATGTATGATGTCATATTCGTCTGTTTCCTATGGTTACGCATATTGAAACCTTGTATTATTATCAAAAACTAAAAATAGTACGTTTTATTTCTAATAATGTTATTTAATCTTATTTTTAATTCTTTAATTTTTTTATTTCATTTTCATTTTTCACGTGAAAATTTATCAATTGAAACTAAATTTTTGAGTAAAAATTATTATTCCGTGTTTTGATTTAGTTTTATCAACGATAAAGTAAATTTAACCATTTTAAAATATTATACGAAAAAATGTCCATTTATTCTCTATGAAAATAACGAAATTTTGAATTATTAAGAAAAATGTTTGAATAAAATAAACAAAAACCAGCCTATGTTCATTTGAGGGTTATAATCAACCTATATCAAAGATACAGGATCACTAAATGCTCCATTTTGACGCTGGCTTAAGCCTACCATTTGCACACAATCGGATTTATAATATTATTAGGATATGATTAGGATATATATATATATACATGCAATTAGTTTTAACGTCACGTAGTATAAGTATTAGTGCATCTTAAAACAACACTAAAGTTTTATTTCTGAAGATATTAAGCTTAAATTGTTTGCAATATTTGAAATTCGTATGGTTTTTTTCAGGAGGCTTAAATGTTGTCGATGATTTCATCTCTCTTTTATTATGAATCTGCTCTTTTAATATGCAAATCAACGAACGTTTAGTCAAAAATTTATAAATATCTTTTGCAAAACTGGGAAAAATTAGAACCCATTTGGATTACCGCAAAATATTTTTTTAAGGTGCTGCTTACTTGATAGTAAGTATAATACTGAATTACTTTAGGTATTTCCTTCTTAAAGCGCTCTATATTACAATTGATTTAATAGATTTTTAAGTTGGCAAAAATATTTATAAATTTCTTTCAGAAACAAAAAGAAAGTTTTATTTTTTATTGATAGTTACAGTGATTTGTTTATTTATTCCATTTTCCACAATATTTAACAGAATTAATAAAAATACTAAAGCCATGTCTGTCATAAAAAATTAAATTTCATCATTTTGCTATAGTTTTATAATGTACCCATGTCTAAGTTTGCAATAACACGTCTAGATTTTTTTTTATTGTTATTCATGCAAAATTACATTTCTAAAACGTTTTACTTTTTAATACTTATTGGAATTATACCCATATTTTTAGTTCCTTATGGCCATAAAATAATACATCTATTTTCGGTACACAAACAATCTTTTAATTGCCATTTTTACTTCTGTTTTCAAGTACGCAATGCACTGAATATTCTATCGGAATAAAGTAAAATTAGTGTAATTAATGTTTATTTCAGAATTATGTGTATTTGAAAATTTTTGGTTGACAAATAGCAATAATACTTTAAGCTCATGAATAACTGAAATAGTACTTTCAGATATAATGATTTACTATTATCGATAAATGTTTAAAATAATTATTATATATCTCTTCAAATTCCAATAAGACATATATCTCAAAACATTTAATATATGACGTTCTTCATTGTTGATTGTGGAAACAAAATTAACCATGATTTTTCGTTGCTTACATTACGTAAATGTGAGAATATCAAAAAAAAAAAAAAAAAAATCTGCATAAATGAATGTCAATAATTTGATGGAAATATTTATATCAAATTTCAAGAGATGAATCATTATGTATAATATTTTGTGATAAACTAAATACTTTTAAAGGATAAAGCCTCAGACTTTGTTCGTACATGCCATAGAAAATTTACAAAGAAGGACAAAAGTATTAATGAAAGGTACATACAATCTTTTGTTACTACTTTGAAAAATATCAATAGTGTTTTCTTTTTAGGCTTTATGATAGATCGATTTTCAGTTTTAACCTTCTAAGAATGAGCATGAGATTTTTATAGCGCAATATATTGTGGTGAAGTACTGTTTATTGAAGAGAAACATTAAAAGCAAATTAAGTTTAAATTTCATATAAATCAGAAATTCTATCGAAGAAATAGCAATTAAATTCATGAAAAACATTTCCGAACAGTTCACTAGTGTTTAAACGTAAAACCTCTAATATGACAGTGCATTATAGGTTTTCGATATTTATTGTACAACTTTGAGAAAAGTTGCTTTGCGATAAATGGAAATATCAGTTTCACTATAAAATGAATATATATCAAAGGATTTTAAGTAAAACGAAATGAAATATTCTAATGCGTTCTTAAAGCGACAGAAAAGGAGTTATTGATCATATTCCTTGGATGCAAATTTTATTAACTATATAGCTTTCAAAATTAGTAAATTTTCAGAAAATGATCCAGTGTTTACAAAAGTATTGATTTTTATATAACAGTATCTGAATCTTATTAATACTTTCTATTTCTGGCATCTAGGTTTAAAAGTAGAATATTAAAAGAAAATTGGAATTTTATAAAATATCTCATTCATTAAATAAATCGCAGAAGATTCTAACTTTTTATAGAGTCTTTACCATTTTAAATAACATTGTCTTGATATCACTAAAACATATAGATATAATAAAAACGCTAGAGTTTATGATGGATTTTACAATAATTAAAATTTATCATTATTAAGTACTGTTATAATTTGCCTTAAAATATAAATAAATATGCAAAATTCCTTTATGATTTACTTTATTTTAAATGTTCCATCGTTCGAAAAAAAATAGCATTTATCTAAGTTTTAAAAATAAAAGAGGCGGGAATCATTTGAGGAATAGTGCCAAAGTTTCGTTTTTTTGCTCTTTATTAAAATTTCAAAATTCGAACTGAATTAATCATACTTTTCTTTTAAAAATATAGTTATTTAAATTTATTCATATGCGATAAATGAATAATGATTTTTTTATATCGAAGAAGTGTAGAAAGAAAATTTATTTTATACTTACGTTAAGCTATATGAAGCACAACATTTTATTTTTGGAAATATTTAATTTAACTAAAATTTTAAAATTATGCTGATTTCATTTACTACATTGTATATATATATAAGCTAATTTATCTCTAACTAACGATTGACTTAAGTAAATTTAATTAAAATTTTTTTAAAACAAATTATTCTAGAATTAATATTTCATTCTTCAAAGCGGTTTTAAAATATGAATAATTTTCATATGCATTTCAACTAAAATCTTAATAAGTGCAGCGTTAAGTCAGAAATTTTCAGAATATATGTTTAGCATTTTTAAAAATAAAGTAATTGAAAATATATTTTTTTTTCCTTGGAAAGATTAGAAGATGAGATTAGAAAGATTATTTTTTAAAGTTAGTACAATATCTTAGATGGTAGTGAATATTACGCATATTTTGTTTTATTTGTTTGGTTACCTTACGAAAGGTTAATATCACGAACCTTATTACGAATTATATGATTAAAGTTTAACCTTCGACTTTTGAGAAATAAAGCCATGCTGCTTATTGATTCGCAAATCTGTTCAGATAAGTTTTTATTAAATTATCCGGGATTATTTTTTTAACATTAACTAAAAGATATTAAAATATAATTTATATTAAATATTTTAACTCAGTCTATACTTTTAAACGTTAGTTTTCTTTATGTATTTATAAAATATTACTATCCACAGACTGAAAGTGTGTAAACAATGTCAGAAATGTCGATGTTCTTTTAAACATCGTATTCTGAAAAGAAAAATTCACATTTTCTAATAATAAATACTTTTTGATTGCCACATGCTATCTAATTTTGTTTCAGGTTTACTTTCTCGCTGATGTGAAGGTGCGATATGAATATTTGCATTGATTTACTTTAGAATAGGACCCATATGTGAAACATTCTACCTTAAAGCGATTGACAATTACTAAAGTATAATTTCTAATGCATTTTTTAATCTTATTGTAGTAAGTTTTGAAACAAATCAGAAAATTTGGCAAACAATGCTTTTTTGTAAATGCTCTTCCGAAAATTCTGATATTCTATGTTAGAAAGGACACGAGTTTCCTTATCATAAAGTATAATTTTACCAAAATCCAGATGTTGTTACATATTTCGAACAAATACAAGGTGGTCATAAAGTCTGTCCCTGATTACAATAATTTATTGCAGGAAAACTAATATAATTAGGAATATGCTTGTTTCAATATAGTGTAAAGACATTTATGAAGTTTTTAATACAAGTACTTACATCAGTAAATATCGATATGAGCACCCTTGGTTGCTCAAAGAATGTCAAGACGATATTCCATTTCTTGCCACGTGTTGTCCAACATTTGGGTTGTCGCACTAGGTACAGCATCTGTGATCCTAACCTTGAGCGTTTCAACATCTTTTACTGGTGTTGCAAACACTCTGTACTTTATGTATTCCCAAACGAAAAAAAATCTAGAGGAGTTAGTCCATCCCGTCGCATCCATCTTCCAGGAAATTTGTCATTAAGGAACTCACGAATGATGGTAGAGACTGGACTAAAAAAAAACTTAAGAACATGACTTTTCCATAAAAAAATCTTACAGTATTACATTCAATGATTATTTCGTAATAACGTTTTGTAATCAGGGAAATACTTTACTACCACCCTATAGTTTTATAAGTGAAAACAAATTAAAACGGTTTCGAAATTAAGAAAATTACACATTACGCAGGACATATCAGAATGAAAAAAATACATATAAAACCCTCTATCTATAATATATTTTAATACACTTTTTATGGAACCGAAATTAACATTTATGACGGGTACTACATTGTCAGTATTTTGCTTATTGTTCTACAAATATATTGTGCTATAAAAACTGGAAAGGGACTTGTCTTAACATCTGTATTTTTTCTTAAAATGAAAAATCAATTTAAAAATAATTCCAAACATTTAAAAATATTATGTGAAACATTTAGTATTCGTGTATATTATACGCTGTTAAAAATAAATCCATCACTTCACGGTAAAACTACTAGCAGTAAAATTGCCGGACTTTTTCCGTTCCGTTAGTACATTTTCCGTTTTGAAAGATAAAGGAAGGGAAAACTCCGTTTGAAGAATCGGTAAGTTTCCGTTATAAATAAACTCGGTTTTAAAAAATGTCATCTCTATTTGTGCTGCCATCTGTTGATTATTACGGGAGTATTTAATATATTTGATATAATGCAAGAACATTTTCTGCCCGTCTTGAGGCTCGAACTGGGAACGTTAGTGGTTTGAGCCGAGTGCTTTACCGTAAGACCAGCGGGTCCTTGATAGAGTAAGAGTAGGAACCGATGACAGGGGACTTGGACTTAAACAATTGGGGTTTAGAAAACTGGTAATTTTGAAGTTAATTGCGGGGATATTTCGTAATGAGATGATGGTTGAAAACTATAGTATCAATAGAGGATAAAAACATGAATTATGTATATTCTTAATTTGATTTTTAGATGTAAAATATAAATATTATATTTTGAATTAAATTCGATAATTTTTTTTTTGCTTTTTTGCGAAAATCGATTTTTAATCAACTATTATGTATTTTTAAATGTGTTCGTTTAGAATATATTTTTAGTGGGGGTGTTTTTTATAACTTTAATAAAAATAAAATAAACTGCAAATAATTTTAAAGTAGTGCGTTTAATTCGAAAGCATTATAGCATTACTTTTGTTTCTTCCTTTTTTAAATAGAATCGATTTTTTCCCCACTTAATTTAGCTTTTTTATATATATATTAATCTGTTTGCTTAGAATATATATTCTAAGTTCGAATACTTTTTTATAACTTTAAAAAATAAATTGCAAATAATATTAAAAGAATGGAAATAATTAATTTTTCCTTTTTAGGTGCGTAATTATATAAATACGTAGCACCTATTGTCGTCGCTTGGTCCGTCCGTCTGTCCGTACGTCCGTCTGTTCGTCCCTCCGCATATAACAACGCAAAAACTACCCAACCGAATGGTTGGAAATTTAAGATATATTATCTTTGCAGAATTTTGTCGAGACATTTCAAATTTTATAAAAATCGAATCAAAACTTTAGGAGATATTAATAAAAATATTTATTAAGAAATTTGATTTTTTAAAAATAAATCGGTGCTTTCTTGTTGTAGGAGCTTCCGAAGTTTAATCGTCAAGCGACCGAGATACTTTTTTTATTACAGAAACTAATCTGCAGACGATATAATTCATTTCACAGAATTAAAAATCATCAAGATCTGAATATTTATATAACTAGCTATAGTACGAACGCACCTCATTTGTCACGTTTGACGTACAATTTCCAACTTGTTTAAATTCGAAAGCACTATTTTCTTGTTGTTGTTTTAAATAAACTTGAAATTTTAATTTATAAAATTTTTAGTTTTTTCTGTGCAGCAACATGTCAGTTTTTGAAACATTGAAAATAAACATGCAGCAGATAACGGAATATCTCCGTTGGCTGCTTTCTTATATGAGGAAATTTTCTGCTTTTAACTGAAAATGCCCTTTTGTCATGAAAAAGGACTTTTTCTGTGAAATTCAGGGAAAAAATACCCGTGAATTTCAGATTACTTTTAACAGTATACTGTAAAAATATCCGTCAATTTACGGAAAAAGGACTGGCAGCAGAGTTGCCTTAATGTTTCTGTTTTTTGAGGAATGTTCCGTCTTTGTAGTCCATAAATGGAGCGATACAAACACGAAGGAGTTTAAGCGCATGTGTGGCGATCAAAAATACTGCAATCCCATTGGATGATAGATTTTTACATTAATAATTCCGTATTTGAAACTCTAATCTTAAAACTCTAAAAAGTGTACAATTTAGGGATACAGTTTATGCACTTTTTGTGCACAATTCAGTTTGTAGTTTTTATGCATAAGTAGAGGTGCCAAATACGCTCGGATTTTGTGCACTTTTTTTGCAAACTTTTTCTAGCTGGTTAGTAACAGATATACGGGAGATATTCCATTTTTCTAAAAAAACGGAAACTTTCTGATCAAAATTCACGGAAGACAACCTGTCAATAAACGAAATTTTTTAACAGTGTAGGATTAATGCATCCATCAGGAATAATAAAACAAGGATGCTGACCATATGCTGATGCATATGAAATGTATATAGGAAATAATAATAGAAAAAAATAAATTCTTGTTTAACTAGACATTTAACCATACACTGTGGAACGATGCATATGTATGAATCAATTAAAATTTAACCTAAATAAATTGAGATCATAGCGAACACTATATTTAAATAAAAAAATTATCCATAAGTATTCACGAAAATCTGGTATTAAATAAGGCAAAGAATTACTGTTTATAATTTGCTGTATCTAACCGTACTTATGAGTATTAAAAAACATTGTTCCAAAAGAAATTGTGGACTGTAGAGTTAAATTCCATTAATTACCTGTCAAATCTCCATATTATAAAAAGAAATTGGTAATTTTTGATACGATGACCATAAGCCCATAGATGCATAATAAAGGTTTTTTTCGAAATATTATTCTGCTAACCGTCATACTTGTCAGAATACGCTAAAACATTTGTTTAAAAAAAGTCCAAACTCAACAAAATATCCAACTGTCTTTCTTTCTCCACCTATCTTTTTCAGACTTACACCATTTTCTTACTCCATCTTTTATTTATTTATTTTGCCTGAAAGGAAAATCTCTCATGTCTATACTTTGTCATGCAGCTTAGATGTTTAATGCTTTAGCATATTTTTTCAACTATTTGCTAATTTAAATGTTTTTAAAAAGGAATGTTTAGAGAAAACACAACGTATTTTCTTTTCTGAAATATTTATATGAATTACCTAGGCAATATAACAAATACTATTTTATTATATTAATCACCGATAATTTAATTTGCATGTGTTACTGGCAAATTTTTTTTTTTTTTTTGTCGTCATTAACCATTTCATTTTAATGAAAATGTAGCTTATTTCTTGATTTCATCATTTGAAATACATAATGTCCAATTTAAGGCAGAAACGACGCTTGCGTAATCCTATGGAAAACAATTGATAAAGAAGTAGGGGGAAGCAGGGAAAAAACGGTTTCCTAACGGTTTTATTTTTTCGACAAAAATCTAGAAGGGTGGAAAAATCGGAACGCCCCACATAAAAGTGTTCGGGGACATCTGTGTTATTGAAAAAACACGTCTGTTGCCACAAGAAAATTCTTCTCTACTTGGGAAAATCCGTTTTCTAGGAGTATCTGAAACAGCTTTGAACTTTTGTGGTAGGGTAATACCGGTTGCTAATCAAAAATTAAGTTTTTACTCTTCCAGTAACAAAAAAGTTTTTTGCAATAAATCATGAATAAAACTTTAAATCATATACATTTTTTAAGGCCAGTAATTGTCTTTTTTCAGGTTTTCAAGAAATATTTAATGTTGTCATGTAATGGATTTCAAAGCTTTTACAACTCGTGTCTGCTGCACACCTCATGAGCCAACTCTTTGCGAACTGAACCTTATTGCATCCATCCTTCAGCAACTGTTGAGTGAGGAAACAATTCATTGCAGAATGCAATGCAAAACCATGGGTACCCGGTTTTGCCCCAATAGATGACCAAAAATAAACATAGTCTTTCTTCTAGATAGCTGGAAGTACACATTTCCACTTGGGGTCGAAATATAGTGCGAAAACTATAGAAAACAGTGGGTTACTTACTTAAATCGATCCGGCAGGCTGGAAGATGGCGGAAAAGACGGCGAATAAATACAATTTTTGAGAGGAATTTTTTTCTAACAGCACTGCACGGACACAAAGATTAACTCGCATTAAAAAGCCGATTACACACTGCTAAGGGACGATAAGGGACGTTGTTAAAACGGGTACAAAGCAGCACCCATCAGGGAGAAAACAGTGTACCCAATTTGACACGTTTACTTGGTTTTACCCTACTCTCGCCTACCTTTTTCTGGAACAAGTTACACAATTTTAATTTTCTGGAATATTTTTGGCAGTAGGCCAATTCTAAATTGATAGTTCAATAAGAAATATAAATTTAAAAACGCAATAGTTACACGAATTCAGAGACAAAAAACTCTAGGATTGTTTTGAAAATTAAACGATACTGAAAGGAAATGATTTTCCAGAAAAACAAAACGATCGAAATCTACCCAATTAAATTATCAAAAATATGTTGAAGCAGTTTGAGAAATTTCCCCCGAAAAAAGTGCGCCAATTATCTTTTATTATCTTTTTTCCCATGGAATTTTGCAACTGCTTTTGTCCTCTTAAGCATTAACGAATTAACAGTTTTGCCAGAACGCCGCCGCTCGGGCAAGAAGAGTTTTTTTTTGCTTCATTACTAAAAGCTTTAGGGTACTACTAATTTGTTACTGTAACCTTTGCTTTATTAATTGGCAGAAATTTTTCGATGATAAAAGACAAATATTTTAGTATGGGAAAAGCGGTGTTTTGAACCTATTTTTAGTTTCTTGTGTGAAAAAAAAGAAACTGTTAAGGGGTTAAAATGTTTGTCAATGTGTTTTTTTCATTATAGCAATAAAAAGATGCATATGCACACTAAATATATAATAATAATAATAATAATAAGTGCACGTATACACACTGTGCTGAATATGCATATACACACACTATACATTACTAAGACACATACGTCAATCTAAATATCTGTTAATGTAAACATTTTTTTCACTGTGTTTTTACAGAAAAATGTTTAATTCGTTTGGAATGCTGCGCAAAATTTTAAAACAAGTTTTATAAAATAATTAAAAAAGGCGACAGAAAACTAACCGAAGTTTGAGATGAATAACTTTTCAATCGGATAGATGAGAATGATAAATATAATAAAGAAATCCGACAATTTTTACTTCACACTTACACAATATCAAAAGCACTTTTAATTTCTCAAAGTGTTTTCAGTGTAAGTATCAATCTTCTGCAGCATATCTGTGCTGCTTTGGTGGAGAAGAAGTAAAAACAGTTACAGATCAGACTGGACCTTTAGACTGTTTTTAAAGAATTTAGACAGTTTCTATCAACCAAAGCCCAAGTTTGTTCATTTTCAATTTGTCTGCACTACCTTATAGTCACAGACTTTCCCAGAAATGCAGCTCGTTTTTGATGTCACTCAATGGCATTCGATTCTTTTTCAGCTGCCTTTCCTCATCTCAGATGAGCACTGTTT
This sequence comes from Maratus michaelseni, assembly GCA_963931845.1. Lineage (NCBI taxonomy): Eukaryota > Metazoa > Arthropoda > Arachnida > Araneae > Salticidae > Maratus > Maratus michaelseni. The sequence goes on from OZ007590.1 coordinate 183,250,025, forward strand.
ATCTCCATTTTCTGCTTTCTGATACAGTTGATATTTCGACTCTTCAAAATTTTCTGTTGTTAGGTCTTATCATATTCTTCAACTAATACTTCTATATACATTTTTGAATTACATCTAAATGTAATGCTTCTGACAACTATCTTATCTGCTGTATTTTTTCATGTACCATTTTTAAGAAATTCCATAGCAATATTTTCAAAACCTTAAACACTGGAAACAGCATTTTTATCTTGCCTCAAGAGTATGATCATAACCCTCTCCAGGTACATTAAGCGTCCGAACCGATACTTTGCCACATGCTATGTCAATGAATTGAATAGAAAAAATTATGTTATCTTTAAAGAATTATCCAGAGTAACACTTTTAATGCGAATTTTATAAATTCCAAAAAATTGTGCTATTGACGAAAAATATTATTTTTATGTTAATCGCAATTACACACACACAGTTAATCCGCTTTCGTTTATGAACAATGGGAGATTGATAAAAACAAATTAAGGTGTAAAACTAATAATATTAATATATATATGTATATATATATATATATATATATGCATCGTACATATTAAACTTAATTCTGTAAAAAAGGTAAAGAAAAGGTATCGCATGTCATTGTTGAAAACTCGAGAGACAATTCCTTCTATACAGCGTAATAAAATAAATGTTTCTAGCTTGGTTATTTAATATTGTTAGATGAAATAAAGCTGACAATAAGGCTGTCTAACTTATTCTGAAAGACACTTTTTATTCTCTGCGATAAGAGAAACGTCGGATTCCATATCAATAGAAGGAAACTAATGAGATTTTTTCTTCACTGTGTCATTTGTAAAGAATTCACAAAATCTTTCTTCCCAAACTATAAGGGCGTTACTTTTTTCTAAAATAAGCAATGTAAGTTACCTGCTATATATGATATTTTTCTTAAATAATAATGCTTAGTTTAGAACTTAATAAAATAAGATTTTGTTCATTGTTTCAATTTTAATTTTTTAAGTTATCAAGTTAATGATTTATTTATATTTTAAGACTTGTTTCGTTCATGGTACGTGTAATCTTTCTATAAAAAAATACCGCGTGAACTAAAAGTTAAAACATTAAAATTCATAAACAAAAGGAAGAAATTAGGATAAAGAAGTGTGGTTTGCAAGAAAGGGCTCGTAAGATAGTCGGATTTTTTTTAGCAGCAAAAAATCTTTAGTTAAAAAAGTCACCTGTAGATGGCGCTGACATTTCCAGTGCATTTTACATAGGAAATTAATGCCAAAAAAGATTTTTTTACCTAAGATTCTTTAAAATATCGAAAAGTAAAAAATAATTTCAATATGTTAAAACGTAACAATACGTAATGTAAATAAAACGTAATAATACAGTACCAATAAATTTAAATATAAAAGATGAAAAGCGTTTTTGCATGAAAAGTCTTTAATATTAGGTGAAAAAAATGTACTTCATTTTATTAATTGTAAACACTTTTTAGATGTCAAATCTATTTCTTGAAAGAGAGAAATATTGTAAGTGAGTGGGTGTGTGTTAGAGAGATATTATAGAGGAAGAGAGAACAAAAGAGAAACTATGACATTTTTAAAACTCAAGTAATATTTTTTTAATTCATTTTTTTAACTGCATTGTCATTTTAAAAGATAATGTTAATTGAAATACAAAAAGGCCGATCTAAATTATTCAGTAGAATAGTTTTTGTTCTAAGACAATAATAACAAAAGATTACTATCCTTAAGGGTTAAATGACAAGATAGGTTACCTTTTCTACCTTTAATTTTTCAATAATTCACGATATTTTTCTTCCTAAACTATGCACATAACTATTATTTTTCATTTCTTTAATAATACATTTAAAGATATTTATGTTAAATTAAGTCATATTTACTCGCATAAGTTACGTCACCGCGTATTTACACGCCCTGTAATTCTGAAAGAAAATGTTGACCCAGAAAAAATAAAGATTCGAACAATTTTCGCAGCTCGTACTTTTGAAAGAAAATTTCTGAAAAAAATTAATTGAAAATAATTTATAATTTTCAGAGAAAACATTTTTGGAATAACCTGAAATAATTAAATATGATTTCATAACGCTCTAACCCCATATATTCTAGTATTTTTTTATCTCATAGTCAAATCTAAATGTAATTGTTAGTTCAGTACTGTGTATTCACAGGAGCATATTTGGTTCTTTGTTTTCTGTATCTTTTTATTTTCATCGACTCCAAGAGTACAGTAATAAAAGCGCATATATTAATTCTCCATATAAAGCAATCTCCAGCATAAAAGCGCGATATATTAATTCTGCTCCTGCCGAAAATTAATCAGTCTCAGCTAGCAATATACGCTAATGTCGCCTCGTGCATATAAACTCCGTCGTGGCTGGAAAGTCCTACATGTTCCCTATTAATTATACCTCTGGAAGTGACTAGTCAGGTGAAGGTCTCGTCACCTGATCAACGTTCTAAATTACGAGACCAATTCCTTTCTCTTTTTAAAATTGTTTATTTATTTTTTTTTAAATCTGCCAATTCAACAAATTTAAATAGAAACCATGAACCGTCAAACAAAGAAACTGTAGCAAACTACTAGAGAACACTATAGCCTATCTGTAATACATAGTGGAAACACAAATATTTAAACTGAATTATGTTAACTTGTCGTAGTCTGTATTAGAAACTATAGTCTGTGTGAATACGACCCGAAAGCAAGCCCTTTTTTTTCTCCCCCTTCCTTATTCGACAACGTATCCAGAAATCTATAATTAATAACAATCTAGGACTGGCCAACACAGTAAAAAAAGTAACTCTCACCATATAGCGTTGGAGCCAATGACACACAGGGAGCTAGTCAGGTAGATATCCACTATAAGGAGATTATGCGAATTTCGTCCCGTGGCTACGCACACAAACTCGTTAAGCTAAAAATAATGCCCGGCAGGTAGGGGCGTGGTCTACGGTTTAATAATAATAATAATCAGTCTAGCAATGTGAAATTCTATATTTACATTTGTTGTTTTTTCGAGCACAATATACCTTTCTAATACACTGCTCAAAACAATTAAAGGATATTGCAGTTTTAGGTGGATTTTGTATCTGAGAAACTTTTTAGATGATTGATACATGGTCGACAGACATAGTAGGTTATATGAGAATAAATTACACATGTTTGGCAGAAAGAAATGCATTTTATTGCGCATTTGTGTACAAAAGGAAAAAAACACAATTCGTGCATATGAGAAAAAAAGAATAAGAAAAGGTGTTTTCTTCAAAGAAAATCATTTTCAGTTGGGGGTATGGTTTCCACGGGCGGCCAGCAACGTTGAACACCTTTGAGGCATGGACTCAATGAGGCTATTAATGACGAGTTGGGGTATTCTGCCCCACTCTTCCAGAAGAGCTCTTTCCAGTTTTTGGGGAGATTGTGGGGGTTGTTGGCGGCCAGAAACTCGTCTTCCTAGAGCGTCCCAAACGTGCTCGATTGGATTCATGTCTGGAGAACACGCTGGCCATTCCATTCGAACGATTCCTTCCTCGAAAAGGAAATCCTCCACCAGGTTTGCACCAGATGTGGCCTGCAGTTATCGTCCATTAAAATGAAGTTATCTCCGATTGCTGCAGCGTAAGGGACTACAATAGGTCTGAGGATCTCATCCCTATATCGGCGACCAGTCAGAGCTCCATCTCGAATGATGTAGAGGTCAGTGCGCCCGTCAATGGAGATGCCACCATACACCAACACTCCTCCACCGCCAAATCTGACACTTTCGTGCATGAACGCAGGCTTATTCCTACTACCACGGTCCCTCCAGATGAAAATACGCCTATTATCCGGATGCACAGAAAAACGGGACTCGTCAGAAAACAGAATATTGCTCCATTCATTTCTCCTCCATTACCGATCTTCATTGGGCGTTGTTGCCCGTCTACGACCTTGCCCTGGTCTTCGGCCTGCACATCCACTCTCCAAAAAACGGTTCCAGATCCTGGAAATGACACTTTGTGACACTCCAATGGCTTGCGCTACTTCGGCTTGAGTTCGGCCCCCTTCTAACCTACCAACAATTCTCCAAGCTTCTGAATCTGTCAAATGACTTCGCTGAGACATCGTACTCATCGAAACAAAGCAATCACTGAAAGCCGATCATCCTTGTCTTCATTCTCTTTTATCCAGTTGAAAGTCAAATTTCATTCGCTGCCTCTGAAGCGACGTTTTTGACGTCGAACTCAAAATTTGCATACTCCACAGTTTGAAAACCAGAAAAATTTGCATTTGTGATTCTCTTCTTCTGTTTTCGGCAAAAAAAATTTCGTTTATATCTTTATTTTATATAAAACTTCAAATATCCTTTAATTGTTTTGAGCAGTGTAGTAAACGAATGATTCGATTGTGTTTTTGACGTATCTGTTTTTGATTCAGTATCGCTGTCTCAAAAGATCTCATTATAAAGGATTAATTGATACTTACATAAACATAGAGAGTTTTATATAACAAAGTTGAAATGATTTGTATATTCATACTATTAAAATAAAATTATTTGTCATTTTCACACTCAAATAAATCAATAACTGCAGTAAGTTTTTCAACTGTAAAAACAATTTTAATGATGCAGAGATAACCTAATTGGACTTTTGAAAATGTAAATATGAAGAATCCTCATTTTGAATCTAGTTAGTCATTATTAAAAGAAAAGTTTCTGTGTGCGTTGTAATTTTATATCTGAGTTTTTCTAAGCCATTAAACAGAAACAATAATATACAAATCTTCAAAAAAATATGTTTCATTTATTTTTGATAAGGTTTACTAAACAGTATCTATAATCTTATGGTTTTAAAACGTTTTCAGTGTTAACCACAAGACGATAATGCCATTTTAAAGACCTTCTTAAATGCACTATATAAATCAAAGGAAACACTTTATAAGTCAATAAATGATATTTATAATATGCAAACATAAATTTTAAAATTGTCTTTAGTGCAAACGAAAATTCTGTTTTTAGTGCCAAAAATCGCTGATTCAATCAATTCAAATTCAAAGTTTTTATGTATTGTAATTCAGTAAATGTTGGTCGTAGAATAACAGAATGTTTACTGTTTTATTTGCTATACGTCTTAAATTTAACTTTTAAGAGCAAAGCCCGTATAAAAATTTAAATAATTTAAAACAATTAAAAAAAAATTCCTATTTTAGGCATAGATGAGAACTGAAACGTTGAAGACCAATATTGAACACATTTTTTGCAAATTAAACCTTGCCCCTACAACTAACGGTTTAGGAATAAGCTATTGGAAAAACGTAAGAGGGAAATTCTGTATACTAACTTAAGAGATATATATATATATATATATATATATATATATATATATACTAGCTAACCTGCCCGGCGTTGCCCGGACCCTTGATAAAATTAAACAAACCTTAATTTTGTATGATTTTATATCTTTAGCCCGGTTTAGTAGGAAATTATTTATTTAAAAGTGCTGTGCACGAGAGGAAAATCCTTTATTTCCATTTTCAGCCGCTAGGGGTGCTTTTTGATATTCGAACCTAGGACGCGTGTTCCCACCGCCTGTACCACCATATAGTAGGCTTACAGCGCACACGCTGCAAAATCTTTTAGTTTCACCTTCCGCTTCCAGGGGGCACACTCTGTTCCAAACAAAACCCCTTCCAAACGAATCTTCGACAGGTGTCACCGCTGCCTCTTGCACCGTATAGCAGGCGTGCTGCGCACGGTCTGCAAAATCCTTTAGTTCCGCTTTCCACCACCAGAGGGCGCAATTTGTTCTATATGAACATTTAACATGGGTACCCATTGTGTGCAATTGTTATGTAATTGTATTTTTTTTTTCAAATCTAATAAACAGGCGCCTCCGGCGCTGGAGGTTGGAATGAGTGGGTGCTATCGGTGTCGAGCAGCGTTTATTTTTCCTCTCGTGGACTTTTTTCCTATAACTCATGGGTAGCTGATTTCGGTATCCATTGTATCAGGGGAGTTGAATGAACCAATTCCCGTCGAAATCGGGCCCATAGAACTCGAGAAAATGATGCGCCCCCTCGCGGTGGAAGGTGAAACTAAATTTGCCACACCATCGAAAAACAAGTCGAATCATCCAAATCCCGTTGTGATCGGGCCCATGAAACCCGAGATAAAAATTCAAGTGCTCAACAACAAATCATTTACTTTGATTGTTGGTATACATGAAGTAAATAGGTGTTGTGTATTTTTATTAGGAACATAAATTTAATTCTTACGAAAATATAAATGAAATTTCCGTTATTCTCTATATAGAACATTTATAAAACGCTACAGGATAAGCTAAAAATGTTAAATTTCTTCGATGGAGTTTGTTTTATGTGTAAATTGGAGCAAGGCGTTAACCCCCTCCCTCCTCATTTCCGCAAATATATTGAATAATTTGTTCTAGAAAACACCTCCCCCTACATTAACGCGATCATTAAAAAAGAATTACATTTTTCTGATAATTAGAACATAACGAAGACGCTATGCTAAAATGGCCGCCATATGGCACGCTTTCCCATCCTCAAATTCAAAACTATATCATAATTAGTTACCTTAATTTTTGTTCGCAAATAAAAATTGGCAGTTATTTCCTTTCATTTTCACAAACTGTATGTAGGGATATGCCAAAGAAACACACCTCTTTGTAGTCCAGTTTTTAATGAAAGCTGATCCCTCACTGAAGTTTTCTCGGTTTTTCTTTTTTTTTTTCAACAGATTTTTGACAGTTTTTTTGTAACAATTAGGAAAAATTACCGCTGAATTTTTCAAAAATTGCATTGTCGGATACAGAAAATTATTTTACATATGCTCATAACTTCAAATCGATATCTTAATTAGTTTTCTTAAAATTTTCTAATTAGTAAATTGATTTCGAATTACTTTATTTCCGCTTCCGTGCACCAGGCCAGGCCTTGGACTATCCACACCTAAATTTTCAGACTTCTAGGTGAGCTAGATTTTGCTAGCCATCGCAGACAAACACACACCACACACACACATACATACACAGAGCAGAACTTTATTTTATTAGCATAGATATATTTCACACTGTTAGACACACTTAAAGACAAACGTGTCCGTGCGTAACACTGACGTCATTTTGATGTTGGCAACATCAGACGACTAAATTTTGCTTTTACTGCTTTTTTTTTCAACTTCTAAATGTCGCAAATTTTCGATTTTTACACCATCAAATACGGAAAAAAATGTTCTTTCAAATACAGTTTGTTTAAAAACTGTATCGCAATATGTTTGACAAAAATATCGAAATTTACTCATTTTTTAAGATTTTTCAAATAATTTTCAAGTAAGATTTTTTTTTAAATCTATCGAAAAAAAAATCATCTAAAGATAAATCCGTTAGTACTTAAAATAATATAAAATGTTCAGCATTTGTTTTCGGCTTATGTACCACAAAAGAAGCGTCCACAAAAGAAATGTAATTTCAAAAATTACATTTGAATACATAATTGCTATTTTTCATGTAAATATGAGTTTTGGTAATGTTAGTGCCCAATCTAAAAAACATATTAAATGTAAAAATCTATAAGAGTTTTCATAATAATAATAATAATAATAATAATAATAATAGTAAAAAGTTTAAAACTATATATTCTGTAACACGGGAAGCTCGGGTTGGAACACCTAGTTAATATAATAACAGAGTGCAATGTTTAAATTTGAATGTATAGTTTGAAATACATCTATGTCTGGTTCTATTGAAACTCTCCGGCTTAAAACTTTTAAAAAGTCATTGTTAAAATTTATCAAGACTTTCTTTTTTTTTTGTATAGCTCTAAAGCTGTTTACTTCTACATCTATAGTTTTATTTATATTTTGGTAGCACTAATTTTTAAGACATAGTTATTGAATGGTGTTTGTTTTACAAGATTAGTGTCGGGTGCTCGATTTTATTGCAAAGATGTTCAGAAATTCGTTTCCAGTAAAAAAAAGACATTAAGTTTGAATACATTCTGTTTATATATACTATTAAAATCCTAAAAACAATATTTCTGCTACATAATATCAACCTTTTAATAATACCAACCCTTATATAAGTAGACATTAAACATTCATCAAATATAAATTAACTGGAATAAAAGAAAAGAAAAAAATGTATTTGTATCTCATTGCTCACAGAAAATTTTGTATATGGTTCAGATATTTTCAAATTTATTATAGACTGTTAAAAGTTTCAGTTTAACTCTGAACAATTTGATGGAAGAAAAAATGCAGAAACAGCAATACATTATTCATTTGATTTTTCAATTATTCAGATTATTTTAAAAAATAGAGTTGAAAAATAGACTTGAAGTTAACGGATTTTCAATAATAGAAGAAAAAAAAAGCATTTGCATCTCATTGCTCACAGACAATTTGAATATGGTTCAGATATTTTTAGAATTTATTATACACTGTTAAAAGTTTCAGTTCATCTCTGAACCATTTGATAGAGGAACAGATTCAGAAACAACAACACATTATTCATTTGATTTTTCAATTTTCTTGATTATTCAAAAAATAGAGTTGAAATTAATGGATTTTCATTAATAAAGAAAAGAAAAAAAGTATTTGCATCTCATTACTCACAGACAATTTGAGTATGGTTTAGATATTTTTAGAATTTATTATACACTGTTAAAAGTTTCAGTTCATCTCTGAACCATTTGATAGACGAACAGACTCAGAAACAACAACACATTATTCATTTGATTTTTCAATTTTCTTGATTATTCAAAAAATACAGTTGAAATTAATTGATTTTCATTAATAAAGAAAAGAAAAAAAGTATTTGCATCTCATTACTCACAGACAATTTGAGTATGGTTTAGATATTTTTAGAATTTATTATACACTGTTAAAAGTTTCAGTTCATCTCTGAACCATTTGATAGACGAACAGACTCAGAAACAACAACACATTATTCATTTGATTTTTCAATTTTCTTGATTATTCAAAAAATACAGTTGAAATTAATTGATTTTCATTAATAAAGAAAAGAAAAAAAGTATTTGCATCTCATTACTCACAGACAATTTGAGCATGGTTTAGATATTTTTAGAATTTATTATACACTCTTAAAAGTTTCAGTTCATCTCTGAACCATTTGATAGAGGAACAGACTCAGAAACAAAAACGCATTATTCATTTGATTTTTCAATTTTCTTGATTATTCAAAAAATACAGTTGAAATTAATGGATTTTCATTAATAAAGAAAAGAAAAGAAGTATTTGTATCTCATTACTCACAGATAATTTGAGTATGGTTTAGATATTTTTAGAATTTAGCACTGTTAAAAGTTTCAGTTCATCTCTGAACCATTTGATAGAGGAACAGATTCAGAAACAACAACACATTTGATTTTTAATTCTCCTGATTATTAAAAAAATACAGTTGAAATTAATGGATTTTCATTAATAAAGAAAAGAAAAAAAAGTATTTGCATCTCATTACTCACAGAAAATTTGAGTATGATTTAGATATTTTTAGAATTTATTATACACTGTTAAAAGTTTCAGTTCATCTCTGAACCATTTGATACAGGAACAGATTCAGAAACAACAACAAATTATTCATTTGATTTTTAATTCTCCTGATTATTCAAAAAATACAGTTGAAATTAATGGATTTTCATTAATAAAAGAAAAGAAAAAAATGTATTAGCGGCTCTTTACTCACAGACAAATTTGTATATGGTTCAGATATTTTAAGAATTTTTATAGACTGTTAAATATTTCCGTTTAACTGTGAACCATCTGATTCAGTAAAAAATTCTGAAACAACGGTACATTATTAATTTGATTTTCTAATTATCATGATTATTAAAAAAATAGAGTTGATAAATGAGTTGAAGTTAATGGATTTTCAATATTAAAGTCAAATAAAAAAATGTATTTACATCTCAGTACTTACAGACACATTTGAATAAGTTTCAGATGTTTTCGGAATTTATTAGAGATTGTTTAAAAATTTTCATTCAACTCTGAACCCGCAAAAAACAAAAAAAAAAAAAAAATGGGCAGAAAGACCAACACATTGTTTACTTAATTTTTCATGATTATGGGGATACTTAAACACGATTCAACTAATGAAATTTGCTTTGCGTGTCTAATGGCTAAAAGGCTGGCTACAATGCAAGCAATGCCAAGTTCGAATGCCGACTCACGCTTGGAAGTACTTTGTGTTTCGCTATTACTGTTCCCCATTAAACAGAGATCACAGTCTTATTAACCACCTTTTGCAAAATGATAACTGTAGCAACTTTTTCGTTCAACCTTTTACCAATTCTCAGTTTAACATTTTACCAGGTGAGGGTTGAACATTGTAATGTTTCATTGTTCAAGCAAAACATGTTCAAGCTTCAACAACATCACCCCAAAATGTTGAAAAAAGTTTTAATCCTCTTAAGGTGGAATAATGTTTTGCACTATAATATGCTAAAATATTTACCAAAATTTTTAACTGTGTACGTTATTTATTTAAGGAGACAAAATAAAGCTGAAACAACTTTTACAAAACTGAAAAAAATCTATGGGCTTAAAAGGATTTAGCAGCACACATATGGCATTTATTGCTAAAGTAAAGAGGTACAAATAATGGAAAAACTTCTCCAGCACGCTATATCTCAAGTACAGATCTTACTTAGTTGCAATAGTTAAGGAAATAGTTTGTAAAATGAAGATTTTTAGTAATGAAACTGAAGAAAATCTTCTTGTATTTTCAATAACAGATTTTTCTTAGACACTTTTAGAAATCATTTTTTAATGTTATAATAAAAAAAATTATATTTTCTTGTTCTCATTTAAAAATATTTTCAATTGGCATGCTATCTGTATATTTACATATGTTTACACATACTAATTATATTTTTTATTGCTACGGGAAAGAGTAAAGGAATAAAAATCGGAAATTAAAAAATATTTTTTTTCACAGTTATGAAAAAATATATAAATAACGTTATTTTTGTCATTTTAAGCTACCTTATTTTCAATAAAAAAATCAATATGTACTAGAGACAAGGAGCAAGTGGGACACTTTTATATTTCATACTACAGAAAGTGTAATTTACAGAATACCCAGATTTTTTTTTTATAAACAGTAAAAGAACTTGCTACTAATGGATAAAAAACGTTAGTCATAGCTTTATTGTTGTAAGCGAAATAAACTTAAGTTGTGCATTGAAACTTTGTCTTATCAATCCGCGGTATCAGAGTCTGATGGGACTCTGATAACAGTGGCGGATCCAGAGGGGGGGTCAAAGGGTCAGCTGACCCCCCTGTGATGAGAAACACCCTTATTAGTGGCGCAGTCAGAACATTTTAGCAAAAGGATTTTTTTTTAATTCTTATTATTTTTTGTTATTTCACACATTTTTTACAGTTCCGAAAAACTGGTATAGGAAATCAATGTTAACCATTTTTTTTTTAGTCCTGTAAGATATTTCTGCTCTGCTCAGGTCGTCACACAAAAGAGAGTGGCTTCGTTCTCTGGACCATTGTTACTAGGTCACCGAGATGATGGGAACCTGACGGAAGAGAATGGCTTAGGTTCACTAGCAAATGAAAAGAACTTTCGTTTATTATTGAGGTTTTGCATTGACGCAGGTGACACTGTTTTGGAAAATCACATAAACAACGCTCCTCGTAACGATACTTTTATCAGTAAAACAACTCAAAATGAATTAATGGACATATATATCATAATGGAGTTCATATTACAGAAAATACTGAACTCTGTGAAAGAAAGTCGGTTCTTTAGTATCTTAGCTAACGAAACCACCGGTGCTGTTATTATCGAGCAGATAAATCTCAGCTTTCGATATTAGGATATAACTACGAAGAAAATCAGGGAAGAGTTCGTAGGCTTTGTAGAAGCTAGAGGCTGAAGTGGTGAGTTTCTTGCAGACCTAATTGAAGAAAATCTAAGGAAATTAGGATTAAAAATTGAAAATATGCGAGGACAAGGTTACGACGGTAGTGGCTGGAAAATTCAAAGGGGTGCAAGCATGCATAAAAAAAAGTAGGCACTTGCTATTCACATGCATTGCGCGTCTCACTAACTAAATCTTGCTATATCTAAAGCCTGTTCATTACGCAGTATTAGAAACGTTGTTGGTGTCATGAAAGAAGTCATCAATGAAATTAGGGAATCCGCTAAAAGAATGAATTGGATGCGAGAGGAAATACAAGAACATCATCATTAAGAAACGCTATTGAAGCTCTCAAAACTATGTGAAACTCGGTGGATTGAACGCCACGACGCAATTTTACAAGTTTTACAAGTTTTCCATGCCATTGTGTGCTTTCTAGAATTATTAGATGCAGAAGAATAGTCCTCCAAATCCACATCTTTAATAGTATCAGTTCTGCAATTTGATTTCCTTATTGAAGTGCAAATCATTTCCTCCATCTTGAATTTAACTATTTCTTTATCTTGTAATTTGCAAAGCCCTTCGTTAGATTTGAAGCAATGCTATGATATGGTAAAGCATGTTGTCGATACTTTAAATGATTATTGAAATTCATCATCAAGTTACCCGAAAATATACGACGAAGCATCGAAAGTAGCAACTAAAAATTCCATTGAAATTACTATGCCAAGAATTGTAAAAACACAGCACCACAGATCCAACACTGCAGCATGAAGTCCTGAAGAATATTACAAATTTAATTTATTTTTGCCGTTTATGGATTTTATCATATCAGAGTTGGTAACAAGATTTTCCACTGCTGACCATTCAAATATCGTTGCATTACATGGATTGATCCCGGCATTTACCAATGAGGATACAGAAACTTTAATGAACGCAGTTGAACCTTACAAGAAAGATATTCCAGGGACATTTTCTAAATTACGAGGATAAATAGACTTACATAAATTAACCAAATTATTTGAGTATTTGAAAAGACCATCTACAAACAGTAGATCGTCTTCATTATTATAAAAATGTGTTATGGTTCAGTCCAGTCATCTATGACTCCCAAATAAACTCATCTATGAGCTACCTGACTACGATGCTTGCAGTCCATCCAACCGGAAAAAACCAAGGTACTCCACTATTCTTCATGAATAGTCCTTCCGAGCTATAATTCTTATTTTCTCTTTAATATTAAAAAAAATATATTATATGATTATTTTATTAAATAAATTTAAATTGACTTTTCTGCTAAACTTCTCCTAACATCTTTACTTTACCTCGTCTGGCATTATTTTGGTTTTTTTGAACTATGAACTATTTTTACTTTTATACTTTAACTAGTAAATTTTCATTATTTTATTGATATACTTAACACTATCCTATTTTTATGTAGTCAATTGGACTACGCTAGACATTTCATATGGCTCTCTCAGGATTTGATATACACCTACTCAAAGCCAGGGTGTGCAGTTGCTTCGCAACTTAGAAGCCCATTGAACCTATCACAAGTTCAAGTTCAAGTTCAAATAGATTTATGGCAGCGTCAATGGAAAAACAAACCGGAGAGCGAACTTCCACGCAGTGCAAGTGAAAGCATATTACACGCTTCAGAATTTTACCCGAATATCAAAACTCTTCTCCATATTTTACGTGTCCTTCCTGTTACAATCTGTACCAGTGAACGGTCTTTCTTAACATTAAGACGGGTAAAAACTTACTTGAGATCAAATATGAAAAAAGAAAAGCTAAACGGTTTAGCAATGTTTTACATTCATCGCGATAAGGAAATTCACCCTGAAGAAGTATTAAACAAATTCGCAATGAAGCATTAGAAGAAATTGCAACTGCAGTATTTTTAAGGTAATGCAGCGATGTTTTGCCATTATTTTTTTCATTGCAATAAAAAAGTGTTATCCACATCTTAAATATGAAAACGTTTAATTTCATTTAATTGAAGAATTTTAACATTTCTGTATTAACTACATATTATAGAATTAATAAATTGTATATTTATATATTTCATAGAAAATGATAACAAATTGGTTGCTGAAACTTAATTTAATAACAATAGTACTATAGTAACAATAGTACTATGACAATAGTACTATAATTTGTAATTTATATATTAATTTAATATTAATATAATTTAATGTTAATTTAATATTATTTCATGAAAATTTATTAATTACTGTGTAATATATTATAATTTGAAGCAGGTTTAAATGATACTTCGCTTTTCTTCCACTTTACTGATAATTTTATAAGTAGACGGTATAACGCTGGCTACTGAAACTTGACCCCCCTGTGAAAATTTTCTGGATCCGCCCCTGTCTGATAAATATCTGGTAAATAGGCAAATTCAAAAGGAATATTAGCACACTTATAAAGTCAATGACAAAATCCTATATATTAAAACGAAAACGGAATTTTATATATTCCGTCATGTTATAGATTAAAATAACAAAATGTAGCATTTATCTCTTTAAAGATAAGTAAATTTATGCTAAGAAATCAGATATGATTAGTTACTGTTATAAGGAACAGAGAACAATCAGTCGTTGCATATCGCCTACGGCAGGTCACGTGACTCTCTTCCTTGAAATCAGCGCGCCGGTCTGTCTAGAGGTGGCTGCTCACGAATTTATTCGAATTGCAATGCATTTCATAATTAGTTTACACATGTTTTATTTTCATGTTTTATATTATGCATATCCATGATGGGTAAGTATTACGGTGGCCCCCAACGATTAATTTTAAACGTAATTGTGTTCATTATCGAAGCCTCATCCAGCCATACTAATTTGTTACGTGAGTAATTCTAATTGGCTGACACGTGACATGCGTGTAAAATGTCAAAGTATATAGTAGGTTCAATAAAATGTAATCATATATCCGCGCTGTAAAAAAAGACACATTCTAAAATATAATATAACCACAAACTAAAATATACAATAACCTCTTCCGATTTACTAACAATTCAGAAAAGTGTTCTTTAGTTTTTGAGACTTCAGTTCAGCAGCGTTTACGAGGGGTTTTTATAGTCTATTAAATCTTCTAAAACTTGCACAGCGGTTTTTAGGATGATTTATATTCTCAATTAAACATTTTCAGATGTGTAATTGAATTAATACATGCAAGAATCGCAAAATAATACTAAATTTAATGTTATTACTCGTATTAATGTATGTAATTAATGTTATTTTGTTAATTTATCATGTTTGTCTTTAAATCATGTTTGTTGAACATTAAAATGTATACTTTAGTATGGATAGCATTCGAAACACCTATATTGCGGTTTGATGAAACTGATTAATACACTATAAAAAGTACTCGGAAACGTTTTCGAAAAGTAGTGGCAGCAATAGAAACTTTGTTTCTGTGAATGCTTATTTAAATCTCGAGAAAAATATGTAGTTTAAACCTTTGGGTAACATGTTTTGCATTATATTTATACTTAAATTATATTATTTGATTTAATAATTAAATAATTTCTTCACGCATCTTTCATTTAAATAAAAGGACGTCCTTTTACATGAGTCTGGTATTTCATGGCTATTCAAGAGCGAAATGTTCCAAGATAATTAAATATATGTTTTCATTAAAAAAAAATTATCCGTAAAAGGGGAAATAACAAAACACAAGGATTATTTTACTACATTGTTCCCAACTGTTCCTCAAAAATATTCTTTGAATGAGCAATTTTTGTAATGATATTTTCTATTATTTCGTAATATAAATATTAGAATTATAGGCACGGAAAACAACAACTCGATTTTTGTATGCAGTAGCTATGCATTAGTTATGAAAAGTGCATAATAAATTTAAAATATTTTTTTAAACAGACTTTTGAACTTCCAAAATACAAAAATTTTAAATGCTGCAGGATTCATTGATAAATTTGCTCATCTTGAGTATCAATCATCTCGAGAATTGAGCTTATTTGCGCATAACAATGTGTTTAAAAAAACTTATATTAATAAAATTATAATTATGTGCTATTAGTTATAATTTTACCGGTGAATTGAAAACGCTTAATTTTATAGATGCCAGTGTCTCATTAATCCCTTCTGGCATGCCTGCGTTTCAGCTAATTGACTTTCCTAACGTGATTTATGTTTAAAAATTCCAACAAATAAGGAAGAAATTTTAATCTACTTAAATTTTACATATTTTGAATTGTGGAATTACGCCAAGAGAAAATTCAATTAGAAGAGAATTTTAGAAATGCGCGGTAGTTAATTCCATACTCAAATACTTCGTGATTCTTATGAGCCCCGAATAGAGTTAATACGATTCAACAATTAAATATAAAGAATTGATGAATTTACGCGCAGAAATACTGAAGGTTCTTTTCTAATACATTATTTAAAAAGAACAAAAAAAACATACATTGGGTATGGATTAGGAAATATTTTCCAACACTAACAGAATATTATTAAGAATCATGATATAATGGTATTCATTTGTGAATCTCTGTAAACGAACTATGTATGTTATTTATTCTATACCCCTGAGAAAGCATATTTCTGTTCACCTCAATGATACATATCAATAGCATTATATTTGAAGTACTGTAATATGAATGAAACGCATTGAAAATGATTTTTTCTAATGCACCATAATGCAACGGAATTTATTTGTGCGTCCCTGTAAAACAACTATAAATATGATGTATTTCATTTTCAATACAGAACATTCGATACTACACCTTGATACTATATAAAAATTACTGGCAGAGTATATTTACAAAAGTTAGAGCAGACAACCAAAGAAGCAGACCGAATTCATAGACACTTTTAAACTATATTGGAAATGGTAAAAAATTCAACTACAACACATTATTAAACGTTTACGATTCCTATGATCACCGCCAGTCAGAAATTGACTAGTTTAACGTTAGCTGTATCTGAAAAAAAATTATCTATTCTACACACGAAAATTCTATTGATTTCTTAAACGAAAATTATACTCTAAATATATAGATCTTGTAATCAATCGTATATAGCTTTTTAAACCTATTTAATGTTTGTTTTTCTTTTAAAATAAGATTGACTAGCTGTTATCCGTGACTTCGTTCACGTAACATTAAAAGCATAATAAATGCATTAATTAAGCAAACCATCTCACTCATGATAATTAAAAAATATATTATTAACAAATGCTTTATCATTTTTTATAAGGGACAGTAGAGGCCCAAACGGACAATATGTTTTCCTGTCAAATAAGGTGGGACGTTGCACGTGGTATTAGAGATATTTAAATCAGAAACGACACTTTTGAGACATAGGTTTCGGAAGCTGTGCTTCAGTTTATAAATTTAATTTCTGAGGAGATTTCAAAGATGAATAAATTAATAAATATTTAGGTAGGAAGCAAACAACTTTAGTAGCTCTTTGTCCTGTCTATAGGTAATTAATTAGAAAAGTGGCAAAAATTTAAAATATTCCGTTTAGTTTACAGGATATATTAGTATACACTAGTTACAGCTTCTTAATGTATGGGTCAAATTCATCGCGACAAGTTAGATGGCCAAGTTTGAGGTGGTGGTAACTGTATTCATTTCTTATCTT
Organism: Maratus michaelseni; assembly: GCA_963931845.1. NCBI lineage: Eukaryota > Metazoa > Arthropoda > Arachnida > Araneae > Salticidae > Maratus > Maratus michaelseni. Next base: position 183,267,535 of record OZ007590.1, read on the forward strand.
TAAAAGAGCAATTATGTTTTTCAGCACAAAAAATTGTGCTAGATCAGATATTGGAAGTGTGTAAGGTTTCTTGCACCATGAGCAGCCAAACTTGGTGATTTGGTCGTTTTTCCTGCGCAGTGAAATAGTGAACTTCACAAAAGCACCCACGATAAGCCATGTATACTACTTCTGATACTGACAGTTTGTTTATATTCATCTTAGAATATATGTACGTCCTTCCGCGATACCATCAAAATTGAAAAAGGTCGAGTGGGGACCATATTAAAAATTTGGCCACTTGACATGGAATAACCCACAAACAAATTCGAAAATTTTAAATTCAAATTGAATTTTTAGCCGAACTTTGCGGCACTTGAAGGACAAAATTTTTGTTGCTTCAGTGAGTGAACTTTTAATTATAAGCTATAAATTACGGCAAACATTCGAAACAAAAAAATTATTTTATTTTGAGATGCCAAATGCATCACATTCGAAAACATTTATAACTAAATTCTTTCGAAATAGAAGTCAACAGATTTACAATAATTTGGACAACGCTGCAAGTTTGTGTTTAGAGGTATTTACATAAGCGAAGCAAGGGTGAACAGTTATGAAATAAACAACTTAGATTATGAAGATTATTATTATTATTATTAGATTAGTGATAGATTAAGAATTATTAAACATGTTATTTTTAATATTCATAAGTATTTTAATTAGCATTTTAATATTTTGGATTATGAGTCAATAATGACCGTGCATGCATCAATGTGTGTCACATGCGGGGAGAAGTTTGATATAAAAACAAATTTAAAAAAAATAGTTAATTCCATTATTTTAATGACTCAGAGTCAAACTTTTCTCTAAATAAGCTACTCAGAAAAACACTGAAAACATCCGATTGGACATCTTTATTGTTATTATCAACCTATCTTCTATTTTTTTCATCTGAGAAAAAAATCTTACCAAGTTTTCCCAATTCCTCCTGTAGTGAGTTCAAAACAACATACACCATTTTCGATATTTTACTTTTCATGTCTTATGATCAGAAACAGTTGTGTTTTGGTTACAAACATTCAAAGTGCCAATTTATATCCATATTAAAAATTTGATTTTCCCATTTTAAAGGCGCAGAAATTCTAGAAATGCTAAATGATTATATTGCTTAAACCTTATCATAAGAAAGGATTTATGATCTAAGATAAATATGGTATATAATATATCATAAATTTCAAAACATAGTTCAAGTAACATTTTTTTTTTCAGTACTCGTATGAAGAATGCCACGTAATAACGAGAAGATAAAAAGAAAACAATAGAATATTACCGAAATATATATCACATGGAATATATTTTTATTTCTAAAAATAATTTATGTTTTATGTTTTTCTTAAGTTTTTATCAACAATCTTAAATAAATGTTTTACTAAGAACAGAATTAAATCCGAGTTCTTTATCAAATTTTAAGCTTACAATTTGTCTATTATATCTTTTTAAGTAATTTTCATTATTTGTTAGAGAATGACAGTGAAAAAAAATGTCTGACGGCACAAGTAATTTTTAACAAAAATTACATAAATCTGGTTTCAAAGATTCGTTTAGGATTCTTACTCTATTACATTTTTATTAACCTACTCATTTAGTTATTGCACGACAACTGACATATTTTAGTGCGAGTAACATGAAAAAAAATGGAATTGTTTTGTGGAAATCACTTAATTGTTATCCACATTTCCATTTAATTAACATCGTTTTTAATATTACTCATTTCGACAGTAGAAGATCCTATATTAAAATGTGTGACATATCGCTTTAAAAAAAATCTATACAAAGTAGATGGCTATTTGAAAAGCATAAAATAAACGTAAGCTAAAACTTCTTTTAAAAATTAGTTACGGTTGGACATTTTTTGCCTACAAAATAATAAAAAATACAAAACAAACAGAAAGACAAGCATACCTTTTTTTTTATCATGATTAAATTGAAAAAGAACCACCAAAAGAAAAAAAAAACTTTGGAACAAAAAAATATGAAAATACGAGCATCCGTTGAAACGTTATGCGTGGACATACCATAAAAATAATAGCGAAAAATCATGCAATAGGCATAGTTTATAAGACATTTTCCAACTGTAACAGAACAATATTATAAATTCAATTTTTTCATACAATGGAAGGAGATATCTAAATAAGCAATTTACAAACACATAACGAATAAAAATCAATTTTCCGCAAGTGCTGTCCATATGCGGTAATGTGTACGAATTATGTCGTGCATCCCTGTATATTATCTATGAAATTTATGCCTACTACATAGTACGCTAAATATTAGATAAGTTTAAAAATGCTTAAAGCAGCGGAAAATGTATTTCTAGCAATTCATCAATCATAGTCAGTCCTGTATCCGAAGTCTCTTGCGCGTCTCTGTAAGTGAACGATAAATACCACGCACTCCATAATCTATAGAAAACATATTGTAGTGTAACTCATTTCTCCTTTTTACTTTCATAATGTTTAAAGTATGATAACATGATTAAAATGCAAAGAAACCGATTTCCCTATCTCCTAGATCCTATTTAATGGAATTTTTTGTAGATCCCTGTAAACGAACTATAAATGCTATTTATTCTATACTCTTCAGAAAGCATGTTGTAGTCCACCTCACCGATGCATATCAACTTCATTATGTCTGAAATATTGTAACATCAATAAAATTCACTATAAATGATTTTTCTCCATAGACAATAATGTAAATGAATTATTTTGTGTGTCCCTGTAAACGAACTATAAATGTTGCACGCTTCATTTTTAATACCGAACATTCCTTAGTAAACCTCGATGACATATAAAATTTATACGGCAATTCGAGTATGTTTACAAGAGTCAGGGGACGGCCAGACGGACAAACAGACAAAGTTTTTTTTTCTCCTACGTCGGGGAGGAGTCCAAGGACCATAGTTCCCCTCGAGCGGCCCAGTAGAGTTCAGCTTTATAAAAAAATCAGCGACTAAGAAGTGCTTATCATTCAAACGAGAACAGGTCAAAAGGTGGGTAAAATCCATAAAGTCTCCTGAGGAACAGAGGGGACAGTCTGAAGATGAATCAACACCGATGCGGTGCAGGTGTCCATATAAAAAGTCATGGGATGTCATGATTCTAAAATGTGCAACAGCAATGCGTCTTGGAAGATCTCGAGGAATAGGATGAGTCAACAAGTCATTCCATTTCTTTTCCGTGGCTTGCAATTTGTGTAGATTGTCCACTCTCTCCTTGATTCTGTTTTTTATAATTGCACAAGCTCGTTGGTATGGGTAATTGTATGTGGCTTGTTGCAATCTGCAAGCCTGTTTAGCAAAATGATCAGCTCGTTCATTTCCTGTTATTCCACAGTGGCTAGGTATCCACTGGTAAGTAACTTTCCAATCAGCATTCAGAATACTGCTGGCCAAAGCACGTGTATTGGAAAGGCGAGCAGAGCTATCATCCTGGTAGGAGCAGAGGGCCAAGATTGCTGCTTGGGAATCAATAAGGAAAACAACTTTTCTATAGTTAGAGATGTAAGAAAGTCTAGTGAGAGCTTGGTAGATAGCCTCTGTCTCTGCTTCAAAATTAGTTGAGTTTACTCCAACTGCGACAGAACTCTCAAAAATACCTTCACAGTAAAAACCAGAACCTAAGGCACCATTTGGTTCAGAAGAGCCATCTGTATATATATGAAGCCTTTCATGATTAGGATAATGAGTATGTATGGTCTCTTGGGAAAATGCTTTTAAGACCCAGGGTATGGCTTCATATTTTTTCTCATTAATTCCAATTGAGAGATTAAAAGAGGGAATCATGTGGTCTGAAGGCAAGCAGTTCTCTCCTTGAAAGGGCTCTCGTGCAGAGATGTTAAGATTATAATAGGTTCGGAGTTCTTCTGCAGCCGTCAAAAAAGTCTTGTGTGTTTTTAATCTGCGTTGACTTGGCAGATAATTAGTCCAATGATCGAGATGTTGTCTCAAACATTTTTCGGATAGTTTTATTAATTGTTTTTTTCTTCTGAAATTTAGGGGCTCTAAATCAGTTTGAATTTCTATGGCTGCAATCGGTGTAGAGCTTGCAGCCCCAGTAATAAGTCTTAAGGCTTTATTTTGGACCTTATCCAAAATCTCAGTACAGTTCTTTGGTGCAGTAGCAACGAGTTCACCACCATAGTCAAGAATGGGTCTAATGTAGGTTTTATGAACTGTACTTAAATTTTCTTGAGTAGAACCCCAGGAAATACCACAAAAAACAGACAAAGTGAATTTATAAACATTTTTCAACATTGCTGAAAAATGTTAAAAATCATAAAAAGGACTCGTATAACTTTTCCTATTTGAAGTTGATTTATAAAGATAAATTAAACGAGCCAGTGAATCATACTTATTGAACTAGTAAGATGTTTCAAACTACACTGCCTCATTTGTTCCATAAAGCATAAAAAATACTATCACTATTTAAAATATTCTAAAAAGCATTATCCGAAATACTACGATGTTTTTATAAATTGTGAAATGTAGTTTCATTTATATACTTACATTTTTAAAGTACTGAACGTTAATTTTCATGACAAATCATTTATAGCATTTCGGGAATGCAATACAATAATATAATATTCAAATGTCATAGATTAAGGAATACAAATCCGCGTGCCATGAGGCCAAGTGTTATCACTTTTTCTTAAAAATATTCTTGCACTTATTTAATGAAAGAAATTCTGATATTAAGTCTTTTTTTTTAAACTTAATGAAACACACAAAAACAATTTTAAAATTAACCCTTTAAAACAAAACAATGTATAAGAAATGTGAGCATAAATTCAAAATTTATATTTAACTTTGAACCTTATACTTATTTCCAGTCAAGCAAGCTGCAAAAGGAATAATATAATTTGAATAATTGTGGCATATCTCGAGTTAACTAATCTTTTGTGGGGAATTAGACAAAATACTGGTATTGTGCAAACTAAGACGAAGTTACGATGTGAAATATATAAAATAAACTACATTTCACATCCTAACTTCGTCTTAGTGTGCACAATACCAGTATTTTGGCTAATTCCGCATCCTGAAAATCAGGGGAGTTTATATACCAAACCTTGCGATTTCCAAGACTAATAAACAAACAATATTTTGCATAAACCTACACTTGCTAATCCAGACTTCCTAATATAAAATAAAGAATTCTAATGTTTCAAATTAGCTATCTCCATTGTATTAATTTTCTTGAAAAAAAAAGCTTAAAAAACATACATTTTTACATCAACAGTTTGGTTAAATTTTTGCAAAATAAAATACACATTTTCAAGTATTTGGATCTCAGTTATCCTAATTAGAGCCGGACATGTAAGTGGTTTATTATATTTTAACTGCTGTGAAGGAATGTTTAATTGCAATTATTAAAGAAAAATCATATAAAACTGACTTTAAATAGCTCCTTTTTTAATATCCCACCCTCCCTCCCATGCACACCAAATGATTCGAACTTAGAATGATTAAAATGCTGATTTATTTTCGTAATAATATATCACTCACTTCTTTATTTATTAGATAATTGTGATAGATGATTTAACTTATTTAATAGACTGATTTTCATAATATATAAAATCAGAAAACAGCGATATCTCAAATAATTACATGGTGATTTTAATGAAATCTAATCAAACTATATAATAATTTGTTTAAAAGTTATGTAGTATGAAACAAATTATTAGACAGACAACATACTTTAGTAAATAGCATGCATGTGAAATTGACAAATTCTTGGTATTATTTGATATACGAAAATCGCTCTCTTTAGTACGGAACATGATTAACCTAAACACCAATATACCACATATACATAATATAATATGATGTTTTATTGATATCAGTAAAACTTACATATTTAAAGTACTGAACCTTTTATTTTCATGACAAATCATTTACAGCATTCCGGGAATGCAATACAATAGTATAATATTCAAATGTCACAGTTTTGGGACTGCAAACTCAAGTGCCATAAGGCCAAGTGTTATCACTTTTTCGTAAAAAATATTCTTCTACTTATTTAATGAAAGAAATTCCGAGATTAAGTCTCAGAATTTCTTTAGTATGTCTTTAATATGTCTTTTTTTAGAACATAATAAAACACACAAAAACAATTTTAAAATAAACCCTTTGAATCAAAACAGTGTATAAGAAATGTGAGCATCAATTTAAAATTTATATTGAACTTTGAACCTTATTCTTATTTCTAGTTAAGCAAACTACAAAAGGAAAATAGAATTTGATTAAATGTGGCCTATTTTGAGTTAACTAATCTTTTGTGATCAAATTCTTTCAGTTTATCTCTCCGATAAAACCTAGATTATTTAGTAACTAGAACTGACAGTATTAAGCAGCGATGCATTAACTGGGAAATAGTAATATTTTTCTATGTTTATTATTTTAAATACTACTGTTACCAATACTGTTGCAACTATTAAAAATACCATTAATTCTAGTAGCAAATATCTTTAATTTTTCCAATAAGAACTATTTCATTTTATCACGATTTCAACGAACTGATATTCGCACTATATCATAAGTAAAATACATAATAAAACTAATATGATCTAAAAATACATACTAACTTAAGCATAAATATTTTTGACAGTACAAAAAAAGCGCAATAACATCTGAATTGGTGATAAAAACCATAAAACTAGGAGTAGGTATCACAAATATATACATACTGAATTTTAAAACTGCATGCATAGATTGTACAATCACATAAAGCTTCAACTCAGATCATCGCTTAAATCATATTTAGGAAATAATGATTAGGTGGTTTAATGTCTACAGTAAATTAAGGCCTTTGTTGTCAACCAATTATATCGTATTTTGCATTAGATATTCACTACATATGTATTAAGCAGATTTACAACAGGATTATGCTTCAGTATAGACATCGATTCAGAGTGAAGGAAATGATTTGTGAAATGATTAGAACAATATTCCTGAAAGAACATTTTGCCTAGAAAACATTTTTAAAGGTACAACATATCTTACATAATAGACTGAATAAGCTTTAATGAGGTTGAATATGCTTTTGTTTTTGTACCATAAAAAGAATTAAAGAATTATTTGGATATATATCGTAAAAAGTTCTTTTTGCTGTTAAATTTTAAATAGTTTGAAATATAATACTACTAAGAATGAGCAAAAATCTGCACTTACTAGATCGAAAATCTTATTATTTTTTACTCTTCTAATTTACGTACTATTACATAACTTAGATATTTTATAAAACGTGCCACAAATGTTCATTCTGAAAGAAAAATAATGCATTTTATGTATCGTGTTGACGTATATTTTGTTTCGTTGTTAGAATATTGTAATCTTAGCATAACACTGAATTATTATTGTTTCCGTTTTAAGTTTCATACAATTTTATAAGTATTGTTTAAACTGTGTAATCTCATTTTTAGTGATTGTTTATTAGAAATTTTCTTTCAGTTTTTCTGATGTAATGCTAGATTAAGAGCGCTTGTTAGAATATTGTAATCTTAGAATTACACTGAATTCTTATTATTTCCGTTTTCAGTTTTATACAATTTGTTTAATTATGATTGGTTTTTAGACAGTTTTCTGCCAGGTCGGCTATTTTTCTGACAGAATTCCACCTAAGTTTATAAATACATGTAATGTTCCATGTTTTGTTGAGTTGTCGTTGTATATGGAACTCAATACAGGCATATTCGATCCAGCCTTGCTTTTTTTGGTTTTTTTATTATCCGTTATTAAGAAACTTTTTATATCATTCGGTTGCCTATTTTCTTTTAAAATAATTCTCATTATTTAAACTTCTTCTTTCACAAGTTTTTGCTAATTTAAATTGTATTTGTATTTTAGATTTTTGAATATACCAAGTTTAACATCAGTGCAATTTGAAATAAAAAGAAAGTTTCAGCTATCAATATTTCAAAAATGCAGTCTACATATTTAATAATAGTCATACAATAAAAAATATAAATTATAATTCTAGTTTCATTATGATGTTCAACAATATCAATTTAGATTAGTACTGTTAGTAATGAAATTCATCTGAATATTCGCCCAACAGTTTTATATCTTATAAGCATTCGACTCTCGAATTAAGCACATAATATTACCGAATGATTTAAATTCTAATGTAAGCAGGAGTTTCATGAAAACTCGTTTAAATGCAATGCTCGGTAACTAAATTTGACGGGGTCTATAAAGCATGTTTTATAAAGCATATTACAACAACTTAATATAACTTTTGAAATACATGATAATTTTCTTATAAAATATTTAAATCTAAGAGACTTTTAAACTCAAAATTATAAACAGATATATATATTATCAGATACAAAATATCAGAAAAGAGAATATCCTAACTGATATTTACATGCACGTTGTTCTTAACCAGAGAAGTTACATTTCTGAACCTTCGTAGGAAAATGTCTAATGTCATTTAATAAAATTCAATCCTTTAATAGATAAGACTGTTTTATTGTTTAATAAAAATAATAATGCCTTGCGCTTTATTTCTAAGCCTTCATAAACACTTTAAATATTTGTGTGTCAATAAATTTTATTGTTAATGCATTCATCATGAACTTTTGTAGGACATCTGCTCTTGAGAAAAAAATATATGTGGCAGACCCTTATGTTAAATATGACTACTGAATGTTTCATTTATTTAACGAAGGTAGGTTGGACTATAGTGAAAGCTAATTCAGTATTATATTTGTAAAGTATAACAAAAAATATGACTTTTCAGAAAAAAGCAAATATGAATAGAAGAATAACCAAATGGCTTTAGAAAATAAGAACATCCCTGAGCTTTATGGAGCTATTTCATACAGTTCATCATCAAGTCCAAATGATTTTGTGTCTGACTGTATTGCAGATAAAGGGTTGAGTTGAAAGTAAAATGACCTGTTGTATTCAGCAATAAGTTGTTGGAGTTTCGTCAAATCTGCTATTATTAAATTTGAACGAGGCAACAGTCCAGCATACAGGCTGAAGGTGGTAAGATCTGGTAAAAAAAACCTCGTTTTCGAGAAAATCTACTATGGGAGGGTAGTTACTATGCTAGTAACACGAAGTTCAAGTTAATGTCAAACCAATGGCAGCATTGTTTTCATACTTTTCGTTTTCATTGTAACGAGACTGCTACGCCGGAGAAATGTCAAATTTAGGAAAATATATTTAGACTATTTCCACCACGTCGGCTTCTTTGTACTTACTGACTTGATGAAACTGCATCAATCGTGAACACATGGGCCATTTTATAACTGAAAAATGTTAAAAAATACTGTTATATAATTTGTATTACATATATTATTACTATAACTCAAATTTTCGACCAATAAGACAAAAAAAAATAAAAAAATCTTTTTATAAGTGCACATTTATGTAAGGACTGTTGAAATTGAATAAGTGTTTTCCCAAAAGTTTAAAAGGGAAGTAATCCTCTCATTTTCACAGGGCTGCCGATTTTTACGAGATCGAATGCGTAATTAAAGGAATTATAGAACGTTTAAGTATTAAAAACTATATGCAGCTATTTAAAACACGAAAACGCTTAAAATAGAAAAATCTAATATCTAGTATTACTTAAAAACTTTTTTAGGCCTTGATTTAAATATCCAACAGTAAAATCTCAAACAGCGCTAAGAGAAATTTTACAAATAAAAACATTAAACCTACTCTTTCATACAAATATGCATATCTTTATTATTAAAAAGTGATTCAAGTTTAAAGTCACTTTGAAGACTGAATGGACTGCATTTTTTATTTAACTTCAGGAGATAGAAATTTAGGCGGAAACATGATTGAACATTTTTATTTAAAATTTCTCAACGCAGTATATAGAAGATAAAAGAATAGTCAAAATACACATTTTTAAATCATAAAAAAATCTACAATGGAAAATTTATAAACTAAAAGAGAAACCATGTACAAGATCATGTCAAGACATGTACAGCACAAGTTCATTTCCTGTTAAATAAAAAAAAAACCTTGACAATTAGAGTTTTAAGTAAGTGATTTGTAGTGTGTAGTACAAAGCGACCGAAAGAAGACTTTTTACACCTAATTGTGTAGTGGTTAGTTGCTTACTTCATAGTATGGTCATGAAATAAATCTATTTTGTTGTTATTGCTCTTCGGCCAAATTTCATGCAATTATTCTTCGTTGAAAATATTTTGATGGAAACGTAAGTTTGTATGGATATTCGAGTACATTTTTGTATTATGAACATTGTGAAAAGTTCAAATTTGATAAATATGATAGAAAAATTATTTAATGCAATATTTATTCGCGAGAAAAATACTATATGAAATAGTATAAAATTTGTCACAAAGATATAAAATTTGGATATAATTTTCACGTATTTATTTGGAGAAAATTGTCGCGACCGACTATAATCCACTCCCCCCCCCCAACCCGTTTTAGTATGTTCATAAAGTAAATAACTTTTTGACTTAGTTATTCAGTCAAACTTAATGCGATTATTTTATTAAATTTTCAGCAGAGCTGAAATTACGCTGTAAATTAATGAATATAACAAAGGATGTGAGTTATCAATTACTACACAGCGCAGAAGCAACAGAATGAAAAAAAGACTGGTCTGGGCATTTTTTCACTCTGTTGGTTGTACACTGTGTAGTAAAAGATGATTCGCATCCTTTTATATATTTATTAATGCAGTTATTTCTACGTCGAAAAATTTTAAAGGATGTATATTTTCGTGGATATCCAAATAAATCTCTTATAATGAACGTACTGAAAATAATGAAAAACGCTCGGCATGATTGAATTGAAAATAATGTCAAAATAACATATTATTGGATACATCCTTTATTTATCCAAACAAATTTTAATGAAAAAAAAAATGAAAGTAATAAACCGATCTATAACTTATCATTTCTTATAAAATGTTTGTTTAGCAAAAATCTGATATAATTTTCAATTAAAATTTTAATTTAACGTATTTTCTCGCGTGTAAGTCAACCTCGCATATAAGTCAATACTCTACTTGAAGAGAAAAATAATCAAAACACATATAAGTCGACTGCATATTTCGAGAAGAAAAAAAATAACTCTCATATAATCCGAGTCATTTTCATTAAACTCTATCAGAAACGAAAACTTGTACATTGATTTTAATAACGAGTGTTAACATTTTGGAAATATTATTATTTCTTGGAAAAAATAATAATATTTCCAAGAAAAGTTTAGAAAAACTATAACTATGTGAATATACAAAAAAGGATATAGGGTATATGCAAAAGTAAGTGCCGTTTTTGGTTAAAATTATATATATTTTTTGCAAGTATGTAAAAGTATTTTCTAAATATGGTCCATCAGAAGCCACAACCTTCGCCGATCTTTCAGGCAATTTAAGGATACCCTGTCGGAAGAAGTCGTCGTCTTTTGAAGCGATCTATTCGTCAAACGAACTTTTGATTATTCCATAACATGTGAATCGTACGTCTTAAAGGGCTGACTGCATCGACCGGAATAAATAGTAATTCGAAGGAGTCTGGCGAATATGGCGGTTGGGATAGAACTTCCCTGTCCAGTCCTTCTAAGTCGACTCTTTTGCGTTGTCGTGCTACAAAATCAGTTTATTGTGTCTATCTATTGTATATTCTCCCAATCTGGTCTATTTTCTTGAATAGCTCGCTTCAAACGCATTACTTGTCATCGGTAGACTTCGACAGTAACATTTTCAGAATGCTTCAGTGGCTCATAATTTTTTATGTCTACCTTCACGTTCTGCGTCTTCAACATCGAATAAACCTTCTTTAAATTGCCTGAACAACCTTCTACACTTACTATCAGAAAAAGCATGTTCACCTTAAGCTTCTAGAAGTAAACGATGACTATTAGAAGCGCTTTAGATTAAATTATAAAAGTATAACAAAGCTTCCCGCAAATGAACTATTTGGCACAAAACTATCCATTTTAAATCGAATAAAAAAGTATGTTGTTTACGCTTTAATCAAATGTCATATACTACGTTTTGAAGTTTATAAAGATACATTTCAAAAGCCTGTATTACCAGGTTCACCATATACATATAAGACCACTTACGCCATATATTGGAAAAACGGAACTTACTTTTACATGTACCCAATATATTCAATCAACTTAAAAATTTAATCATTAGAATCCTTTAAATTACAATACTGTGTCAGACTCGTTAAGGAATTCAGCAAAGTCTTTTTACGTCATCGACACTCAAGCGCCTTTTTCAAAATTGTGAAATTTGTGTAAATCAGTTTCTTAGTTAAAACTAATGAATCGTTATCGATGGCGTAAAGTTCCTTACTGATGAAACCCTTTTTGCAGGTATAGCGGTCCCGTTAATTTTTTACCCATCGCATGACCAGTGTAATATCTGGGTGCTTCAGATTTCTATTTTGGTTTTAGATGATAAGCTTGAGTTGATCGAGTTGCCCAGTATTTTTGGACACAGCATTCAAACAGACTAAATCCCAAAACAAAAATGAAGGTTTTTATTATTTCATAATGCGCTCGATCTTACATTTCAGATATTCTGGTTGCAATCAATTCTTAGCACCGGTTTCCTTAATCCAAAGTTTCTATGCGCACGAACGATATCACAATATTAGAACCTTGAATGTTTCGCTTTAAAATTATTACTGAAAGCGACGATCATTTTCAAGGAAGGCGAAAGTTGAAATATTTAGATTGTAATGTTAAAAGACGTATGACTGCGTTTTATTTTAATATCTTTGTCATATGGAACGTAATATCTCAACATTTGTGTTCTTAATCCTTTTTATTGATATTTCGATTGTTTGCGTTGGAAAAAATAAGTACTTTAAATTCGGGATTTTTTCGTATCGCACATAAATCGCCCCCCACACCGCACACATATTTTGCACCTTGTTTATGTCATACATTTCTCGAGTTACACTGGAGTATATACGCTATCTCATTTTCTAGTTGTATTGTCGTACGGTCATAAACGTAATTGCATGAAAGATTAAGAGGAGGTGAAATCCTTTTCCAAAACTTTTTTTAATTTAAATCACTGATCACGGCTACAAATGACCAAACCGTTCGTTCTACCGGAACTTAAGAAATTACACTTTAGCAGTAATTATCACTATAAGTGGAATCTCATGGTTTCCGATGGTTCTTTATACAAGTAGATATCTGAATTTGTTACAAAGGAGCGAAAATTTACAGGCATACATTCTATCCAAATTGCTAATAGAAAACTTCACATGAAGTCAACACGTGACTCACTGTTTTACGAGAAAATTCAAAGACATAATAAAATTATAAAAATTAATTTTCTCTAAGCAAATAATATCTCACATTTATATTTCCCCCTCAATATCCCCAAAGCATTAGTATATACGTTGCTGTAAATTGCAACATTTATTCAAATAAATTTTGCATCATTAAATTCAATACATGCTTTTACCTATTTAAATAATGTTTTTAAAAGCTCCTTATTTAGAAAATTGCTAATGAATTTTAAATCTCAGAATTTAATCTTATAACCTGGAAACCTGACAAGATGCTAAATGTTATAATTTCAAGATAGAAAGCACAGCCCTTGAAGTTCTTTCTCACTTTCATCTTAAATATATGCTTATTCTTATTTAAATAATGTTTTTAAAATCTTGTTCTTTAAAAAATTACTTAAACATTTTAAATTTCAGACTTTAATCTAAGTCCCTGAAAAATCTGTCAATTCCCAAAATGCTAAATCTTATGTTTTCAAGAAAGAATGCTTTTAAAAGCTCGTTCAATAGAAGATTACTTGTACATTTTAACTTTCAGAATGTAATCTAAGAACATGGAAAATCTGCTCATTCTACAAAAATCTAAATGTTATTTTTTCAAGTTAAAATCTCTGCTTTTGAAGTTGTTCCGCAGTTTCATCTTAGATACTGATCTGCACAAATCTCACTAAATAAAGTTAGATTATGATATTAATCCAGTAGTTGAGATTGAAATAGTACTTGATTGATAAAATATAATCTTATCAATAGTATTTTTTTGAGAGTATATTAAAATTCCCCATACTAAGAAAAGAAATGTAGTATTAACGTATGTATTCCAAGAAAAGAAAATACATTGCCAGTTTGATACTTCCTTTTTTAGGGATGTGTAGGCTTTCAAAATATTATTGGACCTTCAGAAAGTGCGATATGATACCTAATGATACAAACAGCTATGAAAACACATCTAATGAAGTATTAAGCTGTGTATTAAAGGAGGTGTTTCTTATTTTATAAAATAGATACATTGCTTTTTTACGACTATATTAGATAAATTGCTTCTGATTGTAAAGATAAGTAAATAACCTAAATATTGAACAAATTCAACGCATTAAACAATGAATTAGTTGTCCAAATATTCCGTTTTATATAAAGATGATTTTCTTTATCTCGCCAAGTCTCCTATGAAAAGAAAATACCGCCAATGTTTTATAGAAAAGTTACATAATAGGCTTTATTTACAAATATAAATACATTTTTTAAAACGTTTATTACTGGTAAAAAATATATTTAAAAATATTTCTACAGATAAAAGTAAGTGAAAAGAAAATATTAATTATTGTTACATATAATTACAGATTTATTACAGTTTAATTTCGATATGTGCAAAAATAAACGAATATGGTTACATCAGTCAAGAATTTAAGAAATGTAGAAAAAAATCTCAGAGAGAATATAATGCGAACGCGCGTAGATACCTGTACTTCGTATTACAGGCGTCTGATTTATAATACAGGGTGATTACAAATGAACATCCCAACTATGAAGGGCTATATCTTCTGAACAATTAAAGGTAGTGTTCCATTTCACACATTTTAGTGAGTGAGAAGTTATGAAGTTTCATAAATGTAAAGGTTCGTTTTTTTTTGGCGAAAGATGGCGCAACGTGCGGCGAGTCGAAAACGAACCGCATGTTTCGTTGTGGCTTCATCCAACAGGATGGTGCACCACCCCATTGGCACCTTTCTGTACAAGAGTTTTTGAACGAGTATCTGCCGCAACGGTGGATTGATGGCAGAGCAAATTTTGACGCTATTCTTCATCAGTGGCCCCCACAGATCCCGGACTTAACTCCGTGCGATTTTTTCTTTGAGGATACATAAAAGATAAAGTGTTTTTTCCTCCTCTACCAGTTGAGACTGCTGAACTTAAAACGAAGAAAACTGCAGCTATTGCAACTGTAACACCGACATGCTGAAAACCGTGTGGGACGAATTCTCCTATAGAATGGATGTCGTTTGTGTTTCTGCTGGTGGTCACATTGAACATTTATAAATTTTTGCTATTAGTAATCTCAGAACCTTCTTTTTTAGGTCTTTTTCATAAATGCGTGTATATTCTATACTTTTGGTAATAAAGCCTTTCAAAGTTAGGATCACTTGTAATCACCCTGTACTTTGAATAAATTCAAACGAACAAAGTGTTACGTTTTATTAAAATATATGTAACAGATGATGCGGTAGAAGCATTTTTAATTTTGAATATATATATATATATATATATATATATATATATATTACAAAAGCCGTCTTAAACATTTTATTTAGCTTTTTGTTTTTTAAGCATAGTGCGCAGTTCAATAATCGTTAAAACTATTTTAAACCTATACATTATTTGCAATTTTTATTAATGTGATATATGTTTTAAAGCAAATTTCGTATTCAGATTTTTGTATTGCCTTTCTTGTATTATAAGTTAATAAGAATTGAACATAGGATTCTAAAGAATGATAGTTTATTAATTGAAAAGCTAAACGTTTTACTAACACTATAATGAAATTAAAATGATTAGTTATCAAAGTTCTTTTGAATTTTATATTACCTGTTTATCTACACTGCAAAAAGATGCAAATGTTTCTTAATCTACAATTTGGAATTTTGGAATTAATTTTTTTAATTTAATTCTTTATGCGATTTTTAGTGTTTTTTCATATTTCGCTGCGATTTTTCCACATTAGTAACAGGAATCCAGTTCCTATCTTTTAGCTCAGTATAGTAAATTTTGTCCTCTATCCATTGTTTTACATTTCGTAAAAATTGGTCCATAATAACCCAAGATATTAATTAAAAACACATTAAAAATCTCCGAAAATGTAACAATTAGTATCATTAGAAATGATATTAAATATATCTAGATATGATGCGAACAATTCAAAATTATATTTATTTGACATACTGCTTTTGAAGATCATTCGTTAGGTAGATGCTTCTAATGCTTTCCCGCATTATAAATCTTAGAATGTAAGGTATGGATCAATTAGATTTGGTTTATTCTGTGAAAACCTGAATACTATAATGTCATTTTAATCAAGTTACAATGCCCAACCTTCGATGTTCATCGAAATTTCATCTTGCATGCTAATCAGCATAAATCTCACATTCATCAACGCAAGATCGCGATATTAATCTGTTACTTGAGATAATAAGAGTAGTTAGTCTTATTAGTACTAGCTTGATAATAATGCAATTGTGTAAATAGCATGTCCAACATGATATTAATTCACATTATGGTATGAGAATACATGCATAATTTGTGTGTGTATTCGAGGAATAGTGGATTTGAGGAGGAAATATGTTCCTACTAGCCGGGCTTCGCCCGTCTAGGCGGTCGCTTCCGAGGGGGCCCATATACCTCCTACAGCGTACAGCCCTGACTTTTGCTTGGGGCCCAGTGCATTTTACATGGAAACAGAAAATAATAAATCAAATACTTTATTTTAAACTGTACGAAAATCTATAATAATAAAGATATCAATTTGTCTTTGTGTGTATCTGTGTATCTGTGTGTCTGTGTGTCTGTCGGCTGTATTCTTAAGAGATCGCTGCTCCCAGATCTACACAATTTTTTCGGAAGGTGTCTATATGGAAGGTCTCTATGTATGTAGCTTTGCATCTCGAAGCCAGATTTTGGAATTTTTGAATAGATTTTTTTTAATTAAATGTTTTATGCGATTTTTAGTGTTTTTTTCACATTTCACTGCTATTTTTCCACATTAGTAACAGGAATCAGGTTCCTATCTTTTAGCTCAATATAGTAAATTTTGTCCTCCATCCATTCGTTTTACATTTCATAAAAATTGGACCATATTTACCCGAGATATTAATTAAAAACCCATTACAAATCTCCCGAAAATGCAATGTTTATATCTCAAAATTTTATCTCGAAAGAAATAAAACACATGCGAGGGATCGGCTCCGTCTTTCGCTTACTTGCGCAACGGGGCCCATCTATGAATTTTCTTTCCGATACGAAAGGTAAGATATTACAAGGTAATTCAATATTTCAGGTAGG
This sequence comes from Maratus michaelseni, assembly GCA_963931845.1. Classification (NCBI taxonomy): domain Eukaryota; kingdom Metazoa; phylum Arthropoda; class Arachnida; order Araneae; family Salticidae; genus Maratus; species Maratus michaelseni. The sequence goes on from OZ007590.1 coordinate 183,284,872, forward strand.
GATTTGAAAATTGGTATATATACAGAAAATAAATTTTCTATTTCAGAAAAGCTAATTTTCAACATAATCCGCCGGTATCTTTTTTTTTTTTTAATATACTGGCAAATTGACAGTGGATAGAATTAATACAGAAACGTAAATTTCAAAGTCGAACCAAAAAATAACGTCATTTTGTTTCTGTTTCAAAAGTTAACAATAATTATTAAAGGTGAAAATAAATTGTTAATTTTGAGAGGGAAGGAGTGTCCGGTCGTAATTTAAATATTGCGCTGATGCTCTGATCGAAACTTCCCCCTCTCCCTCTGCCCCCCCCCCCAAATCAGAACTTTTTAAATATTGGTCCGATTCAAACAAAAGCTTTTCTAATAATCTTCCCAGGTCCCCCAGGTACTCAATGAACTTCGGTATAATTTTTTCAGCCCTTGGTTACCACCATTTCTGAATATTAATCTCCAAGGTGGGGATTTATTTTCTCGGTATCTATGGGCCCGATTTCAACGGGAAATGGTTCATTCAACTTAACATTAATTAATTATGATATAGATGACTAATTAAGATATAGATTTGGCGCCTGTGTCGGTGAAAAATGGAACTAAAATATTTTTAGCGCGTGCTCGGCACGACTGCTGTACGGTGCCGTAGGTAGCGGGAACATGTGCCGGAGTTTCGTTCGGAAAGAGGTTTATTTAGAACATAGAGAACCCTTTAGGGGTGGAAATTGGAAGTAAAAGATTTTTCATTTAATATTAGTACGATCCAATCGAAATATTTTCTAAAATTCTTCCGAAGTCCTCCAGCTTCTAAATAAATTTCGGTATAATTTTTTCAACCGTTCGTTATCACCATTTCTGAATATCAATCTCCAGGGGTGGGGGGGGGTTGTTATTTTCTCGGGTTCTATGTGCCCGATTTCAATGAGAATTGTTTCCCTGAACTTAATATGAACTAATTAAGATATAGATTTGGTGCGGTGGAAAGTGGAACTAAAAGATTTTCAGCGCAGCACGACTGCTATACAGTGCAGTAGGCAGCGGGGACATGTGCGGATGCTTTGTTCGGACATAGGTTTGTTTTGAACAGAGTGCGCCCTCTAGCGTTGGAAAGTGGAACTAAAGAACTTTACAATTAATATAGCTCCGATTCAAAAGAAATCTTTTCTAACATTCTTCGCAAGGCCCCCAGGTGCTAAATAAGCTTCGGTATAACTTTTTTAGCCCTTGGTTACCATCACTTCTGAATAATAATCTCCCGGGGGGATTTATTTTTTCCGATTCTATGGACCCAATTTCAGCGGGAATTGGCTCATTCAACTTAACATGAACTAATTAAGACGTAGATAACTAATTAATATATATATATATTCGGTGATCCCTGGCTGTGGAAAGGAACGGTTTTGTGCTGCGAATTTTACAGTGTTTTCGCGGTTTGTACTATCGTTTGACGGGACCGGGCAACACCGGAAGAATCAGCTAGTAACTAATAAGAATATAAAAAAAGCACGTAAATAAACATTTTGCGACATAAATAACAATTATTTTCATCAGACCCCTGACAAAATACTGCTCGGCAATGTCCGTGATTATCTATCAGAGCCCTTTGGATTGCACACCTGTAAACTGATTATACAGCAATCACTATAAGGAAGCCTTGTGGTTACCCGAATCCATAAATATGGCGATCATTATTTAAATTGCAAATCTTTACTTCCAAAATGTATTTTGAAAAGAGGAAGAAATGTTTTACATTTTGTATAAAAGTTTAAATCCGTTCGCTAAAAGACGAAAAGCGCAAAAACAATTTACAAAATATGAAATAAAAAAAAGAAATTTCCTTGGAAATATGCTACACAAAATATGTAATAAAATTACAGCAATAGTTGTCTTATTCGTCTAAACTTCCATTATCGGGTTCATAGCCGATGTTGGAGACAAACTCGCTAGATCCAAATTCGCAGGAATATGCGTTTGACAATTTTCCAGTAGATTATGCTGAATTTCACGCTCCTACGTAAACAGCTGTTAAGGTATGGCGAAAAGGCGAATCCTGTCCTAAAATTGTCCACCCCGTATTTAACCAACTTAGTGGTTGAATTTCTAAAATCGCTGAGATACATGTTTAACTATTTTTTAGTAGATTTGTAATGCTGAATTTCATGCTCCTTCTTAAAACTGCTGCTGAGATATGACGAATTGCTTGGTGGATGAATATCTAAAATAGCTGAATAACCTATTTAACTATGTTTTTAATAGATTTGTTATCTTGAATGTCACGATCTTACCTAAAAAAGTTGTTGAGATATGGTGAAAAAGCGGGATGACCTAAAACGAACTAAATCCTTCCCCCCAAGAAACGCCCTTAGTGGTTGAATTTGTAAAATCGCTGAAATACGTGTTTAAGTATTATTTTAGTAGATTTTTTTTTATCCTGAATTTCTCTCTCCTACTCAAAACAGCTGCTGAGGTATGGCGAAAAGGTGAAATGACCTACAACTTTCAACCCCCCATTTAATAATCTTAGTGGTTGAATTTTTAAAATCGCTGATATATTTTTAAAACTATTTTTTGAGTAGATTTGTTAGCCGGAATAACACGCTCTTACCTAAAACATCTGCTGAGATATGGCGAAGAAAAGACGAAATTACCTAAAACTTTCTACCCCCCCCCCCCATTTAACTTCTTAGTGGTTATTTGTAAAATCACTGAAAACGTGTTTAACTATTTGCTTAGTAGATTTGTTATCCGGAATGTTAAGACCCTACCTAAAACTGCTGCTGAGGTATGGTGAAAAGACTTAAATTTTTTTACACCTATTTAACCCCCTTAGAGGTTCAATTTCCGAAACTGTTTTCTTAGCGGGTGCCCACATTGTGCAAAGAGCATGTCTTCCAAATTTCACTGTCCTAGGAGCAACAGTTGGCATGCGGCGTTGATTACTTTGAGTCAGTCATGAGATGCTTTTATAAGTATAGATTAGTTCTTTTTTCGGTTGGAAGGAAAAAAAATAAAAACTATAAATATATATATATAAATATATATATTAACAATAAAAAAGCCTTACGCAAAGAAATTAGATATTGATAAATCAATGTAAATAAAAGAAATTTAATGCGACTGTTACAGACAGAAAATAAGATCAAGAAATTGATCCTAATTTTAGAATAGATCATGAAGTTCAAATGATTAGCATATCTGTCAAACCAAAGATTTGCTAATAATAATTTTTGTCTTATTTAATTGCAAATTTCTGTCGTTATTTAAAGCAAATATTTCTATTCCAAAATAGTCATAATAAAAATTTCGAATGCATGGCATCTATGATTTACGGATTACAAAAGTGTTTCTGAAGTACAAGGATTTCAAAAGCATTCTTTGAAATTAATGTTAAAATGAAATTAATTGAATGGTATATGTTTATAGTAATATTTGTATTTTATAGAAACATATAATAAGTCTTTAAAAATACTAGAAAAAAACTAATTTGATGATTTTTTCTAAACAAACGTTTTTGACTCATTGTACACCATCCTACCAACTACGGTTCTTTATTATAATTAAACTTAAACGTCTTAGAGAATTAACGAAAATGAACGAAGATTTAAAAAATATGGAAAATTCAGAAAAGGAGAAGTAGTCAAACAGATGTTTTCAAAACGCAAATACAAACATTAATTTAAATGTAATTTAAATAGTCATCTAACATTCTCTTAAAAATATATTTAAAGGGTAAAATGTTCTAAAATTTATCACTTCTCAAAACTCTTTATTTTAACAAAACATTTTTCAATATAACATTTTAACATATAACTCGAATCCCTCCATGGTTCCAAGTATGGAAAAAAATATCCAAGCAAAAAATAAAAATAACGCTCGTGATTAAAAAAAAATAAAATAAATAAATGATTACGCTTCGATAGATTCAGAAACCCTGCATTTATAGAATATTTTTGTTTGTTTTGATAATGGCTCAGGTTGAGCTGAATCATATGTCAAGAGTTAAATAAAACCTATTTTACTGTTTATAATCTTTTTATTTTACACATATTAGCAATTAAAAGGAAATATATGCACACTTTTAAATTCAGTTTTCCCACTCAAAAATTTTCAAGAATATATTTACTTAGCGTTATAGTGCATAATGTTCAGCCATGTTTATTATAATAAGAAATTGACTGCTCTTTTTAATTTAACTGCCATAATGCTGTATTTATAACTTCATTGATCAGGCAATTACTTGTAGAATACTTATTCTACCTAATAATTTTCAGAATTTACCACAAGAATCTTGAAACTTTAGTTCCTGCTGGAAAAAGCTGAATATTATCCCGTCTCTTTAATCAAGACAGAATATTCTGCTATTTCATCTTCATGCTACTCTACGCAAGTCTAAATTAATCTAAGTCAAATTACATTAATAATCTTGAAGCTAAGATGGTAACAGAATATTAAAGTTAATTGATAATAATATAATAATATGTCCTTGAAAATATTAGTATATCAGAAAGGATTGTTAAATACATTACATTAAGAGATGCGTGAAATTTTGGTTAGAGCGATTGAGGAATGTTTACCTTTAATGTAATAAGATTTTTAAACTTTCAAAATTGGAAATCATGATAAATTCTGCTTTTCATCACTTTCTTGTTCATAGCACATCAAACATAATTTAGTTTTGGGAGCAAATTTAGAAAAAAAATATTAATATATTTTTACGTTTTGTTTTTGAACTGCAATAAGATACGTATCTATAAAAAAATGTAATAAAGACGTTACGAAAACATTATAGTTTAAATTAAAAACGTTAAATATGTTTACAGAACAAATATTATTTTTTTCTGTTTATTACTGTTTAACGTTTAATGCAATAGATAAGCGTGGCATTTCAAATTATTCTTTAAAATTTTATGTAGAATTTTCTATCGCAATACATAAACATTTCTTTCAGAAATTCTGGACGTTTTTAATTTTGTTTTCATTTATTTCTTTTTAGAAAACCTCACTTCAAACCATTAGGGCGTGCAAAATGGAAAATTACTTTTTGTTATACTTTCATTTTATCTTAAGTTATTTTATTCTTGTTTTTAATTATTTTTGCATTTTAATTGTTTTTTGGGCATTCAGTCGTGAAAAATAATCTGAAGATAAATACTTTTATTAATGAACTTTACAATTTGTACACAGCGCACTTTAAATCTTTTCACAGGATACGAACATTTCGCAAAAAAAGTTAGAAAATCACTAGTCTACACAGCGTTATTCTTACCTGCAGCGTTTAGAGCGTATCTCTTGGGAGAAAATAAATTAACACTAGGATCCTGGTTAGATAAAAAATGCTAACAAAAAACTCCAAAATCAATTTACCTGAAGTTACACCAAAAGAAACTAGTCGTTGGGAACCACCGTAATACTTACCCATCATGGATATGCATAATATAAAATATGAAAATAAAACATGTGTAAACTTATTTATAAAATGGATTGCGATTCAAATAAAATCGTGGCTTGATGACGTCATAAACTTTAAATGCTCTATTACTGAATTGCGTAAAAGAAACATCCATATAACTCCAAAATAGATAATCATATTAACTAAAGGTTTACTGCGTCGGATTAAGCGTCTCATTTCCAATTAAAATATATCTTTGAATTTCAATTGAATGAAATACAGAGTCGTGAAAAATCGAAGAGTGTGAAAAATTATGGATTACAAATATCTTGGCAACTAATTATCCAATAGACTTCATTCTTTATACAATTTTTTTTTTATTGGCTTTTACATTCACTCCTTAAAATAAGCAATTTCGAAAATTTTTATATACCTTTCATCAGAACGAATATTTCGAGAGTCCGAAAAAAATAGTTCCGGATAATCGAGGTTACTGAAATTCAATAAACTTCTTCCCATTATTACCTACTAAGTACATACCAAATTTCAAGTCTCTATCTCAATTTGTTCGGGAGATAGAGCGTTTACAGACACACACATAGACAGACAGACGGCAGTTTTTTTTTATGTTTTTCGAAATCTCCAGTGTCTGAAACGTGTAAATCCATCAATTTTTTTTTACGATTTTCAAACCGATCACAAGAGTTACCCTATACTACGTCTGATGGGTAAGTAAAACATTTTTTTTTCGATTTTCAAAACGACTACAAGACTTACCCTATACTACGTATGATGGGTAAGTAAAAATCAAGAATGATAAATCATACGTCAAGATACATTCCAAAAGATTCAGAATACGGTAACAAGACTTCATCGTTTAATAAGGTGACAGATAATATCTAAACAAATAACTTAGAAAACGCATAACCCGTTTGAAAACCCAATTTCAGCAATTAGCATCCATAGTCGAAAAAAATATCCAAATTGTTTTCTGTATCTCTGTATGTGATCTTTAGATTTTATATTATAGATATTAGTTGTTTACAATTTTTTTGGATATTCTTTTGTGAAAAATAATCAGAAGATAGTAATTTGATTAATGATCCTTAAACTTTATACGGTACAATTAAAATCGTCTCACAGGATACTAATTTTTCGCAACAAAATAGTAGGAAGTTGCTAGTCTACACAGCTTTATTCTTACCTGCAGCGTTTAGAGCGTATCTCTTGAGAGAAAATAAATTTTAGCATTAGAATTCTATAATAAACATGAATTTTTACATTGCTAAACTGGGTGTAAAAGGGATAGAGTGAAAATTTTTTCACTCTGTCGGTTTCGCGCACAGTTTAGCAATGTAAAAATTCATGTTTATTAATCATTGGTTTCGGGCGAATTTCACTCCTGAAAATTAATGGAAAAATTAATTGTAATTTACTTATTAGAATTATAGCTAGGAAAAAACTCCAAACTGGAGCAACAACGACAATTTACCTGAAGCAGTTGGACTGCACAAATGAAAAAATAGTGAAGCGAAGAGAAGTAAAAATGTCCGTGCACAAGGTTAAGGGGACAGAAAGAAATTTTATCTTTATATTATTATAGCTTCAATGCCAAAAATCAGTAATTGAACATTATTATCAATATTATAATTTGGTATATTTCTAATGAATTTTTTGTTTCTTTTAATTCTAATTATTTCTGATTGTCTGTTTAATATTTCATCACTGCATAAGTTTTAGCTCATTTTTCATTCATAGGCTTAAGTTTACACATCATTCTAAAATTTGTCTCTAGTATTTCTTGATGTATTCTTATAAATTTACGATTTTTGATTCGATCAGAACTGAAACGTCAAGGAAGAAAAAAAGCAAGTTTGCGTCAACAGATATTTTAAAATTAACAAAATATGTTTTGAGTATTAACAGGAATTTTCATTCTGGGTTGACATCATAAATTAATTGAATAATCTTTTAAAATATCTTTTGAGATTTCTTTTAAAGTTTGTGTCTTTCATCTAGCCGATTTGTTGTGTTTTCGGTGTTTAATAATCGAGATTTAATGTCGAAATGTTTAAATAAATAAATGAGTTATTTTTGTTTAATAATAAAGTTTAAAAAATACCGTTAGAAATTACAGTATTAACGTCAGTATGATAAAAGTAGCGTAATTTAAAGGAAATAACCATATTTTTCATTTAAACTGTTTATTAAATATCATTAATGCATTTCTGTTCTTAAGAATTTACTGTACATATTTCATAGTCCAGATTTTTAAAATAAATATCTTAGTAATATAAGCTGCAATCATTTTATCACAGATTTCCGAATTTCTAATTTGTCCCTTTGTAATGAGGCTTGGAGAATGTGATTATTGCAGACACAACCATTGATTTTATCATGTTTGTATTTAATTTGAACACATTTCCGCCAATGGAATCTGAAAACACATACTTAAATCGCAGAGATAATCTGTTGGAAATGCTGAAACTTTATGAAATTGCTTTTGTCTTCATAAAATATGCTTATTTTGAATTTAAGTTAGTATCTCTCAAATGCGACAATTCTCAGAAAATAAATCTTATTTGGTGTAAAAGAGCTTCGAAATGTATTTTTCTGCATTACACATATTTGTTATGTTAATGTCAGAATTAAAGGATACTACTTAAGCATATTCATGTTTTGTTTCATTGAGAACTGCGTGAAAAATTGAAAAAAGCTTAGTAGGTACATTATGTCGATTAATCTAATGACATGAACGATGCCCAGTAATCTAACCCATGCCCAGTAATCTAACTGCTAAGAATTTATGCATAGTTGCATACTTTTACGATTTTGTGTTACCACCTTTTCAAATAGACATTTTCGCCTTACTTAATTGCAGAATTTGCGCGATAAAATAAGGAGAAGTTTTCTATAAGAAAAGAGTGGTAAGAAAAAAAAAGTAAAAATTGACAGCTGTACTTTGTGGGCAGGACAAAGCCCCAGTACGGTGCGTATGATTGATCTACAGTCAATGGTCGGAAAAAATATTTTTTGGAGCAAATTAAAATTACAACTGTTACATCCAAAATATAGTTAACTGCAACTACAACTACTTGTTTTAAAAAATAGCAACTGGAATCTACATTTCAAAAGTAGTCACTACTTCGCTACTTTCATATTTTATAATATAATCTACACTCGCAATTGAGGATACGAAATAAGAAACACGGCGGTCCATCATTATATCGCGTCTGCAGGGATAAAAAAAAATATATCCACTAAATCCGATATAACCGAAGACATTATAAAATTAAGAAAAATAATATACAAATAATGTTTTTTGGTAATTTATAAAAAGTTAGTTTATACATATATTAATCGTTATATGCTGACCAGAGCTGTTGAATGTTAATATCCTCTGTCAACTACATCACAAAATAGTAAGTCGATAATTAAAGCAATTACAAAAGAAGAAATCCTGCACTAAAAGAAGAAGATTTGAGAATGTGTAAGTAGATATGCATTGCCAGCAGGAAAATTAATTTCTTTGAATTTATTTTAATTAATTTCTTTGTCAGCGCTTGGTTTTACCAGCAAGAGTAAATGAATAAAATCTGTAATATCAAAGAATGTGTTGCTAAACACTGCAGCTGAGAGTTGTTGCTGCAATTCGCAAATTGTTGGGTAGAACACATTTTGCATAAAGAAGTCAAGTTTCAATAGCTTGATTTGAAGACAATCCAACATATCTGCTCCAAATTATGTTGAATTTTAAAACTGAATTATATCTGGAGTTTTATTTTCATTTGATTCAAATTTAATTGATGAATGAAGCGAAATTACCTTCTTATTTCTTTGTCTTGATATGATGTAAAAGTTATGTTATCGTGTTTCATCACATGTTATGAAAAATAGTTCGTTTCGCAAACTTTTGAAACAGAAGTAACTCCTTTTACACGAATTATTATTCCAACATAGCTGAATGCACTTGTTCTGAAGAATTCCGATATGCTTCAGATATGTGAACAACTATGCGTAGTTATACCACGGGCAGTCAAAAAGCTCCTGAAATTTCGTTGTAACTCTTTATTACTACAATATAGGTACACATTTACATCATCGCCTTCAAAGTAGCCTCCGTCAGAAAACACACACTTGCTGCAACGCTCCTGCCATTGCTGAAAACAGCGATGAAAGTCCTGTTTTCGTATCTTCTCAAATTCAGTCGTCGCGTTGGTTTTGTTCTTCTATTTTTCAAAACGATTATCTTTGAGGCCTATTTGGATCTTGAGGAAGAGCCAGAAATTCGATGGTGCTAAATCCGGTGAGTACGAAGGCTGGTAAAAGAGTGGAATGTTCTTTTCTGCGAGCCATGTTTGTACAACAATCGATGTGTGGGAAAGAGCATTCTCGTGATACAGTGAACATCCTCCTTGCCATTTGGCGGGACGTTTTCTTCGGATTGCCTCCCTCAGTCTTTTCAAAACTTGCACATACAAAGGACCGTTACCAGTTTGTCCAGCTGGTACAAATTCATGGTGCACCACACATTCGTTGTCGAAAAACGCAATGGACATCACTTTTGTTTTGGATTTGACATGACGTCATTTTTTTGGTTGAGGAGAAGACTCTGTTAGCCATTCTAATGACTCCGAGTAGGAAGCGTACACCCAGGACTTGTCACCAGTAACGATTGCCTGAACGTCCTCTGTGATTTTTTCAAACAATCGGCCGCAGTCAACTTTCAAGTTTCCATTTAATCCGTGTTCAGCAGCCACGGTACAAACTTTGCATCGACACGTTTCATCTTTAAATCATTGACAGGATAGCGTGAATGTATCCATGACAGATCCCCATTTCTTGTGCCAACTCGTCTATTATCATTCTTAGGTCAAATTTGATTTCTTGTTTCACTTGCTCGACCATTCTTTCGTTTCTGGAGATTGCAGGTCTTCCACTGCGGCTCTCGTCAGTGATTCCTGTCCCTTCCGAAATCTTGAAAACCGCCCCTAAACGGCTGTTTTCTTTAACGAATCGTCACCGTAAAGTATTTGTAAGGCTAAAAAGGTCTCTGAAACAGATTTCCTCAGAGATTACTCAATCTACACATAAACTTGATGTTCGCCCTTTGCTCGAATTTTGACATCGCGCCTACTTATCACCACACACTCCTACCTCCAGCTATGTACCACAGTCCCACTGCCTGTTATGAATTCCAGTACTAAACAAATGTAGTGGTAGTAAACAAATAAATTTACCATATTGCGGTATTAAAGAGTTATAACGAAATTCAATTAACTTTTTGACTGCCCCTTGTATTCCGGCCACTGTTTTTGTAAGGATCAACTAAACGATGTCATTTTATGTTTTCCTAAATAGCGAAATCCATTCAATAAATATTTTGTCTGTACATCTACAGCTAGCCAAAATTTTAGCCTGAATTTATCAGGCTTGTTTCGCATATACTGCAAAAAGCGACAGCTTGTTTCTGTAGGAAACAACTGTTCGTCGATTGTAATATTTACGTTTGGCTTGTAGGAAAGCTTATTATTCAGGTTAATGTAGAACAGACCTTGGATATGAGAGCAAATTTATCATTTTTGAAGCAAAAATACCTTATTAATGTATTATCGAACCGTAGTTATACTATAATTCCTAATAAACTGTTTCAAGACCCTCTACTCATGATCTTATGAAAAATCTTTGGACCCCACGTATTAGACCACAAACTAAGACTTTGTAATCCTTGACTACTAATGCTTCACTAACATTCTACAAGGATATGAATGCTACAAGTTCTTCTAATAAGATTTTCCAAGCATCATTTTGAATTTTACGTTTTGCCTCGGCGTCTTTACACTCATTTATGATGCGTAATTTTTTAAAACTTTTTTATTAGTATCCATGCATTAAGTTGTTTATTAGAGCAAACATGACGTTTAGCGTAGGATGTCGGCCCCAAGCAAGTTATTTTGTACAGCTCGTCTACTAGAAGTAATTGAAAAATTTTAACTTTCCTATGAATTTTGATAAAATTTTATATGCGTGTAAAATACGATGATTTAGGAAAAGTCAAAAAAGTATATATACATATTTCTAAAAATAAGGAGCTATTGAAGAAAAAACTTTGTTATTAGTCAAAATAAACCCTGCCGTAATTTTAATGTTTAATCAATTATATCAGTCACTAATAGAAACAATGAAAACACATTTGCAGTTATTATGGTCACTTATTTTACAGTTTTTCAGTTCCTTTGAAAATTCACTGGAATTGACTTCTGATGGAATGTCTCCATTAGGATAATTCCTTTTCCTTTAGTAACAACGAATCACTTCATTAAAATTAATTCAAGTTTAACTTATCAGGAATAACCCTTCTTGTTAGAAAATCAGAAAGGTTATTCTGATATGAAAAGTGTCGCCACGGCATCCTTTTTATTATTTAGTTATTGTATTGAGGAGATTCTATTCCCAACAATGTTCGTCAATTGAAATGTTTCTTTGTGAATCCTGATAATACTATCATGGAATAAGGCAGAAGATGATTTCGTTTACATAAAGTTTGAGCGCAGAAATAACTCGTTTAATTAGTTCTACAAGTAGACCTGCAGCCCATAATTCAAGTTTTGGAATAGTTAATTAATTTAAAGGCAGACATTTCGATTTACTGGTCAATAATTTTACAGATATTTGTCCATATTTTGTTACTGATTTGCACTAATTTGCCGCTCAATAGGCTGCTTCATACTACTTTCAGAGAAGTTTACCTACTTTTCTTTATTTCCCTATACACTTCATGATGAGAAATGCTATACGATCCCTTTCCTTCTTCGCTTTTGCAATCCTCAATTATGTGACTAACTACTGATATTCTTTTAAAAATCTGAATATAATATTTAATACTCGATATCATTTGCTAAACAATTTCATAAAGAATTTATTTTTTCGTAACAATTTGTTTGTAATTTCTTAAAATAGTTGGATCCTCTTTTAAGGACATTTTAACGACATACCTAATCAGTTTTATCTCGTGTATAATTTTTACGAAACGTTTTCTCAAAATTTAAAGTCTCTCTCTCTCTTTCTTTTTTTTTATTTACGTCAAATCCAGAATTTTTTTAGGCTTTTGTATAGATTGTTTTCATCCTTTATCAGCCCAAAATGAACCGCGTTTGCATTCTGTGTTGATATAATTCCAGATACATGAGAACCAAAAACTGTGTCTTGCAGAATAAGATAAGAGTTATTGAGTTAATCGTAATTATTGACAAGAATTTTTCCCGGTTTCAACAGTTCATTAACAATTTCCGCCATTAACAAGGGAACCACTTTTGGTGCAGCTCGCATCTGGAATTGAGACCTGGTGCATTTTAAAGCGCTATATTACGACGTTTGAGAATCGATAAAATTTTTTTGTTAAAATCATATATTTTTATTTTACAGTAGCATTACTTTCTGAAACTGCAGTTTTCGAGACCTATTAACATAGAAGTTATTTTTTTTATGCAGTATAAAATACAAATTAGTCAATAATAAGTATAATATATTGAAAAATGTTTACAAATTCCTTCAAGAACCTAAGAATTTCATTTTGAAAAATTACAACATTATAATTACATTTTTGGTGGCGAGAAATTGGCTTTATTGTTACCGTAGAAATTTCCCCTGCAACCCCGGTCGAATGCCATAGTCGCCTGTGTGTGAATGTGTTATAGTTTTGATTCGTAACACCATATTTGGCGACTTAACTCAATTTTGGCGTGAAATGAACAATTAAAAATTTATTAATAAAAAATTAAATGTATAAATATATATATAAAATACGATTTTAATGGATAAATTTTATCGGTTTTCTAACTTTTATGTATAGGGCTACACAATGCACCAGGTCCGATGCTAGGAGCGAGCTGCACCAAAAGTGGTTCCCTTGTAAGAACATATCTAAATGTTCTGGGATAACGGATCTATCATCCGCTAATTCTACATTAGGAATATCCCACATTGAAATTTTAAGAGACCGTGAGGAAGTCAAATCCGTATTTATTATTGGTACTAACAAAAAGTGATTTTTTTTTTTTTTTTTACAAAATTCTCATCTTTTTTGCATATTGTTTCATTAACTTTATGATTTGTTATCAAGGTGGAATCATTTAGTCCTGACATCTAAAAAGTTTGTTTTTCTTTTCTTTTTTTAATCTGGAAAAGTTTTATGAAACGTGAAGATAAAAAATTAGACTCACTTCCTACATCAAACAAACACTTTATTCGATGTGTTTATCCTGTTTCATAAATTAGAAAACATATTACAGTAAAAAGTAAAACTCTTCTCGTTTTATTTATTTTTTTAAAATTAATAAATATTTTCTGAATGAAATCCACCCCATTATCTTTTAAGGTTCATGAGCCATCTGATGGCCTAGAATATGGAAATTCTGCGACACTGATTTTTCCATATTTATGTAGTTCAGAGGGAAAAGAATCTTTCACGTATGTGCTATTAGTTGACTTCAGAAAATAAAAACATTTATGACAACTCTTTCTGCAAAAGCAAATATACTTTGATAGACAGTTTGAAACAGAATGTAAATTTAAACAATTAGAGAATAACTTGTCACATTTTACAATGCTCACTATTTCGTGTAAGACACGCAATTTGCAAGATAGTGATTCTCATGGCATAAGATATAATTTAATGTCTTAACAAACTTTAAAAAACACTTTAGCTACTCTCTTGGAGTGAGAATATTTACGATATACACTAAAATTCTCTGGAGGTTTTCCGCGTTACGTGAAATATAAATAAATTTCCATACCTAATTCATTTTGTAAAAGACATTTATCCCCTTGTGTCGAACTGATCACAGAAGCTGTTTCTTTATTAATGTTTGGTATAATTTATCCGATGCTATAAGTTGCTTAAGAGTTTTGAAATCGGATTTCTTTCCTTAAATTTAAGTAACAATCTCAGTTGGGCTTTAGATGAGAAGTAAAATGCACAAAAGTGTCTCTAGCTTATTTAAGAGCTTTACTAAAGTACTTTAAGCAGGAAAAAGGCGTTGGTTGAAACTCTCTTAAAACTAATTCTTCTGATTTTCATAATTCCCAATATCCTTGTCATGTAAGTTATTATGTTAGGGTCTTTGTTCCATAGTGTATTTAACATAATTTCTACTTTATATTGTTCTGAAATATTTTTAGTTTTAAAAGCTCGTTCTAAAGTATAAAAGGAAAAAGCCAAACTTCAACACGTATAAGAATTTCTGTTGTTAAAGTTTAATTACTTTTAATTAATTGATCTAACGATTCCAATTTTAGTCTTCTTTCACTAATTCTAGGTTTAGAGTTTCGGATTTAATTTTAATTATTTCTAAATCCTTTTTTGAGCTTTCTAGTTTCTTCAGAAGGCTTACGAAATCAATTAGTTCCGATGAACAAATTGTTTCCTACTTATATTTACGATTTTCAATTATAATATTTGCTGTCTCTTTTACAAAAGTTTTTCTTAATATTTATCACTGGTTTCATTACTATAATATTTAAATCCGCAATCGTCATTTTATGAGCAATAGTGACGTTTATTTTCGTGGGAATAAGCCTCAAATCTTCTTGTTTAGAACCCTTGAACATTTTATACAGGTTGTCCACGTATAACCTGACCGACCTTTATTTTCGCAACCGTTGGTCCTAGACGCATCCTTCCAATTACAAAAATGGTTTAAAGGAGGTAAAGAATTATTTTTAAAGCAATTTGGGTCATGAAAAACATTTATTAAAAAATTACGAAATTTAAATTTTTATACGGTCCACCGGTCCTATAAGTGATATTTAGTAAAAATTTACTGTGACACTAACAAGTAAGATAAAAAAAGTCCCATTCATCTACGATTAAAACTGACCGAGTAATAGCTGTTTAAAGTTGGAGTATATTTTTTGTTGCAAAATAGGGGTCATTCACAAATGTAGTAGAAATATAAATAATCGTCAAATATATCAAAAAAATAGTTGAGAGCAAAATTAACATTGCAATCTAATATAAATGTGAAATCTATAATTATTCTGACATATTAATGCAAAATATACAATTTGTACTGAACATATAAGAGGATAAAAATAACAGAATTTTTGTTAAATAAAAGGATGAAAAACAACAGCCTCAATTACGATTTTAAAATGCTGTTAGATTAAACCGTCTTTCAAATTTTGGGTTGTGCCATGTTTTTTAGCTTTTGAAAATTGATACTAATGTATTTTTTAGCGCTGAATTCGAAAATGACCTTTATTTTAAACCATAACGTCAGGATTTTTCTGAAATCGAAAATTTAAAAGTTAAAAAGCTCAAAGTTAAAATTGAACCCTCCTCCCCTCCCAACCTCATCGGACCCCTGAGCTATTTAGTTGTAAAAAACCCAGTATAAGCCAAAAAACGGAATAAATTAATGAATTAAATAAAATTAAACTGAATAAAAAAGTCTTACATCTATTTTATAGTATCAGATTTTTCGCTATTTTTTAACCTTGAAATTTACGATTTGCGAAAAATCTTAACATGGTGGTTAAAAGTGAAAGTAATTTTTTTTATTCAGCGTTAAAAAATACATAAAACGTAATTATAAAAGTAAAAAAATACAACCATCGCAGATTTATGTTATCTAATCTAAAACTTTTTCTTAAATTTGTTGACGGTAATCTATCCGAATTTTTTTGTGTTATCCTCTAATATCAGTATTATTAAGATGGTAAGCGTCGAAAATCATAATAATATCACATTTTCATCGGATTTATGTCAGTACGTAAAATTTAACTTCGATCGGACATTTGAAAGTGAGTTAAAGTTCGAGTACAAATTTTAAACTGGAAAGACAATCGTTCCAAGTTAAATAAAACGTTATGAAAATAATATAACTTTTGTAAAATAAATCATAGCCTCAAATCCTTACAAAATAAAACATTTGATAAAATACAATTATTTTAACTAATCTGAAACTTAACTAATAAAATTTAAGTCCATCGTAATAGTTGTACGATTTTTTTCAAAGCGCATATACCTTGAAATAAGTTTAAGTACTTTATATACGACCCCTGAAAGCACGGCCGAAATCATCTGTTTTGAGATGCAAAAAAGCGGTGTAAGTCATGCATTTCAAAGTTTCATAATTCGGTCAATTTTAATGGTAGATGAGTGGGACTTTTTTTATCTTATTTGTTAGTGTCACAGTAAATTTTTACTAAATATCACTTATAGGGCCAGGGGACCGTATAAAAATTTAAATTTCGTATTTTTTTAATAATTTTTTTTCTTGACCCAAATCGCTTTAAAAATAATTCTTTACCTTATTTAAACCATTTTTGTAATTGGAATTATGCATCTAGGACCAACGGTTGCGAAAATAAAGGTCGGTCAGTTTATACGTGGACACCCTGTATAACAGTACATATAATAATAAACCAATAAACTTACTGCTGAACTGTTGAACTAATTCGTCTGGCATGCACGTCTGTGGACAGACACGTTGCAATGAATATTGATTCGTCTCACTTAACTTATATCCTAAATTTAAAGCATATTTTTCACGAATCCAAGGCGTATTCTGCGAAGCTCGATGGACCATGAATAAAACTCAATAATTAAAACACGACCTTTCCTAACAAAAAAAATGATTCAAAAACTATTATATTTCATTTTGTTCAGGATAATAAAATGGCACCGCTCATGGTTACCTCTCGAAACAAATCCATCTGTCTAGTGCGAAACAGAACGTAGATGATAAAACACATTGCCAGAACATATGACATAAAGATGAGTGAACAAACGACATCTACTCGCTACATTACATTTTTCAGAACATAACGCGCTGCACTACAACCTGCAAAAAATAGTAGCGATTATTGTAGTTTCATTACTTGTAGATCGCTGTTTCAACCATTGTGCACAGTCTCAATTGCTATTAAAAGAAGAGGGGTTTTCCTCACACCACATACATAGCATACATAAAAATCGCCCAGCTAAATGGTTTTTACTCCATGGATTTTAATTTCACGCATATGACAGATACATTAATGTGTTTCAAAGGGCTAGTAATTTTTAACTGGCTAGGATTTTAACGCATTTGAAAAATATCAGTCAAACAAACACATATATAAAAATTATTTCACATGTGATTTTAAATTATTGCGGAGTAAGTGGGAAGAATTCGCATTTGGGATGTCTCGTTAATGCAATCCATAACTATGCGGTGTAAAATTTATTATTAGAATATATTTTTAGACTTATTGTATTGTGATAATTAAATTTATTTTTACGTTTATAATATTCCATAAATTGTATTAATAACTTGTACAGTCTAAATTTGTTGTAGTTGCTTAGACACGCTTTATTACAGCATTTTGACTTATTCAAGGTGTACCCAAAGTGACGTGTGTATTTAAAAAAGAAATAAAGATAAACGGAAAACGATAGAAATACATTGTTTGCAGCATTCTATTTCTGAAATCAGTAACTTTTTTAGACAACCAGAATTTGAATTTTAGTTACAAATTTGCCAACAGAGGGCGCTGTTAAGCGGGAAAAAGGAAATATATGTCTGAATATGTTGCGAAGAAGCCTGCAAAAACTAAATAAAGATATTTTCAATATATCCACCATTTGCAGCAACAAAAACATACATTTGCACAGCAAAATTCTCCAAAATTCGAAATGGTCTCACATGCAGCAGAGTTCACATGTACTGTTTCATTTCGGCAAACATTTGCACAGGTAACCCCTACAGAAAATACTCATAGGAATCAAATCTAGCGAATAGGTAGCCAATTCATGCCGCTTCCCGTATGCTTGCAACATAATCGAGGACAATGACACGATCATCGGAATGTTTGTTGAGGAAATAAAGACTTCAGACATTCTATGTGGATGGGAATCGTCTTGCATGAACCACGAGATGTTTCCATGATTCTCCAATACATTTTGTACCGCCTCAAATTCAGACAGAATGCCAAATAAAGTGCAGCAGTAACCGGTTAACATCGGTAAAAATGCCCCAATGAGTTCTTTGTAAAAAATGGTGGCCCAAACTAGGACTTTAGGTATTCAGGGATGATGGTATGAGAACATGGGATTTTCCGTTCCCCATGTACTTATTGAATAAAAGCCGTCCAGGGAGAAGCAAGCTTCATCGGAGAACCAAGTGTTTCCCACATCGATTTTTACAGCATCTAGCTGTTACAGTATAGTGTTCGTGAAAGTCTCACATGCTCTAATGTCAGCAGCACTAAGAAGTTGGCGGGTCTAAAACCTCTATGGAAAAAGGTGGAGGTTGTGGCACATGATACGATGCGTGGACATGCGTCATAGTCCATCAGGAGCCGAAACAGGTAGAATAAAAACCAGGGGTCGCTGTCGGATCCTTTTCTGATCAACTTCAACATACGCCTATTTAACTGCTGCACGCCAGTAACCGGAGTTTCCAGCACGATCATCATTAACGTTCCCAATACGGTGAAAATTTTCAAACAGATCCTCTACTGTCCCTTTTTCAGTCCGTTTGTGATATTAAACTTCATCAGAAAACTTCTTCTTCTTTAAACAATTGTATAGTTCAGGCGGTGAGATTCCTAAACAGGAAATATCCTCTGCTCTCAAGAATAAATGATTTCTGCACAGCAACTTGCAAACTCTGAGAAGCACAGGATAGTAGCAGGACGACGATATTCAGAATGGATACCTTAC
This sequence comes from Maratus michaelseni, assembly GCA_963931845.1. Taxonomy (NCBI): domain Eukaryota; kingdom Metazoa; phylum Arthropoda; class Arachnida; order Araneae; family Salticidae; genus Maratus; species Maratus michaelseni. The sequence continues at coordinate 183,303,959 of OZ007590.1, forward strand.
TGAGTACGTTTCGCTACAACTCTCGCAGATCTTCTGCAGCACCATTTGTTGACGAACTTTGTAACTAAATTTGAAATTTTGTGTGACTGAAAATTTACTGGTTCTCCAAGTAGAATGTTGCAAGAGGTGTATTTTATCGCCTTTCCGTTTTTCTTTAATTAATTTTTTAAGTGCACCTGTTATCTTTGGAACACCATGTATATCATATATTCATCAAAGAATAAATTCAGGATTTTTTGTGTGTGTGTAAGTTACAGAAAGAAATACAAAAAAAGAGGCAATACCGAATGCGATTTTTTAAATTTGAAAATTATTGTGTGCTCATCTTTTTAGTTAACCTTTGATATAAAGATATATATATAAAATGCTTATGCAATGTTATGTTTATTTCGGAATATACAATGAATTTTAATGAAACAATAGTTGATGTATTGTTAAATAAACATACTAAAAAATATAGCATGATATGAATTCCAATTGTGTTTGCATATGTTAGTATGAAAAATTTGAGGCAGTAAAGTTGGTAACAAAATAATGATTATAAAGAAAAATAGACGATTCTGTCAAGTTTTTCTATTTTTAATATAAAGTAGAGATAAACTATTTCGAAGAAGTATACAGAAATGCTTTTTTAAGATAGCTTTTTTAATCAAAATTAGGTTGGAGATTTAAAATATTCCAATTTTAATATTTCGAAACTCAGATTACATATTGATTTTAAAAATAAGATTAAATAATGTAAAGTCAGGAGGAAATAAATCAAAGCAATTTTAAATTTGGAAATTGCAGTACGTGTCTATGTTTCTGCACTATGAAAATTAAGTGGAAAAATTCTTTTATTTTTAAAATATCTATTTTAGGAATGTTAGAATTTATTTACTTTTTGCATTTCTTTAATATGAGGGAAGTATTTTATCAGATCCATTTCTCGTGTATTTATTAAAAAATATATTTATATTTAATTTCAAATCAAACAAACTTTAGATTTTGATTCAAAATAAAAACTATCAATACATAGTAAAAATTATTTTTTTTATACATCCAAGAAATGTTTATGTGTAAACAAATATTATTTCCAAACAGTAAAATAGTGAAAAACAGCGTCTTGTTTATGTTATTTTTTGATTTAAAAACATTAACAGAAATCAATCCTTATCTTTAAATATTAATTGTTTTCCATTCAAATTTGATTTATATAAAAATAGGCTGAATCGGAAAAACAATTTTGCTGCTTGTGCATGTAGAGTGTTTAAACTACACAATAGAATTTTATATAATAGAGTGATGGAAAAAAAAGATAAGGGCAAAATTTAAAGTTACTTTTTAATAGTATTACAGCATTTCATGAAATTTATTTTATTTCTGCAAAAAGAACTATACACTTAGAAATATTTATTGTGTAAACATTCTGTAAAATATCACGTACTTTAATTTTTATACATTTTAAATTACATTGGTACAAGAAAAAAGTTGGAAACTGATAGTGAGAGCGTAAAAGTATAAAAAAATGTAGTAATTAAAAACATTACCATAACTTTTAAACAAGTTTAACATTATAGATCCCAGAAAGTCATTAAAAAGTTTCTTTAAGAATTTGATTCCAGAATTTTTTAATATCAGGCATAGGTAGATTTCATTCTCATATCACTTTCCTTTTGCATGAATATTTCCAACAAATATACCCTATAGAATTTCTACTGTGTTTATATCAGGTTTCTGTGATGATCAGCCCCTCAATGAGACATAATTTGCTGTAAATCATGATTTTCTTTATAATGAAAGTTGGATTTTGACATTATAAAGCTGAAAATTGTATTGCAGAAATATACTAAGAGATGTGTTCTGCAGTACATTTTCAAAAGAATACTTTAATATCCTTTAAAATATGTTTCATTATTAAAAATTCTACATGAATTGCCCCAGTCCAAGCAAAAATTCTCAACCCAAGTCACTGCCTCCTAATTGAGTACAATATGAAAAAATGTATGTGGTATACTGCAAGAGGTGGGAATATGTATTTTTCTCAAACGTGAAGAATTTCAATTAAGATGAACCGGATGGATTCCGTTACTACTTACATGATATTTGGCATGAAAAAGCAATATTCATTAAATAGAAAAACGTAGAGTGGAAGGTATTAGTTTAGGGCAACTGAGTACATACATATAATATTACAACTCCAATAACATTTTTAAATAATAAAATAAATTCTGAAGCGTATCAAGATATTCTTGCTGAAAATTTAGTGCCAGAAGTTCCTCTTAGGTGCGTACATTTACTAACAGAAAAAGTCCCAATTCATGTATCATCGTTATCAATATCGGTGTTTAAATCAAATGAGGTCTCATCGCCAGACTTGTCCTCAACGAGCACTAAATTAAATAGAATGGGAAACTGGTGGGGAATATTAGACAGAGACAAAAAGAAACTTAGAAATAAAGTATCCGAAAACTCTCTGACTTCCAGACATTTAAAATGACAAAATTCATTAGAAATAATGCTTAATTACTAGCTTTATTTTGCCAAAGTTCCTTTTTCCTATATTTTTTCCTGTAAAAATATAATTAAAATGATATAAAACATATCTATGTAATGTTTTGCCGAATGTTTCGCACAATAAAGATTTTAGAGTATATTTACGTTTGTAGAACTAGAATAAACTTTATCAAAAACCGTAGTACTACTAATATAGCAATTTTAATTGTGTTCCTATCATTTTTACTGCGCTTTATATCATATATATGATTAGCTTATCGAAATGTGTTAGAATACAAAAATATGCTGTATCACAATTAAAATTTCAGATATTATAAATCTATAGTTATAGTTATAATCTATTATTTCATGTTATAATCGTGATATAGCATATTTTTATGAAAAAAAATTATTTTTAAAAGTTATATTTTGGTTTTAAATTGGTATTAAACAGAGCAACAGGCAGGCTTACATGTATAATTTCAATAAATTGTAGTAACTCTAAAGTTCCACGAAAAGGTAACGAGTTTACTTTAACGAGTTTATTTTACTTTATTTTAACTGAGACAGTTCTCTGAATTATTTTAATCTGTAGATATATGTAATTTTACTATTAATCAAGTAATTGTTGATTTGTAATATGTCATAGTGCAACAGACTTCAAAATTTAAGCATTTTCACTCAAAGACATTGCTGAAAAGAGGGGGGGTTAAATTATTGCTTAATAAGTTTTTTTAATAATACTAAAAAAATTAATATGTAAATTTTGATTTTAAAAATATCAGTGAAGCTTGAAAATATTGTAATGTTGATTTAGAATTTTATGACAATCTTCTGTTAATCCTAATTAACAGTTGATCTTCATCAAAAGTAAAATGCTTGCATTCAGAAATATGAGTTTTTTACACAAGTTTAAACCAATAAAATTCATAGATTGAAATAACAAAACATAACGATGTAAATCAAGAAGTATTAAATAAATTAAGTTGCCTGTAATTTCTGTTTAAAATGGATGAGAAAAATTGCAAACAAACATCAAATAAACACTAATACAACTCTTAGGCGTACAATATTACATAATAGTATTGCTCATCATAAATCATTGTATGAGTTTTCATTTTAAAAAATGTGCTCGGAGAAATTCATGAATTATGTATTAGCATGGCATTTTATCTGTACAGTAAATTCTAATATCGCACATGCATTTAAAAAAAAAGTGATTACCAATTATAAATTTTTCTATGCAAATACAATTTTTATAATTTAGGTACCCAGAATACAAATTATACAAGTCCAACAAAACAGATTTTAATAAATATAAACAAAGATTTAGTTTAAAATGGTAATGTCTTGGAATGAATTGGGATAATAAACCAACTTAGACTGTTTATACTTAGAAAGAATACTGTACTGCATTAAGCACTCTTTCACCGAATTTTCATTCTTGGATCAAATTTGCTGAAAAAGTGTTTTCAAAAAGTTATCATTAAAAGTGTATTCTGGATGCCTCAGTTCTCAGATATCACAGACATCTCCTAAGGAAGTTGTCACACAAACTCCCAATACAATAAAAGAGTTGTATATCTGTGTCATTAAAGAATGTAATATTTTATTAAATGCAAGAGGATTTAGGAACATGCAAGAGGATTTAGGAACAGAATCGAACTTTTTGACATTTACTTGGGCTTTCTTAAGTTAAGTGAGATGCAGTGTGAAAATGAAGTATATTTGTTTTAATTAGAATAAAATACAGCAACAAAAGTGTCATAGAACAGGGGTTGTGAGCTTGTCTGTCAGTACGTTGATTTTCACCACTATTTCTAAATCAGGTGTCGATGCAGGGTTTTTTCATGGGGCCCATTTTGCAAAAAATAAGTTATTTTTGTGAAATTTATCATATTTTTGTGATATTTATTATATTTTTGTGAAAAATAACATTTTGTAACGAAAGATGAAATTTAGCTATTCAATTTCAAACGAAGCATTTAATAATAATTTCATCTTTAATTCCTCTTGCTAAAGTTCTCTTTTTCGGCGAAGTTGTTTTGTTTGAAAATTACACGTTTTAAAACATAACAAATTAAAAATAATTAATGAAGAGTATGTTTCTATGGAATGGAATTTTGTAAAGATGCATATTTCATTAAGAGAATTTTGTAAAGGGGGCCTCTTTTATTAAACTGAATTTTGTGATGGGACCTGTTTTGTTAAATGGATTTTTGTGAAGTGGCCCTAAATAAGCCCCAACCTTTTTCCTGGATCGACCCCTACCAATAATAATTTTCGTCTTATTTAATGATAGAAATTTTGAAGTAGTAGTGATAATTGGCATGTTAGTTTCCCAATATCGGGGGTATGCTATCATTGTCAGAGGGGATAAGAGGAACTCAGACTGAATCTTTATCCTAGGCTCTTTCATGCGAAGGGTCGTATGCATATGATAACCCAAACAACTCTTCATCTCATGCAATTGTACTGTTCATCAAAAATTTCATAATGAGTTTTCATTATAAAAAAAAGTGTTAGAAGGAATTCAGGAATAGTTTATTAGCATAATATTTTATACAGTATTTTTTTTTAAGTGATTACCGATTATAAATTTTACTTTTCAAACACAAGTCCAGTAATTTAGGTACCCAGAATATAAAGTGATACAAGTCCATAAAGACTGATTTTTAGACATTCAGAATAGCATAAAGTATGGTAGTAAAGTCACTTAGCCTGCTATATACTTAGGAAAAATAGAGTACTGTGTTAAGCCCTTTTCAGAGCTCAATCACAAGTATTCGGCATGTTGTCTCATATCATAAATATATCTTAAGAAAGTTATTAAAACATAAATTTCCAAGTCATTAGTGGAATTGCATTTCTGTTTTATTAGAGGATGCAAGAAGATTTAGGATTCAGAGGAGATAAATTTTGACATTATTAAGAGTAACTTGAATGAAAAAAATAATAGAAATATGAAATTGAGTTATTTTGTGATACCTTTGAAGGGCACCGCGGCAGTCACACCTTAGGTACCCACTTGTAAGTGAGGCCATTAAAAGTATTTTTTTTAATTGGAGGAAAATACAGCAACACAAAAACGTCATCGGGTAAATCTCCAAATCAGCAGGCCAATTGTCACTACTATTTCCGACTAGTAAGATTCATTTTATTTATGCCATAAATTCGTTATCAAATAAGATGAAGATTGGTATTCGGAAGTAGTGGCAACAATGGTCATCTCAGTCGCATGGATGCTCCGTGCGACATACTGTAGACATTACAACGCGACGTCGTTGGCCACAAACATTCGCACATCCCAAGAACATCTCTGAGACCATCTGTGTGATATACTGTAGACGTTACAATACGATGTCGCACATATGTCACAATGCGATATCTCATAAATGTTACAGCACGACGTCGCTGAAAAAGGACATTCGTGCATCGCCAAAACATCTCTGAGACCATCTGTGCGATGTACTGTAGATGTTACAATGCGACGTCACATAGATGTCACAATACGATATGTCATAGATGTTACAACGCGACGTCGCTGAAAAAGAACATTCGCGCATCGTCAGAACATCTTTGAGACGATCTACGAGACATCACAACATCGCAGTAGTATGACGTACATGCGACGTCCTAGAGATGAAAGGGTGCTGCGTGGGATATTCAGAAGCAGTGTCCATTTTCTTGAGGCATTAAATTAATTTAAAGTAAAATAAATAAATTATATAGTTCGTGTTCCAGTATTATTGAAAGTTAAATATTAACAAAGCAATAACCAGACAAAGAAAAGCTATATACACTTTAAATAATTTTTAAAATATTTTCTTCATTAAATATATTACGAAATAATTTAATTAAAACAAAGGCAGTAAAATATAATGTTTAATTTTAAATATACGAATTTAATTTAAACTTTCGTTAGAAATTTTCATGTCTAATTAATGGAAAAAGAGCCAATGAATTTCAAAATACTTGTAAGTCTGTGTCGGCCTTTATCATGAGGGTCGTTCTTCTGAAAATAATGTCAGAATTTACCGGAATAAATTCATTCTTAACTTTCACCTTGAAACTGGAACCACGAATTGGTATTACTCGTGTTGTCCATTTAAATTAAACATCAGCAAATTGATTACCAATAATTTTTGGCAAAGAATGAATAACGCTTTCATGAACATTGTGGCAATTTATACTTTCATCTGCTACAATACTACTTAAAATTGATATGAGATGTTCACAATTTGAAAACTGATCGTTGGATGAGAACCAGTCCACCATTTTTTGAACACCTGCCTGCCTAGCTTCTTGAAATTCTTGAATTCCTAGCATCCGCATGCTGTTTAGTTGAGGTAAATGATAAATTACCAAATTCCTCAATTTTATGAGTAACCTATACAAGAATAGGAATCGTGAGAATCCACTAGGTCATTGTACTGTCAGAAATGCCTGGTCCTTGTGTCAACTCTTCTGTTGATCTTCACAGATCTCATGAAAGTTTGCACTATTGGTCATATCTCACCATAGACCTCACCAAAATTTTCAGAGCTTCCAATCGTGAATAACACTTCAGTGACAAACTTGTTGTATTCATTTGGAACAGGTCTGTCCTTCAGATCAATCGTATCTTGTAAATAAAGATGGCAAGATTTGGCATACAAGAACTGACCACTGGAATAAAAGTAGAGGAGCAACATTTATATGCATTTCAGATGACATCTCAAGTGTAACTTCTTCCTGCATGTGTAAATTGCTTCATTTTTCAAACCATACAAGTTCACTCAATTTTTGTGATTTTTTTCTATTAATTAAATTTATTTATTATACTTAAGGAAAATATTTTTAAAGCAGATTTTTAATTTACAGAAGTATAAGTATACTTTGTTTAATAATACGTCTTGATTTAAAATCTCTATAAGCGATCGAAACTGAATAACATAACAATGTTTTCTCCGTTTCAATGTTTCTTTTTTTTGTAGGGATTAAATTATAAATTTCTCGTTTCCGAAATAAATAAATATTAAATATATAAAAGTTACGAAATTCCCCCCTTCCCTAAAAAACAAATCTTGGTTTTCTTCTAAAATTAACATATCAAATGAATTTTTAATTTTTATTTTTTGCCGAACAATCAATTCAGTTTAGAGTATAGCTCCTGCCAAAACTATTACAAAAAGTATTGAAATCACATCAATAGTTACCGAAGAAAAGATACATGAATGTCAGCTGTTTTACATGTCATTTCGCAACTATTATTGACATCATTAAATCATAGTTTTAAATGAAAGATTTTTTTTACGTAAAGATTATGAATATTTTTCTCCAATATTGCGAAGCTCTTAAACTTTTAGGAATTTAACTTAAAAGATCGCATTCCAGTATATAATTATCTATACAAATCCTTTTTATTGAAACCATATTAGTCTTTTCGTAACATATTGAAATTTTTAATCTTGCTATTGGTTGACCTGAAATTCCCCTAGCCACAAGACTTCTGAGCTCCCATTTATTCGCTCCCCCGGTCCTCCCACTTTATCCCTCTCTATTCATTTTATATAGCATTTTATAGACTGCTCTATTCATTTTATATAATAATATTACGTCATATTACATATTTAAAATAAGATATCAAACACAATATCAGCACAATAACAAACAAAATTTCTGATCATTTTTGAAATATTCTCAAAATTATGAAAACCCCTAGTATGTTCATTCCTATCCTATATTGAAAGGGTTACAATGATTTCCAGCTTTCTCCTAATTAATTTCGAATTTATCATTTTTTAAATTCTCAACCACTGGTCTATGAAATACGTAATTGATATTTTTCATATAAAAATGCTTTTTGGTGTTTTTATTATAAAATCTTAAAAAATACATTGACTATAAAAAAATCTATTAGAGTTTTCAATAAATAAATTGTTTTCACATGTGTTCTGTACCCCAAGCATGTATATTCTATAACTCGGAAAGCCCGTGTTGGATCCTCTAACTTTTTTTAATTAAAGTTGAATGAATCAAAATGAATAAATTATATATTTCGCGGTAATGTTTTCGTAAAAATGAAATATTAGCAATCCAGCATCTAGACAAAGAAAAACTATACACATTTTCAACAATTTTTAAACAATTACCTTCATTAAATATACTACAAAATAATCGAATTATATTTAAGTCATTAAAATAAAGTATTTAATCTTGAATGTACATAGTTTATAAAAAATTTGTTAATAGAAATTTAGATAACTTTCTATATTTTATCAAAATATTAAAAGATTCTTCAAATTTTACAAATTAGTTCAATAAAAATCCAGAATTTATACCTAAGATTAATTTCTGTAAAGAACTTTAGTGAGATTACACTTAAATGTATTATTCTAGATTAAACCTAAGATGCTTTTAAACAACAAATGACTTTAAAAGTAAAGTTAGATGAATTACTACCATAGATAAGGATGTCTAAATTGCTGCGAAAGTCACTTTCATTTGTCAAAGATAATAGAAAATTGGGATTGCTGATCAAGATAGGAAAATCCTAAGTTTGATTATTTCTGCCGGATCTCATTTAGAAAACTTAATGTCTAATTGGAGTAACTTCGTTTTGTAGGTACTGCATATTTTAGCCAATGATTAAAGAAAAATGTTTTTAATTTTTTGCCCTATGAGCTGACATCTCGTAATTTTCTTTTATCTACATTAAATAATCGCAGACAAAATTATTTCACACAGAACATTTTCAAATATGCATCCAAGAAAATTGAATACTGAAAATCTGAAAGAAAATCTGAAAATGTTTGAAGCGGGTTTTTATTTTTTAACTGTTAGATATAAGTGGGAAATGTAAATTGCAAAAGTGTAAAAAAAAAAAAAAAAAGGTTTGTTAACCTTCTCACAGCAGTGAACTGATCTATCCGTTCACAATGCTGTAGGTTCCACTGCAATAATAGCATTCTTTAAATTAATATATTTCTACAAATATAATGCAGTTTTAAAATATTGAGTTATGATTTATACTCTCAACTACTCGTTGATTTTTATATCAAATTTGGAAATTCATCTTTTTTTAGCATCTTAAAAATAATTAGAGAGAAAACAACATTACAAATGTGCCCTTTTGCTCGCCGGTCAGGAGAAAAGAAACAGCCCCCTCATTAATTTTCTGAAAACTTACAACTTTAAAATTTTTGTACCATCCTCTCCCGTTTTCCTCTTGACAATATCGGTCAATTACAAATTTTCTTTTGCATTGAAAACACCTTTAAGGGTAAAAAATACTTCATATTATAGATTTACAAGATGATTAGGCTTCAGTATAACAATAAATTCAGGTTAAATAAAAAGATTCACGAAATAATAATGTCTAGAACAAACCTTATGAACAAGTGTTTTGCTTTGAAAACATTTGTGAAGCTATAAAATACCTTATACAATAGACTGAACAAGCTTTAAAGAGTCTGAAATTGCTTTCGTTTCTCTACCATAAAAATAAATGAATAAATATTTGACAATATAGTCGAATAAGGTTCATTTTTTTTGTCTAATTTTAAAATGTTTGAAAACTAATACTAAGAATAATTAAAATAATGAGCTTACTAGTTCTAAAATTTTATTATTTATACCTTTCTAAATCACGTACTATTACATAACTTAGATATTTATAAAGTGCACCATTTTTTCTTCTTTAAATAAACATACAGTATATAATTATGAAGTTTTTATGTATCATTTGTTTCGTTATTGTGAAGTCTTATTATATCCTACATTTGTATATTTACTGTTTGTTAATTTTTGTTTAACATCGAATTGTTTTGATTTTGATGATACTTACTATAGACAACTTTCTGGCACTGCAATAAGCTCACACCTTTCAGTGGTTGTCGCTGAGATAGTAATAAAAAAATTGAGAACTATTTATTGAAAAACAATTAGCCATCGTATTTTGTTTTGGAGAAGATATATTGATGACGACTTTGTTGTTGCTGACGGTATTCTCGACATCTCAAATTCTATTCGTATACCGATTAATTTTACTACTGAGAATGAGTTAGATGGTCAATTGCCATTTTTGTATATTCTTTTTCATAGGAAGGTTGGTTCACCTTTTCAAAAAGTTTCGCCAGTTTATAGGACAACAATTTCCTCGGGACAATACACCAATTCTGCGTCAAATTGTTCACTGATACATAAATCGTCTATTATAAAAACTTTGGCATTGAGAGCTTTGAAATATTGTGATACGGAGGTTGATTTGATTATGGAAAAGGAAAAAAAATGATGGATTTAAAACATAATGATTACCCTATGAGAAAAAAGTATTTAAGGTGTACAGGATTCGTTTTTTTTTCAACACCGCTTCTGTTTCAGCTCGTCAAACCTATTTTATTTATTTCTATTCCTTACTACAAAAATCTGTTTGAAAAACTTTCAAGATTTTTTTAGAACATTTAGTATTGCTATTTCATATAAATCGCATAACAATTTAGCTTTATTTTCCAATAATTATAGATTTCGATATGAGAAATCCAAGTGCAGCGGTGTAGTTTATCGGATCTCTTGCGGCAAGTGAATCTCCGTTTATACCGGCGAAACCGGCCGATCTTTTGAGACTAGAAATGGTGAGCACATATTTGCATTTAGGAATGAAAAATTTAATTTAAAAGTTGTACAACACGCTCTTGAGACAGACCATATTCCGCAAATTACGAGTGCAGGTATTGTTAAAATGTGCTTCAAGAATTATTATGAGAGAGTTTTTCTTGAGGATTGGTTTTCACGCATAGAGGAATTCACACTAAACGAATCTTGTAATATACCTTGTAAAAACACTATTTTTCAAAATGTTTAACTGTTTTTTGTAACTCTTTATGGTTGTTTTCTGAGTCTTTTCCAGTGTCGTTCGTCAGCAGATGTTTGTACTGTTGAGATGTCGCGATACGATACGAAACGTCTATTATAAATTGTAATTTAAATGTTTTTATATTTTATTTTGTCAACAGTATTAAAATGTCTGATTTAATTTTTTTCTTTATAAATATTATTGTTCAAACTTCTTGCACAACTCTTCATTAACTTAAATTATACTTGAATTTTAGATTTTTGAATATACAAAGTTCAATAGCAATAATATTTGAAATAAATTGAATATTTTATCTATCATTATTTCAAAATTCTAGTCTAATAGATTTAAAAATATTCATGCAATAAAACAATGTAAAATTTAGTTCTAGTTTCATTAGCGTGTACAGCTATATAAATATAGATCAGTACTTTTAGTAATGAAATTCACCTGAATATTCAGCCAAAAACTTTACATCTTATTCGTACTCCACTCTCGAATCCTGCGCATAATATTATGGAATAATTTAAACTCTAAGGTAAACAGTAGTTTCATGAAAACTCGTTTAAATGCAATGCGTGATAACTATACCTGAAGGGTGTTATAAAGAATATTATAACGACTTAGTAAAACGTTATAAACGCATGATTTTTAAATCTAAGAGGTCTATAATTCAAAAGTTATAAAAAATTAATTTATCATACATAATAAACCTGAAAAAAGAATATCCTAACTGGTTATTTTTTTTCTTAATTAAGGAATTTTATTTTAAATCTGTTATTAAGAAATACTAATATATTTCTGAACCTTGGTGGAAAAACGTCCAATGCCTATTTTCCAGTTTTTTTAGAAAGGCAGGTTTAGTTTTTAATTAAAAAGTGTCCTTGAGCTCTATCTCTATACATCCATAAATGCCTTTAACACGTGTCTCCCTAAATTTATTGTTAAATCAATAACCATGAACTTTTATTGCACATCAGCTCGTGAGAAAAAAAATTATACAAGTTAGATAATGGACCTTCCGCTAAATATGACTACTGAAAGTTTCATTTATTTAGCGAAGATAGTGTATATTTTACTGAAATCTAATTCAGTATTATACTTTTAAAGTATAACACAAAATATGAATTTTAAGAAAAAACATATATAATTACTACACTGCCAAAAGAGTGTTGATTTTACAGTATAATACTGGCATCCCGGCTTCCAGGATTACACTGTAAAACTAACACTTTTTTTGCAGTGTAGCAAACGACAAAAATGTGTTAGCAAAAGAAAACATGAGTAAATATGCAGCTGTTTCATCCAGTCCCTCATCAAGTACATATTATATTGTGGCGCCCTGTATTGAAAATACAGTTTTTAGTTAAAAGTAAAGAAACCTATTGTATTTTCAAATAAAATGCTGAAGATTCATTAAATCTGCTGTTATTAAATCAGAATGTGGTAACAGTTCAGCAGCGAGGTTCAAACTGGTAAAGTGTAGCGAAATAACTTTGAACGGATTTTTCTTTTTGAACAGATTCAGTATGTCAGGTTGGTTATGAACCAACGCTAGTCACTCGAAGACACTCGCAAGCTACTTTTAAACAAATGGTAGCATTGTTTTGAAATTTCTCGGTTTCATTCTAATATTTTTGAAAGATTTTATTACATAGAATATCTTAGGTCGATGTCTAGCCGGGTACTTTTGTACATTTTCAGTTTTCATCGCAGTTTTTTTTCTGATAACACATTCACTTTCGGAACCAGTTACGAAAAGGAAAGTGATCTTAGGGAAAAAAAACTGCAATCCAAATAAAAAAATACACGTTTACACATTGACCTCAGATATTCTATGCAGCTACCTTTTGTCGGTTACAAATATTTCTTCGTTCTCGACGGCTTCAAACTCGTTGCTGATGAAACACATTTTTGAATGGGCTGCTGATGTTTTATAGTGATCCTGTGCATTTTTTAACCATCGCCTAACCAATGTAATATCCGACTGATTCAGATGCTCATTCCAACAGATTTAATCCACACAATAGTAGCTAAGGTTTTGTTTTTATTTTTTAATTGCACTTGGCTTGATATTTTATATATTATGCAGCCAATTCTTAGTATTGGCGCCTTCCTGTATCCAAACTTTTGTATGCGCACGACCTATACCACAATAGTGGAATTCAGTCTTTTTTGGAGTATGTTTCTGTTAAAAGTTTTTACTTAAGGCGATGATCATTTGCGGAGAAGTCGAGAGTTGCAATACTTAGATTGCAACTTTAAAAGACATATGATTGCTTATTATTTAAATATATTTGTTATATCATACATAATTCTATTCCTATCCTAATAATATTATAAATATCATTGCGTGTGTGAATGTTTGCTGAAGTAAATGTGAAAACGTAGGATTTAATGATCTTGTATCTTTGTATATAGATGGATTATAACCCAGAAATGAACATAGGATAGGTGTGATTTATTGTTTTCAAATATTTTTTTTAATAATTAAATTTTTATTTATTTTCATAGAGAATCAGTGAATATTTTTCCTGTAAAATTTAACTAGCCATTTTACATTGCTAAGCATTATCGTCGCCAATAAATACGAAGCCTAGAATAATATTTGTTGCCTAAAAAGTAATTTTCAATTTAACGATTTCCACGTGAAAAATGAAAATTAAAAAGAGTTGAAAAGTAGATGAATTTGCCGTAATACTTGAAACGAAAATATGGAGTGTTTCTTATTATACATGAAGTATGAATGTCGGTTACATTGAGAAGAGATTTTCGAGCAAAAATTGCGTTATAATTTGAAGAAAAAATTAACAATAATTTTATTATTAAGAAAAGATTTCTGGACCGCGGAACTATGAAAAGGATCCTCCTGGGCGTGGACAAATATGACGCCATATTGGAAATAAAACAATCATTTTCAAATATTCGTAATAATACAAGTATGAAAATCAGTATATAATGAAAGTAGATGGATAATGACGTCATAATTAAAATGAAAAACTGAAATATTTGTTATCGCTACTAATTAACAAGCTTGAATGTCAGTTAGATACAGATGTGAGTTTTCTGCCAAAATCTACGTTATGGTTCCAAGGAAAAGCAAATTAACAATAATTATATCATTAAAAAGAGATTTTTCGGGGAACAAAGTGACGTCATATTTGAAATGAAACGGGAATTTTCAAATATGTTTTTAAAGGAGCGTGAATAAATTTTATACATTAATAATACAAGGATCAGAGTATAGAAATTAGGTGAGTTTCACGCCATATTTTAAACGAAAACTTGAAATATTTGTTTAACTATACTGATTACTAGCCGGTCACTTCCTAGTAGGGCCCAGATACACTCTGGAGCGTATGCTTTGACTTGGAAATGCATTTTACTTGCAAACAGAAAAATGTAAAAAAAATTCTATTTTAAACTTTACGAAAATAACTAATAAAAATATTAAAAATGCACGTAAATAAATATTTCGCGATATTAGTAATATTTTTTTTCATGAGACCCATGACAAGGAAGTGCTGGGATCGGCCCTTGATCATCTAGGGTGCGCGGAGAGCTTTCGGATAAATTAATAAGAATTGGATTGCCTAAGATACATTGCGATCATTGTAAATGAGCACTGTGGTTTCAGACCCATAAATTGTTAAAGCGGTGATCAAAATAACGGGGCCGTGCGTATTCTTCAACTATATATCGTTCATGCAGAGATCACTGTAACATGATTCAGTTATTTTGTGCGCATAAATCGTTAAAATGGAATCATTTTAACAGGACCATTGGGTTGCAGGCCTATAAACTTATTATACAAAAATCACTATAAGGAAATTCTTGTGCATACCCGAACCCATAAATATGGCTATCAGTATTTCAATGACAAATCTCTTACTTCCAAAAAATGTATTTTGAAAAGAGGAAGAAATATATTATACTTTGTATAAAATTTAAATCTGATCGCTAAAAGACGAAAAGCGCAAAAACAATTTATAAAATAAGAAAAAAAAACTTTTCCTTGGAAAATGTTACGCAAAACATATAATAAAAAATCCGCAAAAGTTATCTTATTCGTCTAATTTGTCCATAATAGGGGTCATAACCAATGTTACCCACGAACTCGCTAGCTCTAAAATCGCTGAAATACATGTTTAACTATTCTCTTACAAGGGGACCGCCAAACATGATGCACACAGATTTTGATGATTTTAAAGTATGTTGTAGGGGTCAAACCCCTAACTATTCAGGTAAAAGGTTTCCTTCAAATGGGCTTTAGTTTCAAGAAATTTCGGGTTAAAGTTCAGTATGCATTTCAAATACCCATTAATTTGCGGTCCAACTCCGTGGTGCTGAGCTAGCGCGCGCGATTTGAGAGCAGGAGATCAGGGTTCTGTCCTCTCTAGTGACTTTTTTAACTTTTTTAATAAATTTTATATATTTTTTGCATTAGAAGTGTTATGCAGAATTATGAATTCTGCATCTTGGAAATTTTTGATATTTTCCTAATAAATTCAATTTACATTTTCGAATTTTTAGTGAAAATTTATAGTTTTTGTGCAATTTTTATTTTAATATTTCTGTTGACGAAAATCCAAACTAATTTATGTCTTTTTAAAACGATTATTGTTTACATATGTATAATAATATGTATAATACGTATATATATGTATTTACTTATATATTTATCGTATTTATGAAATAATGCATTTATTTTTATTTGCATTTTCTATTTAAAAAAATTTTAATGATTAAGAAAAAAATAACAAAATAATATTTCCTTTTAATATTTGAATTGTTCTAAATATATTGAAATATGTTAACTGCTGAAATACTAAAATATTTATCATCACCGACATCGACATTTTCAGTTTATTAAATAATGAACTGATTGTGTGATACATATCGCAAAAATATTCTAAACAAATTCCGTATTAAAAATCGCCTTTAAATATATACTTTACGTAAATTGTTTTAACAATATTGGAAGAATGTATAAATTAGCATATTATATCTTCTTTAAATACTTAAATTGTGATAAATACATTTAAAAAGGCATTAAAAGTTGAAAAAGAAATTATTTCAAACGTTTTAATTGTCTGCAAAGGAAGCTAAACGAAATGAATAAAAAGAAAATTTTATTTATTCTGATATTACCGTAAAAGTCATTGCAGACGATTTTTTTTTCAGATATTTTTTTATGTATTGTAAATTACAAACGATTTTTCATTTCTAGTTGATTTTTTCTGTATGGCATCGACTCGTTAGAATAAAAAAAATATTGTAATATATTAATTGTAATATATTATTTTTTATGTGTGAAAATCAATAATTATGTTGAGTTTGATCTTTTCAGTTAAATGTATTTAAATAGCATAAAAAATATACATATAACAGGCTAAAATTTGGATGTAAGCGTTACTCTTTAATATTTTATTACGTCTTTCAAGATATGCTGTTGTAATTACCTTATCGTACATACCTTTAGAAGATTTGAGATAAAAAATATATTGTATAAACTATAAAAAAATGATAAATTTTCATTTAAAATTTCATAAAGTAAAAAAAAAAAATATTATTTTAGAACTGTTATTAAAATATAAAGGGTAAATAATAAAACAATTAAACAAAATCTAGACATAAATTAGTTTTGAATTTCGTCAATAGAAATATTTATTTCAAAACTTTAAAAAAAAAAATGTAAATTTTTACATAACATTCGAAAATGTAAATGGAATTTATTAGGAAAATATCAAAAAGTTCAAAGATGCAGAATTATGAATTCTGCATAAAACTTATAACGCGACAAATATATAAAATGTATTAAAAAAGTCACTAGATAAGACAGAACCCTCATCGCCCGGTCTCAAATCGCGCGCGCTAGCTCAGCACCACGGAGTTTTTGTTTAAGACTGCGAACTAATGGGTATTTGAAATGCTTACTGAACTTTAACCCGAAATTTCTCCAAAACTAAAGCCCATTTGAAGGAAACCTTTGACCTGAATAGTTAGGGGTATGACCCCTACAACATACTTTAAAATCATCAAAATCTGTGCGCAACATGTTTGGCGGTCCCCTTGTTAGTAGATTTGTAATACGGAATGTCACGCTTCTACTTAAAACTGCTTCGAAAATATGGCCAGATAACCTAACATTTTCGACCCCCGATGTAAGCCCTTGGTGGATTACTATCTAAAATCACTAAAATATCTATTTAACTAATTTTTTAGTATATTTTTTATCCTAAATTCCATGCTCCTACCTATAACTAATACTGAGATATGGCAAAATGACATAAAATATTCGACCCCCATTTAATCACCCTTAGTGGCAGAATTTCTAAAATTTCTGAAATAAATGATTATTTTTTTTTAATAGATTTGATATCCTTAATTCCACGCTTTAACCTAAAACTGCTGCTGAGATATGGAGAAAAGGAAAAGGAGAAATGACCTTTCGACATTTAGCAGATTTGTTATCCTGATTTTCACGCTTTTAACTAAAACTGCTATTGAGATATGGCGAAATAACCTTAAACATTCGACCCTCCAATTAACATCCTTAGTGGATGAATTTCTAAAATCGCTGAAATATGTGTTTAACTATTTTTTTAGTAGATATGTTATCCTTAATTTCATGCTCCTACTTACAATTGCTGCTAAGGTATGGCGAAAAGACAAAATTACCTAAAACTTTCGACCACCCATTTAACCCCTTTATTGTGTGAATTTTCAAAAAATATTTTCTTTGTGGGTGCCTACTTTGTATAAGTAACATGTCTGCCAAATTTCATTGCCCTAGGACCAAGGGTTGAGGCTCGGCGTTATGTGTCATTGTGAGTCAGTCGGGACATACTATTTTATGTATAGATTAAGCATGAAAACATCAGTTACCCCTCCATACATATGACAGTTTTCTTCTAAAATTCACACCATGACTGAATGAACAGAGGAAGGGGAAAATGAACACGAATTTATTATATTAAAATCTGATCATCTGCTTGTATTTCGCAACTGCTCCTCTTAGATTATCGAATGCAACGCGATATAGTTAACAGCCGGTTATTATTAATCAAAGGATGTCATATAAACTCTCTTTTTTTTTCTTTCTGTAAATGGTAACGCAATTTCTCTAAAAACGGCAATTAAATTAATTCATTTTTGAGGATAAAAAGGAAAAATAAAACGGACTCATTCTCATTAAAACTAAAAAAAGAATTTATTTTCAATTTGAATAGATTGTGAAAACAAAATCTTGATTACAGTAAAATTTTCAAAAAATAAAAACATATTTCCACATATTCAAACTTTATGGATCAAATTATTCTGCAGAAAAAAAATTGACTGTCAATATATTGTCAGTTAGAAATCAAGATTTGTTTCAGCTATCGATTACACCAAATAGACAAATTTAAGCTTCTTGTACTTAGGTGTATAAATTATTGCTCCCTATTCACAAGAATTGATTTTAAAGAAAAATTATATACAGGGTGATTATAAAAAAACTATCCCGATATATGAGTCCTTAACTATCACACCGTTCACAGAAACTAACTGAAATTTTGGTTTTAAGTATTTTGAGGTATGCGGTCAAGAATCGTATGAAAAACAACAGTTAAACTCTAACAGTTATGGTTACGGTGACAAAAGTTTGAAAATTTCAAATGGCATCACCTATTTTTTTTTATTGGAATGTGATTTTCATAGTGAAAAACCATAAAAAGCGTTGGAACGGTACCTGTAGCACGAAAACTGCCGGCGCTAGACAGACTAAAAGAAAAGTGAAAACAACGAATAAGGACAGATAATCAACAGAAAACAAAACATTTTATTGTGTTTCACAAATTTTTCACATCACACAGGAAGACACGTTGCATGCGGCAGATGATGGATAGCACTGAATAATAAAATGTTTTACTTTCTGTTGCTTCTCTGTCCTTCATTGGTTGTTTTCACTTTTCTTCTTAGTCTCTCTAGCGCCGGCAATTTTCGTGTTACAGGTACCGTTTCAACGCTTTTTATGGTTTTTTACTATGAATTCCAATAAAAAAAATAGCTTTTGTGTGCTTAGTGACAAAATTTTCAAAATTTTGTCACTGTAACCGTAACTGTTAGAGTTTAACTGTTCTTTTTTCATACGATTCTTGAGTGCATACCTCAAAATACTTAAAACCAAAATTTCAGTCACTTTCTTTGAACGGTGTGATAGTTAAGGACTCATATATCAGGATAGTTTTTTTATAATCACCCTGTACTATTTCCAAATAATTATATTT
Source organism: Maratus michaelseni (assembly GCA_963931845.1). Lineage (NCBI taxonomy): Eukaryota > Metazoa > Arthropoda > Arachnida > Araneae > Salticidae > Maratus > Maratus michaelseni. The sequence goes on from OZ007590.1 coordinate 183,323,540, forward strand.
GAAAGATGGTTGTTAAAATGTTTTACAAAGTCGTTAAAAGTCAAATGGTTTATCCGGTAAAATTGACATTTGATTTTACCTATTTTATCGATTTTATTTGGCCGTCATTTTTCCATTGGTTGCAGTTTCATTTTCGAGATTATTTGGCACATAATTTAACTTTCTAAAAACTGAGTTATGTCAAGGCCCCTATAACAAAAAAATACCGTGTTATCTTCTATAAAATGTGATAAAGAATTAGTTAATTATTTACGTTTTTAATCATCGGGAGGGAAATATTTTGCTTAATAAATATATTTATTCTTCTTTCAATGTTACGTGAACGCAGTCACGGGTAACAGCTAGTATCTTAATATTTGTGTACTTACTCTTTTTTTTTAAAGTTCGATCGTTTGTGTTGTAGAAAACAAATCTTTCAAATTCTGGAATAATTGGTATTGCGAACAAATCGCCCCCGTCCCCCAACAAAGACGCACTTTGCAGCTTTTTTTTGTCATAAATTTTTCGACTTACACTCGAGTATATAGGTATCTCATTTTTTTTTTTTACATAATTATACTTAGCAAATATTACGGTACTCTTCCAAAATATTTTTCCGCATTTTATTAATCACAATTTTACATTTAATAACTATATTTTTGTACTTTTCTGAAACAATGCATTTAAATGATCGTTCTTCAAGAACATGTTTGTACCAAATACCTGATAATGCAAATTTCAGAATTTAAGCTTTGTATTCCGTAAATTCTGTTCACTCTACAAGGAGCTAAATGTTATCATGTCACTTTAATCAAGTTAGAGTGTTCAGTTAATGGAGCTCTTTCTCAATCACTCTCATCAACGGATTTTGGTTGAATTAAGTCAGATTAGGATATTAATCAGATATTTTGGATAGAAGCAGTGTAGTTGTATGTGTTGGATAAATGTTATATATTGTTTTAAAAAGTATGTTGCAAAGGATATTAAAGTTCATTACATTGAGAGTTCTCATGTATAGTTTACCTGTGCATATAAAGACAAACATTTTTGAAACCAATTTTATACTTTTTGAATTTTTCCATGTATGATAACAAATCAAATATATAACAAATACAATGCATGCTTTAATCAAAGCGTTTTTAAATGTCCAAAACCAGATATACAACTAAAAGATCACTCTACAGATAATCATTTTTCCAAATTAAAAAATTCTAAGCAAATATTACCTCAAATTTATCTTTATCACTCAGTATTTTCAAAGCATTACTACTTATACAATTGTAAATTATAACACTATTTATTTTTACCAATTCTTTACTTAATGAATATAGTCACTTATGATAGTAACTCGAAAATTCTGTTGAAATTACCATATGCATGTTTTATTAAAAGCATTCTCAACATTAAAATGAAAAGAAACATATGAACAACTAATAGAACTGTCAACTGTTTCTCATTTTACAAAAAGAAAATTTTTGTTAAGCAAATATCATCTCAAACTTATCTTTTCCTTACAATATCTTCAAAGCTTTAGTATGTACTTAGATGTAAATTACTACTTTTATCCAAATAATTTTGCATCATTAAATTTAATACATGCTTTTACATATTTAAATAATGCGCTTTAAAGCTTGTTCTTTAGAAAATTTGTGAGATACCCTTCTGAGCTGTCAACTGGAAAGGAGGCCATGACAGAGATTTAATGAAACTGAATAATTGATTATAACAGTAAACAGAGAATTAGGAGTGGAGCGGATAGATTTGAATTCAGACGATCAAAAATAAACTTAATTTTATGAAAGACTGAGAGCGTAAAAATCATTTTCCAAAGCTTATTAAATTTAACTCGTTTATCTCGGCTCCAAATGACCTCATTGTTCCGTCTACGTGAAACTAAGAAATTTCATCCAATGGTTGGAGTATCATAGTTGAGATTTTTTCAACAGAGCGAAAATATGCCGGGACCAGGACTCGAACATGGGTACTTCGGTTTGCCGTACCAACGCTCTCCCTACTGAGCTATCCCGACGATATCCTGGCTGGCATCCGAAAAATCTCAACTATGATATTCCGACCATTGGATATAATTTACCTAGTTGAATACACTTTCCTCTGTCCATTATAAGAAATTTCATTTTCGTAGATAATATCACTATAAGTGGAATATCATAGATTCTGCTGGCTCTTTAGTAAACCAATGTTAAAAATGCACATATAATACACAAAAAAGCAGCAAACAGCTGTTTCGAATCCACAAGCGAGATTCTTCTTCACTACGACAAAGAGCAAAGCGCAGCGAACTAGAAAAACAAGACTGAGCAAAACGAGAGAGAGGTGGTGGCTTAAATACCTGATTCGGGTAGAGAACCACAAAAAGCAGCCAATGAGAAGAAAGAAGCATGAAAAAACTTAGTAGACAAGTAGAGACATCTACCGGAGAACGAAAGAAACAAAAGACAATCAAAAAAGAAAAAATGAATTAATTAAATTATTTGTTTCATGCTGCTTTCTTTTCTTTGTCGCACTCTTCTCTTTTTTCTTCTCTTTGTCGCACTGGCGAAGAATCGCGCTTGTGGATTTGAAACAGCTGTTTACTTCTTTTTTGTGTATTATTTGTATAATTTTAATGTTGCTTTTCTGCCTTTAATATTCCTGCACAAAGATTTTATTTGGTATTTTTATTATATAGATTATCTAAATATTCAACAAGTTCTGTGGATGAAACAATAAATAGGTTGCCAAAATTTTCCGTTTTATATGGAGGTAATTTTCTTTATCTAGCCAAATCCCCCCAAAAAGGTAAAATCGCTTATTCTAATATCGGACTTTTTATAGAAAAGTTACATAATATGCTTTATTTACAAATATCAGTATTTTATCTAAAACTTTTATCACTAGTAAAATTTATACCGTAATTTCCAGTCCGCGGCTAAAAAAAACTGTTAGGAACCAGAAATTTTATTTATTAAAAAAGATCAAATAAGTTCCATGCACAAATAGGTTATATTTTATAAAATAAATTTTCTGGTCGGAAACAGATTTATTTGAGCCGCGGCTTATACAACGGAAGTTACGGTATTTATAAATATTTTTACACAAATATTTTTAAGTATAAAGGAAAATTGAATTACGGTTACATATAACTGCTGATTTATTACAGTTTAATTTCGATATTTGAAGAAATAAACGAATACATTTTCGTCATTTGGTAATTTTGAAAAAGTAAAATAAATCAATAAAAAAATAACATCTTTTTTTCACGTTGCAAGAGTCCGATTTGTAATAACTTGACTAAATTCAAACAATCAAATGTTTCGTTTTATTAATATATATATAACAGATGAAATGACAAAACCTTTTTAATTCCGAAAAACTCTTTTTTCAGCAAAAACTGTCTTAAACGTTTTATTTCGCTTTTTGTCTTTATAGCATACTAGCTAACCCGCCCGGCGTTGCACGGGCCAAAAATATTAATAATCTGTTCTATACGAAACTTAAACCAAACCCCGTCGTAATCGGTCCTTATAACCAGATATACTCCTATAGTTCCACCTTCCACCGCCAGGGGGCGCAGTCTGTTCTGGAAGAGGCCTTTCCAGAACACTCGACCCAAACAAATTTCCTAGTAGAATTGAAATTTAACCACTGGTAAACATTGCCATAATAGCGGAAATCGCGAAAGTCGGTTACGTAATCGATCGGTTTCCAAAGGGTTAATGTAGATATTTTTTAAAACCCAATCGTGCGTTTTGAAGAAAATGAACGCGTCTACGATCTGCAGTCTACTGTTTGTCCGTACTCACATTTCCTGAGTCGATGCTGATTCTTAAACCTGGACCGAAAAACGAAAATCGCGTAAGTGAGTTTTGGAAAGGATTTCTTTTCGGAGGGTTAAAATTAAAAATTTTCAAAACAGATACCAGATTTTAAAAAACAAAGGGATATAGATTAGGCGCGGTATTTTTAGTTTTTCGTATCTTGTTTATAAACGCCGATTCGGATTTTTAAAGATAGGAGAAATAGTTAAAAAGCGAAATTGACTTACGGTAAAAAACGTTTTCGAAAGAGTTAACGTGCATTTCTTTTAAATTAAAGGTTTCTGCTTGAACCCGATAGAATTTAGATGTCTTTAGGTGTGTTTGTTTTTTGTTTGGTTATTTTAGAGAGCCGATGCCAGATTTTATATATCGCAGAAAATTGGAATTCGAAAAAAAAAAAAAAAAAATTTAGATATTGTCTGGTATTTTTAATTTTTTGTACCTTTCTCTGAACCGCCGATGCAAATTTTTAAAAATTGCCAAAATCGCTAAAATTGCAAAACGGCATACAGAAAATATACTTTTTCGAAATTAATATTTATTTCATAATTTTTTAATTGGTTAATTTTCATATTTTTAAAAACCAATAGTGTCTTTGAAAAGGACAAACTTAGATCTTTAATTTGGTGACCGTCGTTTTTCCGTATCTTTTGCATTCCGGTGGATGCAAAGTTCGGAAAACAGGAGAAAATAAAAAACATGAATTCGATGCTTTTTGATTTTTTTTTGAAAGGATTAAATGTAAAAATTTGTCAAACCAACCAAATCGTTCGAGAAGTAAAAGTATGTTCTTTCACAATATGTAGACGGTTTTTCCGTATTTCGAGCCGTTCGCCCATGGCGATTTTAGAAAAACTTAAAAAGAAATGGAATGATCCACGCTTTGTTTCATCTTTTAACGGAGGAACGAATAAATGCCTTCTGGGCATGCGCGAACTCTTTTCGAAAAAGTGATTTTTTATTTGCGATCTTTGATTAGTTTTTAGTTTATAACTACTCTAATTTTCAAAATATTAAAAATCTGAGGTTCAGGTGCAGCAGGAGAGGGTTTGGACTACCTAAATCTAAATTTGCAGGCTTTTAGGTGGGCTAGATTTGGAGAGCCATCGCCCACAGACACACAGACACACACACACAGAGCGAAACTTTCTTTTATTAGTATAGATTACGCAGTAAAATACTCGTTATACTATTAAACATTGGTAAGTTAAATGCATTTTACTATTAATATGATATATTTTTTAAAGCTAATTTCATTATCAGATTCTAATATTAACAATTCCGTATTGTAAGTTTAGGAATTAAACATGGGATTCTAAGAGAAATTTAAGTCATTGAGAATCTAATTAATATACTGTCACTTTTGCGAAATTAGGATGTTTGGCTATTACACTTCTTCTCAATTTCATAGAACTAGTTGAGCATACACACAAAACCCCGATCGAACTAACAAGCAACCACTTTTGGTGCATCTTTCGCACCTAGCATTGAGATCTGGTGCATTTTAAAGTCTTCTATTACGAAGTTCGAGAATCGATGAAATTTTTCTGTTAAAATCATATCTTTTTGATTTTACAGCAGCATAACTTTCTGAAAATGCAAATTTTCGAGACCACTTAATAGAATATTAACATAGAAGTTTTTTTTAAAGGAGTTAAAAATACAAATTAGTCAATAATAAGTATAAAATATTCAAAAAAGTTTACAAATTCCTTCAAGAACCTACGAATTTCATTTTGAAAAAATACAACATTATAATTGCATTTTTGGCGGCGCGAAATTGACTTTATTTGTTACCGTAAATTTTTCTCGCCAACCCTGGACAAATGTCACAGTCGTCTGGTGTGTGTGTGAGAGTAGTAGATTGGATTCGTAGCATCCTATTTGGCTACTTAACACATTTTTGGCGTAAAATTAACAATTAAAAATCCAATAATAAAAAATTAAAAGTATAAAATTATATATATAATACGATTTTAGCAGAGATATTTTATTGGTTATCTAACTTTTATGTATAGGGTTAAAAAGTGCACCAGGTCTCGATGCTAGGTGTGAGCTGCAACAAAAGTGGTTCCCTTGTAAGTAAAATCTCCTTTATACATCGCGTAATGCAGATTGCAAAAAAGCATTAATGCTAGCTTAATAATAATATATTCTTATAATATTTAGTGTATTAGAAAGGATATTTATCACCGCAAAATGAGAGCTATTCAAAATTATATGCATTTCATATACTGTTCTTGAAGATCATTCCTATGGTAATTACTTGTAATGCTTACTCCGCATAATAAATCTTAGAAGTTAAGCAACGAAACAAGTAAAGAATCAAGGTCCATAAGTCATGTTTTTGGCCCATGAAATAAGACTAAAACTCAATTTTGTTATACTGACTTAATTATTTCACTTTTTAATATTAGAAGATTTATCCCGTACGATTTCAACAATATTTTTTGCATTTTGTTCGGATTTATATAACTTACACAAGCTCAAAGTTCGTACTATTCGTTGTTTTTTGATGAAAAATACGCAATTTCTCCTAATTTTACCTCAATTTAAAAAATATATTTTAATATTTTACTATGAGCGCAGCTTTGCAACACTTTTATTTTTACATATATTGTACATTTTGGTGTATTTTACAATATATGTAAAGAAGAAAGTGTTGCACGATTGCGCTCATATAAATAATTGAGGTAAAATTAGGTGAAATTGCGTATTTTTCATCAAAAACTACGAATAATACGAACTTTCAGCTTGTGTAAGTCATATAAATCCGAACAAAATTCAAAAACTATTGTTGAAATAGTACAGGATAAATCTTCTAATATTAAAAAGTGAAATATTTAAGTCAGTATAACAAATCGAGTTTTAGTCTTATTTCATGGGCCAAAAACACGGCTTATGGGCCCTGATCCTTTGGTTTATTCTCTAAAGGAAGCCTCAATGCTAGACTCTCATTTTAATCGTTAGAATGCGCAGCCATTGAAATACATCAAAATTTCATCTTGCATGCTGATCACCATAAATCTCATACTCATCAATTCTAGACCGCGAAATTAATCTGGTAGTTGAAATAATAAGACTGTCTTATTAGTACACTAGATTGAAAATAATACATTTGTGTAAATATAATATAAAAAAATATGAGGAGCCATGCAAATTAAGTGTGTGTATTCGAGAAAAATATTACAAATTTTTTCTTTTGTTCTTTTTCGTGGGAAAATAAATAACTACTAGGGGACCCAATCCCCTACCTGCTAATGCTCACCAACCACATTAAGACCGCTACGCGGTCCCAGTTCGCTTCGCTCCCTCGCCCCTTGTTGTTTTTGCAGAAATTCTAGCCGGAATAAGTGCTGCCATAAAAATCATTTTAAGATATGAAATTGACAATATTTTTAAATGTAAAAAAGTACTTGAAAACTTCGTTGAAAACACAATTAAAAATGTATTTAGTTTGTGTTACCCATGGGCATAAATCATTTAAATACTATGAAATAATTATCTTGGAAAAACAATGAATTTAAAACTCATTGCACCTATAATATTGTACAATACGGCTTAAATGCATTAAAAAACACTATGTGATAGGAAGATATTTTATATATATCATCAATCATTGTATAAATCTCTTTCGATACTTAAAATGTTCTAATTTATTATAGATTTTTGCAAAATAAATTAGTTTTTACTTCATCAAGATAGCAACAGGTGTCAGCAGGTGCAGTCTAGACAGTTGATATTTTTATTCTCTCCGGTTTTCGTGTGAGTGAAATTCGTAAATAAATTTTAAAAATGAGTTGAGAATTCATTTGAAATTAACAATATTACTCATAATTAAAATCAGGAATCATCTCAAACGCTTTGGATTACGTACATGTTATTTTATTTTTAATAATTGCAATATGAGTTTGACTGCTCTCACACTGGCAGCCATATTCGAGGCAGAGCTGATCTTACCCAATCTAGTCTATTCATTGGTCTGAGCTCTGGAAACTACGGCTGTTGCCAAACGGTAGGGTAAAAATTCAGCCTTATTTCCGCGCCACATAAGAGCAATATATATATATATAGATATATAATTAACAATAAAAAAGTCGTACACAAAGAAATTAGATATTGATAAGTCAAAGTAAATGAAGGATATTTAATATGACTGTCACAGACAGAAATTAAGATGAAGCAAATGATTCTAAATTTTAGATTAAATCTTGAAGTTCAGTTGCTTAGCATACTTGTCAAACTTTTCGATTTTTCACACTACTATTTGCTAATAGTAGTCTTCCTCTTATTTAATAAAAAAAATGGATGTCATTAAATAAATCACACATTTCTATTCAAAAATATTGATACTAAAAATTTGGAATGCTTGGCTGCAAAGGATTACATTCATGTTTTTCAAGTAAGAGCTTCCAAAAGCATTCCCTCGAATAAATGTAAAAATGAAATCAATTTAATTGTGTATTTTTTTTTTTAATCTTGTTTACAGCAACATATAGTATGTGTATAAAGGTAACAGGTACGAAAACTAATTTGAGACTATTTCTGATAAATAAGAAAAAATTGTTTTTCACTAATGATAAACTCTAGACCAACTGTAGAATTTACATTTCATTATTATAGATTTGACTTCGATATATTGGAAAAATAATGAAAATGTACATAGATTTAAAATATGGAAAATTCGGAAAAAGAAAAATATAGTCAATTTTCTTTTTCTAAAAGAAATACAAACTTTAATTTAAATGCAATTTAAATGATCATCTAACACCCTCTTAAAAATATATGTAAAGGATAAAATGCTCAAAAAAATTATCACTTCTCAAAACTCTCTTTATTTTAATGAATCCTTTTTTAATTCAGCTTTTCCACTTAGAACTTTTTAAAATGTCTGTACATAGCAATATTTCACAATATTCACTCAAATATATTACAATAGTAAATTCAGTATATTTTTGTTTTTAACTGACATGCTGTATTTGAAACCTCATTCATTAGGCAAATACTTTAAATTCTTATTCCACATTATACATTTCGGAATTTAACCCAAGAATCTCGAAAATGTGGTTGCTGTTCAAGAAGCTAAATATTATTCTATCTCTCAAATCAAGTTAGACTGCTTCGGCATTTCATCTTCATGCTCATATACGCATGCCTGATAGAAGTAAGTTAAATCATATTATAATCTGACAACTGAGATGGTAACAGAATATTAATGTTATATTGATAATAATATGTCCTTGTAAATATTAGTATATTAGAAAGGACTATTAAGTTCATTACATAAAGCGAGGAAGTCTTGAAATAACAGCTCGAGTGTTTTAGAAATGTTTACCTTTAACGTAACTAGGGAATCGAACCCGGGCTTCCCGGATTACAGAACATAGGCGAATTTTTTCTAATTCTAATAGATTTTTCATATTTAATAACAACGTAATTCATTAACAACGTAAAGAATTTTTATAAGTAAAATATCAATAATATATTCAAATAAAATTTCTATATTTAATCAAGCGATACTTTTGTATTAACCGCATGCCAGGAGTCCAAAAATTCGCTGTTACTGCAGGTTTTTTATTCTGAAAATTTCGACTGCTTAGAAACGTAGTTCGAGAACATGTCTGCTAAATTTGCATTTTATTTAAATTATATTATTTTTATAGTTATATTTTGATGAAGTTTTAATTTCGTTCTGTAATATTATCCGGAAATAAATGTGAATCTATTTATATTGTTTTAAATGCAAACGGATTAGTCTTTTGCAATCGGACTGCACGTGATAGAGATAGATTTAAAATTAATTCAAGCTTGGAAAGCATTCCATAAATCATAAAATCAGTAAATTAGTCATCAAATATTAATATGAATTAATCATCAAATAGTTTTCAAAGAAATTGCAATTTTTTTTCGACGGTGTAGAAATTGAAATTGTGCGATGTTTAGAAGTTAAAAAAGATGCAGTGAAAGCGAAATTTATTAGTCAGTTCGTTGCTACCATAAAAATGACTTCAGCAATAATCAGACATGTGTTGGTTTATAATATAGACTTTTATTATTACAAAACCCTATTATTGACAACATCATTTATGTGTAACTCTTCCTTGAAACGGACCCGATTACGTAAGATTAGAATCAAAATTTAATAAAAAAAAATTATTCTATATGTTTGAATCAAGGCAAAATTTGTCTAACGTTGCCAGCAAATACAACTACTATTCTAACAAATACCGAATCATTGTTTTTTATGTCTTTAACCATACGGTCTACACATTCAAACACTAATTTACTCATCAAGGGGGCTTCATCCCAGACTATTAACTTCGTTTCTCTTATTAATTCAGTAAGGTCAGATTGTTTACTAATGATGGTACACGTAGATGTTTTGTTCAAATCCAAATCTTGAATTTTGAATGTGCTATTCTACCTTGATCTAATAACAAAACTGAGATCCCAGAATATGGAACAGCTAACTCAACCATATTATATGATCTCATCATTTTAAAAACTCATTAAGTAAAAATGTTTTGTCAGTCCTGGCGCTCCAATAAAATAAACCTTTGAATTTTCATTTAAAACAGCAAGCCAAACTTCACCATAAATTGATTTTTGAACGTGATAATCCTGGCGCAAACGATAAATAGCCAAAGATTGTTTTGAGTTACAATTTTTATAATGAAAAATATTTTTATGTATCACAAACATTTCTTTGGTTTTTAAATTAAATTATTTTGATTTATAAAATTATCGCTCATCAAAACGTTTATTATTATTATTATTTTGCGTTTTATATAAAATCAGTAAAAGTGTTTTTTCTTTTTACTTTTCAACGTGTCTGTATTAAATTTTAACTAATAATACTAATTTCAATTCTTTAATCAACGATAATATGCGGTCGCCAAGAGGGGAAGAAAAATTACCAATGGCAACCATTAAACATGAAAAAAGTGAAAAATACCATTTTTTTTAATTTAAAAGCCATAATAAATCAGCGAATTAAGATACAGTTTTCGAACAAATTACATTTCAAAGTAGATTTTTTTTCTTATTTAACGGTGTAAAAATTAAAAATGTGAGATGTTTAGAAATTAAAAAAAAAATTGCAATAGTAAAAATTGCAAAACTGAAATTTCCTGGTAAACTGTTGCCATTCGCAAAATGACGTCAGCGTTACGCACGGACACGTTTGTCCTTTATAATATAGATAGATAGATAGATAAGATTTTTGGAGCTTTTATGATTGACAAATGTGATAAAGTTTACAGTAGAGCTTTTCCATTTTTTAACACATTACATATTAAACGTAAAGATAATTTTAGCAGCAAACATAAATTTTGATTTAAAGTAAGAAGAAAAATGAATATACATTCATTCGAACAGCAACAAGATTCATATCTATATTTTTTATTTCAATTTGCAATAAATTTTTTTAAAAAAGTATGAAGTAGTAACTTTAATTTTTAATATATTTGCAGAAATCATGTATTTATTTTTCTATTTATTACAGTTTAACATTTAATGTGACAGATTAGCGTGACATTTTAAAAAATATATTTTTTTAATTTTGTGGTAGAATTTATTGTCGCAATAATTTAAAAATTTCTTCAAAGCTTCTGGGCGTTTTTAATTTTGATTTTGATTGTATTTCTTTGTAGGAAAGCTCACTTCAAACACATGTGGCGTGCAAAATGAAACGAATGATTTTGTTATACTTTCATTTTATTTTAAGTTATTGTTTTTTCTATTTATTTGCAAATTTTTGGGCATTCATTCGTGAAAAATAATTAGAAGATAGTACTTTTATTAATGAACGTTAAATTTTTTTCACAGGTCACTTTAAATCTTTTCACAGGATACCAACATTGTCACAACAAAATAATAGAAAACCGCTAGTGTACACCGCGTTATTCTTTCATGCAGCGGTCAGAGCGTCACTCTTGACAGAAAATAAGTTAGCATTAGAATTCTGGTTAGATCCAAAATTACTAAGTGGAACTCCAACCTGAAACTACACCAATATAAAAATAAAGAAATATAAATCATACGTCAAGCATCGACCAAGATATAATTTCCAACTCATTCAGAATACTAAAACAATACTTCACCGTTTAATAAGGTTAAAGATGATGTATAAGTAAATAATTTGGAAAACAAATAAAACATTTGAAAACTCAATTTCAGCAATTAGCATGTTTAGACGGAAAAAAATATCAGAATTCTTTTGTGTAGCCCTGTATATATTTTATAGGTTTATAAACATATATATATATTACATGGTATACAAAAATCTAGTTCAGTTCGAAAACGAAATACCCCTTCAGAAATTTCCATCAATAAGTGAAAATTAATAAAAATTCTTTGTGCAGCCCTGTTTGTAATTTGCAAAGTTTATACACACCAAATAATGTTAAAAAAATTGTTAATTTTAAAAACGTGTAACACAGTTGAAAACGCATTTCGGCAAATTATTGCTTATAGACAGTACTGTAACCAAATTATTTTGTTTGCCATTTTCTGTAGGACGTATCTGGTAGTGCAACTCAAGGATGTATATGAATTTCAATATGTTTGAAATTGTTTAACATTGTTAAAATACACCACAAACGATTAATCCTGAATGTCCGTAAATTAATGGAAATCTTTTGAGTGCCCATGTACGTGAACTATAAATGCTAAGCACTCCATTTTAAAGACCAAACATGCCATGGTAAACCGTAATAACATATATGAATTAAATTGCAATATGGGTATATTTACGCGAGTTAGAGCAAGGCCAGACAAACGGTATTCATAAACGCTTCTCAACTATATTGAAAAATGTTTAAAACATGAAGCGAAGACAGATAAAAAATTCAAGAAATAGCTCAAGTGGACGCAATTTGTTTTAATTTATTATTATTATATATGAGATCAAAATATTAGTAAATGAAATTTATTGTTAATACTAGTTGGAATCGTCAATATTTGACGGCTTGGTAAATAAATGTGTGCAAATGAGTTCATTTCATGACATACCGGTTGAGAACCAATATCTTTAATTTAATACATACTCTTTCAAGGTTGGAACGATAGAAACATAAATGCATGAATCTTGGAAAAAATTAATCGACAGATTATTGTTAAATATGAAAGATCATAGCATTGATAGCACGGAGAGAGAGACATTAAAAGTTACTATCGGTCCGATGAAAATAGAAACGTCTGATGCCAGATAACGACAAACGTGAACGATTCAACGGTTTCATGTCAGGTAAACGGAATAGTGCTCTTAAGTTCTTTGAATTGAAGTACATACAGATATGTACCATGCAAACCGCACTACGTGCATAAATACATATTTTAAAATTTATTATCGTACACACTAAACCGCTATATTTATCACATTTTTAATTTGTCGCACAATTCTTCAAATTCAAGTACATAAGGACATGCACCATTTCAAAACACATCTTAAGCATGAACACACAGACTAAAATGACCTTCTTTATAATACATTGAAAGTTTTGTTACCTTTTGGCCATATTTGCAGCTTTAGAGCACTTTATCATTTACCGTCACGACACCGATAAATCATTCACGATTGCCATTATCCGACATCGGTACACACAAAATGCATAACTCTAGTACGACTTTCTCACATATCGATTTCATGACGATTCTGTTATCATAGTATATAGAAATACATTTTGCAAAAGCTACACTAGATATCAGGATGGCTCATTCATTATCATGACGTCACAAATGGTGGCTGGCCGCGAACAGCGATTGGTACGAAGCGACGCGCCCATAGTTTGGTGCCATTTGCTGTATGTCTTTCATTTTGTCGTTTCGCTTTGTACCAGTCACTGGTCGATGCCAGCCACCAATTGTGACGTCATGATAATAATTGGGCCAGCCCGGTATCTATTTTAGCCCTGATTTTGCACGTAATCGATATCGGATAACGAAAATTGTGTATCATGTATCGGCGACTTGTCGGTAAATGCAAAAATGCCTGTAAGTTTTTTTTAATTTAAGTACATACAGATATGCACCAGGCAAAATGCACTACATGCACAAATACATATACTAAAATTTATTATCACACAAAATAAACCACTAAACGTGTCGTAAATTTCTTCGAATTGAAGTACAGACAGACATGCACCAGGCAAAAAACACTAATATACATTGTTGTGGTTCCTTACAACCACTGCCATATTTTTATTTAATTTAATTTAAGAAATATTTTATTAATCTTTATTCATTTAATATTAAAATTCGCATTCTCAAATTATTTTAATTCCTTGCTTTTTAAAACTTTCCCTGTAACCTTTTCTTTCTTATGTAACATTTTGCTTTATTTTAAAATGATAATGATCGTTTTGAAATCTGAATTTCCGGAAAGGATTCATGGAGAACATTCTATAACATTCTAAACGTGAGATCACTTCCTATCGTAGCCCCTCCCCTAGCCAATCAAATTTAAATCAGTTTAATACGTATTTTTCAGAATTATAATACTTTTACTACTAATTAGCATCTTATCTTAAACAATCTGTAAATATTTAACCCAATGAAAGCTGTTTTCATATTCGGTAACATTGCAAATTATGCCAACGCAAGGTTATAGTATTTTTATCCCTGCCAATTGACGACTTTAATTTTTACGGCAACCACCTTTTCCTCTTGCAGCGCTGAGGCTGCGCGCTTTAATACTGGGATGTTTGCTACAGGCGTGGAAGGTGGTCGCTTGTCTTGCTGCGAAGAATCATGAGCGGACATCGGAAAACAGTAAAAACGAAAGAAATTTTTTTAATGTATGATGTTTAGATGGGCTGAATATTTTCTTCTGATTTACGACAAATATGATAACATTCCCACCAACGGATTTGTAACAACGTTTGTTAATAATGATGAGTGGACAGAACCTGCAAATTCTATAAAGCAAAGGCAGTTATGCTTATTCGACCGGTGCTAAGTTATGTGTTTTTCAATTGCTGTTAAATCATATAATGATTTGTTTTTTAAAACTAATATCTCCTAAATCCCTGAGAGGAATGGTTTTATTATTTTTCTCATGAAAGGTGCATATTCAAAAAGCATCGATTGTACTACTTGTTCTAAAAAGGAATGGATCTACAAAAATGAGCATCCATTATAAATATAGTTTTTAGAAGAAAATTCTTTATAAATAAAGATTTTTCGAAGCTGGAATTTCTCAGTGCATTCTTTTATTCACATCCACCACTTGTGTTTTTGTAGGTCACATCAGGTAATACTTTTGCTTTCATCTTCATTGTTCTTGATTATCAAATTTATATGAATATTTATTTAACGAATCATTTTTAATAATGACTGTCATGTCGGCGTGGTCTTTTGCGGTCATGACACAGTGTACTCGATACTATATTCTGATTAATGATCGCAAAGAAAATTATTGGTTATTAATATTATTTCAATGATAAAAGGAATTGTATGATATCATTTTTTAGCCTCACGATCGTCCAACCACCACATACATGAATACACATACTAAAATTATCTTCTTGGAACTACATAGAACGTTTTGTTACACTTTGGCTTTTATATAAACCTTTAGACAACTTTCCCATTTACTGACACAACCTCTATAATTTGTATACGATAGTCGTTATAATAAACATTACATAGTAACCATAAAAATTGACGGTATACAAGTTCCTCTTCCATAAATGAAGGTTCATAACATTATTAATATAACAGAAATTCCGAAATGGACTCGTTAAATGAATAAATTGAACACTACAAACCATCATAAAAAAATACGATGAATAAAATACCAAATATGTGTAATCCAACTTTACTAAAGCAGCATATAGAAGCGGTAATAAGAGAATGAATCCTTCTCGCTTTGTATCGCCATAGATCAATACCCTAAAATGGTTACTCGCATGCGTTCAATGCATAGAGATGGTAGGCCTGATAGAATTTCCCCTTCCATTTAGCGCCTAAGTAGCAAATTCATGTGTCAACTGCGCATGCTCTATTCAGAAGAAATCGCGCTGAATTTTGTTCTTAAATTCTTAGGCTTGTGTTTTAGTATACCGGGGGGTTATAATATAAGTATCTCTATTTGGAGATGTCTGTAGCTTCAAGGAATAACCGGAAGGGAAAAAAAAAACGATACACTTACTATTCGAAAAGGGGGAAGAAGAATGGAACAATAAAAGTAATTAATTGCAATAATCGCCGACAGATGGCGTTTTAAGTGTGAAATGTAATGTGTAATATTGTGCACCGTGAAGATGTCGCAAACCTCAACTACTTTACCGCATATCACAACATATGCAAAACATCACTCCTGACGCGTTACATTTCGCATTTGAGCGCGTCGTTTCTACTCAATTTGATGTTTATTTAAATGTTAATTATTTCCGATTATTCATTTAATATTTCATCACTCCTTAATTTGTACCTGATTTTTCATTAATATGTTTAGGTTTATAAAACATTCTAAAATTGGTCTCTCGTATTTATTGATATTTCTTTGTACAATATTTTATTTCATCTAATCTAAAAGCTCAAAGGTCAAAAATAGAGAAAAGAAAGAACGGAAGAAGAAGGAATGTTTGCGTCAACAGTTATTTTAAAAATAACAAAATATGTTTTATGTATTAAAAAGAATTTTCATTCTGTATTGACGTCATAAATTAATTAAACAATCTTTGAAAATATTATTTGAGATTTTTTTTTCAAAGTTTATACTTTTTATTCAGCCTCCTTGTTGTCTGGCGATTTAAAGTCAAAATGTTTTAATGAATGAATGTGTTGATTTTGTTTTCTAAATGGTTTTGATAAAAATCAGCGTGCATACTGAAAAAGTATTTAAAAGACATATATAATACTAAAAAAATGCTATTAGAAATTAAAACACTGTCGTGAAGATGCTAAAACTAGTACATTTTAAAGGAAATTGTCTTTATTTAAAAAGTTTTTAGGTGCGTTCGTATTTATATAAATACGTAGCACCTATAGTCGTCGTCTGGTCCATCAATCTAACCGTCTGTTCGTCTGTCTGTACGTCTGTCCGCATATAACAGCGCAAAAACTATCCAAGCGAATGGTTTGAAATTTAATATATATAATCATTGCAGAATTTTGAGGAGTCATTTCAAATTTTATGAAAATCGAATCAAATCTTAAAAAGATATTAATAAAAGTTTTCTTTAAACTATTAAATCCAATCGTACGTAATCTATATAATAAAAGCTCAAATCATGTGACTGAGGAAAACAAATACGGACAGACCACTTCTTTTTTCATATGCTAGGCCACCATTTTGATTAAAAAATATTTTTTGAAATAAATTTGCATAAAAGTTACATTTTCAGAAAGATCGTTCAAAAAAATTGTTTGCTTGATAGAGATGAGTTACATTAAAAAAAATGTATAGATTCTGAGATAACTTCAGTGGAAAGTAGGTTAACAACTGAATATCTCAATCCATTAGAGTAGATAAACACACGATATTCGTTCATTATGAATCATAAAAATATTAAACCATGGAGGTAATCATTTGCAAAGCAAGATCTCCATGGTGAATTTTACTGGGCTGTCTGGTGTAGAAAAAAAACATCGCACTAGTATACGTGGCATACGTAATAAAAAAAAGGCATTCTCATTTCGCTCATAGCAGACGATATAATTTATTTCACTAAAATAATAAGGATGTTTTTTTTTTTGTTTTTTTTTTCTTTACATTATGAAACTAGTTATAAAACGAACGCACCTCCTATGTCGCGTTTAACGTATAATTTCCAACTTGTTTACATATGTTGTTACTGCATTTCTGTACCTTAGAATATACTGTATATTTTTTTATCTTCTAGATTTCTTACAGAAATACATTAATTCATTTGTATCATTACGCATACATTCATCCATTTCAGTAATTTCTCTTTTATTCAGAAATTCTGAATCCATAGCGAATATTTTTTTTACTTTATGCAATCACAAAACGTTGTTCTCAAATAAAGCAAAAATTATTGTTCAGAATTTCTTGCATAAATTTGGAATTTCTTAACAAAAAAAAAAAATCCTGATATGCACGCTTCGGATGCAAATGGGTTCAGCTGAAAACCTTTTATCTCAGATTTCCGTATTTATGTTTTGCCCATTTCTCCTGAAGCTTGGAGAATGTATTTATTTCAGTCACGACCATTGGTTTTATCATGTTCGTATTTTTTTGAACACATTTCCGTCAATGGATTCTGACAAGACAGATTTAATAGTCAACGATTCGGTAGGAATTTTGTAGCAAGTACATGATAAAAGCTGAAAGTTATTAGTATAGTATTTCTATTTTACCTGATTATAAAATGATTGACCTGCTAGCTATCTGGATTCCCAACAAACGCATTTCATAACTTCCAATTTTTATGTACACGATAGGTTCTTGATAAAACTTACAATTTATATATATGAAAATATATGTTTTTTTTTGTAATATAAAAAATGGATTAATAGCAGGTGAATATGCCGAAACTAAATATATGGCAGGCGTTTTCAAAGTTGAAAAAACCCAAACCAAGAAAAATGTAACTTATTCTAACCACTTATTCTACTTACTATGTCATATGAATATGTTTAAAAAAATATAGTGCATACGATTATTAAATCTTTAATCTGCTCCTTTCTTTTTTATTTGTGAAAATAAAAAAAAATAAAAGAGCGGTATTTTCTGAACATGAAACAAAAAGAAAGAAAGAAAGAAATATAAAAAAAATCTTAAACTAGCTACGGCAAAAAAGTATTATGGATTCTTATAAGACAATGTCTCTGTAAAGAAAGAAAAAAAAATACTTAAATTAATTAAAATTAAATTGCTCTTTTTTAAGATCCAATATTTAGAGCATTTTGATAGTTGTCTTTCATACCATGGCCACCAGCAATCAACTATCTTAATGCTATAAATATTAGATCATAAGGGTACCTAGTATGGCGGCAAATTCTAGTGGTTGGGTAATTTAGTGTCATCAATAAAATACAACCTACTTATATGCTAAATGCCAGGGAGATCAAACGACATATGACAGTAAGTGATGACTTTAAACGGGTGTTAACCCCTTGAAGGGCGGTGGGATATAACATATCCCACTTAATTTTAATTCCCAAATGACACAATGACACCGGAATTTGGGAATCAAATTTTACTTTTATAATATACGTGAAGAAAATCTTTTACTTATTTGGAAATAAATTTGTTGTTAAATCTCGGTGTGACTCAATGATTTTAACATTTTAGAAACATAAGTACTTTGCCCCTGAAAGGGTTAAGAATGCCAAGGCCACCAACTAAGTTTAATTATCGATGCTATCTTCTGTTGTTCACAGCCTATTTCTATAAATGTCCTTCATTGTCTACGCTCACGCCACTTCTGAATAAAGTTGAAGGTAGATGATAATGTTGTCATTTCGAATATGAAAAAAAAAATGTAATGCCGAGTAATTTTCAATAATTTGTCCATATATGTTTTAAATACTATGAAAAAGGAAGTGAGCTGAGAAAACTAAAAGTAGCAAATTGTAGCTTTTTTTTTGGTTTTAGACCAAAAACTGTCATGTAGCCAAATTGAAACACAAATAATAGGCTGGAAACTTGAAAAGTAGCATGATCAGCTACTTGAAGCCGATCTGGCAACACCGGTGGAATATGTATCTATGTGTTGAATCCCTATAAATATCTGCAAGTGTAGCTTAGCTATCTGTCTCACGCGCATGTCGCTGCAAAGTAGCCCCTTTGTCGTACTCATGCACAGCACTTTGTCATCTGCCACGTACTTTGAATCATTCAATCGGCCTGGCCATGGCACTAAAATACAATACTAGAATCTCCATATATGAAATGTGCTTTGTATATTTAAATTTTCATATTTTTTTTTATATAAACATCTTTGAAGACGCCTGTTATGTATTTAGTACCGGCAGATTCGACTGCCTATTTTTTTTAATTAAAAAGTATTCTATTTTCATGCAAACAAATTGTAGCTTTTATCAAGAACCTTTTTTTAAAGTAAAAAGGTGCAAGTTGCAAAATTTTTAAATTGTGAAACCACCGGCAGGTAGCTGGTAGGTCAATGACTTCATAATCAAGCAAGATAGAAATACTGTACTACTAACTTTCATATTTATCAAGTATCTCCTCCAAATTACCTGCCAACTCTCGGGTTATAAATCATAGAGATAACCTGCTTGAAATTATGAAACTTTTGGAATTTGTTTTTATCTTCGTAAAATATATTTATATTAAATTCAAGTTGGTATCTCTCATATGTGACTGTCCTCAACAGTTAAATCTTATTTAGTGTAAAAGAGTTTCGAAGTGTATTTTTCTGCATTACACATATTTGTTTTTTTCAATGTGTTATGTATAGTATAAAAATATATTGTATAAGCATTCAGGGTTGGCAAGTTTTTGACACATGACGGTTTTTACCGGTTTTAACCATGGTTTTTACCGTCATGTCAAAAACCTCCTTGTCAAAAATGTCAAAAACTGTCAAAAACCCATTTTTTAGTAGTTTGTTTTTAATTTTTTTTTGCATTCTATCTTTAATATTAAGTTGTTTTACATAAAATATTCAGTATCAAAAAGACTCTAAAGTATATTTATCATCCAAGAAAAACAGAAAAGAATTGCATTTGAATAATACGTGTACATCTCTGTTAGAAGATCTCTACAATAATCTTAAGCTTTTTGGCAAAGTCTAAAAAAATTAGATTTTTTGAAGAAATCCTGTAACCTATAAGTATTAGATTAAACAATGTGTATAATTTCGGTACAATTTATTACATTGTTGAAAACAAAACTTTAAGATTCTACTTATTGAAGTGCAAATAAAAATCACCATAATTGCATTTATGAAATACATAAGATCTGCATTTTAAAATATTATATCGAATAATATTCAAATTTATTCACTGCTTGTCTATGCTTAACTCCTATTGTCATACAATGTAATAGCATTTTTGCATCTCTAAAATAATTTTAATGTACTTTATTAAAAATGTATATTGAATGTTATTTAATAATTATAATAGCATTTTATTATAATTTAATATTAATGTTAATTGCAGTTAGTAGAATCTATATTAGTGAAGATTATGACAAATATTGTTATTTTCTTTTACTCTTGTATTTTTAAATCTTTCCCATATTAGGACATGATCTTCTTTTAAATAAATTTCACAAATGTAATTGTAAATAATAAAAATAACAAAAACAACAAGGTAAAATCAATTTAGAAATGTATTGTATGCTACACTTACACCATAAATTGGAGGACAATAGAAAATGATAGGTTTTTGACGGAATAAACCGGTAAAAACACGGTTTTTACCACTGACATGTCAAAAACCAGTTTTTGACGTCAAAAACCCAACCATGAAGCATATGCATAATTTTATTCTTTGGGAAGAGCAGGAAAAATAAGAAACGCTTAGTAATCTTATATGAATTAACCTTTTGATTACGGGCCGGGTCTGAAGAATTTTTTTATATTTAATTGTACCTCAATTTACAAAATATTTCTTTGTGGTAAATTTCTCTTGAAAGTGACTTAGTATAAATGTGTGACAAAAACATTTTCTCAAAAAATGGTACGAATAGAATAAAAAAAATAGTCTCCGGAACGACATATATCCCAGCTCCGTAATTAAAGCGTTAATATAATGACAGGAACATGAAAAAATGTTCAGTAATCTAAATGTCAAGGATTTATGCATAATTACCAACTATTACGCTTTTGTGTTACAACTTTTTTCGAATAAACAACATAACATAGTTAGTAACTAGTTCGATATGCCAATCCCAAAACTTTCTTCTATCTCATACATGTTAATGCTTCAAAATTTCAAAATTCTCTATCACACCGTCAAAAAAAAAAAAAAAGTATTTTGCGTACGTCACTGGTTGCGAATCGTCGGGTTACCTAGATACGAACAGCCGATGTATTATACTAAACTACGAAAATCCTTCTGCAGGAAAAAAAAGCCTCTCTATTGCTTGATTTTAAGATTTTAGCTAATTCTACTGAACATACAAGAAGCTAAAATGCGCGGAACCCGATTACAGAAGAGTCATTTCTAGTTCTCGTCAATATTGAATTTGAATGAGAATATCGCCAAATTAGACAGACATCGCCAATTTGGCTTCATATATGGCAACGCATTTTTGTCACCAAATTTGGTGATATTTCATCAAATATCGCCAAACTTGGCGAGAATTTGACATTGACGAATATAAATATTCGTCATAATATATTATATATATATATTATATTCGTATAATTAATATATATATATATTATATATATATATATAATATATATAATATTATATATATGTATATAATATTCGTCATAATATAAATACTCGTCATCATGACGAATATAAATATTCGTCAATATATATAAAAATATTGGGATAGTGTTAAGCATGTAAGTGTTGAAACGATGGTTACAACAATGAAAGAAAATTTGTCGCGACCTTGTTCACTAAAACTCATAAATGAAACCCGTTTATGGAGGAATCCTGCTGTATTGTTTCAAAATGTCAGCCACCCTGTAAGTGCAAACTGCTACATCTCAACCATTTTTTTAAGGTAGAGGCAAAACAAAAATTGCTCTGGAATCCTTGGATCAAGGCCGAACATTTAACGCATTTATTATTATTATTATTATTATTATTATTAGGATTTCTAATTTTTTGTTCATCTTTTTGAAATTGAAATCTTTAAATTGCTATCACAGCACCTCCTACAGGCACAATATCCCCAAATTCAACTGGACCTGCAGTATATCAAAAACATATACAAAGAATGCGGTTCAATTATCTGCATAACTTGATACACTTTTCGATGATACAATAGTGAAAATGGAATAAAAATCGCGATCACTGCTGCCCCTTTCGTCGAAATATCCCCAAATTCAAGTGGTACCTGCTGGCCATAGCCTAAAACATAGAACAAAAAATTGGTTCAATTTGAAGCATAACTTCATACTCTTTTAAATGATACAATGAGGACAGACAGACGAACAGTCGGACGGACGGACAAACAGTCATTTAGTAAAAACTTGTTTTTCGGAATCTATGACCCTTAAAACGTTTAAATCCGTCGAAAACCGGATGTCGAAAAAATTTCGATTACAATACTTTCATCTATTATAGATAGAATATAGTAAAAAAAATAACGTCTATTCAGAAAAACAGACGAGTGCGTAAAGTTTTTCTATTTTAATATAAAGATAAAACTATTTGGAAAAATGTATGCAGAAATGTTTTTGTAAGCTATCTTGTTTTAATCAAAAATGTGTTCGAGATTAATAAAAAAAATAATATTTCGCAACTGGGATTGAATATTGATTTTAAAAAAGGATAAATAAAATAAAATAAAATAAGAAGAAAAGAAAAAAAAAAGTAACTTTAGTTGCGAAAAATTTCAGTATAAATATATGTTTCTGCCCTATCGAAAATTAAACGATTAAAATAATGCTTTCATTTTTCAAAAATCCATTTTATAAACGTTAGAGTTCTTTTTTAATATCAGAGAAGTTTTTTATCAGATCCATCCCATGTGTATTTTTTGAAAAATATATCTATACTTAATTTAAAATCAAACGAACTTTACATGTTGTTTAAAATAAAAACTATGAATATATAGTATAAATAGCTTTTTTCAGATACGAAACAAGCACTTTTACTATTATTATTTCCAAACTTTATAACATGTGCAAGTTTTATTTTAGAGTTTTAAATAGTAAAATAGAGAGCATTTTTTATGTGATTCTTTTATTTAAAACATAACAGAAATCAAACGTTTTATACATACATACACACACACACACACACACACACACATATATATATATATATATATATATATACAGGTGGTTATCAAAATAATGGAAACACTTGTGAATGAAAGGGACATTTAAGAATTCCCTTCGTAAGCATTAAAATATAATCTTAGCTACCAGATTTTTTTTAATATAAAAAGTACATGTATTAGGTAGTATGAGAGAGCTCTAGAAGAGTTGTCTACGTTTTCAGAAGCGTAAAATGTCAGACCTCACAGATTTTCAAAGTGGCCAAATTGTAAGAGCCCGACTAGCTGGAGCAACGGTGACCGAAACATCCCAGCTTATAGGCGTTTCTAGAGGTACGGTGTCTAAAGTCATGACAGCATACACACAGCGCGGAAAGACAAGCTCAGCAAAGCAAAATAGTGGACGGAAGGAGAAGCTGAGTGAAAGAGACCGACGGGTATTGAAGCGGATTGTAATGTATAAAAAGAAAACAACTGCAGCCAAAGTGACCGCAGAGCCAGGGCTACACCAGATACCGGGCTTGCTCATTCATTATCATGACGTCACAAATGGTGGCTGGCCGCTACCAGCGATTGGTACAAAGCGAAACAACAAAATGAAAGACATACAGCGATTGGCACAAACCGACGGGCTCGTCGCTTTGCACCAATCGCTGGTCACGGCCAGCCACCTTTTGTGACGTCATGATAATGAATGAGCAAGCCCGGTATCTAGTGTAGCCTTGGCAGAGCTCAATCAGCATCTAGATTCTCCAGTGTCAACAATTACAGTTCGGAGATACCTTCATAAAGAGAACATTTACGGCAGAACAGCAATTCCCAAGCCACTTGTCACAGATGCTAATGCCAAACGTCGTGTAGAGTGGTGCCACAACCACAAAACCTGGTCGATTGATAAGTGGAAGACTGTTATATGGTCAGACGAATCATCTTTCACACTTTTCCCCACAACAGGGCGGGTACATGTCTGGAGAACACCTGCACAAGCGTATGATCCTGATTGCCTCCGTCCAACTGTCAAGCATGGAGGTGGATCGGTCATGGTATGGGCAGCCGTGTCGTGATTTTCTGCTGGTCCAATCGTAACCCTGAAAGAAAGGATCACTGGGGAGAAGTATAGAGAAGTTTTAGCTGACCAGGTCCATCCCATGATGCAAATTTTGTTTCCTGCAGGAGATGGAATTTTCCAGGATGATAATGCCCCTATTCATGCAGCCAGAGTTGTCCAATCATGGTTTGATGAACATGAGGATGAGGTGGAACATCTACCTTGGCCCGCACAGTCCCCAGACCTCAACATAATCGAACCGTTGTGGTCTATTTTAGAGCTTTCAATCCGGAATCGATATCCTCCACCGGCATCTCTCACGGAACTTTCACAATATCTCCATGAAGAATGGTACAATATTCCTCTAAATACTATTCAGAATTTGTATGATTCGATTCCCAGGCGAATCCAAGCTGTATTACATGCCAAAAGCGGTCCTACGCCATATTAATAAAGAATTCCTTCAAAATCTAGGGTGTTTCCATTATTTTGATAACCATCTGTATATATATATATTAATTATATTTCATTCAAATCTTGATTTTACATAAAAATAATAATTTTTTGCTTTCAGAATGCTGAAATTATATAAGTTTTTTTTTATAAAGGTAAAGTAATGAAAAAAAAAAGATATGGACAACATTTATCTATTATCACTACTATAATATTTCATGCAATTTATTCTATTTTTCAAGAAAGAGATAAATACACTTAGAAATAGCTATTATATAAACATTCGATAAAAAATTACGTGTATATATTTTAAAATATTTTTAATTATATTTGCACAGAAAAGATAACTGGAAAAAGAATAGGGCCAACGTAGAAGCCTGCAAACAAATGCAGTAATTAAAAATCATTATTTTGAATTAAGTTTGTTATTATAGAAATAAGAGAATCTTTAAAAGGTATCTTTAGATATTTGTTTCCAAAATATTTTAATAAAAGGTTTAGTTCGATTTTATTTTCATACAACTTGCCGTTTATATAAGTATCCCCGAATAATATTCCCTATATGTTATCTACTATATCAGTGATAGTCAACTGAACATTGAGACATAATTTACTTTAAATCATGATTTTCCTTTTGATGAAACTTGAATTGGGGAATTATACTTCTGAAAAATGCATTATTCAAATGTATTTGGATATGCTTCCTGCCTACATTTTCCAAAAAATACTTTGATATCCTTTAGAATCTGTTTCATTATTTAAAAATGCTACTGGAACTGTCACCGTCCGGGCAAATATTCTGAATTCAAGTCCCTCTATCCTAATCGAGTACAATATGCTAAACTTTGTGTTATAGGCAAGACGTGAGAACATAAAATATTCTCAGACGTGATGAAGTTCAATTTAGATGAACAGGATGGTTTCCGGTACTATTGATATGATATTTGGCATGTAAAAGCAATATTCATTAAACAGAAATACGTAGGATGGAGTCTGTTGGTTTAGGGTGATTTAACATATAATGGAACAACTCCAGTAGCTTTTTTGAGTAATATAATAAACTATGAAGCATATCAAGATTATATTGATAAAAATGTATGAAGCTTTTCCCAGCCGCATAACTTTAGCAACAGGATAATGACACAATCCATGTGTAGTCATGGAAAAAAAATGAACACCCCTTCTAATTCTACAACAAATTATTGTAGAAGAAAGTTAATGCTGCCAAACGATTGGAAATAAAGTTGTTTTTAAATGATGTATATAAAAGTTTCTTAAAGGGGGATCTACACATCAGAACAAACCCAAACTTTATTTTATTCAAAAGCAATCCCAATTTTGACAAGATATTTTAAATCTTCAGTTCAAACTATGCCTACATACCAAATTGCATGAAATTCCTAAGATTAATTTCATAGAAATTAATTATTTTAAAATGGACACATCTTAGGGGCTGTATCCAAATTGAAGTTCGGTACTCGATGGCTGAAATGTTAAATGACGAAGTCACTTCTATTAATGTATTATTTCTTGCCGATATGGCCATTTTACTCACTTAATATGTTTCGGTTATTGTAAAATTTTTTATCCTTTTTAATATTCATTTTATAATGTTTACAAGAGTTGAATTATCTGATTAAACAAATATATATATGTCGTGTTTCCAAGTTCAAATCCGGGAAAAAGGCAGTCGTGCTCGTGATAAATAGGGTTAGCGATGTGATTGGTTTCCCTTTTAGTTCCCACCAGGCGGCAGTGTGGTATTTTGTCGAAGAACCTTTTATTTCCAGTTTTAAGACATCTCTTCAGGGAAAATGCTCATTAGCCAACGCTAAACGAAAAAAAATACAACGTTCCATTATTTTCTAGAATCCGTCCCGATTCTTTTAGCAAACACCAGCGTCGAAAAAATCCTCTCCGAATCAGGATGATCGTGTTTTTAAACTAGCTTGCGTAATAATACAGAATACGTCACGTGACCCACTTCTATCGAATCAAAAGGTCTCTTTTGGAACTTTATCAATATTTCCGGTGGATTTATTTTGTTGTAAAATGCAAAAATTTTCTACGCCCTTCCAGAATATTCCATAATCTCGTACCAGATGCCTGTCATATCAACAAACGAGCTTATCTGTTTTTGAGGCTGTAGCTAAACTTCGAATTTAATACGTAATAAAAATAATAAGAAGAAAAGAAAATGAATCTTTATAAAAGGGAAAAAAAAAAAAGAAAGAATTAAAGTTTTTCGGAAATATTTTAATAGACATTTGATATTTAATAATAGGATAACTTTATGAAATAAGGTTTTTTGAGCGGAATATTTTAAGAGATACGATATTTTAGCATTTAAATAAAGAAGTTATAGCAATTTGCCCACACGGGAATAATACTAATGAATTTTAATAATGGATTAAAATAAAGATGTTCTATTTAAAGAATAAATTAAAAAAGCTATCGCCATTTTTAGAATAACTACATTCGAATAAATATTATTAAGTGGATTAGGAATAATTGGCTTTACATATGGATAGTAAAAGGCTATTTTAAGAATGAGAATTATTTTAATAAGCTGGGTTATATACCGAATATTATTGAATGGACAAATTTTATAGAATAATTGCGGAAAAAATTTAAATTTTGTAATATTATCCCCCCTCCCTAAAGATTTTGGATGAAGTTAATAGTTAAGTAACTATAAATTCAGACAATATAAATTTAATACTTTAGAAATTTGAATTTTGACTAGTATAAATTTAGAGACTGCCAGCAAGGCGATGGGGAATTTCTGAAGAACTGGAAGACAAAAACAAAAACAAAAATAAAATAATAGTAATCAATTAAAATTAATAGATAAATAAAAATAAAGCTACGAGCATTTCCCCTGTAAAATAATACAAGAAATGGTTACAATCTCACTTACCATTTGTAAGTGCACAAGAAAAATACAATAACAATAAATAATAAATATTAATAAACAGGAAAAACAGGATAATAATAGTAACAGAATTTTGCTTTTACCAAATTGTTAAAACAAAGTTTAAAAAAAAAATTCGACTTTATTCAAATTTGAGTTCATTAGATCCAACTGTTTTATTTCAGTCTCTTTCTTGGATCGTAATAAGTCCTCATTTTGTTTTTAAAAAAAAATGGTTACTGCAGTCCCTTTCTTAAAAATACAGTTTTTATGTAAAGGCTGAAAATAAAGACATTACTCCATCAAAATTTTAAAACTGTAGTCATTCTTACCAATACTTTATAATGACTTTATAATGCTAGCACTTGTCACAACATCTTCTCTTAAGTATCACATTAATTTTCTCACATAATAAACAAGTCAAATTATCTCTTGGTCGTTTATTGTACTTGGAATATGTTATCTTTGTTATATTCCTGTGGGATTTGTTATATTTCTGTTGGGATCCCACCATCTTTAACTAATATTTGTCAAACATTTTTTCACTAATAAATAATATAACTCTTCAATAATATAAATAAATGCTATAATAAAATTCAATTCATAAACATAACAATAATAACTTTCAATATAACTAATACTTCTCAACATATGTAGTAATTCATAATATAATTCAATAGTAGAAATAATAATATAATAACATCAGTATAACTTAAGAAAATATCACAGTTTGCTTATTTATTGTTAGGGAAAATATTGGTTGAGGAATAAAATAATTACATAGCAAATAAATAAATTTCTTATTTTTTTAATTATATAAGAAAGTATTTTTGCCAGTCGAAAGTATACAAAAAAAAATATATAATAATTTCAAAATCCAAATAAATTTAAATCTAAATATTTAGAAATTGAACTCTCAACCATTAGTTCCTTACAATAATTTTTTCCTCTGATACCCTTTTACAAAATTATACTGTTAAGTTATAAGTATTCATATCCTAAATGCAGAGATTTGTTTTTTTGGCAAACTTAGAATAAATAAAGACAATAAATAACAAATAAAAGATGTTAATTTTAGCTGAGAAATGGAATACAAAGGCAATTAGTTTAGATACTTAATTTTCTATTGTCACACCAAAACAATCACTGTAAAATCACATCATCACTATCCAATCATTTATATAATTATAGAAATACTTATAAACGGTTACTATTTGATTATCTATTGAAGTAAATAACATAATATTAAATTTTTGAAACAATTGGTTTAAGAAAAAGTAAATAAAGTAAAAATAGTTTATTTTGATATAGAATTAAAACATTTAATTTCATTTTTCAACATCAATTTGACAATTCCTAAAATCAAAATACACATCTTATGCCTGCATAAGGTGTCTACTCAACCTCAAAAACTCTCAAAAACAAGTAATATTCTCGTTGCGCACCAAGAACATACCTGATAATGTTGAAAATTATTGTAATAAGAGATATTTAAATAATTAGAATTTACTCTATTGTTTTTACTTTAGTTTGATTTTGTGATGGTGATTGTGATGTCTGTGTTGGTTTTGATTGTTGTTTGGGTTGCTCATGAAATAGTCTGAAATTATTTGCTGAAAAATATGGTTGCGAATTGTTCCATGTCTCCAAATTAAGACCATATATACCCTTCTGACAGAAACATAACTGAATTCAAACCTTTCCTATTGAATTTTTAAGAATTATAAGAATTTGTGAATCCAAATTAAGCATTAACCAGAACATTTATTCAATAAAATACATAAAAATCTCCTAAATTTTATTTATTATTTTTGCTAAATTTAAATTTAATATGTTGCATTAACTACCTTAGAATAAATTTTTTTATCATAGTAATAATAATAATAACAATTGTATCATCAGCAAAAAGAACAAGAAGAGCAACATCATCAACAAAATTTTATTACATACCCTATGAATTTTTTGAATGCAACTTACCTACATTTTCCAATTTCTCTTCTAAATATTTTTATTATTTGTCATCAAGGAAAACATGACTTTATCTTCATATTGATCGTCATCACGTATTAATTCTATCATCACATCATAATTATTCTGAGTATTCAATTCTAGTAAATTTAAGGACTTGGTAAATAATGAACTTATTTTTACCTAAGCTATGGACAAATGAGGTGTAAAAAAAAATTCCCCATTGGTGAGCTTAAGATTATTAAAATTCAAATTACCTAATAGAGCAATTCAGCTAGGTTAACATAGTGCTAAATGTCTACATGTTCTAGTAATTTAATTTCTACCTGACCTAGCATTTTATTTAAACACTTTATTAATATTATAACACCATCAAAAATTTTCAAATTTTCTATATTAAATATTTTAGCAAGTTGGTAAATGCATCATAAATCCTACATTAAATGAAAATAAACAATAACATACTAAATTTAATTTTATATATTCACAGTTTAAATAAACAATAAAATACTAACACTCTATTTACATATTTACATCATAAATAATCTTTCAGTGGCTCATTAATTTACTACAATTCAAACCACCAGTCACTTATTATTCAACATACAGATTTTTTTTTCTCTCCTCATAATAGCTGTTTTGTAGCTTAGGTTTGGCATGGTGCCAGGAATGTTCCCTTAGGATAAAAATTGTCTCTTTATAAAATACAGATCAGATCTTAGTAACATATTAAAGATAATAGAATTTTTCTTTTAAGAATATCTGTTCTTAAAACATGAAAATATAAATTATACCGCTGTCTATAATATTACAATGACGTATCACACGGAATCATCAAATAAATTAATTAACCTTAACAACACTTAAATATCTGCAACAGAAATAAATTTTAAAAACAAAAATTTAATCAGTATAACATAGTATATAAAACCTTTAAATTTCAAGGTAGACTATTAAATAAAGAAAACATTTTAAATATAACATAAACTAATAAATATCAACATATAAAGATACAAATAAATAAAAATACCAACTTACAGTTACTCTTGAGCATATTTCACAGGATCACACATCTAAAAATCGTGACACATCTAAGAGTTTCACACATCTAAAAATCGTTAATTTCTTGATAACACAAAAGTTCTGCTTTTTCGCAATCCTTTAAAACCAACACCATGAAGACGCTTATGAAGATGAATAGTATATTCTCTAGCAACAACTTCACTTAGGCCAACTTTTCCTCTTCTTTTCTCTTTTAGGCTTGACCATTTTTAATTTATTATAAAACTACAAAATAACAAAACACCAGACGTAAACGTGCTGTAATGGCGTAGACGTCCTCGTAACATATTCTTCTAATCGGCAAATTTCACGTTTAACTACACAAACTTTCTGTTGATCACAGCATCCTGTTCGACTTATTATATTAATGTCGTGTTTCCAAGTTCAAATCCGAGAAAAAGGCAGTCGTGCTCGTGATAAATAGGGTTAGCGATGTGATTGGTTTCCCTTTTAGTTCGCACCAGGCGGCAGTGTGGTATCATCAACAACAAGAAATGTCAGTCCATATTTTTGTCGAAGAACCTTTTATTTCCAGTTTTAAGACATCTATTCAGGGAAAATGCTCATTAGCCAACGCTAAACGAAAAAAAATACAACGTTCCATTATTTTCTAGAATCCGTCCCGATTCTTTTAGCAAACACCAGCGTCGAAAAAATCCTCTCCGAATCAGGATGATCGTGTTTTTAAACTAGCTTGCGTAATAATACAGAATACGTCACGTGACCCACTTCTATCGAATTAAAAGGTCTCTTTTGGAACTTTATCAATATTTCCGGTGGATTTATTTTGTTGTAAAATGTAAAAATTTTCTACGCCCTTCCAGAATATTCCATAATCTCGTACCAGATGCCTGTCATATCAACAAACGAGCTTATCTGTTTTTGAGGCTGTAGCTAAACTTCGAATTTAATACGTAATAAAAATAATAAGAAGAAAAGAAAATGAATCTTTATAAAAGGGGAAAAAAAAGAAAGAATTAAAGTTTTTCGGAAATATTTTAATAGACATTTGATATTTAATAATAGGATAACTTTATGAAATAAGGTTTTTTGAGCGGAATATTTTAAGAGATACGATATTTTAGCATTTAAATAAAGAAGTTATAGCAATTTGACCACACGGGAATAATACTAATGAATTTTAATAATGGATTAAAATAAAGATGTTCTATTTAAAGAATAAATTAAAAAAGCTATCGCCATTTTTAGAATAACTACATTCGAATAAATATTATTAAGTGGATTAGGAATAATTGGCTTTACATATGGATAGTAAAAGGCTATTTTAAGAATGAGAATTATTTTAATAAGCTGGGTTATATACCGAATATTATTGAATGGACAAATTTTATAGAATAATTGCGGAAAAAATTTAAATTTTGTAATATATATATATAAAGTTATTTGTGATTAAAATAGCTTTCGAATATGTGAATGTGATGGGAATTTTATAGGTGTTTTTATAATGCTTTTTCTCAGGTTTTTAATTTATTTTACTCGCTCTTTTCTAAATTGATAAGTGAAGAATATCGGCGAATACAAAATTAGAATAATAAATAGTATGAAGTAGTATAATGAAACTATGTTGAAAAAAAACCCAGACTAAGTATTACTTTTCAGTCTGAATATAAATATTAACTCGATTGCTGAAGACTTATTTAAAAAACTTTTTCATCAAATGCACAACTCATATGCAGTTATAAGAAACTTTACTTATAAACATATATATTGAAGAAAAAATAAAATAGGTTTATTAAATAGACTGGAGAAGAAGCTAGACTTTGATTGCCCTAGAAATGTAGCAAAATACACTGACTAGATTAAAAACAAATCACTATAAAGGAATGAAGATCCTTCCTGATGGGACAAGAACCTATATTAATTGCAGGAATTGCCCGGAAACTCAGCTCACTTCGAGACACATCTTCGATTGCCCATCCATTACCGCAGATATCTTAAAACTCGGCTGGTTACCGCTAATGGATCCACTTCGGGAGATCCTTTACAGTCCTGAAGCACCAAGGCTGGTGGCAGTGGTCCTGCCGACCTTTAAACATATCTGAGGCTTTATTTCTTGACTTCTTGTATATCCATGGACACGACAACAACAACAACAACAAGAAGCTAGAAATTCAATTAAAAGTAACAAAAATAATAAGTAAGATTTTTCCTTTTTTTAAAAAAGGGTAGGACTGACATTTTTCAAAAATGAGCTTTTTTAATGTCAAAATAACAGTGAAATTAATTTACATAACTGGCGTAAAATTATATCTCATGGAAATACGATTTACGTAATTTTAATAAAAAAATTAAACGGAGATAAAGAAAAAGGTTAAAAAAAATCTTATTCTAATCATCAATGAGTGAAATATTTTTCAAATTATGCTTTTCTGCACATCATAGTCGGCCCCTTAAACAGACATCTTATCTTTTTTTAATCATAATTTGAAAACTACTTGAAAAAAATTGAAAATTTGAATTCGCATAAAACAGGGCATAATAAATATAAATCCATCAAAATAATTGTAAGTTACAATTCATAATTTTTTCGAATATTAATTTCATAATTCATAATTTATATTATAAATTTATAAAAATTATAAATTTAACATATTTATGTAATAATTAATAATAATAATATGAAAATGCAATTTAACATTATAAGCTCAAAATTTTGAATGTTTATAATTCAAAAACTTATCATTAAAATTACTTGAAATTTGGTATATAGACATAGTTTGAACCGAAGATTTAAAATTCCGTGTCAAAATTTTGTTTTGCTATTAACAAAAACAAAGTTTGAGTTTGAGTCAAGCAAATTTTATATACATCATTTTAAAGTAGGCTTTATTTCCAATCATTTGGTACCAGTAACGTCCTTCTAAGGTAATTTGTTGTAGAGTTAGTGTGTGGTGGGAGAGGGGGGGGTGTTCATTTTTTTCCCACGACTGTACCACCCTTATAAATATCATTAATTCAAATGAGGTTCCATAGCCAGACTTGTCATTAAAGAACCCTGACATAAATATCGACAGAAATTCAAATCGAATATTCAAATTGAAATTTTTGTCAAGATATGGAAAAACTACAGATGACATAGTTGCCTTCACTTCTGCTGGATTTCACATAAACATAGCTTCAATTTGAAAATTTAATTTTAATTATAGCTTAGATTTCAGAATTCCAAACGAAATTGAGGGAAAATGAACAATTAAAAACAAGAAACGGTCGATCCTTATCAGCGTAATACATATGCGTCAATAGACAACTTATGTTTACGATGTACGCTGTAAAAACAAACGTGTGAAAGAAAATGAAAAAAACCCCGGAAAATTCGGCAGTTGCCAAAGATCCTACTTAATTTGGCGAAATTTTCGAGAAAACATACTATTTGAAATGGAGAATTTCCGATTATATTTAGCTTAGATTGAAGAATAGCCGTCAAACCTGTATAATTAGTATGCCTTAGATTTAAGAATTTTACTTCAATTTTAGATTAGATTTCAGAATTATGCGTAGTATAAGGAAAATTTTTCAAATGAAAACGGAAAATGTTTGATCATTATTAAAGGGAAAATGTGTGCCTATTGACGGATTAATATTTATTATTTTTTTTACAGTATAGAGTATATAAAATAATTTTTAATGTGATGAAATTTCCATGTTTTTAGAAAAAATACTTGTTTATAAAAAAAACTTAAAAATACATGTCTATTTACTTTGATATTTGGCTACTATATTCAGGAACAGTGTCCATTTTTTGTGGCATATAAATAAATTAAAAATAAAGTGAATAAAGTACATAATTCACGTTCCAGTTTTCTTCAAAGATAAATATTTACAATCCAATACCTATACGAAGAAAAGCTATATACACTTTAAATAATTTTAAAAATATTACCGTCATTACACATATTACAAAATAATTGAATTAAAACAAAGAAAGACGTTAAATATAATTTTTAATTTTAAATGTACGTATTTAATTTAATTTTTTAAATTAAATAACTCTCTATCTTTTATCAAAATTATTAAAAGATTGTTCAATTTCACGAATTAATTCAATTAAAATATAGAGTTTGTACCTAAGATAAATTTCTCTAAAGAACTTTAGTGAGATGCACTTAAATATATTATTCTAGATTAAACCTGAATGTCTTCAAACAACAAATGACTTTAAAAGCAAAGTTAGATGAAATACTGCTGCAGATAAAGATATCTAAATTGCTCTGAAAATCGCTTTCGTTTGTCAAAGGTTACAGAAAAATGGGATTGCTAATCAAGATAGGAAAGTTCTAAGTTTGATTGTTTCTGCCGGATCTCAATTCGAAAATTCCATATCTAAATAACGTCACTTTATTTAGTAGATAATACGCATTTTACGCAATGATTAAAAAAGAATATTTTCATTTTTTATCTCTATGAACTGGTATCCAGTAATTTTCCGTTATCTATGATACATAAGTTTAATGTTTTAATGTTTTAAAATATAAAATCTAATTAAAGTTTTAATCATCTTTTAGGTAATGCGAATCACATGTTTTTGGTGTGCACATTTTATTTTACATAAGATTATCTCAAAAAGTTTAAACTTGTTTTAATTTGATACCTGTTGGAGATAAGTGGACAATGTAAATTGCAAAGGTGTATTAAAAACAAAACGTTGGAAATAAGACTAGTTTAATAAAATGTCCCATCTTTTCTAAAGTTACAATTTTTGACATTTTGTACGACCCCCCCTCCTTTCCTTTTTGACAAAATTGTATTTTTTTTTTTTTTTGAAAAATATGTAAAATCCAAAAAACATTTTATTCCTATACTGAACTGTGGAAAATGTTAAAAAATGACTTGTATCACCACTTTTTGTATCATATAAAAGACTATATCTTTAGTAAAAAATATAACCTTTTACATATTCATAGTAGCATTCTATAGATCAGAAATATATTAATAGCAAGTGGGGAAAACTGCATCTTAATTAAATATAATTAAAAGAGGATAAAGGCAGAAATAATGTAATAATAAGGCAGTTTTAATTTCCCAGAAACATAATTAAAACATGAAAGAAAAATCATGCGTCAAGCCTATGAAACACTTTCCAACACATTCCGAATACTGCAAGAAAAATTCACCATTTAATAGGTTGAAATATGTTGTATAAGTAAGTAATTTGGATAATGCTTTTAAAAACCCAATTTCAGCAATTACCATAAATATTCTGCAAAGTATTCGAATTCGTTTGGGCAGTCCTGTATATGATTTATAGTTGTTTTGCATATATACTACATAGTTCTCAAAAATTTAATTCAGTTAGGAAACGTATAACTCAGTTGAAATTTCCCCTCCGCCAATTTCGGTCAATAAGCGGAAATGTAATTGAATTAATTTCTGCAGCCCTGTATATGATTTATACACTAAGTAATATGCAACAAAAAAAGTTGCATTTAAACACGCATACAACAATTGAAAACGCACTTTCATCAAATATTGTTCATAGACAGTAGTGTAACAGATTTCTTCTTGTGTATCCTTCTAAATGAACGATAAATGCTATGTACACCATACTCTATAGTAAGCATATTATAGTCAACAGCTATACTCAACCTTTTTTTCTTGCGAACCACAAACATGTGGTTGGGACGTTAGGTGGGCCACAACACACTTATATAATAATGTAAAAAAAATATAATTAAAATAGTAAGATAGCAAAAGTAGTATAACAAAGCTATATAATAAAATTAATACAATAATGATGATTAAAAGTTTGTCGCGGAAGAAAAATTACCAAAAATATCAAACACCCCTATTCCCAAACAATATTCTTCGTAGCAGATTCTTCTATTGTAAATAATGTAGAAATATGAAGCTTGGATTGTTGTTTGGAAATAGTGGTATGACACTTTTTGCTGCCATTTTTTTTCGCGGCAAACGTTTAATCCTAATCAGCATTATTAGCTATATGATAATTATAAAAGGAAATAATACAACAAAGTAGCATTTCCAATTTAAAAAGAAAAACTTTTTTTTACAAAATCAGTCGTTTTCTTAATGCAAAAACTTTTATTTCCACTGTAAAAATATATGGTGCAAATTTAATTAATTTGAAATAATGTTAGCTTCAAATTAATTAATTTCTTAGTGTTGAAGATTGAGAAATGAATATACTACTGTAGCACACATGTAAAAAAAAACTTTTGACTATCGAAACAACATTTAAGATGTTTTAAGATAATCTTAAATTAGTAATTATAAATAACTGGAGGGATTTTGCTTTTCCATGAAATTATATAACAGAACAGTGAAGGTCTTAAAAACTCTTCATGCACATCTCAATTAATTTTATAAATAGAGATGAATAATTATGTGTCTCGGGCCGCACATAAAAGGTCGCCGGGCCAGATACGGTCCGCGGGCCGCAGGTTATGTATGGCTGGTGGTGAACCTCAGTGAGATATGTCAGTTTCAATATGTTTCAAAAAGTGTAATATCATTAAGATACACTGAAACTATTTTCCCCTATAAACCATAAAATTATAGCCTGTCTTTCGAGTCCCCTCCTGTAAACGAAATATAAATGCAACACACGCCGTTTTCAATACCATACACGCCATGGTAAACCTCAATAAAATATGTAAATTACATGGCAATCCGACTGTATTTACGCGAGTTAGAGCACGGAAAGATGGACATACAAACCGAATTAAACACTTTTCAACCATGTTGGAAAGTGTTGAAAAGCAGTTCACAAAGCTTTTTAAAGTATTTTCTTTTCAATTTTTTTGGGACAGCCGTTATATACTTTATTTTTGCTTCAATTTTAGAAAGAAAAAGATAGTTCAACAGTATTATTTAGATATTTTTTGAAAAATTGCAGGGTAGCTCTCGGCGACCAGTTAGACATTATCAGAAGTAAATGGATACTGCGAGGCAAAATTAACGTCAAATAATTTATAATTTCCATTTAAAATTACTTTTTTTTATTTTAAATTTCTTAAAGAATATATTAAAAAATATATTACATAATTATATTGTAGTAAAATAACTAAGCTTTGGCACTAAATATGTAAAATGCCATAAAATTTTCTACATTTTCATATAATTAGAATTTGGTTAATAATTATTATAATTTTGAAGTAATAAAAAATCGATGTTAATGTTATTGTCACTACAGTTTATAACTATTAAACATGAAAAATATTTCCCTTTCGTGCGACCACAAAGAACTATTTCAATGCTGAGTATAAATCATTATCTATGCTCAATGCTTTTTTTAAACGTTTCGAAAATACTTCCCATTTTCCAGACATCACTGAACTAGCAAAAATTAAACTTGGTTTTGTGACAGGCTACAATTCTGCAATCTGTTGATAATAGAATATTCAAAAGTGGCAAAATAAAGGAATGTGATTGAAATGACTTTTTTTTCTAATATTATTTTGACATTAATGACATTTTTATTGAAAAAAAATGCGCTGTAATCAATAAAAATTTTAATATAAATCGATTTTTAGAAGTTTAAGTAAGCGAATCAAAAATATCAGCTCATTTCGCCAAGTGGTTTTTCAGTTTTTCTTGAAAAAAAACTACCCGAATTGTAGCTTGTTTTGCAACTACTAAACACGAATTCAACATTAAGAGCATAAATCTTCACTGCAAAATTTCTAAATTTATTCTCCGAAGGACTTCCTGTTTAGTACCCCATGGTAAATTTCTCCGTAAAATCCAAATGTGATTTCAAAATCAGCTATTTGTATTGAATTTTTTTAAAGTTTATTACAATTTGTGTATAAAGACGGCCCCCTATGTTTAATTTTTAGCATAAATGTAAAGAAAACATAATTCCCAATCGAATGGCTATTTTTATTTTTATCTGTTTCCATTTGACTATAAAATAGTGTGGGGATTATGTTTTTTCCTTTTTTTTAAAATTGAAAATACATATACATAGGTGCCAACCTCTCATTAATATTCCGTAATAGGGGGGTTAATTTGACCCAGATTTAACACGTTTCGCTCCAGAATTTTTTTAAGAAATAAAATTAAATCAATTCCACATAGAAACCGGAAATTGAATAAATAAAGATTCATCCAATAATTTTTCTGATGTGAAGCGTTGTTAAACCGGGTCAAATTAACCCGCATATTACGGAATATTAATGAGAGGTTGGCACCTATGCATATAGATACAATAAGGTAAGAAACAATTCCTTGAAGTTGGCTTTATTTTATTTTTTTAATTACTTGTTTTCTTGTTTTTTAGATTTAAAATACGTATATATTGGAAATTTACCATGCAGATACATATGCTTGAACAAATGGTTACTTTTGAAATCAAGTGTTATAATATTTGCTACGTAAAAAGAATATTACAGTCATGGTTAATCATTAAATTTCCCATCAGATATGGCAATGAAACGTTAAGTGACTCGTTTTCGAAAACAAGGTTCTGTAGCTGAGATAGCTTGAACAGATTGACCGCGTTCTGTTTTTAATAGACTATTTAGCGCGCAGTTATTGATAAGTAGTTTGTAAAATGAATGTTTTACTAACTGTATTAAAATTTTGTTGGAATTCTCCTTTACTCAGCCCAAATCTCCCAATTATTTTGATTCGAAAAAAAAAGCATAACTTTATCGAAAACTATTATATTTTAAGATCACCTAGTTGATTTTAGGTCAGCCTGTATATTGTAAAAAATGAGTTTGTCTAGAATGTTTTGCGTTAATTTAATTTAATTGATTATAAATTCATTAGCAACACCTCTCTAATATATCACCTAGTATTTTTTGGAAGATCTTGCATACTGTGAAGAATGGGTCTGTCTAGAGCGCTTTTCACTTAAATATAATTACAAGTTTGATAACAGCACCTGAGCCAGCCTATAGTAAAAAATGAGCATGTCTAGAGGTTTTCTTTTCTCAAATTTCAAATAACCGAATTATAAACACAATCACAACACTTCTCTTTAAATCTCCTAATGTATTTTGGACTGCTCAAAATGTTGTAAAAGATGAGTATCTCTAGAGATTTACTTTTCTTAATTTTAAACTAATGAACTTTAAATAATTATAAATACATTAACAATATATCTCTTAAAATATAACATTTAAGCAAACATGTATGTTATAAAAGATGATATTACAGCTCCTCAATTTTATTTGTTTTAAACGTATAGTAGCATGACAGGCCATTTTTCAAAAATTTAATAGCAATAAACTGTAAAATAGACAAAGTAGAAATAGCGAAATATATATAAGTTTTCTAAGAAAAATGTATATACCATTCCCCCGAAAACAAGTCCTAGCATGATTTTCCCGTATGCTCGATATATAAAAACTAACCCGAAAATATTTCCTTCTTATTATGGTCTCCAATACACGCAGTCATGATGAGAACTTCAAATAATGTATATTTAGTAAAAAATATTATTGTAAAATCCTTCCTATCTCTTTTTTTAGAAAATTTATGCAGTTTAGAAAGTTAAATGAGTTGGATTTGTAAACAGGCTTGAATGAAACGAGAAATATCCCCCTTCATTTTTTTTTAGTTTTCTGAATGAATATATATATATATGTATTTTTAAACAATGACAACATTTTTTCGGATGGTATTTCGTGTATTCGAGATTTGGACCGAATAGAATTTGGTACCAGAGGAGATGACATGACTGTATTTGAGGAAATGCAAATTTTTGTACATGAATAAATGTAGATTGTTTTAAATCAGCATGGTCCAGCTGTTACATTAAAATTACCCTTCTTAAAATAACATTGTAAACTTTTGGATCAAGTTGCATACTGTAAAAGATTAGTAGAATTGAGCTTCTCTTACCTTAAATTTAAAGTATAAATCCTACATACATTAACGGCATCCATCTTAAAATTTTCTAGTTACTTTTAGGCCACCCTGTATAGAAATAAAAAATGCATACGATTTTTTTTTTCGAAGTTGAAAACAAAATCGTACGAAGTTGAAAAAAAAATTTAATAATTTTAAAAATGTACTTTCTCATAAATTAAAAGTTTCCAAAAAGATTACATTGAAAACTGATATGTACATTTGTTCTTCATTAATTTATGTTATTTTATTTCCACTTTAATGAAATAAAATTCGTAAATTTTCTGATAAAGTATTTATACCGATTACCTTATTTTCAAGCTCTTAATTGCATAAGTCTTTACTTGGCATTTACATTTGCATAGCGAGAACAAAATAGAAATAATTAAATAGGTAGAATTATTTGATAGTTTAAATACAAGACGAGGAAATGGGTAATTTAAACAAATAATTATTCGGTAATTGTAGTTAGTTCACTTAACTGGAAAAATATCTTCCACTACTATAATTATGTAATGTTATTAAGACTCTATTAAATGAGCGGAGGAAAATGTTTCTAATTATTTTTATGAATATTTGCAAAGAATAAAATATTTCATAAAATGGCACTATATATATGTATAGATAGATAGATAGATCAATCCTTCGATTTATCCAGATGGCCATGAGAAAGTACCCGTTAATGTAAATTATAAAAAATGGAAATACGGGAATATAACAGTTAGTATTATAATATTTTGGTGATAGAACTTTAAAATATATATTAGAATACTTTTTTTTCAAATAAACAAAGTAGAAATAGCAAAAATGTTTGGTTTCAGTTTTCTAAGTTCAGTTTTTTTTTTAAGTTCATTTCCCCGAAAATTAGATCTAGCATGATTTTTCTGAATGCTCAAAATGTAAGACCTAACCCGAAACTATGGGCTACTCATTATGGCCCCCAAGGTACGCAATCATGATTAGAACTTCAATATATATTTAATTAAAAGTAATGATGTTAAAATTACTCCCCTTTTCGCTTTTTCTGGAAAATTTATACGTTTACAATGGAAATGTCTTTGTAAATATGAAAGTAACTGAGTTGAATTTGGAAACAGGCATGAACGGAACTCGAAAAATTCTCCTTACATTTTTTTAAATATTTTATCAATGAATGATTTCTTTAAACAATGACAGGAATTTCTTGGATTGCGATATTTCGTATTTTTGAGATTTGGGCCGAATATAGTTTCTCGCCAGAAAATCTTAACATGAATCTATTTTAATAAAGGTGAATTTTCGTACATGAATAAATGTAAACTCTTTCAAACCGATGTGGTTCAGCTGTGGGTGGTGGGATACCATATTTCCGAATAGCATTATTGCCCTTATTTTCTCACAAACCCAGTTTGTGATTAAATAAAACCAAAGTTACTATCTATAATTAGTGATAATTCGCTGGACGCACTGTATTAATTGATTACATAATTAATTATACATTATTGCAAATGAATAAATGCAAGTTGTTGTGCATGAAAAAGACATCTCCGAAAATAAGACCTAGTTCGAGAACGGTCAAATGACTCACATCCCGTAGATGCCACGACTGCCATAGGTGGAAGGTTGAAGAATATTTTAACATTTTCCCCTGGGAGCCTTTATTTTCGGAAATGAAAAATATGGAAACTCGAATAGAAACATTTTATCGGCTGATTCCAGTTCAGCTTGCATAATGATAAAAATGAACTTAATTTCAATTTTTTGGCATCTAATCTGCAACAAAATTATCTTTTATACTAATACCGAAATATACCATCGTATGTTACCCATATTTTTTTAATACTAAAAACAAAATTTCAAGTAATTTTGATGCATTATTATTTGATCTACTAAATTTGTTGGTTGTCGGCACGTCATGGTCACAAAATATATTTTTTGAAACTTTTGACACGCGGATGCGAAAAGGTTCGTCATACCTGCCCTAGTGCTTCTTTTGTAGTAAAAATTAATCTGTCTTATTTTCGGAAATACATGGTAACATATATTAGCTACGTATGCAATATAATGTACGCATCAAAATGAAAAAACAATGGCTAGATATCTATCGGAACGTTCGTAGCACAGAGAGACGGGACCTGAGACCAATATTGCCACTGAAAACAAAACTACTGGGATTTTTTCATGGAGAAAAACCAACGTATAATTGTCGTAAATAGGTTATCTCATAGACGGGAGAGAAAGAAATTCGCTTAAGGGTTCTCAATACTTTTCCCCCTCTCAAAAACGCGAAACTTTCTGAGATATTTATGTGTTTCATAATGTGACGCCCGTTAACACAGTAGTTAGCACATTATGCTGTCACACTACTTTCTCCAAAATAACTCTATACTTGAGCAAGGTTCAGTCAACCTTTCATTTCTTCGTGATCGATTTAATGACCACCAAGTGTGCTTGAGAACTTAATGTAGATAGTTTCATGTCACGCTGACCATTGTCGAGAGATATGCTAAATATAGCACCTGAAATTCCGTTGCTTTGAAAGCATAGTTGGGTACCATAGGACATGACCATTCATAGATTAGAAGGTCCACAGAGATTAATTTTTTTTCATAATGCGAAGTATGTATAAGAGATTTTCAGAAGAAATTAAGAAAAGGGGTAACTTTTATAGAAAGTTAACCATAAATATCTTCGCGTTTTTATAATATGTCC
The DNA here is from genome assembly GCA_963931845.1 of Maratus michaelseni. Classification (NCBI taxonomy): domain Eukaryota; kingdom Metazoa; phylum Arthropoda; class Arachnida; order Araneae; family Salticidae; genus Maratus; species Maratus michaelseni. Next base: position 183,367,153 of record OZ007590.1, read on the forward strand.
AGCGAACATGGATAGCCTATTGCTTCCGTAAATTAAAAAAAAAATGATTTAAATTTCTTTTTGCTTTACTTTTTATTCTGCTATTTTTAAAAATATATAAGTGGTGCTTAAGTGATAATGGGTTCATAGTTTTATCAAATGTTAGTCCTATGTAAACTGCTAATGTATGAAAATGACTTGTGAAATGCTGCAGAAAAAAAGAAGATCAACAAATCAATTATAATATGATGTTAAATGATTCTAGCTTTGCTATGCTGTATTTGTAAATAAAATATTGCAAAGAACTATAATAAACACTGCGATACAAAAATCTATTCTATTAACTGTTTGTAAAAAACAAAAACAAGTAGCATCGCATTTTATTTTCTTAACTGAAAAAGATCGGCTATTAAATGGAATTTATCCTACAGATAAAACAAATTCAACAAATGCAATCAAGTAATGTTGCTACAAACCAACACTCATATCTTTTCTATCCGCAGTTTAGTTCCGGAATTCCTAAATGATTGAGCAAGTAAATTATTGAGCCCCTTTCGTTTAACTACTTTTCTATCATGGTAATAGGGAGGGAAAAAAACCATTTTCCAAGAAAATACACTGACTGTGGCTTTCAGAGTTCATTATGTGTTGTTTCATTCAAGAGGCTATTTAAAGACGTGATAAAGTTCAGAACGTGGCCAAAGATAAGGAAAAATAAATTAACGTTTTGTTTAGGAATTCAGGCAGGAAAAGGAAATTCTCATATAATAGAACAAAAAATAGTTAATAAAAATTTCTGTTTTATTCTTTATTTGAAATAATTTTCTGTGTAAATGCTTCTAGATTATGTACATGTTTTAAAGAGTGTTAACTAAATAATTATTAAATATTTTTATTCTCACAATAATGTGTTATTTTATTATTTAATTTTTTGTAGAGATCATTTATGGGGAATAGCGTAATTTATTCCCTCACATTTTGAAAATGAGAATTATTACAAGTTGTAATATCTAAAAGACTAAGACTGATATAGTGATGCATAAAACCTTGTTAAATAAGGAGAATAAATTGGAAGTGACCCCACTTGACTTTTCGGACATTCTATATAATACCTTGGATTCAGAAGGAAATCAGCTGGATTCCAACACTGGAACTCCCGTTTTGAAACTGCAGATCTTACCTTATTGCCACTGATGCTTGACTACATCGCCGCAAGTTTTATCACTTATACTCTGTCACATATACATGGTGATTTTTATTATAGAATCAGCGGCATAATGGTTTGAAAATGCTTTTAAAATGCTAATTCAGGAATTCATAGGCCGATCTGCACAAAAATTTTTACAGTTCTTGAGACAGTAGTTATAAAGAGAAAAAAAAAACCCTTTTCAAGAAAATACCCTGACTGTAACTTTCAGAGCTTATAATTTGTTGTTCTATTAGTTGTTCTGTCATTCTTTAAAATATTCTCAAAATGGGAGTTCCATCGGGAGTACCGTTAGGAATGTTTCATGTTTACTCTCACACACACATACATCATGATTACAATACGTTCCTCACGTTCCTCACGTGTTCGAAAAGTAATAAATGGAATACACGTTTAGCAACTGAACACCCATTGACATCATTTGGCATTATGATTCAATCGGGCCTCTGGCGTCATGTAGAACAAAATGGGTGTAACCTATGGATAAACGATAGTGAAGCTCAAGATTAAGAAAACTTACAAGTCATTTGGTTTGTCACGTATTGATCTAGAACAAGCGGGTCAAAGTTTTGATAGTTTTAATCGCCTTGTTTAAATACAGTAATTGTTATAATTTTCATCGATTAAATAAGTCGAAAATTACTATTATGATCCGGAAGATATAATAATGCTAAACAATTACCATCCAATTTGATGACCACGATGTTTTGAAGAACTTTTAATAAACACGAAATATATTATGCTGTGTCAGATAGATGATATATATCTATACCAATACCCCAACGTCTCAAATCCTCTCCAGACAGAGCAAAAGAAAGTTGTACTAACAATCCATAGAAATATATTTATATTTAGTCTTAGAATAAAATTTGTGTGTGTGGAGGGAACACCATTCTAACCCTTTGATTACTGATATGGCTGCAAAGCTGAGCGACCTCTATCAAACTGCGTTATAGATGGCAAATCACCTCTCGCATTCTCAAAATCTCTATAAAAAATTATCATTCATATTTACAACTGCCAAACATTTAAAATATATTTGATTAAAAAATGTAACAAAAGAAAAAAAAAGAAAGAAATTTTGAATAGACAATATATTTGATACATCTAATATTTAAGTATTAAATATTTTCTGCAGTTTTATAAAAATACTTTTATTGGGCACGGGAAAATCATTTTTCTTTTAAACATTTTGTTTTTAAACTTCCAGAATATTTCAATAATTCTAAAATATAAAAAAGTACATTGTTTATTTTTTTTTCAAAATAAAATTAACTAGGCAAAGCTAATTTATGTATATATATATATATGTTATATAAAAATTTATTTCCTTCGTATCCTTCCATTTTATTCGCATTAATATTTTAAAATTAATCTAACTTCTGACATCATCAGCATTTCCTTAATTCTTAATAATATCTATTCCTATTTAAAGTCCTTTAAAAGTAAAGATCCGTATATTAATAATTATTTTATTCCAAATCTTAATCTAAAATTTAAGGTCATTCGTAGCTTTTATCAGCTCCCCAATCTATAAAATTCTGAGACGCGTTCTCATTTCGAATGTTTTTTAAAAGCCATTTTCTTATTATTATTATTATTATTATTGCTCTGATTTTTTCGCGAGCTTGCGATTTTAACTTCAAAATTTATCCGCACCCAAGTACGGGATTCTTTACTGTTTTAGCCTCGCCCTCTAGCCTCATTCGCTGGGCTGGATCTAGCTTCTCACTCATTGGGTTCTGCGCTCGTGACGTAATTTCTGTATATCTCCGCGGAGAGAACAAAACTCGCCCGCACCGGTCGGAGCACTAGATTTTTGACGTTTTTGGAAGTCTAAACAAATATGTATCTGGTGTTTCTAATTCCGTAGAATATTCATCTGGCACAGTAACATCTTAATTCAATGAAGTGAAGCAACGTTAGCCCGAGGGCTATAAGTTTTAGACCTTTGGGAATTGTTTCTGTGTGGTTCGTCTTCTAATAAAATTATTTGTCTGGAGATTGGCTGGATTTTTTGGAAAACTTTGGTGGACTCATTTCATTGCCTTCTACTTCGCCATACTCGCTAATATCGACTGAAACTTGCTATATCGTTGAAGGACTGCCATTTTTTTTTCATCGAATATTATTCATCGTAATATCTCAACCTCGTCAAAATGCTACAAAAAGCCGGCAGGATTCCATGAACTTGCGCTGAGCTATGCCAATGTTCTGATGGACGGATGAGCTGCGAATGTATTGCCGGCTACTGTTGTACATCTTCATAGCGAAGAGTGTGCGTCTAGTTCTCGCGAAGAGTATGTCGATTAGTTGTTCTTCTGATCGTCTGATAAACGGAGAAGCTGTGATATGTTGCTGAATGCGGATGCTGTACATTTTCCATTGTGGTGTGTGCAACTGATTCTCACCAAAATATGTATCGAATTTTTCAAAAAGTGTTGGAATAATTTATCCCTGGAAACACCAGATACAGACCAGTGTGAATGTTCTACAAAACAACATCTCAATAATGACGGAATGATCTAAATAATATTTTCTTTTACAGAAAAAAAAATGAAAAAGTATCATTATACAAAAAAATAAATAAATTGATCGGTTTCAAAAATTTCAAAAAGTAAACAGGCAGACAACTTGTGAACAGAATTACGTAAGTTGAAAAAAGTTATTATTGTATGTATTATTTATTATTTTATTTATTTTTATGTTATTTAAGTTTCGCTCAGATTTTCTTATTTGTTGTATTATTATTATTACTATCATTATTTATTAGAGATGGAGGTATTTACATTTGTTATTTAATTTAAATTTTATTTTACATCTGTTGTGTTACTTCTCTTTAATTTTTATATTAATGTTATTACGATCTGGACTTGTAAAAGTCCTTGGTGATCACAAAATTAGTGAAAACGAAATAAACATCATACCTTTTCATTTCGAATCTGGAATGAACATTCAATCTTGGTTAAACCATTTTGACAAAACATGCCTTTCTGAAAAGAAAGATGAAAATTGGAAGATTAAAAATATTTCAAAATATTTGAAAGGAGAGGCTCTGAAGGTATTTATCAATGAATGTTTAGAATGTAAAGCTTTTGACAAAATAACTGATATTCTTACTGAAAAATTCATAACTGTTCATGTTCCTCGATTTTCAGAGTTTGCTTCTATGAAATTAAATGATCTCAATGATTTGGATAAGTACTTTCGAAAAAAGTTTGAAATAGGTAGACAACTTTGTTTATGTGAAACTATAATAGTACAGGGATTAACAGACGGTCTCAAACCTGAGTACCAGAATTATATGATTAGTAATCCTCCAAAACATACAATAGACTGGTACCTAATGGCTAAACAGCTAGTAGTAATTCCTACTTCCCAGGTCAACAATAGTAATTCTAGGTGTAAATTTCAGAATTATAGATCATTGCCACAATATGATCAGGCACCTAGACATTGGGTTCGCCCAAGTCGAAATTTTCATATGCCAAATTCCAATTTTCATTCACAGAACAATTTTAATGCTCCAAATTCTAGATTTATCAATCCTAGGCTACCTACTACACATTTTCAGAGAAAATACCCAAGTAGACCATGTCGAATGTGTTTAAATAGAGGTATCCAAAATGCTTATCACTGAGAGAGGAATTGTGTATTCAATGTGAGCCCTTTGCAATCTTCTGCACCCCCTCTTAGTCAACCACAACCATCTACTGATAATATATGACAGTTAATTGTATCAGGATATGTAAATAACAGGGAACTACCTTGTATGATTGACTCTGGCTCAACCATAAGTATTTTACCTTTTAAAATTGTTAAATTGTTAAATGCTAAAGTTATAAATATTCCACCTGTTATTATTGGCCAAGCCAAAGGAACTGTTGTAATAGATAAAGCTTGTAAATCATTGTTTAAATTAGGTAATGTGCAACAAAATATTAGATTTTTGATATGCAATACAAATTTAGATTATGCTATATTAGGTTTAAAAGAATGCTGTAAGTTTAATTTAATTATTGACTGTGCTACATGTAGAGTATTACAAGGAGACCTTGTTTTAAATGAATCTAAGAACATATCCAGTGATAAATTAAGATTACTTCATTTTAATGTTAAATGTGAATATCAGAGAGTGCAACCCGATTATGGAAAGGTCATATCTCCTCACTCCTTTGTTCCATCTAATGTTGATAATTCTAAATTAATTGGGGAAATAAATTCTATAGAAAATGAAACTTTAAGGGAAAGTATAAGGGATTATTTAGACATTTTTTCTAAAAATAAATTTGATGTCGGGAGAATTAATATTGAACCGCAACGTATTTTTCTTAATTCTGACCTACCAATATCTCTGAGGCCACACAGAACTTCCCCTTTAGAATAAAAAGAGATTTCGGATCAAATTCAATCACTATTAGATGCTGGTTTAATTAAAGAGAGCAATAGTCCCTATTCTGCCCCTGTTACATTAGTAATGAAAAGAGAAGAAGGTAAGAAAACTAGATTATGTGTTGACTATAGAAAATTAAATGCAATAATGAAAAATGACGCCGAACCCCTTCCTCGTATAGATGGAATTTTAGATAAACTGAGTAGTGCACAGTATTTTTCAACTTTAGATTTAGCCTCTGGCTACTGGCACATACCCATACATCCATCCGATACTGAGAAATTGGCTTTTGCTACCAACTTTGGGCTCTTTGAATGGTTAGTTCTGCCCTTCGGGATTAAATTAGGCCCCCCGATATTTAATAGAACCCTTAGAAGAATACTTACTAAATACAAAATAGACTTTGCTTGCCATTATTTTGATGATATCATTATTTTTTCTTCCTCATTAGAAGAACACATGCAACATTTAAACCAAATATTCGAATTATGTAGACGTGAAAACATTAAACTTAAACTATCTAAATGCAATTTTGTTCAAAGTAAAATTAACTTCTTAGGATATACCATCCAGAATGGCACATTAACTCCTGCTAATGCTAATATTGAAGTAATAAAAAAACTAAAACCCCCTTCAAATGTAAAAGAACTTCAGAGATTCTTAGGATCTATCAATGTTTATCACAAGTTTATAGATAAATATGCCGGAATTCGAGTCCCTCTTAATAGATTACTCAGGAAAAATACATTATGGGAATGGAATACAGATTGTCAAAATTCTTTTCAAAAATTAAAAGATGCCTTAATAGCCAGACCTATCTTAAAAATTTATGACCCTAAGTTACCCCTCCATATGTTTGTTGATGCCTCACAGGTGGCAGTAGGTGCAGTCTTAAAACAACCTGATAGTAATAATTTTTTACATCCAATTGCTTATTACTCTAGAGGATTGAGAAGTTATGAGAAGAATTATTTTATTACCGAGTTAGAGTGTCTTGCCATCATTGACACGTTAGACAAATTCTATCGTTATTTTCATGGTGTAAATTTTACCATTCATACTGATCATGCATCTCTTGTATGGTTAAAAAATACTAAACATTTGAGAGGCAGGTTATTTAGATGGTCTTTGAAGCTGAGCATGTTTGAATATAATATAGTTTACGAAAAGGGATCCACAAATGTCGAAGTCGACATGTTGTCGAGAAACCCAGTTTCACATTTTATTCAACCACTTACTTTTCTTCTGGACGTTAAAGAAATTATAGAGAGGCAGGAAAAAGATAATGTGTGTGGTAAAAATTATCTAAATGAAAATGGACTTATGATTATTAAAAGGAAAGGATTTCGAAAAATAGTAGTCCCCATGTCTTTAAGGAGAAAAATACTAAATGTTGCTCATGAAAAATTTGGTCATCCTGGTATCCAAAAAATGTTAAATTTAATCTCCCCTAATTATTATTGGCCTGACATGACGCAAGATATAACCAATTTTGTAAAACATTGTGATATTTGTCAAAAGAATAAAAAACCCAGACAGAAAAAAATCGGCTTATTACAAGCTATGCCCACCACAGATCAACCTTTTGAATGTCTTTCTATTGATACTGTGGGAGGATTCAATTATTATAACTCCACCAAAAAATATCTACACATCATCATCGACCATGCAACCAGATATGTTTGGGCATTTCCTTCCAAAAGTGTTACCACAGAAACATACACAAATTGCTTAAAACAAGTCTTCAATATTCAATTCCCTCAACAATTATTCTGTTTCAACAAAATTTTCGATATACGGGGTCCTCAAAAGGTATTAAGTGATAGGAATGCAGCCTTTACTTCACCTAGATTAAAATTTTTTTTGCGGAATCACAATATTAAGCAACGTTTAACCACATCACATCACCCTCAAACGAATGGCAAGTGTGAGAGAGTGAATCAATCAATAGTTACAAGATTAAAGTGTAAAGTTAATTCTACTACCTCCAAAATTCCTTGTACAAAACTTCTGACTGAAGTAGTTAATGAATACAATAATACACCCCATTCCATAACCAAATTCCCTCCTGCTTATTTACTTTTTGGCAAATTACCCTATGATTCCCCTCTTAAGCAAAATTGTTACCCTCCTGTCCAGGAAACCCTCAACATTGCTAAAAAACGCACGGATGAATTTTACTGGAAAAGTAAAAAATATTATGATAGAAATTATGTGGAGCCAAAATTTGAGATAGGAGATCTTGTTATCTATGAAGAATTCCATTATCCCAATACCAGAAAGCTCTCACAAGTTTTTAGTGGTCCCTATCAAATCCTTAAAAAATTATCTGATGAAAATGTAGAAATTAATAGACAGACTCAAAATAAATTTACTGAAATAGTCCATGTATCAAAATTACGCCCTTATTACCCTCCTGAGAAATTAAAGTTATCCCATGAGCAACAACAAACTAATGTTAAATCAATAGCTTAATATTAAACTTAGTAAAGCAAAAATTAACTAAATTTAATGAAATCAAATTATAATTGACTAATCAATTCTCTTCTGTATAACAGTATGTTCTTGAATATAGGAATTCCCAAGAATATTACTGCCAATATTTTTGCTTGAGTCAACTTTTTATGCAGGCGTAAATTAGTTGATTTGAGTTAAAAGGTTTTTATATTGGAGTGAATTGAATTAGAACAATAAAGTAAATTGGAATAGCAAATTAGAATAGAATAATACATTAAATTAAAATAAATTGAATAAAAATTCACTGGATTAAATTAAATTATAATAATAGAATAAAACTCTCTACTAATAGTAATAATTAAACTTATTATCCACCATACACTTCAAGGTCTTATTTTCATTGAACAGCTTATGTTTCTCTTGTTTGACTCAAAACAGAATGAGCACATTATCTTACTGAATTGTTGATAATTTTCCACAGATATTTCTTATTTTACTATTTATTATTTTTGTTTTCTTTTATTAAGTATATTTTCATTCCTCACTGATATTGAAAAAGAATGAGGAATTAAATTATATACAGATGAATGACTGATTTAGTATTATTTTGAAGTTGTTTGTTATTGTTGATATTATTATGTTGTTATTATAATTGTTGTTGTTATTTATTATGTGATAAGATTATAAAAGAGAATATTCTTGAGAATTGTGATAAAAGAGAACCACTGATAGTATATTAGTTGATGATAAAAAGTCACATCTTACTAGCAAAACATCTAATACTCATATCTAATTGATGGAACATTATTAACTGACTGGACTTCACTTAAGTGCACTTATCAAGCTATGCCTACTTATCAAGGCACAAAACTTATCAAGCATCACAAACCAGTACTTTAATTGTTTATTGAACTTAGTGGGGATGAAACTTTCTTATGTTTTTGAACTTCATGATTAACTGGAATTATCCTACTACAGAATCAATACACTGTATTGCCGTAAACTGTATTACTGGCTAATACTTGACATATCTGTGCCTTCATATCCATACCAAGAAACTTTTTTTTGGAAATGAGAGGTCTATAACTCAGACTGTTACTGATTAAGAGGACTATTAGACAATTATACTTTTCACTGCTTAGACAAAAATTCTTTGTTTACTTCATTTTCATCCTTTTCACTATTTATGTTTGAAGAGTGAAAAAAAAAATATTTATTACTAACTTATTTATATTGTAATTGTATGTATTCCTGTATTTAAACAATTCCCACAGGTTCGCGTTTACAAAAATAACTATTGAATTAACTTTAATAAAATCAAAGAATTTTTGGCATTAACTAGAATACCAGATAAATATTTTGTAATCCAAATTCTTGCTTGCCTTAATGAACTTGTAGATCATCGGATCTACCCGTCATTCGGATTTTTAGGGGGGAGGGGGGGATAATGTTATATAAAAATTTATTTCCTTCGTATCCTTCCGTTTTATTCGCATTAATATTTTAAAATTAATCTAACTTCTGACATCATCAGCATTTCCTTAATTCTTAATAATATCTATTCCTATTTAAAGTCCTTTAAAAGTAAAGATCCGTATATTAATAATTATTTTTTTCCAAATCTTAATCTAAAATTTACGGTCATTCGTAGCTTTTATCAGCTCCCCAATCTATAAAATTCTGAGACGCGTTCTCATTTCGAATGTTTTTTAAAAGCCATTTTCTTTTTATTATTATTATTATTATTGCTCTGATTTTTTCGCGCGCTTGGGATTTTAACTTCAAAATTTATCCGCACCCAAGTACGGGATTCTTTACTGTTTTAGCCTCGCCCTCTAGCCTCATTCGCTGGGCTGGAGCTAGCTTCTCACTCATTGGGTTGTGCGTTCGTGACGTAATTTCTGTATATCTCTGCGGAGAGAACAAAACTTGCCCGCACCGGTCGGAGCACTAGATTTTTGACGTTTTTGGAAGTCTAAACAAATATGTATCTGGTGTTTTTAATTCCGTAGAATATTCATCTGGCCCAGTAACATCTAAATTCAATGAAGTGAAGCAACGTTAGCCCGAGAGCTATAAGTTTTAGACCTTTGGGAATTGTTTCTGTGTGGTTCGTCTTCTAATAAAATTATTTGTCTGGAGATTGGCTGGATTTATTGGAAAACTTTGGTGGACTCATTTCATTGCCTTCTACTTCGCCATACTCTCTAATATCGACTGCAACTTGCTATATCATTGAAGGACTGCCATTTTTTTTTCATCAAATATTATTCATCGTAATATCTCAACCTCGTCAAAATGCTACATATATATATTAAAAGACATGCCACGTTAATTTTTTTTAACAATAAAAGCCTAAAATAAATTTTGTTCTTGACTAAAAATATATATATTTCCTTATATTTCGTATTTTACATACATGTCGCACTCACCAAATTATTATATCTAAAACATTTTTATAAAATTTCTTTTTTTTCTAAATAGTTTGGAGAGGAAAAAGAAATTGCTGCCTTGGAGTTAAATAACGTGCATTAAAAAAAAAAAAAAAAAAAAAAAGAAAAGAAAAGAAAAAAGAAAAACCGCAAGAATAAAAAGAGCTGAAATTTTTTTGTGAGCATTACTTTTTAATTTTGAACAAAATGTATTTCTTCTTCCTGCCTATTAAATAAGTGAAGCAGAAACTACCAAATCTCAAAGCAATTTCTGCCATAAATGTAAACAAAAATAAAAGTAGGAAAAAAAATCCCCAAGCAGTTTTATACTAAAAAATATTTGACTGGCAATATTAAAAGGAAACTATCAACTATTATCAAAAATAAAAATCCAGACTTTATTTCGGCGATCTTTATGCAAATCATGAAATATTTGTTGTACAAATCTGTCAGAAAATTTAATAATAAATAAAAAACAAGTATTTTGTGATGAAAACTACTTATAGGATTGCATTCAGATTAAAAATTCGAGATTTTTTTTTCTTTGAAAATAAACGATACAAAAATTAGTAAAATTGAAGTTAAATCTTTGTTACAACTAGTAGACCAGGAATGAAATTGTGATCGTTATTGTTGCTAATATAGATAAATATAGTTTGCATTTATTTTTACATTATTATATATTTATAAGAAGGAAGTATTGGATTATTGAAACTGTTCAAACTTCTGTCTTTTACAGATTTGTATGTTTCTGAGTTCTCTGATTACTTTTTTCAGTATTTCTCAAAATATATATGTATGACTAGTTTTAAACTACACAAATTTTATAGTCACTGTGACACGAGAACTAATGAGTAAACTCCCATAAACTTTCATACTTAGTTGCGTTCTGACACAAATTGCACTGATTAGATTTTGATGTATATTGCTTAAAAAGTCCTCTGTCATGTTGGGTACTTTCCGACACAGATCACAGTTATATCTGGACATATATATGATGGGAGTTTTCAAAACGTAATAATAAGATCTTTTTTGCGAAAAATTATTCTCGCTCGATTTCGGATTTGATCAATCAGCAGGAAATGCTGTTATGCTATGATTTTTTGAATGAATGTTATAGATCTATTACAGTTTCAATTATGTACAATTGCGAGAAATTTTATATTGGAATCTGTTAATTTAAGTTAAGTATTGGCCTTATTTTGACTTCCATTCATTACTGAACAAGAAGCGCTGTTTTGAAATGCATTTTTAGTCACTGACTATATTGAAATCAAAATTGGCGTTATGTAGCAACGCTATTTAAATTATCATATTATAATGATTAAAAGAATCATTTGAGATAGCCAAAGCATACCAACCTTTTTAGGTTCGTTCGTAATCATATAAATACGTAGCACCTATATTCGTCGTCTGGTCCGTCCGTCTGTCTGTCTGTCCACATATAACTGCGCAAACACTACCCAATCAAATGATTTGACATTTAATATATATAATTGTTGCAGAATTTTGTCGAGACATTTAAAATTTTATGAAAGAGATAAAACTTGAAAAAAGATATTAATAAAAGTTTTCTTCATTCTGTTCAATCCTATCATACGTAATTAATTCAATGATATCCCATAATAGGTAATGATTCTAGGTTGCCATGGTGATTACGTCATATTTAACATAGAGTCATATTATTTCCGTATTACTGAATTTAAGAATCGAATTTGTAATCTAAAATTGTTTAATTACAGCAATCATATAATCTACCGACAGGTTTTTGGATAGATGTCTCTAGATAAATAGATATTCAATGGAAAAATAGTCTAAATATGGATTTCAAATTCTGAAATATTCAAAGCAAGGTTATGTTCCCATTGGAATTTTTAGTAAATGTGAACAAAAGGTAAAATGTTACCAACTTAAAATGTACTTATTTTATTACGGGAATTAATCATATCATAATAACAGACGATATAACTCATTTCATTGAAATAATAACAATGATATAATTCATTTCATTGAAATAATAACGATGATATAATTCATTTCATTGAAATAATAATGATGATATAATTCATTTCACTGAAATAATAACGATGATTTTTCTTACATTGTCTTTGTATTGGATATTTGCACATAGTATAATTTTAATGGAACATAACTGTAATTAATTGTTTGTAAAAGTGTATTGAAACTTAATTTCAAAAAATAAAATTAATATCTATAATATAAAACTTGTTTATATTAATTTTTATGTATCGTGAATCAGAATTTATTTTTTTTTAGAAAAATTTCAGTAGTAGCAGGTATAATTAAATTAAATTCTTTTGGTCGGGACCATAAATCTTTTCCGTTTTCACAGATTTATTATAATAAAGAGTTCACAAGATTTTAAAATATGCTAGAAAACTGTAATTCAACAGTCGTGTCCGTGTACCTGTAAGCTTATAAATAATTCCTGTGCCTTTTAAAATCATAATAGTGTTAGTCACTAATTTTTAATATTTAATATATGTACCTGCTAGTTATGTAGAAATACAGTTGTAGGCAGAAGTAGTTCGTATCGCTGCAATATGGGTGAATTGAAGGATTAATCGACCTTTAAAAAAGTAGAGATTGATGGCAAGAAGGTTAGTTAAAACAATTTCTGAAATCACATGTGTAGTTAGCTGTTCAGGATATGAAGTTGTTAGTAGGTAATTTTCATTGAACCATTCTAGAACCACACACGCATTGTGACATGGAGCATTATCTTGCTGTAGTGTGCCATTAAAGAAGGTGCACAAAAAAGGTATAACTGGTCGCCCAGGATGTATAAATAAATGGCGGTAATATATATATCATGCACTGATTGTCCAAATTAATTGGACAATTATCTCCTTTTTTTTTAATAAGTCTGATATTTTTCAGTCCTATTGCACAGAGCATAGCTTTAAGCTAATTGGAATATGAACATTTGTTTCTCAATCAGCCTGATATTTTGCAGGATTGTTAACATATTTCGTTAACGCGAATTTGTGTGTCTAAGGTTAATGAATAATTCATTTTTAATTTAAAGATATATTTTTGGCAGTAACCCCGTGCAGAAATATGAATAAAATCTTCAGATGAGGTAGATATTTAATGTTTTCTCAGTATTACGTGGAGCAGATTGGTTATTGAATGAAAATTATTACAATGATTATATATGGAAATTTCTGTATTAATAAAATCTGCGGATGATGCATATTTTTAAAGTTTTCCCAGCATTACGTAAAGAAAATGGGTTACTAATGAAAATAATTATAAAAAATACATATGAAAATTTCTATAAAAATGAAACCTGCAGATGAAGCAGACTTTTCGAATTTTCAAGCAATATGTGGAGAAGATTTGTTGAAAATTATTGCAAAACATATGTATGACAGTTCCTGTATTAATGAAACCTGCAGATGAGGCAGATTGTTTATGTTTTCCCAGATTTACGCAGATAAGATGGGTTGCTATTGAAAATAATTATAAAGCATATACAGGAAAATTTCTGAAATAATGAATTCTGCAGATGATAAAGAATTTTAATATTTTCCCAGCATTATGTAGAGAAGGTCGGTTTCTGAATGAAAATGAGTTCAAAGTGAATAAATAAATAAATAAATAAAACGGCTTTATTGATAAATCTGATTTATGCACCTGGTTGATAATTAAGATTAATAAACACTTTTATTTTATTTTATAGGTAAAGTCTGGCCCTCCTCCCCAGCCGCCGTAAATATGTGCAAAAACATTTGCAGGCAGAACAATGATTGAAGTATATCTAATATACGACTGTCTAAGTATATCTAATACATATTTTTTTCATTCAGCAATATGTCATTTCTACAGAACGCTGGGAAAATATTAAAATTTTTCGTCACCTGAATATTTCAATTCTTATAGCACTTTTCGTACATATTTTTATGATTATTTTCATTCAACGTTCCATCATCCCTACTTAATGCTGGGAAAATATTAAAAATTTGCCTCATCTTCAAATTTCATTCATATAGGACGTGTTTTACATTTTTTATAATTATTTTCATTCAGAATTCCATCTTCTCTTACGTTATACTTGAAAAACATTAAAAATCTGTCTCATCTGCCGATTTTACTGATACTTCTGCATGGAGTGTTTGAGAAAAATAGATCATTAAAATAAAGTGAAATTTTCACTGACCGCAGACAATCAGTCGCGTTAATAAAATCTGTCAACTTTTTATAAGCATTTTAAGTTCTCGCTCCTATTTATTTATACTAAAATTACGCACAACCACTCACTACCTTCGACTTACTGCAATAATCCTCCATATTTGAACAAACATAACTTTTCTAATTAACCTAAAACTACACACACACAGGTTGATTGCAATAAGCTTGAAAAATGTGATATTTTAAATTATCCTAGCGCTGTAATGGCTTTTTACAATAAGTCTAAATAATATCAGATTGATTGGGAAACAAATGGTCATAATACAATTAGTGTAGATCTGCATAGGCTGTTTGCAATAAGTCTGAAAAATATTATACTGATTGGAAAAAGGGGGTTGATTCTCCAGTTAGCCTGGTTCTTTGCAAATATCCAGATTTCGTCATGATCGGATAAAATATACCAAAATTTTCCCGACTTGTGAAAATATCGCCAAATTTGGAGACAATAAT
Organism: Maratus michaelseni; assembly: GCA_963931845.1. Taxonomy (NCBI): domain Eukaryota; kingdom Metazoa; phylum Arthropoda; class Arachnida; order Araneae; family Salticidae; genus Maratus; species Maratus michaelseni. The sequence goes on from OZ007590.1 coordinate 183,382,286, forward strand.
AGGTCGCCGTAAATGAAGCCAACTTGACGATACCTGACTAATTATTCAAAATTTCCATACATTCACTTGCGGAAAACTGGGAAACGGATTTTAGCTTCATGTGTTTATGTATGCTGCATTCTTAAAAACAAGGAATAGGGAAGCTTTCTCTCCTACCGGTACAAGCTGGAAGGATTTTTTAAAAAATATATCCATCGCTTTTAGCTCGTTTACTGATGATTAAACTGTTTGCACTGCACCCTATGAATAGTTCAATGTTTGTTTCCGTCTAATATTCGATAACGAAATTAGCACTTCATCAATAAATAAATAAATAAATAAAACTATATAGATGAAAGACAAATGTATCAGATAAGTAATTGAACCACGTGCTTTGCTTAATCGCTGAAATAATCAGAATCAAATAGATACGTACTTATATAATTACAAAATATAGGTACATATTAATAGGTACGTACCTATATTATGTACCAAAGTTACTTACGTAAGTAACTTCGGTGATTTCTGCGGCTGCCATTAATCTCTGGCATGTGAGTAATACGAAATTACCACAGTTAATACATTTCAAAACTTTATTTGAAAACATAAATTATATTTTTGATATAAAAATGCCTGTTGGCATTGTTAGTGGACAATAAATGCATTAGAGCTTTAAATAAATATATGTTTTAACCTATATTCTGTACACCGGAAAGTATGTTCTGTATCCCGCGAAGCCAGGTTTGGTCCTCTGGTAATAATATAATAACGAGAAATCAAGAAAATTATTTTTTTAAGAATTTAATTGCTATTTTTAAATTAAAATTCTAATAACATATTATATTTTTATCGGATGTGACGCTGCATTTTACTCTTGATTAATAATATAGCATTTAATACATTTTTATCATCATAGTTTAGGCGTTGCAGAGATAACTATTTTCTCAAGTCTGACGCGGAATATCACTGTATGCATTCATGTGTGCCGTAATATAAACAAAGTTGCAAAACTCTGTCTAGTTCATCAATTCAATAGATATTTTACACTTTTACACTTTTCATACAAATATTCTACAAAACAAAAGAGACTGTTTATGAGAATTATTTAAAAACTTTGGCTCTAATTTTAAGACTAGATAACCTGTTCTATAATGTAACGAATTACTTAATATATTAAACTGAAGTAAAACTTGGTTAGTTATAGACTTTTAACGTTTATTATAAATTAAAATGATAAAAAATCAATATTTCACGCATTTAAGAAAGTTAATATATTGTATCTTTAAACTCCTCATAACCTGCTATACTAATGGGACATTTGCGTGCATTAATCTATTTATTTGAGATCATTTCGTAGATAATGGGATGAGTATTTTTTGAATAAGCTTCCAACAGAAGGTTTTAACATAAAAAGGAAAATTGTGATCTCATAAATGTAGCGGAACGCAAAAAAGAAGTAATTGGATAGTATCATACTTTTATCCCTAATTTACCTTAGCATGCAAAGGTGGAAAACACAATCAAAGAAGGACTATTTTAGAAGGATTACATTATATAATGTAGGTATTGGTTTTGTAGATGGAAAAGAACATGACGCTCAGATAACAAACTTTTTTTTATATACGTTGATGAAAAAAAGATACCGATATTTGAATTTAAATGTGTAGAAAAGATCTATTTAATAAAATGTTGTAAGATTCTATCCCCGTTTCTAATCCGACAATACTATTTATTCGATTTGAAAATTACATACATTGTACAATCAGAAACTAATCCACATTATTCATTAAATTTGATTTTTATTATAATTCTTTAACATTGTTCTAATCCTTTTGTTTATTTGTCTGTTTATTATTTGACTAGATTTAGGCTTGTAATGTTTTATTACATTTATGATCAAAACTTTAATTTTTTATCCATATTGATTAGTTAACTTTATCTGCCTCTAATAATCGTCTCGGATTTTAAGTACATATTTTTCTTTTGTTAGTATTTATTTCTTCTATTTATGTGAGGCTAAAAAAATCTTAGTCAGTGACATCCCTAATGTGTTGACTGTATAAAACTCGAAAAATTTTAACAATATTAAAGGACTATTTCTAACAATGAATAGCTATGTACAAATATTTTATTTTATTAAATAAAAAATAATAATAAGAGTGTATCTATCTACATGTAACAAATTTGGTGTTTCATAGGTAGAAATAAAAATCCTGATCATTATTATTATTATTATTATTATTATTATTATTATTTTTGTGGCAGTGTGGAACGCATAATGGAAAACTCTTTATTACTCTTTATGAATAAATAATTTAACTTTGTTTATTGGTTGTTGAATGGAAAAAATGTGTTAAATTCGACATATTTCGACCATGGAAAAAAAGAAACTAAATGCAAAAATCACAACGAAATTTATATAGTATGATACATCAATATCTTCAATTGTCAGTATATATTCATTTTTTTTTACAATTCAGAATTTCATGGCTTAAATACATCTCTTTTAAATTAATACAGTAACTTTATTCTCAAAGCCGTGAACAATACTTCCATTCACATAACTTCTCTTAAGCTCCAGATATTTTTAGAATCGAAATCTGTACATCCAGAAAATGGAAGTGCGTGGCGATGGTTATAATGAAAGCTCCGAGATATCTGTATGTCTTTGAGATTATGTCTACCTGTATGGGAATAACAGGTAAGTTGTCCAATAATTATGACATATCACGAGACCAAAATGGACGTCCAGCGTCATTTGGCATAGTATAAAGGAATGATTTTCTTTTCAAATGTAAGTGCACAAGTGAAAATAGATATTTAACATTTTATATAAATGTCTATTCATAACTTCGTTTCTCGCACCTCTTTGGTGTTGTTTGGAACCTTTGGTGTTGTCTCCTCTTTTTTAATGGGGATTAGATTTGAAATCAAATGTTGCTCAGGAATTTGTTTTTCTCCTATTAACCAATACGTTGTCATTTTTCCTTTACCCTACAATAAAAAAATATATATACATAAATACAGTTGTTGACTCATATATTTATAAATTAATAAACATAACGAACATTCAGATACATGTATAAGTGCTAGAGTCTAAATATTTCAATGAAATAGAATTTTAATTGGCAAACATATACAGAAATGGTATCTTGTTACTGTTGTAATTTATAACTGTCTTGCTTTTACATTTGATCTCATATTTTAATTGTGTAAAATGTATCTAGAAAAGCATTTCAATAAAATATGCATAGTTTTAAATGTAGTAAATTTAAGTAATTTTGATAATGAATATAGACACTATATTCCATAACACATACTACATATAACACCTATGTTTACTGGTTTTGACAACATTTAACAGATGACAAAATAACTATATACACGGCAGTAATTTTCAATGCAATGTTTTTCCGAATTTTTCAAATGATAGAATCTATTGCGTCAAGTTGTCCAATGAAGGCAACAATTATAAATTATGTTCCAAATTTCTAAACAGTGTATTCATGGAATAATAATATTATATACTAACTAATTTATTTAGGGAACAAGTTGCATTTATTTTAATTTATGTAAAAATATTTACGGGTATGCAACGTAAGTAACAGATGAATAATTTACAGAAAAACTCAACTGTGTAAAAGTCATAAAACATAATTATCGTATTTTTATTTTTATTTCGCATATGGAACATATTTGTTTAATTTATACAAGTACATTTTTAGAAAAAAAAACGACTTTAAGATATTGTTGCATACTTTTGTGTTTTTGTGCAACCTTGTATTCTTGTCAAAATTATAGTTCTACAGTGGTCAGGTTATATTTCACCTGGACCTAAAACTTAATTTGAAGTTAAACCGGCCGAACCCAATGCATATGAACCCGAAACCGATCCAAAACTCAAAATGAAAGAAAATGTATCCATATTTTGTTTAATACTGCAAAAATATTCCCTAATTGTATCTCTAATATCAAGTTTATTTTTTCTGTGGAAAAATGGACATATATATATATTCATTTATATAAAATAAATAATTTGATATTTTAGACCATTTAAAAAAGGCATGGCAAACCCGACCTGCAAATGTCAAAATCCAATCCGAAACCGACTCGAACCCGAAACAATTATAGTCAACCCGACCGCAATAATAATAGAAACAAATATTATTAATCTATTAAAAGTAAATGAACAACGTAAAATAGCACAAATAAAAATATTTAAATGGCAAACAGCTGTTTCGTAGCCCCTAAAGCATCAGCACTGATGATGGATCTTTAGGGGGCCTCGAAACAGTTGTTTGCCTTTTTATAAATATTTATTTGTGCTATTTTAGGTTGTTCATTTTTTTTTAATATAACTGCACAAAGTTAAATCCGCCTATTTAAAAGTTACCCGTCCTGTTGCAGAAATGACTATAACTTGCATTCATGTTAAATTTCATTGTTGTGTAAATCGCTTATTTTGACGAGCAGTAGATGGTGGTGTATTAAAAATTTTCAGGTGCCCCTATGTAAAAAAGAAAAAAAAAGAAAAAAAAAACCTATACACGATGCGGCAACTATTTAAAAAAAATCTAAAGTAGTAATGTGTACCTTAACACCCTATTCAAAGTTCGTAACGATGAGTCGTTTTTTACGCAAGTTACGCCTTTAAAGTAAAACAATTACATAAAAACAGACAGACAGACAAATATATCATTGTTCAATCCTAATGATAGAGAAACATGACCATCTCTAGAAAGAAACCTTTTCAACAACAAGAAATCTGGATTGACTCCACTCGACATTCCTAACACTGGTGCGCTTGCCCAGAAACTAAAGAAAATTAAACAAGTTGGAAATTGTACGTCAAACGTTACAAACGAGGTGCGTTTGTACGCACGTTTTAGAATTAAATTCATGATATCCCGTGCGTAGAACGGGTTAAACAGCTAGTTAAGTATATATTTTATGACACTGTTCATACAAATATCTTAACTAGTTATATAAATATTCAGATATATATGTATCAGCTAGTTATATGAATATTCAGATCTTGATGATTTTTAATTCTGTGAAATGAATTATATCGTCTGCAGATTAATTTCTGTCATAAAATAAGTATCTCGGTCGCTTGACGATTAAACTTCGGAAGCTTCTCTAACAAAAAAGCACCGATTTTTAAAAAAAAATTCAAATTTCTTAATAAATATTTTTATTAATATCTCCTAAAGTTTTGATTCGATTTTAATAAAATTTGAAATGTCTCGACAAAATTCTGCAAAGATAATATATTTTAAATTGCAAACCATTTGGTTGGGTAGTTTTTGCGTTGTTATATGCGGACAGACAGACAGACGGACAGACAGACAGACCGACGGACAGACGGACGGACCAAACGACGACTATAGGTGCTACGTATTTATATAATTACGAACGCACCTAAAAAAGGGGGTGGGTGGGAAGGGATTTTATAAAATTTCGACACGTTCAATCGATTCAGGTGGCCAATCAAAAAAGTGGTAGCTGGCATATCTCCCGGTATGTAAACTACTAAATGAGATACTCGAGCCACAAAAAAGAGACCGAGACCGGAAAATACCTCTGTTAATTAAGACGTCCTTCGACCAAAACTTCATCCGACTCCATCAAGAATGAAATAGTGGGAGATCCCCTTAACTCTCAATGAAAATATATTTGACAAATTAACATTACACTGACATTATTTTACTAAAAGTAGAGCCGGTATACAATACTTAACTATGTTAAAACACGGAATAATAATATATACAATAATATATACAATAATATAGCAATATTCGTATTATACTTGTACAGAAACTTCAACATTAACAACCATAATCTAAATTTTAACAAAAGTCTTACGCACAATACAACTCATTATAATAGGGTTAACGTATTCAATTTACAAAAACTTGTACTGGCCCACCAAAGATAGTTATAATTTAACCAACATTTAACGAAACCTTAATAAAAGAAAAAAAAAGAAATTTTTGCAGTATCATTTCTGAAAAAAAAAAGATTATTTGCTTACACAATAACATATTTTACTTACACTGTACTTTACCTATGCTTTTCTTAAACTTAAAAATGCAAATAAAATTATAAATGCTATACTGGCAAATTAACCCATACGTAAAAATACTTATACCAAATGTTAACAAATTCTTTAACGAATTTTATACAACTTATCATACTGTGAGTACAGTTTACCAAATTGAAATATTTACAAAAACTTCTAGATTTGAAAGCTGGACCTCCCGATTTGAAACAGGAGATGTTACTTCTGTGACACTAATGCTTGATTATATCACCGCAATATTTATCACTTATTCTCTGTCACATTTCATTGATTTCCCCTATTGAATCTGTCACAAAATGGTTTGAAAATGGTTTAAAAAAGGTTAAAATACCTAATCCGTTGGCCAATTTTTACGAAAATCTGTAGAGTTCTTGTGACAATGGCCTACAAAACATTCGCCAAAGGGCAGCTCTCGGAAGTACCGTTTAGTAGTTATCGTGTACATTCACATAAACATACACAAATAATGATTACAATATTTTTCTTACTGTACGGTTTAGGAAAATAAATAAATGTGAATGGAAAGAGCTGTTGTTCAAATGTTATGCACACACATACATAAAATAAAACATTATACAAACGAATTGTGTGAGAGTCTACGTCGGAACGCGGTTCAAAATTGATTTTAGACAAGATTTTTGGCTTCGTTTTAGGGAATATATGGTTTTTTAATTTTTTTTAATTTTATGCAGCTAAAGTTAACTAAGTTCAAGCATAAAAGTCAGAAAAGTCACTGTAAAAATTTATAAATAGTGAAACTCCAACAATTTCTCCTTTTATATACATTCATTTGCAATATTTCCTAATTTGTAATACTGTCCAAATGTTCTCTTTTTTAGAACAGCTCATTCTTCATCCCTTACTTCCAAGATGATCATAAACAATAAATCATTTTATCAAACATTATTATTTTAACGCTTCTCCTTTTCAATTGCACATATTTATTTCCTAATGAAATCTTCACTAATAACGTATACATTTTCCCCTTCTTGAAAACTCACTTTCATTAACTGTTCTCTGACCTGTAAACAGTATTTATTTATTTCTTTACATTTTAGCATAAACGAACAAGCCATTTCGAGTCCTTGGACGAATTCTCTTCGCTAACGACTGATTAGCGAAGGGAATCAGATATCACACTGATCAATATCCCTTAAGCATAAATTTGGAAAACACTGGGTTAGTAAATGACAGGGAAATATGATGGTATAGTATTCTGCTTAGCGCAAGTATTAATAATCATGCATCTGAAAACCCACGTTTTACACTGTTGAATGAAACAATATCATTTTTATATTTTTTTAACACTGTGATTGTTACTCTTTCGTAATCGGGGTTCATGATAATTGGCGTAGTTCAGCATGTTTTTTTTTGGCCAAGATTAGCAGTAGTTTACAAACCAACAGAATTTTCCTGCCAAATGTAGCATATTGTTGCCGAAATCCTTATGTTTGTCGCTAATCACGCCGACGTGCACATCGACCACGAAAGAAGAATCCTTTCCATTTTTGTAAAATTTGGAGACCTCCATTGAAAATACGCTTATTATCATTACACCCAATAAAAATATAAACTTTTTTATGAACAACAATGTGAATTACTTGCTATGTACAAAGTTTAAATTTATTTTCATCTTTTTTTTTAACTTAAAAAATATTTTACGTACTCGAATGAATACTTCTGAGATCAGATACTAAGATCTACATCCTTTGGAAAACCGTAGATCATGTTTAAAAGAAAACGATGATTTACATTTACAAAACTGAAACATGTTATTACTACAGCGTCAGTGTGACATAATTTTTACTGACGTTTGCCTTCCGAAAGTGTTGAAACGAAGGATCTTTGGTATAAATACGTTTTTTATAATTTATTGATCTTGGGGGAAATATTAACGTTCACTTTGTATGTTTGTTGGAAATAAATACATATTTCTAATATTGTGCGGGTAAAATATATTTTACGCACTCGATTACGCATTAATTTTTATTTTATTTATTTTATTTAATTAAATATAGTTACTAAAATGGATAGTGTCTGCATAACGCCTTAAAAATTCAACATGCTAGCTTTATGGAAAGAAATGCCAGTCATTTAAGAATGAATGACGCCGAAAGAGTTAAAACTCTATCGTCAGCGGCAAATGCCTGCACTCATAATAAGGCTACAATATCTGGACAAGCGCGAACAGCTAAAAAAAGAAACATGAAGAGGACCGCAGATAAAATGAATTATCGAAATCAATCACAACCCCAAAGAATTAGACGGAGAAGAGCTACAGACCCAAGTGAGAAGCACATTCAATGGTTACATGATACACAACACACACTGCGTAATGCAGCGCACAGCAACCGAAACTGACAAGCAGGAGATCAACATTTAAAAGAAAAAGGACGCGGTAACACCGAATATTTACGAGTTTCAGTACAGAATCAAATGAGAACGTGCAGCTAACAAAGAAGCAATTTACCAAAGTTTGGTATATTGTAAGTTAAATAATGTCACTGCAAAGCGATTCATTTCCAGTAGACACATGTGTCTAATCAAATTAACTGCAACTCGGTTGGTAATTGCTGCTTCCGTTGACAGACTAATCTTGAAATCCCCAATTTCCAAATAAATTTATGAAACTCTTTTTTAAACGTCATTCATTTTCTGAAAAATTTCACAAAAAATATATATATTTAACTTTCTTTTTTGGTTCGGATTTATTTCAGGTAGGTGATGATCGATCCATTAGCACCCACGGTATTTACGTCGACGGCGGACAAGATTATAAGGAGATGAATATGACATTTCATCCGTCACAAAACAACGAAGACGAATTTAAATGACAGCACTATGACCACAGGTATTTGTTTTATTTTTCTTGAAATTTATTTAAAGACTTGAACATCTGGGAAGCCAATAATTACTCTCGATCAAGCAAAGGTCAGCTTAGATGTACAATGCATAAACACCAATTTCCTGTAAGGCCTGTGTTTGCAATAACTTAACACGAAGCACGAGCCCAGGACTTCGAATTCAATGGTGTCGATTTAGGAATATCTGTATTTGTGCATATCATCCCCTACTTTGCTTTTTCAAGCAACTTAAAAAAGAGAGGTTTATGTTTTTGGTCGTTATGCAGGTGTGTGTCCTTAAATTTTCTGAACAATCGCTGAATGGATTTGAATGTAACTTTTACAGTATAATTCTTGTACACTAGAGAAGATTTTAAGATAGAAGAATTCATCATATCATGTATCATATTTTCTGAGGGACACGTAAAATATTTTAGTATATATGATTGTCTACTGCGTTTCAAATCTCGACGATGAGCAATAGATTGCGTCTATAAACGTGATAGAGGTGGCGCACGAGAAGTAACATATCTCATGAAGATTTATTTACAAAAAAGGTGGTGCGCGTAATATGGCGAATACAACAAAAAACTGGAATATATAGTTTGAAACATAAAGAGCGCGTTATACACCGGAATATACGTGTTTCGTTTCAACAATTTTTCTGTAAAATTTTAATGTTTTAAAAATTGGTCCATGTTTGTATTTTTGGAATTAAAAAATAAATAGTGACTTCGGGTGGACGCAACTCTTATTATTTACTCTATTAAATGGATATGTAGTTATAGAGACATCATTTTTTGAGGCAAAAACGCAAATTATTTGCATAAAATAAAAAAGAAACAGAAAAAATATTTTAATTAATTATAACACATTTATTAAGCTACTAAAAATGTTAAATATAAAGAGATTATGATTATGCTACTCATGATGTTTAGAAATATCATCTATTTAATCTACATTGCATAAAACACTTCCCAGAAAATAAATCTGATGCCATTTTTACTATGTTCAGTAAATGTTTATAAGTTAAAGGAATAACCTGGAAATTTAAGGAAAGTGTTTTTTTAATGTGTAAATTTTGTTATTCCAATTTTGAATTTAACTCTAGTTTGAAATATAAAATTTCCATTCAATTTGTACAGTAATTTGTAAAGAACTGTTAAATAACCCATAAATAATTTATTTATGTAAAATTATTCAAGGAAATAAAACAATATATGAAATGTAGCATGTAATCTTGTCACATGTAATCACTTTTAAGTCTGTTTTTATTTATTTTTAACTCAAAATAGAATTTAAAAGGCTGTATTTCTAACTTAAAATTAAATTTTGTGATTCTAATGAATGAATATTGTACACATATTACACAAATAATTAAACAATATTGCTAATTTTAAGTAATCTGTTATTTTTTATGAAAAAAAGATAGCTTGAAAATCTGTAACTTTGAATTATACTGTATAGTTTATTTTCTTTTAGCTTGCGAAAACAATCACTTGGCAACCCTTAATCATCAATTTCTTACAAGATGTTACAGTGTAAGAATTCTACTTTTTCATTAAAAATGATGCACAAATAAAGAATTATCAGAATAAAGAAATAAAGAAATAAATAATTTTGAATTGTATTTTAAAAATATTTCAGACAGATCGAGCACATTTTATTGTTGTTGTTGTCACATACTTTTAGACTCTTTGGAACATGTCATTTTATCAAATATATTTATATCGAAAATCTGAAAACATTCTAATTAATACGCTTTTGAGATATGCTCTCATATCTGATAATAATACAGAAATATACAGATTAATAATGCATCCAATTTTCGAATGATATGTAATTCTGAATAATATACGAGTATATATATTTTTTATGTTCTTTTTTTTTTTACCTACCTTAATTTCTATATCACCCCTGCATTCTAAAACGAATGACTTAAATGTGTCCAGCACCTCTTTTGTCTTTGTGCTCAAATGAATTCGAAGAGCTAGGGAAAAGAAAGAAACAATGTGTTACTAATATTATTAGACTAAAAGAAACAAATGTATGTAAAAATGATTTTGGTCGAATAAAGCTGCGAATGTATTTGCCATGCAAAGATATGTAAATGAATTTTGTATACTTTTCTAGATAGGTAGGGAGAATTTTCCAAACATAAAAACCTCTAAAACCGTATGAGAGATTTAATTAATACTTTGAAAATGAATAGTATTGATATTTAATTTACTTTAATTTGGGCCAAAAGTTATAAAATATTTTTCTGGTATATTAAAAAGAGAATTATTTTCATCATCCTTATAATGGTAACTCATAATATTATGATAAGACATTTCATGAAACTAAACTTTGCTTATTACCAAATTTATTAGAATAATCTTCACTAAGAAACTACTCTCTCACTATCTTCATTTGAATAATCTATAAATATATTATATTTTTTTTAATTATAGTAAATTATTCGGAAATGCAAACAGCAAAACATGCGAAAACATTTACAGTAATATTTTGATTAATTAAAAAAAAAAAACTCGGTGGTGAAGTTACAGTTGTTCTTTGATGCTTAATTTTACACAAACCTCTGCTATTATAAGATTGTTGGAATAATTCATAAATGACTTAAAACGTTCGACCACCCTTTAACCTCCTTAGAGGGTACATTTCTAAAATCGCTGAAAAACGTGTTTAACCATTTTTTCATAAACGTCCAATAAATAATTCATAATAATTCATATTAATGATTCATATTAATGATTCATATTAATAATTTTTATTAATGATTCATATTAATAATTTTTATTAATTATTCATAAAATTATTATTCTTATAATTTTCATCTACTAATATCTTCCTGTCTGTATCTCTTCTCTTTATAATTCCGTTAAGTTTCATTCCTCACTTTTCAGCCTTACTATTGTTAGATACACTACATCTTTAATCGTCTCATACATCATATACAGAATGATTCAGAATAACCGTTCAAAAATTTGCTGGGAGGGTAAGAACACAAAACCGAGCAATAATAACATAAGAATATGGTAACGTAAATTTTCAACTTATTCAATCAGAAATACCGGGTGTTCGACATAACCGAACTCGGCTTTCAGTTAATTAGAATAGAGTCACGATATTTTAATTAAATTGATTTTTTGTTTGTGCGATATGTCATAAAATTTCCTATATATGTTTTAAAATTCTAAAAGCTTTCGCTATCTCCACCCAAAGAGAACAAACGATGTGCTCCACTAATTGGAATGTGATTCTCAGTGCACGAGATATTACTGATTAAATTACTTTGCTTTTTTCAGACCTTCCTGTTATGTTATAACATTTAAAACAACAACAATAAAAATATAACATTATTTTTAGACAGTACTATAATATCATGATCATCTCTAAATAGAAATATATATATTTGATGTAGCAAGATTCTAGCAGATTCACTACAAAAAAAGTATGATGTTTATTTTAGTAGACTCTTTCATGGAAAAGCTCAGTAGCATTGTATATACAAATTTCGAAATTTTAGAAACAATTCTCTCGATTACAATTACTTATTCAAGGTTATAATATGATTGAAAAATAACATAAACTTGTTTGAAGAAAATATTTTTTTTACGAGACTATTTAAAAATATTTACAAAATATATAACAATTTTACATTTCTAGATATCTTTCTTTAACATCTATACACTTTTCCCAACATATTGGCAATTTTTCATTGTTGTACAATAAAAATAATTAGAACATGTGCGAAGCAAACTGCACAAACAATCTATGACATCTTCAATCTTTCTTCTGCTAACGTTTCTTTAATGGAAAAAAACAAATGCTAGTCCGAACATGATTTAATCGGACTATAAAAAGAATGATCGAGTATTATCCAGTGCAGGTTTTTATTTCATTTCGCCTGTTGTGTAAGGTCAAGCATTTTCCCAAAAAAAAAAGAATAAAAAAAGAACTTTCGGATCGGAATGAAGCGATTTTATGACTTATGTACTGCATTAATCTTCCCCAAAAATTAACATTACTTTTCATGGACGTCATTCATGAAGAAAATTGACGTAGAAAATTCTCAATAAATCCCTAAAGTTTAAAAGTGAGAATTCTGCCACCTTTTTCTCCAGTAGAGCAGTTCCTCTTTTCGACCACTTGTTCCAACTTCTTCATGGTAATTTTTCAACAACTTGTGTCATTTACCTATTTGAGACCTCAATATGGTGGAATTTCCAATATGTTCTTTCAATCTGTGCCGAATTTCAATAAGTTCGACATTTTTACTTGTTTAAAGTTAAATAAATTATACTTGGTGGAACCATAATAGTTTTTTTGTGTGTGTGTGTTTATGCATAATTATGCGACTAAATAAATAAATGTATGAAAACTAAAACGATGGCAATACAATTTTTATAACGTAAACAACTTATATTGATCGCCATGACTACAAGTACAAAACATTTATAGTGATATTTAAAACGTCTCCTATAATATTTCATTCACTCTTGTACAATTTTTATTCAGATGAAAAAAATGTTTTTTATAAATTTTCCATTATCATGTTATCATCAAAAAGGTTCTGATCGTAAACGATTACCTTAAATGAAAACAAATGTTATTTTTGGTAAAACAAACGAACATTTGGAAAGCATTCATTAATTAAATATTAATTAAAACTTATGTAAAAATATAATTTACAAAAAAGCATATCGTAAATTTTATGCAACTGCATAATCCATTAATAAGCATTCAAAAAAGACTACATGACAATAAACGCTGATACATTCAGACGTTTTAAACAACTGATAAAAAAACGTTCTTCCAATTAATCAAATAATCGTATAAAACGAATATGTACTGTAGAATTCGGAAATCCAAAAAAAAAAAAAAAAAAGAAATGCAGAAGTCCGAAATTTAAAGAATGTTCTAAATTTAGTTCGAACAAAGTAAAGTTTATTCAAAACTTTAAAATTACTTTTTATTTCAAAATTTATTTAAGTGTAAATAACTTTTCATTTTTATCTTGTCATTTTTGTCTTTAAAAACAAGTTATTAAATTTTATTTATATCAAAATATTTTAGCTGGAAGATCGAGCAAAACGAATTAAGTGAATTAAATTTGTGATTTTGAGCTGTTATAATAACTTTAATTATTCATCTAGAAAAGGAAGTTATTATTGTGTTATTTAGATACTTTAATTATTCAAGGCATGATTAAGTTTACGACAATTCATGCGGGAAAAACAGTATACAATTTAAAAAAAAATAATTATTCTCTTTCAGCTTTATCAAATAGAAGTCTTCTTGAAAATGGCAATAGAATGATAATATGTATTTAATAACTTGCGGAAAACTTTACATATGATTTCTTTGTAATATGAGAATAGAGATAAAGGGAGATAAAAAGCAGCTATCAGTTTCTAAATATAATCAAATTATCCCGGTCTAGAGCATTTAAAAGTTTACATTTTCGGAATGTTTTGAAAAATAATACTTTAAATAAAAATTTCAAATCAAAATTTAAAAATATCATTAATATAACTTAATATCACAGTTTTCCGATGCGTGATATGTTTACTTTTATTTGATGTTATTTATTTCGTAAAAGAAAATTGTTATATTGTACGTACATGTAATTAAAGTATAATGAATATCGTCAATAACTGGCCAGATGCATGTATTACGTTTGAATAATCTCTGCTATGTTGCAGTTTATAGATGGAGTTTCAAGAAACTCGGAACAAACAATAAACATAAGCAGGGTTGCCATGGAAACATCTCATTTTCATTTTGAATATCACTTGTTCTACTAGTAATATTCGCCTTATTTAATTGTAGAATTTCTATAATTAAGTAAGGTGAATTTTACTGTATGAAAACATTGGTATTCAAAATTCAATTGTGGTATTTTCCTAGGAACCCTGGATAGAATACGTCTAGGCAAGCACAAATCATCAGACATTAAATTATCCTAATATAAGCTGTGAAGCGTTAGAAAGAGTTTTACGATTATAGTAAAATACTTGTTTAGGTCAAAAATTCTAGAGAATGATTGCTGATATTGGTTTTGTATAATATTGTAAAAAATAAATAAATAAATAGTAAATTAAAAGACAAAATGTCTATAAGATAAGCTTTATTTAACCCTTTCAATGACAAAACCTTCTGTTGCTAAAATGCTGAAATAATTTAATGACACCAGGTTTTACAAACAAATTTATTTCAAAGTAAGTAAAAGGCTTTTCTTCACGTTCATTATAAATTTTACTTAAAATTTCTGATGGCATTGTGGCATTTAGGAATTAAAATTAAGTGGGATATATAATAACCCACTGCCCTTCAAGTAGTTAAGACTAATTAAAATGGTAACTCTAAACAGTTAGTTTAAGCCTGTCCATCTTTTAAGAGTTTTACGCATAATTGAGAATTTTTATTACTTTCATTTCGAAAAGTCTTCGCCAGAAGTTTGATATATATTAGTGCACATTCACCTGAAGGCAATATGATACTACCATAGAAGTTTAATTTAATCACCCTCTCTTCTTGAGTGTAGTTTTATTTGAAATAAACAGTCCTAACTTTGCTATTTTATTATTTCTTTTTGTATCTGTGATCTCTTTTAATATTCTGCTATGGAAAAAAAATGGGTGAAAAATACCAGCAATCAATTACCTAATATAGTGCAGCAAACAAATATTTTTCTAAAATCAGAAGCACCATCTAACGATTCAATACTCCAATTAAAACAATTAATTGCATGTAATTTGAGTTTATGTGTTCTTTCTCCCCTTAAAGTTTGAAGGAAGAGTTTTAAAAAAACTCTGATTAGTTATTTAATTTGATATTCAAATATTTAAGAAGTTTTAAAGCTTTGTGTTAATTTAAAATGAAATGAATATGGGAGCATAATGAGCAAAACAAACTGTTCAAATTTAAAATAAACTTTCATGTAATTAAACAGGATAGTTTCCCCTTGAGTGTAATGTTTTATGCTTTCAATGTTTTATGATTTTAAGCAAGATTCCATTGCGTGGGAAATTTCAGCCACAAATATTTAGCGTATTGATTGATTTGAGATTTAGAAACAAATTATTGCATTTCTTACTGTAATTATGTTAGTAAATTAAGTTTCTAATTTTCAATTGATTAAGTTGAAGCATGTCGACTTTCAATTTAAAATTCAAAATATATTGATACTTACGCGAACCTGTAGATTCCATCCGGGACGCAGTGTTAACTGTATCACCAAATAAACAATATCTAGGCATCTTAAGACCTACAACCCCTGCAGCACATGGACCTACAAAAACGTTTATAGTTAGACTGGTAAATTACCGTGTGTGTAAATTTTCTTGAAAAATGCTATACGTCAAAAACATAAGTACATGACACCAAAATATTGCATGTTATAAGAGCATTTATTAGTGTGAGGAAACCATTTTTCATGCAATATTTTCTGATACTAATTACAAGCACTTTTAAAAATATTAATTGAAAAGTAAAGTAAAAGTTGAGAAATAACAAAGTTTCTAAATACATTGCAAGGGGTGTTTATTTGATTGTTATATCCACATTGTCGGAAAGAGTGATAGAATCAATTTTTATATTTGGGAAAACATTAAATAAAAATCCATCTATATGATCATTTGATAATTTTTATCACAATACTCCTTTTCTACCAGTACTGATTTTTACCATATTAAAAAGTCTGTTTTTCTCCAGTTTTCAATCTAAATCAACCCTTTTCTTAATAGGGTATTTTGAATAGCAATAACAAATTCTAAAATTTTCAGCCTATATAATTTCTAAATTTGTAACTATCTAGATTGGTAGTTGTTCTCCAACTTTTTGATTCTAGAAACCCTTTCTAAAGTTAATTTCTTTGACAAAGCAGCGCTATGTTGTACAAATAAATCACATTTATATGCATTTCTACGGAGTGGAGGGAGATAATGTAAGCATAAGTCAAAACATTTGTGTATTGCCGCTGCAATGAAGTTATATTGTGACATTTTTACCATAATATCCAATTTATTGTTAAATGCCTCCAATACATATGACAGTGTCATATGTATGACTTGGCCATACATATAAATGCTCCAAAATTTAAAAAATCAAAACTTTTGTTTTCACAGATTTTACATTCTTAATTTGAAGAACAAAAGATAGAAAGAAATCATATGATTTCTTTACCAATTTGAATAATTGTGTTAAAATTAATCTAGTGTAATCATATTATTTCTTTACCAATTTGAATAATTGTGTTAAAATTAATCTAGTGTAATCACGTATCCAGCGTTTACTGGAGTTCCATTACCTGCGATCTATTCTGTTGAGCTGATTAAAATATCAGACCAGATGCTATGATCAATAAGGTTAACTGGATGAATTATGCCCTCCAGATTCGACCGGGATAGCTCAGTTGGAAGAGCGTGGCAGCTTCAGCCTAGAGATCCCCGGTTCGAATCCTGGCCCGGACATTTTTCGTCCAGTTGGAAAATTACAACTCGTACATTCAATCCCCTTAAATTTGAAAAGCATCGGAGTGATTTTACTATCTAGTTTACTAACTATACACTGTTAAAAGTTTGCAGGAAACTGTACAGTCATTTGACCGTTTTTGTAGAAAACGGTTACATAACTGTAATGTAACTATTTTCTGACTGTATTATTGCTCATTTTATGGTCAGAATATAAATAAATTATGGTCATGTAACTGTTTTCTACAAAAACGGTCAAGTGACTGTACAGTTTGCTGCAAATTTTTAACAGTGTACTTAAAACAAATATTATCATGACTTTATTTTTAAATTTATTATTTTAAATTTATTATTATTTATTATTTTTAAATTTTCAAATTGGGAACGAAAACAATTATAAATAAATATATAAATAAAAATAAAATTAACAGAAACGGCAACTCGTTTAAAATTTAAAGCATACATTATAAAATATAAAATGAAAATTCTCGAATAAAAATCAAATTCCGTCCATGAACTACAGTAAGATTTATCTTGAAGAATAATTATTTTTGACAGATTTTTTTACTCAAATATCATAGGATAATAAGTTATTAAATAGAACATACGAAAATGTTTCGAATAACATTTTTTAATTCCTTCTCTTTCCGTTAATATGTTTTGTTTATAAAAGTTAAAAAAAAACACTAATAATTTAAATTCTTCTAAAACAATAAATGGAGCATTTAATGGAATTTATGCAAATAGTTTTTATTTATGTATTTATTCTGAATGATTAAAATAGTTAAACTGTAACTAACACTAACAGTAAAAATAATGATAGATACAATAAAAATAAACCTTTAAATATATGCTATATATATATTATTTCATTTATATGGGATTAAATTACTATTCTGATAAACTATATAAATTTTATCAAATGTTATATTTTTTAAACTATCAATGTAATTATTTTATGTGGATTATAAAGTACATATATTTCATACAAACTTTACAAATCTTATTCAATTTACACAACAATACATAAAAATTTAAGTAATTAAAACTTTTACATATAATTAAATTTAATTAATTTTTTATATCGAATTAAAATACTTTTTTAATTCCAATACGCACAATCGCTAAGTTATTTAACTGTCTTACACAAGTACAAGATGAGTAAAATTTTTATATTGCCAAACGCCTACGCTAAATAATTTTGAATAGCAAATTACGTCTTTATAAATTTGCATATAATACAAAAAATCACTTCATAAAATGAATAAATAAATATATAACAATATTAAAATATATCTTAATTAGTCAGCTTTGTGGATATAGACATTTGAACCTATGTTAAATGTCTTAAACAAAAGTCAACGCATTTTTGATCAGGAATTTAATTTTAAATTTAATTTTGAAATAAAAAAGCACTTTCCCACAGTGAAGTACTTGACGTAAAATCCTGACCAAAATTAATTTTCATGTGTTTTAAAGTTAAAACCATTGTTGTTGTCGTATTAATTGTAAATACACTTAATGAATTTTATATATGCATAAATGTATGTACTTATTTAAATAAATAAATAGATAATACAATGTTTACTTAATTGTTTATTGTTTATAAAAGGAAATTAGATGTTTATAGGTTTATTTTATTTACAAGTAATGTTTAATTATATGTGGTAAATTTTACTACACATAAATGTTTAGTTATTTATAAAAAACAATGCATATAATATGCATGTTTTTTGCATTTAGTATTTACCAAAGCTGAGATTCTATAGAATAGAGATGCTGATTTTTGAGTGTTTTTAATAGGTTTTCAGTCCTTCCAAAAAGCATTGACATCTAAATATGGAAACAATATGCGAACATTTTTTTAATACAAAATTGCGTTCAAAACTATAATTACTACGATTGTAATTCAAAAATGGTCCGACAAACTCCGACATAGCTTTAAAAAGCTTTGAATATATTAGATAATATATTTCAATAAATATATTTCAATGAATTAGATCTAAAAAGGTTTAATACTAGCCCATTTTTAATTTACATTTTTTTTATTATATGAAAAATAAAATTATTTAAATGCACATGTCGATGTATACAGTTAAACTCAATAACAAGGCAAAAACATAACAAAAAAGCACGTCTTCTCACAAAGAAACTTCACTTCTACTGAGGCTAGGGGCCGCCGGATATGACTCATACTCGTGAAATACACATAGATCGATGTACCAGTTATTCAGATATTATAAAATATGTTTTTTTAAAATTGTTGAGCAAATTTAAATTTTTGACCAGGATTTTGCATCAAACACTGCACTGTGCGACATTCTTCTTAAAGACTTTGATACGTTAATTGTCTGGATAATTTTTTATATATAGGGGAAATTGGGATAAAACCGGATACCGAAAGGTTTTCCTTTTCTGACAAAGTTCTAGAAGGGCGGAAAAATTGGAACACGCCTCAAAATTGTTTGGATAGATTTGGGATATTAAAAAAACGCACTTGTTGCCACAGGAAAATTTTCCTCTAATCGGCAAAAGGCGTTTTTAAGACCATCTTCGAATTTTGGTGGTAGTGTAAGACCGGGTACTAATCAGATATATTTTGTGTGTCCCTGTAAATAAACGCAATGCACACAAGAGAGAAATTTACAGTGCACTTCAGTATTGTATATAATTTTCATTATGTTTGAAATAATGAAATATTACTAAATTACACTGCAGACGATTTTTCCCCATATAACGATGTGCAAAAAAATTCTTTTGTTTGACCTTGTAAACGAATAATAAATGCTTTGGACCCCATGTTCTACAAAAGGCATGTTTTAATGCGCTTCATAATTATATATCAATTTCATTATGCTTTAAATAACGTAACGCCATCAAAATGCGCTTGAACCGATCATTGCCCATTGACTGTAATGTAGCGGAATACTTTTGACTGTCCCTGTAAAAAACTATAAGTGCTACACACTTCTGTTGAAATAGGGAGCATGCTATAGTAAACGACAATAACATACAAAAATGTCAAGACAATCGAAGCATATTTACGGGATGTAGAGAACGGACAGACGGCAGACGGCAGACAAACCGAAGTCATAAACACTTTTCAACTAGGTTGGAAAGTGTTAATAAAAACAACTGTTGCTTACCTAAATCAATCCGTCAAGTTTGATTTATTTAAAGGGCAGAAAAGACGGCGAAAGATTAAAACTTTTGAGGTGAATTTATTTACAATATCACTGCACGGACGCAGACATTAACTCACTTCAACAGCCGATGGCACATTGCTAGGGGATGTAGTTAAGACGAGTGCCAGCCACAGGTCAGCACCCATCAGCGAGAAAACAGGGTACCCGGTTTGACGCGCCTACCCTGTTTCACTCTACTCTCCCCTATTGGACCGTATTATGAATTTCATATCATATTACTTATTTTCTAACAAAACATGTTCAAAGATATGATATAAATGCATATTCTTTCCTATTAAAGATTACCAACATGTTGTGAACGAAACATATGTTGTAACTAAGAATTTAAAACAAGCCTTTAGTCAAAGACGTTTAGTTACGTAAACACGAGTACACTCGTGACAGGCCAACAAGATGTTAATACATACTCACGGTCGTTACTGAAAACAAAATTCACAATACAATCTATTTCAAAATATGGTTTTAAGTTCCGTTTTATCGAAAACACGAATTAAGAAGAACGAAAAATCTTGCATCAGGCATAGATTATGAAACACTTTTCAACATTAACAGTAACTTATTTATCATTAAGACATTTAATTTTTTCATACGATGAAATGAGATATCTAAATAAGCAATTAAAAAAACACATAGCTCAATAAAAAGCCATCTTTAGTACCTGCTGCCTATAGCCTGTAATGTGTGCGAATTCCTTCGTGCAGCTCTGTATATTACATACAGAATTTAGACAAACCACTTGATACACAAAAAATTAGATAAGTTTAAACAAACAGGTTACTTCTGGAAACGCACTTTCAGCAACTATCGATCATTGTCAGTTCTTTATCAAAAAATATTTTGAACGTCTCTGTAAATGAACGACCGAAATGAACGAATGCTAAGTACTCCATAATCTATAGAAAATATATTGTGTTGCACCTTAGTGATCCTTTTAAATTTCATTATGTTTGAATTATCATAACATCAACAAAACGTACCTCAAATAATTTTTCACTAAGGATCATAATGTAATAAAATAATTTTGCGTGTCCCTAAATTCAGCTATAAACGCTACTTATTCTATACTCGTGAAAAAACATGTTGGAGTCCCACTCAGTGTTGCATATCAATCACATTATGTTTGATATATACATAACGTCAATAAAATGCACGGTAAACGATTCACCCCACCATACACCATAATGTAAAGGAAATCAATTTTGTGCTCCTGCAAGCGAACTACAAATGCCAAACACTTCATTTTAAAAACCGAATATTCTATAGTAAACCTCGATAATATATAAGAATGACATGAGAATCCGATTATATTTATGAGAGTTAGAGTATGGACAGACGATAACAGAAAGCGCGTTGCAAGGCGGGCCAACCGCCGTTCCTACGTTCTCACGAACTTTTACTGAGCTGGACCAGGTAGGTCCAGTTTATCCGGGATACCACACAAGTGCGTTCTACAGCTGAGGGTTACGCACCTCCACCTGCGCATCACTCCCCCTGCATCTGAGAATTTGACGAATTGGCCGCTACAACAGCAGATCTAAAGTACTTAAAGAAACTGCCCCATAACAATTGGGGACGTGTCCAAGTCCCCCAGGAGGTAACTAACACACGCATAGAGGCAACGGGCACTAAACCTTTTCCTAGGTTTCCCAGGCGCTTACTTGCTTTACCAATGCTTCCGAACGATGGACAGACGGTAAGACGGCCATACTGACAAACAAAATTCATAAACACTTTTCAACTGTGTTACAAGTGTTAAGAAAACATACATCCTTCAGATCACATAATTTAAACTTTGCTCTTACTATTCGATGCTTAAAAAAATGCTAACAAAAATTATTACTGAAATGCCAAAATTTAAACGGAGTATATTTGATTTAATTTTATATATGGGGTGTATTATTCTTTTCATGAATAAACATATATTGATCTAAGTAGCATCCAAAGTTTTGTTTTTCTTCTTTCTGTCTCATCATCACTTTAAGCCATGATTAAAATTTATGATCATCTGAAACGTAGCTTGTTTATAAAAAGGGTATTTTATCTAATCCTTTGTGCTGTTATGGTATTTTTAAGTATCATTAAAGAAAATTTAACATAAAACTCATTTAATCCGTCTATTAATAAATGGAGATGCTCGATCACATTTAAAAACACAGTAAAAATCGAAGTTTATTTTAAAGTGGTTATTTTCTCCAGATAAATTTCTCTTTTCTCTTAAAAAAAATTACAAAGAATTATTTAAAACTAGCAAAACCCGCGGCTTTGCTCACGTAATTCTTGAAAAATGCCAGGTGGTATTCGTAGGCCTATTTTCAGTAGAGGAAATTTTACTGCCACAGATAATTCAGAAATGACTAATTAAGCCACACTAATGTCGGAAAAAAAATCGAAAATTTAGAACGTTTTTCGCTCTTTCATCCCCCCCCCCCTGTGATAGTGTCACCGATATAAAATATAGCCTATGTTACAGCAGGGACTGTTATCATCACTTTTAAAAATGGTTCTGTAGTTCCAGAGATTCCATAGAAATTGTAATTTAGAATGCTTTTAGACCGCTTTTCGCTCATCTCACCGTTTTAAATTTCGATTTTTTTTTAGAATTTGTTCTTAGAGTGCATTTACATTTTATAAATAACTACCATGCCAAATTTCAAGTTTCTAACACCTTCAGTATAAAAAAAATCGAAATTTTAGAACGTTTTTCGCTCCTGAACCCCCTTGGGAGTAGTGGCACCGACATAATATATAGCCTATGTTGGAGCAGGGACTGTCACCATCACTTTTGAAAACGGTTCAGTAGTTCCATAGATTCCATAGAAATTGTAATTTAGAATGTTTTTAGAACGCTTTTAACTCATCTCACCCTTTTAGAAATTCGAATTTTTTTAGAATTTGTTCTTAGAGTACATTTACATCTTATAAGTAACTACCATGCCTAATTTCATGTTTCTAGCTCCTTTAGTATAAAAAAAAATCGAAATTTTAGAACGTTTTCCGCTCTTGCACTCCCCTGGGGGCTAGTGGCACCGACATACAATATAGCCTATGTTGGAGCAGCGATTGTCACCATCAATTTGCCACCATCACTTTTGAAATCGCTTCAGTAGTTCCAGAGATTACCCCCTACAAACAAACAAACAAACAAGAAAACAATCTTTATTACTTTATAATATTAGTATAGATTTACATCTACAATAACCTTTCCACTGATAGGATCACAATATATTTATTTACATCATTTTTATAAAAACTGAGATTTCCATTACAGTTTTGTTTGTTTATTAATCTAATTATTCTTGTAACTATGTTTTCAAAAAGTCCTATAACTACTGATTTATTAAATCGGTTTTAATGAAACGATTTTTCTAAATGTCATATTATTATTATACTTTATTATTATATATTTTATTATTACTATTTTTTTTTCTAATATATCTTCAGACATTAAGGAAGATAGATCTGAGGAAGAGAATTTTCTTGATTCAAAATTTAGGGTATAAAGTGTTAATGGTAAAACAATATTTGAGTATTATGAATAATAAAATCGTTTCAGGTGACAAAAAAAGGCTTTTGCAATGAGTAGTGACAGTGATATGCAGTTGACAGCAGTGCAGAATAAAAAACATTGCTCCACGTGTATCCTTGCTACTTCATAATCATAGTAGGGTAAATTATCCGAATGCAGACACCCTAACAAAAACTTGGAAAAAATAAGGCTTTAAATAATCGTATTCGAAATTGGTTCCATAATGTAAAAAATGGCATTATGGTGCCCATTTAGAATTTATACGATCATTTAAAGCCTTATTTTTTTTCAAAATGACGTTAGGGTGTCGGCATTCAGATACTTTACCCTAAGCAAAACTATTAACGGTGTGCTTTCACTCAAATATATTTTTAAAATCCCGTTTATAGGTGCATTCGTAATTATATAAATACGTAGCACCTATTGTCCACGTCTGGTCCGTCCGTCTGTCCGTCCGTCCGTCTGTCTGTCCGTCCGTCCACATATAACAACGCAAAAACTACCCAACCGAATGGTTTGAAATTTAACATATATTATCTTTGCAAAATTTTGTCGAAACATTTCAAATTTTATGAAAATCGAAAAAAAAACTTTCTTGTTATAGGAGCTTCCGAGGTTTAATTGTTAAGCGACCGAGATACTTATTTTATTACAGAAATTTATCTGCAGACGATATAATTCATTTCACAGAATTAAAAATCATCAAGATCTGAATATTTATATAACTAGCTATAGTACGAACGCACCTCATTTGTCACGTTTGACGTACAATTTCCAACTTGTACTTTTCTTCTTACGTTTCTGTTTTTGTGTGATGTTACTTATTGTTAAAATAATAACTTTATATTAAAGGTTTTGGAACAATCATTTTGTCCTTTTCAGAGACTGGTAATAAATGATTTTTTTCAATTACCTGTGTGTAGTCCAATCCTTAACTTTAACTTTTCGTGAGGTCTGTGACGTATAGTAAAGCTTTTGACAGCATTCAACAGAGCCAAGGACATACGAGCAATTTCACGAGCGTGTAAATTGTTGTTCCGAACTGGAAGTCCAGATACCACCATGTATGCGTCACCTATTGTTTCAACCTGCGTCAGAAAATAAATTACATATAGTTAGGAAATCCTAAAATGATTATAGGTTACACAGCTTCAAAACAACAAATATACTATTCCTAAAATGGAATTTATTTATATATATATTTTCGTAATTTGGAGTTAAATCGTATGTGTCTATGTTTTTCTTTTCATATATCGAACAATTTTGAAAAATAAAATGCTATTTTGTAAATGTTAAAACTAATGCAATTTTAATATAAATAAAATATAAAAGCTGCATTAAAAATTATTGAAAACTTTTTATATAAAGTTTTATTACTATTTCAATAAGTACGTTTTCGGGAAAAAATGGACTGTATAACATTTTTTTAATGTTTTAAATATGCTGTACTATTTCTATTTAGAATATATTTTTCTCAGTCATTTAAATAATCACTTAATTTTTGGGATACATTTAATTAGACAAGTTACATATCTTTGGAAAATATTTTATAGTTAAGAAGCAGACATTTTACATAAAGAAAAATCTTTAACACATTTATAATAATACGCGAAAAATCGTAAGATTTCGCAATTTTCAGTTAATTAAACTTTTTCATTAAATAATATGGGCATTTTCTGTTTTTCGATGTTGAAAAATCCAATAAATATTTGGAAATGTCTCTTATTAACTAAGCTTGTGGCTAGCATATATTTCTTTCTATAACTAAAGATAATATTACTTTCCTTAAAAATCATTATGTAGCTTCAATTGATAATTTGTTTTAAATTTTTTACGTCATGTAAAAAAAGTTCTGTATAAAACAATAGACGCGTTCAGTCATGACGTTTTGCTTGGTTACTGACTCCAAACAAAGGGTTGCTATGTTTCATTTCTTATTAAATATAAATTGTAGAACATGTTACCACTGCTTATGAACTATTAAAACACTTAGCTGTGAGATATATCTATAAATTATAGCTATAATATACAAATGAAATAGAAAATACAACATAGCAACCGTTTGTTTGGAGTCAGTTTCCAAGCAAAACGTCATGATTGACGTCACACTGAAAGCGTCTATTGAAATGAAGGAATTCTATGAAAGAAGCTTCATAAAAAAAATCTTATGGTCTTTTAAAATTGTTGTATAACAAAATTAATATGGCAAGAATGCACAAATTTATGCCAGTTTCTGAATAAATGAAAATGGTAACACAAATAAGAAAATGTGTTACCTGTTTAGCCCTGTGGTACAAAAACCTGAATCTCTATTATTTTACTCATAAAAGGTAAACGTTTGATTTTTCGTAAATTTTGATTGCACTTATTTACATATATATGGCTGAAATGTTTGCTCTTAAATGGCAGAAAAAGATGTCAGCGCCGATAATGATTTATTTATATGAAGCCCTCGGGTGTAAAACAAAGTAACAAATAAAATGGAAGTTTCAAGATATCCAATATTGAAGTTTTCTAAAAAAATATTCAACCAAAATTATCATGACTGGATCCGCTGAAAAAACTAATTTATTTGTATTGAATATGAAGTTAACTATGTGCAACACTTTTTGTCCGATTGATTTTATTTTATTAGACATATTGAATTTAATTTTAAAAAACCCGTTTCACTTATTTAAAATTTATCTTTGATTGTGATGACATCCATTGAGTAATAAATAAACCTTGAACCTAGTTCACTGTCATACCTCTCTTTCGCGACCCACTAAATTCGTTTACCAGCCCTTTTTATGAGCAATAATATCTATAGATAAAAAATAAAACTAATTTAAAAAAATTAAAAGTCCACATACATTGTTCAAATATTGTAATAAAAAAGCATCCTCTCTTACAAGAACATAAAAATCCACAAACCAATTAATGTAAACTGTGATGCAGTTCTTAGTAACAATATTCTCCAGGTTTGGTGGAAAGTTGATATTTGATATTTGATATTTTAATCCGGCTCAAATTCTAATCTGATTATATGTTTAATATTTTACGAATCTAGTGAGGAAAAGCCTACTTTATAATTTTAATGTTTTACCTAGTGACCCAGATTTCGGAAACACTTTTCCACATTCATTTTACGGGCAAGTATATGACATCCACACGAAGCTGACATCACCCTAGGTTGTCTTCAGAAATCATATTCGATGCTATTCCACTTCCGGTTTCGGGTGGCAATTAATATTTTATAGCATAGAATACGGTTTTCTGAAGTTAGTTTATATATACCTAAATTGAGTTCGAATAGGTTAAACAACATTTTCTTTTTACTTAAATATATATTCTTGAAGTAAATTAAGAGAAATACCTGGATGGAACTAATTAATTTTTTAATGATTTTAATTGCTGTTGAAAAGACACACTATTAAAAATCTGCAGCCAACTGTCCATTCATTCATCCATTTTTACAGAAAACCGTTATATAAACGTAATTTATCGCTATTCTGACCAATTAGAACGCTTCATACTATTGTAAGTAACCATTATCTATAAAAACAGTTCTATTCTTGGACAATTTTCTGCAGATTTTAAACAGTGTAGTTAAAGAGAAATGTTTTATAAAATACTAAATTACTTTTGTAAAAGAATTATCGTTATAAGCAGGTTCGACTTTACATATATTAAAACATACATGGAAACATAATAGTACCACAAATAGACACGCACGCAAATTCTTATACTAATGCAAAAGTGTTCAGGACAATGGTAAAACTCTGCAGCAAACTGTCCAGTCATTCAACCTTTTTTTATAAAAAACGGTTACATAACCGTTATTTATATGTATTTTCTTATCAATGAGAACGCTTCAATTTATAGGTAAGTAACTGTTATCTATAAAACTGTTCAATGGCTGGACAGTTTGCTGCTGAATTTTAAAAGTGCATGTCAAAAGTAATAATCTAAACTAAAACTACAATTCTAAAATTCGTAGAATAAAGGGGTTTATTAAATAAATTTTCAATTAGGATTTTCTGTGTTTTCGTTGTAGTGAAATTTTCCTGAGGGGCCACATACATATTTTTATACGAACTTTGAAAAGCTCATTATGAATTACTATAGGTCTTTATTTCATATGGTATTCTATGACAAACTTCCTCAAGTTTTCAATTATCTTCCTTGAAAAACACAATATCTTTAAAAACATGTACGGCAACTGCGTCGATATTGAGATGCTTATTTTAAAGATTAAGTGATATTGCGTATGAAGATGTTAAAATAATTGTGAAATAAAAATTAGCTATTAACAATACTCATAAGGAAATCCATATATAGTTTACTTATCATGTTGAGTATGCATAGAATTGAAGAAATGATTCATTTCTAATCTTGAGATGGGCGTTTAACATGGCAACATATATTGGTAACATATTGGTCAGAAGTGAAAAAACATTTGTACTGGAATATTTTCGACACTACGTATTCTAATGGCATCGAGAAAAGAATACGTTTCTGCTTATGAATTTTGAACAATCGCATTATTGATAAGTAATTTATCTTTCAAAACACATTTAGCTAAAATATGCATGTGCGTTATGTTTGGTAATTTAAAAAGTTTGACATATAATACAAAAGGTAATGAAATTAGTAAATGATTCATTCACTAACTTATCATTCGTAATTGATTTACCCATTCGTAATAAAATTCTAGTATTTCTACGTTTCTTGACATACAGAATTTAAATAATGCAAAAATAAAATTATCTTGTTCCTATTTAACTTTTAAAAGTTACGTTCAAATTAATTATCTGAACTCTTAATACAAAATAAACTACATACAGACAACATTCAAATTAAATGATACTGTTCATTTTTCTATCACTAATTAGAACTGAAGTTATAACCATTGTTCTCTTTTTTGACGTATTTTACTAATGGAGATATTTAAATGTTTTACCTTTAACATTTGTCTCAAATAATTAGCATTTATTTCGAATTTCTTTAGTTATTTATTATATGAAAAAGGTTTTGTCATCGAAAAAATATATTATATTAAGAAATCAGATTATTATTTTTTTATTTTTACAAACATAAAATAGCAATAATTTATATTAAAGTACCGTTGATAAATCAAATTTACCGTAGCTTAACGGAAATCATCTTCAATTAAAAATGCATTTTCAATGAAGTATTTACAAAATTAAGAATAGCAATGTAACAAATATAAAAATACTTTCATTGTTTATATAATTGGAAAAATACACAAATATGTTTAAATGCAATAACAGTGTAAAATTAATTGCTACCGGCAACTACTTTCATATTTATCAAACTACTGCTGTGTGCAACATACTTATTTAACGTTATACAGACCACATATTGATGGGTTTTATGAAAAATACGGGGTTACGTCTAAATTACCTTTCGGTCATTAAAGCATATGATTATCAAAATTATTATGTAAGAGGTAAGCTCATTTAACTTGATATAACAAGATAAGTTCTCAATTGACGTTTAATTTTGTTTCATTCCCCGTTGTACTGAAAAATATTTTAAGCATTAATGTACTAAAATACCGCTAAGCAAAATGTGAAATCTGTCTGTTATATTTGCCCCAATAAATACCGTGTATTTGACATTTATAAAGAAAGATTGCAAAAAGAATGTGATAAGGTAAAAAGTCAAATTGAATAAAGTCAAATGAAAAAAATCTGAAAAATAAAAAGTAGAAAGAATATAAATTTAGATATAAATAGAAAGTAAACAAACTTCCAAAAATCAGAAAATGTGTGCAAAATTGATCATACAACATGACTAACAGATGGAATTGAAGCTGAAAAAAAAGAGAACGGAGAAGATTGTAGACAACCGAACCTGGATATAATCATTAGTGATTGCATAACAGTTAAATATTCATAATAAATTACTTATTTTCAAAAGAAAACAAACTAATGCTGAATATACAAAAGTAAATAATATTTGTTTTGCCTAATTAATAAAACTACCGGTTTTTAAATAAAAATATTTGCCACTTATTGCCAAAATACACTTAGCATTATGTCCTTCAATTAGAAATTGATAAACATGAAAATTTTCACTAATTTAAAAATATAGCAGTTAAACGTGATCCAAAAAAAAAAGATTTCCTAGCTTTTTAAGATTTAACTTTTTATTTCAGTAGCCAAAGTGTTAAAATATCAAAATAATGTATGTATTTCATAACAGTTACATCACTTTTTTTTTAGTAATGTCTTATTGGAAAATCATGGTAAACATCATATTTACCATATTTCAGAGGTTAAATGTAATAAGGTGTTTACATTTTTTATATAATATAAATGAGCTGTTGTATAAATAGATTAAAATAACTTTAAATTTATAGTATTTTACAGAAATGTCGTTCAGTGTGTGTCATAAATTCGTGCAAACTTAAAAACATCATAATAAAAGAAGGAATTCTCGGGAAAAAATTTCGGTTTTCGCAAATATCATCGGAGAGACATTGTATTTTTTTCACATGTATAAAAAAATGATTCCAAAAGTAACCAATAGAGGTGTGGTTACAGTGGTTACCAGTGGTTACAGGTGTGGTTACGCCGCTCACGTATCATACTGAGACGTTTTATGCAAATCAGGCTGGCTATAAAACACCTGACTGGAAGTGAATTCGTCATTCGATCTTGGTAATATGCTATCTTTACTAGATCGAGTGTTGGTGGTTAAACTTTTCTACAAGAATGGTGAAATCATAACTATTGTCTTACGAAAGTTTCACATGGAAAATGGTCTGAAGGCGCAAAAAAAACCCCTATTTTATTGAATGAGATACTGAATTTAGTACGACGTTTTCAGGAAACGAGGTCTTTGGAGGATTGTGCACGAAGTGTTGGCTGATTTACATAAAACGTCTCAGTATGACGTGTGAGCGCCCTCTTTCGGTTACTTTTGGAATCATTTTTGTAATACAAGGGGGGGGGGGGAAATCCAATGTCCCTCTGATCATATTTGCGCAAACAGAATTTTTTTCAGAGCATTACTTCTTTTAATATGATTTTTTTAAAGTTTGAACGAATTTATGACGCACCCTGTATTAAGCGTGTTCAAATGATACCCGTTCGAAGTGCGAAAATTGACGAGTTGTAGCTTAAGGTGGGAAATGCGCATGATCAAGTAACGTGATATGTATGCAGCATGCATTGCGTTGCGAAACGGTCATTCCGCTTTCGTTGTTTGAAGGTGGAACTATGCTAAAGATGGCTTGTGTGATTACGAGCCTGTCCAAAAAGTACCAACGTGAAGTAATACAGTTTTTATCGACAGAGGGATGCAAATCTGTTGAGATTCATCAGAGAAGTGCTAATCAAAGACAACTGTTACGGATTGGTTGCTAAAGTTCCGCAACGACAGTGAGGAATCAATGGATTTGCCGCGTTTTGTTCCGCCGCATAAAGTTGTTACCAATACACCGATTGTGGATATTAATTCTGTGGTCAAGATGAACACTCGGCGAAACATTCGTGACTTTGCAAGTGAATTAAACATTCAAGCAAGAACCGAAATCTTTCTTCGGCGACGGCATTCGAAACCTTCCCAAATAATGGGATGCGTGCCTCAACGCCATGGGTGACTTTTGTAAACAAATGTGTGTGTATGCTATAAGTGGAAATATATACCTTTTTTTCTATTTCATTCAGTTTTGTGTTTCGTTGTTCATGTTCCGCTTACCAGAGCTGTCGAATGGGTTTCATTTGAACACGCCTCATATTCAGTTTATAAAGCTAATAACGAATAGATAATAGAAAGTTCAACATTAAATAAGAATTAAAACTCATTTATTTGCCGAATTTGCTTATTTTATTAAATAATGAATTTTTGGATTTTCAAATATGTTCTTATCAGATAAATAATATTTTTACTTACTACTCAGTACAAAATTTTATATATTTATATTTTCATGCATTTTCTGCATTCCTTTTATCGCTTACCTTATAAACATCAAAGTTCTCAATGATTGAATCAAAGCATGTATATAAGTCGTTTAGAAGATCCACTACCTACAAGGATGAAATGAATACATGTTAATACCATTTTGATTTTAAAATTTCAAATATAAAACATTTTTCATGTTAATGAAATTTTCAATTAATATAAAGTATCATTTCCTGTATTTTGATTTTCTTTTATGAATCTTTTTTAATAGAAAGATTATTGGTCATGAACAAAAAGTAAAATTTTACATATAACGTTACAGGTCTCATTTGTTAGTATAAAAAATAAACATAAAAATATATTTAGAATATGCTGTTTCAAATATAAACTGTATACTTTTATTTTAGAAACATAGCGAAAACGCGCGCAGCACACCACGTTGTATCGGACGTTAATTTTTTTAATGAATATTCTAATCATTTTGGCAAGATTTTAACCTTTGTTTTTTTTTAATGTGTTATAGACATTTTAAAAATTGAATTCATATAAAGTCTATGAAAAAGAAAACTGTTAAATTATTTCTCATATATTATATATCTGAAACTAAAAATAAAAACATTAAAAATTTCCTTTGCAACAGAAATGTACTATATTTTCAAGGGGAATAATTAAAATTTTTATCGCATTTAAATTTAAACATGAAAGTACATCAATTTTTATGAATGTATTATAATAATTCAAAATTTAACAAAACCTCAAAAACATGTTTAATTTAAAATAATTTTAGAAAATCCTTTAAAATATTATTATATTGCATTTTAAATTTGCGAAATATAATAAATTTCATCGTTTTATGTATGTATGTATATATATATATATATATATATATATATATATATATATGCAATAATTTTAAGCCCTAATTTATATCATATAAAAATTAATAACAAGAGGGAATGTCTGATTGTTATATTTTTTATCTAAAGTCCAGATAGAAACTTTTGAATGAAACATAACCTTGAATATCAGTTAACTCTCAAATCAACTGTTAAATTTGATCGCATCGGTGGATGTTACTAAAAGTTTAAAGCATGTATATAATTTCATATAATAACTGAGAATAGGGATATTATTTAGAATTAAAATATCTTCCCTTTAGACTCAGCATACACCCCCAATAAATCGATAAACATTCTGGGATGCTTATTTTCAGGAGATGTAGAGTTATCTTGTGCTATACTTAAGTTTTTCTGAAGTTCTTAAGTTTATATGAACAAGTGTTAACGTTCCATGTATCAGAATCAGAGAAAAAAAAAACATGACAAAACACTATCGATTTCTTACAACGTAAAATAATATGAATAAGAAAAAATCATAATTCCGAAATCTTATAAATGGGGAGAAATAAAAACATAGAAATTGCTTTTAAAAATGTATTATTACTTTTCATATAAAATTTGGAGAAAGTTATGAATTCTGGAGTTCCTTTTGCAAAAAATCCTTTTGCACAGAAATGTGTTGTTTCAGCCAGCGGCCAAATTGAAACGTTCAAAAATGTTGTGTTCGGAGACTTTCTCTTTCTACGAAAATGTTCTATTAGTTTTTTTTTCTTTTTTTTATGTTTTCAACTTTTTATTACGCGTTCATATTTTCCGAGCAAAAGTATGTAGGGAAAGTAATGAAAATGATCGATTTCAATCTTTAAAAATTATATAGTAAATTTTTTCAGCTATGTTTAGATTTTTATTAAAAATTCTTCTAAAAGATTTCAATCTGAAATTATTCTTTTCAAGAGTACAAACGATTGTATGTTTTCGACAAGTTATATATATATATATATATATATATATATATATATATATATATATATATATATATATATATATATATATATATTCGTTATGTGAGGAGATTTTAAAAATTCTTTTTTTTTTTTAATCCATCACAAAGAAATTTTCCGAAAGAAAGTGAAACAATTTTTCAAACTTCTTTGACAGAAAGGAAACGAACTTTCCCCAAGTGACGTCATTTCATCTTATGACGTGACCCAAGTGGAAATAGGGCTTTTGTTTGTGATGATCTTTCTTTAAATTTTATTGGCTTATTAATTCTGCACATACATATATATATTATTATACACTAATAAACAAAAAAATATAAATAATAAAAATATACAGGCAATTCCTAATATTGATTAAATTTTTGTAAAAATTTATTGAAATTTCCTAACTATCACATATTTTAAAAAATCTATGTTTAGAGACCAGTTTGAGATGGAATTGTCAGACATCTGAGAAAATAAAGGCTAAAAAAAGTATATTCACACATATACAATTTTTAGGAAAATTAAAGGCAGTAACGGTACCATTTTACTTCAAAGAAAACATACTTAATACTCAGATGCTTATTTTTTTCTGAGGTTTATATTTCCCGAACTCCCTTACATTTAAATGAGTTTTAAGGTAAGGTAAATATTTTTCGAAATGTGGATAAACTATGGTGTTTCCTTAAAATTTTAGAAACTTTCTTGATATAGCAGGAAATTTTTTTGTACTTTCTTGCAGTGTGAATATTCGAGTTCTAATTGTTAATCAGACATAAATTTCTTATTTAGTATGTATAATTGTACAAAAAAGTAAGCCGTTAAAATTTCATTTAATGCCTTAAACGTATTATTTAAAAAACATCAACAACAATTTATTGATTGAAATTGATGTTTTATTTCCTCACCTCCATAGGTGTACTTTCAGCTGACATTTCTGTGAATCCAACAATATCGCTGAAATAAATGGTGACGCCGTCAAAGGCTTCTGCCGTCACTGATTCCCCACGAATAAGTTGACTTGCTACAGATCTAAAAAATGGAAAGAATAAAATTAATCTTTAAGTGTGCATTCTCAGTGTTACGCAGAAGTTGTATATATCATATGACATACAATAAAACTTTATATAAAGCATCTCATAAAATAAATTTGGCTGTAATTTGTTAGGGAAAATTTCCTTGCGGCAAATAATCACTAAACATTATGGTAAGACTGATATTATTATAATTTTGTCAAGCAATAAAATTTCTGCTTCGTTTCAGTCACCATAAAAATGATATATAATAAAAATTTTCAGATTATGAAAATAATCCACTCAGTTAGCGATCTTGTGTTGTGAACTCAGATTATGTAAGTTTTTGAATTAGTAAATATTCGTCTACTTCCATTTGGAGAAACAATGTTTGCGATACGTTAATCTCTGTCATGGAAAATGGATGATAACTTGTAATTCAACTTCTGCGAAACGCATTTCAAGTGTACTTGAATTGCTAGTTAGATAATTTTGAGAATAAAAATTTAATGCTTATATGGTGTTCAGTTATACAGTTTTAGCGATATTTATGCGGAAAAAATTTCAAAAATCTTAAAATTAAAACTAATTAGCGATGATAAACATACTAATGTATAGAGACAACCACTGGTATTAGTATCAGGACATTTAGGGGATAGGTACCCTTTGTAACGTATGTACCCAGAAGGGAAGGCTATTTATAAGAAAAACGATGCGGTTATTAAAAATACATTATGTTCACTAAACTTTTCTGGCACGTAAATAAAATCTGCTGATAACGCACTTTCTTTTTATTTTAATTCTTTCCATATAAAATATCTGTTAACTCATACTTAAACGTTTGCGACGTACACTTCCGGGCACACACTTGAAACGAGATCATGATACAATCCTTAACAGCAACAGCAATATATTTAAAGTGATAATAAAGGTATCGGGCAGTGGAGCGGTTAATATTTACACTAAATCGATCACAATATAATCTGAAATCACTAAAGATTGAGAGAGGGGTTACTTTCTTACAATTACTCAGTATATCCAAACACTTGGTTCACATCAAAATGAAATGTTCTGCAAGAAGCTAAGAAAATCCTCTTAATTCGCTGTAAAATATCGCTCCAAACAATGAAATATAGCTATTTAAATTTCACTATAAACACCTTGATATCGCTATTAAGGGAGCACTGATGATTCCAAGAGTCTTTTATTCATAAGAATTAAACTGAATTTCTTGCTATGCAAGAGGAACTCTTTTATGAAGACTATTGTCAAAAACAGCTAAAAGACGTACTCAGCTCACAAATGACACATGTAGAACTGAACGATGTTCAAATCCAGAATTAATTTCTATTAATGGAGTGATGCGTCTAAATCCATAGAATCTAACTCCTACCACGGTATATATAGCAACTACGCAACCACAGATACCCAATTATCATATGACACGACAAAATAACCGTGAAAATCCGATTCCCGGAATTCAGACATACTTTGCGAAACTTAAAGAAATGGCTGAATAGGTAGCTCATTCACGCTCAAATGTTAGAATTCAAGGCACAATGATCTCACGAAATACTTAAATCATACTCGACAATAGATTACCTTTATATAAAATTAGCTAGGCACTATGTTATACATTTAGTGAGTGGAAAGCCAACTTTTCCTTTATCTATTACTATTGAACTTAAAATGTCAAACATTAAAATGCAAAAAAAAAAATAATTGGTTTACTCGATAGTTTATTTCAAGAAACATCCCTAGGAATACACACACACACACACACATATATATATATATATATATATACACTCTCAACTAAGAAGTATTTGGTCACCTGTGATTAAAAATAAAAACAACATTTGTCACATTTAATAGTTAGTAAAGCCTCCACGAGAAGCAATTACTACTTCAATTCTCCTGGGCATGCTTTCTTGTAGGACAGCTAATGGTATTTTTTCCATTTGATTTGGAGGACAAGAAAGTTCCTTCACTGATTTTAAATGGTTGTCGCACTCCTTAATTCGACGATCCAACTCATCCCAGAGGTTTCCGATTGGGTTCAGAACTGGGCTCTGGGCCAGCCAGTCCAATCGATCAACTCCATTGTTACCATACAAATTCATGGTGGACCTCGCAACATGACAGCTGGCGTTGTCATACTGGAAGTAACATGTGTCCAACACGCAGAACTGCCACAACGCAGGTAGCACACTGTCATCCAAAATAGTGCATTAGTCGTCGGTGTTGAGCTTACTATGAACTGGGACCAAGAGTCCTAGACCAAACCAGGAAAAACATCCTCAAACCATAATTCCCCCTCTGCCGAACTTCACTGTGGGCACAGTGTATTCTGAAAGGAGACGTTCTCCAAGCAGACACCAGACCCAGACTCTAGCATATGAACGGTAGAGGGTGAACCTTGATTAATAACTCCAGAAAACCCGTTTCCGCTGCTGTACGGTCCATTGTCGAAGTGCTTTGCACCACCTTAACCTAGCACCGCGGCTGAACATGGTGATATAAAGGCTTATTGGCGGCAGCTGTATTCCGACAATTACTACTCGCCTACCACTTCTCAATCACATAAGCCACACTTGATTTTGGGTAGTTCAAATCACTATATATGTCCCTTAAGGATAGGCCAATTCTGTAGTACTTTCTGTGATTACATATTTCTCCAAATCAGATAACTCTGTACTTCGTGGCATCTTGCATGCTATTGATGCCAATGATGTGTCCAAAAACATATTTAACGGTGGAGAGCGTGACGTATATCAGAACCGCATATATTGGCATTTGCATAGGTGTCCAAATACTTATTGCTATATAGTATGTATATATATATTAAAAATAAAATCACATGTGTGAAGAATAACGAAGAGACAGTACAAAACAAAATAGAAATGATAAAATAAAAGCAAACCCCAAAAATTATCTCTCTCTCTCTCTCTCTCTCTCTCTCTCTCTCTCTATATATATATATATATATATATATATATATGTGTGTGTGTGTGTGTGTGTGTGTGTGTGTGTGTGGCGTTTTTACGAAGATAAGATACCACGAGATGTAATATTCCACCAGAAAATGGCAGTCTGTTAACGATATAGAATGTTGCAGTCGATATCAATAATCATGGCGAAGAGGTGAGGCAATAATGAGATTCCACAAGAGTTTCTCCAGTAAAGACCAGCCAATTTCCAGACAATAGTTTATTTATGATAAAAGCGATGCAGTAACAGTTCCCACAGGTATAAAATTATAGCCCTCAGGCTTCACGGTGGCTCACTACATCGTTTAATAGATGTTAAAGAACTGTAAGAAAATTCTACGAGACTACAACACCAGATACTCATTTGTTTACACTTCTAAACACGCTAAAAATCCGCCCTCCAAAGCATGCCAGCGAGTTTTGTTTACTGAGCGTAGACATACAGGAATACGACGTCGCGTGCGCACAAACCAATGTGTGAGAGGCCCAGCGAATGAGGCGAGAGGGATAAGCTTTAACATGAAAGAGTTCCTCTCGTAGCCGCGCATTAATTTTGAAGTGAAAAAAAAACCCAGCGCGCGAAATCAGAGCATGGAATAATAATAATGAAAAAATGGCCTTTTTAAAAACATTCGAAGCGTCTCTCGGAATTTTATAGATTGGGGAGCTGATAAAAGTTACGAATGAACTTAAAATTTTAGATTAAGATTTGGATAAGATAATTATTAATATACGGGTTAATACTTTTAAAAGGACATTAAATAAGAATAAATATTATTAAGAATTAAGGAAATACTGACTATGTCAGAAGTTAGATTAATTTAAAGGACTAATGCAAAATAAATGTGAAGGATTTGCGAAGGAAATAAATTTTTTATATAACATATATATATATGCTTGTAGCATTGTTTGTAGGATATAATATATATATATATATATATATCATATGCTACAAACATATTTGTAAAAGCTTAAATATAGAATACAAGCATATACTTATATATATTTGTTTTTCATATTAATACTTAAATAATGTTACGTACAATTCTAAAGGATTAAAATATAATAAGGATTTTCAGAAACATTGTTCTGAAAAGAAAATGTAACTTTTATAACTTTTAAAGACACGCACGGTTTGTACACACATAAAGACAAGGGCGGCTTCTCTATGCGCTATTGGTTTTTAAAAGTTTAAATAACAACTTTTAATGATAGATTTGTGTAATGCAATGCCTAGTATAGTATAAAAGCAATAAGCATCAAATTGGTAAAAAAAAACTAATTTAATAAAAATTGTTCACGTTATAACCTTGAGATTTGCAACAGGTTTTCGCCGAGTAACGTAATCAGAAAGCGATCCGTTTCTTTAAAGGTTAGAGATAAATTAAAATATTACACGTACATATAAAAAAAACTTACAGCATTTTCATTCATGAACATCAGATTTTCATAAGTATAGTCTTTTTTTCCTATGTTACTCAAAATTATAAAAAAATAATTCATGAATTTGAAATAAGGTTTCATAGATAAATCCGTAGGAAGATGAGATAGTTAACAAGATGTAAATGTTAATGTCTTGTAAATATCTAGCATCGAATAGACCACTATTAAAATCTTTAATTAAATAAGAGATTTATATATATATATATATATATATACATATATGTTACGGTCAGTATGATTATTCCGGTTATTATTAATAATGACCGGATTAATCATATTGACCGTAACATATATATATACACCAAAAGTTACCGGGCACTTTTGTCGAATATCTAGAAATGTACTTGACAAATTCTTTTGGAACTTAAGATTATAAGGAACATGTTTAACCTCATTTTTTCAGCGAATGTATGATTACGAGGGCAATTTATGGACCAGCAACATCTAGAATAAGATTAAATAATAATTGCGATCACCCTGTAAAATAAAATGATCGAAATTATATGTAGACGTTTTGTGCATGGATAAAATATAAATAAAAAGTTTCTTAAATAAATTCAAAAAATTTCCGCATGATTTAGGTCTGTAGCTTGCAGTATTTTTTCAATCAAATTTAATGCCACTCATAAGAAATTTGACAAAGTACAGTAGAAATAATATACTGCAAATATATATATATATATGCATAAAAAACGTATTGTACATTATATATATATATGTGTGTAATATTTCATGAAATATGAACAGTTGTATAAAATAAGTTTCAACTGCGCATGTGCAAAGATTAATTTTTTTATTAGCATAATTTAATTGCCAACTATATCAGGAAACTGATATAAAATGTCCAATTGAATCGTAAAATTCCCAAAAGATATCGGCGATATATTGAGCCGAATTTCAGTTTATTTCTAAAAGTAGCTATATTTTAAAGTATTTACAAAATTAAAATTACACTTAATGTGCTTTATTACATAAAATATGCTAACCTTGTAAAAATATTATCATAAACCACATTAACATTATCCAACGTCAAAAACTGCCGCGTACTTTCAGCTAAACACATATCCTTCACCAGGGATAAAATACAAACTATTATTGCCAACGCCTTGCATTCAAAATTTCTGTCTCTTTATCCGGGACTAAGGAAAGTCCATTTCTTCAGCCATTTCTCTAGTTTCCAAATGAACAGGGAGATTTTTTAAAAGCAAAGCGTTGGTAATAACAATTTGTATTTTATACATGATGAAGGCTATGTGTATAGCTGAAAGTACTTGGAAGTAATTGACATCTTATAATGTTAATTTGGTTTAACATCTTTTTACGAGTTTAGAATATTTTAAGAAATAAAGCAAATTAAGTCTTATTTTTATTTTTTAGCTTTTTGAAAGATGAATTTTAGCATTCTACTGATTTATTTGCTTATTTAAAGGATTTTCCTCAAATCGTTAGTTTTTATCCTTGAAAGAATCATCAGATCGAGCCCATTCCAAGCAAAATCGAATTATCAAAATCGAAGAATGCGTTGCAAAGCTATGTACGCTTGGACATACATTAATTACTAACTCTTTTGTTGGAAGTCAATTAATAAATCACTATAATTTGGTGAAAATCTCTTATCATCCAGCTACTTTTAGAAAGCTATTGAAATTCAGATCAATATACCGTCAATATCTTTCTGAATTCTTGCAATATTCGACTGGATTTATATATGTTACGGTCAGTATGATTAATCCGGTCATTATTAATAATAACAGGTTATTATTATAATGACCAGATTAATCATATTGACCGTAACATATATATATATATATATATATCCGTTGCCCTATATAGTTGGATATTAAATTATGAAAAAAGAAATGTGTAGTTAAAGTTTAATTCATACAAATGTTCATATTTCATGAAATATTTAACATATTTACAATATTATTATGGTATATTATTTCTACTGCATTTTGTGTGGTTAAGTTTGGTTGGAAAACACGCGTGCTATAAACAAAAACACGCGGAAATATCTTGAACTTTTTAAAGAAACTTTTACATTTTCATGAATATACGCGCTATTCTTAAGACAGATTAACACAAATGTTGTACAAGGTCCACGTGATCATGTACTACAGCTACAGATCATTTCGAATATGTTATTTATTTTACAGGGGGATCGCAAATATAATTTTTTTATTCAATTTGCTGTTGGCCAACTAATTGCCCACGGGATCAAACTCTCGCTGAAAAATATGAGGTCAAACATGTCCTTTACCTTCCTGCGGTTCCAGAAGATTTCGTCAAATATATAAATAGTATATATATGTATGTGAGTGTGTGTGTTGTATTCTGCTATTTTTTTAGTTCCACCCAGCAGTCATAGAAAAAATATGGCAAACATCCCATAACTCAGATGCAATGGTGTCATGAAGTCCAGATATTAGTAGACGAGTAATTGTAGATAGACAAAAAAATTATCACTATTGCACTCTAATCTATTTATTTCAATCCAATCATCTTAAATTCTGGGGGAGTGCTTTCTTTACATAACGATAATCTTAACGAATCTCCAAATTAAAGAACAACATCATTTTTATTAGACACCAATTCGACGGCAAAATCCCTTCATCTTCTCTCTGACAGTTCGGTTAAAGGGAAGAGCGCGCAAGAAGCCTTTCGTAACACGTGACCTACTTTAACCAATGCATGTTTAACTTTCGCCGCGCACTATCTTTTATCTGTGTATTAATATTGAAGAAATACGTCTCTGATATGTTTTTGGCGGGAAAATAATTTTCTAGAACGTTATAGAAATTAAAAAATGCGGGAAATTAATAGAATAATTTTCTGCTTTAGCGTATTGAGAATATGTTTCTCGATAACAGCACAATTTGAAAAAATTATTTTTTAGACTATTAGGAAAGGAAAAATTGGTGAATGTACATAGATTAAATGAAGTAAAAGACATTTAAATTACTGGAATAAATAGGAAATATTTAATATAATGAAGAATTTAAGAAAATAGGTTCTTTAAGAAGAAATATTCTTATGAAATGTGATTTTTACATCTTATTTGTCGGGAAATAAAAAATGAATTTAAGTAGATTAGGATAAAAAAGATTTAAAATATGCACAGTAATGGAATATTTTTAAGAAAGGGAATATTTTAATAAACTAGAGTTGTAAATGAATATCTACAATAAATTTAATAGGGTTTGGAATTTTAAATTTTGTAATATATATATATATGTATATATATATATATATATATATATATATATATATATATATATATATATATATATATATATATATAGTGATGAGATAGATAGATGTACTAGATACTCGTAGATACGTAGATAAATATATAGATATAAATATAGATATAGAATATAAATACATACAGAGTATGATATGAACATATTTTTACAGAAAGTTTTTCTATACAATAAAATAAAAAAGGAACACCATTTTGAAAGCAATAGCATTATTTAGACTAAAATATAATTCCAGAATCAACTTAAGTGAAAAAATGTGACAAGTTAATGATGATAAAATACAAATAAAATATTTTTTTTACTTTTGCGGAGGGAATATATTAAATTAATTTTTTACAGTTCCATAATTTTTCATATTCGTAACATCACATTCAGAGAAAAATCAATGAATTCCATTATATACGATGTAACTGTAAAATTCTGATAACGGGACTACAAACTGAACTTCAATAAACAATAAATGTACAAATAAAGAATTAGAATTTCATTGTGGATGTGTGGATCCGTGGATGAGTAATATAGGGTTCAGGATGAAACAACTGGAAAGGTTTTCATTAATATGTTAATTTTAGATGAAACTCATCAACTATGCCATAAATAGTTGCATACAACGTAATGTAAAATGAACTTAATATATGCACAATTCATTAAAAATGACTATTTCTTACAGTTAACTTTCCAGTTCGCAAGTATAAATGAGCAATATTCTGAAACAAACATCCATTCATTTCACATCCATGTTTATGTTTTGAATTTATGCAGAATTATATTATTCTGTATAATCCGACAACATTATTTGCATCTACATAAATATGTATGAATTAAACTTTTATACTTCAAAAGTGCTAAATTTTATGTGGTATTTAACCACTGAATAACATTTTTTGCTTTTAAAATAACAGACTTTTAAAACTTAAAACATAAAAACAGCTACCCCCCCCCCTAAACACACAAAAATAGAAGGATGCGTTCTAATAACTTTTAATCCTTTACTGGCTCGTGATTAGATAGAAAATTAAGCAGCACTAAGATATGGCTTTTATTATCAGCACGCGTCTATTAAATTAATTTTAAACAATGAAATCTGCTTTAACTCAAATTTAAATCATCATTTAATCACTTAGTATATTTATGTTAAAAAGTACATTCACATTATCACTTTTTCCTTTACTTTGTTAAGAAGGGAACTCCATGAATGTTATTCGTATAACGAAATAATTGTCTTACCAAAATAAATTAATATGACTTGTTTGCCGTTGCTTCCCGTTCAATACAGAACATTCGCGGCGTAATCTATTTGAGATCCAACCGTCGCAATAGTAACCAACTCATGGGTACGAAAGGGGCCGGATCAGGTTCGCTCTGCAGGGGGGGGGGGGGGGCGTCCATGACATCATCGCCGC
Source organism: Maratus michaelseni (assembly GCA_963931845.1). Classification (NCBI taxonomy): domain Eukaryota; kingdom Metazoa; phylum Arthropoda; class Arachnida; order Araneae; family Salticidae; genus Maratus; species Maratus michaelseni. Next base: position 183,426,247 of record OZ007590.1, read on the forward strand.
CGGGCACCTCTGGAAGCCCATAGGAGCAACCAGAGACCCAAAAACTAGGCAAGGTCTCCCTCCTGAGAATTGATATATCCCCAGTCGGAATCGGTGAGCATTTATGGAGGTTACCTCTAGACTTCCTTCCAGAATGGAAAAACACAATGACACAAAAAAGGTTAATACACTTGACTACGGATAGCAATAAAAATTAGGAAGTTAGTTCCCCACCACCGCTACGACCCAAAGTGACTAGGCTTGAGGTGCCGTATGGCGGGATAGAATTGAAAGCAAAAACAGGTCCGGACGAACCATGGTACCGTCCAATCCCGTTTGCTCATCCTTGCCGGAAACGACCACCTGCTTTCCATGTCCAGAAAAATTTATACCATATACATCCTCATATCTCAAGAGAATGTTAAAGCAAACTTTACATAACTCATGGCAACGTGATTGGGACTTATGTCCCACTGGGCGATATACCTATGCCTTGAAGCCAAAAGTTTCAGAAGACTATCTTCTAAGTCATCGATACCTATATATATTCGCTATCAATCATGGCCCTTTCCCGGCTTATTTAATTAAATTTAATTAAGTTTTGTCTTCAAGATGCACTTGTGGTGCAAGAGGGGATTCGCTACATTACGTCTCGCATGCCCATTGACAGCTACTTTACATTTGAGGAAAACAGACACCATCTCTCTGTCGAATTGGTTCAAATCAATCTCTGCGAATTCCTCATTGCTTCAAAAGATAATTAGCTGCATGTCCTTAATAGAAAAAAACCAATTGTTATTCCAAATGCCACCAGTACACATCATTGGTGTTGATGATGATGATGATGCTTTTCCTGATGATGAAGAAGTTTATTGAAAAAATGCACTGTCTCTACTTTTAAAATATTTTACGCTAAAAATCTGACAATTTCAAATAATTTTTAAACTCTTATTAATTGTGACTTTTCTGCTGAGTATGACTTTTGAGTATGACTTTTTGAGTATGACTTTTCTGCAAATTAAGCTGGGCTGCTTTGTCAAATATGTAAAAATATGTAATTTTTTTTAATAAATTTGCCAAGCAGGGTTTCCAGGGGCTAAAGACATATGGTAGGTCTCCCTGCTTGGTTGAATCTGCTTTCCATGTCCTTAACTAGTGGCAACCCCACCACTGACCCCAACCTGCAACAGACTGTCTCTAGTCCTGAGCTCGGGCAAGAGAAGCTATCTTGGTTCATCTAGGCTAAGCTGTGAAATGTTCGGTGCAGGACGAGTGATACACAAGCCTCACGATGCCGCACCCATATTACACCGGCAAGTCCTTAGATCCGCTAAGTGCGACCAACGAAAGTCGGTCACGCCAATGGATCCGAAAGTGGTTCTATGCCGGTAACTTGCCCAACACCGCTTTGGCCCAATCTCAAAAGTGAAACTGGACGCCACGACATACTCTGCCAAGCTTCTGGTCAGCCTCCCGCCCCGCGCAGAGGCCGGGTTGATTCGGAATCATCTGGAGGGTCTTCAGCCATAGTAGAAGAAAGCGTCGTTGAAGTCACAGGAGAACACAAACGACATTCTAACTAGCCGAAATACCTATACTGTAATCGCGTAGTAAATTTCATTTTCATATATTGACATCTTCTTTATACTAGCTCTTTCTCCAACACTCTGTACACATCAGAAACTTAAAGCATACTTTTACGGTAAAGTACCTTGTACGCGCATAACATTAGTTTTGGGGAAAAAGTACGACACGTTTATTCCAAACGTTTCCACAATACAAATGCCTACTTTACAAAACTTAAAATTGCAGTTATCGTTAGCAATAGATTACAAACTAACAACATACATTAAATTGTAAGGATATCCTACTTTTCCCAATAGTGGACCCGAAGGATTAGGATAATATTCCTCATAAGTGTGGAGTTATACAAATCTTATTTTGAAATAATTGTCGTGCGCTTCTGTGGCAATTTTCATGAATAGTCAGTCTGCCACTAAGTCTTTAGTTAGTTATTAGGTTTCTTGTTGGAAAAAAGATGGTTCCCACTACAAACATGTTTCAAATCTTGTTCTTTCTGAGGTCCAAAGACATCCACATCAAAATACGTCCTTGGATCCTACAACTTAAAAGTAGTTTACTGCTCACCGACATTAAAAATTACAATTAAATGTAGTAAGGAATATAACAAAAATATAGCAAATTAAAGAAATAATCCATCAGCTAAAAACTACTATGCACTCAAAGTTTACACCAAAACATTCCTTTTCTCCCTCCCTGAAAATACTGACGCAATTTAAAAATACAATGGGATTCCTGGGGTGCCGTATATCAGGCCTGTTCAATCATTCAGTAAGCAAGGGCGCACTTCTGCTGATGACTAACACTGAATGGCTCCAGAATTCATATGATCGTTATCACGCAACAACATTAAGTCACTGTAGCAGTGGTAGCGATATACACACGCGTGCATACTAGATGCATCTAATGTTGGTTGGCATAAGGCCCTCTACGATGTAGGAGCCTTATGTAATATTATATTGAAAAAAAAAATCACAAATCGTAGTAAATGTAGCCTGACATGTTTTTAAGAAAGCCTGTCCCAAAATTGTTGCAGCGGAAGGAACTAAAAATCTTAATTCTGCCTGTCATATAAAATAATACAACCATAAAATATACTTTGCTTTTAAATCATTGAAAATGAATTATTATGTAAAAAAACTACTAACAGGATGCATTCAAAGAGCGCCAATAGAACTGCCAAAAGACACCATGACGTCCGCGGGAGCCGCGTTGGACATCCCTGCAGTATATTATTACAATATCGATCGATAAATAAAATTATAATCATATACCATATCAAACTGTGTATTTTATACATATTACATTTATTGGCTGTACATTATCTATGTGTGTATGTGTCTATACAATATCTTAAAGTATATGAAGCGCATTTTATGCATATTACATTTATTGGCTACAGAATATATATGTGAATACGTCTCTACACAATATCTTATTGTATATGTCGCTCATTTTATATATATTATGTGGCTGTACAGTATCTATGTGTCTATATATCTAAATATGTTATTTAATAAAAAGCTAATTTATACATATTACATTTATTGGTAACTTGAATACATGCAAGTTTGAAACCTTGTGACTTCTACACAGGAAAAAAAAGTAATGAAACCAATAGGTTTCTGATACTAACTGGAACGTTATTAAAATAAAAAAGGTCCTTTTTTAATCATAATTTTGGAAAGTAAACGTTTCTAAACATTACGACCATCGAAAGGATATTTTTTACTTTAGAAATGTTTCTGTTAATCTGTTTCTAAGATTTTTGATTAGCTTTACAAAGGTTTTGAAGAAAAGTGGATGGTCTTCGGAAATGTAAGTAACAGCGACTTTACACATAAATTAGTAAGCGTTTCGGCAATTCTTTACAATGTAATTGATAAACTTCTAATAAGTAAATTGTCTATGTTTTACCTTAATTTTAAGCGGAATTTTCAGTTACAGAACTTTTTCATATTTTTATTGAAAAAATGGTGTCTCCAGTTCTCAGTTCGTTTGGATAGTGTTTCGTTTAAAAATATAAAATCATAGAAATTCGAGGTTGTACGCTGCCGAAGTCAGTCAACTCCAAATATTAAATTCGTTTGGAAAAATTTTCATTTAAAAATTTAAATGATACAAATTCGAGGATCATTCGCAAAAACAGATCGGAGCGTGGCGTACTATTCCCGTTTGAACGCTGCCGAAGACAGTGGAGTCTAATTCTTGGTATGTTTGAATATACTTTTTAAAAAATATATACCATAAAAATTGGATGGAGTGTGCTACCGAAGGCAGTAAGATCCCCAACACTAAATTCTCCTCCCCTCTCCTCCGCAAAAAAAAAGGCTGAATTCAACACATTATTTAGGTTTATTTAAAAGCTGTTATTCTGGCCCGAGCAATGCTTGGCGGTTTAGTATATATGTATGCATATATACATACTAGTTGATATACAATATATACTTGTTGATATATATATATCTTACTTTATCCACTCTTGAAATCCAATATTATATATTTATTTTTCGATTTTAGAATGTGAGAAAAAAACATGTTAAAAATTATTACAATGAAAAACCGATTTTACACATCCTGCGTCGTGTTCTCCAGCTTCTTACGTGGCAGGAAAAAATCCGATTTTACGTCGCAATTTCCTGCATCGAACGTTTTTCGATAGTTAATTCGAATGGGAATTTTCTTAATATTTATACTGAAATTAATTTCTTCATATACTGAGATAAATTTTGAAACTGAGATTACGACCTGTAAGATGATTTAAAAAATTTTAACGATAATGGGAATGAAGATGACGAAGAATCTATAGATATAGGGCAGCTTCGACAAAAACAATTACTGACATGAAAATCGTAATAAAATTTTTAATTGCACGATAAACGATTAAACTATCTTCCAAGAATTTTCAACTACAGAAAATGCTACATAGGAAATTGTTAATTTTAGCAAAAAACAACAGAAGTTAAACTTTTATGTGTAATAATAATGAACATTTTGTTTACATTGCTTTAGTATTGCAAAATTTTTATGCCTGCCATTCTTATCCGGAATTTTGCGTTTTCTTGTACTGTGCGTATTTTCGACCGGTCCGAAAAAGAATGAAAAATCGGAGTTTCACTGTATGTAATATTTTCTTATGATAATAACTTAATGAATGTTTAAAAAATAAAGCCATTATTAATTAAAAGATTTGATTTTTAGGACATATTCTACATTCATATATGCTGTTCAGACTGTCGTATCTATAACAATATATATGTTTCAGTTTCTCCTTAGAATGCAAATAATGGTTCCCGATTTGTCATGTATGTTTCTACAAACTTCAACTGGACGAACACTGTAAATAAGTCTTGATGGTAATTCATCTACTAGTTATTCAATGAGTACACATGTCTGCATAAATTGGAAATAAATGTTCAGTATTTTCATACTTTCTCAATGTAAGTTTATATGTTGATAAATAATATCCATTCTGTCACAAAATGCATCAAGAAAGTGGCTATGATAGCAAGTATTAAAACTTTGTACCGTTGCACGATTTTGTAAACTTTATAAACGTGCACAGTTTTGTGTTTTTAATATTGTTTGTACAATGTTCGTTTAAAATTTTTGTTAATTTGGATAGTACGTATTAAACACTTTGTAAATGAGACAAATTTCAAGGGATGTGACAAGATATTAGTCAACACATTAACCGTATTTTTAAAATATTATCCAATTTTAAGATGCATTAGCGAAAACTTACATTAATATTTTTAAAAGATACTCATTTTTGAAATGTTAAATTTACATTTAAAGTAATAAATATGTACAGTCGTTTAAAATAATCTGTAACTATAACCAATGTGCTGGATATTAAATATAAAGTACATAATTAAATATTTATATATTAAAATTAACATATCCCACAAGCATGTGTTTTCCCTTATCTCCATATTCAAAGACTAGATCAAACTTAAAAATATTTATTTTAGGCCCTTCATTATATATTACGATAGTCTATGAATTCTTTCTGTCATATTAATTCTTAGAACACTTTAATTTTTTTTTTGTTACAGCTTCCTCGTCAATAGCAGCTGTCATAGTATATACCGTATTTACTCGAATAAAAGACGAACCTTATATTTTAGTCGCAAAAATATGAAAATGTCTTTAAAACTTGTATATAACACACAAGAAAATTTGAAAATAAGAAAAGATTAGGAAACTTAGGAAATGTAGCAAATTCTAATTTTATTTATTATTCACATAAACTAGCACATTTTAAATAGAGAATATGCTTGATATTAAATATGAAGTAGATAATTAAATATTTATATATTAAAATTAACATATCATACAAGCATGATTTTTTCCTTATCACCATATTCAAGAACTACACAATTATCTTAAATTAGTATCATTCTTCATAGACATCTTTCAGCCAACATCATTAGATCTTTCACTGTATAAAACTTTACAACTTCTTTCGATTGTAGCTTCCTGGTTGAATTGTTCAATGCCAGCGTCATCTGCAGTTCCCTCCACAACGTTTGTTCGTACGAGGGCAGTAATAATTAAGAGATAAATTAACTATAAAATATTACACACGCGCATTCACACACATATCTGGTTTTACAATATCAGGATTCGTACTACACTACAAGATGTACCCAATAAACATAATTCGATTTTGTAGGAAAAAAGGGCGTCTTTGATGCGAGTAAATACGGAATTGAAAATCAGCCCTGTTTTTACGGATTACAGAATATTTCGAAATTCTCCAAAGCTTTAGAGTTAGAGTTACGTTGCAAGGGTGGTTTTTAGCCGCAACATGATTTAGAGTTCGTTTCACATCATAAGTTCATCTTGCCTCCTTTTGTTTTCTGTAAAGAAAATATTTTAAATTTTAGTGGCATTTGGCCTTTGCTTTTAACACGGTTCTGGAAGAATAATAATTCACCGAATATTAAACAAAAATAAATTCTAGCCTCAATTGAAATTTATTCACATTGTTATGAGGTGGCACATGCGCAGTTGGCCCTTGATTTTATAATTTCTTATTACAAAAAAACATTGTTTATTTTTTAAATGCACGCAAAATTTATATTACGCAAAAATAAAAACATCACTAATAAATGCAATTAAAGCAAACCATTTATTGTGAATAGAATTTCAAAACGCAGCTATACTATGAAAGAATATACTATAAATACAATCTAGTCCAGTAAAACATTAAGGCTACTGGTGGGGAAATGATCATACTTAAATGTTTAATAGACTGAGAGGATATTTATTACTAAGGAAAAATCACAAAATGTATTTATATATATGATAGAGGTAATCTTTCTAAAGAACCTGGGAACATGGTTCATAATGGATTTCCTAAAGAAAAGAACACATTATTGAAATCTAGATGATCTAATAGCAGTGTATAAAGATAGGTCTAATAGCATGAATCAATAGTTAACTGTTTAAACAACTGCAGTTCACCAAAAACTGCCAAGGAAAAAATCTATTTAAGTTTCTTCATGTAAAAAATAAAGAATAAATCTGAATGCTAAATAGAAAAATAAAGCAAAAATATATGTAATTTGTGTGGCTTTTAAAATTATTCTACATCTAATACCACCAGGGCTCAAAAATAGTCCGCCAACTGAATACCAATAATTTTTAATAGAAGATTACATGGTAGGTTTCTACAACATTTCAACAAAAATTTACCTCTGAAGATGGTTTCTGCAAAATTTGCAAAATAAAAATCTAAAAATTATTTTTTTTTCAAAGAAAATACCGGTATTCAAAAAGCGGACCATTTGTGAGCCCTGTACCATGATGTCAGTTTGGTATTTCAGGATTTTAAGAAAAACCCTCAGCAAGAAATAGAATTGTTTTGATAACTAAAACTAATTATTGTCAATACATTTGTTAAAATATTACCCACGCCATCAATACATCCGTAATATTCGTTCATGGAAAATTACATCAAGAGAAAGGATCACACAATTGAAAAAAAAGACTCATCCTTACGAGCAATCCTATAGTGTAAAAACTTTACAAAAAAATGCCATTTTAACTGTAATTTCTGAAGTAAACTGTTTTCCATTCACCCATATTTATGGATAATCATTTCTTAACCATGATGTAAAGTGTTCCCATTGGTCAATGAAGAGAACTTACCAAGAGAGAACTTACCAAAATATGAAGAGAAGGTTACTTTACCAAATTCATAAAATTTCGTGAACGATGTAATTTTTTTATCCCTAGTAGCATGAAATTGTTGATAATGAATGGTGTTCCGAACCTTTTGTAGATGAAAAGTAGAATGAGCATTTATTTAGAATGATTTTGTTCAGAACTATTTCCACCATCTAAAAAAAACATTGCTGAGCAATGTTTTATGAATATCTAAAGTAACCACAATTTCAACTTTGTCCTGACGAAAGAGAACGTTTCATAACATGGTAAAGTAACGATTGCCTATGTACGCTTCAATGATTGACCAATTTGTTTGAGGAAATTACGGTTAAAATAGTTGTTTTCTTACGTGCAATGTTTTAGTGTACGAGGCATGTAGATACAGAAGTATGGAATGGGAAGGGATAATAAAGTTTAGGTTAGGTTATGAACAAAATTACATAAACATAACTAAATCTGAACTATTTCAACAAAAGTTTATGTTAAATACATAAATTTTTTATGGTGATAAAACAATGAGAGATTGGCCATTTTACGTTTAATTGCAACTTTAATATTTTATTTGTCTATAACTTTTATCATAAATAACATCGACTGCTTTCCCAGAATCTTTTTTTAATATTTAAAATTTCGAAAAGCCCAACTATTTTTCATAAATACCGTATTTGAAGTAGCACCGTAATGCTAAACATTTTTTAACGATTTAATTATTTTATGTGTTATACTTAATATATGATTCATATAAAATTATACTGTACAAAATATATTAGAAAATCATCATATGATTAAGATATTTCCACCGAGAAAAATCTTAAACCATTTCATTTATAGTAGCGTCTTTACTTTGGTAGTAGCTGATAAAGAAGATCTACCGCTTTTCTTTTTGTTACGTATTCTTATTGTCTAATTGTCAATAACAAATGAATGATTGACAATGTTACGTTTAATTTCAACTTTTTTTTCTGTGCAAAAGTTTTCATAACTATAATGTACTCATCATGCAGGAAATGCTCATAATATCACAAATTGTACATATTCCAAAAATGTCCCACGACATATCCTAAATACTGTATTTGAAGTAGTTTCGTAATGCTAAAGAATTTATCATAATGCAATTAGTAACGTAATGTGTTATATTTAATATCCCAAACATAACAAATTCTAATCTACAAAATATTTTAGAGAATCACTTAAAGATTATGTCAGAGTAACTCGGGGGTGAACTCAAATAATTTAAAAGAAAATTTCCAACAAGAAAAAAAATTTGGTGAAGCGTAAAATGCAAAACACTGAAAAAAAAACACGAAACGTTAACACTACAATTCTTGTAAAAAGGAGTGTAAGGAAAAAGAAATCTCATTTATAGTAGCGCCTTTACTTTGGTAGTAGCTGATAGAGGAGATCTTCCGCTTTTCTTTTCTCTTCTAAGTAATCAGCAGTTCTTTCTTCCACAAGTGCTTCGAGATTGTTTGCATACTGCTCCATCCTCGATAAAAGATTATCCAGAATATTTCCACTGTCATTGTCTCTAAAGGAAAAAAGAAAGATGGGTGAAATTTTCTATAAGACAATATATTCTATCACAAATCAATTAAACATGTAGTGGTTTCATATAATTTCACAAAGTAAATGTTGATTTTAATTATATAATTAATGTTTACTTAATTAAATATAGACACAATTTTGATGATTTGTTATTCCTGGGAAATTGTATTGGAATATGTTTTGACATTTCTATTTTAATGAGATTTAAATATATATATATATATAATAATAAAAACATTTCAAATGTTTTAAATATTTTTATTTGTGATGTAAATACCGTGAAAAAAAGAATTATATTTCATGGGAAATTTTAAAATATACGATTTAAAATCCTTAAAATTTATTTTGTGTATTCAGTAGTATACCTCTTAAATATTATTTTAACGCGGAACAACTTAAATATGCAGTAATTTAATATGGTTTCATATAATAAATAAAGATGTTAATTGCATTATATCTATTGGATTTATTAAATATCCACAATTTTTAACCACTTCCTATGAAATTTATATTCTAATAAGTTTTTACTTTTTTGTTTGATGGAGATATTGTAAAGAAAAAGAAAATATATGTATTTTGCATTACAAATTTCTCACAAAAATGTTTTATTTTGTTTTTGGGACAAATATATATATGTGCAGGGTGATTTTTTTTTTAAGTTGTGAAAGTAAAACACTATAACAAAAGAACTACTCATCCAAATGACCTAAAATTTCACCAGTATGCTCCCAAAGCAATAGGAATTTTTTAGGCATGGTTAAAAAAAAACTTAAAATCCCACCGGCAGATGGCGCTGTAAAGTAGCAGAAACAAAGAATATCGTCTGTGGGAGGAAAACAATGGACGGTACTTTGGAAAACCATCTTCCGTAGACCCTCTGTCGTCATTGGACCTTTCCTTAAATTCTTAAGTGAACTAAATCTCCTAAGAGCAGTTGCTGCGCTGTCATTATTCTGATAATACAGTTTCACTAACAACGCACCGTCCGTCAATGGCGCAGTCATTGCGAGGATTTCCGTAGAATAATGAACACGAGATGTGCGTACTTCAGATTTTCCGACAATGTGCGTGTGCCGGGCGCAAGTTCGTCTCCCGACTTTACTGCAAGTACAGCGCCATCTGTCGGTGCGATTTTAAGTTTTTTTAACCATGCCTAAAAAATCCCCATTGCTTAGGGAGTATACTGGAGAAATTTTAGGTCATTTGGATCAGTGGTTCTTTTGTTATAGGGTTTTACTTTCACAACTTAAAAAAAAAGATCACCCTGTATATAAACAAATATGTACGTATATTTATTTAATTAAATCAGTATCATACATAATACATATTTTCTCATTGGAACGATATATATTCATTTAAATCTCTGTTAATTAATTAAACATATAGCACTTTCATTTAGCGTGCAAGGTAAATGTTGATTTTATTTATTTCAAAAGTATTTGCTTAGGTGTTATATTGGCATACTTTAATTGCTCATTTTTACAAAAACTGTATTAGAACATGTTTTTAAATTTCTATTATAGTGAGATATTATATAAATATAAAATAATATTTCAGGTATTTTGCATTTTATTATTTGATATAAAAATTTTCCGTATTCTTCACACAAGCAAGTGATGAAAAATAATTATATTATGCATGTACATTTAGTTTAATCAGCATCATATATCATAAATATTCTCTCCTTATAACGATATTTATTTATCTATGTCTCTCTTTAGATATATGTGAAGGAATAAAGTGGACTAAAGCTAATATTTATCGTCATATAGGCATATGTTTCTAGTAAATTAATTTATGAAGAAATGTGTTATAATATTTGGAGATTTCTGTTCCAATAATATACTATAAAAAATTGCCACATCCCTCTTCATGATTTTGCACAAAATTGTCTTTTTAGTGATATAAGAAAAAGGAAAAAAAAGTATACTTATTTTGCATATAGTTATTCAATTAAATTAGAATCATACATTATAAATATTCTCTTATTACTATGATAATTCTGCATTGAAATCTCTATTGTGATCCATTTCATTTCCTTAAATGTTACATACACTTTTCTATCTCCATGTTTTGCTTAATTTTTACTTTTCTGATGAGATGTTGAAAAGATATAAGTAGCAATTTATGTTTTACAATTTATCATATTTTGAAAACAATAAAATTGAAATATTCTAGTGACAAAGATTATAAATTTTGAATTGTTCATTTAAACCCGTCTTTAATTATATTTGTAGCATAATATATTGCTATATACAATTACGCATGTGTTATGTACAATTACTACTGGTTTTTAAAAATAACTATGTGTAACATTTCAAATAACAATTTTATGTATTTTATGCAGAAACAAACAAATCTTTGTTTTACTAACTTTACTAAATATTGCACATAATATAAAATATTTTTAATCTCTTAAAGACCAATGTTTTCAAATGGGAACATCGAATTTATAAAATAACGTAAAAATTAAACAATTTATATTGACTAAAAAATATATATCAAAGTTATAAATTCAAGTTAGTTTCCCTTTTTAAGAAATAAGTAGTGTATCAGTCATAAAAAAGGAAATGTCATAAAATTACTTTTTCGCTGTCAGTTTAAAAGTTCATGTAAAAGTTCAGGTAAAACTTCAGTTTAAGTTTATGTAAGTTCACTTCAATTTAAAAGTCCATATAATTAAAAAAAAATCAATATTTCTATATTGTAGACATACTTAAAATGATTTACTTTACTAAAATAATATAAGCAATAAGAAATGCGCCATAGCAATAGTTAAATTTTCATGTTCTCAACATGAGAAACATTGGTCTGTAAGTGCTAGATTAGCTAATGCATAAGGTGCAAAACAAAATACATGTAGACGTTTGCCAATATATCACAGAATACAAGTACAATCATAAGTTTTACGATTTTTTTGTTCAAAAAGTTATTTTTATTTAAATTTACAAGTTTTAAATTTAAGTCATACATGTGCTTAAATTTTAAAAAAAGAATCTTTAAACATGTTTTACTACTTCACTTATTATTTAATGTACCCATCTCTATATTCCCTATATTCTTTGGATACTGTATAATTACAATTGTTAGAAAAAAACATAAAAATCTTTAAAAAGAAATTATTTACATTTTAAGACATAATACTTTAAGACTAAATCTTTAGAAAGAATTTGATATGCATTAATAATAATAATAATAATAATAATAATATTCTTTGATTCGGTCTGTAAGATGTTTAAGCAATTTATCTATTAAGGCTAAAATAATATTAAACATAAAATATTACATCGGCGAATGACGCTTTAAATGAATATAAAGCTTATAATAATAATCTATACATGGCATCATATGCATATTTACAGCGTAAAGAACAAATGATTTACAAACATTTAAAGCAAACATAATGTTTTATTCAGCTGTTATAGACAGAATCTCTGAAAGCATTAGGCTCAAAAGCATTATGGTCTTCCATTTCCAACAATAATAGACGGCTAGCTATTGTTTATGTGTAACAAGTGAAATATATTATTTGGCATATGACATTTGTGCATTTATGAAGAATCATATTTTATTACAAAAAAGACATTATAAAAGGTTTTTGGAAAAAAGTATCATTGTCATCAATGTACAATTATTAAGTGGACTGAATAATTTGAAAGATTACTTGAATAAACTATAGTTTTTGTATACAGAATAAGGCTGCATTTGCTGTTATTTTCAAATCATGAATTTTAATTTCAATAGAAAAGAAGATATGCACTAACAAATAACCCACAATGCAAAATGTGTGGTTATAATCAAAATTAATGCATTTCAAACTAAACTGTTTATTTAAAAGAATATTCTGATCATGAACAAATAATTCCCTTTTCGCAAGTAAGTCCCAAAAATAATTCAAGAAACTTTTACATAGGTAAGTTAAGAATGTAATATACATTATATAAAGAACGTTTAAATGTATTAAAAAGAATATATAAATACATCAGTCACTAATGATAGATTAGTTAAAATAATAAATACCGTAAACTGGGGGTACTTAGGTCCAGGAGTGCTACTTTGTCCCAAAACAAAAACAAAAGTTTTAAATTAGTCATGTATCTCCTGCATTAAGACTATTGCCGTTATTTATCAATAATCTACTTATAACGGTACTAACGAGGAACACAGTAAACTCAGGACTGGCGTAAAACATGTTCTATTTGGATCCAAATTGCCTTTTACTGTGTCCTTTAATTACAATTTACGGTACGTAACATTTTATTGTAAAATGCATTAGTATTTGCTCTGCATAAATAATATAAACACTGCTTTATAATCAGTAATATCAAAGCTCATTGTCTTGTTTCAAATGAGTACATTTTTTACTGATGAGTTTTCTCATTTTCTACACTGTAAGAGTTAATTTCCATATTTTTTTCTTTTTTCCTTTTAACCCCACTTTTTTTACCCACTTTTTTTTTTACCCACCCACTTTTTTTTATTGGTTTTATTTGGTTACTGTCAAAATAAATTAAACATTTGTAAACTGGTTTCCAACAATTTACTGTCAAAACATAAGTATATTTATTTCAAATATTCAAAAGGGCCATGAAAGCTACCTATGCAGTATTTGTTGTTATTACACAATGTTCAGTAAGGTATGTAGTATGCATGCAGTGTTATGCACAATTATTACCCAAAACTACTTAAATCTTAGGTATAAATAAGCCCATCCTTGGATAAACATGTGTTGAAATTGTTGGGATCTTTTAGGATGTTGTGTTTGGTTCAATTCGTTTTCAGAAATAATTTCATGCATGTTTGGTGCGTTTCATGTAAGGTATTTATGCAGAGTAATATTTTGTGTTGCGGGAGTGGCATACCGTGTTACCACAATGTCCTTTTATCGATTAAAAAGAGTTATAACTCAGGAAATATTGGATTGTGTTTATATCTAAGTGGTATTCAGTATTTAAATTTCCCTTTGCTTCTCCAGTTGTTAACATTAAGATGTTACTATAATGGTACATGGTGTCCACATTATCTTGATATCATTACAGAACGTTATAATTCATGAAATATTGGAGGTAAATGCTCACGGTGTTTTGAAAACTGATCATCATTTAAAGTTGTGAAGCAGCACTACCAACGCTTTGAATGCACCTTTGTGTGAATTCAGGGTATCTAAGCATTATTAATTAATTAAATGCATAGTTGCACAACCTTTGTACAATTAGCCTTATTATAGTAACTTCGACAACTGTGTACACAAACAAAAATTTAGATGCTGCTATATAGGATATACATTTGTTATTATAAGTTTTATAATTTTTTAAATTAATTTTTGTTCATATAATTAACATTATAAACTTTAAAATTATTGATACAATTATATTATGTATAAAATTTGTTATAATTAATATAATAATTTGTAATTCAATATTTTCTACAGTTTAAAAAAATATTTATCCTACGGAAAAGCGTTCGTTTGATCTATTTCTTAGATAAATGTATTATATATGTCACACTCGCAACAAAGAATTTAAAATTTATAAAATTTAACAAAATCCTCTAACAATAAATGGTCTTTTCAGAATGATATGTTGCATTTTACAGCTTTACTATAAATGCATTAACAAAATGTATCAGTGCGCATGTATTTGGAATCATGCATTACAAAGTGGAAATATATGTCATTTTTATATAATATTCAACTTATAAAAACCAATTATTTTTAAATAGCAACAATATATATATTTTTTTAAGTAGTACAGTGTGTTTAGGTAGATAAAAGTTTTTTCGATACAACACAAATTTTAAGTAAATGTTTGGGCTCTAAATCCTTTTCATATATCGTTAATTTTGATGTATGGGTGCAACGATAGCTGGTGAAAAATCTATTAGAGATATTAATTTATAAAATAATTTTCACGTATAATCTGTTACCTGGTAAGCTTTGATTCGATCCACGAGTATATATAATAATGGAATTGTTTATAACCGAAGCATTTATATACAGGGTAACCTTAATTAAAATACCACTACTCCGATATCTCTATTTATTGAACTAGTCAGTGTATAAGTTTCATATGTTGAACACATACTATTCAAGACATGGGGAAACTGATTATACGAAAAAATAGTTCTAGAAATCACCGATAGATGGCACTCCACAACTGGGCATATGTTAAAAAGAGTCAAACCACATTTTATGCGATCGTACCAAACATGCATGTTACAAGGACCTTATCGAAGCAGGGAAAGCTCTCAATATGGTTCCCTTCTTGAAGATTTAAAATTTGCAGTCTGTGCTCAGCTTGTTCAACTGTGGATCGTAACTGATCGACCGAGATGCTTCTCATATGCAAAGTGATACCTTCTTCCAAGTCGCCTAAGGTTACTTGACACCTTCGATAAACAGGATTTTTAAGTGTCCCCACAGCCAAAAATTACGCGGATTAAGATCCGGAGTTCAAGATGAACAGGTTGTCGGAAACGCAGGATTGATTACACTGTCATTAGTCAAATGTTGCCGAAGAAACTGTTGTACACAGAGTTGAATGTGAGGAGGAGTTCCATCTTCCATAAAGGTAATTGATTTAAGTCATTGCCGCTCTTGCAAATGGGATACAACAAATGTTTCGAACATCATTTTGAACCTGTTGGTCGTCACAATGCATGTCACAGGGCCGTTGCGAATAGCCTGTTCGAAAAATAGGTTAAAGAATGTCTGTGAATCCACACCAGACTGTAACTTTCTTTAAAAGAAGTAGAATCTCTTGGAAAGTACCGGAATTGTCAGCTTTCCAAATGCTATAATTATGGGTGCTCGCTCACTGTTCTACTCTGACAGAAATGGGCCTCATCGCTCCACAGAATCTGTCATGACCATGATGAAGCACATTACACTTTAAAATTGATAAAGCAAACACTTTAAATCTTCAACATCTCCATTTTTTTATATTGTCGTTGTACAGTGTCATCTATCGGTATTTCTGGAACTATTTTCTTTCGACTAATCCGTTTCCTCATGTCTTGAATAGTATGTTAAGAAAATTGTAGCCTTTACACTGAGTAGTTCGATATATAGGGAGGTCAGAGTAAGAGTGTTTTAATTCTGGCAACCAGGAAAATAATACACTGATTGTATAAATACGAATATTGAAAAAATAATTAAACTTATAAAATGCAAAAGCACTCTCTGTGGGTTAGTATTGCCAGATATCCCCTTTTATATGGGACTTAACAATCAAATTCTAAAATAACTTGAGGGGTTACCAAAGACATTCTCTCGGAACACTAAATGTCCCGATTTTTTAGACTGAACAAACTCTTTTAAATATCCATAAATATTATACTATCCTTATATATATGTATTATACTTATAAAGCACTTATTATACTATCCTTATTCTGTTTTAATGTCTAAAAAATTTCAACATTTTAAGAAAACCAACTAAGAATCTATTATTTTCCAACTAAGATTCGATTTGTATAGATTATAATGTGAAATTTATGTAACAGATTGCCAACTATAAACTCTTAAGAGTCATAAATATAATTAAATAAAATTACAAAAATAACATCACGTATTTTAAGCGGGGATTTGTTTTTTACTTCTTTTGATAATATATTTTCTTAATCTCTGTTGACGCTGAGGTCGATTAAAATTTTGTATAATAGAGACTTGAACTTGGAAAAGATTGTTTGTATGTAAATGCATTGATGCATTGTATGTAAATGCATGTATGCATTGATATAAGTAATTTCATTATAAGTAAGTTCATTTATTTTTTTAAGTTCGGCGCAAAATTTATTATGATAAAAATGTTTATGTTTGAAATGTCTAGACTGAAAAGCTGTCACACCTTTTTTTTTTAATTACTCGGTCGAGATTTTTGTCATACCGCCAACACTGTGTAAGTGGACTTGCAAATACTCTAGACACGAATTTGCGTAAAATTAAGACACGGATTTGCAACAAATGTCGGCAAAGTCTTAAGATACTTTAATCTTTTTGAGCAAATCCTTTGTAACAAAAATATTTATTAATTTATTTTTAATTATATGTATACTTTTCATACCGCATCAAAGCCATTTTTCTGATAAAATACAAATTAAAGAGATTCTTTACGAATAATGAGTAATTTTTCTTTAGTAAGAATCTCATTTGATATAAGGGTAAGCCTAATGTGATATATTCTTTTCTTTACTTATGGTCTTCATCCGAATGTTCCTACAATTTACTTATGAGCAAAGTAGCCATCTGTTTCATCCCGCAAAAGATAATTTCTCTCGTTTTCCTTGAAGTATTCATATTCAATACCAAATATATTTAGCTATTCCGAAGACGTAAGAATTATATTTATTAGAATATCAATACTTATTTTACATTTCATATATTCAAGAATCTGATATGTAAAGATCGTTAAAAACTAAACTTTTATTTCAGAATGGGTTCATAAAATATTTGCGTTTATTTAAGAAAGTTATGTTAGTTCGGGAAGTTTGGGAAAAAGGAGGAAAAATCTCTGAAGCGGCTAAGATTCAATTTTTGAGGTATAAAATATGCACATAAGAAAAATAAAATAATTCCGATAAATAAATCTGTCCATAACTTAATAATTGTATATATTGATGCATGATAAAAATAAACAGAGTTAAGTAAACTATACCTGAAGTTTGAGAATCGATTGTTACATAAGAAAATATTCAAAAAATAAAATGATTTCATACGTTACAGATAAATATTTTTCTTATAATAGTAGAAATACAAAACTGTCACTCGACCTTAAAAATGAATATTGCATCTTTTGAATATTGCATCTAAAAATGAATATAAGCATCTTTTGGAACATCATCATTTTTAAAGCTTTCCAACATAGTTGAAATATTCTTATGAATTCGATTTGTCTGGCCGTCAGACTGTCCGTGCTCTAAATCGCTTAAATGTACTCTAATTGCCATGCAGTTGATATATGTTATTGGGGCTTACTACGGCTTGTTCATCGGTATTGAAAATAAAATGCGTAGCATTTATCGTTGATTTACAGGGACACACAAAAGAGCACGCTTACAGTGCTGTACAGTCTATAAATGATAATAGTTGGGAGTGCGTTTTCAGTTGAGGTATGCGTTTTTTAATTTAACTACTAATTTTTGCATATTACTTTGTGTGTATAAATTCTGTGCATCATATACAGGAATGCATAAAAAAATTCAAGTACATTTCGGTTTATTGGCGGAAATTGCTGAAAAGGAATTTTAAACTGTGCTATACCTTTCCTAACTGCACTAAATTTTAGCTTGCTGTGTATTATATATAAAAATCTTTTGAGCATACACAGCGCTGCAGAAAAGATTTCGGATACTTTTCCGACCATAGGTGAAAATTGCAGAAATTGTGCTTTCAAATGTGTTTGTTGCGCATTCCTAATGGTTTACTTGGATATCATCTTTCACCTTATTAAATGGTAAATTTTGTTACAGTATTCTGAATGTCGTGCTTCATAATCTATGCTTCACGCATGATTTTTCTTTCTTATTTTTGTTTTACGCGCTTGCACTGGTATTGTTTTTCCTCTGTATATCTAATTTCAATATTGTTTTGCAAAGAACTACCTTCGTTTTTGCTTTGATTTATGGTTATCAAACGATAATATGCCTCTCAAGCTAATAAAGGGTGCTGTCACCTCAAATCTCACAAAAAGTGCAATACTATTGTTTTTTTCCCTTTTATCTATCACATGTATTTCACTATTTCACGGTGAATGTAAAGAGGAAAATCATAAATTATGTTGTACTGTTAAACTTGTCTGAATTTTAGATTTATCTATTTGTCACTGTGGATATAACAGCTTAACATGCACGTAATGAAAGTAAAATTATACTTAAGTGATAAAAGTAAGGATTTAAATTATGTCAATGTAATAGAATGGATATCTCGATGGAAGCTTTTGGATTTTTATACATGTCCTGATTCATAGTTTAAAGTTTATATGTACAAGTATACGATATGAAGTAACGCCAAAATAGATTGCATAACAATTCATTAAGCGAAAGGATCATTTAAAAATGAGTTGCTTTTCCTAAATGTCCATTTGATATGTATAGGATTTATATCATAAAAAAAAATTACTATATTATTTAATCATTTAACTTTTCTTATCATTAACATAGTTTGAAAAAGGCACTGTGATACCGTACTTAGTTGCGTATATTACGCTCTCTTTTCTATATTTTATAGCTAAAAAAATATGGTGCTCAATTTTTACGATAGTACGCAGTATACGCCGTATTTTCAATAGCTATATGAAATCGCAAATACTTTAAGTAATCACTGAATACAACACGTAAATATTGTGATAAAAGTGTACAAAAGCAATAAGTGAAATAAGTATAATTTTACTTACCGTAGTTTGTGTATTATGAGCAAATATATGGTATCGACTTCCGATTTGGATATTTTTAAACATAATTTCTAATGGGAGATAATTGCAGAAATCTTAATTATACGATATTATAAAAAGAGAGAATAATATGCGTCACTGACTGCGATAATTTAGGTTCGTATAAAACATAGTTGTAAGCTAGGATTTCTACAGATTTATATTTTTAACACCAGGATTTTCTTTCTTTAAAATTGCTTATTCTTGGTGCTTATTCTTGGTTAATTTCTTATTGCTTGGTGCGCATTATTCTGTGATTCATACAAGAGTAAAAATAGCATTAAGAACTATAATGAGAAATTATATGTGAAGACTATTTTCATTACTTCATAAACTCTACAAAGTTAGAAAATTCTAAACGAGAATAAATGACTTGACCTAATATTATCAAACTTTTAAGTAAACTTCATTCATGTCATTGTTTCAGAATTGTTTGTACTTACTACATTTAAGGGCAGAAGCTGGTCTAAAACTTTACAAAATCCATTTTTGTTTCATTGTTCACTTCTTGAATATATCAAAATTATATAACACAAAAGGAATTTTTGAAATTCTTGAAATTGCCATGATTACAGATTTTTTAATGGCCGTTACCTCATGGATTTAAACTCTATACAACCGTAGCGACTAACAACAAAAATATACTCTCAACATATCCCCAATATAAAGCAATTGAACAAACGTATTTCCAGTCAGGTACGTAAAGGTACTATCGATCGATTTTAATCTATTTTATTATATTATATTTTTTTTTATTAAATGTATATGGAATAAAATATAAAACAGGCAGATTTCAATCGGCTTTAGTTTTTTTTATAAAAAAATTCAAAAATGTTCCCTATTACTCACCACTCTAGACCCTTAACTAACATTATGTTAATGTAGTATAAAAATTCAACTTCATTTTTAACTAAACCATAATAAATACAGATTAAAGAGCTCCAGTGAAAGCAGTATTTTCTAAATTGATTACAACAGAGAAGAAGATTGGTTACTGTGAAAGCAATTTCCTAAAGTAAGTTAAATTTACAAGTTTGGTTAAAACGTAAATATCTTTAATTACTTGTTAAGCCTTCTAATTATGGATTTAAGTGCTTGAAAGTCAGGTCTCTCTGTCGGATCTTCCGTCCAACATTTTTTAATCATGTGTATAACTTCTTCATCACAAGAATCTTTTTCGAGATAAGGTCTAAATGGCGCTTTTTGAGAATTTTTTAGACTTTCGATGATTTCTGAAAAGAAAGTAAATTAAAACGCATTAGCATAAATAATTTACTTAAACATTTAATTTCACTGTTAAAAATGGGCACTTACAAAAGCAAAAATGTACTCATTAAGTTATTTTTTGGCATATGTATACATCTTTGCAATTATATAAATTTGCTTTTACGAATAAATCAGTGATAAATCATTGTAAATAAGATGATGCCGTGAATTTTAGTCTCAATTTTGAAAAAACATACGTACTCATTTTTTGAGTGCGTTCTTCATTTTATTATGATTTCGCATTATATACCATATTATATACATAGTACGAGACATATCTAGCCACACACAGATTCGACACATTCGCCCATAAGATATAGTTTGAAGTATGCAACTTTTATTCTTCACACTATATGGACAATTTGTTTTGAAAATGTACATACACATTTATAAACTTCAAACGTTTGGTTTATATCGTATCTATGTAAAATGGAATACAGTCATATTATATTAAAATTTATCGACAAGGTTTATTAATACCCTTTGAGCTTCTGGTGGTTTTCCCCTATTACCGAAAAAATGATTGTAAAACCCAAGATTTTTTTTTCCTCGGCTTGATGCTAAAATATCTCTTATCGCCCTTCCCTCTGTACACTTTTCAAAACCCAATTATGTTAAAATATTTTTACCTACCGACAATTTAAGGGATTGGGTACATTTTAAACTGACAAATTAACGGTAAAAGTGAGCATAATATGAAATACAGTAACTCTACATCTAAATAACTTTTGGATGTGAAATTTTAAACACACATCAAAAGAGGTATTCTAACAGTTAATATTCTGTAAAAGAGTCAAGATGCGTAATTTTTTGTTAAATTTAATTTGAAATTTATTGAAATTTTAAGGAATGAATTCACCTTATATGCGTTATATACACAGGATTTCTCATAATTGAATTGTCACAATGAGCCCTTCTTTATTGAATAGATATATAATAAATGCTTAAAATAACCTGCAACAGAAAAGATATAACTGATAAATCTTCAGATCAGGGGCTTCAACGACAATTTTTCAAGATATTTTAAAAATCCGCAATTTAATAATGTTAGATTATTAATCACAGGTCTAAGCAAGTAAGATTTCCCAAAGATTCAGAAAATCTAACTTTTAAGAACTGTTATATTAAATCCGATTTCATACAATTATACTCATCAAATCTTTATTGTTCGCATTTTTTAAAATAAAAATGTAGAACTCTTCAGGGATGTCTATTTTATATTTTATTTAAACTGTTTTTTCCTTATCTTTCGTTATTGGGAAAATCACAATGAATGAATTATCTTAAAAAGTTTTCTATTTCTGACACGTTATGAAATTGAATTGGTAGACAATCGGTAAAGTAAAAGTGAAAAAAATAATTACTTATGATAACAAAAATATAAAATTGGAAAGTTAAAATGCTTTATATTTTTTGAACAGATACACAAAAGTCTATCAAAAAATATACAGTTGATTTAGATAGAATGTGTGACATGCGTATTGACAAAATGTCAAACTAAATAGAGTAACTTAATATTCCCATTGGTGAATTTTAACATTCATAGTTCAACATTTAAATCAATTATCCAAATGTGCCATTGTCATTTCAATAATTGGCAAAATTTGAAAATCGTCTGAAATCCCATTAAGCATTATGGAGTAAAATAAAATGTTCAATATTTTTCGAACAAATGAACCAATTTTAACCAAAAACTATACAGCTAATTTTGGGTACCTCAAAAACTTACCTACCTCATCACAAATTAATCGTATGCTTTTTTCTTGAAGTTATCGCGAGAATACCCACAGAAAAACACACAAACAGACGCCAGAAAATTTTTCGGGTCTCCACAATAAATTTGTACTTGACGTTTCAAAAGTTCTTGAGAAAAAAAAAAAAAATTGTGATTTTTTGTTTATTAAAATAGTCATAATTCCTGTATTTCTTACTTGATGAAAATAATAGTAGGTCATTTTGTGTGTCAATAAGGATTATATCTTCAGTCAAAATGATATCACGAAATTCTAACCAGCCATTTCTTCAAAATCATGCGTGCAATGACCAAATTTACCGTTTTTAGAAAATTGACTTTAAAAATAAAATTTCCCCTTGATCATATAAAAAAGTGCTCAAACTGTTTTGAACATAACATCCCTACTAAAGCGAATTTTTGCACAGAGTTTCTTTTAAAATGTTTCTAAATAATAAAATTTTAGTATAAGCTAAAAATTGATTTTTTTGACTCTTTAAATGATATCTGACTACTTAACATGTTTCTGGAAACGGAAAAACACGAGTCAAATGCTTAATGGGTAAACTTAAGACAAATTACATTTCAACATGTCATTCATTTGTTTATGACATAACGATGTTTAAAAAGAATAGTTTCAGGTTCTCTTTTCCGTTGGTATATTTTAAACAGCTTATTAAAATTCCTACATAACTATATTAAGTTAAGTATTTTAGAGTATCTAATCGAAAAGACGTAACGCTTATTTAATAAAACACTCTTTTAATGTTAAAATGAAGTTTGTTTTACAATAGTTACATTTAATTATTTATAATGTAAGAGATTCAATTAAAAGAAATATTTACTAATGTACGACAATGTCATTAAGACATATAATAAATAGATAATAGAAAAGTATATTTACTTATAAACAGAAAAGTTGCGGAAAACTCTACGTCATTGAATACTAAAACAATTCATGTATAATTCGGAAGAAAATACTATGTGGAATATTAAATAGCTGATCTGCCTAAATGTAATATAACGGTCTTATCTGCATTACATAGAAAGTCCACAAAAAGACAACATAACATACCAAGAAATAATACTATAAGGTAACCAAGAATTCTTGTCGTATCTTTAGTATGATTTATCAGTGTTTTTTTCTTATATCTGGCGTAGTAAATATAGTTTAAATTCTGAATAAAAGAGCACATCCGTTGTGTTCATAATAATTAAATAATTAAACTGGCCATTCCAAAGTTTTCTTGGGCTCGAGACACGCCGTTAATTTTGATTCTGGTATAATAATCTATAAACCCACTTCAATATTTGAGCTACATTACCTAGACACTTTCGTGTTTATGAGAGGGGCAGAAATATAGAAAATCATAAACGATAAAGTTTGATGGAAGTAGCTTTAGAATGCTACTTTCAAACTTGAAGTTATCACTTGTATTTGAATATTTGTTTGTTGCGTTTGTGCTTAGTGGTTTCAATAGCAAAATCGCACAGTTTTAAAGGACAACGTAAAATTATAATCTCTTGAGAATTCTTTTAGTAATTCTAATTATAAGTGCAATGATCAGTAAATGTAACAATTATTAACAAAAAAGTTTTGAAAATTGAAATTTAGAGTAAGTTTGATTCGTTTTGCTACATATGCGCCATCCGGAACAATAAAGATTTTGGAAGAGCATAACTATTGAATGGGAAAAGTGTACAAGATTTATTTTAACTTTAGTTTGCTCCTAATTTAAAATACATTTGTTATTTTCTTATTGTAGGATATTTAAATAATGATGAACGGAAAAACGATGAAGTCATGCATAAACCTGAAATATTCTAGAAGATATAAATATAAGTAAATTAATAAAAACACAATGATATAGAAATAATCTGAGGAGAATTAAGCAAGATTCAAATTATATCTTCTGATTGTACGTATACGCCTAAATGTTGGCGCGAATTGATTTGGAACATTCATTGGCACGCTTTTTGTTCTGATCATCATTATATAATCCTAAAAAGACGTCATTAGTGTAACTGTTTTTTAATCAGGACTAGTACAGGCTCCTCATTTCATAGCAAAAATACAATAAACTGTACCACCCATACAATACTAATTGATTGAATTTAAACCTTCAATAATTGTTTACAAATTTAAAGAAACAACAAACATAATTAATTTCGAACCTACACTCGTATATTTTTCGCAAAATATTAAATGTACAGCTTTTTATTTAAGATGACAAAGTGTTTTATTCTATTGAAATAAGCTTAAATATTGTAAAATTAATTTCTTAAAATGAGTTAAGACACTGTGATATATTTAAGACCAGTTAGACTCCAATAGCAAATTAATAAGTATGTAAGATAAACGAAAATGTCACCTTAACCTCACAACGTATCGTGCTTCTTGTCAACAAGTAAAATGTTTTATCCTAATTAAAATTTTTATTCTTTTTTTGTTAAATCTTTTATCTTATAAATATGGTATATTAAAACAAACACTTATTTTACTGCTCAGAAAGGAGAATATTATAATAATGAGGTAAAGCTACTTTAAAAAAAATTAAGTAAATATATAAATAATTAAACTAAGAAATTAAGTAAATGTACAAATAATTAAAAATAAATACACATATGATTCTATTTTTTAAAGTGTTTTCATTATTATGTATATATCTTAATCTTTAAGAACTGTTCAAGTTTATACGTGATTTCATTGTTATTTGATGTATCATAAATACTGATATATAGACTGAGCATTTAAATAAAATTATACCCAATTAAAATAAAATTAAGACTGTTTTGCATGATAATGATTATTTATCTCTAAATAACTGGATAAATAAAATTAGTGACATAATAACAATATTGTTACAATATAAAGATTTCCTATCAGCATTACAATAACAACCCGAAGATACTAATATTTAAATGAAAGCTAGTTATGCTATTTACAAATACAAAAGATACATAAATCTTTATTTTATCGTATTAATATTAAAAGCTTTACATATTCATTTAAAATTGTTACAAAACACAAAATATGCATAAAATTTTTAAAATAAAAATATATTATCATTATTCATCAGTGAAATAAAATATGTGTAAAATGCCAATAAAAAAAAGATACAATGAGGAACATATGTAAAATAAATGAAAGTAATAAAGAAGTCGTATTCTTTTCCGTTGTACATTCTTAATACATATATTTATGTAAATCCTATATTACCATCTTTCTCGTAATGAAACAAGTAAATGCCATACAAATTTTAAGAAAGCATCGCATGAATTATTCATAGTGATTTCAAATTCTGTGTGCTTTCTTTAAAGTATTTTCAAATACGTTCGCTAGGGAGTTACTTAGGTTTATACTATTATTGACAATAAATGAGTGTACCACATATATTTTGTGATACTTTTAACATTTTATTAACTTGCAAACGTATCATTTACTTACCAGTAACTGTCGTTTTTTAATTAGAAGGGAATAATTAAATACTGATGTTTACCTCGAAGAATTTGTAACGATCCTTGAATGATACCATTTTTACTTTCTTCTATAGACATAAGAAGAAAGTCTTGAAATAAGGAAAAAATTCGACTTTCACTTTTTTGCTGTATTTACTCTTTTTGGGATGGACTGAATACGATTTAACTATTTTTGGAAAAAATATGTCTGTCTGGCATCTGTATATATGCAACACATTATATGTAACACAAATTTTGTGTGTACTGTATCTCGAAAACTAACTCACAGAATTTCATAAATATTTCCTCAGGCCTTGACATAAATTAGCGATGATAAGTTTTGGTTGTATATGCCTCAAAAGGTTGCGCTCCAATTCTATGTTTTACACGATTTCTATGATAGCTGTATCTTGGCATCGATGGCATGGAAGTTTACCAAATTTTAAAATGAAAGATATTTATTAAAATTCATGTTCATTCAATTGGTTTTGTTCACTCAACAGAGGCCGCTGCTGTGCAGTGTTTTTCTGGATTCGGTGAAACTTACATCTCAGCGTCTATGTGATGGAATGTCACTAAAATGAATGTGTAAAGTATTTAGAAAAAAATATGGTTTTTCAATTTTGGTATTTGTCACTCAACAGGGGGCGCGGTTGTGCTATTTTGCGAAGAATATTATAGCTGTACTTACTTTTATATTGGGTAGAAATGCACCAAACTTTAGTATATTTTAATTTATTAATTATAAATTTATATCTTGGTTCAATTTTGTGATGGATTACCTAACATGTGGCGCTGATGAACTGTGATTTTTTTATTTACTGATCCCTGTAACTGCGAGTTAAATTCAATACTATACTTCATAATTGTTGGTATGAAACACGTTATTTAATTTAATATATTTGAAAAATATATAGAAAAAAGTGTGATGGTCACAGCATAAAATTATTTTAATGTTAGAATATATTTAAAAGATATTTTTGGGAGATTTCAATATCTTTAGTTCTTATAGCTCTTCTCTTAGTTGTTACTGTACTTCCCTTACTAAATTTCATGTGAAATGTAGTGAATCAGTTTCAGGTGATTCACATATAGAGACGATTTGAAGAGAAAGTGAAATCTTGAAACTATGGGAAATTTTGAAAGTTGAAAATAAATTCCATGCAAAGGAAGCAGAACATTTTTTTATCGACAGCTGTCTACAAAGTCACTTGTTGAGAAAAATGGAAAATGTTTCGATGGAAAATTACCAAAGGAAAGACTTAAAACGCAATTCTGTTGCATTACTACAGGTAAGAAATTAGAATCTGTTATAAATGAAAACCTTGTTAGTCCTCAATCTTTTAAGAAGAATGAAATAAAATCAGAAAAAAATAATAATGATAGGAAGAAGTAATAAACAAGTTACGGCTGAAATTTTGAAGAATGAATAAAAACTATAAATGCAAATCTGAAACCTTAGATTTGAAAAATTGTTTTGTTAATTGACAATGTGTTTAGTCATACATCAGTAACTTTATGAGTAATGTATAAATACAGCTGAGAAGACCCCAGTGACCTTTAAAGAAACTTTCTTTTCAGCACAACAATTTCAGCATTACGTATCACTGAGGCGACCTGAAATTATGAAGAAACTCAATTCTCTACAGGCATAAAAAATGAATAGAATCAAACCTGAAAGCATATCACCATGCTGCCATCACTGATTTTTTATAACATTACTGAAATCTTCAAATTGTTCACATGCAATATATGTAAATACGCTGTCATCATTTTGGAGAAATTAACATAACTATTATAAATGATTTAAAGATATTTATGATTTTTTCTTTTTTTTTTTTCTTTGGGGCTTCTGTGATGGGCTTGAGTTTTTGAATTATTCTATTTAATCTTTATTAAATATAGCAAAAATATTAATTATATTGTTTTAATACATTTTATGTTTATATTGTACTACAATGTAAAGAAAATTGTTATGCGCCATTCCTGCTTTTAACCTCTAACCTGGCTTTAGCCAGAAAATATGAGAACTGTTGGTGGCTAACTAATACAAGTTTCATAATATATATATATATATATACATATATATATTATATTTTTGTGGTATCTGTAGTAATTCGAGACCTGAAAAGTCTGCTACAGTGCCACAAATATTTCATTAATTCGTCGTTTTTTTTTATTTTTTCCTTTTTCCCTTCCAATATGTTTTATATTATCTTGATTATATATTCTATTTTTTTTAGATATTTTTCAAACAGATATGTTTTCATATTTATTTTTATTCCTCGGTTGTTGTATGATGTTTCTGTGTTGTCTTTTAACGATTACATAGATTTATACATATATATACACATATATGTGCAGTGCATGTATGTCGCTTGTCTTGAAAAACATGTAGATTCAATGCTAAAATACACTGAAATACACGTTTTGCGGTTTTCATGATGGCTGAAGGCTGATGAGCAATGACAGAAGAGCAATATTATTCTGAAGAGTAACATACCTCTATATTTTAAAAGAAAGATTTTTAACAAATGTGTTTTGAATGTACGAACTTATGGACCAGAAACATGGACGCTAACAAAACGGATGGTATAAAGATTACAAACAACACAGCGAAGTATGGAAATATGTATGCTAGGCATAACTAGAAGAGACAGATCTGGATAAGAAGTCCAACGAAAGTTTTTGACATCACTGAGGGAATTAAATGGTTAAAATGGAAATGCGCTGGGCACATTGCATGAAGATAAGACAATAGATGGGGCTGAAAGACCCTACAGTGGAATCCCAGAGATGTAAAATGAAAAAGAGGACAACCTCAAGTAAGATAGAGTGACAAAGTCAGAATCTGTTCAGTGTTAGTTGGATGACTAAAGCACTAGACAGGAAAAAACGGAAAAATCTGGGGGAGACCTACAGCCAGCAGTGTATTGAAACTGGTTGATGATGATATATATATATATGTTTGTGTATGATGAATTCTGTGTCCTATTTATTCTGGTTATTGCCGAAACGTCAGAGAAGGCTCACTGTGGAGACGCGAATAGTTTTTATTTTCCGTCTATCTGTTTGTTTGTCTGTCTGTTCCGCGATAACTATTGTAAAAAACGTCCGATTAGGTTGATTTTTGGTGGGTATGTTGGTGTGGTACCCGGAATTAGCTGTATAGTTTTTAGTTACAATTAGTTCAGTCGTTCGAAAAATATAAAACATTTCTTTTAAGGTCATAATGATTTCCTATGGGAATGCAGCTGATTTTCAAATTTCATTTTTAACTGAAATGAAAATCACATATTTGAATAATAGATTTAAACGTAAAATTATGGATGTTAAATTTTCGATTTGGAGGTTTTAAATATATCCGATAGGTTGGAAAATTTACCGATACATTTATTAGAATTTAGAAATTAATTAAATTATTGAAAAAAAAATTTCATCTGTTCGGAAAATAGAAACATTTTATTTTCATGTTTTTTACAAATTTTAAAATGCATTCATTTTTACTTTGTTCTTTATTTTATTAGTTGTTTAGCAACCATATTTTAAAGAGTATCAAAATAATAAAATTCAAGTAACTCGCACTGTTTTCCTGCAATATTTTATTACCAAAATAAATTATTTTCGGGTGATTTTAGCATTCTATTGAAATAAATGAGAATATATTTTGATACAAGTTACCGTTTAACTACTATGGAATGATTACCGAAATATTTTTTTTCCAAACGAAAATTACAAAAACATTGAACGTGTAATTTGGATTCAAGTTTTGTAGCATGAGTTTACATTCGTATATGTATATTTCTTACATGATATATTATTCAGTTTCAGAACAGATGTGGATGTTTCGTCGTTGAAAAGTTAATATAATTTAAAAAATAGGATAAAATCACCCGTTCAACGAGGTGGTTAATAAAAGAAATTGGAGTAGTAAAACGATCCTGAAATATTACAATTACTAGAAATTGAGAACATAAAAAGCTATCACAAAAAATACTTTATAGCGCCAAATCACGTTTGCTATTAAGTGAATCGGCAGTCGCCATGAATATGAATGATTACCCAATAGGTTCAGAAGTTTCCAAATATGCCTATTTTGAGGAGATTTTAGTATGCTGTTGCCTTCAAGTTAGATCATAATGTACTTAGTTAAAATAAATATTATAGAATGACCATCAAAACTGTTTTACCGAAACAAAAATTGTAATAACACTAGATTTCTAAAATATATATAACTGAAATATAGTAGATTCAGTTTACATTTCCATATGTTGATTTTGTACATGATATATTATTCAACTTATCCATCAGATGCAGGTGTTTCGTGGTTGGTAGGTAAGTAAATATTGCTATTTTTTTATTGGGATAACATGAAATTATTTTAGAAATTGTTGCTTATCCTAATAAAACCAGTGTGTAGAACGAAATCCAAGGTACACTAGAATTATTCACACAATCAATAGAAAATCACGAATATAAATTTAATAAGATTACCCAGAGCTCTCCTGAAAAATGCATTTTTGTATCTAAAATTTTAGAAGAATAAGAAGTTCATAAGAATGTGAGAATATTATTGCATAAACTGTGTTTAATTTCTGAAACCTTGTGAAACATTCGACTTTTTTATGTGCCTTATAAATATATATGTAATTAAAAAAATTAATTTGCAGATTGTAAGATGTTAAATATTATGAAAAGTGAGATTAAAAAACAATGAATTTCAGAGCTGACCTTGAGACTCCTGATCTTCAGATTTACTAGTATATATATATATATATATATATATATATATATGTGTGTGTGTGTGTGTGTGTGTGTGTTTGTGTTTTCGTGTGTATGTAAATGTACCTACAGGATGTACACTCTTATCCTTAACCAATAGCTAAATCCTAAACCGTTAATTTTAGAAGTATACGTCGAATTGCAAAACCGTTTCAAATGTTCTGCTCTACATAATAACAAATGCCATTTAATGTCTCAACAGTCACTTTTTGTCAAATTTCAAAAATTAGAAGTTTTCTACGGCTTCTGTATCTCTTCTGTATTCAGAGAAATATATTTCAAGTAATACAAAAAATATATTATTTTACAACAAAAATTTACCGAGTTATGATTCGTTTAATTTTATAAATTTGAAACCTTTTCGGCACAAAAACGCGTTTTTCATTTTTGCTATCTGAAAACGCCGAAAAATCATCCGAACTTTAGAACCCGGCATGTGTTTAGTATGAAAGACTAATATATATATATATATATATATATATATATATATATATATTTTTTTTTTTTTTTTTTTTTGTCAAAGCATGGCAAATGTTTTCTATTCATAAATTTTTTATTCCAATTCTATTCACAGCCCCAAAACGGCATAAAAATTAAAATTTCATAACTTTTACAAAAGTAACTATTTCGTTTACAAGGTAAAGTACTTTTTTTTTTTTGTTTGCTTGTTTTATCGTTCGTGAAATATGGCGGTGTTTTGTAGTACGTTTCCCCCCTGTCTTATTGACAATATTACTCACTGTGGCTTTAGATATAGAAAACCATGCCTTTCACAAGGTTTTTTAAAAATCCAAATGCAAATAATTGTCTTTAGCTTTTGGATATCTTTCAGACCCATATGCTGAAGAATAGAGTGAATTTGATCAAATTTGGCCGCTGGATTTTTTTCGCAATATGTTTTTTTTTTTCACGCAAAAAGTTTTTCATATGATAGGAAACAAAATTTTAAACATTTTTGAAACTGTAAATGCCCTGCTAAACTCTAATGTTTTAGGATTTAGCTAGTGAGAGATAATAAGAGACCATGGTCTTTGTTAAAGTTTCACGATAATCTGAAGCTTTGAAAAATTAGGTGAATTATTTTTTGGTGCTTCTGCCAACAAAAGATTCAACGTTAAGTGGAAATATTTTACAGAAAAAAAAGATGCTGGTTAATCCTACCTTTCATAAAAGCGTAAATTAATCATCTTTAGTTAAAATAAAAATATGGATGTTTATTACTAGTATAGAATTTCTTTTAAACATTAGAAACACTTCTAAACTTATTTTATTACAAGGGAAAAATAGTAGAATAACTGCAATTTAAACATGGGATGATATTAGAAATCCGAATATATCTCAATTACAGTAAATGTTTGAAATTTATTGAAAACCTTATACAATAGATATTATATCCATTATTGAAAATATACAAAGTAGCGCACTCCGATTAAAAATGCAATAGTATATTTTAAATATAATTATAATATCTGTTAAAACCACCAAAATAACAGCACGAATTCATAAAGCAATTATACACAGTTAGAGATTTAATAGCCAAGCAAACAGAAACCACTTTTTGTATTAAATCTTATAGTTCACTATCATTTCCAAGTGTTTACATTAATTATATGCAGATACTATTCCACAATCTAATAACTTTCATTTTATTGCAATTACTGAAGTTTATCTTACGTTTAATGAAAATTTAAATTCTACTGTACTCATGGAAATCATTCATTCATAAACAAATTTTACGAGAAGAATCCTGATAACTAAGTTAGATAGGCTTAAAATAATTTGTTACGATATTAAAATAACATCGATAAGTATGGCAAAAGAATATATTTTTATTAAATGGATTTAAAAGCTTTCTACATCTAATTTCAAGTGATTAAATAAAATCAATTAAATATGACATAATAGCTTTTCGAACCACAATATTGGTCGATAAAATTTAATTAATATTTAAAAGTTTGATTTGTTTATTATACTTAATATGCTTTAAACATGATAGAAAAATCATGCGTCAAGTATCGATTATGAAACACTTTTCAAAACGTCCAGAATATTGTAAAGCCGTTTTATCGTTTAAAAAGGTGACAAAAGATATATATCATCGTAAGCAGTTTGAAAACGCATTTCAAAACGAGATTTCAGCGATTACTGTCTAGAGACGGAAAGGTAATCGAATTATTTTGCTCATCCCTGTACATGGATCTATATATCTGTATATACACTACATAGTGTGGTAAAATTTAGCTTGGTTACAAAACGCTTAAGACAGTCGAAAATTAATCTTTAACAATTGCCTCTGATAGACGGAAATGTACTCTACTAATTTTGTACAGCCGCGTATGTTATCTATAGACTTTTTGACATTCCTCATATTTAACTTTAAATTAATCCATGAAAAAAAAAATCATAACACAAACAAAAACATACTTTCAGAGATTACCATCCATATACAGCAATGAATCCAACTCTACGTAGCCCTATATATGGATTTCCTTATATTCTACAAACATAACTATCTTAGTATACTTGATATATTTCAGCTGGAAAATGCATAATTATAAAACACCCTGTAGCAATTTACGTTCATGCACAATAATGCTTACAAATTATTTTCTGTAGTCTTGTATATGATCCATAGAATTCATTGACACCATGTTGTAGTAGTTAGAGTTAAAAACGTATGCCACAAATGAAAATACGCTTCCAGCATCGCTCACAGACATAACTGTAAAATAAATCTTTACGCACGTCGAATTATACAGTAAGCATCTTAAAGTGCACATCAATAATGTGAATAAATTTTATTGTATTTGAAATACTGTAACATATTTAAAATACTCTGCAAACAATTTCCCTCCGTAGACCATTATGTAATCAAATTCTTTTGTGACACTGTAAATTAATGTGCTTTCCAGACAAATTCTCAAGAAGGAGGTTTTAGTGTACCTCAGAAATGAACATCAATTTCATAGTGCTAGGGAGTGATGTAACTGAATAATTCTGTGTGTCCCTGTGAATGAACGTTAAATGCTATGAACAGCATATTCTGCAATAAGCATTCTGTAGTGTTCCTTAGTGATGTATATCAATTTCAGTATGTTTGAAATCTATACTAATATTATAAAGAAGTAACGTTTGTTTTTTTGTTTGTTTGTTTGTAGGGGGTAATCTCTGGAACTACCGAACCGATTTCAAAAGTGATGGTGGCAAATTGAGGGTGACAATCCCTGCTCCAACATAAGATACATTTTATGTCCGTGCCACTACCCTCAGGGGGATGCAAGAGCAAAAAACGTTCTAAAATTGCAACTTTTTTTTATACTGAAGGAGCTAGGAAATGTAAATGCACTCTAAGAACAAATTTTAAAAAAATTCGAAATTTAAAAGGGTGAAATGAGTGAAAAGCGTTCTAAAAACATTCTAAATTACAATTTATGTGGAATCTCTGGAACTACAGAACCGATTTCAAAAAGTGATGGTGACAATCCCTGCTCCAACATAGGCTATATTTTATGTCGGTGCCACTAACCCCAGGGGGATGCAGGAGCGAAAAACGTTCTAAAATTGCGACTTTTTTTATACTGAAGGAGCTAGAAATTTGAAGTTTGGCATTGTAGTTACCTATAAGATGTAAATGCTCTCTAAGAACAAATTAAAAGAAATTCGAAATTTAAAACTGTGAGATGAGCGAAAAGCGTTCTAAAATCATTTTAAATTACAATTTCTATGGAATCTCTGGAACTACAGAACCGATTTCAAAAGTGATGGTGGTAAATTCACGGTGACAATCCCTGCTCCAACATAAGCTGTATTTTATGTCAGTGCCACTAACCCCAGGGAGGTACAGGAGCGATAAACGTTCTAATATTGCGATTTTTTTATACTGAAGGAGCTAGAAATTTGAAATTTGGCATTGTAGTTACTTATAAGATGTAAATGCTCTCTAAGAGCAAATAAAAAAAATCGAAATTTAAAAGGGTGAAATGAGCGAAAAGCGTTTTAAAAACATTCTAAATTACAATTTCTATGGAATCTCTGGAACTACGGAGCCTATTTTAAACGTAATGGGGGCAAATTGATGGTGACTGTAACTGCTCTAACATACGCAATATTTTATGACGGTGTCACTACACCAGGGGTGGGAGTAGCGAAAAACGTTTTATAATTACAAATTGCAATTTTTGTGATACCGAAGTGGTTAGAAAATTGAAATTTGGCATAGTAGTTACTTCTAAGATGTAAATGCTCTCTAAGAACTCTGTAATGAAAGGGAAACCTTTAAAATGTATTCTAAATTACCATTAATTTGGAATTAATTTTAGCTCTTCTCATTCATTTAAGTATCATGTTCGGCTAATGCAGTATAAGAATAAAGTTTACTCAAAATGTGGCTTAATTAGTAATTTTTGAATTATCTGTAGCAGTACAATTTCCTCTAATAAAAATAGGCCCACGAATACCACTTGGCACTTTTCAACAATTACGCGAGCAAAGCCGTGGGTTTTGCTAGTAGTGTAATAATATGAAAATACAAAACAAACGATTGTTCCTATTAGACCATAATGTAACGGAATCATTTTAAGTTTCTTGTAGACGAAATATAAATGCAACATACTCCATTTTCATAGTAATAGTACTTCTTAAATCTAATAATAATATCTATTAAAACCTCAAAAATAATAGCAGAAATTAATAAAACAACTATAAACCGTTAGAATTATAATAGCCAAGCAAACAGAAGCCACATTTTGTATTAAATCTTATAGTTCAATATCCTTTCCAAGTGTTTACATTACTTATATGCAGATACTATTCCACAATCCACTACCTTGCATTTTATTGCAAGTACTTAAGGTTTTACTTACGTTTAATGAAAATTAAAATTCTAATGTACTCATGGAAAACTTTCTAATGACATACAGATCTTAAACAGCGCTACACAAACATCCCATAGTAAATATCAATAACATTTATCAATTATATGACAATTCGAGTATATTTACGAGAGTTAGAGACCCGGACAGACAGCAAACGACAGACAAACCCAAGACGTAAACACTTTTCAACTATGAGAAAAAGTGTTAAAAATATTTTTAACGAGCTGTCTATTTTAATAAATTCCGAGGTAAAATGTATTCGTCTGGTACTGAAGGAGACATTTTTATTAGAAGCTTATACTAAAAGAATTATTTTTTAATATAACCGAAAAGTTTCTTTTCCAAATGTTTTGATTAATTTTATAATTTTCCACAATCTAATAATCATTCTTTATTAAAACATTTTCAGATTTGCTTTAGGTATTAATGAACATTTGAAAATGACATATAGAGGTTAAACATGCCAATAATGGACACTCTGGAAGAAATTCTGCAAAAAAAAAATTTATTAATAGTTTTAATTATTATGTTACAGGTTTTTTAATATTATATTATTTTAATAACAACATTTAAGGAATTTCATGGACATATTTCCCATTGAAAATCAACATTTAATTATATATCAAAACACTCGAAATGTCAGTATTAGACACCCAGTATGTTAGTAATGGAAACCCTGCACAAATTGTAGATAATTTATTTTATGTTTGTATTTAGAACTAGAATTTTGTGAAAGCATATTAATTATACAAAATAGTAATTTTCAAATAAATTTAACAATTCAGATATTAATAATTAATAACATATTTACTAAAAAATAAATATCATTATTATAAAACTAATTTTTAATTATTACTGAAGATTTAAAGTACTGAATTCCAGAAAAATACAGTTATGAAATTATTGAAATAATGGAAAATTTAGGGCCGATATTAGGAAAAAATATCTTGAAGTATCAACGCATGGAATCACATTTCCCGTTATAATTTTTACGTGTTAATTTTGTTGAAACTACTTGATATATTACTAGTAGTAATTAGTAATATTAATATTAAAGAAATAAATTGCGGGTTGAATGTTTTAAATAATAAATATACTCATTTCAAATTAAAACTGTAAAACTGGCGTTTGACGCTCCATATCTGCAGATTTACTAGTTATAAATGCAATTAATATTTATAGGATTTTTTTACATAATTATTCTGTCATAATATATTTTGACAATGCGTGTGAAGTAAAAATTGTCTTTATAGGAATTAGGGGAGTTTGAACACCATGCTCCCCTCCTTTTCCTTAGCTCTTGAACAGTGTTCAATGAACATTTTTCTCTGCTTCGTGATTGGTCTTAATAATTCCCAGGTTATAAAATATGCAAGAGAGAGTTATGAAAAAAATATACCTTGGCATGTTTGGTGTTGAAGATAAAGTGTATAGCATTTAAAAACTTCTTTTACAGGGGCAATCAAAATAATGCCATCACATTGTTAACCATGCGGGAAAATAGTATGCGGTGTAATTATGAACGGTGTGTTAAATGATGTTAAAAACTGATTGAAATTTATATATAATATATCATGGTGGTAAACTTCAAGATGCTTATTGTAGAATAAGCTGTGCATAGAATATATCGTTCATTTACAGGGACACACAAAATAATTCGGTTTCAGTACTGTCTATGAGCAATAGTTGCTACAAATGCGTTTCAATTGTGGTATGCGTTTTTAAATTTATCTAATTTTTTTGCTTATTACTTCATATGTATAAATTTTATAGCTCATATACAGGATTGCTCAAAAGAATTCGAATACCTTTCCGCTTATTGACGGAAATTTCTGAAGGGAAGTTTTCAATTGTGTTATGCCTGTCCCAACTAAACTATATTTTTAATATTATGTTGTATTTATAGAAATCTATAGATCCAATACAGAGTTGTACAAAATAATTTGGATATATTTTTACCTATAGGCAGTAATTGCTGACATTGTGTTTTAAAATGTTTTATGCATTTTTCAAATTATTCACTCAGAGATCATTTTTCATCTTATTAAACGGTGAAGTTTTGTTACAGTATTCTGAGTGTGTTAAGCTTTGCTTGGCACATAATTTTTCTTTTTTGTTGTCTGATGATACAGTTTTCATTAGTAAGATATTCAACATTAACTAATGTATATTTAGGTAATATATTATAACATAAAAATAACACCAATAATCCCGGTCGAAAGAAATATTTTTTCTGCAGATAAGAGCTTTCTTTTCTTTAATTCAAATGATCAAAGGAAGAGCATTAGCATTATTAGCATTTTACGACATAATCTGTGAAATAAAATTAATGTTGAAAGTTCTGATTTCTTTATTAACGTTAATTTATAATTTAGAAAAAAGGTTTTTTTCCATTTTAATGGCCATGCATTTTTATAAATTCCCGAATGAAAAGTATTGAAAATGAAAAGAAATCACATTGAATATCATGTATAATAATTCTAATTAAAAGCTTATTCCAAAAAAGAAAAAATCTTTATTCATTCGAAAGTATTTCATTATAAGTGATTTTCTTAACTTAATTTCAACTGTTGTTATAGACAAAATTTAATGTACTTTTTTCAAGATATTATTTTTTCTATAATTAATCTCATGTTCGTACCACATTACTCTTTGCAAAAAGCATATATTAAATTTTTAAAGACAGTAAGAAAAAAAAATAAATTAAAACATAAAACGTTGAATAACAATTATTCTTTTGAAGTTTGAAGCTAATAATTGTAATTGTGGCCTATAGGGAATTCAAAATTTGAACATTTACGTATTCTACTGAGAAATTAAAAGCAGTTTTAATTACATATATCATTTGATAACAGATTATTTCCTTTGAAGAAATGTACATCTGGCATAATTGTCATTAATTAACTAGATTGAATTCTATGGGGCTGCATTCATTATGTGACGTATTTAGTTTTAACAAACAAAAACCTAAATTGAATTTTAATTGTTTTTTAATATAAGTATCATTAGTATAACAAACGGACTTTTCTATGAGTAAAGCCATGATTTCTATAACTTCTAACCAAACACAAGATTTCAACAGTGGCTCAAAAATCTATAGAGCATAAAGCATATATGAAAGGCAATATGACAAATGAAAGAACATTACCAGTTTCGAATTTGATTTAGATATTCAATTTTCGGCTTTTGAAAGTAACAATTTTAATGTGTATATCAGAAATACGAGGGTGAATCAATAAGTAATGCCTCCATTGATCTAAAATTTATTTATTTCACAGCTACTGGACTATCTATGCTTGATATTATAGAGGTAACCTTATCTACTTATATAGTATTTTCATTTTCAGATTGGCAGATTAAAACAATGGATCTGAAGCTAAAAGAAACAGTCGTTATCGAATTTTTGGCAAAAGAAAGTTGTGTACCTAAGGAAATGCATAGACGCTTGAAGAATGTTTATGGAGACACTGTAATGAGCATTAGCAATGTGCGACTTTGGTGAAGAAGATTGGAAACGGAGAAACAGAAATTACAGATAAAACAAGAAGTGGCCGGCCGACAACATCTGTCACAGATGCAAATCGAAGAACGTACTTATGAAGTGATTCGAAGAGACAGACGCGTTTTCTCTTCGAAATAAACATTGCAGGATGTTGCTGATGCATTGAACGCTTCGTATGGCTCTACCATGAATGATTGCTGAAGACATCACAAAGTTTGTGTTAAGTAGGTTTACAAACAATTAACTATTGATAATCGGAGGAGGAGAGTGGAAGTTTGTCAAGTGCTTCTGGACGCATTTGAAGCACCATACAGCCCTGATTTCCCCCCTTCTGACTTTTACCTCTTTGGACCAATGGAAAACAGCCTACGTGGTTTCAGATTCAATCACTTGGATGACATTAAAACAGCTTTAAAATCCAGAGTCAAGAAGCAAACACTGCATTTTTCCAAAATGCTTTTCATGTATGGGTTAATCGATGCCGAAAATGCGTGAAAATGCATGGTGAATATGTTGAATAGTCTTTTTGTATAGAAGATAGCTCAGCCTGTGATCTATAATAACTTTTGCTGTTATATGTTCAATTAATAAATTTTTTAAGACACAGGAGGTATTACTTATTGATTAACCCTCGTAATTATGAAATGCTGGTACAATACCTAAATAATACTATGCAATGAAAGTAGTACATTTGTTTCTCGGTGCAAAAACACTTTTCCAGTTGTAGTTCCATTTTATGAAAATTGAAAATTGTTGTTAGATGTAAAAACTATAAGCTTTTTTTCTTGAAGCATGAAATTTGTCCGGAGGTTTCTTTTAAATCTAATCCCAGTTGCATTTTAATCCAAAAAACAGTG
The DNA here is from genome assembly GCA_963931845.1 of Maratus michaelseni. NCBI lineage: Eukaryota > Metazoa > Arthropoda > Arachnida > Araneae > Salticidae > Maratus > Maratus michaelseni. The sequence goes on from OZ007590.1 coordinate 183,466,427, forward strand.
ATATATTCAGATCGTAACTGCACATTTAAAAATCAAAAGTCTTTGGTTAATTATAAATGGTCATAATATTTTTTTCTCTTACATATAAATTCTTGTTTCGTAACTTGATATATATGAATTAAACAGTCTGATATTATTGTAATAGTTTAGTTCTTTAAAAAGCATAATTTAAAAGTTACTGTCATTCAAAAAAGCACTTATTGAATATTCGACACCTCTTTAAAAGAAAAAGAAAGAAAGAAAGTTTGTATATTTGTTAATCTACTGAAAATTATAACAAACATTAAGCAACAAATGTAGTTCGGAATTTATTATAAAACATCACCACCAACAACAAGAACGAATAATATAATGTAATTTATTATCTTACTTCATTTTACTATAGCAAGGAGGCATCTACGTTAACTATATATATATATGTATGCACAGTACCGTAACTAGGCAGGTGCAACAGGTGCAGCCGCACAGGGCCCATCTGAAAGGGGGGGGGCCCAAAATGATGTGCATAAGAAATTATATTTTTTAATTGAAAAAGAAATTTCTGCCTTTCTACTGCGCGATTTGACGGTTAAGTTTTGTGTTATTTAGATCCTAGATGTCTCTGCTTATCAACATGAACATTCGAATTAATATAGAACTGATATTTTTAACTTACCTACGTACCTGCCAAACTTATGCTAGGTTATAGTTTGAATACAGTAACGTATACTTGTATTTTCGCTTATGTTTTTACCAAATGCCCGTTTTTTTTCGTTTTATTTTAACTTCTTTAACCAAACCATTTGAAATATGGAAGATACAGTCTTAAAATTAGTACCTTTACGTCTCAAATTCTGCAATTAGTTCGAAAAAATATCGTTGTTAGCCCTTTGAAAAATGTTTACAAAAAAGAGTCGTTTTCGCAGTAAACATTTCGCATAATATGCCAACGTTCCACTCCCCCCCCCTCCCAGGTCGCAATTTTAGGGGCACCGATAAGCAAAAAATATGCCTTAATGCCGATACTTTCTTCTAATCGTCAGTGCAATCGGTTTTCAAAAATAGAAAAATTTTAACTCTTTTAAAAAATTCACGACCGCAGGAGGTCACTTTACCTCTCGGAAGCGATATTTTTTCTACATTAAAAGTAAATAAACGTCCCTATTTCGACACAATCTTTTTACAGAATCTCGGCAGACTGGATTTACAGCTACTACAAAAATTTTGAAACATTCGGGGGAGCACAAATATTTTTTAAAAAAATTAATAAAATCTAAGAAAAAATCGACGAAAAAGGTGGGATATTTCGTTGAATTTGGCTTACGTTTTCACTATTAAATATGCATATTGTTTCATAAAATGGTTAAGGGAACATCATATTTTTAATTACTAAAAATTTCGAAAAAATTGAACGATAACCACTGAAGAAAAAAAAATCTAAATTATAGGACAACCCCCCCCCCCCCCTTCCCCTTCTTTTATTGGCAGACTTCAGAATTAAGCATTGATTCCGAAAATCAAAATACGCAAAAAAAAAAAAAAAAAAAAAAAAAAAAAAAAAAATTCCTAAGCAACATGTACGCTGAATTCTTTTTCCAACACTGCAAACCATTTCAATAAATATCTTACTCTTTTATCTAATTCTAATGTCTCTTGATATTTTTAATTTGTATTTCTTATTTATTTCTTATTCAAAGAAAAAGAAGTACCAAGAAATTTAAGGCCATAATTTAAAGGTAAGTGAAATCATTGAAAATATTTATGTATATAATCTTGGAAAAACTTTTGCAGAAGAATTATTATTTTAATTATTATTATTATTATTATTATTATTATTATTATTATTATTATTATTTTAAATCTTATTAAAGGTAAACATAATATCGAATTTGAAGGGTCCATGCAGGTTTTTTTTTCTTGTCTCTCAATTAATAAAACAAGAAAATGTTATTTTTATGTAATTTATTATATTATTAAATTTTGTGAAGGGGCTTGTTTTATTAAAAGGAACTATTAAATATTTTATTTTATTAAAAGGAATTATTAAATATTTTATTTTATTAAAAGGAATTATTAAATATTTTATTTTATTAAAAGGAATTATTAAATATTTTATTTTATTGAATATATTATATTTTATATATTATATGTATTATTTTATTAAGTGTTAAAGGAATAATTAAAAAGGCCTATTTTTGTTAGAGTTTCGTGGAGGGATTCTAAAAAGGCCCTGTTTCTGTCTGAATCAACCAACTGATTTGATTTAAAAGTTCTAAAATTACTCTCTTATTTTTAAATCTGTGAATGAAATTGTTGTCTGGAGACTTTTATCTGCTATTTCAACATCGTTAATTAAACGTTTCGTATATTTTGTTTGATAGATTTCACCCCATCTTCTAATCAATCTGGATAGCATACAAATGGTTGCGACTTTAGAATTGTCTACTGGCGGTAGAAAAAAAATATTTACTTCTATTTTTTTTCATTGCTTTAAACGAGAGAATTTATAGTTTAAATGTTTGAAACCTTTTACGATTCCTTTTACATTTAAGTTTTATGGCGACGTTTTAATAATTAATTTCATGTGTAACAAATTTTTAGATATTTAATATTTTCTGAGAAATGTTTGATTTGAAAAAAACATCGAAATATGGCAAATAAAAGGCATCCAAGCAAGTGATATTTCGTCACACGCTTGCATTCGTTCTACAAAAAGTAGTTTTTGTACGTTATAACAGTTTCATACTTGTACAGGCAACATGCTAACAATAATATTTTGCTTTCTAGCTTAAAAATGTCTAAGCATTTGTCAGGTGCACAAAAGAGAAATATAAGGAAACGAAAATTGGAAGAATGCAAGTCAGTGTCGCAACAGTTTGGTAAATGGCTAAAAACCGAAAACTGAGAGAATAGAGGAAGTGTGGAAGAGGTCAAATCTAGCGCTACTTCACAAGGTGATAAAAAAACACTACATTTGGCATCTACCCTTTCAATTAACGACAATTCTCCGAGTAACAAAAACGATCCATTGCAAGAAAAGCAATCTGCTGCTTCTCAAGTTATTCTACTACAATACCTCCATTATAATTCAAAAGAGGATGAGCCTGCACAAAGTACTGTCTCACAAACTGATAATACCGAACATTCTGCTGCTTCACTGGGTGTTTTACTACAATTGCCCCATAATAGTTCAAAAGAGAATCATCCTGTACAAAGTATTGTCTCACAAACTGATATTACCGAATATTCTGCTGTTTCATAAGGTATTTCACTACATTTGCCCCATAATAATTCAAAAGAGGACGAGCCTGCACAAAGTACTGTTTCACAAACTGATAATACCGAACAAAATATGTTCTGTTACTGTTCCAGAAGAAATACTGCTTAATTACAACGATCCCCATTCCTGGCCTGCCGTTACTGATAAATTAATACATCCTCTTGTCTCACATGGTGCAGATCAAGGCAACAACATTAACTTTAATACGTTAAAAGTAGACGATTCAGGTCGAAAATTTACAAAGGACTGGTTTTATGTTAAACAAATTAACGGAGAAACTGTTAAAAGAAAATGGATTTTATATTCTGTTAATCAAAATGCAGTAATTTGCTTTCCTTGCATGCTTTTTGGGAAAAAATCGCATAATCTTTCAGACCCGCAAAAAGGTTTTTATGATTAGGGGCATCTTCATCCGGTTATTTCCTGACAGGAAAATTCTCCGGAACATCGAATTTCGTATGTGAAATGGAAAATAATGGAAAAGAATATAAAATCAGAAAATGCAATTGATGATTATGTAATTAATTCCATTAACAAGGAAAAAATGATATGGCGTGAAATATTGAAAATAATATTGGATGCTATTCTATTCTGTGCCAAATATAATCTTGCTCTTACAGGTTCAAATGAAATTATTGAAGATCCAAATTGTGGCATTTTTAAAAATTTGATTAAATTTGCTAGCCATTATAATACTACTTTAAAGGAACATATTGAAAAACATAAAAAGGGTTCAGTGTCTTATTTCTCACCCACTATTCAAAATTAAATAATAAAATTAGTTGGGGACAAAACTAGAAATGAAATCATCTGCAGAATTAAGAAGGCAAAGTATATTTTATTCGACTGCACTCCTGATGTTTCAAGAAAAGAGCAAATGAGTCAGATTATAAGATATGTCCATGTTGACTGTAAAGGGTAGGTAATGATTGAAGAAAGCTTCATAAACTTTATTCAATCTCATGAAAAAACGGGAGAAGGTTTATCATCTGAAATTTTGAAAAAAACTAAATGTTGATAAATTAGACATTCAGGATTGCAGAGGGCAAGGATTTGACAACGGTACCAATATGGCTGGCAAGTATAAGGAAGTAAGTGCGCGTATTTTGGAAATTAATGATTTAGCAATATTTGTACCTTGTGCAGCTCATAATCTAAATTTAGCCGGTGCCCACGGTGCATCTACAACTCCAGAAATGATTGCTTTTTTTGGTACTGTGCAGAGGTTGTTTAATTTTCTCTCGTCTTCAACAATTCGTTGGGAAACTTTAATGAAGTGCTTAAAAATATCAAGTAAAAGATTTTCTGATACAAGATGGTCATCAAAGGCCAGAGCAATAAAAGCGCTGTATTTACAATTATCTGAAGTAATGGAAGGACTTCAAATGATTACAAACAATTTTTCGAATCCGGAAGCTGTATCGAACGCACAAAGTTTGATTCTGCAAATTAATTATAGGTTTATCTGTACACTTTCTATATGGAATAAAATTCTACAGTGCATCGATCGAACAAACAAAGCATTACAACAGAAAGATTTGTCAATAGATATTGGAACAAAACTAATTGCTGCTTTACGTAGTACATTACAAGGGCTTCGAGATACAGGTTTTGAACAAAATATCCAGGAAGCCCAAAGTTTGGATGAAAAAAGGGATATAGAGAAGGAATTTCTTAATAAAAGGAAAAGAAGAGTGAAGAAAATGGAAATAGATGAAACATCAGATGAAGGAAGTAAATTAACAGCTGAAGAGTTATTTAAAATACAAATGTACAGTGTTCTTGACACTCTGTTGTCTCAGATAGATTTGCGTTATGAAAAAATGAGAACCATCTGTGATTATTTTTGCTTTCTGTATGGCTCGTCTTTACAACATATGAGTGTCGCTGACTTAAAAAAAATCCGCTGCAGATCTTGCTATTAAGTACAGCAAAGATTTAAAAAAGTACGACTTCACATGTGAAATTGAAAGTTTGAAGTTTGAAGTAACGACTCTTATACAAAACATACAAACTGCATCTCCTCTTCATATTCTACAGACTCTTCATGATTTTAGTTTAATTGAATCTTACCCAAATATCAGTGTCGCCCTCCGAATATTTTTAACTCTTCCCATTTCTATTGCTTCGTGCGAGCGAAGTTTTAGCAAGCTGAAATTAATAAAAAATTATTTACGATCAACTATCGGACAAGAACGTTTGTCCAATCTGTCTATTATTTAAATAGAATACAATATAGTTAAAAATATTAATTATGATGATGTTATTAACGAATTTGCCGAAATGAAAGCCAGAAAAGTGCAATTAAAATAAAACTTAATAACGTTTTTGTGACGTATTTTTTTTCATATTTCCAAACCTAATTAATTAAGGGGCCCAAATGTGAATTCTTGCACAGTGCCCAGGAATGGCTAGTTACGGCTCTGTGTATGTATTTATTATACATAGTTATAAATGGCGGTAAAGCGACCACTTCATACAACATCCATTTCTACAATGATATCTCGCATTTCCACTTGCATGCAAGAGCTGACAAAATACGTCTGTCCAGTGACGCCATCTGAGATTACAAATTAATACTGATCTTTCATTGAATACATAAATGACAGTTTAAAAACAATTTATTTTAAAATATGAAACAAAATCTATTTTTGCTGCTTTAAATTTTTATAATAGATTTAAAGTCATGTAACAAACTACACTTTTATACATTGGTTAAAGTTTAAAAGATAGATAACTTTCATAAGAAAAAAAAACAAAGTGTAATACCATCAAAATATAAAAATACTATTTGTTAACACCGCAATAAATATCAGCGGGAATAATTATAAATTTATGAAGGATTAAGTATGAAAATCCCAGTCAGCTGAAATTATTTTTTTTAAAGCCAAATGTTTAAATGTCGTTTCCAAGTGTTTACATTAATTGCACATGAAGTGTCATTGGATTAGATTAAAACAGGTATTATCTAAAAGTTGTTGCACTGCTCTTTCATTTCTTCGCATCGTCGGTAGTTGTCATGTGATTTATGTAGGTAGATGTATAGACATCTGTAAAAGAAGTGTTAAAAGTTATGTAATGTGAAATACTCTCGATTTAGACACGGTCGACTAGAGACATAAAATAGGTACTCGTCACATGGGTCAGTTAATTTCAAAAAGAGATCGAAAGACAGACTACAGACAATGCAGTTTTATCGTTTCACGCTGTCAAGAGTAGGGTGAGAAAACATACATAACGTAAAAGGAGTACTAATAGAGTAAACTACAAATGATAGGCAAGTTTGAATGAACTTGGAATTCTCAGATTCGACTGTTTATCATGCATTGTGCAACAACTAACCTTATATCAACTGAATGTGGAGCCTATAAAGATAGCTAGTAGACAGTTCGTGCAACACTCGCGCCGCCAAATGGTATTCATGAACTGAAGACGTACTATTTGTCAATTAAAGGCACACATGCTGAACGTCTTGCATGGACCACAGAGTACCTTTAGAACTGAGTCACATGGAGTGACTATTCCAACTGTATCATGCTATGGTAACCTCAGAATTTGGCATCAGGCTCACTGCAAGTATATTCGAGGCTCATCCAGGCTCATCAATTAAAAAAGTTGTAATTTCTGGGAAATGTTTGAAAACGTTGGTATTTGTACAAAGCACTCTTTGTGCCACTAAGAATGTACAGTGAAATCTAGACGATCACTTTTACCTATTTTTTTTTTCTTTTCTGCTCTTCGGATAGAAGTGGGGTTTCAAACATAATAAATCTTACTTTTAAAGTCCTACTGTTAGATAGCTGGTCCGAAGAAATTTTCACTGATGCCTGATTGCTGCAACAATCTTCTAGAAATAAGGAATCAAATGCGATTCGACCGGATTTGGATACTCTGGAAATTGTAATGGCAGCACGTCATACCACGCCAGAATCTTCAAACTTATTTATGTGAATTTTTAGAAAAGGACAAGCATGCCATAGATACGAAAATCTTCCACAGATATTTTGAATCCATATCTTTTCATGTGGAAATGGCTACAAGGCCAGAAGAACAGCAACTCGTTATTAATTAGGTGCTCCTAATTCAGTGGCACTTCAGTGTCAAAAGATACCTTCCAACAATCTAATAATTGGCATTTTAATAAAATTGCCTAATATTTGTTTTAGCTGTTAATGAAAATTTAAAAATCTAATGTACACGTGGAAAGCATCTTTTCATTATCTATCCCTAGCATATTTCCAGAAAACGAATATTTTAATTAACTAAATTTGATTAGAAGCATCTCATAAAATTAAAATAAGGTCTATAAACTTGAAATAAAAATATTTTTTTTAAATATAGTTAAGAGTTTTCTTTTCCGAATTTCAACTTTTAAAACGAAAGCATTTCAATATAACAAATTAGCATTTTTAGATATATCGTCTAAAATTTAATTTATATTAAAAACTTCGATTTGTTTTATCACGGAAAGGTTTCAATGGGCTTTTTATATTAATAAATTTCCAGGTGAAAGGCCCGTCTGCAATTTATTACAGCATTTTGAATATCAGTTTTTATTAACTGCATAGGAGTTGGGAAAGTCATTTATTAATTGAAAAATATTGAATTATCAATTATTTTTTTTATTATTCTGAATTTGTCATATAGATAATTGTTAGTGCATCTTTTCTTATGAAAATTATTTTCTCCACAATAAAGAGCTATAGATTTTAAATATCTAAGACATATTTTTTGAAAACAAATGTAGAAACTGAATATACAAATACTCTAATTAAAAAAGAAACGTTAACTTAAAAAAATAAAAACGTTGAATATATTTATCTTTAAAAAAAAAAAAAAAAAGATTTGAAGATAGTACAAAACTGGATAACAAAGACCGGCAGAACTCTGTTATTTGTTTTTAATCATAAAATGAAATAATTTTGAAGTTAGATATCATCAGACACATTCGGAAATTGTTTCCAGAGTGGACATGTCTTTTTTACTATCCCTGTATGAATCGTTAATAAATGTCCTCTACACTACATGGATTATTTATTCTCATTTTCCATTTAATAAATTTCACAAACACAGGTTTAATATTTATGTGAAGTATAAACCAAAAATGGATTTTCAATTTATTTTCAACGAACCATCATTAGCTTAATTGCTTGACATCAGTTATAAGTGGAGTAGTGATTTCAATCACTGGTAGCCTGATTTAGAATTTTAAATGAAGATCAAGAATCTACAAGGAAAAAACATAGAACGAAAGCAATGTGATTCATGAAAATAAAATTATTTCCTTGTTTAGAAAGTAGTTCAGGTATTCAACTTTCAGCCTTTGAACGTTTTAAACTTTCGGTAAAAACTTAAATGTGCATGTAAGCAATAATTATAAAATTCTATAACTAAAAAAAGCTAATGACGAATAAAATTTTATGCAATAAATTTGCGTATTATTTTTTTCAACGTAAAAACATTTTCCGTACTATTGCTTTGTTATTTAAAAAAAATACTAATGGTTTAAGAAATATATACGTTTTATTACAAGATCAATTAAATGTCTGCAGGGTCTAATTTAATATCTAATTCCAGTTACATTCGCTTCTAAAAAACAAATATATATTCAGATTAATGCTAAACAATCTGAAAACAAAACGTTTTGTATTTTACTACAAGCGCACATTGTAATCTATTCTTTTACAAATAAATTGTTGATTCGTAACACAATATATAAATAAAACAGCCTATTGTTACTGAAGCAAATTTAGTTTAATTTATGAAGCATCTACCTTTAAATAATCTACGTTTCACATCAGCATATATTTCGTATTCATCATATTTATTTTTTTTAAGTCTAGAAATTTATTGCATAACTAAAAATCTTACAAAGATAGAAACTCAAGCACTTATAAGTTTATTTTACTAGAAAATATCTGCAATGAAAAAACAAATATATATAACCACACGATATGTAGTAACTATCAATTGAAATATATTTCCATGCTGTAACTTTTTGAAATAGTTTCAATGTCTTATATAACCAATATGTTTATCCAATGATTAAATTTAGTGAAATACCTCATTTTCAAAAAACTAAAATACCATTTGATGCCACTAAATTCCAACTATAATATCTGTAAAGTTTCAGAATTCCTTAAGCTATTACGAACAATTAAATACTAACTGCAGAGTGAACCGAAATGATTTGTTTAGTATAACGAAATAATTATATCTCATTCCCAAGTGCTTACGTTAATTATTTATAGTTTTTTTTCACAATCTAGTAAGAACTATTTTATTACAATTACTTAAATTTTTTTTTATATGTGTCAGTGAGAAATCGAAAATGCATGAACTCGTGGAAAATGTTTTATCACATTTTCTATCATATTATAAATATATTTTCCGGAAAAAATTCTTATAATTGACTAAAATAAAAAAAATAAAATAATGTCAAAAAAATCTGATAGACGAACAAAAACAAAAAATATCTAATTAAAATCTTTCTACTCCTGATTCCATTTGATTAAACGAAAGCACTTCAATATAACATATTAGATTTTTGGGCAATAATATCTGTCGTCTGCAATTTAGTTCATATTAAAATTTTTGATTAGTGCCTTCTAATGAAGTAATTTTCCCGAAAAGATTTTTAATCAACTTTCCATTTTAACAAATACTCAAGTGACAAATTTTAAATTACTATTGAAAGAAGCATTATTAATATATTTTTTTTTATCAAAATCATTATAACAAGGGGAAAAGCTTTATTAATTGAAAAGTAGTTTAATATTAATTATGTTTTTGAATTACTCTGAATTTTTATTGTAGATAATTTGTAGCATATATATTTTATGGAAATTATTTTCTATATAAGTGAGTGCATAGTGTGTTTAAATATCTATCGCATTCCATTTTGCAAAAGGATAAACTTAAATTTATAAAAACAAAAAGAAAAAGAAAAATACAAACCATAATTTTAAAAAATGATTTTTTGAAAAAAAAATGATTGCAAATAATATTATTTTTAATGTTTGTAGGTAGTTTCAGTATGCCTAGTTAATCTTTAATAAGGGTACCCTAATGGACGAGTGAGTTTACTTTACGATCGCATAGTTTTGCGTTAGTAACATTTTGGGTGAATGAGGAATCTATTCTGTCTTCGTTTAACGCTTAGAGCGCGTCCAGTAATGTCACCGGTACGTAACCGGTAAGGTCGGTTAGTTACCAAGGCGTTCAGTGCTGCTAACCGATACGCAACCAACGTCGTCGTTCAGCGGAAGTAACGGAAGTGACCGGTAAGGGACCGAACTAACCGAAGAAAAATCTTGGTTAGGTTGGTCAAGTGATCGGTTACATGAAAATCTACGATGATGTAATACAGATGCAATTACGATGATGTAATACAGATGGCGCTGCAAGTAAATAATACAATTTTCGTCCAGTAGGTCTGTCGACCGGTTAGAAACCGGTCACTTACCGCCCCGGAAAGTAACGGGTCACATTGGTTAGATCTTCTGAACGCGCTCATATATTCTTGAAATTGATATCCGCAATTTAGTTGTCGTGATTATTTTGTGAAGATGTGTTAATTAATTACTGCGGTTGTGTAGTACATATAATGAGATTTTAGCCAAAAACTTCGGATTCCGAACAAATCTCACTTCATTGCTTTAAGCAGTGGACCCCAAATTTCGGAACAGATGCTATACACTCACGCAGCGATTTTTTGGGGTTTTTTTGGCGATTTTTTGGTTGGCACGATTTTCAAGCCCACGCCAAACCAATAACTTAATACAATTGCTAGTTTGCCATTAAAGGAATAAATTCCCTAAATTTGGCGACTTTTTTCCTTTTATAACCGATTAAAAAAAAAAAAACTGTGCGTGAGTGTATGACATCATAGCCGAAATTTCTCTACCCTCAGGGATTGTTTTGGAGTATAATTTCTGATTTGAGCTTCAGATAATGATGAAAATAACCAGTGGCTGCGAGCGCCGCCAATTTAGTAAGGTGATTTTTTTTATATTTCCAATAAAGAAGTATCGAGATCCATGGGATTCCGATACTTTTTAGAGTACCTTTTGAGTGTTTTCTTTGTTGTGGTTGTTCAAGTAAAGGGAACTGTTAGTATATTATGAGCTGAGTTTAGTGATTTACAAATTAACAAGTTTTGTAAAGCATTTATTCCTATTAGTTTTTATTAATTGAGTTCAGTTTTAACCATCTGAATCACTCCACTGCTATATTCTCAGCTTATGATTAAAATACATTTGTTGTGTTTATCATATATTCTAATACGAGCAAATCTTGTGTGTGGTTATATATATATATATATATATATATATATATATATATGCAAATTTTATCTTAAAACGGCTCTAACGATTTTGACGAAATTTCGTATCCTACCGTTTTGGGGCACCAGAAAACCATTGGGCTAGGTCACATGTTCGAGAAAATTCGATTAGTGGGTCATTTTGGGTCATTTTGGGTCTTGGTCTAGCTAATTGTATCTAAAAAACGGTTCAAACGATTTTGACGAAATTTTTTATCCGACCATTTTCTGGCACGAGAAGACTATTGGGCTGGGTCACATGTTCGAGAACTTTCGATTAGTGGGTCATTTTTGGGTCGACGAGGGTCTAATTAATTTTATCTAAAAAACGGCTCTAACGATTTTGATTAAATTTTGTGTCCTATGAGTTTCGAGCACTATAAAATCATTGGGCTAGGTCACATGTCCGAGAAAATTCGATTAGTGGGTCATAACTGGGTCATTGTGGGTCAAGATCTAAAAAACGGCTCAATTTACACTAAATTTTGCATCCAAGGGTTTTCGGGCACGAGAAGACTGTTGGGCTAGGTCACATGTTCGAGAAAATTCAATTAGTGGGTCATTTTGGGTCATGGTCAAGCTAATTGTATCTAAAAAACGGTTCAAACGATTTTGACGAAATTTTGTAACCGACTATTTTCGGGCATGAGAAGACTATTGGGCTGGGTCACATGTTCGAGAACTTTTGATTAGTGGGCAATTTTTGGGTGAAAGCGGGTAATATTAATTTTATCTAAAAAACGGCTCTAACGATTTTGATTAAATTTTGTATCCTACGAGTTTCGGGCACGCGAAAATCATTGGGCTAGGTCACATGTTCGAGAAAATTTTATTAGTGGGTCATTTCTGGGTCATTGTGGGTCAAGATCTAAAAAGCGGCTCAATTTACACTAAATTTTGCATCCAATGTTTTTCGAGCACGAGAAGACTGTTGGGCTCACATGTTCCAGAAAAAGGGGGTCATTTTGGTCATGGGTCATTATAGGTCAAGCTATTTTATCTTAAAAGCGGTTCAGAGGATTTGAAATAAATTTAGCACCCTACAGGTTTAGGGAACAAGAATACTATTAGGCTAGGTCACATGTTCGAGGAATTTCGATTAGTGGGTCGTTTTGGTCATGGGTCATTATGGGTCAAGCTATTTTATCTTAAAAACGGCTCAGACTATTTATACTAAATTTTGCATCCTATGGTTTTTGGGCACGAGAAGACTGTTGGGCTAAGTCACATGTTCGAGAAAATTCAATTAGTGGGTCATTTTGGTCATGGGTCATGATATTTGAACTCAAATTTAAGTTTGACCGAGCATAGCTCGGTCTTCCCTGCTCGTTAAATTTTCTGACATGTCCTCCTTTCAAGCTGACAGCCCGAAAGAGTTGTTACAAATGACCACCAAACAAATTTTGAACACAAACCGATAGACATTATTCCTAAAGTTAATTTGAAGGAGGAGTTATAGTTAATTTGAATGGTGTGTAAGATGTTACTGATTTTATCACACACCTTGAAGATTACAGGCAATGAAAAAATATATTGGATAAAATAAAAAATTTCTTGTGAAAATGCTCATTTAAAGGTAATGCATTGTTATGACATGAAAACACGGGCCTTTCTGTTTTATCCCTGACCAATTAAAACATTATAAGCATATAGCTGCTGTGTTGTAAAATCATTCCCATGCGTATGAGATGAAAGTGTCCTGCATGAAGAATTTTGTTGTAAACTGTTTTTTTGAGCATCCAAATATTTTCTGAGGACACTTGAACTGAATAAGTGTAGTCTAAATTAAACTTTTGAAGATCTTCTTGACATTTTATTACCCTTAGTCATGTGATAATATACAAGACTATATTGAAATGCATCAACCTATAAATTCAACTGAACTTTATTCGATACGGACGGGGAGCGCTGTTTTATTTCTTATTCCGTTTATAATAAGTATTTTAGGTATAAGAAGCTAAATATTCAAATCTTATAGTTCAATCGGCTCAGCGTTCAGTCTATGTGAATAAAGGAGTTGTGTATTTTGAATTTCGATCTATTAAAGCAGCATGTCGATTAAAGGTAATTGGGGAGTTAAGTGCGCATTATATAGTTGGTGTCAATGTCGTGAAAAATAAAGGAGTGAGTCTTGATTTCTTTTCAAAAATGTTGTTTGCTAATGGGTTTTAGGAGTCTTATTTTTTCACTGAAGGTGCATCATGGGAAGGTTAGCATCATGTCACATTAAATTTTATTTCGGGTTCCTTATAAATCATAAATATATAAAGTTTTTATCACTGACTGAAGAATATCTATTCTATGTAGCATAATTATTAACTTCTTTTAATGTTTAATTTTGATAAAAAAAATTTAAATTGTTTTTTGTCTTTCATCCAAAGCGCGCATTTCTCAAAAACTGATAAAACAATTTGTATGAAATTTGGCAGATACATTCAATTTGATGCAAGGAATAAAATTAGTATTATAATAGCATTGGTTATTTAAAACGAGCATTTTTTCAACAAAACAAATTACTTTTTTTCAAAGTTTTATAATTTTAAAGAAAATTAATTGCATAAAAATGAAGTGTACGTTCAAGGTAAATTAGTTTTACATCATTATCAAATTATTTGGGATTCCAGAATCAATAGTTTTGCTACAGATTTGCGCGAAATAGACGCAGGTCAAAAACCAATTTTAAATATTTTTATCAAAATTAAACATTTAAAAAAAAGTAAAATATCAGTTGTAAAAGGTTGAAATAATTATGCAACATAGAATAGATATTAAGCTATCAGTGGTATACATTTTATGCATTTGTGTTTTATAGGGAAATAGAAATAAATTTAAATGTGAAATGTTGATAAATTGCACTACTTTGAAAAAGTAGACTCCTGAGACCCCTTAATAAGTATGAGAATACTCGTAACGCCGTCATTCGTTTATGTTAATTTCGACTAGGCTGATCTTCGTGAGGGAGAGAAAAGAAGGATTCAAGACTTCATAGAGGAGTTTATTTAGGTTATTTTGAATAATCTAGGGCTCCCGAATGTTACTAGGCATGAAATCAGGGCAACACTAGATACCGGGCTTGCTCATTCATTCTCATGACGTCACAAATAGTGGCTTGCCACGACTATGACTCCTATAATAGGAGCTGACGCATATCCATTTTGTTTCGGATTATTGGTACCCAGTTCAACATCAATCTGCCAGAGTTGGGGGTTGCCTACGACTGAATCGGTTCTGATTAGCTTGGTTTTTCGACTGGTCTCCAATTCAGATACCAAATCTGCGAGGATGCGTCAGTTTTTATTATAGGAGTTCTAGCCGCGATCAGCGATCGGTACAAAGCAGCGCGCTCAACGATTTGTGCCAATTGCTGTATGTCTTTGTTCGCGGCCAGCCACCATTTGTGACATCATAATAATGAATGAGCAAGCCCTGTATCTAGTGTTGCCCTGATGAAATCTTTACCGTGAGGCCTCACCTGTGGCTATCAAACAATCTAGGTATTATCAGGTTAAACAAAGTATCTCAGATTATCATATGAACCAAATGTTACACGATGACATTATAACGCCTATTAATTTTCCCTTAGATTCACCGGTAATATTGTGTCAAAGAAATTACAAGAAAATTCCTGATGATCCTAAGGCATGGATATTTGCAATTAATTACCGCAAGTAAAATTATGTTACACAATATCACCATAATCCAATCCCTGTAATAGATGAAATATTGTCAAATATCAAGAATAACAAATTTTAATGTAAATTTAAATTTGGATGTTGAATAAATTTCGTTGCTATTTTAATAAATTGCCGGTACAAGTGTTTACTGCTTATTCAGTTTTAACTAATTTAAGGAACGGTTAAAATTTGCCTACAAGAATGCTACAATGTAGATTTAAGATGGCTGAGTATAATATTTATATTGAAAACAGGACTGAAAAATACGTGGTTGCTGATTGCAATTCTGACAGGCAAATTAATTCCCACTAAAGTCAAATGCTCTGTACACAATGGGGCTCGACCTCAGTAGATCTTATCCTATAAATCTATAGATATGTCCTTGTAATAGTAGATTGTTTTAGAAATTGCGTAGAAAAGCTCTCAGAAAGGATTCCTCAAAAGCAGCCGCCGATGCTTTTTTCGAAAACTTTGTTTCTAATTGTGGTGCACGAATAAAATTGGTTAGCGATTATAGACCCTGTTTGTATTTTTAAGGCTCTACATGCTAAATTGCAGATCTCTCATGTTTTTACAGTACCCTACTGACAACAATCGAATATTGCGAATCGAAAGAGTCAGCAGTGTGTTAATTTAAAATATTTCATATTATATTGGCTCGCATCATACAAATTGTGATAGTTTTTTGGCAACTTTGCTTATTTACTTGGTATCTATTTACTCGAATCGACAAGGAAAACGCATTATCTCAAATTTATAGAAATAATGCTTTTCTACATCCATTTTGTCTAAACTACCTGATTTTGGAAAATGCTTGATATGTATTATATATATTTAAAGCCTATATTACATGCATTTTAAAATATATTATTTAAATGCATATTTGAGGTCTCGTTTAAAAATATACATTTTACTTTAGACGAGAAAACTTCTCTGAAGTTCAATTTTTTAAGTTTCGTTTTGGAATGGTTCATGCGTCGAGAGTTGTTAAAGAGTATGCGAGGTCAAGGGTCTCCCTGACAAACGCACTGTTTCTACTGTCGTACTAACATTTCTACACCAACTAAAACTTACTTATTTGATTTTGCTAGTGTTTTTTCGATACTCAGCGGTTAGGCAAGGTTTCACATTTTTCAAGAAATGCTGTTGCAATTGAATAGCGAGTGGGATTTGTTACGATGAATTCACAGCTTTCGAATGTGAAACAACTTTCTGTTTAACGAGGTTTTATTTCAAGGGAAAGTAACACTCCCATTGTATTCTCACTGTGATTTTTTTTTTTATTTCAGAAATGCAGATGACTGCTTTGTCTGATGATGGAAATCATTATTGTAAAATGTTAATCTTACTCATGTTGTTATGTTTTGATCAACACAGAAAAACTTTCTGTTAGTTTATATCCCTTTCCAAGATAGCAGTTTTTTTTTTCAATCTACGCCATCAAGAGTAACTTGTGAAAAATTGATTCAGATTTTGCACGTGGTGGTTTGCTGGAGTATAAAAAGTAGTGACTTGCAATTTAACCAAGTAATTATCAAGAGAGTGATTTATTAGCTTGTGAAGGTTTAAGGTAAATTTGCATTAACTATGAGCTTTGGAAAAGTTTTTTGATGTTAGTAAATGTTTATTAAAGTTACTTTCTCACAGCCAGGGCAGGAGGGCACGTGTTGAAAGTTGTTAAACTAGTTCAATGATTTTTAAAGGGTGAGATCTTAAATTTTAAGTATTTAGGAGTTAAAACTTGTAAGAAAATATAATTCATATTTTCTCAACCATTGACATGAAGGGTGATAAGTAATGTTAACGACTGAATTTTGGACAAACATTTTTGTTCATCCATCTATTTGCTTTTGTTTATGGCTCTAAATTTAAAGAAATATTTCGAACATCTTCAGTCCTAGAATATTTTTTTTTTCAAATTTCGGAGGGAGATTGCAGCAGTGATGCACTTTAATAAAGATACCTTGTAGGTTGGCTAAAGGGAGAGTGCGTTTGCGTTCGCATACTTTTACTTTACTGACACTGAGGTTAATGAGAAATCGGTTATGTCTTCCTTTAACATTCATATAGTGTGAATGGATCTTCGGATTTATTTTTTTAAAGTTATTTTGCAAAGATATGGTGAATTAATTTCTCTGATTGTTAAGTACACATAGTGAGAGTTTAGAAATTAACATCAAATTCGTAACAAATCTCACTACATTGTATTAAGCATCGGCCAGCGAGTTATCTTTCTCTACCCATATGGATTATTTTAGAGTAGATTTTCTGATTGGAGTTTACAATAGTGATTAGAAGAACCATCCGCAACAAGGTTCACTTATTTGGAAGGACAAATCATTCTACATTTTGAATAAAGGAGTACATTGATCCACGGGATTCCATTAGAATTTAGAGTTATCTTATAAGAGGGTTTTTTTAAGGTTCTCTCTCTCTCTCTCTCTCTCCCTCTCTCTCGTAAAAGGAAATGTTAGGACATTTTCAGCTGAGTGCTTTACAATTTAACAAGTTCAGGAAAAGACTGTCTCTTCTTAGTTTTTCTTAATTGTGTTTAGTTTAAACCATCTGAATTAAATATATCTAGTCCACTGCTGTAATCCTTGGTTATTGTTAAAAATTTATTGTGTCTGAATTTCGTGCTATGTCTTCTATTGAAGCATACAGCCTACAAAGGGTTGTTACAGAGAAATAAGAATGAATCTACTCAACGGAAAATTACACAATTCTAATCTGTCTATATTTTTATTCATAAATTGAATAAAAAGTCGATTCCTAAATTGAATAAATTCAGTTGTAAATATTCAATATAGATAACATGATCTTTATAGCGATAAAAGATTTTGTATATCATATTTTATACCGAAACTTTTAATATTCATTTTGACTTTTATATTGAAAAAATTTTATTTTGTATAAATTGAGGCATGCATTATTAATTGACGAGCTTACTTTTCTGGGATGTTCATTTGTACTTTTCACTTTGGTTTTAACAAACATAAAATTAATGCACATGAATAAAATCTAAATTGATTTTGTAATGCTTGGGTAGCTAAGTATCATTAGTATAATTTATGACGTCCATTACAAAGAACTTAAACAGCACAAAAGAACTAAATTCTAATGTTTTACACCAGAAACTTTTGAAAAGACGCTATTTGAAAAAAAGAGAAAGAAGCTATTATTAGAAACTGTACAATATGATTCATTGTTATTTCAAAACCAGTTATCTAACTACGCATAATGGAACGCTGAGTATTTTCGTAATGATATACTAAATTTCACAAAAAATTGAATAACTTTTACATTGTAATGAAGTAATTTAGTAATTGATTATTCACTAATAGTGACAAATCTATATTATAAAGAAAAAACATGTCCCTGAGTAAAGTTAATGTCATATTGACTGTGAAGACACCTGATTAATAAATGTCGCTTTCACAGCGACAATTTCAATTTTTACACCGACAAATAGGACAAAAAATTAACTTTCAAATGCACTTTCCTTGAAAACTATATCTTAATTTACTGATTTTTTTTACGGTTTTAAGATAATTTTCAAGCGAGATTTTTTTTATCTACCTGTTCAGCTCGATTATGAAAGTCGGTCTGCACTCGGTGAATCGGTTTGCACTTAAAATAATACAAATAGTTGAACATTTTTTTGACTATTATTCCATAATAAAATTAAAACTTCATGAATAAAGGAAAAAATAATAATATTTATAAAACACAAGTTCATCAGATCTGTAATTGAACTACGTGATAAAATTATCAAAGTTAAAAAGGCTGCTGTAAGTAGCGATCTTTGACATTTTCTTCTGCTATTAACTCTCGGCATAAATCTAATACTAAAATATAGTTTTTAATTTCTAAACTTTATTTGAATACACTATTGATATTTTCATATAAAATTTATTTTTGGTGTTATTAGTGAGTAAACTAAAAAATATATTAAATGTAAAAATCCTACTAGGGTATAAAAAAAAGGGTTTTTATCTATGTTATCTAGTTTAAGAAGCTCAGGTTGGAACAGGTAGTTGTCATAACTTTAGTAGTTTCCGAGATAAACTCTATCAAAAGAAAAAAAAAAAAAAAAAAAAAAAAAAAACTTTACAATAGCAAGTATTCTATCTATGTCCGACGTTAACTCAATTTACGCATTTTAAAATAACATTATTGTTAGTAATGCTTTCAATCTGTTCTTCAGTTGATCTCCAATTAAATTAAACAAAAACATAATTTGCAGAGGAAATGAAAGAAAAAACAATTTATTTCATTCATTGTTTAGGCCCTAGAAGCGGCAGATATTAAGATATTTCTTTCAGTTGGTTTTAAATTTGATGTTAAATATTTGGAAATAAAAAAAAGTTAAACTAATTGAACTAAAAAAAAAAAAATCAATATGATATTTAAACCATCTTTAAAATTTAGATTTCGTTCGAATGGCATTGAGGTAAATCTTAGACTTTTTAAAGGTTCATATTTTGCATGTAGCTTGTCATTTTCATACACCCATCATAAACATGTTAAAGCTTAATCTGTAATACAAATGTTTGCAGCTTGTGAATCCTAGAAATGAAGAAAGTCAAAGATTTATTTCAATTTCATTCGAGCGGTTTCTAAGTTTTCAGGGTGGCTTAAATATCATATTGATTGTTTTTTTTTTTTTTTAAGTTCAATTTGTTTAACCTTATTTATTACCAAAAATTTAACATAAGATTTAACACCAACTGAAAGAAATATCTTAATATCTACCCTTCTCGGGCCTAAACAATGTGGGAAATAAATTGTTTTTTCTTTAATTTGTTTTGAAAATTATATTTTTGTTTAACATGTCAAGTTTTGTAATAACTACTGCATTCAGTTGAACTCATTTCAAAATTAACAGAGATAATCAAGATTTAATTTATGCGGTATCGTATCACAATTTGTGATGTATATTTAGCAATCATTAATCCAAAATGTTTCATCGGTGCAGTTATGCAGGTTGTTGTAGTTTAGACAAAAACTTCCAATTTCATATTGAAGAAATCAATAATAAAAACATAAAAAATTAATTTTACTTAAATTTAGTTATATTTCCCACGAGGTGACACTGTGAATGTAAAAGTAAATTGTGTTGCATTTTTACAGCTTATACTTAACAACAGTATAGCTCAGAAAAAATTTTAAAAACAGTTTTACTTAAATTTGGTTATCTTATTTCCTCCCATGGGGCGATATAAACGTAAGAAAAAATTGTTATCTAATTTTAACTTTGGGTGTGGTTCCCATACTGGAAATCATAAAAAAAAAATTCCTTTTAAAGTTTTAGTTATGCAATTTCCCACAAAAAAGCTCCACTAGCGTAAAAGAAAAACTATTACCCGAAAGTTTTTATCAAACATAAACTTTACCGAGGCAGGAGCTTTTTCTGAAAACTTATTTTTAAAAAACCCATAAATTAATTTTATTAATATTTGGTTATCTTATTTCCTACCTGTGGGATTAATTGCCAGAAAGTTCTATGTACCCTGATTGGTTCAATTATGTTTTCGCAACTGATTGGTTGAATCCTCTATCTCGGCTCCTTTTGAGAATTTCTAGAAAATTCCTTCACATTCCAAAAGCGAATTTTTCGCCAAATGTCGCTAAAATTTGGGGAAAAGTCGTTAATGTGACGACATTCTTTTATTGGCGCCAAGCATGAATTTTGGTATTGGTAACCTGAAAAGTCAAATTTCCCGCCAAATATCGGAAATGTCGTGAAGTGTTGCCAACTTTAAGATTTTGTTTACTGCCAACTGTTCAACAACTTAATAACTGTTTAAACCTTCATTGCCATTGAAATGCATTGACCCGTAGTTATCCCAAAATAAATCACCAGTCATGATCACTAACATGTGATCTACCCCGACGGTCTTCTCGTACCCCAAAACGGATTGATACAAAATTTATTCAAAATATTTAGAGCTTATTTTTAGATAAATTTGCACACAAACACAAGATTTGATCGTATTATAATATATGATTTGGCTACACTATTTTCCCCTAGGGGGAAATACATGCAAAAATACATTTTTTTTGAATTGGTATTACATAATTTAAAATTGAAGCATGTGTGCCATATGATAAAATATCAGTAAAATCCATTTTTAAGTTTTAGTTATGCAATTTCCCACCATGGATGTTATCAGCGTAAAAAAAATAAATAAATAAATAAATAAATAAATAAATAAATAAAAAACTTGTTATGTGAAAGTTTTTATTGAACAAAAATTTAACCATGGCAGAACATTATTCTAATAATTTATACTAAAAAACCGTAAAAATTCAATTTTTTAAAAACGTTAGTGACCCTATTTCCCGCCATGGGACGCTATAAATACAAAAGAAAATTGTGTTGAATCTCCGCCAACTACTTTTAACTTCAGTATAGCTATTATACAGTGAAATATAAAAAAAAAATCAATTTTACTTCAATTTGATTACCTTATTTCCTTCCAGGGAGCGCTATAAACCAAAAGTAAATTGTGTTGAGCCAGTGCAACCTATTTCATAATAACCATCTATGTCATTAATATATAATAACACGTCACATTTCTCCACAGCGAAATCTCTTGTAGCCTATTTGACAGAAAATTATCTTTTGTATGTAACTTGTATTCATCCTTACTAATCAGTATCGGTAAAATATATTTCAAATTTTTATTTTAAATATGATTTCATATTCACCTGTTTTCTGTATTTACTCATATTTCTGTATTTATCTGTATTGATTCTCCTTGTATTATTCACAAATGTCTGAAAATATTCTTTTTGTTACAAATATGACGGCATATTCACGTGCTTTCTGCTTGTATTACTACAAGATAATTGAAAATGTACTTTTATTTAAAATATGACGTCATATTGATTCTTTTTTTAAAACTTAAAAAAACTTATTTAAAATTCATTTGTTACGTGGAAATCTTTAAATTGGAAATTAATTACTGTGGTCAAATTATTATTACGGTTTTTGAATTTTTGTCAAAAATAAAGAAATATGGTTGGTTAAATTTTATAAGAAAAATGTCCAATGCCTCAAAATTCTCAATGAAAATTATGAAATGTTGAATTATTAAGAAAAATATTTGTATAAAGTAAATTAAACATAGCCTATGTTACTCCGTGGATTATAATCCACCAAAATGCAGACGCATTTATTCATCCGCAAGTCAGCCAAATAATTTCACAATGTCAAATTTATAATATGATTAGAAAAAAAATTTGAGTAAAAATATTGTGGCATTGGGACAAAACGGTAGGAACAAGTCGAAAAGTTATGCGATCAATAGGTTTTACTGTGTTAAATTAACATAAGAAGTGACACTGGAAATAAATAAATATTGCGTTGCCGCGCAGTACTTAAATACATTTTCGAGTTAAAAGATCCAATAAAAGATTATGCAATTTCGCAATAAACGTATATAAAATTCAGAATACTTTTATTTTTGATAAGAACGGCGATTTGGTATTTAAAGACAAGAAAATATGATATCATGTATTGGCCAGTTTTATATAAAAGGACTTGGTACTATTTGAACTTTTTTTCAATTCGGTGATTAATAACACTTTTTTGACATAATAATAAATGATTTTATGGAGGAAATATATTTAATCAAGAAAAAATTTAATTCTTGTGGTAAATTGTGGTACATGTAAGCAAATTTTTAAATCCTACTTTTCCTACAATTTTGATCTTTTTGAAAATTTGTTTGCATGCTTTTCTTACAAGTGTGTAATACGACAAGAAGTGTGAGTTTCTACAACTGTAAAGATCATATTTCTAAAAAGTAAATTATTTTTAGAATAAATATAATGTTATGATATACGTAAAAATACAATTAAAATGACTATTTACTTAAACTTATTATTTTTTTAATAAACTGTTTATATTAGTTAAATTCCAATCCCCAATTTCATGAAATGCACCTTAAGGATCTTCAGCCAGTCAACTGAAACGTTTATGTTGAAATTTTAGCATTTTGGCATCGTATTATCAATTATGTCTTATGATATATATTATGATATATTTTAAACATCGTATTATGATATATTTTAAAAACACAGTCGAGAAAAAATATTTCTTAATCCACGAAAATATAATATAACTACAAACGAAATTATACAATAACATCTTACGAGTTAACCATGATTCCGAAAACCTTCTTTATCTTTAGAAAACTTAGAAACCTATATATTTCAAATATTTAAAGAAGTATTTATTAAAACGGTTTCTTTTGCTGCACTGTAAAAAATGACCAATGTTTCTTATTTTATGAAAATATGCTATAACCACGAACGAAAATATAATAAAAATTTCTGAGTTATCCGAAATTTCAAATAGCATGTTACATTGTCTTTTGAATCCCCAGAAACGAATACATTTTCAAAATTTAAAGAATAATTTATTGAGTATTTATTATGCAATTATTTTTAGCTGCCCGAATTTTTCAGAAACGTTTCCAACTGTTTTTACAGTGTATTAATTAGTGTCCTCAGGCTGGAATACCTGTTTTTCGAATGTTATCCATTCTCAAGTACACGTTTTCAGCCGCATAAGTTAATTTATACATGAAAGAGTAAAGAAATAATCTTAACTTTAATGTTATTGTTAACGCTATTAATTTTGCATGTTTTTCTGTTAAACATTTTTTTGAGCATGAAAATGTTTACTTCAGAATTGATAGCATTCGAAAAACAGGTATTCCAGGCTGAGGACACTAATTAATGCACTATAAAAACCATTCGGAAACGTTTCTGAAAAATTCGGGCAGCTAAAAATAATTTGTTTTTATAAATTATTCTTTAAATTTTGAAAATGTATTCGTTTTTGGGGATTCAAAAGACAATCTAACATGCTATTTGAAATTTCGGATAACTCAGAAGATTTTATTATATTTTCGTTCGTGGTTATAGCAAATTTTCATAAAATAAGAAACATTGGTCATTTTTTACAGTGTGTTTGTACCTTGTGCAGCTCATAATCTAAATTTAGCCGGTGCCCACGGCGCATCTACAACTCCAGAAATGATTGCTTTTTTTGGTACTGTGCAGAGGTTGTTTAATTTTCTCTCGTCTTCAACAATTCGTTGGGAAACTTTAATGAAGTGCTTAAAAATATCAAGTAAAAGATTTTCTGATACAAGATGGTCATCAAAGGCCAGAGCAATAAAAGTGCTGTATTTACAATTATCTGAAGTAATGGAAGGACTTCAAATGATTACAAACAATTTTTCGAATCCGGAAGCTGTATCGAATGCACAAAGTTTGATTCTGCAAATTAATTATAGGTTTATCTGTACACTTTCTATATGGAATAAAATTCTACAGTGCATCGATCGAACAAACAAAGCTTTACAACAGAAAGATTTGTCAATAGATATTGGAACAAAACTAATTGCTGCTTTACGTAGTACATTACAAGGGCTTCGAGATACAGGTTTTGAACAAAATATCCAGGAAGCCCAAAGTTTGGATGAAAAAAGGGATATAGAGAAGGAATTTCTTAATAAAAGGAAAAGAAGAGTGAAGAAAATGGAAATAGATGAAACATCAGATGAAGGAAGTAAATTAACAGCTGAAGAGTTATTTAAAATACAAATGTACAGTGTTCTTGACACTCTGTTGTCTCAGATAGATTTGCGTTATGAAAAAATGAGAACCATCTGTGATTATTTTTGCTTTCTGTATGGCTCGTCTTTACAACATATGAGTGTCGCTGACTTAAAAAAAATCGGCTGCAGATCTTGCTATTAAGTACAGCAAAGATTTAAAAAAGTACGACTTCACATGTGAAATTGAAAGTTTGAAGTTTGAAGTAACGACTCTTATACAAAACATACAAACTGCATCTCCTCTTCATATTCTACAGACTCTTCATGATTTTAGTTTAATTGAATCTTACCCAAATATCAGTGTCGCCCTCCGAATATTTTTAACTCTTCCCATTTCTATTGCTTCGTGCGAGCGAAGTTTTAGCAAGCTGAAATTAATAAAAAATTATTTACGATCAACTATCGGACAAGAACGTTTGTCCAATCTGTCTATTATTTAAATAGAATACAATATAGTTAAAAATATTAATTATGATGATGTTATTAACGAATTTGCCGAAATGAAAGCCAGAAAAGTGCAATTAAAATAAAACTTAATAACGTTTTTGTGACGTATTTTTTTTCATATTTCCAAACCTAATTAATTAAGGGGCCCAAATGTGAATTCTTGCACAGTGCCCAGGAATGGCTAGTTACGGCTCTGTGTATGTATTTATTATACATAGTTATAAATGGCGGTAAAGCGACCACTTCATACAACATCCATTTCTACAATGATATCTCGCATTTCCACTTGCATGCAAGAGCTGACAAAATACGTCTGTCCAGTGACGCCATCTGAGATTACAAATTAATACTGATCTTTCATTGAATACATAAATGACAGTTTAAAAACAATTTATTTTAAAATATGAAACAAAATCTATTTTTGCTGCTTTAAATTTTTATAATAGATTTAAAGTCATGTAACAAACTACACTTTTATACATTGGTTAAAGTTTAAAAGATAGATAACTTTCATAAGAAAAAAAAACAAAGTGTAATACCATCAAAATATAAAAATACTATTTGTTAACACCGCAATAAATATCAGCGGGAATAATTATAAATTTATGAAGGATTAAGTATGAAAATCCCAGTCAGCTGAAATTATTTTTTTTAAAGCCAAATGTTTAAATGTCGTTTCCAAGTGTTTACATTAATTGCACATGAAGTGTCATTGGATTAGATTAAAACAGGTATTATCTAAAAGTTGTTGCACTGCTCTTTCATTTCTTCGCATCGTCGGTAGTTGTCATGTGATTTATGTAGGTAGATGTATAGACATCTGTAAAAGAAGTGTTAAAAGTTATGTAATGTGAAATACTCTCGATTTAGACACGGTCGACTAGAGACATAAAATAGGTACTCGTCACATGGGTCAGTTAATTTCAAAAAGAGATCGAAAGACAGACTACAGACAATGCAGTTTTCTCGTTTCACGCTGTCAAGAGTAGGGAGAGAAAACATACATAACGTAAAAGGAGTACTAATAGAGTAAACTACAAATGATAGGCAAGTTTGAATGAACTTGGAATTCTCAGATTCGACTGTTTATCATGCATTGTGCAACAACTAACCTTATATCAACTGAATGTGGAGCCTATAAAGATAGCTAGTAGACAGTTCGTGCAACACTCGCGCCGCCAAATGGTATTCATGAACTGAAGACGTACTATTTGTCAATGAAAGGCACACATGCTGAACGTCTTGCATGGACCACAGAGTACCTTTAGAACTGAGTCACATGGAGTGACTATTCCAACTGTATCATGCTATGGTAACCTCAGAATTTGGCATCAGGCTCACTGCAAGTATATTCGAGGCTCATCCAGGCTCATCAATTAACAAAGTTGTAATTTCTGGGAAATGTTTGAAAACGTTGGTATTTGTACAAAGCACTCTTTGTGCCACTAAGAATGTACAGTGAAATCTAGACGATCACTTTTACCTATTTTTTTTTCTTTTCTGCTCTTCGGATAGAAGTGGGGTTTCAAACATAATAAATCTTACTTTTAAAGTCCTACTGTTAGATAGCTGGTCCGAAGAAATTTTCACTGATGCCTGATTGCTGCAACAATCTTCTAGAAATAAGGAATCAAATGCGATTCGACCGGATTTGGATACTCTGGAAATTGTAATGGCAGCACGTCATACCACGCCAGAATCTTCAAACTTATTTATGTGAATTTTTAGAAAAGGACAAGCATGCCATAGATACGAAAATCTTCCACAGATATTTTGAATCCATATCTTTTCATGTGGAAATGGCTACAAGGCCAGAAGAACAGCAACTCGTTATTAATTAGGTGCTCCTAATTCAGTGGCACTTCAGTGTCAAAAGATACCTTCCAACAATCTAATAATTGGCATTTTAATAAAATTGCCTAAGATTTGTTTTAGCTGTTAATGAAAATTTAAAAATCTAATGTACACGTGGAAAGCATCTTTTCATTATCTATCCCTAGCATATTTCCAGAAAACGAATATTTTAATTAACTAAATTTGATTAGAAGCATCTCATAAAATTAAAATAAGGTCTATAAACTTGAAATAAAAATATTTTTTTTAAATATAGTTAAGAGTTTTCTTTTCCGAATTTCAACTTTTAAAACGAAAGCATTTCAATATAACAAATTAGCATTTTTAGATATATCGTCTAAAATTTAATTTATATTAAAAACTTCGATTTGTTTTATCACGGAAAGGTTTCAATGGGCTTTTTATATTAATAAATTTCCAGGTGAAAGGCCCGTCTGCAATTTATTACAGCATTTTGAATATCAGGTTTTATTAACTGCATAGGAGTTGGGAAAGTCATTTATTAATTGAAAAATATTGAATTATCAATTATTTTTTTTATTATTCTGAATTTGTCATATAGATAATTGTTAGTGCATCTTTTCTTATGAAAATTATTTTCTCCACAATAAAGAGCTATAGATTTTAAATATCTAAGACATATTTTTTGAAAACAAATGTAGAAACTGAATATACAAATACTCTAATTAAAAAAGAAACGTTAACTTAAAAAAATAAAAACGTTGAATATATTTATCTTTTTAAAAGAAAAAAAAAAGATTTGAAGATAGTACAAAACTGGATAACAAAGACCGGCAGAACTCTGTTATTTGTTTTTAATCATAAAATGAAATAATTTTGAAGTTAGATATCATCAGACACATTCGGAAATTGTTTCCAGAGTGGACATGTCTTTTTTACTATCCCTGTATGAATCGTTAATAAATGTCCTCTACACTACATGGATTATTTATTCTCATTTTCCATTTAATAAATTTCACAAACACAGGTTTAATATTTATGTGAAGTATAAACCAAAAATGGATTTTCAATTTATTTTCAACGAACCATCATTAGCTTAATTGCTTGACATCAGTTATAAGTGGAGTAGTGATTTCAATCACTGGTAGCCTGATTTAGAATTTTAAATGAAGATCAAGAATCTACAAGGAAAAAACATAGAACGAAAGCAATGTGATTCATGAAAATAAAATTATTTCCTTGTTTAGAAAGTAGATCAGGTATTCAACTTTCAGCCTTTGAACGTTTTAAACTTTCGGTAAAAACTTAAATGTGCATGTAAGCAATAATTATAAAATTTTATAACTGAAAAAAGCTAATGACGAATAAAATTTTATGCAATAAATTTGCGTATTATTTTTTTCAACGTAAAAACATTTTCCGTACTATTGCTTTGTTATTTAAAAAAAATACTAATGGTTTAAGAAATATATACGTTTTATTACAAGATCAATTAAATGTCTGCAGGGTCTAATTTAATATCTAATTCCAGTTACATTCGCTTCTAAAAAACAAATATATATTCAGATTAATGCTAAACAATCTGAAAACAAAACGTTTTGTATTTTACTACAAGCGCACATTGTAATCTATTCTTTTACAAATAAATTGTTGATTCGTAACACAATATATAAATAAAACAGCCTATTGTTACTGAAGCAAATTTAGTTTAATTTATGAAGCATCTACCTTTAAATAATCTACGTTTCACATCAGCATATATTTCGTATTCATCATATTTATTTTTTTTTTTAAGTCTAGAAATTTATTGCATAACTAAAAATCTTACAAAGATAGAAACTCAAGCACTTATAAGTTTATTTTACTAGAAAATATCAGCAATGAAAAAACAAATATATATAACCACACGATATGTAGTAACTATCAATTGAAATATATTTCCATGCTGTAACTTTTTGAAATAGTTTCAATGTCTTATATAACCAATATGTTTATCCAATGATTAAATTTAGTGAAATACCTCATTTTCAAAAAACTAAAATACCATTTGATGCCACTAAATTCCAACTATAATATCTGTAAAGTTTCAGAATTCCTTAAGCTATTACGAACAATTAAATACTAACTGCAGAGTGAACCGAAATGATTTGTTTAGTATAACGAAATAATTCTTTCTCATTCCCAAGTGCTTACGTTAATTATTTATAGTTTTTTTTCACAATCTAGTAAGAACTATTTTATTACAATTACTTAAAATTTTTTTTATATGTGTCAGTGAGAAATCGAAAATGCATGAACTCGTGGAAAATGTTTTATCACATTTTCTATCATATTATAAATATATTTTCCGAAAAAAATTCTTATAATTGACTAAAATAAAAAAAATAAAATAATGTCAAAAAAATCTGATAGACGAACAAGAACAAAAAATATCTAATTAAAATCTTTCTACTCCTGATTCCATTTGATTAAACTAAAGCACTTCAATATAACATATTAGATTTTTGGGCAATAATATCTGTCGTCTGCAATTTAGTTCATATTAAAATTTTTGATTAGTGCCTTCTAATGAAGTAATTTTCCCGAAAAGATTTTTAATCAACTTTCCATTTTAACAAATACTCAAGTGACAAATTTTAAATTACTATTGAAAGAAGCATTATTAATATATTTTTTTTATCAAAATCATTATAACAAGGGGAAAAGCTTTATTAATTGAAAAGTAGTTTAATATTAATTATGTTTTTGAATTACTCTGAATTTTTATTGTAGATAATTTGTAGCATATATATTTTATGGAAATTATTTTCTATATAAGTGAGTGCATAGTGTGTTTAAATATCTATCGCATTCCATTTTGCAAAAGGATAAACTTAAATTTATAAAAACAAAAAGAAAAAGAAAAATACAAACCATAATTTTAAAAAATGATTTTTTGAAAAAAAAAATGATTGCAAATAATATTATTTTTAATGTTTGTAGGTAGTTTCAGTATGCCTAGTTAATCTTTAATAAGGGTACCCTAATGGACGAGTGAGTTTACTTTACGATCGCATAGTTTTGCGTTAGTAACATTTTGGGTGAATGAGGAATCTATTCTGTCTTCCTTTAACGCTTAGAGCGCGTCCAGTAATGTCACCGGTACGTAACCGGTAAGGTCGGTTAGTTACCAAGGCGTTCAGTGCTGCTAACCGATACGCAACCAACGTCGTCGTTCAGCGGAAGTAACGGAAGTGACCGGTAAGGGACCGAACTAACCGAAGAAAAATCTTGGTTAGGTTGGTCAAGTGATCGGTTACATGAAAATCTACGATGATGTAATACAGATGCAATTACGATGATGTAATACAGATGGCGCTGCAAGTAAATAATACAATTTTCGTCCAGTAGGTCTGTCGACCGGTTAGAAACCGGTCACTTACCGCCCCGGAAAGTAACGGGTCACATTGGTTAGATCTTCTGAACGCGCTCATATATTCTTGAAATTGATATCCGCAATTTAGTTGTCGTGATTATTTTGTGAAGATGTGTTAATTAATTACTGCGGTTGTGTAGTACATATAATGAGATTTTAGCCAAAAACTTCGGATTCCGAACAAATCTCACTTCATTGCTTTAAGCAGTGGACCCCAAATTTCGGAACAGATGCTATACACTCACGCAGCGATTTTTGGGGTTTTTTTTGGCGATTTTTTGGTTGGCACGATTTTCAAGCCCACGCCAAACCAATAACTTAATACAATTGCTAGTTTGCCATTAAAGGAATAAATTCCCTAAATTTGGCGACTTTTTTCCTTTTATAACCGATTAAAAAAAAAAAAAAAACTGTGCGTGAGTGTATGACATCATAGCCGAAATTTCTCTACCCTCAGGGATTGTTTTGGAGTATAATTTCTGATTTGAGCTTCAGATAATGATGAAAATAACCAGTGGCTGCGAGCGCCGCCAATTTAGTAAGGTGATTTTTTTTATATTTCCAATAAAGAAGTATCGAGATCCATGGGATTCCGATACTTTTTAGAGTACCTTTTGAGTGTTTTCTTTGTTGTGGTTGTTCAAGTAAAGGGAACTGTTAGTATATTATGAGCTGAGTTTAGTGATTTACAAATTAACAAGTTTTGTAAAGCATTTATTCCTATTAGTTTTTATTAATTGAGTTCAGTTTTAACCATCTGAATCACTCCACTGCTATATTCTCAGCTTATGATTAAAATACATTTGTTGTGTTTATCATATATTCTAATACGAGCAAATCTTGTGTGTGGTTATATATATATATATATATATATGCAAATTTTATCTTAAAACGGCTCTAACGATTTTGACGAAATTTCGTATCCTACCGTTTTGGGGCACCAGAAAACCATTGGGCTAGGTCACATGTTCGAGAAAATTCGATTAGTGGGTCATTTTGGGTCATTTTGGGTCATGGTCTAGCTAATTGTATCTAAAAAACGGTTCAAACGATTTTGACGAAATTTTGTATCCGACCATTTTCGGGCACGAGAAGACTATTGGGCTGGGTCACATGTTCGAGAACTTTCGATTAGTGGGTCATTTTTGGGTCGACGAGGGTCTAATTAATTTTATCTAAAAAACGGCTCTAACGATTTCAATTAAATTTTGTGTCCTATGAGTTTCGAGCACTATAAAATCATTGGGCTAGGTCACATGTCCGAGAAAATTCGATTAGTGGGTCATAACTGGGTCATTGTGGGCCAAGATCTAAAAAACGGCTCAATTTACACTAAATTTTGCATCCAAGGGTTTTCGGGCACGAGAAGACTGTTGGGCTAGGTCACATGTTCGAGAAAATTCAATTAGTGGGTCATTTTGGGTCATGGTCAAGCTAATTGTATCTAAAAAACGGTTCAAACGATTTTGACGAAATTTTGTAACCGACTATTTTCGGGCATGAGAAGACTATTGGGCTGGGTCACATGTTCGAGAACTTTTGATTAGTGGGCAATTTTTGGGTGAAAGCGGGTAAAATTAATTTTATCTAAAAAACGGCCCTAACGATTTTGATTAAATTTTGTATCCTACGAGTTTCGGGCACGCGAAAATCATTGGGCTAGGTCACATGTTCGAGAAAATTTGATTAGTGGGTCATTTCTGGGTCATTGTGGGTCAAGATCTAAAAAGCGGCTCAATTTACACTAAATTTTGCATCCAATGGTTTTCGAGCACGAGAAGACTGTTGGGCTAGGTCACATGTTCGAGAAAAAGGTGGTCATTTTGGTCATGGGTCATTATGGGTCAAGCTATTTTATCTTAAAAGCGGTTCAGAGGATTTGAAATAAATTTAGCACCCTACAGGTTTAGGGAACAAGAATACTATTAGGCTAGGTCACATGTTCGAGGAATTTCGATTAGTGGGTCGTTTTGGTCATGGGTCATTATGGGTCAAGCTATTTTATCTTAAAAACGGCTCAGACTATTTATACTAAATTTTGCATCCTATGGTTTTTGGGCACGAGAAGACTGTTGGGCTAAGTCACATGTTCGAGAAAATTCAATTAGTGGGTCATTTTGGTCATGGGTCATGATATTTGAACTCAAATTTAATTTTGACCGAGCATAGCTCGGTCTTCCCTGCTCGTTAAATTTTCTGACATGTCCTCCTTTCAAGCTGACAGCCCGAAAGAGTTGTTACAAATGACCACCAAACAAATTTTGAACACAAACCGATAGACATTATTCCTAAAGTTAATTTGAAGGAGGAGTTATAGTTAATTTGAATGGTGTGTAAGATGTTACTGATTTTATCACACACCTTGAAGATTACAGGCAATGAAAAAATATATTGGATAAAATAAAAAATTTCTTGTGAAAATGCTCATTTAAAGGTAATGCATTGTTATGACATGAAAACACGGGCCTTTCTGTTTTATCCCTGACCAATTAAAACATTATAAGCATATAGCTGCTGTGTTGTAAAATCATTCCCATGCGTATGAGATGAAAGTGTCCTGCATAAAGAATTTTGTTGTAAACTGTTTTTTTAAGCATCCAAATATTTTCTGAGGACACTTGAACTGAATAAGTGTAGTCTAAATTAAACTTTTGAAGATCTTCTTGACATTTTATTACCCTTAGTCATGTGATAATATACAAGACTATATTGAAATGCATCAACCTATAAATTCAGCTGAACTTTATTCGATACGGACGGGGAGCGCTGTTTTATTTCTTATTCCGTTTATAATAAGTATTTTAGGTATAAGAAGCTAAATATTCAAATCTTATAGTTCAATCGGCTCAGCGTTCAGTCTATGTGAATAAAGGAGTTGTGTATTTTGAATTTCGATCTATTAAAGCAGCATGTCGATTAAAGGTAATTGGGGAGTTAAGTGCGCATTATATAGTTGGTGTCAATGTCGTGAAAAATAAAGGAGTGAGTCTTGATTTCTTTTCAAAAATGTTGTTTGCTAATGGGTTTTAGGAGTCTTATTTTTTCACTGAAGGTGCATCATGGGAAGGTTAGCATCATGTCACATTAAATTTTATTTCGGGTTCCTTAGAAATCATAAATATATAAAGTTTTTATCACTGACTGAAGAATAACTATTCTATGTAGCATAATTATTAACTTTTTTTAATGTTTAATTTTGATAAAAAAAATTTAAATTGTTTTTTGTCTTTCATCCAAAGCGCGCATTTCTCAAAAACTGATAAAACAATTTGTATGAAATTTGGCAGATACATTCAATTTGATGCAAGGAATAAAATTAGTATTATAATAGCATTGGTTATTTAAAACGAGCATTTTTTCAACAAAACAAATTACTTTTTTTCAAAGTTTTATAATTTTAAAGAAAATTAATTGCATAAAAATGAAGTGTACGTTCAAGGTAAATTAGTTTTACATCATTATCAAATTATTTGGGATTCCAGAATCAATAGTTTTGCTACAGATTTGCGCGAAATAGACGCAGGTCAAAAACCAATTTTAAATATTTTTATCAAAATTAAACATTTAAAAAAAAGTAAAATATCAGTTGTAAAAGGTTGAAATAATTATGCAACATAGAATAGATATTAAGCTATCAGTGGTATACATTTTATGCATTTGTGTTTTATAGGGAAATAGAAATAAATTTAAATGTGAAATGTTGATAAATTGCACTACTTTGAAAAAGTAGACTCCTGAGACCCCTTAATAAGTATGAGATTACTCGTAACGCCGTCATTCGTTTATGTTAATTTCGACTAGGCTGATCTTCGTGAGGGAGAGAAACGAAGGATTCAAGACTTCATAGAGGAGTTTATTTAGGTTATTTTGAATAATCTAGGGCTCCCGAATGTTACTAGGCATGAAATCAGGGCAACACTAGATACCGGACTTGCTCATTCATTCTCATGACGTGACAAATAGTGGCTTGCCACGACTATGACTCCTATAATAGGAGCTGACGCATATCCATTTTGTTGGATTATTGGTACTCAGTTCAACATCAATCTGCCAGAGTTGGGGGTTGCCTACGACTCGGTTCTGATTAGCTTGGTTTTTCGACTGGGCTCCAATTCAGATACCAAATCTGCGAGGATGCGTCAGCTTTTATTATAGGAGTTCTAGCCGCGATCAGCGATCGGTACAAAGCAGCGCGCTCAACGATTTGTGCGAGTTGCTGTATGTCTTTGTTCGCGGCCAGCCACCATTTGTGACATCATAATAATGAATGAGCAAGCCCTGTATCTAGTGTTGCCCTGATGAAATCTTTACCGTGAGGCCTCACCTGTGGCTATCAAACAATCTAGGTATTATCAGGTTAAACAAAGTATCTCAGATTATCATATGAACCAAATGTTACACGATGACATTATAATGCCTATTAATTTTCCCTTAGATTCACCGGTAATATTGTGTCAAAGAAATTACAAGAAAAGTCCTGATGATCCTAAGGCATGGATATTTGCAATTAATTACCGCAAATAAAATTACGTTACCCAATATCACCATAATCCAATCCCTGTAATAGATGAAATAGTGTCAGATATCAAGAATAACAAATTTTAATGTAAATTTAAATTTGGATGTTGAATAAATTTCGTTGCTATTTTAATAAATTGCCGGTACAAGTGTTTACTGCTTATTCAGTTTTAACTAATTTAAGGAATGGTTAAAATTTTTCTACAAGAATGCTACAATGTAGATTTAAGATGGCTGAGTATAATATTTATATTGAAAACAGGACTGAAAAATACGTGGTTGCTGATTGCAATTCTGACAGGCAAATTAATTCCCACTAAAGTCAAAATGCTCTGTACACCATGGGGCTCGACCTCAGTAGATCTTATCCTATAAATCTATAGATATGTCCTTGTAATAGTAGATTGTTTTAGAAATTGCGTAGAAAAGCTCTCAGAAAGGATTCCTCAAAAGCAGCCGCCGTTACTTTTTTTGAAAACTTTGTTTCTAATTGTGGTGCACCAATAAAATTGGTTAGCGATTATAGACCCTGTTTGTATTTTTAAGGCTCTACATGCTAAACTGCAGATCTCTCATGTTTTTACAGTACCCTACTGACCACAATCGAATATTGCGAATCGAAAGAGTCAGCAGTGTGTTAATTTAAAATATTTCATATTATATTGGCTCGCATCATACAAATTGTGATAGTTTTTTGGCAACTTTGCTTATTTACTTGGTATCTATTTACTCGAATCGACAAGGAAAACGCATTATCTCAAATTTATAGAAATAATGCTTTTCTACATCCATTTTGTCTAAACTATCTGATTTTGGAAAATGCTTGATATGTATTATATATATTTAAAGCCTATATTACATGCATTTTAAAATATATTATTTAAATGCATATTTGAGGTCTGGTTTAAAAATATACATTTTACTTTAGACGAGAAAACTTCTCTGAAATTCAATTTTTTAAGTTTCGTTTTGGAATGGTTCATGCGTCGAGAGTTGTTAAAGAGTATGCGAGGTCAAGGGTCTCCCTGACAAACGCACTGTTTCTACTGTCGTACTAACATTTCTACACCAACTAAAACTTACTTATTGGATTTTGCTAGTGTTTTTTCGATACTCAGCGGTTAGGCAAGGTTTCACATTTTTCAAGAAATGCTGTTGCAATTGAATAGCGAGTGGGATTTGTTACGATGAATTCACAGCTTTCGAATGTGAAACAACTTTCTGTTTAACAAAGTTTTATTTCAAGGGAAAGTAACACTCCCCATTGTATTCTCACTGTGATTTTTTTTTATATTTCAGAAATGCAGATGACTGCTTTGTCTGATGATGGAAATCATTATTGTAAAATGTTAATCTTACTCATGTTGTTATGTTTTGATCAACACAGAAAAACTTTCTGTTAGTTTACATCCCTTTCCAAGATAGCAGTTTTTTTTTTCAATCTACGCCATCAAGAGTAACTTGTGAAAAATTGATTCAGATTTTGCACGTGGTGGTTTGCTGGAGAATAAAAAGTAGTGACTTGCAATTTAACCAAGTAACTATCAAAAGAGTGATTTATTAGCTTGTGAAGGTTTAAGGTAAATTTGCATTAACTATGAGCTTTGGAAAAGTTTTTTGATGTTAGTAAATGTTTATTAAAGTTACTTTCTCACAGCCAGGGCAGGAGGGCACGTGTTGAAAGTTGTTAAACTAGTTCAATGATTTTTAAAGGGTGAGATCTTAAATTTTAAGCATTTAGGAGTTAAAACTTGTAGGAAAATATAATTCATATTTTCCCAACCATTGACATGAAGGGTGATAAGTAATGTTAACGACTGAATTTTGGACAAACATTTTTGTTCATCCATCTATTTGCTTTTGTTTATGGCTCTAAATTTAAAGAAATATTTCGAACATCTTCAGTCCTAGAATATTTTTTTTTCAAATTTCGGAGGGAGATTGCAGCAGTGATGCACTTTAATAAAGATACCTTATAGGTTGGCTAAAGGGAGAGTGCGTTTGCGTTCGCATACTTTTACTTTACTGACACTGAGGTTAATGAGAAATCGGTTATGTCTTCCTTTAACATTCATATAGTGTGAATGGATCTTCGGATTTATTTTTTTAAAGTTATTTTGCAAAGATATGGTGAATTAATTTCTCTGATTGTTAAGTACACATAGTGAGAGTTTAGAAATTAACATCAAATTCGTAACAAATCTCACTACATTGTATTAAGCATCGGCCAGCGAGTTATCTTTCTCTACCCATATGGATTATTTTAGAGTAGATTTTCTGATTGCAGTTTACAATAGTGATTAGAAGAACCACCCGCAACAAGGTTCACTTATTTGGAAGGACAAATCATTCTACATTTTGAATAAAGGAGTACATTGATCCACGGGATTCCATTAGAATTTAGAGTTATCTTATAAGAGGGTTTTTTTAAGGTTCTCTCTCTCTCTCTCTCTCTCTCTCTCTCTCTAGTAAAAGGAAATGTTAGGACATTTTCAGCTGAGTGCTTTTAACAAGTTCAGGAAAAGACTGTCTCTTCTTAGTTTTTCTTAATTGTGTTTAGTTTAAACCATCTGAATTAAATATATCTAGTCCACTGCTGTAATCCTTGGTTATTGTTAAAAATTTATTGTGTCTGAATTTCGTGCTATGTCTTCTATTGAAGCATACAGCCTCCAAAGGGTTGTTACAGAGAAATAAGAATGAATCTACTCAACGGAAAATTACACAATTCTAATCTGTCTATATTTTTATTCATAAATTGAATAAAAAGTCGATTCCTAAATTGAATAAATTCAGTTGTAAATATTCAATATAGATAACATGATCTTTATAGTGATAAAAGATTTTTTATATCATATTTTATACCGAAACTTTTAATATTGATTTTGACTTTTATATTGAAAATTTTTTATTTTGTATAAATTGAGGCATGCATTATTAATTGACGAGCTTACTTTTCTGGGATGTTCATTTGTACTTTTCACTTTGGTTTTAACAAACATAAAATTAATGCACATGAATAAAATCTAAATTGATTTTGTAATGCTTGGGTAGCTAAGCATCATTAGTATAATTTATGACGTCCATTACAAAGAGCTTAAACTGCACAAAAGAACTAAATTCTAATGTTTTACACCAGAAACTTTTGAAAAGACGCTATTTGAAAAAAAGAGAAAGAAGCTATTATTAGAAACTGTACAATATGATTCATTGTTATTTCAAAACCAGTTATCTAACTACGCATAATGGAACGCTGAGTATTTTCGTAATGATATACTAAATTTCACAAAAAATTGAATAACTTTTACATTGTAATGAAGTAATTTAGTAATTGATTATTCACTAATAGTGACAAATCTATATTATAAAGAAAAAAAACATGTCCCTGAGTAAAGTTAATGTCATATTGACTGTGAAGACACCTGATTAATAAATGTCGCTTTCACAGCGACAATTTCAATTTTTACACCGACAAATAGGACAAAAAATTAACTTTCAAATGCACTTTCCTTGAAAACTATATCTTAATTTACTGATTTTTTTTACGGTTTTAAGATAATTTTCAAGCGAGATTTTTTTTATCTACCTGTTCAGCTCGATTATGAAAGTCGGTCTGCACTCGGTGAATCGGTTTGCACTTAAAATAATACAAATAGTTGAACATTTTTTTGACTATTATTCCATAATAAAATTAAAACTTCATGAATAAAGGAAAAAATAATAATATTTATAAAACACAAGTTCATCAGATCTGTAATTGAACTACGTGATAAAATTATCAAAGTTAAAAAGGCTGCTGTAAGTAGCGATCTTTGACGATTTCTTCTGCTATTAACTCTCGGCATAAATCTAATACTAAAATATAGTTTTTAATTTCTAAACTTTATTTGAATACACTATTGATATTTTCATATAAAATTTCTTTTTGGTGTTATTAGTGAGTAAACTAAAAAATATATTAAATGTAAAAATCCTACTAGGGTATAAAAAAAAGGGTTTTTATCTATGTTATCTAGTTTAAGAAGCTCAGGTTGGAACAGGTAGTTGTCATAA
This sequence comes from Maratus michaelseni, assembly GCA_963931845.1. Taxonomy (NCBI): domain Eukaryota; kingdom Metazoa; phylum Arthropoda; class Arachnida; order Araneae; family Salticidae; genus Maratus; species Maratus michaelseni. The sequence goes on from OZ007590.1 coordinate 183,505,569, forward strand.
CTTTAGTAGTTTCCGAGATAAACTCTATCAAAAGAAAAAAAAAAAAAAAAAAAAAAAAAAAAAAAAACTTTACAATAGCAAGTATTCTATCTATGTCCGACGTTATCTCAATTTAAGCATTTTAAAATAACATTATTGTTAGTAATGCTTTCAATCTGTTCTTCAGTTGATCTCTAATTAAATTAAACAAAAACATAATTTGCAGAGGAAATGAAAGAAAAAACAATTTATTTCATTCATTGTTTAGGCCCTAGAAGCAGATATTAAGATATTTCTTTCAGTTGGTTTTAAATTTGATGTTAAATATTTGGAAATAAAAAAAGTTAAACTAATTGAACTAAAAAAAAAATCAATATGATATTTAAACCATCTTTAAAATTTAGATTTCGTTCGAATGGCATTGAGGTAAATCTTAGACTTTTTAATGGTTCATATTTTGCATGTAGCTTGTCATTTTCATACACCCATCATAAACATATTAAAGCTTAATCTGTAATACAAATGATTGCAGCTTGTAAATCCTAGAAATGAAAAAAGTCAAAGATTTATTTCAACTTCATTCGAGCGGTCTCTAAGTTTTCAAGGTAGCTTAAATATCATATTGATTGATTTTTTTTAAAAGTTCAATTTGTTTAACCTTATTTATTACCAAAAATTTAACATAAATTTTAACACCAACTGAAAGAAATATCTTAATATCTACCCTTCTCGGGCCTAAACAATGTGGGAAATAAATTGTTTTTTCTTTAATTTGTTTTGAAAATTATATTTTTGTTTAACATGTCAAGTTTTGTAATAACTACTGCATTCAGTTGAACTCATTTCAAAATTAACAGAGATAATCAAGATTTAATTTATGCGGTATCGTATCACAATTTGTGATGTATATTTAGCAATCATTAATCCAAAATGTTTCACCGGTGCAGTTATGCAGGTTGTTGTAGTTTAGACAAAAACTTCCAATTTCATATTAAAAAAATCAATAATAAAAACATAAAAATTAATTTTACTTAAATTTAGTTATCATATTTCCCACAAGGTGACACTGTGAATGTAAAAGTAAATTGTGTTGCATTTTTACAGCTTATACTTAACAACAATATAGCTCAGAAAAAATTTTAAAAACAGCTTTACTTAAATTTGGTTATCTTATTTCCTCCCATGGGGCGATATAAACGTAAGAAAAAATTGTTACCTAATTTTAACTTTGGGTGTGGTTCCCATACTGAAAATCATAAAAAAAAAATTCCTTTTAAAGTTTTAGTTATGCAATTTCCCACAAAAAGCTCTACTAGCGTAAAAGAAAAACTATTACCCGAAACTTTTTATCAAACATAAACTTTACCGAGGCAGGAGCTTTTTCTGAAAACTTATTTTAAAAAAACCCATAAATTAATTTTATTAATATTTGGTTATCTTATTTCCTACTTGTGGGATTAATTGCCAGAAAGTTCTATGCACCCTGATTGGTTGAATTATGTTTTCGCAACTGATTGGTTGAATCCTCTATCTCGGCTCCTTTTGAGAATTTCTAGAAAATTCCTTCAGATTAAAAGCGAATTTTTCGCCAAATGTCGCTAAAATTTGGGGAAAAGTCGTTAATGTGGCGACATTCTTTTATTGGCGCCAAGCATGAATTTTGGTATTGGTAACCTGAAAAGTCAAATTTCCCGCCAAATATCGGAAATGTCGTGAAATGTTGCCAACTTTAAGATTTTGTTTACTGCCAACTGTTCAACAACTTAATAACTGTTTGAACCTTCATTGCCATTGAAATGCATTGACCCGTAGTTATCCCAAAATAACTCACCAGTCGTGATCACTAACATGTGATCTACCCCGACGGTCTTCTCGTACCCCAAAACGGATTGATACAAAATTTATTCAAAATAGTTAGAGCTTATTTTTAGATAAATTTGCACACAAACACAAGATTTGGTCGTATTATAATATATGATTTGGCTACACTATTTTCCCTTAGGGGGAAATACATGCAAAAATACATTTTTTTTTATAATTGGTATTACCTAATTTAAAATTGAAGCATGTGTGCCATATGATAAAATATCAGTAAAATCCATTTTTAAGTTTTAGTTATGCAATTTCCCACCATGGATGTTATCAGCGTAAAAAAAAAAAAACTTGTTATGTGAAAGTTTTTATTGAACAAAAATTTAACCATTGCAGAACATTATTCTAATAATTTATACAAAAAAAACCGTAAAAATTCATTTTTTTAAAAACGTTAGTGACCCTATTTCCCGCCATGGGACGCTATAAATACAAAAGAAAATTGTGTTGAATCTCCGCCAACTACTTTTAACTTCAGTATAGCTATTATACAGTGAAATATAAAAAAAATCAATTTTACTTAAATTTGATTACCTTATTTCCTTCCAGGGAGCGCTATAAACCAAAAGTAAATTGTGTTGAGCCAGTGCAACCTATTTCATAATAACCATCTATGTCATTAATATATAATAACACGTCACATTTCTCCACAGCGAAATCTCTTGTAGCCTATTTGACAGAAAATTATCTTTTGTATGTAACTTGTATTCATCCTTAATAATCAGTATCGGTAAAATATATTTCAAATTTTTATTTTAAATATGACTTCATATTCACCTGTTTTCTGTATTTACTCAAAATGATTCTCCTTGTATTATTCACAAATGTCTGACAATATTCTTTTTGTTACAAATATGACGGCATATTCACGTGCTTTCTGCTTGTATTACTACCAGATAATTGAAAATGTACTTTTATTTAAAATATGACGTCATATTGATTCTTTTTTTAAAACTTAAAAAAAATTATTTAAAATTCATTTGTTACGTGGAAATCTTTTAATTGGAAATTAATTACTGTGGCCAAATTATTATTACGGTTTTTGAATTGTTGGCAACAATAAAGAAATATGGTTGGTTAAATTTTATAAGAAAAATGTCCAATGCCTCAAAATTCTCAATGAAAATTATGAAATGTTGAATTATTAAGAAAAATATTTGTATAAAGTAAATTAAACATAGCCTATGTTACTCCGTAGATTATAATCCACCAAAATGCAGACGCATTTATTCATCCGCAAGTCAGCCAAATAATTTCACTATTTCAAATTTATAGTATGATTAGAAAAAAATTTTGAGTAAAAATTTTGTGGCATTGGGACAAAACGGTAGGAACAAGTCGAAAAGTTATGCGATCAATAGGTTTTACTGTGTTAAATTAACATAAGAAGTGACACTGGAAATAAATAAATATTGCGTTGCCGCGCAATACTTAAATACATTTTCGAGTTAAAAGATCCAATAAAAGATTATGCAATTTCGCAATAAACGTATATAAAATTCAGAATACTTTTATTTTTGATAAGAACGGCGATTTGGTATTTAAAGACAAGAAAATATGATATCATGTATTGGCCAGTTTTATATAAAAGGACTTGGTACTATTTGAACTTTTTTTTCAATTCGGTGATTAATAACACTTTTTTGACATAATAATAAATGGTTTTATGGAGGAAAAATATTTAATCAAGAAAAAATTTAATTCTTGTGGTAAATTGTGATACATGTAAGCAAATTTTTAAATCCTACTTTTCCTACAATTTTGATCTTTTTGAAAATTTGTTTGCATGCTGTCCTTACAAGTGTGTAATACGACAAGAAGTGTAAGTTTCTACAACTATAAAGATCATATTTCTAAAAAGTAAATTATTTTTAGAATAAATAAAATGGTATGATATACGTAAAAATACAATAAAAATGACTATTTACTTAAACTTAATATTTTTTTTAATAAACTGTTTATATTAGTGAAATTCCGATCCCCAATTTCATGAAATGCACCTAAGGATCTTCAGCCAGTCAACTGAAACGTTTATGTTGAAATTTAAGCATTTTGGCATCGTATTATCAATTATGTCTTATGATATATATTATGATATATTTTAAACATCGTATTATGATATATTTTAAAAACACAGTCGAGAAAAAATATTTCTTAATCCCCGAAAATATAATATAACTACAAACGAAATTATACAATAACATCTTACGAGTTAACCATGATTCCGAAAACCTTCTTTATCTTTAGAAAACTTAGAAACCTATATATTTCAAATATTTAAAGAAGTATTTATTAAAACGGTTTCTTTTGCTATGCCACTGATAATCAAAAATGTTTCTGAGTAGTTTTTATAGTGTATTAATCAGTTTTCTCAAAGCAGAATATTGGTTTTCAGGATGCTATTTATTCTGAATTAAACGTTTCACCTGCGTAACTGAATTTATTCATGCAATAGTGACTAAAAAAATAATATTGTGGGATAAAAAAATTAAATAATATCCATTTATGCATCAATAGCCACAATAACACAAATTCAATTATTTAATTAATAGATACGTGATGTCGCAAGATTATTACGAAACTCGTGATAGATAAAAAGAGAGCGAGAAATAGGTTGTTGTTCCGTAGTTTTGTACCCAAGTATGGTGGTCAATAATCCAAGATATATATATATAATAAAGGATTATACATATTTCCTTTAATTAGCGTAATTCTAGATGAATTACTGTTATATACAAATATTATATACAAATTATATTGTTGTGTAGTGTCATCATTGAACTATTTCGTTAAGTAAGTAATAAAAACTGTTTAACACTTTGATTGAAGACCTATAATCATTTCATAATTATAAACCAAGTATATATTTAAGTAACTGTGGGATTATGAATCAGAATTCCTAAAATATCAATATTAATGTTAATACTAATGATTTATCATGCTTGTATGTAAAACTCGTTTGTTGAATATGAAAATGTTTACTTGAGCATTGAGAACATCTAAAAAACCTATATTCCACGTTGAGAAAACTGATTAATACAATATACAAACAAACTACTCGGAGACGTTCCCGAAAATCAATTGAATGAAATGCACCTTAAGGATCGTCCAAAAAAATAGCGAGTCAACTAAAACGTTTATATTGAAATTTTAGCATTTTGATATCGTACTGATATATTTTTAAAATACAGTCAAGAAAAAATGTTTCCTTATCCGCAAAAATATAAAATAACCACAAACGAGCAAGAACCACTCCCAAGTTAACCAAGATTCTGAAAAGCATTCTTTTTCTTTAGAAAACTCAGAAACCGATATATTTCCGAGATTTAAAGAAGCAGTTTTTAAAACAATTTATTTTGCAGACACTGAGGTTCAGAAATGTTTCTGAGTAGCCAAATAAACTTTGTTTTACAAATGCTTCTTTAAATCTCGAAAATCTATTGGTTTCTGAGGTTTCTAAATATAAAGAAAGTTTTCTGAAATCATAGGTAACATGGAACAGGTTATTGTATATTTTTGTTCGTGGTTATATTAAATTTTCATAGATTAAGAGGCATTTTTTTACAGTGTATTTAAAATGAAATGTATGCAGTAAAAAGCATTTTATTCCATATACTTATAATCATCGTATATCTACGTACCTCTCCAGAATATACCAGGGATGTCTAAATACATGAACATTTTTTAGAGTATTGTTATTTTCCTATTTTTTTCACGAAGAGAATAGTATTGATGCTTCTTAATGAAAACTGAAATAAATTGTTATTTCAGTAAGAGTAAATTTTATAAAGCCATCCCACAAAAACTACGCAGAAACAAACCCACGAACTACGTCTTTTGCATAAATATCATGATAACACTAATAAGAAAAGTTAATAAAAATAATATACCTAAACAACTTAATGTAATAATAATAATAATATAAAAGTGTAGTCTGTGTATAGGCAAAGAAAAATATCACAAAAATGAATCTTAGCAAAAAAATCAGGAATGTTTTTTTTTTCGATTGCAGCAAAAATATTTTGATCATAAGAAAATTCTTTTCCAAAGTATTTTAACCTTTTGGAGCAAGAAAATTGAAAAAAAAATCCTGGATACTGCAAACATTCTCTATGGATTGAAATTGTTTAAAACTTTTATTATATAAATATTTTTTTTAATTTTACTTCTCGAAAAGTTCTGCAATCTAGAAAAGTTCTGATTCGGATAGTACAAGTAAAATGAAAATATAATATAACGTCGCATTTTTAGATATGTTTATAGCATTTAAAACAATAGAGATCCATGTTGAAGCAAAATTCATAGTATTAAATTCTTTTACAACGATATATGTGTCATGCAGGAGAGCTATTACGGCATTATAATGTTTGAAAATATATTTTTAAAGAAATTCGTCGTTTAAAAATCTAAATTTTTTGTAACATAAATGTGATTGTTTTTTAACACACGATATTTTAACTACATTGCCTATTCTGAGGAAAAAGGAAGCCATCATTTATAATTTATAAAGGTTTATTATAAAGGTAATAAATTGCCTAAGAAAAGTAATTTACAAGTGCTATATAATATTTACAGATATTAAAAATTCAAATTATTACAAATTATATAATTATTATAAAATACTTTTTTTAACAAGATGATTTAGCTGATTAAGATTTCAGCTCATCTCTTCAATAATATAGGTCATTTTTATTATAAAATCAGTATTTTTGCGATCTACGCTGGAAATTTTCATCAAGGTCAGCGTTTCTCAAACTGTGCTCCGCGGAGAACATAGTACTCTGCAAAATATCTCCCAATGCTCCGCGAAAAGGTAGAACACGTTTAAAATTACAAATATTTTTATTAAATATATTTTAAAATTTTAAATTAAAAATATTTTTCATGAAAAAATGGGACAAAAATGTTTGAATATTATGATCTTTTGCGCTCTCGGTGAGTAATAAAAAATCGAGTATAAATTATTTATCACCGATCAGGTGAAACATTGACTATGTAGAAAGGTAGTCGGCATTCAATGTGTCAATTTCACGTCCGCCAGTCGACAAAACAAATTTACGTTAAAAGCGAACACCATATAACTCAGATCCAGACAACACGGAGCCAGTCAGAGACTGTACTCACTGTCTTCTCGTTTGCTGAAACAATTAGAAGTTCAACACCTTTGCAGAATTATCGGAAATTTTTTATTGCATATAAAACTGGTTGTTTACTCCCCTCTGAAATCAGTTGCATTTTAGTCAACATTCACTCTTGAATCGACAAATTATAAATTTCATTATATGCAATTTATTATTTTTGAAATCAGTTTTCTGTAGCTTCTCAGATTTTTCGTTTTGATGACAAAATATTTGCCTTGTGAAGGTTTCTTCAAATACTAAATTCGTGATATAGGGAATAATGTCAATTTTCTTTCAATTGATTGCTGACTTGAGACTGGGTCCTTAAAAAACATAAAATATTCTGCCAAGCCAATTGAAAAAGACGTAGAAGCACCAACATCTAAGAGGTATGTTCTCGCTTTGGATTTATTCGATGTTTGAGTCGATACAACACCCCAAATATATTAAGATATTTAGTTAGTTTATTTTAAAAAAATGAACCGTATTAAATTTTAAAAATATAATGACATGGCTGCGGACTAAAGCAAACATTCCATAATCGAGAAAGTAAGAGAAATAACCAAAACCTTTATTATTTATTTGCAGTTCAATTTTATCAGTTTTTATTATTTTTTTTTTTATAATAAAGAATAAAAATAAATCTTTAAATTAAGTAATCTAAAAAAAAGTAAAAATTTATTTTGCCTCAATGAATTTTTTTAGATGCAATATGTTATTTAAACAGTTTACTGAATTTATGCCTATGTTCATATTATTTTCTAATTGCAGTGCGGAAAATGATAGAGGTATTAGAGCTGCTGTACAAGATGGTTTTTTGGATGAATCACTGGCTGAGGATGCAACAGAATTCCTTAACTATCGAACAAGTTGCACAGACTACTTCCTCGGATACATATTCCACAATTAAAAAAACTTTAAAACAATAGTATCATGATTCTTATTTGGATATTGGGTTCGCTGAGACCACTGATAAGACCTCAGTGCGTAATTCGTGGCAAAGTCTTGCCAAACAGTCCAATGTTTCCAGCAAAAATACATCGTCAGTTTCAGGGTGTCCATCCAGAACGCAAGGATAAACCAACTGCTTTTTTTCAGAAAGAAATATAAAGAACTCAGGAAAGTCCAGAAATGTATATCGTATCATTCAAAAACTGTTAACGAAAAGGCTTTGATGACATTTTACGTAGTCAGATACCGAATTGCTCAAGCTGGGGAAGCTCATGTTGTTGGTGAAAACCTTATCAAGTGTTGTGTGAAAAACTTTATCGAATGCATATTTGACGAAAAGGCTACAAAAGTGATAGACACAATTCCTTTGTAAAATGACACAATGTCGCGACGAATCGGCGACTTAGTAGAGAACGTGAAAGCTAATTTAATTTCTCGTATAATATCCAATAAATGTTTGCTTCAAATGGATGATTCAACCGATGTTGCTGGTTTGGCAATATTAATGGTATTTGTGTGCTATACAGTCCCTGGCCAAATTATTAGACGCAGTTGTTTTTATTATAATATTTGGTCGAGTTTTGTTAAATATCTGGAAAGATACATGAGGAATTATCCTGAAACTTCAGGAGTGTAAACAACATGATAGACGTCATATATTTCCGAGAAGATTTTTTCTTGAAACCCCATAAGGGGCCGTCAACAAATTGAAGAAAAACAAATATGTTTTTGATAACCCTGTAAAAAACAATATCACAAAAGCATTAAAACGGTATCACACGCTTAGGAGGCTTCTTTTAATAAACTGTGTTCATTTTTATGAGGATTGCACGTATACTCGTGGAGAAATTAAGCTTTTTATAAAAACAATTCCACATTTCACCAAGTGTTTTGGTTATAGTTTTCAGAGTTCTTAATATAAAAGAATGTTCTTTTCAGGAACGATGACACACGACATTATATACAATACTCTACAATCAGAATTTAAAAATAAGAAATATTGGAATAAAAATGAGTAGGTTCACTAAATATTGTTTCACTGCGCATGAGAGAAATCAATCAAAAGATACTGTGCATAATATATTAGCTAAATGTATAGAGCAACTTTTGTGAAAGTTTCAAAAGCATAGTTTAAAAATTCAAAGAGCGATTGTCGATAGAATAAACTTGAAAATCGCAGTTCCCAAGAAGGAAGAAAAAGATGAGGGGCGGTATCCAAATATTCAATGAGAGACACTTCATTCTTATTATGTCAACTTTCATTAGCTAGTATATTTGGATACATCCCCTCATTTTTTGCTTCATTTTGGGAAATGCGAATTTCGAGCTTATTCTATTGACGATTACTATCAGAATTTTCAAGCTATGTTTTTGAGACTTTTACAAAAGTTGCTCTATACATTTAGCTAATATATTATGCACAGTATCTTTTGATTGAATTCGCGCATGCGCAGTGAAACAATATTTAGTGAACCTACTCATTTTTCTACCAATATTTCTTATTTTCAAATTCTGATTGCAGGGTATTGTATATAATGTTGTGTGTCATCGTTCCTGAAAAGAACATTATTTTATATTAAGAACTCTGAAAATTATAACTAAAACACTTGGTGAAATTTGGAATTGTTTTTATAAAAAGCTTAATTTCTCCACGAGTATACGTGCAATCCTCATAAAAATGAACACAGTTTATTAAAAGAAGTCTCCTAAGCGTGTGATACTGTTTCAATGCTTTTGTGATAGTGGTTTTTACAGGATTATCAAAAACATATTCGTTTTTCTTCAATTTGTTGATGGCCCCTTATAGGATTTCAAGAAAAAATCTTCTCGGAAATATATGATGTTTATCATGTTGTTTACACTCCTGAAGTTTCAGGATAATTCCTCATGTATCTTTCCAGATATTTAACAAAACTAGACCAAATATTATAATAAAAACAACTGCGTCTAATAATTTGGCCAGGGACTGTATATATATATAGGGATTCTTTTCAAGAGGATTTACTTCTTTAAAAGCCATTACCGACTACCGCAAGGGGCATTTAAATATTGAAATTATTAGATGAATTTTTTGTACAGAATAGCATCCTATGGAATAACTGTGTTGATGTGTGCACAGATAGAGCCAAACGTATAACTGGCAAGATGTCTGATGCAATTACAAAAATAAAAGAAAATGTCAAGAGGTACAGCAGTAACCACTGTGTACTATACTGTGTGCTTCATGCTCTTGCAATGAAAACAATTCCACCTTTTATAATATATTTGCTAGATTAAACTGTTGAAATGATAAATTTTATAAAATCACGCTCCAAGAATATCATGTATGTTCAAAATCTTATTCGATGGCATGGGAGTCTGCATACGTCTTTACTTTATCATTCTTCACACAGAAATAAGGTTGCTCTCCTGTGGTAAAAGTTTAATGTTGAAGTAAAGTTCTCTGTTGTAAAATTTCTCTTTGAACTAAGGAATGAAGTTAGAATCTTCATAAGTGACAATGATTTTGCTTTGGGAGAGAAGATGTGTGATGATCATTGGCTAATGAAATTGGCGTATTTGGCAGATATTTTTACAAAAATTAATGATTTATGTCTCTCACTTCAAGGAAAAACAGTAAATGTTTTATGCTACTGATAAGGTGAAAGAATTTAAAAAGAAACTGGAGTATTGGGTAGTGTCAATCAAAAACTGAAGCCTGGATTCTTTTCCACTAACAAAAGGATTTGGTGAAGAACGCTAACCCGACATTCCTGCGGATATTTTAAACGAGCTTGAAGCGCATCTCTTGCGTTTTATTGATACTTTGAACGCATATTTTCGAATAGGTTTGCATGAAAACATAAAAGAAAAAGTTTGTGTTGTAACACCCTACTCTATATCCAAAGTCGTCCTCGCTGACATCACAGAAGTTTGAATGCTTGCTTATAGCGATGAGATCGAAGTTTGAAACTGAGAAATCAATCTCAAATTTTTGGTGTACGTTAAAAGATGAGTATAAAATCCCATCAGATAAAGCGAAACTTATTCCCCTGTCCTTCGCAACCACTTATTTATGCGAAACAGGATTCTCCATATACATCGCTACTAAAACCAAGATCATGTCTCAATGCAAAGCAAGATATTCATTGTATTGGGTAGTGTCAATCAAAAACGGAAGCCAAGCCTGGGTTGTTTTCCACTAACAAAAGGATTTGGAGTAAAACGCGAATCAGACATTCCTGCGGATATTTTAAACGAGCTTGAAGCTCATCTCTTGCGTTTTATTGATACTTTGAACGCATATTTTCGAATAGGTTTGCATGAAAACATAAAAGAAAACGTATGGGTTGTAACACAATACTCTATATTCAAAGTCGTCCTCTCTGTCATCACAGTTGTATGAATGCTTGCTTATAGCGATATGATCAATGTTTGAAACTGAGAAATCAATCTGAAAATTTTGGTGTACGTTAAAAGATGAATATAAAATCCTATCAGATATATCGAAACTTATTCTCCTGTCCCTCACAACCACTTATTTATTCGAAACAGGATTCTCCGCATACATCGCTACTAAAACAAAATACAGATCACGTCTCAATGTAGTGATATTCATTTGCAACTATTTGAAATTCAGACATAGATAATTGCATTGTGCAAATAAAAACAGCCTCGTACTAAGCACATATTTGTAACAAATGTAATAATGACAAATTAACAAAATAAGAAAATGTGGATCTGCAACATTTGCCCTGAATTTATTTTCAAAAATTTATTTTTCATGTGTGGGTTTTCTGTTTGACATGGGAAATTACTGCAGAAAAAAAACCCGGTGAAATCTAATGTCCTGAAAGCTTAAATGACGAAACTATCTTGTATCGTCAATACTATTTTGTCGTTCTGTTTACTAAATACAGTACATAGCTACGAGATAAAATTTAGTGCTTCGCGTTTAAAGGTGCTCCGTGACTGAAAAAGTTTGAGAACTTCTGATCTAGACAATTTTGATCATTACTTGCATGGGGTTATAGCCTATCCCCCTTAACCCTTTCTCACATATCAATAACCATCCAGAAAGATTTTCTATACCGCGGATTTTATGTGAACGTACATAGTATACACAAGGAGTAGCAACACACAATGTTTGAAGGTGATCACCCTTCTAAGCACTGACAAAATTTCATGCTGCTGTATTTTAATAATCAGAAGGATGCCAATGGTCAGTAGCAAGACTAGAGTGGTGTACTTATTATAAAATGCAAACACCATAAATTGTCGTGTTTACTTGTGTTTAATGCGAACTCATAGAAATTGTGCAAAATTGGACCTTCTTTTTTTGTGTGTGTGTGTGTGTGTAAAGTTCATCATGCTATTTTAACGGTAGAAAAGCGGAAACCTTGAAAAATAATTCTGTAGAGAAACTGAATACGGTTAAATTACGGTATTCACTTAAGCCCCTTATTAAAATAGTATAAAATTAAAGTATCTGCATTTTTTTCCTCATTAGAACTTTTATTTGAAATATTCATTGACACAAGAATTTTTTACGTATATCTGCTTATAATACAGAACCTACGGCACAAAAAAGTGCAATTATTTTACTTTTTTTGCTTACTACTTCTATAATCGTAGACACAATATCAGCGTGTGGTGTTTAGTCATTTAGTGAAAGAATATCTGATTTCATATAACTGTCAAAATTATATCTTGTATAATAAGCAGTTCACATTTTAGGCCTAAAATTTCATTACAAAAGTACGCATTATACTCGTGTAAACATGTTACAACAAATAGGATAATTATAACAAATAGAATAGATAATATACACTACTGGCCATCCAAAATGCTACACCATGAAGGAATGCAAGTAACAGAATGATATTTACTGGACAAATACATTATAATGGGAAGAACAAGTGATTACATTTTCAGAAAGTTAGGTGATATAGATAGTGAGAAAACACTACCCAAAGCACCCACCTCTGGCCGCAGTAACAGCATTTATCTGCCTAGCCATAGAGTCGAACAGAGATTGGAAGTCATGTACGGGTGCATCATTCCATGAAGCTTCAACACTATGACACAGTGCATCAACCGTAGTGACGGGCGAGTGATGGCGGGCCCGTCGCTGAGAAGCCATTGACAGGACATTTTAAATTGGTGAGAAATCAGAAGAACGTGCCTGCCAGGGCAACAGTCGAACATGTTCTGTATCAAGGAAGGTCAGGATAGTAGGATCAACATAAGGTCGCGCATTGTCCTGCTGATACGCAGAGCACGTTCTCCTGATTTCCCACCAATTGAAAATGTACTGTCAATGGCTTCTGAGCGACTGCCCATCACTACGGTTGATAAACTGTGGCATAGTGTTGAAGCTGCATGGACTGATGTACCCGTACATGACATAAAATCTCTGTTCGACTCCATGGTTAGGCAGATAAATGCTGTTGTTGCGGTCAGCGGTGGGTGATTTGTGTAGTATTTTCTCAGGATCTATATCTCCTAATTTTCTGAAAATGTAATCACCTGTCCTTTTAATTATAATGTATTTGTTCAATTAATATCATTCTCTTATTTGCATTCCTTCATGGTGCAGCATCTTGGATGGCCAGTAGTGTAGATTAGAACTTTTATTTGAAATATTCATTGACACCAGAATTTTTTACGTATATCTGCTTATAATACAGAACCTATGGCACAAAAAAGTGCAATTATTTCACTTTTTTTACTTACTACTTCTATAATCGTAGACACAATATCGGCGTGTGGTGTTTAGTCATTTAGTGAAAGAATATCTGATTTCATATAACTGTCAAAATTATATCTTGTATAATAAGCAGTTCACATTTTAGGCCTAAAATTTCATTACAAAAGTACGCATTATACTCGTGTAAACATGGTACAACAAATAATTATATCAAATAGGATAGATAATAAACACTACTGGCCATCCAAAATGCTACACCATGAAGGAATGCAAATAACAGAATGATATTTATTGGACAAATACATTATAATGGGAAGGACAGGTGATTACATTTTCAGAAAGTTAGGAGATATAGATACTGAGAAAACACTACCCAAAGCACCCACCTCTGGCCGCAACAACATCATTTATCTGCCTAGCCATGTTGTCGAACAGAGATTGAAAGTCATGTACGGGTACATCATTCCATGCAGCTTCAACACTATGCCACAGTTCATCAACCGTAGTGACGGGCGAGTGGTGGCGGGCCAGTCGCTCAGAAGCCATTGACAGCACATTTTCAATTGGTGAGAAATCAGGAGAACGTGCCTGCCAGGGCAACAGTCGAACATGTTCTGTATCAAGGAAGATCAGGATAGTAGGATCAACATGAGGTCGTGCATTGTCCTGCTGATTAGCAGAGCACGTTCTCCTGATTTCTCACCAATTGAAAATGTACTGTCAATGGCTTCTGAGCGTCTGCCTACCCCCCCCCCCACCACCTGTCCATCACTACGGTTGATGAACTGTGGCATAGTGTTGAAGCTTCATGGACTGATGTACCCGTACATGACAGGCAATCTCTGTTCGACTCCATGGTTAGGCAGTAAAATGCTGTTATTGCGGCCAGCGGTGGCTGCTTTGTGTAGTATTTTCTCAGGATCTATATCTCCTAATTTTCTGAAAATGTAATCACCTGTCCTTTTAATTATAATGTATTTGTTCAATAAATATCATTATCTTATTTGCATTGCTTCATGGTGTAGCATCTTGGATGGCCAGTAGTGTAGGTCAGAGGTTACAAAACTTTTCGATTTGTGTTCAATAAACTAGAAAACTTTCGCTGTACCAAAAAGTAACGAAGGTAGTGCTAACAGGGCTTAATTTACAGCATGTCATTATGTTCTCTTACCATGGGCTGAATTCTATGTAACAAATAGGATACATAGTATAGAACAGGGGTTACCAAACTTTTAGTTTGGCGGACCACAAATTAGACATTTTCTTCTGCTGTTGACGAAAGTAGTGCTAAGTAACGAAAGTAGAAAGTAACGAAAGTAGTGCTAAGATGGATTAATTTAAAGCACGGCATTCTGTGCTCGTGCAATGGGCTCGTATTTTCAAAAAGATTCAAAACTAAAATAAGCCTAATAAAAGAATTATACACAGATATATATATATGTATATAAATAAATTCGCCATAAATTCGTTAAAACATTTAAAAAATATTAAAAAGGAATAAATGATGCTAAAAACTTGCGGGTTTGCACGAATGGGATTAGAGGGAGATCGGATTTTTTGAAATAAGATAGAAGGTGTTATTCAAAAAATTACGCGCAGACGGCGCTGGCATGCATAATATGAAGAAGATGTACGCAAATTAGGAATATAGTAAAAGACCCGTTACTTCCAAGCATTTGAAAAGTTCTTGTGAAAGAGCTTAACCTACAACGCTTCATCCGGTAATACGATAGCATACCGCTGGCATCGAATTAAGAATCTCTGATCTATGTGCATCGAGGTCTTTTATTGACAGATGTATTTGCATACATCTGCTTCATATATTATGCATGCTATCGTCATCTATCGGTAAATGTTTTAAACCACAACTTTTTTTGTTATTAAAAAAATCCAATTTTCCTCAAATCCATTCGTGCAAACTGCGATATTTAGCATCATTTGATTCTTTTTAATGAATTTTTAAAGTTTTAAGGAATTTATGGCGTATTTGGTATATATATATATATATATATAAAGTGATATGTACACCAAAACAAAGTATGTGTCCAGGACTGCAATTTATTTTAAAACGAGACCTATGAATAGTAATAATTTTTCTTCATTGAATTATTAATATGATGGTTAATTAATCTTGACATATTGGCATGTAGTTGTATATATTATTGGCTGATTTGAAGACAGTATTTTGTACACACTAATTTGATTTGTGTTCCTGATATGGAGAATGAGCTTTACCAACCAAAACTCTCTCGTTCAATATTTGGTAATTAAATATTTGTTAATGTTAGACATGTCTATTTCATTACTTAATTTATTCTTGAATTATATTTTCATTTAAAGAAGGGAAATAAATTGCATTATCACATAGATAACGGGATAAATACAACCGGAAATTTTACAACTTTCACAGAAATAAATTGCTATTCCGTTTGATTCAAGAAACAAAATTCCATTAATCCATCCTTTTTATAAATATTATCGAGATTTCTATCACAGAATAGAAGAATGTGGACATTTTTCTCTCTCGTCAATGATAGAATATTTTCATTGATAAAGGAATTTCTGAAAAAATATAATTTTATTTTACGAAAGGTTCTTTTTGTCATGGGCTGACAAAGGTATGTAAAGACACTGATAGCTCTTATTTAACTACACCCCATTAAAAATAGAAAGTAAGCACAGCAGTATCGGAAGGCTCGCATACAGTAGTTTGAGAATCCATAATATAGATAATATAGAAAACGAGCAGGGAAGACCGTGCTAAGCTCGGTCAAAATTAGGTCTGAGCGATATTTTTTCATTTGGCGCCAAGCAAGTGTTTTGGCATTGGTAATCTTAAAAGTCAATTTTAATGCCAAATCTCGCCAATGTCACGAACCCTTTTTAAGATAAAAATTGTTTTACCCATAATGACCCACTAATCGAATTTCCTCGAGCATGTGACCTAACCCAATCATTTTCTCGTGCGCAAAAACCATAGGATACACAATTTAGTTCAATTCGTTTGAGACGTTCTTAAAATAAAAATAGCTGGACCCATAATGACCCATGACCAAAATGACCCACTATTCGAAATTTCTTGAACATGTCATGTAGCCCAATAGTCTTATCATTCCCTAAAACTGTAGGATACTCAATTTAGTTCAAATCCTCTGGGCCTTTTTAAAATAAAAATAGCTTGACCCATAATGACCCATGACCTAAAGGACCCGCTAATCAAATTTCCTCGAGCATGTGTCCTAGCCCAATTGTCTTCTCGTTCCCTTAAAATGTAGAATACTAAATTTATTTCAAATCCACTGAGCCGTTTTTAAGATAAAAATAGCTTGGCCCATAATGACACATGACCAAAATGACCCACTAATCGAATTTTCTCGAACATGCGACCTAGCCCAATAGTCTTCTTGTGCCCGAAAACCATATGATGCAAAATTTAGTCTAAATAGTCTGTGCCGTTTTTTAAATAGAATTAACTTGACCCACAGTGACCCAAAAATGACCCGAAAATCGAATTTTCTAGAACATGTGACCTAACCCAATGATTTTCTTGTGCCCGAAACTCGTAGGATACAAAATTAAATTAAAATCATTAGAACCGTTTTTTAGATAAAATTAACTTGACCCGCGTTCACCCAAAAAACACCTGCTAATCAAAAGTTCTCGAACATGTGACCTAACACAATAGTCTTCTCGTGCCCGAAAATGGTAGGATACATAATTTAGTCAAAATCATTTGAACCGTTTTTTAGATACAATTAGCTGGAACCTGATCCAAAATGACCTAAAATGACCCACTAATCCAATTTTCTCGAACATGTGACCTAGCCCAATAGTTTCTGGTGCTCCAAAATGGTAGGATACAAAATTTCGTCAAAAGTGTTAGAGCCGTTTTTAAGATAAAATTTGCATATATAACCATACACACACACACACACACGATTTGCTCGTATTAGAATATATGAAACAGATAATAAGGATAAATAATTATATAAAGAATGATACTAGAGAATATTACAGAGAATTTAAATCCTTTCTTGTTACTTTTATTATAATGTTTTTTTTACGGAATAAGTTACTTTATTTACTTCGAGATGCACTATTTATTAAAAAGGTTTTCTATTGACATCTATTATCTCATAATTCTGTGAAATTGCGAAATATCAAACATGAAAAAGAATTTTTCATTTCTAAGAAAACTAATCATGAAACGAACAAGTTTTGCTCCAAGGGCATTTTTAATGATACACAGCTAACTTTTTGCCAATTTTGGAATATGTTCATAATCTTTTATCGCATTTTTAAAAATCTTATATAAATAAGTAGGATGACATAAAGTTTTTAAGGTATTTTGGAAATGTCAATTTCAAGCGTTAAATTTCAAAATACTTAAATATATATTAATTTCAATTAAAGATCACTTTTTAACAGAATTTGTTTTCATGTAAACATTATAAAACATATGCTTATCTAAAACTGTATTTGACTGAAGAGTTGAAC